>OX422218.1:380025065-381275065 GCA_949130495.1 Sambucus nigra | reverse complement strand
ATGAGATGTCTAATTTTCTTCATAAGAAATGTTATGGTTCTATTGTTTTGATAAATTTGGAGATGGAAAAATCCTATGATAGGGTGGAATGGATTTTCTTGATTAAAGCATTGAGAAGATTTGGATTTTGTGAAGTGTTCATTTATTTCATTTGGAGAATCATTTCTTCAAATTGGTTTTCTCTCATAATCAATGGAAGTGTAGATGGTTATTTCAACTCAAGTAGAGGATTGAAGCAGGGTGATCCTATATCCCCATATTTATTTGTTTTAATGGTTGAAGGGCTATGTAGAGGCTTGCAAAACCTTGTGTTTTCTAAAAAAGTTATTCCATTATCACATCCTTCGGGTAGTCCTCTTATTACTAACCTTTGTTTTGAAAATGATACTATTATCTTCATTTATGGAGGGAAAAGAAGTTTATATGCTTTAATGAATTTCTTGGAATATTATGAGAAGGCATTTGGTCAACTTTTCAATAGGAGGAAAAGCTCTTTTTTTATTAATCCAAAAACTCCAAATTCAAGAAGGTCTTTGATTGCTCAATGCCTCGGTCTTCCATTTAAGTCTCTTCCTATCAAGTACATTATTATCCTTTATTCAAAGGGAGAAGAAGAATTAGAGATTTCACTAATATTCTTGCTAAAATTAGATCCAAATTTAAAGAGTGGAAAACTAGATGTCTATCTGCAGCTGGAAGGATAGCCCTAATCAAATATGTCTTATCTTCCATTCCTATTTACACTCTAGCTTGTTTAAATCCTCCAAAAGCTATCTTTCACAAAATCAATTTTATTATCAATAGATTCTTTTGGGGATCTAATGAAACTAGGGCATTTAAGCATGCCTGGGTGAATTGGACTAAGATTTGCAGGCCTACTTATGATGCTGGCCTTGTTGTTAGAAATTTAAAGTCTATTAGTTATGCTTTTAGTCTCAAATTATCTTGGATATTTCACACTTCAGATGGAATTTGGGCATCATTCATGAGAAATAAGTACAAGACTGCTACCAATACAACCGGATCTATTGTATATATGAGAATTAAAGCTGCAGAAGACATGTTTCATGATAATTCTACTTCAGTGGATAATGATATCATCTGGAAGCCTTCCAACTTAGGAGAATTTACTTTAAAGTCTATTGTTCAATTATATTCCCCTCCTAATATCAAAAGCCTTCTTTTTTCTAACATTTTGTCTAAGCAGGTCCCTCCAAAGATTTATATATTCTCCTGGAAACTTCTTCTTAATGCCTTTCCTTTATATTCTAATATTCAAAATATTATAATTCCATTGGTTTATATATGACAATGTTGTCACAAGAATAAGAATCCATAAATCACATTTTCATTCATGGTCTAATTGCCAAAGTAATTTGGAATTATTTCAATAAATTCTTTGATGTGAATGCTGGTAATTCATCCATTTCTGCAGTGCTTATGGCCTGGTGGATATCTAAAACTAACAAGGAATATTTGAATTTTTTCCTCAAAATACTTCCAATGGAAATCTTTTAGGAGATATGGAAATCAATATGACAATCAATTTTTTAAGATGTCCCTACGTCAACTGAAGTCATCATAAAAAACATTGTTAAGCTGATTTCCGAGAAGGCCGTCACTCTAAATTTTGAAAGTTATGTGGAAATAAATCATCAAGGGCTGATAGATGCTTTCAACGTTAAAGTGGTTCCCCAAAATCACAAATTTCTCATCAGTAGATGGATTCACCCACCTATTTATGCTATGAAGCTTAATGTTGATGGTTCAAGTAGAGGAAATCTAGGAGTCTATGGGATATTTATCATTGCGAGAGGTCCTAATGGAGGAATGCTTCAAGTAAGGAATGAGTAAATTGGGCACACTTCAAATTTATAAGCTGAGTTGACAGTCATTATTCAAGGTATCAAATCTTGTTTGGGGATTGGTTTCAATATTCTTCTTATTGAAACTGATTCTCTAACAACTTTTAATATAATTCAGGGTAATTGGATTGTTCCTTGGTTTTTAAAAAAAATTCATTCAAGAAATCATCTTACTAAAGGTATATCATCAAATTTTTAGTAAGAAAATATTGAGAGACAACAACACTATTGTAGATGGTTTGGCTTGTATAGCTTTTGAATCAAAGTCTTCTATGAACTATAGCCATTTTCATGATTTGCCTAAGTTAATTAGATGTCTTGTTAATTTTGATAAATGTGATTTTCCAAGTGTTAGAATTTTGTAATTGTCTTATTTGTAAGTTTTCATTTTCTTGTAAGGCCATTAAGGAGAGGCTTTTTCTCATTTGCTAATAAAATAGTGCCCTAGACCCCCCCCCCCCCCCCGAAAAAAAACACACACAAACAAACAAGCACAATGCACACAAGCCTAGAATATTGGTGACCCCACAAATCAATAGCGCCGTGATAAAATATCAAAACTAGGATTAGTTGTGCAAACCCATTGATCTTCAACTATACACCCTCAAAAAATAAGCATATACCATACTTTGTTTTTCACTTAATTCTTTTAAGTTATCAGTTTTGAAAATCATACAAACTAAACATGTTAGCCTTTGATAATTTTTCTGTTTCTATTGCCTTTAATTTTTTCATTAGCTCTTGCCAGCAGTGGCTTTCTCGCAAATGATATTTTCTCCTTTCATAAGCCTTTGAGGTGCATCCTCATTTTTTAATAAATTTAATAATTTCACGAGCAATGGTTCTTACATACAGATCCCTCATAGTCACGAAATATATAGATGATAAGATTGATGGGGAAATATCGTATATAGCTCAAATATAACATGCGATGTTATCATTAAAAGAGATTGTTCATGTGTGTGGAGGCATATACAAAGATAACCCATTAATTGAATCAAAGTTGAAACAACTACATGGAAGCATAACTAAGAAGAATCTAATTATTGGCAATAATAACCCAGTGTTCTAGTCATATGAAAAGCACTAAATGAATTGGATTCAAACAGCCCATTATTTCATACCGAATGTGTAAAACTAAAATATATAAAAACCAAATTTTTTTTTGAGTTTTTATAAAATTTTCAAAAGAAAATACCAATTTAAAAATAAACTAACTCAAAAAACAAACAAAATCCTTTTGTATATTTTAATATGAGTTAATAAATGATAAACTAAAATAGAAAGGAGTCAAACAACATACAACTAGAAAAACATATATATCATGAAGAACAAACTAATGTATGAAAACACATGAACATAATCAACTATTAGATATATCATGGGAAGTATCAGGCGCAAGAAAGTGAGAGTCAACAACTCTAATATGTAAAGCCTCCAAATATGATTTTCTAACTCATGTAGGTGTAACATGATGCTCTAGGGTTTTGGTAACCTTGTTGAATCTATTTTTAGATAATATAGTACCATTTTAAAGATCATAACAAAATTTCCAAAGCTGACCTTTCCTACTGCAATGAGTGCAAGTGTAAACATGACGAGGGGTGTTACTTAAGGGTTGACCTATAACAATATTTTTCAAACGATCGACTCTCTCAAATGAATGGCCTTGGATTTGGTGGTAGAATCCTTTTTATCGTCGAAGCTAATTCCAAGTTAGTCATATTTGGTTTGGATAGTGCCAAAAATTTTATCCAACTTCTCCAACCTAAACTCCAAATAGAATTTTACTCTACTATAATCTCTCAATCTCTCCTCTAGGTCTACTATCCTTGACACATGTAAACACATAGACTCTTAAAACTCCAGAAGACTATTATTCATAGCCTCCATCAAACCTCAAAGATGATCTCTCCCACCCTCTACCTATAATAGCTTATCTCAAAGAGTCTTCTCACCTGCCCTAAGATCCTCAATCAAAATACTATCATCATTCTCTATGACACGGCCTTTTAACCTAGCTTCCAATTTCAAGCTAGACTCTTTACTTTTAATGTTTCTACATATAACTCATGAAATGAAACTTGGAGTTCACTCTCCTCATCCTCTTCAACATCCTCACTCTCATCTCCACTTTCTTGACCATTACACTCTTGGGATCCACAAACCATATCCTTGGAAGGGTCAAATTTAAAAATATATTCATGGGAAGATTTCTCATCAAAGATCACCTGAATAGACAAGAATGCAGTATAGTTGTGCTCATTGGGGAAATCAGTTCCCTCTTTCAGATCACTATCACTAAGGGTGGAATTATATCCTTTCAATTTCTTACCCGCCTTCCTTTGTTCAGTGCCCTATGGCTATAACCGTCACAACCGTAACATCTTTATGACTCATCCCTCTTAAATTTTCCATTTCGGTTCTTAGGAAAGTGATTGGCATTGTTGTGCATATTTTTTCTCACACCTTTTGTTATCTTTTGATTGCTTTTGGAATTTGAGAAATTTCTTATATTTATTTGCAATCATGGCTATATCTTCGGACTCGATGTTAGACCCATCATCCGAAATAGGTCATCCTCCTTCTGGGATTTCAAAGAAATTCCCTTATCTTTCTTCTTCTCAGTCTTGGAGGAAAAATGTTAATCTCATAAGTTTATAAGTAATCTAGGATCTCTTTCAATTTCGTAGAGCCTAAATTACCCAAAGAATTCAAAATCGTCCCTTTTGAATTATATCTTTCAAAAGGGGACCTTAAGATTTCATTGATTACTTGGTTTTCGAGTATCTTCTCTCCCAAGTTAATTGATGCGTTAACTATGCAGACATTATAGCATAAAACTCATTAAAGTTATCGCTTCCTAAAATCTCAATCGTTTCAAACTGAGTGATGATATTAGGAATTTGTAAGATTTCACAGCACTAGTTCTTTCATGGGTGATTTGGAGTATGTCCCAAGCCTCTTTATACATCTCTCAACTCATAATACGACGAATCTCCTCCAGGGTAATAGAACAAAATATAACATTTAAACCTATAGAATTATAGTTTTCTAACCTATGCTCAACATCATTCCATGATTCTACGGGTTTGGGTACACCATTCTCTCTAACTAGGGTAGTAGGTGGACTCCAACCATTTAGCACCGCTTAGCATGCCCACTCATTTATCACCTTAAGTACTGACTTCATATGCATTTTTCAGCATGCATAGTTCAAACTACCAAACATCGAGGTTCTATAACCATAAAAACCATCAAAATTCATGCCTAATAACACATGATCAAAACACAATAACTAAGTGTTCCAACTCTGCTACCAATTTGAGAGAATTAGTATCCAAAAATAACTTTACACAAAAATGAGGATCATGCAAAAAGTTATTGCAACTTGCTCTAATGCAAATTTTAGAAAGCCTCTATACAATGTTTGCTTAGCTAGGAATGGTACAGACAAAAAAAATATAAAAGTATATTTTAGATTTTTCAATTTTAAAGATGAAAACTTTAAACAAATTAAACCCAATAAAACTTATTCATCAATTAAAACCATTTTTGTTGTGAAAACCGATTTACCCAATTTTATCTTTTTAACATAAAACATGCATCTAGGTGATAAACAGATAAAATAAATCATCAACAACACGCCGATGTACGAGAAAAATCACGAAGGAAAAAATCTCTGACGACCCAACCAAATAGATAACTATGATAAGGTCTTACAAATACTAGATAATTGACTTATTCAACGACTCGTCTCCTTCACAAGCCTTGATTATCTTATATCTTCAACCTTTCATCCACAGTGCAACGTATCCCACTCAAGCTTCTACAACGCAAAAATCCACGTAAGCCTCGGTATCCACCAATGAGGCTCAACAATTGTTTATTGGACTGAAACACAAAATTCAGTGCATCTTCACAAACCAAGTACGGATTCCACTGTACGAAACACGTTCTTAATTCAAGGGGATGAGAAAAAAATTTAATGCCCAAATGAAAGATCTTCAAAGAATATGAATTTGTGAAGTTGGATATTTAAACTCAAAGGATGAAACTAGGGTTTTGGAACTTTGATAAAGAGGTAGGGAATTGATTTTCCCCAAAAGTTATTAAAAAATATGAGCCCAACATGTCTTAATTAGAGAAAACGTGAATTTTGAGGCGTAGAACTCGTATAAATAAAAACGCACAGTTCGATCGAACAAAAGGCCATTTTTTTTCTAATGAAGCACAAGTTTGTTAGAACGAAGTGACTTTCTCCTTCGAAAAGACTTCCAATGAGCTTCCAACAAGAATCCTTGTATTTTATAGATAATCCTAATTAGATGTTTGTTAGATGTACATTCTAAGGAGTTTCCAAAGCTCGTTCTAATGAGGTTCAAACTTTGTCCAAATGAAATGTCCAGTTCATTCTAATGAGGTATGAAACTTGTTCTAATGAACTTAGGAACAAAAAAATTATTTTCTTCAAAAATAATTTATTTTAAAATAGTTCTAGACATTTTGTTAAAAAATAAACACCCTTAAAAATATCCAAGGACCATATTCAAAATGTATTTATACCATATGAGATCCTCGGTAAATGTGAAGACAAATGTGGCAAGAAAAATATATCCCGATGCAAATCCACTTGGGAGATTGTCCATTACATCTTGATCAAACAGGTCATAGGCTTATAAGATCAATGATATAAAGCCAAACCTACGAATCCAATGTTTTATTCAGAATTAAGGAAATTAGAAACAAATTGACTCGATTGGAAATTTTCCCTTACACCAATACATACAAATTGATACAATTCAAAATTTCTGCTTACAAATATCCTACTTTTGCTATTATGGGACAAAAACAAAAATAAAACACCCATGGATAATTAATCTCTCTAAAATACTCAATCCCTAAACTCCAAAAGAAAAAAAGGCAGAAACTCGATAGACACATACTTTGAGTAGCTTTGCATGCTTGTGAACTTTTGCGCATGTTATAAACCTACACACTTAGACACACCTTCAAATCCAAAGATAATGTATATTAATATAAACCGAATAAGATAATATTCCCCCATGTCTAACAATCCTTACCTAGATAAGAAGACTCCCCCTTAGATAAAATCTCCTCTTAACGCTAAAGTGAAACATGCCATTTCTCACCCTTTTTGTTCCGGAATAGAAAAAGATAGACTGAATAAATAAATATTTCTTATCCATAAACCATTTCATACGTACATGTAAGAACATGTGATACCCAAGGAAATTAAGGAAGAAGGAATAATATCATGCAGTGGTGTACAGTGCAATAAAACGCAACATGATAACACAAGCAAAAATAATCAACACAATGATAAATTAATTGTAATATTAATGCAAATATCATACCAACTTAAATACACGATAAAGCATGAGATATCAAAGAAAATAAGTCATAAGGGATACCAATATGATCATATAGCATGTCAGTTTGATCCAAAGATAAAACACATGGAAAATATCGATTAAATGGAAATTTAAAGACTAAAAAAAATGATACCATATATATAAATATGAAAAATATATCAATGGCACACATGCACATATATATAGGTATAGACAACCATACACTGACGCAAAGCATATAAGATTTACATAATAACATAGTATCGATATGTCTAAACATGTGAGATTGAATGAATGGGCATGAATAGGAAACAAATAAAATATGACCCAATCACTCAAAAGTGTTAAAGGAGTTCTATTTGATCACAAAAATTTATCCAATTAAGATTTAGCCTCAAATGACACATAAAGCAAACTTAAAGAACAAAGAGTCACAATGCACACAAGCCTATAATTTTTATGATTCTACAAGTCAATATCATCATGGTGTGATAAGCATAACCAGGATTCATTGTGCAAACCTGTTGATCATCAACTATAACACCCTCAAAATCTAAACAAATATCATATATTTTTTTACTCAATTCTTTTGAAGACACTATTTTTGAAAATCAATCAAACAAAAATGTTGGCCTTTAATATATTCTTTTGCCTATCATTTTTTAGTCTCTTGAAAATTGTGATTTTCTCACAAAGGATATTTGTTCCTTTCACAGACCTTTCTCATGCATCATCATATTTTTAATAAAAATCAACATACTCACAGGCAATAGTTTTTACATGCAAAAATCCACCTTAGTCAACAGATAGGTAGATGGAAATTTTTTGATGGGAGAACATCTCAGTTAGCTTAAATATAACATATGAAGTTAAATTTAAAAGAGACCGTGCATGCGTGTGTGGAGGCATATAAAAAGTGAATCCATTAAGAAAATTGAAATTGAACAACTCCATGCAAGCATGCTTAAGAACACTTAATGACTTAAAAATCATAATCAAATTTCCTAGTATCATGGAAGCATGGAATGAAATTAATTCAAACATATTAATATGCCACATAAAAAATGTGTAACTCTAAACTACACATAAAGCAAAAATATTTTTGAGTTTCATTTTTCAAAATGATACCAATTAAAAAAACTCAGAAGAAAATTAAAATCTTTATATATATATTTTAGACACAATAAATGAAAAAAACTAAAATACAAAAGTCTCAAACCACATACAACTAGCAAACACATATATCATGAAGTACAAAAGTCAGTGTATGAAAACATGTAAGCAATCACCCATAAGATATAGAATGTGAAGAGTCATGTGCAAGCATGAAGGAATTAACCAGCCTAACATTTAGCGCCTACAAAACCTATTCCCTAACTTAAATAGATGAATACTTAACACGCCAGGTTTAGGAACCATAAGGACAAATGACTTCAACTTCCTAGGGTCTTTGTTAAGATCATAGCAAAAATACCTAAGGTGACCTTTCCTATCGCAGTATAGGCATGTTTTGACGCGATGGGCAATGGGGCCTTTGGGTTGATCTTTCCAAACATCCTGAGATGTGGTTGACCTTTTAAAAAAAATAATGGCTTGACTTTAGTAGTGGAAGAATTTGTGTAATTAAAGCCAATACGAACACTACTTGGGTCTCGTAGATCATTTTTAACTTCAAATACTAGACTCAAGGAAAAGTAAGACCACTCAAACTTTAGAAACTCCTTCTTTAAATTTATTAATCATTCTAAGATAGTTGTCTCGCTCCCCTTTAATGAAAGATAACTTATCCCTAAGAGTTTTCTTGCATACCCTAAAATCTTTAATTAATACACCATTATCCTTAATGGCACATACACTAACCCTAGAAAATTTAGATTCCTCTAATTCTTTTTCAAAAAACTACAATCAGTCCTCACTATCTTTCTTAAATACTTATAAAGCTTTAAAATCACAATTAATGTCGAGGATCTTCTCCTGAAGGATATCTCTTTGAGTTTGAATAGTTTGCAAAAATTTAATTTCAGTTTTAAAATGAAAATTTTCTTTTTCTAGAATTTTAATTCTTTGTGCAAACTTCAAATTCACAAGGCTAATATTTCATTATGGTTATGAAGCTTATTATACTCATTTTGAATATGAAAGTCATCATCATTTCTATATCCATTGAACAAATTATCACAATGATGACTCGTCATGAGAGAAAAAATAAAATTAAAGAGAGATAAAAATACCCAAACAATCTTAAAATAATACAAAAAGATATATCAATATGATAACATAGTATTCCCACACTGATATCAATTTGAAGAGTGTGCTAATAGCGAATGGTTACAAAAAAGTCAATTTTAATTTTATTCAAATTAAATGTTAAACTTTAAGCAAAATTAACCCAATTAAAATTTTGCATCAAATTTAAACCCAATTGTTGTGGTATAATGATTTATTAAATTTTATCTTAATCTAAAACATAAATCTTGGTGATAGCATATAAAATAACTAAATCAATCACATAACGTGCTACTATAAGAGGAAAATTCGCAACTGAAAAAAATCGAAAGACCATATGGATTTAAAAAAGTTAGAAGATGATTTACTCAACGATTCGATTCTCCTCAAGACTTAACGCATATTCAATATTTAACCGGATCTTCATTGTGACAACATACGAATGCAGCCAGACAAGTGCCAAAACTTTTGAGTCCACGCATGCCTCGTATCCAATGATCCAAGTTGAGCAAACGTGGATGGATTAGATCACAAAATCCATCGCTTCTTCATTGAAACATCGCATATAATAAACATGGAGTCCATCGCAATGAAACAATCCTCACAAATATGTTGAGAATAAACTTGTTGCCCAATCTTCAAAGCGGATATAAGATGAAGCTTAGATCCTAAACTACTTGGGTGAAAACTAGGGTTTTGGAGATCTTTTTGAAAGATTTTGGAACTCAAAACATAATAATTTCTTTCTAAATAAAATGCTTCCCCGCACTTTATTTATATGAGCTTTGTTAAAAATGAGAAAAGGATTAAAAAGTATTTGATAAATCTCGAATAAAAACAATGCGTACTCATTCGAACAACATTTAATCTAGTATTAACGAAGTATAACATATCTTTCGAGAATAGTTCCAATGACACATTCAATGATATTCCACCACAGGGTGAAAAACAACTCATTCTAAGCTTCATCCAAACTGGGATCTAACGAGGTACCTATACTCGTTCGAACAACTTCCTAAGTTCATTATAACGAAGTCCCGAAAAAAGATTTTTATTTTACAACATGTTAAAAAAGATAAGGTCCTTTCAAAACATTCAAAAATAATTTTATAAAAATATTAATGCCCAAAAATAAAATATTCAAGGATCGAAATATATAGGCACCCATACCTGAGAGATCCTTAGAACATGAATACGGAAACGATCATGAAAAATGAAATAGTGATATAACTCCAAAGCTTGGCCGCTACGTCTCTATCCAAACACATTAAAGTCTTGCAAGGGAAACACCAACCCTAACCTTTGACTCAAAATATTATGTCCGGGTTTAAGTCAACACATACAAATTAACCTAATTGAAAATTTGTCCTTATATTTTATTACCATAAGCTGTACTTTTTTTCCTTTTAACTTTACTTTAACCTTTCACCCAAGGTAAATGCCACATTGATTTCCTTTTATATATTTGAAAACATTATACCATTTAGTTCTTATTACCTTTTCTTATTGTATTACCAAGATCATTGCCTTTACCTTTATTCTATTTTCAAGTGCGAGGAATATTTTCACTACTTAGTGTTCATTTAAGTCTTAGTTCATAATTGTTTACATTTTATTTCACAATTCTTTACTTATTTTAATTCATCATTCCTTGATATAATTTAACAAAAAACATTTTTGTATTTTTTGTGACCGCATTTCTATGCTTGATGGTAACGAAGGACAATGGAAATTATAATAAATAATTTAAGGGAAGTAGAATTAAACTTATATTATTGGGGATGCATACCATCTTATTACATAAGGAGATCTGCAAAAATACAAATATTTGGATAAGCAACTTTAAACATAGAACTACAGGGGACATTAAGAGATGGTAAGTTGTAGTATAAATGTTCTTGTGGGGACTACCAGCCTTGCC
Source organism: Sambucus nigra (assembly GCA_949130495.1). Classification (NCBI taxonomy): domain Eukaryota; kingdom Viridiplantae; phylum Streptophyta; class Magnoliopsida; order Dipsacales; family Adoxaceae; genus Sambucus; species Sambucus nigra. Next base: position 381,263,678 of record OX422218.1, on the reverse strand, counting down.
TACTACTGCCCACACGTGTGTTATTGAAATTAATTTTTGGGGTAAACTGAGTAAAGATACATAAGTTTGGGCTGTAATTCTCCTTCTTCTATCTCACTGTCCACCTAGAACGGAAATAATTAAGCAAATATGCCAATGCGATAATTTTATATCTATAACAAGGTATAAGCAAGAATTTGTTGTCAAAGTTTAATGGGGATTAATAATGTAGATGTGGTAACACAGTATAATAGTATGTAGAAAAATGAAATATCATAGTACTGATAGGGATATAATGGAGTCTAATGATATTTAAAAGAATAATATGGTGATTCGTATCTGGATATGTTGTTTATCGAGTTACAAAGATAAGGGATCAATCTATAGCAAGATAACGAATAAATTATCTCTTATATAGGCTTTAAATGCGTGGCTACACTATTACAATATTTCCCAAAACCTTTGGACAGTCGACCTAAAATAATTGGGGAAGGTAAAAATTTCTAAGCACACTCACTAGAGTGACACATATTAGTATGTAGTAAATAAAATTAGGCACTCAACATCTGAGTCTTACAGGACAATTAGAAATTCCATGGTAGATCGAAGTCTAATCCCTGAATTGTAAGGTATGTGCTACTTGGGGTTTCATCGATAACGATTTTCAATTACAGGGTTTATTGAAATCAAATTTTCATAAGATGCATGCTTATACCACATTTATGGGTTGAATTGAATTCAATGGTTATATTAAATTCATAGGTTGTAGAGATTTATCGGGTTTATGGAATAACTTGGATAATAAGGGAACCAATATTCATGGTAAAATATGAAGTAGACAAAAGAGTTCGTAAATGAGAAGATGAGTTTGGGGGCGATCAGTTAGTGATATAAACAATACAATAATTTCAAGGACATAAGCTCAAGTGTACTAATGAAATATAATTACCCACTTTTTAAGTACACGTTGAAGTTTTTAAGGCAGCTATGCCTTCAACTTCTTCAAACGCATCATAGGTTTTTGCGTACAAGATTTTGGTTGATGAAAGTCTTTGAATTTGAGGTCTGAAAATCTTAGTGATGTAATTTTTAAACATTGATTTAGGGCATTAAATTTTTTTTGGTTGAATAAAACATTGCATCTAGTTTACTTTGTGTTATAAATTAGTTTGGTGGTTTTTTCATAGAGGTAAATATGGGTTTATATAGGGTCGTGGTGGAGAGTTAATTGGTGGAGAGTTAGGTGATTTTTAATTTGGTTTTCGCTAGTTTTAGCCATGGTAACATGTGGGTACATAAGGTTACCAGGGGATACTCATATGGTACATATCAAGGGGGCTGCCACCTGGTCCACATCAGTAGGGGCAAAAATTAAAATAAGTTTTGGTTATGATTTGGTCCTTAGGTAGTTCATATCTTAGTTTTTAGGACTTATATATTATTTTTTTTAAAGTTTTAAGGGCTTAAGGGTAATATCCCAAACTTATGGGATTGGTTAATGATATTAGTACTAACTATATGGAATTTGATCAAACTTTGGGTTCATGTTTGGATTCAAATGATAGGATAAGGTGTAAATACTAGGATGATTCATATTTAGAGGTATTTTGGTAATTTGATAAAAGTTTAGGGTTTTAGGTTTTTAAGGGATTGATTTCCTATAGTGGGTAAGTTATTACAGTATTCCAATGCAACAATTTTCACCCATATTTTGGCATATTTTAACTGTATCCCTTCATCATCTTTATTGTTTTTTCATACCTTTAAGGCACTTTTACAAGCTTACCTTCGCTTTGATATTATTAACGCGACAATTTCCCTTTAAACTATTGCCGTGTTGTTAGTTAGTAAAACATATTACGTTAGTGACCTTTATCACACTTTTACACATAAAATCGTAGTTTTGGTGTTTACATTCTTTTAAATGAAATACAATATTTATTTGCCATATGAAATGACACCAAATTTTTGATACAATATTCTTCAAGTTTAATACATTTACAAAATCACTTAGTTTGAATTTAAAGTTTACATTTACTAAACCCACTTTAATTTCACCAATTTGGAAACATTCCTCTAACATACAAAAATAACAATTTACATATTACTTTGTGTGAAGCTTTACCATTTTAACATTAAACTCAACTTAACACTTTACTAGTTTCAACAATTATCAAGGTTGTTTACTCAATTACATGTCCAAATTACAAAAACTAGTTTTTTCCACTTGTACACATTCATACATATTATTACTTTGAAATATTTTATCATGTTCCCTTAAGTGTTCTTCATAAAAATATCATTATTGTATGTTGTGTAAATAATTTCATGTCAAAACCTATTTAACATGCTTTTTGAAAACTTTTCATATTTGATCCTTAAAAGTTTCATTTAACATTCTTGAAATCCCTTTCCATATGTATAAAATACATATTATAAGGACATAAATTTCCAATTGAGTCCATATGTTGTATTGGCTTAATTTCAGACAAAACAATTTGAGTCATAGGATAAAAGTCTTTCCTATAAAGCCTATGACGCGTTTGAAGAAGTTGAAGGCGTAGCGGCCCAAATTTATTGTTTCATCCTTGCTAAGTTTAGTGCCACGCTTATACGTCAACAACAATCGGATTCCAAGGCTCCAAAGGTATGAATGATATATATATATATATATATATATATAGGAGCTTGGAAATTATATTGGGTGTTTTTTATAAAATACTTTTTATGAATTTTTATTTTCAAAAAATCTCTTTAGAACTTTTTTTTCTAAAGTTTTTGGGCTTAAAATTGAAAAATAATTTTTTTTGAATTTTTGCTCAAATTGTCATTCCAATGAGATTGTCGTTCGAACGAGAAATCAAACGTGTTTTCTAGCGAGTTTAAGCTATATATCTATGAATTTTCGTTAGAAACTCGTTCGAACGAACTCGTTCAAACGAGATAGCAAAGGAGTTTACCCCCTTAAACTCTGAATTTTCATTAGAAGATGTTGGAACGATGTCATTCGAACGAGAAAAGTCGTTCGAACGAGAATCTTCAGTTTTGGGTAGTTTTTTTTTGTTTTCCCTCCATTTTTACCCACTACTTTCCTCACTACTTTTGCCCAGACTTTGTGGGGGAAAAACTTTTTGGAAATGAACTTTTGACATACTATCTTCTACACTTTGAGAGCAAAAAGTTTTTTTTATCAAAAGTTTAAGTTGTGTTTTAATTTTCATGGATTAAATTCTACCAAAACACATACACCCATATGTTTTAGTTTAAATACAAGTTTCTTTTTATATATCTTTCTTGGAGTGTTTGGCACCGGGTGTTCTCTACACCCACAAAAAGAGAAGTTTGGGTTCATTATCTACCCATAAAGGAGAAGATTTGTTTTGTTGCGGATTTCTCACATGGTGAAAGGAACCATGTGTGGTTGGCAATGGGTTATGCCTCCATTGGTGGATGTCAAGACTGCGATGGACGTCGTGGTTATCAACTAGACATAAGTATTTGTAAGAAGAAGTATCGGGGATTGATGGGAGTCAAGTCGATTGTGGTAAATCTTTTTATCTTGTAATTATAAAACCGTATCTATTGGATTTGTTAGGCCAGGGTTGTCCGAGATTTTTCCTGTTGTGGGTTTTCCTCGTACATCGCCGTGCAGTGAGATTGTTTCTTTACCTTGTTTATCTGACCTAGAAAGTATGCTTAGGTTAAAGAGATAAAAGTTGGTTTGATTTGCAATCTTGCTTAATTTGGTGTTAAAAATATATTTGGGTAAATTTGATTTAATTCAAGTTGGTACAATTGAATTTGATAAAATTTAGTTTGACCTATATCGAAAATGAATTAATATTTCTTAGGCAAATTTTAGGAATTGGGTTGAATTAAATTTGTAGTTAAGAAAAAAATTACATATTTGTTCAAGTTTAATTTTAGTTTTGAAGAAATTAAAATTTAATATTTTAATTGTGAATTTCGAAAAGATAATTTTTTTAAAATTTGTTGTTGAACCATCCTTCTGCACTTGGAAATTTAAATTTTAAAAAGGAAGAAATTTAAAATTAGGGGCCTTGTGTCCCAACAAGTGGTATGATAGAGAACAGAGCTAAGTTATTGCATTTAGGTCCTTTTTGTGTCTAGCTTAAAAATGAAATTTTCCCCGTTTTCAAAATTTTCAGTTTTGATGGTTCTAATTACGCGTACTGGAAAGCGCGTATGAAATCGACACTATAGTTCATAGATGAGAGGGTTTGGATGTCTGTCATTACCGGGTGGTCCCCAGCTACATGTTTAGTAGAAAATGAGCGTGTTCCCAAATCCGTAGAGAGATGGACTGAGAATGAATTAAAATCAATAAATTTTAATTCCCGAGGCTTGAATGCTTTATTTAGTGCGATCACACTGGATGAAGTCTGACTTATCATGACGTGTGAAACCGTTAAAGAAGCTTGGAATATTTTGCAACTCACTCATAATGGAACTACTGTCGTAAAAGCTTCAAAACTCCCAAACCTCACTACTCAATTCGAGACCATAAAAATGCTTGAAAATAAAACTTTTGGTGAATTTTATGCTCGACTTTTCGATATTGTAAATTCAACTTTTAATTTGGGAGAAAAGATACCCGATGACCAAGTAGTAAATAAAATTTTAAGGTCGTTACCCGATAAGTTTATTCGGAAAGTGACAATTTTGAATTATTTACCTACTTTAGCCTCTACGAAATAGAAGATCTCATAGTTGATTTACAAACCTATGAATGTGACATGTTTTCCTCTAAGATCTAAAAGAAGAAAGATAAGGGCGTCACTTTGAAAGCCAGAAAAGAGGAAAAACAAGTTTCAAATGATGAAAGTGATTTTGACCTGAAATATACGACTATGTTTGCTAGAAAATTTAGAAAAATTCTTAAGTTTAACAAAGATAATCTTAACAATGATTTTAATAACTTTGATAAATCTAATCATTGCAAAGACGAAAAATTCCCTAAAAAGTAAAATAAAGATCAAAATAGGGATGAGCCAAATCGTTGTTTTAGTTGTGAAGGGATGGCCGCCATAGGGCTTTTTAATGTCCCACTAAAATAAGGAAAGGGGGAAAGAAACTAATTTCATATAATGCTACCTTTAGTGAAAACGATTAGGAAGAGGGACCTAATTCCCCCATTTAGCATAACTTTACCGTGTTCATGGAAAGTTATGTAAGTGATAGTGATAAATCATCTGACGATGATATCTTAATACATGACACTTTCGAGGCCAAGATTTATGAATCCCAAAGTTTTGACGGGTGTAAGAGTGGAGAAGCGAGAGAAAGTGAAAGTGAAGAAGAGGTTGATGAGAGTGAAATTCAAATTGCCTTTAAAAAGTTATATGAAGAATCAATTAAATTAAAAAGGGCTAATTTGAAGTTGGAAGATAGTTTGAGAGAGCGTGCCAAGGTTATTAATGAGAGTGCTTTAGTGTAAAACCTTAGTAATAGTGAAAGAGATCTTCATGAGAATCTAGAGTATATTGAAGGCGAGAGAGATAGCATTAGAGGTTTGATGGACACTATGAAGAAAAGGCTTCTCATGTTTAAAGAGTGTAGGTGTGTGCTTGAGCCACGCATTTTAGAGTTGGAAGAAAAGTTAAGAGACCCAAGTCGATTCAAATTTGATTTGGAGTGTAAGTCCGAAAAAATAGATAAAATCTTAGGCACAATCCAAATAAAAAATGACACTTGTAGTATAGGCTTCGATTCTTATAATGGTTTTGTTAATAAAGCCAATCCTTAGGTAACACTTTTTGACGAGTCTTTACTTGCACACATTCTGGTTAAAAAGGTCATCTTAGGAAATTTTATGTTGATCTAAAAAAGGATCCTAGTAATTCAAAGGGTGAAGTCACCACGATTCCCGAATCTCGAGAGCGTCACATTTCACTAATTTGGGTTAGGAAATCCGATTTCGCAGTAGGAGATAGGATTTTTTATTCTCATTTGCTATCATGTGAAACCTCCCATTCTAAATCAAAAGGTTAAATGTGTTAGCGTTATTTACATACTCTAACTTTTTTATGCTTCATGATATATTTATACTAGTTGTATGTATGTTTGTCATGTTCTAGTTCTTGCTCCATGATTATTCACATGCTAGAATTATGATTTTTGTATATCTTTTATATTTATTTTTATATGTTTACATCTTATTAAATGGTATCCTATTGAGAAAAATACAAAAAGATTTTCTTTGTTTTTCTTTTGAGTTGATTTTTTTTTTGTTTGGTGAAATTTTTTGAAAAACTCAAAAAGATTTTTTTGTATGCATTTTAGTTTGACACACTTTATGTGGCATATAATTGTGTTTGAATCCTTTCCCTTTTTGCTTCCATGTGGCTAGAACTTGTGGTTAAGATTGTCAATCCTTAAAATGTTCTTTGTCATGCTTGCATGGAGTAGTTGGATTTTGTGTTACTTAATGGATTCTATTTTTATATTCTTCGATTCACACATGCACGAGCTAATTTGAAATTTAAACTTCATATGTATGTTTGAGCTAAGTGAGATGTTCTCCCATCAATTTAGTCATCTACATTTTGCTATGACTATGGAGGATTTGTGCATATAATAACCGTTACCTGAATGTAAAAAATAGAAAAATATATTTATCCGGTGTTGTAGTGTTTATCAATGGAATCGGGTTGCGAAAGACAAAATTACTTTTCATGAAAAGACACCATTGAATATTTGGCCTTAAAATTATGGAATTTAAAAAAAAATTAGCCAAGGCATTTTTAGTTTAGTTGATATGTTCAAAAGAAAAGAAAAAGTAAATTGTGAAGAGTTTGGTTGGATGAATCAATGGGTTCGCACAATGACTTTGTATTCTAGTGATGCTTTTATTGCCATGACTCTATTGGTTTGTAGAATCATCAAAATTCTATGCTTGTGTGCATTGTGTATGTTTGTTAATTGAGTTCAATATTTATTGTCACATGAGGATATATCTAAATGTGATAAAGTTTTGCAATCAAATGAGAACTACGTGATCATGTTTTAAGTGATTGGGTCAAAATTTAATTGTTGCTAGTTCGCACCCCTACACTTCTGTTTTCTACATGTATTTGGACACATTTTTGCCATATGAGTGTAAAAAGCTTATTGTTATTTATGTAATGTGTAGTGTTTCTATCTATCTATATGTGTGTGTACATTAGTGATATTTATTGTGTACATATATATATGGTATATATTCTGTTTTCGAGTCTTTTCCTTGTTTTCTAGTTCATATATGCTTTGAAGTCATAATTAGTTGCTATATTGTTACGAATTTTGGTTGATATCCCATGCTTATGTTAATACATTTTAATTGGTATCATTTTTTTATCGCATCATAATTGGTATCCTTTGTTATTATGTGGATTAGTTGTATTTTATTGTTGCCATATATTTAAATGTTCTTATCACCTTATTCACCTCTGCATGTTTAACTAGTTCTTCCCTTATTCATATCCCTTGTCGAGTTTAGGCGGAGTATTTACTTTAATTGGGTAAAAATATATTAAGTTTATAATTATTTAAACCATTGTTTATTCCTAAACAAAAAGGGGGAGATATGATATCTAAACCTTTACTTTAGGAGATCTATCTTAGGGGAAGAGCGCTATATTCTTAGGTAGATAATGTTAGGTAAAAGGGGAGAATTGATTAAGGAAGATTTGCATTGAATTTTTCATATTCCCTATGACTTTAAAAGTTTGCTTAAGTGTGCAGGAATTATCTTTCTAGTGGAAAATTCGGTAAAGCGGCATAGCACATCCTTGGTTTGAGTCATAACATCTATTTTTTTGGGCAGGATGTTGTGTCCAGACAAGCTTGACGTCCCTTTAGGATTTTTGATTGGTTTTTGTCTTGGAATAGACAAAGGGAGAGATTTGTAAGGACACAAATTTCCAATTGAGTTCATATGTTGTATTGGCTAAATTCTGGACAAAATCATTTAAGTCATAGGATATAAGTCTTTGCTATCAAGCCTATGACGCGTTTGAAGAAGTTGAAGACGTAACGACCCAGATTTATTGTTTCATCCTTGCCAAGTTTAGTGCCATGCTTCAATGTCAACAACACTCCGATTCCAAGGATCCAAAGATATGAATGCTTTATATATATATATATATATATATATATATATATATTGGAGCTTGGAAATTATATTGGGTGTTTTTTATAAAATACTATATATGAACTTTTATTTACAGAAAATCTCTTTGGAACATTTTTTTTCTAAAGTTTTTGGGCTTAAAATTGAAAAATAAAATTTCCTAAATTTTCGCTTGAATTATCGTTTGAACGATATTGTCATTCGAACGAGAAATCGAACGAGTTTTTTAACGAGTTTAAGCTATATATCTCTAAATTGTCCTTAGAAACTCATTCGAACGACGTCATTCCAATGAACTGGTTCGAACGAGATATCAAATGAGTTTTTCCCTTTAAACTCTAAATTTTCGTTTGAATATGTTCGAACGATGTCGTTCGAACGAGAATCGTCAGTTTTGGGTAGTTTTTTTTCCCTCCATTTTTACCCAATACTTTCCTCACTACTTTTCACCAGACTTTATGTGTGGGAAAAACTTTTTGGAAATGAACTTTTGACATACTATCTTCTAAACTTTAAGAGCAAAAAGTTTTTTTCCATCAAAAGTTTAAGTTTTGTGTTTTAATTTTCATGGATTAAATTCTACCAAAACACATACACCCATATGTTTTAGTTTAAATCCAAGTTTCTTTTTATATATCTTTCTTGAAGTGTTTGGTACCGGGTGTTCTCTACACCCACAAGAAGAGAAGTTTGGGTTCATTCTCTACCCATAAAGGAGAAGATTTGTTTTGTTACGGATTTCTCACATGGTTAAAGGAACCATGTGTGGTTTACAGTGGGTAGTGCCTCCATTGGTGGACGTCAAGACTGCGATGGACGTCGTGGTTATCAACTAGACAGAGGTATTTACAAGAAGAAGCGTCGGGGCTTAAAGAGTGTCAAGTCGAGTGTTGTAAGTCTTTTTTCTTGTAATTGTAAAACCGTATCTAGTGGCTTTGTTAGGCAGGGCCGTCCAAGTTTTTTTCGTTGTGGGTTTTCCTCGTACATCGCCGTGTAGTGAGATTGTTTCTTTTATCTTGTTTATCTCACCTAGAACACATCCTTAGGTTAAAAAGATAAAATTTGGTTTAATTTGCAATCTTGCTTAATTTGGTGCTAAAAATATATTTGGGTAAATTTGATTTAATTCATCTCGGCACAATTTAATTTGATAAAATTTGGTTTGGCCTATATCAAAAATGAATTGTTAGGCAAATTTTAGGACTTGGGTTGAATTAATTGTGTTCAAGTGAATATTAATATTTAAGTAGTTTTTCTTTCACTTCTAGTTTAATTTAATTTTAATTTGGAAGAAATTAAAATTTGAAGTTTGTTTTTTTATTAAAATTTGAATTGAATTTTAGTTGGAAATTTCATTGAACCATCACATTTATTTTAAGTAATTTAAAATTGGGGGCCTTATTTCCTAACACATATATTAGGATAAAATAATCTTAAAACAAAATTCAAAATCATTTATGCTTGAAATCACCATTAAACGCCATAAAACCTCATTTCCAACATTTTCATCATAAGAATGTTCTTTGATGTAAAAATTCATGTTAGCATTCAAATTACTTCACACAAACCCATAATTTTTCTACTCTAAAATTTTTATTTGAAGTCATAAAAACACACTTTTCAACATTTTTATTTCATAAAAGTATTTGTTATATATTATGAAATTTAGCTCCTTTCAAAAACCTTTCTGTAAACTATATCAACTAATACTAACACATGAAAACCTATTGCATTCAAAAAATCATGGAGGCATGCTTGATTCCTACATGTAAATAAACTAAAACATGGAATAATCATGCTATAAAACTTTGAATGTAACACTAGCGTAGGATTGCTTTACCCATCTCATAAGAGCTACACAAATATGTTGGAAATAGCTTTGTAGAAGGTAACCCCCCACCTCATAAGATGGACTAAAAGGGGTTCCAGTCTCCCTCAAGCTTGTCTTCCTTTTAGATCCAAAAGTTGCTCTTCTTTTTTAGCTTTAACCTCTATGAATGCTTCAAAGCATTTTAAAAAATCCACCTTCAAAACTCCTATTCAACCTCATCTTTAACCCCATCAAAGCCCAATACAACTTATTCTAACCCATGAGAATGGTTGAGAATGGGTTGGTATGTAACATACTTTAAGGATATGGAGAATTAGATCTCTAACATGGAGGTTTGAGGTGGGATAATGGTGTGTATTTTCTACATAGAGAAAAGTGAGAAATGCACATTCTTTCTCCTTTCTCCTTCCTTTAGACCAATATAAACCTAAACCTTAACCTTTGGATTAACTTTCCCTTAAATAAATTTGGTTAGGGAAAGAATACCCATTAATTAAAAACCCTAATATCTCGATCGAAAGTATGGGTGTTCCAACCAAAATTTGATAGTAAAAAGAAGTGATTATGCTGATTAGGCCTTTGGGATAAATCCAAAATCCTTTTTGGATAGATCCGATGCCCTCTATATCGATCCTTACCTCTTGGATTGATCTTATTATAATGAATATTGCTTTTTCCCCATTGATCCCAATCAGTCTTAATCCTTCACAAATTTTGGCCCCTTAGCTTTTATGCATTTCACATTCAGACTTCAACTTTAATTTTTTGACACAATTATAATCTATTCCTTAAATCCTAATTATTCACGATCCTCATAAATTACTAAAATGTCCTTGTATTATTAAAAAATGTGAGTGTTGTAAATGGCACCTGCCCAAAATCGAGGGCCAATTAATTAAAGACATAGCCTAGACCCCTATAAATAAAGGTCCCCGCCATCGATTTTAAATCATCCTAAAACCTATCCTCGATCTCATTTTTTCAACTTGTTATTCCCTTAGCATCCACGATAATCGATCTCATTATGAAATTCTTAAAGAAGCTCGTACTTCAGAACATTCTCTTTCCCCTCAAGGAAAGCTTGTACTTATACAAAGTCAATTTCGAGTCCTAAAAATAGGTTCGTACTTATGAAAATTCATCTTCAAGAAATAATTCGAGTCGAACCTCTACACAAATTCTGCTAAAGACAACCCTTATAAACTAAGTTTTTCGACTATATAGCACCACAAAGAAGGGAAGACGCCCTCGAAAAAATGTCATCTTTCCCTGCCAGGGTAAAGAACCTCTGTAAAAACTTTTAGGCAATTGGCCACATATATATGTATAGTGATAAATTATACGAATCTATTTTTCTTCTTTGTCCCGAACCCCATTTTAGTAACGGGTATGAAATTTAGGGTTTATATTTCAAAATCCCGGTTATCTGATTGTAGGAGGGGCTTAATGATAAGCCTTACATTGGAATTATTAAATGAGATTAGGGATGATTAATATTGTCAAAAGTCCATAATTCCACATGCGTTTATGTGATGTGCGTGTCCATCATATCGTGCATATTTGTGTATTATTTATACATAAACTAGATAATATTCTAGTATTTAGCGTCCAACATATGATATGGGACACATGTCTCCACAGTATATTTGATATGGTGGAAACCCCCTTGGGTTGGTTTTTGCTATAAATAGAGTTCATTTCCTTACATTTTAGAGATAGCTTCTTGGGGAAGAAGAGTTTTTCGTATCTTAAGAGTTTTTAGAGAGTTTAGAAATGAGTTTGGAGAATAGTTCTAAGAGTTGTTTAGAGAAGAGTTTCACCACCTCCCATCTCTCTGAGAAACCACCACAAATGAGTTTTTTGATGAATAGTGAAAACCTAAGAATCATGCTGACTTTGATTCTGACTATAATGGATACAAAGGCACAAATGAAATTGTTCAAGTCAAATACGTAACAAAATTTGGTATTTCCCCAGATTAAACTCTGCTCTTATAGTGATTTAGCACCATATTTGTGTATTGTATTAATATGCTCAAATGTTAAACAAATGCTAATCAAATGTTCAATATGAAGACATATTTTTTAAAACCATTATCAGAAAAGTGCCATTCAGTTGTGTCATCTCAAAACTTTGTTGGCCAAAAGTCTAAAATTATGCTACTCTCATCGTTTATCCAAGTGAACAAAGCTTGTCTAGGTGATTCCTCGAATATGTGTGTTCATACAAATACTTTTCAAACATTGTTATTTGATTGATGTATTTACTTAACATATAAATATATAAATGAAACACAATGTAAATGTTTTATTATGGAAAAGAATCCATAAATACTGCAATGTTGTACCGTGTATACCCAGTATCCCATTGCCTATACCTGTAAATACATCCCATTTTTTAGAACTACATTACCTTTGATCCTAGGTCCCCTTGGGTATATAGTCGCTATATCAAGCTAAACTCATGAATCCCTCATCTTATAATACGTCTCTTGACATATTATTTCTTAGGGATATCTCCATCCCCAGTCTAAACTCCCCCAACTTGTATCTTTACCTTCCTCGTGATGGATATTCAAAACATGACATCCTTAGCACTACACCTCCAAGCTAGTCTGAAGGACATTTCCTTTCGTCTAGTGATCTCCCAATGATTATAATATCTTACGCGAATATTAGTGATCTTAGAGACCATTCTCGTTCTCCCTTTCCAAGAAAAGTTCCACACTTGTGCACATATCACAATGGAACATGTGTATAATTGAACTATGTAGGTTTTGATGCCAAGTCCTCTTGGGTACATAGTCTCAGTACTTACTCATTATCTTTTCCTCGATCCTTGACAATATATCTCATGATATGTTTTCTCCACTGAGATGCACTCATCTCTCGACTTTCATCCATTATACCTAAATAATTAAAACGAGATATCAAACTATCTCAATACGGGGACCTCCCATACATATTCCTAAAATAAGCCTGCGAACACATATACACCAATTATACAACCTAACTATATAGGATTTGATTCCAAGTCCTCTTGAGTACATAGGCACACTACCGAGTCATTCTTGTTTGATGGGGCCTTGATAATATGTCCCTTGATGTACTTTCCCATATAGATGCTCCTATCTCCCATCCCTTTTCTCTCTCTCCTTAAAACCCGAATGAGATATAAAAAAATCTTAAAGTCGGTCCTTCTTGCACATCTACATCCATTTGATATAAAAATAAAAGAACGGATTCATACACAAGAAATGTTGTGTACCTGCATTAGTTAAAGTGATTTTCTTATACCTCTCACTATTACTGTTTCCCACCATAATCACCTATCTAAATTTTATTGGAACCTCACACTAATATCTCAAAAAGAAATCTAAAATAGCTAAAGATTAATTAATTTTTGTAAAGATAAATCATAAGCATAGAATTAACGAGCATATAGATCAAGTGGGGTATATAACACATTCCCTACTCGTAACTTGATTCTTGAATCCACACAACAAGAATATCTAGACCAACCACAAACTTTGAAATCTACCTTAGGATTAGCCCGAAAAGTCTAGAAAAACTTTTTGAATGTTTTTATATCAAATAAATAGGTGACTCTGATAAACCTACAAAACTAAACTTTTTACACGGAAGTCACAATTAATAGGGACGTGCACCCAAAGTTGGACATGGTGTCAAACTACATCTAGGATCAAGTAATCGAGTCAACCTCGAACCAATAAATTGACCCTAGGTGGAGGCGGTGAAGCAGGATATAAGAACTCTCGCATGCACCATTCTTTCCCCTTGGAATCACCACTTAGTTCCCATAACACCACATACACTCCCTAAAAAAAGTTAACTTCCACCGCTAGGGTAAAGAACCTCTACAAAAATTTCAGGGCAATACCCCACATATATATAATGTGATAAACTTTCAATACTTTTATCTTCTTTATCCTGAACACCGTTTTGGGGATCGGGTATGAAATTTATAACATCATATTCTAAGATCATGGTTTATAATATAACAACTCTATTTGTTTATTGTATTAACATGCTCATACGTTAAACAAATGCCATGATTAAAATACGTCAACATGAAGACATAATTCTCAAAACCATTCTCACGAAAGTGCAATTGAGTTATGTCAACCTAAAACTTTGTTAGACAAAGTCTAAAATTTGTTTACTCTCACCAGTTCTCCCAGCGAACAAAGCCCGTCCAGGCAACAATTCCCCAAATATGTGTTTTCATACAATTTTTTTTCACACATCAACTCTTGATTGACATATTTGATTAACGTATAAATATAATAAGGACTAGGCTCCATAAATACCATAATGTTATACCTTATATACTTGGTATCCCGTTGCCTTCACAAGTAAATATGCCCAATTTATGGGAACTATGTTGCGTTTGATTCTAAGTCCCCTTGGGTACGTAAGAGCTATACCAAGATAAACTCGTGAAGCCCAAGCCTTATAATATGTCTCTTGACATATTATTTCTTAGGTATGTATCCATACTCACTCCAAACTCTCTCAACTTCTACCTCTACCTCCCTAGCGACGAATGTTTAAAACATGTCATCCTTATCACTACACCTCCAAGCTAGTTTGAAGGATAATGACATCCGTCTAGTGATTACATAATGATCATAATATGATATGCGAATATCAATGATCTTAGGTCCCACCCCGTTCCTCCTTTCTAATACAAGTCCTACACTTAAACACACATCATGTTAGAATGGTGTATGATCAAACTACATATTCTTTAATCCCAAGTCCTCTTGGGTATGTGGGTGCAATACGATGTAATTATCATGATCTCAAGCATCAACAATATATCTCATGGTATGTTGTCTCCATTGAGATGCACCCATCTCTCGATGTTCATTTATTAGACCTTAGTAACTAAAACGAGATATTACACTATCTACAAGAGGGACATCCCAAGCATATCCATAAATACAAATGTGTAAACACTTTTACACCATTTATTCGACCAAATTACGTAGGCTTTCTTGGGTATGTAGGCATAATATCTTCCTAGTAACGAGCTTGGGCATCAACAATATGTCTCTTAATGTATTGTCCCAGAGACATGATCCCATGTCATATTTTTTTTCTATCTCTCTTTAAAACCCTAATGAGATATAAAACTATATCAAAGTACAACCTTCTTTCACCTCTACATCTATAGCCATTCGTCATACTAATACAAGCAAAAAGTCATGCATAAATAATCTTCTATTCCTGTATCAATTAAATTGACATTCTTATAACTCTCACTAATATTGTTTCACAACCTAACACCCATCTACACTTTAAAAGACACTCATGCTGAGTTCTCAATTTTTTTTATAAAATAGATAAAAAGTAATCAATTAATATAAAGAAGAGTAATTATCATATAATTAAGTAAGTATACGAAGAAAGTGAGGTGCCTAACACCTTCCCACTCATAACCCGATTCCTGAACCACAAAATAAGAATATATGGACCAACTGTTGATTTTGAAATCTGCTTTAAGATTAGCCCGAAAGGGATAGCCCAAACGTTTATTTATTTATTTTCGTATAAAATAAATTGGCGACTCTAAAAAACTTACAAACCCCCTTTTTTCTTCAGAAAATTGCAGTTAATAGGGGCGTGCACCAAAATCTAGACATGCTGTCAAACTACATCCAAGTGCAATTCATTGGTTCTAACCTCAAACTGATAACTTGACCTTGAGGGGAGGCGATTAATCGAGAGAGAATCACTCTCGCATCCATTCTTTACTTCATGCAAGTTCTTCCATAACACTAAAGTAGGCATATGGTTATGGATTTGGGTCGTGACAAGGCCCATTGGTCACATATCCTATCCGTGATGAAAAAGGCGTGACTAAAACCACTGGTTATGGGCCTTATGCCTGACCAAAAGGTATGGTCATGAGCCATTGTGTGTGTCTGTATAAGGTATTCTAGTCGCGAACAAGCATCGCGAACCAAGTTCATGACTTGGATGTGACCTTTACTTATGGTCACAAAAAGCAGTAACCAGGCGTGACAAAACATTAATCAAGGTCATGGAATAAACCCATTACTAAGTGTGACAAACCTTTAAACATGATCATAGACCATAGTCGTGGCCCACATTATACATGCACCAATACAATCACGACCTAGATCCGTGACCAACATTTGCGCATGCTTGACTTTGGTCAAGAACAAAATCTTTAACCACTGATTTATCACCAAAAAAAGTAAAACATGGTCAAGGTTCAAGTCCATGACCATATATAAATAAAAACATATCTGTTATTTTGAGTTCTATTCTCAAATCTGGAGTTCCTCGACCATGTGATCTATTGCTAAAGGTTATGTGGGTCACATACATACGAGGTGTTTGTGCACTTTTCGGGGCCGTTTGGGGGTTATTCAGGGTTTCGGCATACTTGCTGCACATTTTCAAGTTTAATTGTGCACATTTTTAAATTCAGATCATATTCTCAAACCAAGAGTTTTGCAACTAGGCAATTGGTTACTATGAGTTACGTTGGTTATGTTCGAGGTGTTCGTTCCCCTCGCGGGGCCCTTTAGGAACAATTTAGGATTTTAGTGCACTCACGACACATTTTCAATCATAAGTTCCCCTATTTTCAAATTTGGATCCTATTATCACACTAGTAATCCTACGACTATGCGGTCGATGGCTACGAGTTACGTTGGTCACGTATGAGATATTCGTGACCCTTGTGGGGGCAATTTGGGGCTATTTGGGGTTTCGGTGCGCTCACAGAATATTTTTAATCTTAAATGTGCCTATTTTCAAATTTGGGTCGTACTCACAAATTGGGAGTCCCTCAACTATGCGATCGATTGATGTGAGTTACCTGGTCACTTACGAGGTGTTCGATTGCTATATTCGGGGTTTCAGCGCACTCATGCAAATTTTCAAGACTAAGTGTTACTATTTTCAAATTCGGGTCCTATTATCAAATCGTAAGTCCCGTGACTATGCATTCAATTGCTTAAGTTACGTGTGGTGTTCGTTCCCCTTGCGGGTCTGTTTGGAGGATGTTAGGGGTTTCAATGCACTAGCGGCATATTTTCAATCCTAAGTGAGCTTATTTTAAAATTTGGGTACTACGATCAAACCAGGATCTTGTAACTATAACCTTGGTTTCTACGACTTATGTTGGTCATGTGAGATGTGTTCATGCCCCTTATGAGGCCATTTAGGTATTGTTTGGGATTTTGGAGCCCTCACAACACCTTTTCAAGATTAAGTATGCCTATTTTTAAATCTAGGTTCTATTATCAAATCGGGACTCTTAAGCTTACGCTCTTAGTATTTACGAGTTATGTTGGTCACGTGTGAGATGTCTGTGCCCTTACGGGCTGTTTGGCGGCTATTCGGACTTTTGGCCCACTCATGGCACGCTTTCAAGCCTAAGTATGCCTATTTTCAATTTTGGGACATATTCTCAAACCAAGAATCCTACAACTATGCAGTAGGTTGCTATGAGTTACGTTGGTCACTACGAGGTATTTGTATCCCTTAAGAGGCCATTTACAGGCTGTTCGAGGTTTCGGCCCACTCGTGGCACGTTTTTAAGCCTAAATGTTCCTATTTTCAAATTCGGGACCTAAACTCAATCCAAGAGTCATGTAACTATGAGGTCGGTTGATGAGAGTTAAATGGTTCATTTATTAGGTGTTCCTGCCCGTTGCTAGCCCATTTGGGGATGTTCGGGGTTTCGGCTCACATGCGACACATTTTCAAGCCAAAGTGTGCTAATTTTTAAATTCAGGTCTTATTTTGAAATTGGGAGTCTCATGACTACGTAGTGAGTTTCTATGAGTTATGTTGGTCACGTGTAAGGTGTTTGTGCCCCCTGTGGTTGTTCAAGGTTTTGGCCCACTCACAGCACGTTTTAAAGCCTAAGTGTGCCCATTTTCAAATTTGGATCCTTTTCAAGGTTTTGGCCAATATTTTCAAATTCCTATCCTATTCTCAAACCACGAGTCCCGTAACTACCTGGTAGGTTGCTATTAGTTATGTTGGTCACGTGCGAGATGTTCGTGTTTCTTGCGGGAACGTTTGGGGGATGTTCGGGGTTCTGGACCACTCACGACACATTTTCAAGCCTAATTGTGCCTATTTCCCTAATCGTAAACCGAGAGTCTTATGACTACATGATCGTTTACTACGCATTATGTTGTTCATGTATGAGGTGTTCATGCCCCTTGGGAGGCCGTTTGGGGGATGTTCGGGGTTTTGACCCACTCGTGGTACGTTTTTAAGATTGTGCCTATTCTAAAATGTGGGTCCTATTCTCAAAATGGGAGTTTCGTAACTACGCGATCGGTTTCTATAAGTTATGTTGGTCACGTGCGAGGTGTACATTCCCCTTGCGGGCCCGTTTAGGGGCTACTCATAGCATGTTTTCAAGCCTAAGCCTGCCTATTTTCAAATTGAGGTCCTATTCTCAAATTGAGAGTCCCCTGACAATGCAGTTGATTGCTATGAGTTACGCTGGTCATATGCGAGGTTTTTGTGTCCCTTACGGGGTCGTTTGGATGATGTTCAAGATTTTGGCCCACTTGTGCCACATTTTCAAGCACAAGTGTGCATATTTTCAAATTTGAGTCCTATTCTCAAACCGTGACTCCCGTGACTATGCGATCAGTTATCAAGAGTAACATTGGACACATGCGAGCTATTCATGCCATTTGCGGGGCCGTTTGGAGGTTATTTGGGATTTTAGCCCACTCGCGGCACGTTTTCAAGCCTAAGTGTGCCTATTTTAAAATTCAGGTTCGATTCTCAATTGGGAGTCCCGTGATTACTTAACCGGTTCCTATGAGTTACGTTGATCAAGCCTAGGTGTTCTTATTTTCAATCATTTGAAATATTATGCATATCAATAATATAAAAATGTTAGTTAAAGTAAAGAATACTCGGTTCCTGCGGTCCAAGAAGGCCACTAAATATAGTGTTCTGACTGTGTGATTTGCCCAAATTAATCATGGAACCCCCCATGTATTCATGTACATTTACATTTGCTAAATAGTTTCATTGACACAATCTTCATAAAACGAAAATAAAATTAATGTCCCACATGGGATAAAAATCAACATTACTAATATGCTCAAAATTTTGAAACTCATCACTAACTTAGAGATTCCAAATTTTAAGGATATCACTAATGTTGATTTTTGTCCCATGTGGGACATTAATTTTCCTTCATTTTCTGAAGATTATATCAATGAAACTAATCAACAACCATAAATGTATAACAACATGTGGAAATTGAGTTGTGTCAATTTGTTCCAATAATAAACTCAAGAGACTTTATTCTCAAATCGAGCGTCTCGTGAAAGATGTTCATTCCCCTAAGCATTTATGAATCATATTACACATTTGTAAATTAAGCTAAACATTCATACATCAATCTAAACATACATAAATCATATTAAACATTTGTAAATTAAACTAAACATTCATAAATCAAACTAAACGTTCATAAAGTAAAGTAAAGCGCTAATATAATGTCAATATCATAATAGGATACATATACGATTAATAAGGATAAAATGATGTTTTGATACCTAATCTTCCTCTAAATCAACTAAAAGATCCTTCAAATTAGGTTGTCATCAAAAGTTGACTTGAACTTTTTTATAGCCTTTAACGCATCTGCTTGAGTAGCCATACTCTTTTGTGCATGCACAACAATAAACCAATTGCCTTCGTTTATGCACTTCGAGTATAATATCTTCTTTACATTCTGAAAGGAACAAATAAAAGGCTCGTCAACTATGCCATTTTTACTCTTCAACTTTGAGAAATATAACATAATAAGTTTGGAGTCTGGATCAACTTTGAAAGCATTCGTAGTATCCTCCATCTTCACCTAATGACAATAGACTTCCAATTCTATGAAATCTAAGTAATCGAGTTCCAGGATTTATTGTATTATCCCGTAATAGGTTAGCACCGTATCTTTTGAATTTTTATCGCTTTTGCTAGCAACACAAGTAGTCATGGCAGATATTGAAATTTCATTGTTTTTGCAGCAAACACTTTTCCTCATATGGATATGAAACGAAATCAAGACCATTAGTGCGGACTTTCTTAAACTCTTTCACACGAAAAGTAGGAACTTTTACTAGGCGTGCAAGCCTTGAAGAGACATCATGCTTTATTTATTTGTGAATTGGTATTAGGGCATGTTTTTACCATACGTGAATAATTAACCGCACACATAAGAGGTAAAAATTACCTCTTTTGATACCCATGCCCTAAAATAAGTTCTCATGAAATTTCTCATTTGATTTTTGTCAATGCCGTTCTCGTACTTCCTACTAGTAAATTATAGAGTTGTGATCATGATATATAAAATAAATACAATCAAAGAAGAATAATTCAGTATATATTCACTTTTTCCAGTCTTCCACTTCTTCTTGCGATCAAAGACATAACGAGCTACTTGATTGTATTGTAGATTTATGAGTTTGACCTTTTTAGGGTTCCTAAAAGGAAATTAATCCTTAAATTCATCAGGTTCCTCAATCATTCATTCTCCATGACAATTAAACATCCTTACCTTTGTTGTGTCATATGTTCTCATGATTCCATAGTAACATAAACTTCAACAATTGATCCTCCAATATACCATTTATTCTTTATGTAATCTTTTATGGTTTTCATCAAACGCTCAAAAGAATACACCTAACAATGCCTAACAGGACCACATAATAAAACCTCATCGCATAAATTCACAAGAAGATGGATGCTGATATCGAATAACAATGGAGGAAAGTATTCCTTTAACACAAAATTGCCTCGGCTAAAGTTGATTTTGCAATTTTAATGTGCCATCTATTTACCATTTTTGCATAAAGTAGGGTAAAACACAAAATAGTAGTTGCCCGGTAGAGATCTTTGTGTTCAGAAAAACAATGTTGAAATAGTATAAGGATTAATTAGATGATTACTTACCATTCATGAGACTTGCACTATTTCAAGTAATTTATTTGCTGGCTTACTATGTTGTGTAAATTATCTAAATAACCATTTGGAGTCTTCAAGTTGAATATTGTGTCTAAGAATATCTTCATCTTATAACTAGTCAAAGTGAAAGCAGCTGGGGGATATAAACTCTTCCAATTATAGGATCATATTTTAACCATAAATTCTTCTTTATTTTCATATCTTGTAGATAGCGGTGGGCCCCCTCTCCATATTTTGAATGAGATGCACCCAGACATGTTCCTATCATATATTCTGCAACATTCTTCTCTATGTGCATCACATCAATGACATGCCTTACATGATGATCTTTCCAATACGACAAGTAAAAAATATTAATCATCTGGGTAGTGGCTTCGCTTTACCATGGTCGTTTGGATCCTCCTTATCTTTACGATTCAGGTTTACAAACTGAGGGTGTTTACCTACATACATATTCCCTATAGTTGCAACCGTTACCTTCTCCTTAATCTACTGACCAAAAAGATGAGCAGGTTGCGTCATGCGCTTATGGAAAAAATTTAGACGTGTCATTCTTGAAAGGGTGATTGGTTGGCGTAAATCTACGATGACCCGTATAAATCATATTACCCTTATGATATAGCCAACTAAATTAAGTTTCGTCCCCATATATGGGATATCCCTTATAACCATAAATATTACAACCGAACAAGGACCCACAAGTTAGAAGGTCGTAGATCAGCTACATCGCCATTACTTTAAGTGTGAACTCTTCATTCTTGTAAGAGTCAAAAGGAGTCATTCCTTTATTCCACAAATCTTTAAGTTGCTCAATTAATGGGGATAAGAATATATCAATGTCATCATCGAGAGCCTTCGACCCAAGTATCAATAAAGATAAAAACGTGAACTCCTTTCTCATGCATAGTGTCGGAGGGAGACTTAAAGGCGCCATGAGAACTAGTCAATAACTCTGATTATTACTTAAATTATCAAAATGGTTAAATCCATCGGTTGAGATTGCAAGACGGACGTTGCGCGGTTCCTCTGTAAGTTTAGGGTATCGTGCATTTGAAATTTATTAGATGAGTGAATCAACGGATGACGCATAATATTCGCACCCACCTGTCATCGAACGTGCCATGTCATGGCCTCCACTATCCATGTCAAAGTGAAAAACTGTTTTAACCATGGCCCAAGTGGAAAATACTTCAAAACCTTTTGTGGGACTTGTAAGTAGTTGTTATATTTTCAGGCCTTGTCCTTTTCATTCTCATAAACCACTTATCTAGGCTCAGTTCATACCGAACACTCATTCTTCTCTTTGTGCTCATTGCGGTGCAATATGTAATCATATTTGCACGCAATAATAGATTTTACTTCAAAGTTAAGCTCTTTTTCATGCTAGGATAATTGTCTGGTAATGTGTTATCTTTTGGAAGAATTTATTTAACCCACTTAAAAATTTCGATTACACTGTTGCTAGACAAACCAAATTGACTTTTTAAATTATTCACACCAATAATTGCATATAATATTGAGTGATTCTCATCACAATCTTTATAAAATGGTTTATGCACATCAACTTTCAACCGTATGGTTTTTGATCTCCTGGTAATTCAGCATAAAATTATTCATTTACCTTGTCATAATGAGCAATATATATATATATATATATATATATATATACATATATATATATATATCCATGGGTTGGTGGTTTTGATGGCTATGGCCTCCGTAAGTATCATCAATTAGGTCGGTCAATGGACGATGTGTTAGCGAATCATGTACCACTTTTACTCGTTGGGGTTCCATTATGCGCTCGAGTACCGACAATTTTTTTGAAAGATAAGATATATTTTTTTCACCATAGTATGTCTATATTTTATAGTCTTGATGATTCTCCATTTTATTAAATGCAAGTCAACGTCTTCAAATGAATTATATTTTCCATTCATAAACGAGTGAACAAACACGAATCTTGTCACTTTTAAGATTTTTGTAAGCGTATTTAACAAATTCTTGAATGCCCATTACATAATTATTTGTTATTCGGTTAGTCTCCCCCATCACTCTTTGTATTATGGGAAATCCATTTAATAATCTTCAAATTTCAGTCCTATATTGATAGGTTAAAACAAATGTCATGTTGCATACAAAAAATTAATAAGATTATGGAAATGTCACAACTCAAACTAAAATTAAACAAATTTTCCAAGTATAATTATTACGTCTGAAACAAAAAAAATATTATTACATATAATGTTTAAGGGAATTATTAGTTTGATTAAGGTTTTGATTCATCACTATCCTTCTCTTAACTCCGTGCATGTTGGATCTCACCGAGGTGAAATCCAAAAACAAACCCGCCTAAGTTATAAGACACATTTTGTCAGGGTTTATTATGAGAGAGTTTGAAAGTATACGTGTATTATCAATCCAATATCATTATCCAATAACCAAACCAACAACTAATAATTATCCCGTACTCTTTCTATCATCTACATGATAAAACAATTCCAATAATCACAATATCTCTACTAATTATGGCCATTTCTCATTAAACATATACATGAAGATTGGGGTTTCAATTTTAATTAAGGTTAAAATAAACATAGATAAACATATACACATTATTCACACACACACACACACACACACATATATATATATATATATACACACACATACGTATACATAAATAGACACAAATATATAGAGAGAAAATGTTACCTAAGAGAGTGCGAGAGAGGTGAAGGGTTTGTGGGTTTGTGTGTGTGTGAGAGAGAGAGATGGTCTGCATGAAAATGGATGAAAGGGTTGGGGGTTTATAAATAAAGAGACTGGTCATGGCTTTGGGCTGTGACCAAACGCTTTCACCCCTTTTTTTCCCATGTCATAAACTGTGACCATCCCTTTATAATAAGATCGGTCATGGCCCCAAGCCGTGACCAAGAGGCGTGACAAATTCCTAATGGTCACATCCCAAAGTCATGACCCTTTTGGAGGGAAGTTTGTCTATGGTCATGGACGTGGTCACAACCATAATCCATGACCATAGTTAGAGGGAAATTTGGCACAATTTTGCCTCTATGATGGTCACGCCTTGGTCATGGATTATGGTCGTGACCTACCATGGCCAAAGTTCATGGCCGTGACCAGCTCCAGCTAGGGTAACAACATTGTGTCGTTATGGAACTGGTCACGCATTTATTCTCTATGGTTACGGCTTTAGGCGGTGACTAGCTATCTGGTCACGGTCTTAGTCCGTGACTAGGCTACCCTAACTATGATACTAATTTGGTGTAGTGTTTCCCCCTTGGGCACATCACTGCCCGAGGCCCATAAAGCCATAATGATGACTCTGTCGCGGATACAATCGATAGAATCGAACTGTTTGTATGCTTCCTTTGTACTAATCTTAAAAATTATCTTGAACATGAATACTTTAGATACATTTTATAACATTTTAGAGGTCTTAGTTTTTGGGTCCCTCATAACGTAGATACGGGCTTAGGTCCTCATGTAGAGGATTGTAAATTTTCTCAAACATATAGGTATTCATGAAGGAACTCACAAGAAAATAAACATTAAAGAATGTAAAAATTAAAGATCACCTATTTGTATTATATAGTGCATAGTCTTGACTTTCATATTGTTTAAACCCTATACCCTCGAGTCCCCTCAAAAGTGGATAGTTAAAAGAATTTCTACTTTAGGATAGTCACTTTAGTCAAATGAAAGTTCGTACTTAAGAAAATTGACCTATCCTTAAAGAGAGGCTTGTACTTTTGATATGCCACTTCCTTGGACAAAGCTTGTACTTCCAAAAAGACGCTTCCCTGAAAGGATAGTCATTAATGTGTATCCTCATTCTTTTCTCCCACCCGTATGGTATATCAAACAACTTCTCTCTTTATACCAAGGTCGCGATGACATGGATCATTTGAAGTTTGTTTAGTAATGGGGTATATTAAATAGACTTTCACAGCATCACATGCACCTTAAAGAAGTCTTTATCCAAGAAGCCAGGATATCATGAGCCATGGCTATAAAAAGTGATCCTCCGGTAACATTGTCACATCACCCCATTGCATGTAGAAAAAAATCCAGGAGCACACCCTATTATACAAAAAAGATAAGATACTTACAGACCAATTTCTCTGACAAAATTTCTCAAAAATTATCAGAAAAAAGGAGGCTAGTCCAACACCCTTAATATTTCAGGATGAATGTCTTTCTGTTCTATAAGTAAGATAAATAGTATGAATCCGCAAGTTATCGCCAAAATATATCTCCCTTACATTGCATTCCCCTAACCATATTTTATTTCAAGAAAATAATAGACCCTAATCTATTAATTCCTCACTCCTCATTCTTAAAAAATAAGAGCTCACCCCTGTTCACTTATTAAATTTCTCATCCTTTGAAGATACTACCAAAAGAAGGAACTTAAGAAACACAATACCATCCAAACACGGTTTAAAATAGATAAAATAACTTTATAAGATATGTTCATTACATATGTGAGTTCTTCTCCCCCTATGTATTGCCCTCCTGTCAGTCCTTTTATTTAAAAATTCCTGAAAAATGTTTCCTAATGTTTTCAGCAAGATAATCATTATCCACATAAACCACTTAGTTCTTACCCTGGAAACCCGAGTTCATAACCTATGCTATCATCTAGTATTAGTCAGTGAACTCCCTACCCACGATTGTCAAGTCATCACTGTCATACGATCCGTGTCTACTGAAAAAGTCTAGGTCCCATTAAAAATAGATAAGATTAAGTGGTAGCCTGAGAACATTAGTTCTTTCAAGAACACCATATATTTAGAGATCAGAGCACTGAGACATATCTAATGTCTTATATACTAATGGGAGAGAATGTCCTTCCTCCCCCAATCATTAATAATGGTACACCACTTGTGATGATTTTGGAGGAAATGTCAACTAACCCCTAGGATCCACCTTCTTCAGTTTCGACTCCGTCTCCCTCGCTAACATTAGTGCCCCCCATTTCCAGGGACCATTAGCCCCACATGGTTATTATTACCCGAAGTAGCCAACACCAACTTCCAAGGTCCCTCGTGGGCTTCTCCTCCAACTTTCGAAGAGGTTTCTCCCCCAAAAGCAAACTATGATATAACACAAGTCTAATATGAATTGCATCTCCTGCAAGAAGGCACCAATAAGGTGCAAAACACGTATGATATCACCAACAAAAAAATAGTGCTATCTATTTATAAGATCGACTATCAGATAAATTCCAAATGCCAGTCTTTAAAGCCTACAAAGGACTAGGCTCTCCATCCCACATATCCAACTATCACCTTTAGAGGTCCAAAATGTCTACTTAGGGGTATTGGAAATGATGTTCTCCTATACACTATCCAAATTAGTCCTCAATTGGTACATGGGCCTAAAGTGCAAATGGACCACTAAGACCTGGGATGATATAGTCATGGTTTCTTGAAGATGTACGAGTATAAAAGAGAACTAAGCATTACTCACAACGATATGGAAATGCTAAAGAAATAAGATGGGAAAGTAATTGGCCTTTTTATCACTCATTGGAGAGAAAGTTAATCAAATGGTCAATCGTCCCTTAGAGAAGGACCAAATAAATATTGTAATTAGGGAACACTAAAAGGAAGAACAAGGGAAGCTCGAGATAACCTGGATCCCATATATCAAAGCCCTCATCCATGTTGGGTGTAAGATCAATAAGAGTTTCTCCGCCAAAGGTACCAAGACTATGAAAGAGTCTCGCTGAGGCACTAATCAGTTATCCACCTATAGGAACCCTCTCGAGGCCTTCATATCCCATATCACTACGTTTGTAGTTAGTCTACCGCTAGGACCATGCTCAGTAACCAGCACTTCCCTAGCCATGGTCGTGATTACCTTACCCTTCCAACCAGGGCCCTCTCTTAGAAATTATCAATCCATGCCGCCCCTGAAGAGTTTTGAGTCTGATTAAGATATTTTCCTGGCTTAAAATCCCCCCTCAGCCAAGTGTTTTCCACCATAAAGTTGGATGTACTCCTCAAACCTCTTAACCCTAGACCACTTGACCACCACATACAAAAAATAGAAATTCAAACTGCATTACTCATTCCCCCAGGGACCCACTTACATTATAAATAAGTATTGTGTCTTACGGTATGCATGCAGGACCTCATCGATGTCGAGATCCTCATCCTGCCAAAGCCAAATGTCACTAAAGGCCCCCTACCATATCATCCCAGTAAAAATGCCCTATTAGATGCATCCCCAAAATTAAGCCCTCCACCCTCATAGTCCCCATCCATCATAAGCTAAGGATGACGGTTCACACCCTTCCAAATAGCTACCCCCCTGGGCACGATATCGCCCACTATAAATATCATTTTTGAAACAAATCCCCCAATGACCATATGGTCATCTTCATAATGAGCATACATTCCTTACAGAACAATCGTTGTAGCCTGAATCTCCTTCTAGTCACATAATTTATCTCTCTAAGGATCCAATACTCATTACCCTAGAATAAAGTGATTGATCATCCAAATGGGAAGAAATGTACAAGGAAGACCTAGATGCAATGGAGCACATCATCTTTGTGATTCCTATTCAATCCATTGCGTGGGATTGACCTACCCTAGAGGTTCACCTTTTCACCCTCTTAGATTAAAAAACCAATAACAATACCCAACCTTCCCTTACTCCCATCTCATTTTCAGTTCAATATCCAAAAAATAGAAGAAGCACTATGATTGCAAGCCTTAAAATAACCCCATAATTCGGCCACCTCGATATCTAAGTCCTCCAATACAGATGAGTGAGGAAACCTACATCTTAGTGCCAAAGATCATGTCACCTAGAGATACCGATCTCATCACCAGTTTCTATATGAGGAAAAAAAAAGTTTGAGAACCCACTACATCCAAGGATACATTGCTTGGGAAGCTAAGCTCAGGGACAGTCTTGGACCTAGAGATTATACACCCCACCCAAGTCTCTTGAAAAAAAGCTGTAAATGACTCCATGAGAACCACAGGGTTTTATTCTGCCAAGTTCTATTTATAGAGTACGATATACAATATGGAATACTCACTCGAGAACCTCTCTAATAACCTGAGACACAAGCCTGCACCTTGAGAACCGTTCACATGATGAGGATAACAAAATAGGAATTATATTGACCACTCATGACTAATAGGACTGAGCTACATATTCTCTCCATCAATAAGGAACACAACCTTAGTCTAATAAAAATATAATTTGTGATACCCAATGATATACCCAGATATACCCTCCAACCGAACGACCCCTTAGGGGGCCGACCCTTCATCGTGTTCCAGACGACCCCTCAGGGGGACGACCCTTCATCATGTTCCAGACGACCCCTTTGGGGGCCGACCCTTCATCATGTTCCAGACGACCCCTCTGGGGGCCGACCCTTCATCATGTTCCAGACGACCCCTCATGGGGCTGACCCTTCACCAGGATCCGGATGACCCTCCTAGGGCACCACAGTACGAGGCCTAAATTAGGCCGGACTCACTACCGGAAGGAACTTTTCCCTCGGCCTCGGCTCATAGGACGAGGGTGACATCATCACAGCGCGTGGTTTGGGAGACGCGTGGTACAGTGCGCGTGAGGCTCACATGGCACATGGGAGACCGTTATAACAAAATCACACTCTCACGTGAGGGAATATTATGTCATCATTTGGCATCTACAGGTGTCAACAGGGGATTTTCTAGATCATCATTCACATGCACCATGCATACTTGGGGGGTACACTACACCCCCCAATACCTATATATACTTGTCACCTACAACCCTACAGGGGATCGATCAATTGATTGTAACCCTAGCTAAAACTCTGCTTGTACACACAGTAGAGAGAGAAAGTGAGCTTATGTGCATTGTATCCAAGGCCATTAGTGCCCATACTTAGTGGATCACACACTCACAGTGGATGTAGGCCAAATTGGCTGAACCACTATACATCATTGTCTTATCTCCTCTTATACTCATCCCCTTCTACATACTTATACACTTATACATCTCTATGGCTGCCATGGTTACTACTGTTTGAGCTCATTATCACTTATCCGGTGGTGCTAAATCTTAGCATCATCAGTTTGGCGCCGTCTGTGGGAATCGAGAAGACATCTCTTCCTTTGTACAACTTGACCTCACTGGGCACTCTGGTGGTGAGACAGCACTCCCCCTGAGAGGAGATGTTTCACCATTGAAAGAGACCCACTAAGGTTTTCAAGCTCACTAGTCTTTTCTTCAGTTCAGTTTTTCATAGCTCAAACACATGGCACCTGAAATGCCACCGCCACCGCTTCCCCCGCCGGATGAGGGGGGAAGACCCAGTTCCAGTCATCCGCCGCCTCAGTCTGAGATGGCTGATGTGGCGGCAGCCTTAAAGACTCTGGCAGCAAGCCAGCGAATGATGCAGGAGCAGTTCACAGCTCTAAGCCAGAACATACTAAGACCACCAGGGGTTTCACCTGAGATGATTACTCCGGCAGCAGCTCCAGGACAGCATGAGGCCAGGGGACCACCTCAGGCACCACGCAAAGACCTGCCACCCCCTCAGCGGCATAAGGATGTTGCTGACCCCGGCGTCTACGCCTGGGGAGGCAAGGAAACCCTTGCCCTGAGGACAGGTATGACGATCTGGAGGGAGAGGAGGCCCCAATAGAATGTTGGGAACCATATGAGGTCTCCAAAAATATTGTACGACCTCTCCAGGATAGTAGAGGAAAGTGCGGGAGACCAAACCCTGATGATCGCCCGAGAGGCTCTACTTTTGATCGCTTGAGCAGGGGGTCAGCCTTTGAGAGGCTGGGCCCAGTAAATGACCTGGGGGAAAAATTGTCCAGGTCAAGAAGTGCTGCGAGGTCCAGGAGGGAGGCAGAAGATGGCCGACCCCAAGGACGGGATGACGGCCAAAGGGAAGTAAACAACCGACACAGGCCTGCCGCAGCAGAACCCTCCGTCCACCTTAAAGAGGCGACAGGGGATAACATCGGCCAAGCCGAACCTGTGAGGCCCTGGAATGACTCAATCCAGTGACTAGAGGATAAGATCGGTGATATACTGAAGAGTCGGGACCCTCTTCAGAAGGGATACACCATAGGCTCACCCTTTGTGGAGAAGATAGTCAACTTCCCTACGCCATCACGATTCAAGCCACCTGAGGTCACCCTAAGATACGACGGGAGCACCAACCCTATCCACCATGCCGAGATGTATCAATCAGCAGCAGACATATACTCTATCTCAGATGAGATGAGGTGTCGTGCCTTTTCTAGTACCCTGACAAGGGCTGCGCATGTATGGTACACGTCTCTTCCAAAAAATTCCATTGAAAAATTTAAGCAGCTGGTAGACCTGTTCATCCATAACTTTTGCTTTGGGGTGAGGCCACAGAATAAGACCACCCACTTGCTCTATGTTAAGCAGGGGAAGAATGAGAGTCTGAGAGACTATATAGCCAGATTCAATAAGGAGAAGCTGGAGGTGGAAGACTATGAGGAGAGCATAGCTATGACAACCCTGATTGGAGGACTCCAAAAGGGGAAACTGTTATGGAAGCTTGCTGAAGACCCTCTGAGGATGATGACTGAATTGCTGTCGACAGCAGGGAAGGTGATGAACGCCGAAGAGGCGATGGACGCAGAATATGAAGATGAAAAAGGAGGTGCTAGTGGGGGTAAATACCCTAAGAAGAACAAAGAGGGGAAGAAGAGGTCCACGGATGACAAGTTCGCTGGTTACACCCCTCTAACGGTCAGCTATGAACGGATTCTCAATGAGATGAAGAGTGACCGGTCCCTGAAGTGGCCTGAAAAGCTCAGGGCAGCCCCAAGCAAGAGTAATAAGAACCTGTGGTGTGAATTTCACCAAGACCAAGACCACGTAACAGACAAATGCTTTTCTCTGAAAGATGAGATTGAGAAGATGCTGAAAGAAGGGAAGCTCATAAAGTACGTCGATAAAGGTGCCTTCAAGAGGGGCCGAGGGGATGACCCCAGAAATAAGTGAGGCGATGCATGTAGAGAAGGTCCTCAAAAAAGAGGGGACGACCCTTCTGATGATGAGGACGAGCCTGACCTCCCTCCGAGAGACGACCACGGCCCTGTCAAGAGGCTTAATATGATCTCGCTCGGAGTGAGAATGATATCCAGGGGTCTAGATGGAGGAGGGTCTGAGGTTGCTGACAGGAAGGCCCATGTGGCTGAGGCCAAGGCAGTGACGAAGATGGTACACTCAACCTCTTTGGAGGTCAAGTCAGAAAAGAGGAAGAAGGTTGATATGGACACTCTGATAGTGGGATTCTCAAGAATGGACTTCAAAGGCCTCTTGTCCCCACATGATGATCCTCTCGTTATCACTACCAGGGTGCACGGGTGTGAGGTACCAAGGATCCTGGTAGATGGGGGTAGCTCTACAGATGTGATGTTTTGGCCATGCTTCAAAGACTTAGGCCTCAGCCGTGCTAGACCCGTCCCATACCATCATCCATTGATTGGGTTCAGTGGGGAAAAGGTTCATCCCCTTGGGGTATATGAGGCTGATGTTAGGATGGGGGACGAGTAGCCGAGATGGCTTACCAAGAAGGTCAGTTTCTTTGTAATGGATGAACATGTGTTTTCGGCTTACAACATCATACTGGGGCGTGTGGTCCTCAAGGGGTTTGAAGCTGTGCCATCTACTGTCCATCAGATGATTAAATTTCCTACTCCTTACGGGGTGGGGGCAGTTCAGGGAGACCAGACGACAGCGTGAGAATGTTACTACAACTCCGCTGAACAAAGGGAGGCACACAAGAGGGCTACGACCACTTACAATATTGATACCCTAGACCCCAGGGATGAGACGAAGCTAAAGAAAGGAGAGGCCGCGGAAGAGGTAGAATCCATCATCCTCGATGAGGATGACCCAGAAAAAACCGTCCAAGTCGGCAAGTCTCTGAAGCCCAATATGAAGGAAGACCTCATTAAATTGTTGAGGAGAAGACGAAGCTTCTTCGCATGGAGTCATGTAGATATGTCGGGGATTGACCCTGAAATCATGTGCCACAAGCTCAATGTGGTAGATGGAGTGAAGCCGGTAAAGCAGAAGAGGAGAATTTACTCTAGAGAAAAGTATGAGGTCATAAGGGACGAGGTTAAAAAATTAGAAGATGCTGAATTTATCAGAGAGGTCATCTACCCTGAATGGCTATCCAACGGAGTCATTGTCCCAAAGGCCAACGGGAAGTGGAGAATGTGTGTGGACTTCACAGACCTCAACAAGCACTGTCCCAAAGACAGCTTCCCTCTCCCCCGCATTGACCAGATGGTAGACGCTACCGCAGGCCATGAGCTCATGAGCTTCATGGATGCCTATTCAGGGTATAACCAGATCTTCATGAACCCTGAGGACTCAGAGAGGACAACCTTCATCACTGACAAGGGGACATACTGTTACAGGGTCATACCCTTTGGCCTAAAAAATACGGGGCCAACGTACCAGCGCCTCGTAAATAAAATGTTTGAAGACCAAATTGTGAAGTCTATGGAGGTCTATGTAGATGACATGTTGACTAAGAGTCTAAAGGCAGAGGATCATGTGGCAGACCTAGAGAGGACCTTTAATACGATGGAAAAATATAAGATGAGGCTTAATCCGACCAAGTGTGTCTTCGGGGTCGGAGCAGGGAAGTTCTTGGGGTTCATTGTCAACCAAAGAGGCATCGAGGCCAATCTTGAAAAGATAAAGGCCCTTGTTGAAATGAAGACCCCCCAAGTCCATTAAAGATGTTCAGAGACTCACAAGGAGAGTTGTTGCCTTGAACAGGTTCGTGTCTAGGGACACAGACAAGTGTTTTCCATTCTTTAAGATCCTTAGGAAGGCCTTCAAATGGAGTGAAGAGTGTGATGAGGCTTTTAGGGACCTAAAGTCATACTTAGGGTCTCCCTTGGTGCTGTCACGACCCGTACAGGGTGAACGACTTTATGTATACCTCGCCGTCTCAGAGTCGGCCATCAGTGTAGCCATTGTGAGAGATGAAAATGGGATACAGAAGCCTGTGTATTTTAACAGCAAGGCACTCCAGGGGGCAGAGAAAAGATACCCGAGGATGGAGAAGTTAGCCTACACCTTGATCCATGCCTCAAGGAAGATGAAGCCGTACTTCCAGTCCCATACAATGGTCATCCTCACCGACTCTCCTCTCAGGCAAGTCCTACACAAGCCAAAAAAATCAGGTAGGCTAATGGCCTGGGCTATAGAGCTGGGGGAGTTTGACATAGTGTATCAGCCTAGGACGGCCATTAAGGGGCAAACGCTGGCGGATTTCGTGGCTGAGTTTACTTGGGAAGGTGATGAAGCCGAGGGTGAGACCCTCGGGAAGACAGATACACAACAAGACAGGCCCACCGACACACCCGCAGATAGGGCTGAGACAAGCACCACTAGAAGGAAAGCGACTGAAAATGAAGAGGGAAGATACATCTTTAGACAGGGATCCATCTTCGAGGGAAATTTTTCAGAGGGAAAGACTCTGTGGAGCCTCTTCGTTGATGGGTCCTCTTGTGACAACGAAAGTGGAGTTGGACTGATACTATCAGCACCCGATGGCACAGGCGTTGAATACGCCCTGAGGTTCAACTTCAAATCCTCCAACAACGAGGCTGAATATGAGGCCTTGGTAGTAGGCCTCTCCTTGGCCAAGTCTCTTAGTGTCGACCAGATTTTGGTCCATAGTGATTCAAGGCTAGTAGTGAATCAGATACTAGGAGCCTACGAGGCTAAGGACGAGAGGATGGCTAGGTACATTGAGAAAGTGAGGTCATTACTGAAAGGCTTCAGAGAAGTGAAATTAAAGAGGATACCTAGGCTCGACAATGGCCGTGCTGATGCCCTTGCGAGGTTGGCCTCGGCAACTAGGACAGACATCAGGAAGACGGTCCCAGTAGAAATTTTGTTTTAGCCAACTATTGAAGACGCCGAGGGAACACTTCGCAATTGCCTAAATGTTTCTCAAGAAGCTTCATGGATGGACCCTCTGATCAGATACATTAAAGAGGGTGAGATTCCAGAAGCAAGGCAAGAAAAGAAGAAGCTGAGGTACAGGGCTGCAAAATTCACTGTCATCGGAGACACCTTGTAAAAAAAGGGGTTTTTACTCCCCTTACTTAGGTGTGTGCATCCCTCAGAAGTCCCTTCCATTTTGCAAGATGTGCACGAAGGATCGTGCTCAAGCCACATAGGGGGCAGATCCTTAGCGAAGAGGGTGATCACCCAGGGGTACTGGTGGCCGACCTTGGGGAAAGACGCAGCGGCATATGTAAAAAAATGTGACAAATGTCAAAGATTTGCCACCATCCCTCACCAGCCCCATCAGCCTCTTACTTCCATTACATCCCCATGGCCATTTGTAGTGAGGGGAATTGACCTAATAGGACCCTTGCCTAGGGACATCAATAACTATCGGTTCATCATCGTAGCAATTGACTATTTTTCAAAATGGGTGGAAGCGGAGCCGATGGTGACGATCACAGAGCAGAAGACCTTCCACTTCATCTAGAAAAATATTATATACAGATATGGTCTCCCCAACACCCTCATCTCGGATAACGGTACTCAGTTCAAGAATACCTCTCTACAGAAGTACTGTGAAAGGGTGAGTATCAAACAATTTTTTTCCACCCCAGGCCGACCTCAGGCCAATGGGAAAACAAAAGTTACAAACAGGACAATCCTAGATGGAATCAAGAAGATGCTTGAGGAGGCAAAAGGAAGATGAGTCGAGGAGTTATATGCCGTGCTGTGGGCATACAGGACGATAGTGAGGACCTCTACCGGAGAGACCCCATTCATGCTAGCTTATGGCTCAGAAGCCGTCATCCCCACCGAGATTGAGTTTCCTACGCATAGAGTCTAAATGTATGACCCCCAGAAAAATGCGGAAGAGAGGAGACTCGACTTAGACCTGATTGAGGAAAGGAGGGAGGACGTTGAGATAAGGCAGGCAGCCTACCAGCAGAGGACCGCAAGGTTTTACAATCAGAGGAGGCCCATCGTAGTGGGGGACTTGGTCCTCAAGAAGACTTGGCAAAAGCCCAACAAGCTCCATCCTAATTGGCATGGACCATATAGGGTCATCGATGAAGTCGTCCCTGGGACCTATAGACTAGAAAACCTAGAAGGGGAACCTTTTTCCAACCCCTGGAATGCAAATCATTTG
This sequence comes from Sambucus nigra, assembly GCA_949130495.1. Taxonomy (NCBI): domain Eukaryota; kingdom Viridiplantae; phylum Streptophyta; class Magnoliopsida; order Dipsacales; family Adoxaceae; genus Sambucus; species Sambucus nigra. Next base: position 381,228,510 of record OX422218.1, on the reverse strand, counting down.
AAGAAATACTATCAGTAGTGTTGTAAGGTCTTGATAGACCATAATTGTAATAAGAGTTGCTCCAACAGAACACTTGGAAAATTAATGGGAAATATCAGTGCTTCCCCTCATCCTGTGGTTATTAGTTCTAGTACGCATTGAAACATCTACAGCGAACCACCCTCGGCTATAATGAGGGTCAGTGGCGGGGACGAACCCACCACTGTCCTCGAGAAAGACGAGGGAAATCTCTGTTAAAAACCATTAATTTGGTAAGTTTAACCCTCGGCTATAATGAGGGTCAGTGGAGGGGACGACCCCACCACTGTCCTCAAGAAAGACGAGGGAAAACTTTGTTAAAAACCATTAATTTGGTAAGTTGAACCCTCGGCTATAAAGAGGGCCAGTGGAGGGGACGACCCCACCACTGTCCTCAAGAAAGACGAGGGAAAACTTTGTTAAAAACCATTAATTTGGTGATTTGATCCCTCGGCTATAATGAGGGCCAGTGGAGGGGACGACCCCACCACTGTCCTCAAGAAAGACGAGGGAAAACTTTGTTAAAAACCATTAATTTGGTAATTTGATCCCTCGGCTATAATGAGGGCAAGTGGAGGGGACGACCCCCCTACTGTCCTCAAGAAAGACGAGGGAAAACTTTGTTAAAAACCATTAATTTGGTAAGTTGAACCCTCGGCTATAATGAGGGCCAGTGGAGGGGACGACCCCACCACTGTCCTCAAGAAAGACGAGGGAAAACTTTGTTAAAAACCATTAACTTGGTAAGTTGAACCCTCATCTATAATAAGGGCCAGTGGAGGGGAAGACCCCACCACTGTCCTCAAGAAAGACGAGGGAAAACTTTGTTAAAAACCATTAATTTGGTAAGTTGAACCCTCGGCTATAATGAGGGACAGTGGAAGGGACGACCCCATCACTGTCCTCAGGAAAGACGAGGGAAAACTTTGTTAAAAACCATTAATTTGGTAAGATTGAACCCTCGGCTATGATGAGGGTCAGTGGAGGGGACGACCCCATCACTGTCCTCAAGAAAGACGAGGGAAGACATGAAAACCATTAGTTTGGTAATTTGATTCCTCGGCTATAATGAGGTCCAGTGGAGGGGACGACCCCACCACTGTCCTCAATAAAGACGAGGAAAAAACTTCATTAAAAATCATTTGTTTGGTAATTTGATCCCTCGGCTATAATGAGGGCCAGTGGAGGGGACGACCCCACCACTGCCCTCAAGAAAGACGAGGGAGAGGTTAGTGGCATTAACAACGACAACACAAACCACACAAAAGGCAAATATGGAAGACAACAAAGGAGATGATAGTATTAATGAAATGCCAGTGTTATACATAAGAGATCACAAAAATGATAATTACATTAAGAGGGTATAGGCTACAGACAACAACCCTATAGGACAATATCGGAGGGCAGGGCCTCAACATCCACCAGAGGGGTCTCCTCAATGACCACAACTGGATGATCTTCAGATGTGTCGTCCCACTCGACTTGAACTTGGGATTCCACTTGGTTTAGAGCCTCGGAAATTAGGGGTCGTCCAGTTGAACGGCCTCCAGAGAAGAATGAACGGAAGAGACAACATCACTAAACCTGAGGATGACCCACCTGCAGGCCGTCATGATTCCTCTCTCCAAATATTCAAGGCCGAAGCCTTGAAACTCATCAAAAAATTTATAAGCCTCAACAGCATCAGCCTCGGCTTTCCTAATAGCTGCTTCAAGATCAGTCTTGTGCTTGACCCCCATGTTGGTCAAGGCCTCGTCCTTTTACTTGATAAGCAAGTCTTTGGCCTTAAGGTCCTCGTCATGCTGCCTCGTCAGCTGGTCCAGGATCCTTGCATTCTCAGTCCTGGTACTTTCCAACTTGGCCCTTACAGTATCAAGCTCCGATTGAAGATCTGCCTAGTGTTGAATAGCCCTCTCGGCTTCATGGAACTTTTCTTGGTTTTCAGCCATCAACTTGGTGGCCGAAGTAAAGGCGCATATAGACTGCACAATAAAAATAAACAGATGTCAAGAGGCCGAGGAAACAGTTGGTTAAAGAATGAAATTAAAGAAGTGGGCCAGGACCATTACCTGTGCAAGGGCGTGCAGACCATAGTCATACACTTTGGCAGGAGGCATCTTTGACAGGAACTCGTAATCAGTGGACAAGGGAGCAGAAAACATTGAGGCCTTGGCTGCCCTCAAGTTTGTGATCAGTGATGAGGGATCGACCCTGAGATGTGCCAGGTTCTGGGACCAGAAGGCGCCCATGCTGGATGAAGAAGCAGTCCCTTCAGATGCTTCGACCCTGGCCCTCGTTCGAGAATCCGGCCGAGGGTCAACAGGAGCCTCAGGCTCCTTTCTTTTGTGGCTATCGGCGGTCGGCTCAACAACCGTCGGCCCAGCGACCTTCGTCTTCCTCGGAGCCTTTTGAGGCTCCTTTTTCTTTCTTCCTGGCCAAGCCTGATAATAAGCTGGGTGCAGTCGTTTCCCAAAGATAGTCTGATATACCTGCAGGACGACCTGGAAAGAGGACGACACGTCAGAAAAATGCAGAGATAAAGAGGAAACACTTCAAAAATAAGTAAAGAATGGAAAACGTTCAGTATAACTCATATAGTTCTGTCAGAGGGCCGACCCTCAGACCAGCTTCTTTGAGGAACCGGGGGGTCATAAAATCTTTAAATTTTGCAAGCTCACCACATCTCCCTCGTCCCCTCAAATACTCAACGATGTCCTTCTCCTCCAGACTAAGCCCGGGGTCTGACCTGGCCTTCATTGAAGGGTTAGACCATCTTCTGGGGACCCTCGGACCATCGGATACAAGTTGAGCCTCGGCCGTGAACTCCCACTCCCCAGAGATAAAGAAGAATCTCTTCTTCCAATCGTGGTTGGAGGTTTATGCCACGTGGAGAAGTTTTTTCTCAGACCTCCTCGCCCCTAGATGATAGTACCCAGGCTGTTTGGATGAGGAGGTGATATTGTAGCAGGCCAAGAATACGTCAGCCGAGGGCTCATCAGTGAAAGCATTCTTCCACAGGGAGATGTAGCCCAGGATCGTCCTCCAAGAGTTGGGAGGAAGTTGAGAGGTGGCAACACCAAGGGCTGACAGGATACCTACGATAGCAGGATGCAGAGGGAATCTGACACCAACCTTGAACATCTGTTCATAAACTTCAACCTCTCCCTCTTCACAATCGAAAACCCTCTCAGACTCAGAGGGAACCCTCATAGTTATGCTGGGGGGCACTCCATAGGCATGTCTCCACAACAAGAGATCGTGGTCCCTAACGAAGGAGATATAGGACGAGGCATGGGAGGTATCAACCTAGTCATCTGTATCATTGACCTCATCCTCAATCCCCTCTCCCTCGGCCTCATCATCTGCTAGAGGTCCATGGGGAAAGGCCATCTGGAAGGCATGTGGATATAGGGTTGTCATATGGACAACCTCGGAGGGGACCATACCCTCGGCCTCTCGGCCTGGGCTTAGGTCAGATGTCTCTCTCCTATCTAAAGGTCCAGCACCAGTTGGCGAGGATGCTCTCTCATCCATCTCACTTGAATGACTCTCGGCTGGACGATGGGATGACCCACAAGACTCAGATGGCTCAAATGGTTTTATTGTGGCAAGAGGAATGGGAAAGATGGGTCGTACCCAGTTAGGGTCGGCCCCTCGTCTCTTCTCTTCCTCTTCCTCTATTCGTCTGATCTCTGCAAAGAGTTTCTCTCTCAAGGATGGGAATTCAGATGCTAAACTATAAAGCCTCCTAAGAATTAAATGGAGGACCCTACACTTTGAGAATTTAACTAAACTTAGCTACAAACAAGTTTTCAGTTGACCAAATTAGACTTTTGGATTAAAACAAGAGGAATCAATGATTTTCACTCAAGAACACCCAAGAAATTCAAGAACACTCAAAAGACAGTCGCCAGAAAAGTTGTAAAATAACCCAAATCAAGCCCTACGAGCCTAAAACAGAAAAGCAAAAAAAGAAATGAAAGTGAAGAGGGCGTTGGTGGCCAAAGATTACCTGAAGAGAAAGGGTGAAGCTGCTAAGTCGAAGGCTCAAAAGCTGCAAAAATGGCGGGAACGATGGAGACTTGAGAGAGAGAAAGCTTGGGCGCGAAGAAGAAGAAGAAGAGAGAGAGTTCAAAAATCTCTTAAATACCTTAGTAATGAGTGGGCCCATTAACCAAGAAGGGTATCATTAGGGCACAAAGCCCCAGGCAAAGTGTGCAGTCGCCATGCCTAGGAAACTGAGGTGGCAATGAGTGCCCATCCATGTGTCACTCACCTAACTGATCATACACACATCTCAATTACAACACTATCCCTCAGCCATCTCAACAGCACCTATGGCTAAGGGCTGGGGGGTGATTGATATACCCAGATATACCCTCCAACCGAACGACCCCTTAGGGGGCCGACCCTTCATCGTGTTCCAGAAGACCCCTCTGGGGGCCGACCCTTCATCATGTTCCAGACGACCCCTCTGGGGGCCGACCCTTCATCATGTTCCAGACGACCCCTCAAGGGGCTGGCCCTTCATCAGGTTCCAGACAACCCCTCATGGGTTCGACCCTTCACCAGGCTCCGGGTGACCCTCCGAGGGCACGACAGTACGAGGCCTAAATTAGGCTAGACTCACTACCGGAAGGAACTTTTCCCTCGGCCTCGGCTCATAGGCCGAGGGTGACATCATCACAGCGCGTGGTTTGGGAGACGCGTGGTACAGTGTGCGTGAGGCTCACATGGCACATGGGAGACCGTTATAACAAAATCACATCCTCACGTGAGGGAATATTATGTCATCATTTGGTATCTACAGGTGTCAACAGGGGATTGGCTAGATCATTATTCACATGCACCATGCATACTTGGGGGGTACACTACACCCCCCCAAGACCTATATATACTTGTCACCTACAACCCTACAGGGGATCGATCAATTGATTGTAACCCTAGCTAAAACTCTGCTTGTACACACAGTAGAGAGAGAAAGTGAGCTTATGTGCATTGTATCCAAGGCCATTAGTGCCCATACTTAGTGGATCACACACTCACAGTGGATGTAGGCCAAATTGGCTGAACCACTATACATCATTGTCTTATCTCCTCTTATATTCATCCCCTTCTACATACTTATACACTTATACATCTCTATGATTGCCATGGTTACTACTGTTTGAGCTCATTATCACTTATCCGGTGGTGCTAAATCTTATCATCATCACCCAACATCCATTCCTGACCATGTGTACTATACAAACCAACCTAAATCGGGGATTATTGATTGATTCAACCCGCTTCTCATCACCGAAGGAAAACACATCCCTAAGTCCTGAAAATGAGTTCATCCTCAACCCTCAAGTCTGGGAAATAATGGAATATTGGGACTACTCCTCAATAAAAGGTCTCAGGCTACATGAATAGGGGACCATGTCCTTGGAAGCCCATAATGTTTAACACTACATATTTGGGATCGGGAGCAAATCCAATCCAGATGAGCTTGATCAAATCGAGCATTACGAACACTGGATTTGCCACATAAAGAAGTGTGATCACAATGTAGACAATATAAATCTTAGCCTCTCATATGGAGTCCACCCCTCTCTAGTTCTTCAATAGAAAGGTAGAACTCTGGCATCCTAGTATCGATATTTATCAACGCATTCGAGCTACTATATAAGATAATTTACCCATATAAATACAGGATACCATGTGTAACTACATGATATTAGATAACAATCTTGATATCCCTCTGATTGAGGAAGACCCATCATTATATTAACACGGGATATAATTTTGGGAACACATACCTAGGTACATCCCATATAGTCAATAATATTGAACTACAAGATGAGATGACTCCTCAGTGTCATACCCTTCTAGAAGTTACCCCCTCACGAAAGTACTCGTACATCACTAAAATGGAATTAATCCATCCCTCTCCCATGATCATGCTTAGGGAAAATACAACATCCTGTAATCATGTAATGTGCACTAACGCTCGCCAAGTTTGTCTATAAAATATTGCCTTGGGATCTGGAATACGCATAGTATCAATACCACTATCGAGACGTATTTTTCAAAGCTTCCAGCATCGTGAAAAAAGGGATCTAGCGGAGATAAAGTCCCCTTCCTATAATAGAGAGAACTAAGAAATTATTTTGGATGGACCCCCTTTCGAAGATGAAGAATACTAATAAATGACATTGAATGATGACATCTGGTCAGGATTCCCAATGTTTACAGAATTCGAACCCGGGACATGTAACCTGACAGAAAATCAAGTTCTATCCATGGTGGAAGAAATAACCACCATACTCTAAACTCATACGTAGTTGTATGATGGATATATAACTCCATGTATCGAGCCCTCTCAAAGACCTAGAATGAAGCTCTTAGGAGCTCAAAATGAACCCTTAACTTGGATGGGATAGAATTCATGATCCGAAGCCAACACTGCATGCCATTGACCCCGCATCATTAACTGATCTCTTGCGACACCTAGAGAAAGATGAATGCGAAATATGGGTAAAATATGTATTCATCCTAGATAAAGTGATATACTTCCCCACTTGGTCTAGTCGACACCCACTCCTCTGAACCCTACTGAAAAAGAGGGAGGCTGCCCCATTGTAACTATCATACCCCTTCCGTAGGAGAATAATAATATCCAAGAGTAACTCCGATGAACCCTAACTAACATCACTATTTGGGAGTTTCCACCTATATTTTGGGAACACCGAGTCTCCCTTATCCGATTGTTATCCTAAACTTTTGTGCATGCGAATCTAATCCCGATCGAAATTTTACCCATCATTGATTCCATCACCATGAATCAGTACATTAACTTCTCTGGTGAAGACCTTCCCACATAAGTACACAATCGCTAATTTGTATTACACATTACTATTGACATTCGTGGGCATATTGTACCCCCGTTAGTAGTGTATAATGGTACCACCATCAACATTTCCCCCTACACAATGCTACTGATCTAGGATACGCTATTTCAAAATTTAAACTATTTTTCACTACCATCTGAGCCTATGATAACACTTTTCAAGATGTTCTCAGGGCTATCTCTCTCACTTTCATAAAAGGGCCTATCAAATGTGATGTCAATTTTCAAGTCCTTGATATTTTGCTAAGTTTCAACCTCTAACTCGGGAGGTCCTATATACACCCCATGGGGGCATTACCCTTATCACTTCATATTAAGGTTATGTTCCCTTTCAACATTAAGGTCATCACTATCCAAGCAGATGACGACTGGGCCACTGTAGCTAATACTAGCATTGCCCCTTTCTTAGATCCCCATCACGATAAAAATGATATATGCTTCAGTGGAGGGTCATCCCACTTGCTCACATGAAATAGGAGGAGCAGTTTATTCATAATATAGCCACCCAAATTATCCAAAAGATGGGATACATGTCTGGGTTTGGAATTAATGGAATCAATCGGGAACACTCAAACTTTGTATCAATATTGAGCATAAGGGAAGTGTAATACTTGGGTACACCACTAAAAGAAAAGAAATAACTTTTCGCCTAAAAGACCCCTATCCAGAGTGGTTTGGGTACTTTCATCTCTAGGTAAATGACATCCCCTCTCACGGGCTCCACAAGACCAGTCTATTTTACCCAAAATAAACAAAAGAATGTGATATGTCCATTATAGTCACTATGTCCGCGGAAGAATAAATAACATGCCCCTATTTGGGAAGAACATGCTACGACCATGTACACTTATTAGGCCTTGTACCAAACAGGCAATGGTCAGAACCGACAGCTGCCCGAGCTCAAACAGGTCGCGACACCATTCCAAGCACAAGCCGCTTCCTGGGACAGATAGGCCACAACACCTACTCTCACATAAGTCACTTGACAAATGTCTTTCTTCTAGAAAGATTCCTTTCTCGTCAAAATGATCCACATGTCACTTTCTTCGAGCACATGACACCACCTTTATGACTTCTATAAATAGAAGTTCTCACCTCACTATCTAGGGGACAAAACACTGGGCGAAGCCCAACCAAATTCTCATACCTCTCTCTCTTTAGAGATCACCAAACCTAGGGGCTCACCCTCTAATGCAGTCGTGCCTGATCAACCTTCATAGGCCATATCCCTAGCTACCCAATTTAGCTAGAATTGTGTATTCTCATCATTTCTCTCTCTTTTATGCCTTTAATTGCATCACAAAATTGTATTATATGACGTATGTAATTAGAGTAGGGCAACAAAGTGGATGTCTAATCATTTTTATAACTAAACCACTCTATATCTCGTGTTTATCTACTTTTACTCACTTTATTTATACTTTACACTTGATTTGTTGGCTGAGAAGGATGTGTTTCCAGTTTCTCATATCACCATTTTGGCACCGTTTATGGGAAACTATGTATCAAATCTAGTTTACTTTTTGTATTTTAGGGTTCCTTACACCTATTTCATCCATGGGGGCCTAGGCCATTATCCCATTAGTGAGATTTGGGTTATGGATCTCGTACTTTTGCATATTATCAAAGACTACATCCAAGTTACTATACTTTCCTTTTTCCTTACACTCCTAGTTTTCTCACAACTGATTATTCATCTTAGAGTATATATTTGTAAATATTGACATAGTAGAAGTCATGAAAGGAAGATTTGGGTTAGGTTTACAACATAACGAAGAGATATCCCGACTACTGAACTACATCAACCACCTGTATGATAGCCATGACTCGCTCCAAGGCCAAGTCAACCTCTTGTCACAAAGGGTTATGATGTTGGATTCTGCAGTTTTCACCTCCATGTAGAAGGCCGCATCAATAGATGTCCCAGAGGATAAGTTCGTAACTAAAGCTCCCAAGAAGAGGAAGCATGAAGAGACTAAACCAGAGAGGGATTATGAAAAGTACACCCCACTGACTACAAGTGCTGAGGACATCCTAAAAAGCATCAAGGGGGACAAATTACTGAAACGTCCAGAGAAGCTGAGATCCCCTCCCCACAAGAGAGATCGGGCCATTTGGTGTGAATTTCATTAAGACCATGGCCACAACACTAGTAGCTGCTTCACCTTGAAAGGTGAAATTAAGAGGCTTGTTAGACAGGGGATGCTCCAGTGATTCGCAAATAGTGCAATCTCCCATTGAAATCTGATGCTTAGTTTTAACTTAGAAGCGTTTCTATTTCTGTTTTTATGAAGATCTTTATAGTTCTCATCCATAGACTTTTTATTTTATTAACAAAGTAAAAAATAAATATATAAATACATGAGTGAGAGATATAGTCATATTTTATTTCTTGTTTTCCTCATCTAGAATCTCAAAAAAGACCTTCGTCTTAAACAGATTTTAAGGGGAAATGACAAATTATCTCGAAAGATCATTTATTTCGGGAGGAATCTATCGAAAAGGGGTGGCGACTTTAATTGTCCCATAACTCCCCTCATGATGTGAAAACATATGGAAATACAATATTTTTAAGTTCGCAAAGCCTTTCATCTTTCGGTATGATAGTATTAACTTCAGGGGCCCAAGATACCCCACCTGGCTTTCGGGATCCACCAATTAGCCTTGAGGGGTCATAATACTCATTACTAGCCATGGGTGGATTTATAGACAACCCACTCTGTGGAGACTTGAAAATACTTATCTTGAGGAGGCTTAATAATGCCTAACCAAGGGAGGCCTGAAAATACCCATCCAACCGTGGGTGGCTTATTGACAACCCAACCTGGGGAGGATTGAAAATTCCCCAAAACAAAAGAAGAAAAGAATCTACAGTAAATTGAAAAAGTGGGATAAGGACTTAATTGTCCTCAACAAGGGAAGTTGTTCCCCATAATCCACCATTCAAGCATTTTAATGGCAAAATTTCTTATCCTAAGTGGGCCAGGGACTTAATTATCCGCAACAAGGGAAGTTGTTCCTCACTCCACCATTTTAACATTTCTGTAGCAATGTTTCCAATCATGGTTAAGGCCAATTGCAGACATTTGACGCTTAAGGATGCAGACTCTTGAGCCGCTGCCAATTTTTAACAAAGTACCACACAGCTGTAGGCTATCACTAAAGTTTGTAAGCCCTATTACTAAAGTTCTATTACAAATAGTTGTGTAAACATTAAAGAATTCAACACATTATAGAAAGAAGAGTGCAAATGAAAGTGGTTGCAGCCTTGTATAACTAGAGCAAAAAGTTCAATTTTCCATAAATTAAAAAATATGATCAATATGGCCGCAACCTTACAAAATGTAGCCGCAACTTTACAAAATATGGCCTTATCCTAAAACATATTACACAAAAGATCCATTAACTATGAGGCTGCATCCTTATCTTCATCATCCTCTCCATCATCGACCGCAATATTAGTCTCACCATTATTGGTGGCTTCCTACATTTTTTTCTAGCTTTCTCCTCCACAATATCCTTTAACTCCACTACACACTCCATGTGCTTAGAATCTGTGAACTTCCAGGAAAAGGAGGTATCCTTTTTCAGGGAAGTTTTTGATAACTCTATGCTTGAGATCATGGAAGATGCGAAGGTAGGCCCTGTTATTGGCAATGAAGACATCTTTTTAAGTCTTATAAGCGGCTACAACATCATCCGCAACTTTATTCAATGCTGCAACGCGATCCTCATGATTTTATTTAAGGGCTTCAATGTGATCATTATTCTTTTGTTTAAGGGAGGCAACATGTTCTTTCTCCAACTCATCATATTTCTGCTGGATAAGGTTGCACTTTTGATCAAAGGTCGTAGCCTACCTAGCAGCGTCTTCAGCCATTATTACAGTAATTTTTAAAGAATACGTAACTAGTTTAAAGTTTTCTACTGCATCTTTCTGGGCATCAGTTGCAGCCTGAATATTAGAGTATGCATCCATTTTATACGCTTCAAGTTTCGCGGCAGAAGATTTCTTTCCAGCCTCAAAAGAAGAGGTCCTAATAGTTTACATATCAGATTGGTCATGAGACTTCGCAGCCTTATGAAGTTTAGACAGCGCCCTATGCTTGGCGCTCTGAGAAATAACAACCTCTACAGACTAAAAAAGAGAAAATACCTAGCTTAGAGTCTAAAACACCGCTGAAAGAAGAAGAAAGTTGGAAGAAAACTTACCCTCAACAAGATATGGAGGTTATATTCCTCCTAGTCCTTAAAATCCTCATCCACTAAATAGTTGAGGTCAGAAATGTCTATAACCTAGGCCACGGAAGACCGTTAAGATCTCTTCCAGCCCTACATTGGGGGTTAGTCAAGTTGGCATTAATTGCCATCACAGTCCAAAGAGGAGATTCGGGGGTTGAGATATGGATGAGGCTAATTCCACCTTAAAAATCCCCAATATAAAATGTTATTCCTGCCGCATCCAGTTTAGGCCCTATGTCTTTATCAACAAGAGCATTATTTTGTGGCTGCCTAGTGACAACATCAAAAACATGTGCTATATCCTTCTCAATGGGAGGGTTGGCCTCTTCAAACCTAGAAGCACTAGTGGGCTTAGGTACAGAAGTTGTTCTTTTGGGTGCCCTCTTTCTCTTCTTCCCCTTCTTCTTGGGAACTTGTTTAAGGCCAACAACATACTCATCCATCTCAGTAAATTGGGTTGCAAGGAGTTCGCGATCAATCTCCTCCCCTGAGGAATAAATAAATTAAGGAAAGTAAAAAATAGAGCCTGCAGTAAAATATAATAGCCAAGCGAGGTATTAAGAATTAACTTTTGCAGTCATTTTCTTTGGTTGGTCCTATGAGTTAAAATAACCTTGCTAAAAAATTAACGTGGAGGTGACCAGTATAGTAAATATCTTTTCCTGATTACTAACGCCTACTACTTCCACAACTCTCTTTTTACACCTTCTATTGAGCTTCAGGCTGTCAAGAGTTGTACAAAAGTGTTAGTATACATCGCAGAAAAAAAAACAAAATTATAAAACTGGCAAGCATAAAAACTGCATCCCCTAATCACCTATTTTGGTGGGGCGCCCCCACGACAACGACATCCTATAACTTTTCTCTCTTTCAGTTTCCTCAGGGTGGATTTCCCAACTATACCCAAAAATGAAGAAAAAATTTATTTTCTAGTTTTAAACACTGTTAGGACACTCAATATACATATATTTATCTTCACTACACAGCGTAAAGTAATAATACCACGAAAAAAACATGGAGTTCTCCTTTGGTCTATAGAAATAAAAGAACTTCACGGGAGTACCGTCCCTCATGAAATGATTTTTCCAAAGTACTAGAAAGGGAAGAGTTGCCCTCAAACCATTTGGATCCAGTTGGGATGGGGCCAGGCCTATAGAACTAATTATTCTCCTAAGAGGGACATGAACTAGTAGACGCAACCCTGGGAGAAAGGCGCGTAGAGAAAAACAAATCCCCACATTGGGGACTGTGGAACATGACCTTTGTTCCGCAGTAGGAAGTGTACAAATGATTCTTTGGGGAAATTCAAAGGCCGCAGCAACTTGAGCGATCTAGTCTTTATCCATGATGCACTGGTGTTGAGTAGCACGAGAGCTTTTTTAGTAGATTGTCTATAGGGTCTAGCTGGAGTATTGCAGGCCTCTAATGGGACAGTCGAAGTCCCAATAGCTGCCGCAACAATAACTTTGGTAAGGGGATTATTGCTGAAGTGAGTGTTTTCCTCCATTATATCTGCAGCCTCCCTAGTATCCCTACAATTAAAGAAGTCCACTGAATCATAATCAATTATGACGCAGTTGCTGCAGTCCTTGAGTAATAAGGGCCCATTATCCTTCAAAGGCTTTATAAAGTGAATTTCAGGAGGAAGAACGCCGAAGTGATTTTTCCAAAAGACCTCCAGGATCCGCAAAGGGTTCCAGCTCATAAGGCCACAATAATACTTGAAAAGTTAAAAGGGCTCGCAGTTAGTTTCCACAACCACTATGATCGGAGAAGCCTCTTAAAGACCGTAGAATACATAAGAAATATAATAAAGAATAAAAATATAGAGTCAAAGGCTATAGCCTATAAATCCCAGAACTCACTACAACCAGGTAGAATTTATTAACTTCAAATTAATGGCACAACAATATGTAGGTTGCATCCATCAAACGGGATTAACAAGTAACAATATGAAGTAATTTTGAGGTCGTAGTCAATCAATTCAAGAGTGAAAGACTGTGGCCCAGGGAATTTTGATTTTAAAAAAAGATTGAGAAAAGGCTACAACCAAATAGCATAAGTTATACTACCAGCTATAGCCAAATGAAAAAATAGGTAAACGATTGGATTATAAATTCTCAAAGATTGAAAGCCCAATACCCTGGGGTTTTGGCCAAGAACATTAAGAACATGTTCTTAGCCAAAATTAAAATCTGAAATAGGGACATAAAATAATTCCACATAGAAAAAACTAAAAATACCAACCCTAACCTAGATCAATTTCCAATCCGAAACCCAATCTATAGATATATGACAAAAAATCAAAGAAAATCCAAAATCCTACTAAACATAGGTACCAAAAGCCTAAAATACCTACTCTCAATTTAAATAAAAAGAAGATATGCAGAAGATGGATTCGCAGAAGCATAAATTTACAAAAAAATGAAAAATTAAAAAAGTTGATTATCTAGAAAAAGACAAAATCTCTGAAGAAACATCCTTGCTCAGCCTCAAACCATTGCTTAAAATGACTTGGAATGCCTTGAAAGTTGCCAAAAAAGGCAAAGGGAAAATTGATAATAATTCTTTCTCAATTTGTTCTCAAGGGTTTGGATTAGGTAATGCTTATGTAAGAAGGTATTGGAAGGTGAAGCGTCGCCTTGCATTAGCCGTGACACTCTACAAAGATGAGGAACAATGACACCGCAGTAGGGTCATAGAATTCAGCCGCAGCACCAACTCACCACATCTTAGCACTATAACTTAGGGGCTTACCGATATGTACATTATAGTGACACTATCTGCAGAAGAATTAATAACATGCCCGTTCCTAGCAACAGACACGCCACGACCATGTACACTTATCATGCCCAATACCAAATAGGCCATGGTCAGAATCGGTCACTGCCTAGACACAAACATACTGCGACACTCTTCCAAGAGTAAGTCATGGACTGGGAACAGACAAGCTATGAAACCTGCACTCACATATGTCACTTGACAGCTGTCTTGCTTCTAAAAGGATTCCTTGCTCATTAAACTTATCCACATGTCAAGTGCTCTGGGCTCGTGACACCACATTTATGACTTCTATAAATAGAAGTTCTCACCTTACTATTTTGGGGATGAAACATTGGGCTAAGACCTTCCAAATTCTCAAATCTCTCTCTATCTCTCTAGAGATCACCACACCCGGGGGCTTACCTCCTACCGCAATCGTGTCGAATCAAACTTTACAGTCCACAGCTTAGCCAGAATCATTTATTCTCCTCTATTATCTCTCTTATATGCCTCTAATGTCACCATAAAACTGTATCATACAATGTATATAATGACATTAGGGCAACAAAGTGGACGTAGGCTTATTTTTATAGCCCAACTATTCTATATCTCGTATTTATCTCCTTTTACTCTTTTTATTTATACTTTACACTTGATTTGTTGGTCGAGAAGGATGTATGTCCTATTTTTTGTATCTTCAGAAGGGATAGGCCTTCGTAAAGACATGGTGATAGCAAGTGATCTGTGTATTTAACCAGATAGTCCAAGGTTCAAGGATTAGGTTTCGCATTGGGAAGGTGTTAGGCACTCGCTCTTCCCTTTTCATCTTAAATGTAGATCTAAAGTATGTTAGCATGTTATAGTGTAAAATGAATAATAAATGGAAAATATTTTTTATATACCCAGATCATGCAATGCAATGTGGGATGTGTGTACCTAATATAGCCAAAGGATAATTATTTACAAAGTTTTAACTTTTTCACTCGAACGACAGTCCGAGTGAACCTACGTACTCGCATGGAGTAATTTAATGTTAACTTTGTTTGTAAAGAAATAGAGAGGGATTCTACCTCTTATAAAGTCTTGATGCTAGAGAACTATACACTCTATGATATCTAATAGTTCTTTTAAAGTGAAGTAAGTCTGAAAATGAAAAGAACTTTTGTTCATAAAATATGCTTGGATGAAGTTTATTCACTCATAAAATCACTTGCTAGTTATAGAGTGTGGAGACTTCTAACTTTAAGATCAAAATAGCAGGTAGAATCAAAGGATCAAGTTATCCTCTAACATACCGAATAGTATTTGATGGGTTTCCAACTTTTTTGTTTGGTTTTTGGTATAATTTTGAAAATAAAACAAAACATAAAAGATGTACATGGCTTAACTTGAGGTATAGAGATTGGGTTTATCTGATATGCCTAGTTATCCATCGTAGGTAGAATCAAAGTAAACATAGTTCAGTCATGAACTTTGTAGATATATCAAGCCATAAGGACCATGGAAGCACCCAAAGATTGTTTAGGGTGGGGTTGCATCACAAAACCACCATTTATACCAATACTTGATAAAGAGTGGGATATAGAGTACCTCCAAAGTTACACGTGCTCTTTTTTAATTCGGTGCGTTTCGTCTTGGGGTTAATTCTTTTTAAGACGGATCTAAGGTTACTTTTGAGAAAAAATACCTTTAATGGAAAAATGTAATAAAGAGAGAATAAAGTTTTTTTTAATCAATAATGGATATGGATAATCAAGGGATAAAAGGTAGACTTCCAGATCTATGCTTGAGAGAAATTTTAGAGTGAATCAGAGAGATTTCGAGGCTTTTGGGGAAGAAAAAAGATCATGGGCCAATAAACCTTCATTTATGGTGCGAAGTTTTATAGGTAGGAAAATATGGGATATGACAGATCAGTTCATTGTATATTGAGCCCATGACTAATCGATCAAGTGTGTCTCTCTAGGTGACTTTTGGATCCCTTTTGGCTTGTGCCTGACCGATGTGGTCTTATGAGTTTTTTTTTTTAATTTTTAACCATTTTGAAGTGTTTCCATGAGCTTGGGTCAGTCTTTGGCCCAAGGTGTTTGTCGATACACCAAATCATTATGAAAGATGTTTGGTCGGGGATAAGGTGTTTATCGATACACAAAATCATTAGGAAAGATGTCCTTCTTAGGGTAAGTGTTTGTCGATACACCAAATCGTTAGGAAGGTGTCCTTCTTGGGACGAGGTGTTTGTCGACACACCTAATCGTTAGGAAGTTTTCGTCTAGGGCAAGGTGTTTTTCGATATGCCAAATTTTTCAAAAGGTTTCTAGTTGGGGATTAGGTATTTATGGATATATCAAATCATTAGGAAGATGTACGATTGGGGATGACGTGTTTATAGATACACCAAAACATTAGGAAGATGTACGGTCAGGGATGAGGTGTTTAACAATACACCAATTCATTTGGAAGATGTTCGGTTGTGGATGAGGTGTTTATTGATATACACAATTGTTCAAAAGGTATCTGGTCGGGGTTGAGGTGTTTACCAATACACCAAATCATTCAAACCATGTTTGGTGAGGGATGAGGTGTTTATCGATACACCAAATCATTAGAAGGTGTCCAGTTGGGGACAAGATGTTTATCGATACACAAAATTATTAGGAATGACTCATTCTGGGGCTTAGGTGTTTGTCGATACACTGAATAATTAGGAAGATGTCCGTGGATGAGGTGTTTGTCTCTAAGACAAATCATTAGGAAGATGTTAGTTTTGATAAAACGTTTGAATTTTGAGACTTTATTACGGAGATGAGGAGATGGTTTTAATATTTTTGGGAATGATCCTATGGAATCAAGGCTATCGAGTTAGGATTTAGTAATGAACCCATAAAAATGAGTTTATTCATAGAATTTTGGGTACGAGAAAACCCCGTAAAAAGATGATTTTTCTCTTCTGCCAAGGGAGTTGGACCAATCGGTTCAATGACGATTGATCATTCAAGCGCTTAGTCCTATATATAAGATACTTCTTTGAGGTTGTGGCTTACTTACTTATTTTTCATTATATCTCTTTTTTTAGAGATTAAGTCCTTAAGTGTGTTTTGCTAGCATTATGAGTGAGAGAGATGTTGTTACTACTATTCTTTTGGATATTCTCTAAAGGACATCTCTGATGTTCAGCCGGTTATCGTGTCTAACATGCCTGATGACTGGTAATAGAGCTTCCAATAGAGCCAAAGTCGAGGTACCTAGGGATGCGCCATCACGTGCTCGAGTCGGGCAACCCTGTGGATTTGCTTCTTGAGCCTACCACACCTGTTTCTGATTCCATCCATCGTGGCTTGGTTAGTTTTATTTGTTATTTTTTGATGATATTATTTATTTTGCTTCTATTTCATGCTTAGGGAGAATATTTTTGTGATTTTTCTTTTTTTTTTGTATTGTTTAGGGGGTTCAGACAAATCGCGCTTCCCGCATTCGTCATGGTGAAAGTACCCTTTCTAAATTCCACGGGGTTTTTATTGGCTCAATTTTGTTAAAATAATCCTAAATACATTTGGGCCATTGCACACACTAAACATAATCCTAAAAAGATTTTTTTTTAATAATTTTAAAATCATTTTCATTTATAAAACCCTAATTATGATTTTTGTAATATATTTCTTATTTTTGTATTTATACATTGCATATGTATTTTATATTAAAATATGTTTTATATTAAAATTTCTTGATTTTATAATTTTCAAAATTTTTAAAATTAATTTCCATATTTATATCATTTTTATAATTTTTAATGTTGATTTAAACATTTAAAAAGAAAATAAATTAAAATCATTCTTGTTTCTTAATAAAACTAACACAAATATGAAGCGACAATGTTTTAACAAATTAAGGGTCATTTTGTTTTAATTCGCATAATTATTTTTGCACCAATAAAAGGTTGGTGTGTTTCCTACGCGATTGCGTCCTGCGTGAGCCTTAGGGTTTGTCTGCTTGACTGATGGGTGTCTGGGGCTATTTTACCACACTGACCTCCATAGTGTCATAGTCTTTTATGCATCTACCCTCACTAACCCCAATTTTTTTGTGGTGACGAATCTGCCCATGGTTGTATACTTCTTTAACTTTATTTGTTGGGGAATTATGATTTAACCAAAATCATTTGTTCCCCTCTATAAATAGAGGGCTTGGGGTTCATTTTTAAAGTCAGGAAAATTTCAAAAAACTAAACGAAACGCTGCCAAAATTTTCTTAACCCTTCTCTCTCTAAATTTTTTACATTTGTTTGAGACATTTCCCAAATCCTTTTCTTAACACGTTTTATGACGCCTCCACTCGGATTTATGGGTTACCCGTTATCAACCCAATTCGGCTCGAATATTAGCTGTGAAGTACGATGAGACAACCTAAATAATGTTGCTAGTTCGATTTTATTTAATTAGCATTTCACTTGTTTTGCATGAGATTTCCATTTAAATCAAACTATGTGAGGGGCCTGTGGGAAGCGTCCATGAAATATAAGCATACAGAGTTACTAACGTAAAATAAAAAGGGACTTACTAGTACAACTCTCTCAAAATATGGAACAGCACCTAAACTACTGTAATAAAGACGAGGGAATGAGCCGAATGCCCAATGAAAAATATACAACAACGCAATATATGATCGAACGACAGAAAGGAGACTATAACACGTTATATTTACGCGCACATGCAACAACATTATATATATACTTTAATGCGTGAAACCGTTTTTATTCCAAAAACGTTACTAAATTTGAATAAGTCGCCTTAATATTTTACATAACTCCGCTTACTTGTCTTGACATTTATTTCTGGATTTAACACACGTGGTTAAATACTTTAAACAAATACCCTTTGTTTAAGGAAAAACATTTATGTCACGAAAATTAACCCATTGCTCATACTAAATTTACCTTAGTATTTTTATTGCAAATAACCTTGCAATACACGTATAGAAAATACTTATTTTTCTTTTAAATCCTTTCATAAACACATTCTTAGATTAGCTATGGGTTAAACATCTTTAGGTTGCTTAAGTACCCATTAGTGAACTTCTTTTTATCATTCCTTTTACTTCATGAATATTAATCAATTTTCTTGCATTACTTGTCCACGTTATTCTTTACCAGAACATATTTTAAGTTCATTCAAGTTAGGTTGTATTTTCTTATATTCTCCACATAATCCATTTCTTGACATATTCCATTTTTTATTATCTATTTCTCAGAATCCTCCGATATCTGCATAGTTTAATCTGCTCCACAACGCCGACAATGCTACCATATCCTCTAGCCAGTGAGTCAGAGTCTTTCACCCCTGGGCACCGGGCCGTACTTAATTATTCTCGTTGTCATCCGAGTCCATATCATTTTGTTTAAACATTTTTTAAATGACCCCATTATCATGCTTTCCTTTACTGAACGATGCCAAAATTTAGGGTCTCACCCTAACTTGTGTTACACTTTGATATCATCATTTTTTTCCTTTATACACTTGCATCGATGTTATCCCAATATCACTTTCAATTAGGACTATTTTGTGTAACACATTTTCCAATATTTTTACGTAAAAATGTTAATCTTTGTGTAAAATTACCATTTTATCCATTTGTTTTTAAACTTGACCATTCCTCTATTTTCTCAAGTGTCATTTCATAAAAATATTGTTAAGTTAAACCCACTAACTTCTTAAATATTCTTAACTCATTAACACATATTTAACACTTTGTAGTGACATGCTTCCTAAGTTGGAAATATTTTTATTTTACTACTTTCTTTCTCTAAGATATTGTTGATAATTTTGAAGACTATTTTACAAGAAAAATACCATTTCCATTATTAACACAAGTAGTCATAAGACCGTACACTTATTCACATACTTTAAGGGCTGTAATTTTTATTTTCTTTATTCACGTTATCACTCATTAAAACCTCCATTAAACTTGTTTTTATTCTTATCATCAAAATACTACAATTTTATATAGATATTAAGAGAGATTTTAAGTCCAAAACTACAAAATAGTGAGTTTAACACATGATTTATTGAAGAAATTTCATAATGTTTGCATCAACATGTTTTTCAAGACTAAAGAGATTTCTGATCATTCAAAACTTGAATAAATTCCCATATTTATGAAAATTCCAAATTTTACAAGAAAACTTTCAAAGCATTTGCTAATAAAATATCATTAATAAGAAGATTATTCTTTCCACATTTTTATTCTGACAAAATGTTTATACACAAAGTTTTCTTAAAATATATCATTTTTGCTAAAAACCATTGAAACATTTTGTAAACAAATTTTCATGCATCATAATAAATAACATTGTTAAGTCATATATGCATCATACTCTTACAAACTCTAACTACAAGACCAACACTATGGAAAATAGAGTTCTTAAACTAAGAGCAGAGTTTTCCACCTCAAAAGAACCTCTAAAATGTTAAGATGAATGTAGAAGAATATGGAAACCTCCCACCTTCTAAGGTGGCCTTCAAGAAGTTTCCTAGCTCCACCAAGCTTGTCTCCTTGAATGCTTCAAGAAAATCCCCTTCAAATTCCATACTTTATTTTACATTTATTCTTAAAAAAAATAGTATCTTCAAAATTCATAGCTTTGCCCAACAATGGTATATATGGGTTTGTAAGGCTTAAATATGCTAAAAAAAAATGTTAGATTATGGTGGTTTTGGGTAGAGAGATGGTACTAGGGTGGTGTGTGGTTGTCGGTGGGGGGGGGGGGGGGGAGCTCTCAAGAGATAGAGGGAGAGAAAAAATCTAAAATAATGGTGGAGAGGGAACCCACCCTTTATCTCTTCTTATAACCCAAAAAGTACCCCAAATTAACTAAAAACACATTCTCCCACATGTTTCTATGTGTTTTAATTCATCGTCCTAAGATGTCAAAACATCATCAATCGAAGGGCGCAAAATGAGATAGCACACAAGGGTACTCGAAATGAACAAATTCAGGTCTGGTTGTTCGAATGAATTTTATGCCTCGTTCGAGAGATATTGCTCCTTTGTTCGAACGACACTTCCAACAACATGTTCTAATGAGATTCCAGTTCATGCGAGAAATGGGTTAAACTCAAGTCATTAGAAGTCTTGTACAAACGAGAATGACCCTCGTTCAATTGACTTCGGTTTTCTTTTAAATAAACTTTAGGCCATAAAACTTCAATACAATTGTGTCTTGGCTACTACGTTACAAAATTTTGACTTATGATCCACCTTAACAATCCTAGATCCCAATTAGTCATACCAAGTCACTAAATCATACAAGTATAATCAAAATCGGGGACGATGTTACATTCTTCCCTCCTAAGAAAATTTTGTCCTCGAAACTATTGGCACATCAATGACTCAAATTCTATGGATTATCAATCCTTTCTCTAAGTCATAGGAATATTTTGAGCATAAGTCATCTAGTCCTCAATCACTAAAATTCATCATTCGACCTTTCACCAGGGGTTGTCACCAAAGAACTTGACATGAAACTTTTTCTAACGCTCACCATCAGGCTAGCCATCTAAATTACATAATAGTCCTCGAGTCTTCACATACCGGTGATGACACTTAATAAAGTCCAAATGTTTCTAATCTAACACCCAAAGCATATCGGCGCCTCTGCCAGGGAAGCAATCTCTATTGATCGACACTCATTAAGAGTAAATGATATGAAACTAAAGTCCCAATATGTCATCCTAAATTATATCAATTCTCACGACAACATATCTTAAGTCCCCTCAAACCTCGGGTCTTCCTGACCTTGAAAATTCACTTAAACTTGATACTAACTTTGCATTGCTAGGCTCCCACCCCAGGGTGACAAGCCAACTAAAACACAAACCATGTGTCTGAATGATACCTTCCACAACATCCTTCTATAAACCTAGGATCATTATAGGAATCTAACTATTGAACACTCACTCAAGTATTACAAGAATCCACTCATTGTGAGAAAAAAATATTGTGCTCTATGTTTCCTGGAGTTATGATTCTAATTTTTCCTTGAGTTATAATTCTATGTGATGTCCTAAAACCATCACCATGTTCTCTACAACCATAAATACCAATTGCCATGGCAGTTGATCCATAAGGTCATTAGCTTTAAGGAAAAGTGTACTGTGAATAAACTGTATGGTAGAATGCACAACCACATGTAAAAATAACTTTTGAAATTAAAGGAATATTTCAAACAAGAGTGTGCCCAGTTGTCGATCTGTAATGACCATACTAGGTTTATCTGCACTAATATTAAGCTAGGCCACGCCATGACTAAACCGTCAATGGGAAATAATACTAGATGGTCAAAATTGAAAGGGCATCATCCTTAACCATCTGAATCGAAGGAATATAATCTTCAACTGCAGAACATAAAGAACACAACGAATCGAAATGAATAAACAACCGTTTTGAGAAAATTCCACTCGCATGAAACATGTTATGGCTTATAAACAATGAACCTGTGTCACAAACTTTGAAGTCTACAACTCCTGCCAGACGTTCTCACTGGGTACTAACCTAGCCACATACCCTGGCACAAGTCACCAACTATGACAAATCGGATAAAAAACCATTCATCCTCACAAGACGAAATAAAACATGTGAACATATTACCCTTTGGGTCATCAAACACTAGACTAACCTCCTTAGTATAAGGCTTTATCCTAATACCCTTGAAGAATATGAACCATATCAGTTAGAGAATCCATATTTTTTTTATCAATGACAACCATGTCCACATGTCTAGCCAATGTGATATCGTGACCAACCTAACACACCCAGTTCATTATATACTTTGTTGTATTATGGTCACATCCCAAACGTCTCCTTAAATAGTTCTCAACTAAGCGAAGCATTCACCTTATTATAACCTCTATTTACACAAGGTCATCACCGCACTATATTCATATTCTGCCTAATCCAAAATTATGTGACGACCACACCAATCATTATTAGCATTGTAAGGGTAATAAATAATTCATAGGTCTGTGCTTCCTCACCCGTACCAGTCTGGAAAAACATCCCAAAACTAATCCTTTCCCCTCTAGGGTAACTCTAACTCACACTTTCAACACATGTCAATATCCTAATCATGCCTCTATATATCTTTCAGGGTGTTATTTTTTAGTCTCTAATATGACATCATCAACCCAAGTCTCTAATGCATTTTCTGGTACATGTTAAAGTCAAGTGCGTCACTTTCCACATGAGTCATCTTATGACAAACGAGAATAATGTCCACTACGACACAATTCTCTAATCACCCTTAGAAGACTACATCACCTATTTCTGCCAATTAGGATGATAATATTAAGGACGTACACTATTTGACTCTTTAAAACTTGACCAATAACCTGATATCATCACATGACCCTCAATACATACATTATTAGGACACTTTCACTCCATAACACCGAACTTAATTGGTTCCTTAATGACACCAAACATACCTCAACGTATTTATTGTCGAAAGCGTGGTGAAATCTCAACTCTTGTGATCCTTGTATAGTAGATACGCCATCATATCAGGTCTCCAAGCTTACATAAGTCTCCAAATTACTTCGGTGGTTGTTGAAACTAATAACAAATTTCTTGTTGATATTCTCAAAGGTTATATTAAGAAACCACCTTGGTACCTTATAGAAGCTATCAAAGCTATTAGAGATTATTAAAAAGATATATCGATTTCCTACTCTCCAATTTGGAGAATTTCGAATTCAATAGCTTCCAATCTTGCCACTCATGGAAATCACTCCCAATGTTTTACCCGCTTCTCAAATGTTCAAGAACTCCCTTCAAAGTCTAAAGGTCTATACAAGATGGATCTCTTGGGGCTCAAATCAGTCTCATTTCTTCATTAATTGTTTTGATTTCTTCATTTATTATTTGATTCATGCTCAGTTTTATTTTCTCTATCTCTTGTAAGGCCACCTTGGTAGGGCTTTTCTACCATCTTTATTAATAAATCTGGGGTCTTTATCCTCTTCATAAAAAAAATAGTAGGTACACCTTACCGATTTCCCAATTTTACTGTCCAATGACTGTTAGATACTCACCCAAATACTATCTTATAAGCCTCTACACATCGCGAATGACAATAATTGAACTCCTCAAGGCATCACATAAAATTGACTCCCATTCCTAAGGGTGCTGCGTGCAATACATACCAATCACACTCCAAGGACTCCTTTAAATCATAACCACATTAAAACTACCTAGAATTATGTTATCACTTAGGCCACTAGGATGGGCCACGACACTCAGATAAGAATCTTATTTCCCTTTTGATTGAAACTCCAGAATAGGTCTACGACTCTCTCTTCGATACCCCATAAAGTTATGAAATCCTTATTCTAAATGGATGATGCTCTAAACTGTGTATCAAGCCATTGACTGGTTCTACTAAGGATTATGGAAGGATATGGGAAGTTGTATACAACGTATAAACCTTTAGGTTTACATTACCAACATCACTAAGGATCCTATTACTCAAAGTGTCATTATATTCTCAAAAACATGTAACGAAAGATGATATAGGGTTCACTCCTACATCACTTCAACCTTCATTGAAACATACATAGCATACTTGCTACCAGTGGCCAGTAACTCTCATCATATCTTACGAGATACGACTTTCAATGGGAAATTTCCAAGGCACTTACCTATAATGATAGTATCCAATCAACTACAATCGAGTACACATACTTTAGTGATTACCAACTTGGTTATACTGAATTGTCAATTACTTATTACATGGCACAATCCCAAGTATTAAGTTGGCCTAATCATATTATCGACATCAACAACCCGTAAGTACCTAACCAAGGAACTTAATGCATTCTTATCATAATCCACACCTCTTAGTTATGACATTCTAATCACCTACTCTCCATGGTTGACGTTACATGATTCATGTCCCAAACTCAATGGACGTCATTTATCTCGATTAACATCTCAATAGACCTCTCACATCATCTAGGGTTGACACATAAGCACCGCACACTAAAAATTGCGATGTCGCCACTATCGGCTCACAAAGACACTCCTAAATTTCAAACATCTCTGAATAAGAATCTCGCAAGAGATTAATGACAACTAACATGGCCACATGCCATTTGGCAATGAATTACCCATCGTATCAATCTCCTTAACTCCATCATCCAGAACACGAACTAAAATCGTCATTAATCTAGCATGACTGGGCCAAACTGACACTGACATTGAAAGATCCATTATTGACCTCACCATGTCACTTCCGAAAGAAACCTTTAACCTAGATCTCTATTACCATTTGTAATGCCCTGACCTAGATTTATAGGTTACTCGTGGTCAACCCAATCCAGCCCGAACGTTAGGTGTAAAGTGTGTTGAGACAACCTAAATAATGTTGCTAGTTTAGTTTTATTTAATTAACGTTTCAATTTCTTAGCATGTGATTTCCATTTAAATCAAACTATGTGATGGACTCGTGGGAAGCATCCCCGGAATCCAACCACATAGAGATACTAATGTAAAAGAAAAAGGGACTTACCTTTACAATGCTCCCAAAATACGGAACCACCCCCAACCTATCGTAACAAAGATGAGAAAATGAGTCGAATGCCTATTGGGAAAAATATAGCAATGCAATATAGGATCGAATGGTAGAAAAGAGACTCCAACAAATTATAACTACATACAAATTCAACTACCTTATATATATACATATATACACTTTAATGCATGAAACCTTTTTTATTCTAAAAACATTACTAACACACCG
The DNA here is from genome assembly GCA_949130495.1 of Sambucus nigra. Taxonomy (NCBI): domain Eukaryota; kingdom Viridiplantae; phylum Streptophyta; class Magnoliopsida; order Dipsacales; family Adoxaceae; genus Sambucus; species Sambucus nigra. The sequence goes on along the minus strand of OX422218.1, from coordinate 381,202,804 downwards.
GCTTAAATACTTTAAATAGTACCCTTTGATTAAGGAAAATCTTTTGTGTCACGGAAATTACGCCATTGCTCATACCAAATTTACCTTAGTATTTTCATTAAAAATTACCTTTCAATACATGGAAGCACCGCATAAAAAAATACTTAATTTTCTCTAAAAGAATTTTATAAACACACTTTTGTGTTAGTTATGAGTTAAACCTCTTTAGGTTGCTTAATTACCTATTTAGTCAATTCACTTTACCATTCCTTTTACGTCATGGACATTAATCAATTTTCTGGCATTACTTGTCCACATTAATCTTTCCAAGAATATTTATTAATTTCATTCAAGTTAGTTTGTATTTTCTTATATTCGCCACACAACCCATATCTTGACATGTTCTATTTTTCTCTATCTTTTTCTCACAATCTTCCAATATTCACATACTTTAGCGGGCTCCACACCGTCAGCTATGCTACCATATGCTCTGGAAGTGATTTTGGGTCTTTCACCCCAAGGCTTTGGGCCTTTCTTAATTATTATTGGTTTCATTTGAGTCCATATTAATGTGTTTTAATATTTTTCAAATATCCACATTATCACTCTTTCGTTTAACGGTCAAAGCCAAATCCGGGGTCTCACCCAAACTCGTGTTACACTTTAAATTCATCATTTCTTATCATTTATACTCTTTCATCAATTTAATCCCAAAAATCACTTTCAATTAGGGCCGTTTTATGTAACACCTTTTCCAACATTTTTATTTCATAAAAATATTCCTCTTTGGTCATTTATTTCCAAACTTGTCTTTCCTCCATTTTCACAAGTGTCACCTCCCCAAAATATTGTTAAGTTACACCCACTAACTGCTTAATTATTTTTAACTCATTAACACATATATAACACTATGGAGTGACGTACTTCTCAAGTATAAAATCTCTTTATTTCACTACTTTCTTTCTCTAAGAGATCATTGAACATTTTAGAGACTACTTTACAAGAAAAATACCATTTCCTTTTTTAACACGAGTAATCTTAAGACCATACACTTATTCACACATTTTAAGGGATAGAATTTCTATTTTCCTTATTTCAAGTTAAAACTCATTAAAACCTACATTAAACTTGTTTTAATGCTTATCATCAAAATAATACAAGTTCATATAGATAGGAAGAAGGATTTTAAGTCTGAAAATCCAAAATAATGAGTTTAATACATGATTTATTAAAAAAAAATCATAATATTTGCATCAACAAGCTTTTTCAAGACTAAAAACATTTTTTATCATTAAAACCTTGAAAAAATTCCCATCTTTATGAAAATCCCAAATTTTACAAGGAAACTTTGAAAAAATTTGTTCATAAAATATTTTTAATAAGATAATAATTCCTTCAACATATTTATTCCATAAAAATGTTTAGGCACCTAGTTTTCTTGAAATATATCATTTCGCTCAAAACCATTAAAACCATTTATAAATATTTTTTTTCACAAATCATAATAAATAACATTCTTAAGTCATATGTGCATCTTAGAAACTCTAAATATAAGACAAACACTAGCAAAATTAGAGTTCTTAAAATAAGAGTAGAGTTTTTCACCTTAAAAGAAGCTCCAAATTGGTAGGATGAATGTAGAAGAATATTAGAGCTTCTCCCCTCCTAAGATGGCCTTAAATAGGTTGCCTAGCTCCACCAAGCTTGTCTCCTTCAATGCTCTAAGAAAATTCCCTTGAAACTCTATACTCTCTTCTACATTTCTACTTAAAAAAAAACAACAATATCTCCAAAATTCATAGCTTTGCCCAATAATGGTGTAGATGAGTTTATATGGATTAAATATGGTAGAAAAAGGCTTATACTATGATGGTTTTGAGTATAAAGGTGGTGGTTATAGGATGGTATGTGGTGGTTAATGGAGTGGAAGCTCTCAAGATCTAAAACAATTGTGGAGATGGAAGCCACCCTCTATCTCTTCATTAAAACCCCAAAGATACCCACAAACGAACTAAAAACTCATTCTCCCACATGTTACACACGTTTTAGTTCATCAGATTCTCTAAGATGTAAACATATCATCAATTTAAGGGCGCAAAATGCGGTAACAGATAAGGGTAATCGAAATGACCAAATTTAGGTTTTGTCATTCCAACGACTTTAAGTCTCGTTGGAACGAGATTGCTCCTTCATTCGAAAGACACTTACAATAAGAGGTTCTAATGATATTCCACTGCACATGAGGTATCGATCAAACTCAAGCATCCGAAGTCTTGCTCGAACCTCGTTTGAATGACTGACTTGAACGAGAATGGATCTCATTTGAACGACTATTGTTTTCCTTTAAACAAACTTTAGGGAATAAAAACACCAATCCAATTGGGTCGTGGTAACTAACTTACCAATTAGTCATACCAAGTCACCAAATCATACAAGTATGATCAAAATCACGAGGGCGGGTGTTAAACCTTTATCCTATAAATCATACAACATAAATTTTATGTGGGAATGAGTCTCTAGATTTTGGGTTTGAAAGTTTGAATGGCTTTCGGTATTGGATCATTTGAGACTGTTTGAGTTTACTTCTTGAACCTTTTCCTTTGCCTTTTATCTGTGCGGGTGTATATTTTCTGAGTATGTGAATTTGAGTTTTTGAATGTTTATACTATTTTGACATGTTTTACAACCCCTAGTTTGAAAAACATTCTTTTCTCATACTGATTTATTTAAACATCTTATAATATATATATATATATATATATATATATATATATATATATATATATATATATATATATATATATATATATATATATATATAGAGAGAGAGAGAGAGAGAGAGAGAGAGAGAATGAGAGAGAGGATCTAATACATACCAAGTATACATATCGCCGGGGCAAACCAATTTTTTAAAAATATTTTAGAGTTGAGTTTTTTTGTGTGGCATTTACACATTTCAAGCGACCCATATAAAAAATACCTCAAAATAACTTTTTTTTCTATTTCAAACAAATTGGTTAAACACTTGCAGCTTTAAAGTGCTTAAAAGGTGTGACAGTTTGACCAATTTTTTTAAAATAGCAAAAAAGGTTATTTTATCCTGTTTTTTTATATGGGTCCCTTGAACTGTTTAAATGTCATATAAAACATTATGTTGAAGCATAATTTTTTTATTACTTACAAAAATAGGTATGTATACTTGGTATGTACTAAAGTCTGTCTGTATATGTATGTGTGTGTGTGTATACATAAAGCCTCCTATAAGAACTTCTTATGGTATAGACCTAGGTACATACCATTTTTTTTAAATAGTAAAAAAATGAATTTTTTGATAAAAATTCATGGATATTATCTCCACAGTGAGAAGATTGTCACTAATTTTTTTCATCAAAAAATTCAATTAAAAACCCGTTGAGATGAGGTGATATGTTAAGAAATGATATAAATATGCATTTTCCACCCTTGAAATTTTGGACCAGCGCCAACCACTTGATTGATTGAATTTTTTTATGAAACTTCATGGATATGATCTTCTCACTGTCGAGATCATGTCCATCTAGTTTTATACAAAAATTCAATCAAAAAGTGGGTGAGATGACAGTCAAAATTTCAACGGTCAAAAATGCATATTTATACCCTTTTTTAACATATCACCTTATCTCAATGGTTTTTTTATTGAATTTTTTGATGGAAAAAATTATAGATGATCTTCTCATTATAGATATCATATCCATGGAGTTTCATCAAAAAATTCATTTTTACTATTTTTAAAAAATGGTATTTACTGAGGTCTGCACTATAAGGAGTCCTTATAAGAGGGGGCCTCTCTCTCTCTCTCTCTCTCTCTCTCTCTCTCTCTCGAGAGAGAGAGAGAGAGAGAGAGAGAGAGAGAGAGAGAGAGAGAAAGAGAGAGTACATTTTATTCATTAACAAAATATGTGTTTGAAACTTATATATACAATGAAATAAGATTTGGTTATGTTCTTTTCAGATTTGTGTAGATCCATTTGTGTTTTGTAAAACTCACAATCTAAACCTAGTTATACACAAACTGTTTTTCCTGTTTTCCTAAGGTTGAAACTTAAAATCCTAAAGAAAAGACCCAGTATATCTTTGCCTTTAGATTTGATCATCCAACCATACATGAAAATAAAAAAGATTAAAACTTGATTTTGTTTGTGTTACATCTTCAATGGAAACTCTGGCCTTATGTGTGAAGCTCTGTGTGTACTACTAAGTCTACAATTTTATGTTTGGTCTATTTCATTAGTTGTGAGATAGTTTAGTGCTAGCCTTGGTATACTGGGTGTATTGGTCGTACTAATTCATTTACATATTGTAAACTATAATGCAGTTTTTACCGGACGTGTTGTTATAGAGGACTTGTGGTGTGTGTGGTCTTGGAACTAAAAGATCTAGGATTTTCCAGTACTCTGTTTCCTCATTATCAAACTATTGTGTTCACGTCCCCTTATGCTTATCTTATTATGTTTCAACTTTTATTAGTTAAACTTTATACATCAAACTAACCTAAACTTATTATTACCATGGAGTTAAAAGAGATATTTTAATCTGCGCCTTTGTGTAATAGATTACTTTTAGGTGGCTCTCTCGAGGAGAAAATATTTCAATGTTGGAATTAGGGACATGGTTTGAGGAATGGTGTTTGTACCCTTTCTGGATTCTTTGGTGATAGGTCACGGTACATCCGTCGTATGAGCATTGGGGGAGAGATGGTGGTGGGAAATGCCCTATGCTAGGAAGAGGTGCATAGAAAGGATGGTCCAAACTAAAACTCAAGTTTTATTTTTTTTCAAATTAAATGTTAAACTTAAATTGAATAACTCATGTAAAATCTTTTCACAAATTATAAATCGAGTTATTGTGATTAACCGATTGTGGGTACCACTTCTCTCTTGGTAGTCCCAAAGGAGTAGTCGGACTAAGCCCTATTAAAAACAGGGAGCGCCCAACCCAAACTTAGAAGACTCAAGATGGTTAACAAGAGATGAACTTGTCTATCCCTAAAATCTCAAAGGAGATATTAAAGGGATAGAGGGTTAGCGTGTTGGTATCCAACACCCCCACTCTATTAATTTTCACACACACACACACACACCCACACACACACACACACACACACACACACACACACACATATATATATATATATATATATATTGTACCCCTGGCCTGGGGCAAGGGGCATGAGAAAAAGATAAATACAACGAGTAAACCCCACCTTGAATGTAGGCCCATTGTCGAACCATGTATATCTTGTGTTGTGTGTGACTGTGATTATTTTTGTTGGTGTTCTTGATTTTTCTGGTGATTTCATTTACTTATTAGGTGCGTTGGGATTTCTCATCACGACAATTGGCACCATTTGTGGGAAGAGGTTGTTATTGCTTTAAGAAATCCTTCACCAACAAGAACCTAGAATGTCCAATCACAGGAGCAATGCCCCTCAAGCGGGGGATATTCAAGAGCAACCGATCCCTCATAAGGTTAGATCTGAAGTTTGACGCTTAAAAACCGAAGGCTTCGCCCAGAACGAAAATCCTTAGAAGAAATCCAGGGGCCAGATAGGTCTACACAAGTTTCCAAGTCGATCGAGGCCTATGAGGCTAGGCTCCAAGGGTAGGAGGAGGCTACTCGCAAACAGGAAGCCGATATTTCTCGCCTCAAGAGGCGACTGGAAAGGATGGAGAGAGAACTCCATTGTAAAACATGGCAACACCATTATCGGACTCCTAGACCTCAGGCAAGAAGATCTCGCACCCGAGGAGGGAGCCCAAGGCGCGGGTCTCAAAGAATTGAGGGACACGGGTCAGATGAATACTAGTTAGAGCAACAACAACTAACTCGCCGTTACAGGAACCGAGGCTGAAGGAATGAAGATATATAAAACCTAGTTCGGTGAGAGATTTACCAATACCGAGCACATCAAGGTGACAGATCGACAAGAGAGCTAGCCAGGAGATCTCTTAAGACCCAGATGAAGTCCCTTTTTTCAAGGGAAATAGAAGAAGAGGAAGCCCCCAAGAAGTTCACAATGCCCAGGTTCAAGATCTACGATGGAAAGACTGATCCCATGGACCATATCAGACACTACATGCAGGCCATGACCCTTTAAAACCACAAAGACACACTGATGTGCCAAATTTTCCCATCGAGCTTGCACGATGTGGCCCCAAAGTGGTTTGAGAAACTCCCCCACAGATCCATTAGGAACTTTGAGTCCCTAGCATAGGTCTTTATAGCTCATTTAATTACCAATAGCTCCCATTCGAAGAGGATGGATTATTTATTGACTATGAAGAAAAAGCCCTAGGAGAATCTCAGAGACTACGTGAAGAGGTTTTGGGAGGTGTTCAATGAGGTCGATGAATGCTTAGATAAGGTCATTGTTGCATCATTCAAGATTGGCTTACCCAGCTCCTACTTCTTTCACCAATCCCTCACTAAGAAGGATGCCACAACCATCGACAACTTGATGGCTCGTATTGAAAAATATGCCAAAGTAGAAGATGTGACCCATCTCAGTGCAGGAGAAAATGGTCGCACCAAGGTTGCCGATAAGGGGAGCGATAAAAGGAAGGGAGTAAGAATGGGTGTAAGAATGGCCTCAAGAATGGGAATAAGAGTGATGCCTCGAAGGCACTTCAAGCAGCAAATACAATAATATTACGGAAAAGATCAAGGATGAACCGTTCATCAAGTCGACCAAGAAGATGGGTGGAGACCCTTCTAAGTGGAATAACACACTGAGATGTTCTTTCCACAAGGAGGGAGGGCACAAAATCGAGCACTACAAAGCCCTCAAGTCCCACCTTAAAGAGTTAGATTAAGCTGGACACTTGAGTGAATTCGTGGAGAAAAAGGAAGAGAAGATAGCCGCCAATGGAGATCAAAGGCCCGATAACGTGATTGAGGAAGACATCGGCGATGAGTTTGCAATAATTCATGGGGCATCTAACCTCAAATAGATTTAAAGAAATACGGCTCAGATGGAAGTGAAAAATCTTATAGGAGTAATGCAAGCTTTTTAGATCGATCCAGCCAAAACACAATATGGGAAGCATCGACGAGCAGAAGATGTCGACTACAGCATGCATACTGTGTTCACGGATGAGGACCTGGTGGGAGTGAGAACCCCACATCATGATGCACTGATCGTTACACTCAAGATAAATAACTATGACATCGACATAATGCTCGTCGACCAAGGTAGCTCATCCGAAGTAATGTATCTCGACCTGTTCAGGAAGTTGAAATTAAGTGTCGCCGATCTAAATGAATCCACCGTTGCTTTAATTCACTTCGCTGGAAAGATTACCATCCCCTTGGAAATATCATCCTTCCAATAAGGGAAGGAAACATCTAAAAATGATTGAATTTATCGTGGTCGATATTGATTCACCCTACCAAGTAATCATCGGTAGAGGATGGCTACACGGGTTGAAGGCCGTCACATCTACCTACCATTAAAAGTTCAAATGTGTGTCTGGACAAGGAGTGGCGGAGATCCATGGACATCAAGAGATGGTAAGAAAGTGCTTCATAGAGGCTATCCATCCTAAATTAGAGAATAAGGTTAAAGAAGTTATAAGCGAGATCGAGGAACAGGAGAGGCTGATGCCCTCCAAATAAAAACTAAAATATGGTAGACCAGGAGTGGAGGAGACCAGGATCCTCCCCTCTAAAATGGTCATTGAGGACCTGGAGGAAGTCACAGCCAGTAGCAGCTCGAATGAAAGAAAGTTCTTGATTGTAACCTCATTCACCGATCGCGAAAAAGTGGAGTTGGTCACTCTGCTTTGGATTAATTTATATGTCTTTGCATAGGATCCTCACGAGTTACCCAGGATTGATCCTAACATCACTTGTAATCGATTACACGTCAATTCATCTTTTAAACCAATTGCATAGAAAGCTCGATGAATTTCTCTAGAGAAATCTAAGGCAGTGGTGAAGTAAGTTGAAAAACTTTTGGATGTAGGATCCATACGGGAAGTCCAGTTCCCCAAGTGGCTATCTAAACCAGTGGTTGTACCCAAGAGTAACAGAAAGTGGAGAGTCTGAATTGACTTCACTGATCTTAGCAGAGCATGTCCTAAAGACTGCTTCCCCCTCCCAAAGATTGACCAGCTAGTGGATGCCATGGCAGAACATAAGAAGATGAGCTTTTTGGACGCATACTCCGAATAACACTAGATCCCTCTGCATGATCCAGAATAGGATAAAACTTCCTTCATAACCATTATTGGGTTATTATATTACAAGGTTATGCCCTTTGGGCTCAAGAACACAGGAGAAACTTATAAGCGATTAGTCACCAAGATGTTTAAGAATCAAATGGGGAACACCATGGAAGTTTACATCGATGAAATGATCGTCAAGAGAAAGCTCAAGAATAACCACCTCTCTGACCTAGCAAGGACCGTCAAAATCCGTAGGAAGTATTAAATGAAACTTAACACAAGTAAGTGTTCTTTCGGTGTCCAGTCAGGAAAATTCCTTGGATACATGGTCAGTAAGAGAGGTATTGAATCCAATCTAGACCAAATTGATGATATTAATAGGATGTAGCCTCCACAAACTACAAGAGTTATACAGAAGCTCACAGGGATGCTCGCCGCATTAAATAGGTTCGTCTCAAAGTCTTTCGAAAAATGTCAACCGTTTTTCCAGTTGCTTAAGAAAAGTAAGAATGTGGAGTGGAACGAGGATTGCTTGAAGGCATTCGAATAACTCAAAGCTTACCTCAGCAAACCATCATTGCTTATAATTCCTAAGAATAATGATCCCTTGTGCCTCTACCTAGCAGTGTCAAATTACGTTATGAGTTACGTATTGGTATGTGAGAAAGAGGGAAGTCAACACCCGATCTACTATGTGATCAAAACTATTATTGATGCCGAGCAGCGATACCTACCACTGGAGAATCTTGCCTTTACATTAGTGGTATCCTCGAGGAAATTGAAGAACTATTTTAAGGCACACTAGAACTTCATACTTACTTCTTACCCTATCAAGACTGTGTTAAGGAGAGAGGATCTCCCCGGACGATTGCTATCAAGGGGAAGGTCCTCGCAAACTTCATCGCTGAGTTCACCGAAGAGCAAGCCTGTGATCAAGCTGGTACCAACCATCTGAAGGAGGTCCTATAAGAACTAGGTGTCTAGAAGTTATACGTTGATGGTGCCTCCAATTCCAAAGGCGTAGGAGTAGGCATTGTGTTGGTTACCCCCGAAGATACAATGCTCGAGTAAGGAATCATGATAGGATTTGAAGCCTCCAATAACGAAGCAGAATATGAGACACCGATCGCGAGAATACAAAAGGTGTGAACGCTCAGAACAAAGTGACTCCAAGTTTTTAGAGACTCCAAGTTGGTCTCCAATCAAATAAGTGGCGATTTCAATGCAAGCGATGAGAGGATGGCATCCTATCCTGGCACTATGAAAGGATTGATGGCCAACTTTGAGCACATCAGTGTCCAACAGTTTCCCAGGGGACAGAATAGCCATGCTGATGCCCTAGTAACCTTAAGCTCAGCTATCAACTCTGACTTGAAGAGGATAATTTAAATTGATTTCCTTGTCCATCCAAGTATCGACCAGATCAACGAACTATCAAACATAGAGCAGGTCCTCTACATCGAGACATCGCCCAGTTGGATGGACCCCATAATAGATTATTTAAAAAATGGTGTACTAACAATAGATAAGAAGACTGGTCATCAAATAAGAGCCAAAGCTGCTCGCTTTCACATATCTCCTGAGGGCAAGTTGTACAAGAAATCTTTCACTGGCCCTTACCTCTAGTGCGTTCATCCAAAGGACGTCAAGAGAGTCCTGCATGAACTCGATGAGGGAATCTATGGGAGTCATATTGGGGGTAGGTTGCTAGACTTTCGAGCAATGAAAGAATGGTACTGGTGGCCATACATGCAGAAAGATGCTAGAATCTATGCTCAAAAGTGCCAATTTCATGTACCTATGGTTCACCAGCCAACTAATGACCTAAAGTCACTTACTAGACCTTGGCCTTTCTCCCAATGGGATATGGAGATCATGGTCCCTCTACCAACTATAGCCGGTAATCATAAGTATATGTTAGTCACAATAGGCTACTTCACTAAGTGGATAGAGGAAAAACCACTATAAAACATTAGAGATGCAGATATGATAAGATTCATATGGAGAAACATCATCACTCTCTTTAGGATCCCCGGGACTATCATCACTGACAATAGAACCCAATTCGAGAGTGGCCTCTTCCAGGGTTTCTGCAACGACCATGGGATCAGGCACCACTTCAGCTCTGTGGCATACCCCAGAGCAACAGATAGGATGAGGCTTCTAACAAAATGGTGATCGATGGATTAAAAAAGCATTTTAAGCGAGCCAAGGGAGCATGGGTAAATGAACAACCCCATATCCTATGGGCTTACCGCACCACCTTAAGGCGAGCAACTAGAGAGACACCATTCGCACTTATGTATGGGGTGGAGGCAATTATCCATTTGGATTCTGGCCTCCCTACCATGAGTTCCACTCTGATCAACCAAGGCTAGAACGATGCAGCATTACTCGCTCAACTTGACTTAGTTGACGAACGAAGGGAATTGGCTCTAGTGAAACTAGGAGCCTACTAGCAAAGCACTATAATAGAAAAGTCAATCCAAGAACATTGCTGGTTGGGGAGTACGTCCTAAGGAAATTTCTTGGCAGTGCTGTAAGGCCATCAGATGGCAAGCTAGGATCAAACTAGGAGGGACCATTCAAGGTGATAAGGGACGACCTGCAAGGAGATTATCACTTGTAAATGCTGGAGGGCAGGGAGATACCAAGAGCTTGGAATGCATCCAACTTAAAGAAATTCTACTTCTAGATTTCTTTTTTATTTTCTTACAAACGTAATGTTGAATTTTCAATACTTCTCCAATTAATAAAACTTGCTTGGCATAGGCATTCTATGAGTATTGGTCTTCTTAAATACATTTTTGTATATACATACTTTCCAAGTTACAAGCGCCCCTCTTAACATGTGCAATTAAGATCCTTTGTGTGATCTTCTATGATCGCACCTCATTGGTTAATCTTGTGCTATCAAAGATATAACTAGAAGGGTCAACAAGTAAAGACCCTCCTCAGGCATTTGTCAGCACAATTGGCCTCCTAGTTTTCCCGTGGCAATAAATGAATCCCTACAGGGGACCCTTAGGAAACTGGACCATTCTAGGTTGGTCGCCAACATAGCTTGTCCCCAAAATCCTGCTCGGATGGATTATTTGTTACTAGGTGTATCCTCTCCACTGCCCTTCTTAGTCCTAAGGTAGTGTGATGACACGACCTAAAAGGTAAGGTAAGCTCAAATGGTGCAATTCGAGAGTACTGGAGTGGGGGGATACTAACTCGACAATCAACTTTATAACTCTACATAAGTTAAATATAGTCGTCTAGAAAAGACCAAGATAAATAAATGAGAAATCAAGAAAGTAAAAAATAACACATGTTCAGTCGGCAATAGCCCAAAACATAAATATTTTATTACATCGTTACAAGTACAAATAACTACATATGCTAAATCAATCTGAACCTAAGGAAGACCAAGTCATCGAGTAAGATAGTTAGATACCCCTGCTCTTCGACCATCATCTGGATGAGGGGAAAATTCCTCCTCGACCTCGTCCGAGCTCGACTCCAAGAGCTGTATTGGAATTGCGTCTATAGGAATCCAACGATCATCCCTCCTAAATGGATTTGGAATCAAAGTTGAGGGAGAAATTTCATGCCGATACCAGATAACACAATTCCTAGGGACATGTAACTCCCTGAGGGCACTTAACCATCATCTTATGAGGTCTAACTCCTCAACCTCCTTCAACTTCGTGGGAGCGTTGGTCCAGCCTTGGTTATAACCATCTTCCCAGACCTGTCGAGGACTATTCTTGAATAGATGCCTTAATATAGTTACATCTCATTGAAGCCCAATAGCAATCACGTATTCCTAACATACATCTCCTTTCATCTCGGTGACCTCCCTCTAAAAACTACTAACAATGGCTCCAGCTCGCTGCCTCGTCGATGATGAAGCGCCCTGGAGGAGTAACAGGGCAATGCCCAACGAATTTTCCCTTAATCGAGAATTTTCATTCCTCACGGTGTCATTCTCTTGCTGAAGCATCTCGCCTACCAAATTGATTTCAGATGCTTCTAATAGTTTTGCCTTGAGAGTATTTACCTCATCTTGAACAGAGGCACAAATCTTGCTCATCTCCTCAAGTCTCTCTTTCAACTTAGAAACCATCTTGAATTAGTTCTTGTAGTTCTGGTTCCTTGCTCAGAGAGACTTGTAAATTTTTATGAAGGCATGACGGACTTGGTCGCTCATATTAATACCAAGGATTTGTCCTAGACGAGAAGTATTCACGATATATTCCTCAAGGTCAATGAGCAACAAATCATATAAGTATAAAAAAAATCAATGGATGCAAATGATCAAAACTCTTTTATTCCATTAATATCAACACTAGTGGCATACAGGTACATTGATTAGAAAAAGAGAACAACAACCATATAAAAAAATGTAAAGGAGCCCCAGAAGCCCAGTCGACAACCTCAATCTTTTCTGAGGATACTAAATTTTTCCCTTTATCTGCAGCAGTCTCATTCGTCCCTGTCCCGCCTGCACCTCCCTTAGTAGGAATAACTGTTGTTCCCTAACCAATAGGGGCATCGGTAGTAGTAGAAGCCTCAATAATTTAAGCAGCAGGGACTCCATTACCAACAGAGGCATACACCTCTCCTATGATAGGTTTAGGACCAGGTTCATGCTCGTCAAAGATAAGGGAGTCAACATCTACCCCAACTGTAAGAAAAGCCTTGTCCCAACTTTTTTTGGAGTAGGATAGGCTGATGTAGTCAATTTCAGCATCAACACTATCATATGCTACTTCCCACCCAGCGTTGTAAGAGCTCTCCGCCTTAGACTCCAGCTTCTTCATTTTCTCAGCAAGCACCTTATTTTCCCTAATAAGTCATAGCTTTCTCTTTATGACCATGTCATAAGACTACCGCAGTTCTTGCAGTTCTTTGGTGGTTGTTGCCTTCTCCTTATCAAAGTAAATCTTAGCTTCATATAAAGCATGCTCGAAAGATGTCTTAGCGGCAATAGCAGCTTTTAGGTTCACCTCAAGCTCAAAAAATTTCCTCCCTAGCTCGTCACGGCTACGGTAGAGGATGATGAAATTAGACATAAACTATAGAGAAATAAGAAAACATGAGCGAAGAGAATAACAGGAAAAAACTTATAGAAAATAAAAGAAAAAATAAAGGGAATAGACTTACCAATGCTATCCCCTGACTTTCCTTCAGGGCTAACTGGTTCGCCCCTATTGCTGACGACCGCTTGCGGTCAGTTGGAAAAATTGCTCTCTAGAGCACTGCAGAAGCCAACTGGGGAGTTAGGGCGATGGAGGCCCCCTCAGCCAAGTAAGACATAGGAACTAAGGAGGCATGTGTTCTCTTTATCCTCACCTCCTCTCTTCTTCCTTTTCCTTCTTCTCGGCTAAAATCCTCACCCTTTCTTCCTCTTTCTTCTTTTATCTGTCTCTCACTAACTCATCCTCCTTCTTCTTCCTTTCCTTCTCATGGGCTACAGTCTTGGAACCAGTAACAGTGTCCCCAGGTCCAAACTTCCACAATTTTTAGCCTACGAGATAGCAAAACATCGTCATCATCATCATCCATGATCAGATTCCTCATAGAGGGAACCATATCTTCCTCACTGAAGCTTTCTGAACCTGCCTCCAAGCTAAAAGATCCCTCGAAATAACTCTCACTACCTGACTATTCCTTACGGGATTCAACTTCAATAAACTCATCTTCGCCACTACCACCTCCTACATTGCCTTCACTAGATCTACTCTCCTCCTCGTCCAACTGAATTGGCTTAGCAGCGACCTCTTTTGGTATATCGAGGTGAGGAATTCTATCAACAGGTCGGACAATGAAGCTATTTCTTGTGTTTTTATACTCTAAAAGGTAAGAAGCCGATCTCGAATGCTCTCCGTCGGCTAGAGGTTCTCTTATCTTCCAAGCTTCTATCATCTCAACAACTCGGATTTCGTGGGGAGAAGGTTCTAAATTCATCGCCTTCGCTAAAAAAGAGAAAAAATAAGACATGAGATAAATAACACACTAACAGGAAATCAATAAGAAATATAAGAAAAATATCTACATATGTACTCCTCCCCGAAGAAGGGAATCGTAGGTTCCATGTACCTAGTCCCCTCGATTTGGGGAGGGAACTGCAAGTTTCTGGTGATAAAGCCTCCGTGCCAATAATCCTTATGGGAATTAGGTAGATTGACTACCAATACGACATAAGGACTCCTAGCTTTCAAGTAAAGGAGACCCGAGCTCGTTCAAGAAAAAGTATAATAATAGAAAATTTCATCGAGACCTAAATTGGTGCCATAGAGCTGGTTGATCCTATGTACGCCGTTAACAATTTTCCAAATGTTTGGAGAACATTAGGTAGGGACTATGTAGAAATAAATAAATAAGTGTAAAAATAGGCGATTTGGGGTAAAAGTTAGACCCCCCGAGACAACAAGAGAACATGAATCCAATACTCGTCCTCAATGTCTCAAACATTGCGAGGAACAGGGGCACATTCAATGTCCACCCAACTGGGGATGTTATAGAACTCCCTAAACTCATCCACATATCTATTACCTATTTTGGCCATAAATAAACCCTAATAGCAACAACAAAGAAAAAAAGAAGTTTGGAGACTTAAGAAGCAAGATTCAGCTTGAGACGATGCAAAGCCACATGCACGGAGAGATAAAGAGTTAAAAATGACTTGAAGATGATGAAAGACAGAGTCTGGGAGCAAGAGGGTACAATGGAGTGCAAAGAACGTTTAGATAATTGGAGATTATGAAGCAATGCCAAAGATCAGTTCAACTCAACCATTTAAACCCTTCTAATGATGGTTCACACTAACCAAAGAAGATTTTCTCCCTAAATCCTTAATGAGAAGACGCCTTGGTCCCCAAACCTCACGGAATTCACAACAGTGCCATTTGGGCACAATAAGAGTCATTATTTAAAATTCTTGAGCCCAACATGTGGCCCAAAAATTTTAGGGGCAATTATGGGTACTAATTCCCTCTTTGCATGCCCAAATGAGTAGCCGAACTAAGCCCTATTAAAAATAGGGAGCGCTCGGCTCAAACTTAGAAGCCTCAAGATGGTTAACAACAGATGACCCGGTCTATCCCTAAAATCTTGAAGGAGATATTCTAGGGATAGAGGGTTAACATGTTGGTATCCAACACCCTCACTCTCTTAATTTTCATATATATATATATATATATATATATATATATATATATATATATATATATATATATATATATATTGTTCCCCTGGCCCAGGGCAAGGGTCATGAAAAAAAGATAAATACAATGAGTAAACCACACCGTGGATGTAGGCACATTATCGAACCACGTATATCTTGTGTTGTGTGTGATTTTGATTATTCTTGTTCGTGTTCTTTATTTTTTTGGTGATTGCATTTACTTATTAGTTGTGTTGGGATTTCTTGCCACCATACCGATTTATCTAATTTTATCTTCTTAACTTAAAACATGTATGTAGGTGATAGAAGATAGCACAAATAAATTAATCTCACAACACGCCATTATACGAGGAAACCCCATAGTGTGAAAATCCTCAGATGACTTGGTCACAAAAATAACTATGATAAGAAATTATAAAAGTTGACCGGTGACTTACTACACAAACTCGACACCCTCGTAAGCCTTGAAGAATTTTTTATCTTCAACCTCTCCTTCATAGTTCAGCCCATGAGTCCACCCACGCAAGTTGCCACAACATGTGAGTCCACACACGCCATGGTATCCATTAAATATGCTCAGCTACCTTTTATGGATATGAACATGAATGCACCACTTCTTCACTTGAATACCACAACACGAAATCCACCATGTGTAAATAGTAAACACATAATCCCCCATATAAAACATACTCAACAAAGATGAGTAAAACCTTCTTAGTGCCCATAAATCATGATCTCAAAGCATGGAAATATTTCAACTGTGATCTTTTGACTGTTTAGGTGAAACTAGGGTTTGGGAACTTATGGATATAGATAGAAAAACAATTTTTGCCAAACGTCTCTAAAATAAACTGATGTCTGACCCCCTTTATATAGAAAACATAAAAATCATGGTGACATAATTTTTGAGGCAACTCCTTCGTACGAAAACATAAGGTTCATTCAAAAGAAACATTAACTCGTTCAAACGAACATAAACCTCATTCTAACGAACACATGATTATTTTTGAACTAACTTTGAATAAGATTCAATAGACAAACAATAGTACCCCTTCGAATGTTTGCTGGAAGTTCTTTCGAATGAACTCAAAATCTCGATTGAGCGAATGACTAATCTTGTTTGAACGAACGAAAAAAATATATTTTCTTTTAAAAATCATTTTAAAAGAAGCTCCTAAAATTTTTGTAAAAACAAAACATCCAACATTAAATTTCCAGGGAGCACAATCATATGCATTCATACCTAAGGGATCCTCTAAAACAAGAAGATGAAACGTTGTACGAAACATGACACGATATAAAATCTGTGAATATTTTTCGTTACGTCTTCATCAAACATGTCATGCTTGAATGTTCAACAACTCAAAGCCGAACTTATGGCTCAAAATATTTTGCCCTGAATTAAGCTAATACATAGAAATCTACCCCTTAGGTATTTCAGGACAAAAACCAAAAAAAAAAAAACTATGGGCTGTCAAGCTCTCTAAAAGACTTAAACTCCAATTCCAAGAGGAAAAAGTACAGACTCTCGACAGACCATACCTTCAAATGAAAATAGAACATAACAAGTAGAAATTAATATATGAATAAAAGTCTCCTATGTCTAACAATCTTAACATAGGTAAGACATCCCTCCCTAAGGTAAATATCTTCTCCTAACACTAAAGTGAAAGATACCATTTCTCCCCCTTTTTGCTCTGTAATAGACAAAGAAACAATGCATTCTACTATTTCTTCCCCAAAAACCATTACTACCCCTAAATGTGAGAACATGTAATACTAAGAGAAGTTAGGGAAGAATGAATAATATCATGAAACAGTATAAAGCGAAACAATGACAACATGACAATACAAGCACAAATAATCCTCACAATGATCAATTAATACTAACAATGATTAAAATATGATACCAACATGAATATGGTAGAAATCATGAGATATTAATGCAAACAATAAACAAGAGATACCTAAATAATCATATATCATGCGAATTTGATTCAAAGATAAAGCACATGGAAAATATGGATTAAATGCAAATGCAAAGACCTAAAACAAAATGATACCATATATATAAATATTCAAACTATACCAAAGACACTTAGGTGTGCGCGTGCGCGCGCGCACGCACACACACACACACACACACACACACACACATATATATATATATATATATATATATATATATATATATATATATATATATATATATATAGAGAGAGAGAGAGAGAGAGAGAGAGAGAGAGGCAGGCTCCTGTGCACACTAAGTTTGCACATTACCTTTTAAAAGTACGCAAACATAGTGCTGGCGCACACCAATTTTTTTATGTTATATTTAAACATTTCAAGGAACCCATATAAAAAAAAATCATCTCAAAAAAACTTTTTTTGCTATTTTTAAAAAATCGGTCAAACTTTCGCAGTTTTTAAAGGGCTTAAAAACTGCGAAAGTTTGACCGATTTTTTAAAAATAGCAAAAAAAGTTTTTTTGAGATGATTTTTTTTATATGGGTTCCTTGAAATGTTTAAATATCACACAAAAAAAATCAACTCAAAAATATTTTTTTTACTACTTTTAAAAGGTAATGTGCAAACTTAGTGTGCAAACTTAGTGTGCATAGGAGTCTGCCTCTATATATATATATATAAAACAACCAGCAAATGACATTCAAAACCTAAGCTTTACATATTAGCGTAGTGTGCAGGCTTGATTGCCAGGTGCGGAGTTCAAATGCTTATTTCAAGGCAAATGTGCGATTTATGGAGCTAATTCCCCAATCCGGTACCAAACCCGAGCCTAAACCTAGCCCAAACATTCTCCCAAATCACAAGTGTGTTTAGTTTGTGTTTTTCAGACTTTTTAAATTTTTATTTTTCATTTTTAGGTTTTATTTTTTTATTTATTTAGAATTTTCTACAATTTATTTTCTATTTAGTTTTCATTTCTGTTTACTTTTTATTTTTATTAGTTTTTAATTTTAGTATTTATTTTTAGTTTTGCTAGATATTATATTTTTAGGACTTTAGGTTTTATTTTTATTTCATTTGTAGTTTTTATTTTGGTTATTTGAGTTTTATTTTATTGATTAGGAATTTAATTTTTAATAGATTTTATTTATTTTTAGAGGATATGTTTTATTTTAGTGCGTCGAGTATTTTTTTCTATATGTTCCTGTATTTTATTTTTATTTGTTTGTTTGTTTTATGCTTTTAGTTAGTTTAATCTTATCTTATCTTATTTTATTTTATTTTATTTTATTAGTTTAATTTTTAACTTTTAATTGAGTCATGTTTATTTATTTGTTCATAGTTGTATATATTACAGTATTTATTGTGTGTTGTTTTATTTTTATTTTAGTGAGTTCTTATTTTTAGTTTAGTTTAGTTTAGTTTTATTTATTTTTTATTATACATGTTTTTAATTTTATTTTTTATTATTAATTTTTTTTGTCTTAGTTTATTTTTTTTAGGGTCACAAATTAAACAACACACATACTAACATACACACTCACCTACACCCAAACTAACCCCCCCTCGCCCCATTCACACCTTAATACCATACACCACACAAACACCACACTCTCACATACCCTCACCCACCATTAACAAACACCTCACCTACATCAAAACAACACTCTCACCCAACTACTATTCACCTTCTTCTTCCAACCCAAGCCCACTTCTCTCTCCTCTAACCTCCCTTCATAACCAAAACCTTCAAACTAAATTATTCTTCCAATTAAACCCGTCACAAAACCCGGACCACCTGCCTCCATACCACAACCCAATGAACCCGATTTGTATCCCCGACAATGATGCTATTTTATTGGGAAAAAAATTGCGTCTATTGTGTGTATTTTTGTCCTTGTTGCAATTCCTTTTCATAAAAAATCCCTTGAACCTACAAATAAACTCAAAATATGCATACGGTAAGTAAGGGAGTCGATCCAAATCTAAGGATGAAACAGAAAATAAGTGAAGACAAGTGTAAATTCATTTACATATTATTATTTTTTATGAAAAATTTTCAAACCAAAATTCTCTCAATTAGAATTCCTCACAAATGTATTTATTGACTCAAAATAAAAACTACAAATAAAAAGAAATAAAACTAAACTATTATATATACAATGGATAATGGATGAATTCATAATGGACACTTAAATAATGAAAGAGATTTGATAAAAATACAAATCTTATCATTATAGAATTGTACATTAGAACTCATCCATGGATATAAATTCTACATCATCACTTTATGTTGAGAAATTTGCTAAAAATGCAAACACTCACCATAAAGGAGTGGATTAGAATATACATCCAAATGGATGAATTCAACCACATCACTCTAGTTTAAAATATTGCTAAAAATGAAAATACTCACTATAGAGGAGTGGAGTATAATTCATCCTAGAGATAAATTTCACCACACACCTCTATATTGAGATATTTGTAGTTTTAGTAAATATCTCAATATATAGGTCTGTGGTGAAATTTATATGCCGGGTGAATTTTACTCCACCCCTCTATAGTGAGTATTCGCATTTTTATAAAATATTTCGAAATGGAGTGACCTGGTTGAATTCATCCCTCCTGGATGTAAATTTAATTCCATTCCTTTATGGTGAGTATTTGCATTTTTAGTAAATTTCTCAACATAAAGTGATGATGTAAAATTTATATCTTTGAATGAGTTCTAATGTACAGTTTTATAATGATAGGATTTTAATTTTGAGAAAATCTCTTTCATAATTTAAGTGTCTATAAAGAATTCATCCATTGTCCATTGTATATATATTATAGTTTAGTTTTATTTCTTTTTTATTTGTAGTTTTTATTTTAGAAACAATAAATACATTTTTGAGTGATTATAATTGAGAGAATTTTGGGATTGTAATTAAAGACTCCATTCCTATTCAAGGCTAAAATGATTGTAACACCCCGTAATTTTCAGAATTTAAAATTTAGTTATTTTTGGGAGAAATAGAAATATTTAAATTAGAGAAACTTAAATTTATTATTTAGAGAATTTATTTGAGTGGGAAGAATTATTTTTATTTGGTGACTTTAAGTTAAATTGTTCGAATTAATGTGCGTCGTATTTTTTAGGTCAAATTTGAAAATGTCCAAAAGTTTTTTGGATGTCAATTCTGAGTGCGGGGTTGAGTCCGGATGGGTCAAGATAGTCAGAAAAGAGTGCTTGGGGGTAGTAATTGGGTCTCGGGGTATTTTTGGGCATAGCCGGGTTCACACGGGGTGATTTGGGTCATTTTAATTAGGCCCATATGGCCAAAAACGGGATTAAGTGTTTTAACCCTAATTGGGGGAAGTGTGAATGGCAGTTAATACAACTCTAAACCTAGGGTTTGAGAGACAGATAAAAGAGACAAATCAAGAAGCTAATTGGGGGTCTTTTGGAGCCAAATTAAGGGACGGATTGGGGGTGTTCTTCATCAACACCTTCACTGCACCAACGGATCAGACTCTACGAATCATTCCAGGCAAGTGGTTAATTATTTTGATTCTTAAAATAAGTGATAACCAATTCATATTATAGTATGTGTATATGAAAATTCGTTTTGGGTGTGTAACCATAATTAAAATTGGGTTTTCTGAATTTAGAGTAATGGACGGATTTAATTACTCAATGGAGGTTAAGTTATGATTTGGGACTGTTAAGATTGAATTGTAGAGTGCATTTCAATATGTATTAGTGATTAAATGGACTGAAAATGGTTAGGTCAAATTCGGTAGAACGAGACCCGTATGAAAAACCCAAATCGGATATACTAAAGGTTATGTATAAATTTGATGATGGATTACGGTCTCTAGGATGTTTAGAACCATTTATTGTGTAGAGAATATGTTGGTTGTGATTTGGGTAAAGGTCTGGGAAGAAACAAAAGATTAATGGCGCATCAATGGATGAAACAGCAGGCCGGAGAAGCTGAATCCCTATTCGATCGATCGATCGATCGATCGAAGGTCCCATAATTTTGGCAATTCGGCCTGTTTATATATGTAAGGTAAATTAATTTAGAATTTAATCCCCTACTTTTATTTAGTGATAAATGCATATGTGACACATATTCCTTAACAATTATAAGGGGATATAATTGGGTTTAGGAGGGTGAAAATTATATGTCACGGGAGGATTCAATTTCGGGAATTTATTTGTGAGTATTGATTTTGGACCGAGGGAAAATATTCGAGTATTGTAGTTGAGTGGCACTACATTATTAAAGGAATAGAGGTGTAATTAATTAGTTATGGGGTGAAATATAGAATTGGGTATTAACGATGGTACGGGCCAAGTGAGAAAGTCCGGGTATAATGGTTGGGCGACACCAAGTGTTAAATTAATTAATGTGTAAATTAAGTAAATTAGAGTCGGACCATAGACTCGGATTGGTAATTAATTAATGTGCAAATTAATTAAATTAGAGTCGGACCATAGGCTCAGATTGCTAATTAATTAAAGTGTAAATTAAATAAATTAGAGGCGGACCATAGACTCGGATTGGTAATTAATTAATGTGTAAATTAATTTAATTAGAGTCGAACCACAGACTCGGATTGGTAATTAATTAATGTGTAAATTAATTTCATTAGAGTCGGACTATAGACTCGAATTAGCATTAATTAATTAATGTGTAATTAATTAAGTTTGAGTCGAATCAGAGGCTCGGGTAAATATTATATAAATCAATTTGCAAAGTATTTATATAAGAGTCTGACCATGGACTCGGGGAAATATTATATTAATTGACGTGCGAATTAATAAGTGATAAAATTAATCAAGTTAAGTCAGGCCATGGACTCAGGCTAGTGTTACGGGATTTTGAGTACACGGTAAAGACGGGGTTTATATTATATATATACGGTGTAGTGATAGTATATATATATATATATATATACGTGTATAGATTATGTGTGATGATGAATATCAGTGACTAGATATTTATTTAATTTATATACTCTACTGCTATCAAGGGAGTTTGCGCGATGTGGGTGAATCCCCTAGCTTGAGGAGTAGGGAGAGTATAACCCAGGTCATAGCATCCGGTATATGGGTGAGGGATTCATCTAAATTTCAGGGAAGGAATATGATCGCCTCCATTACGTTTATGTTTTGGGCCAAGTTAGTGAGCAATTCCAACTTGGGTAACTAGGTTATGTGAGCACACCTAGTGAGATAACACTTTAGAGGGAATCTTCTGGAGAGGGTATACTCGAAGGTATGGATATACATATGATATATGTGTGGATGTTGTGGTAAAGGTACATATATAATGGTAGTAAATATTATATGCGGGTAATGATACAGTGTGTGATGTAATTGTTTTATGTAACTTGTGTCACAGTTATATGTTTACAGGAATTAATTAAGTTAATTAGTGAGATAAATTATAACCCATGGATGATAATACTCGGTTTAGAGTGGAAAAGCATGGGAGGATTACAAGGACTAGTTGGACGGGGTAGTACAACTAGGTGGGGTTAAGGTAATCGTTAGGTGTGCACTTTAGTGGAGGGGTGAGAATGTCCTCAAGAGAGTGCGACACTAACTTAAATATGGAGCGCGCTCATATATTTTAAATTATTCCAGTTAATTCACTTACTAAATATTTTCAAAATGTTTTGGGTTCTAACCCTTGCTACAAAACTATTTTCAAAACCTTTTAGGCGTCCAGCCACAGGGATGCTAAGATTGATATTCTATTCTAGGGACACGGAGATGCAACATATGTGGATGCTAGCAGGAGTTTGGATTAGATGCATTGTTCATTCCTTCATAGAGTAGGAATCTTTTATCAGTTTCAGTGTTATTTAGGGCTTGTCGCCCAGACTTCTCAGTACAGTTTTCAGATGTATTTATTCAGGTGTTGGATATTTGTATTGGATTATTTACTTTTGTGATCGATGGTTTATTTAGCATGTAGTCTTTATTTATTCAATTGATTTAATTTAGTTGTGTGAATGGATTATATTTATTTTCGCATGTACTGTTTGGTTTAGTTTATAAGATAAAATTTGGCACTAGCTTTTTGTAATACTAGGTGGTTAGTAAGCTTTAAAAAGGTTTTCGATAGTGATGCTAAGGATGAACCAACTGGGATTCCTATTTTAATTTGGTATAGGACTGATCACCCGGTATTTTATTAGGCAGGGTGTCACAGATGGTATTAGAGCATCAGGTTCTAGTGTCCTTAGGATCTGTGCGGCTTTTTACGTTTCAGCTTAGCGTCCTTTGATGTAGAGCCCTATCATAGGATTGTTGTATTCTTATACGTATGCGCATTTAAGTTCTTCTACCAATTATTTTATATTTGAGTGTGAAATCATACGATTCGATTCTCATTTCAGATGCCACCTACGAGAGAGAGAGAGCAGGTAGGATAGCAGGGGGAGATGAGACTAGAGAGGCTCATAAGGAGCAAGATTTACCTCAATAACTGCCAGAGATGATTTTGGCAGCACATGTAACTAAATTAGTGGCGCAGGCAGTTGAAGCAATGATGATTGCTATGGCAAGGTACTTCCACTAGATCAGCCACAAGTGTAAGTGGCACCAGAAGTTCAGGCCCACCAGGGGTAGTCGGAGTGGCAACAAGTACGAGAGATCTTTCAAAAGGGCCACCCACCAGAGTTTCGAGGGGGTTCAAATGTGGTGCTAACGTTTCAGTCGAAGAGAGATATCCAGCATCACCTACGCATGGTAGATTGCAATGAGGTGCAAAAGAAAATGCTAGCCACTTTTAAGTTAGTGGGAGTAGCACTACAGTGGTGGGAGTCGATCACTGGAGTTGAGGAAAGGGATACATTAACAATTCCAGAGTTTTAGGTGCGGTTCGACCGAAAGTATTTTCCTCCAGCAGTGGAGACCAAAATGAGGAGAAAATATAGAGAGGTGACTCAGGGGGACTGTTCAGTGGCCGATTACGAGGAAGAATTCACTCGTTTGGCAAATTTTGTACCGGATGAGGTAAACAACGAAGAAAGAAAGAAGTCAAAGTTAATGGGTGGGTTAGTTTGGAGGATCAGGCAACATTTGATTGGTAATCCCGCATTAGTAGCTTATACGGACATCGTAAATGCATCACTCCTGCACTGTCAGGAATATCGCTTCCACGTGAGAGGAAGCAAGGGGGAGGGGAAACCAGTTATTCGGATAAAGCAGAAGGGAACAGTAATAGTGGGGCATCTCAGCAACAGATAGGGGGACATCACCGATATGATTTTTGGAAGGGGAATCAGGCCAAGCGATTTAGGTCTGGAGGCTATCGACAGGATGTCCAAGAGTTCCTACAAGACCAGTAAGGAAGGGATCAGTGGCAGGGTGAATTTATTAGGAGGTGTTTCGTTTGTGGGGAAGCGGGACACGTGGAGAGAGATTGTCCTCAGCGAGGAAGGGGTCAACTACAGGATGAGGTCCTAGATGTGCAGCCACTACAACAAGTCATGGGTAGGTAGGGGGAAGCTGCTCAGGAACCCGAGGATTAGCCATTGCAGCTAGAGTATAAAGGTAATTATCTTTTTATCCTATGGGCATGGGGTATATTTTGGGTGACAACGAAGGTGTCACAATATAATTTTTTTTCCACTAAAATTCACGAGTGGGTCGGATTTAGTGGGTGCACTGGCTGTAGCAGCCATAATATGTAGATAAAATTTCCCGTGGGTAGCGGAGTCCTTTGGTGTTAACCACGAGAGAGTGGAGATGCACACAGAGATAAGGTTTGAATTATGCGAGTGGTTACTAGTTTCAAGAATTCTATAAGTAAGGTAGAAAATTTTTATATCGGTTGGATAGCGATGGATTTGAACTATTGTAAATAGTGGGGGTAAGTTTTGATGTTAGCGACAGTAGGGTATGAATGATTTTACTAGGTATCACCTGAGAGGGAGTCTAGCCTATATATGTGTATATATGTTTTATTGTATGGTGCGATACACACATAATAAGGTCTTGTGTTCTCATATTTATCCCGGTAAGTAGGGGTGGTTACTGAAGTAAATTAGGGTAATTAGATTTATTTTCAAGCATGCGAAAGATAGCTCGGGGTTTATTTTGCACAAGAACTAGTGATAGTAAGTACGCGGTTTTTTATGTTGTCTTTTGAAGCATAAGGGTAGGCGTGCATGGTTTTATGTTAAGAGACAAATATTTGGGGGTACGTGCAATGGACTATGGGTCTAACAGAACACAATGACCGACAATGTTAGGTAGTGGTGTATCGAGGGGGTTCCTTGTTTTGATTTCGCTTGCGAGACGTCCCAGGCATGAAACTTTACGCAACATTGGAAGTGGGAAGATGTTTGGTCATTAGTAAATGGGTTGAATACGCCGAGTATTATTCATATATGTGATATCACTACGGGTTGGAAGTTATATGACAGGTCACGTCTAGCATAGTGGGATGACTTTCATGCAGTAAAGCACAGGAATAGGCTGTATGGGCACCCGGGTTAACCAAAGGCACTTTTGTCCGGTCAAGCACGGGTACAAGGTGTATGGGCGCCCTGGTTAATTAAAATTCATATTTGTGTAATTTATAGTTAGAAGCGGGAGAGATAAATATAGCGAGTTTAGAAGCACATAACAAGAGAGTGATATTTGAAGCTTGGAGCAGTAGGTTTATCTAAATTTCGAGGACGAAATTCCTTTCTAAGGTGGGAAGTATGTAACACCCCGTAATTTTGAGGATTTAATATTTAATTATTTTTGGGAGAAATAGAAATATTTAAATTGGAGAAACTTAAATTTATGATTTAGAGAATTTATTTGAGTGGGAAGAATTATTTTTATTTGGCGACTTTAAGTTAAATTGTTCGAATTAATGTGCGTCGCACTTTTGAGGTCAAATTTGAAAATGTCAAAAAGAATTTTGGATGTCAATTCTGAGTGCGCGGTTGAATCCGGATGGGTCGAGATAGTAAAAAAAGAGTGCCCAGGGTTAGTAATTGGGTCTCGAGGTATTTTTGGGCATAGTCGGGCCCACATGGGTTGATTTGGGTCATTTTAATTCGGCCCATATGGCCAAAAACGGGATTAAGGGATTTAATCCTAATTGGTGGAAGTGTGAATGGCAGTAATACAACTCTAAACCTAGGGTTTGAGAGACATACGAAAGAGACAAATCAAGAAGCCAATTGGGGGTCTTTTAGAGCCAAATTAAGGGTCGGATTGGGGTGTTCTTCGTCAACACCTGCACTGTACCAACGGATCAGACTCTACGAGTCATTCCAGGCAAGTGGTTAAATGTTTTGATTCTTAAAAAAGTGATAACCAATTCATATTATAGTATGTGTATATGAAAATTCGTTTTGGGTGTGTAACCATAATTAAACATGGGTTTTCTGAATTTAGAGTAATGGACGGATTTAATTAGTTAATGGAGGTTAAGTTATGATTTGGGACTGTTAAGATTGAATTGTAGAGTGGATTTCAATATGTATTAGTGATTAAATGGACTGAAAATGGTTAGGTCAAATTAGATAGAACAAGACCCGTATGAAAACCCCAAATCGGATATACTAAAGGTTATGTATAAATTTGATGATGGATTAAGGTCTCTAGGATGTTTAAAACCATTTCTTGTCTGGAGAATATGTTGGTTGTGATTTGGGTAAAGGTTTGGGAAGAAAAAAAGCTTAAGGGTGCATCAATGGCTGAAACAGCAGGGCGGAGAAGACGAATCCCTGTTCGATCGATCGATCAACCCAGGGGATCGATCGATCGAAGGTCCCAGAATTTTGGCGATTCGGCCTGTTTATATATGTAAGGTAAATTAATTTAGAATTTAATCCCCTACTTTTATTTAGTGATAAATGCATATGTGACACATATTCCTTAACAATTATAAGGGGATATAATTGGGTTTAGGAGGGTGAAAATTGTATGTCACGGGAGGATTCAATTTCGGGAATTTATTTGTGAGTATTGATTTCAGACCGAAAAAAATATTCGGCTATTTTAGTTGAGTGGCACTACATTATTAAAGGAATCGGGGTGTAGTTAATTAGTTATGGGGTGAAATATAGAATTGGGTATTAACGATGGTACGGGCCAAGTGATCAAGTCCGGGTATAATGGTTGGGCGACACCAAGTATTAAATTAATTAATGTGTAAATTAATTAAATTAGAGTCGGGCCATAGACTCGGATTGGTAATTAATTAATGTGTAAATTAATTAAATTAGAGTCGGGCCATAGACTCAGATTGATAATTAATTAATGTGTAAATTAATTTAATTAGAGTCGGACCATAGACTCGAATTGGAAATTAAATAATGTGTAAATTAATTTAATTAGAGTCTGACTAAATACTCGGATTAGCATTAATTAATTAATGTGTAAATTAATTAAATTAGAGTCGAATCAGAGGCTCGGGTAAATATTATATAAATCAATGTGCAAAATATTTATATAAGAGTCGGACCATGGAATTGGGGAAATATTATATTAATTGACGTGTGAATTAATAAGTGAGAAAATTAATTAAGTTGAGTCGGGCCATAGACTCAGGCTAGTGTTACGGGATTTTGAGTACACGGTAAAGCCGGGGTTTATATTATATATATACGGTGTTCCGATAGTATATATATATATATATATATATATATATATATATATATATATATATATATATATATATATATATATATATATATATATATATACGTGTATATATTGTGTGTGCTATTAAATATCAGTGACTAGATATTTATTTAATTTATATACTCTAGTTCTATCAAGGGAGGTTGTGCGATGTGGGTGAATACCCTAGCTTAAGGAGCAGGGTGAGTATATCCCAGGTCATAGCATCGAGTATATGGGTGAGGGATTCATCTCACATTCAAGGAAGGAATATGACCACCTCCATTACGCTTATGTTTTGGGCCATGTTAGTGAGAAATTCCAACGTGGGTAACTAGGTTATGTGTGCACACCTAGTGAGATAACACTTTAGAGGGAATCATCCGGAGAGGGTATACTCGAAGGAATGGCTATACATATGATATATGTGTGGATGCTGTGGTAAAGGTACGTATATAATGGTAGTAAATATTATATACCGGTAATAATGCAGTATGTGATGTAATTGTTTTATATAACCTCTGTCACATTTATAGGTTATTATTTAAAGGAAATTAATTAAGTTAATTAGTGAGATAACTTATAACCCATGGATGATAATACTCGATTTAGAGTGGAAAGGCAAGGGATGATTACAAGGACTAGTTGAATGGGGTAGTACAACTAGATGGGGTTAAGGTAATCGTTTGGTGTGCACTTTGGTGGAAGGGTGAGGTGTGACACCCCACCTAATTAAATACTGGGCGATCACTCCTTTATTAAATTAAAATCAAGGTTAACAATTGGTTCATTCTTAGCATCACTGTCGTTAAAATACTTTTCCAATTTAAACACCCTAAATAATTAAGCTAAGTGTCAAAACCATTTAAAACCTCATTCTCATTTTATTAATTCCGATTATAAAGCCTTAAACCATTAACGTCTAAAGAGTCATACAATAAGTAGAAGAATAAAATGAACATTCAAGATTTTACCGAACAATAGTAAATCCCAACATTAAAATACTAAGGAAAACATCCTGACATTTATAATCCCGAAATAAAGATATTGAAATTAAAAGAATTACAATCTCTGACAATACTAACTAATTAATAGAAAGAGGACGACACATGCTCCTGCTGGATAAAACTGAACTAGGAGTAGAATCAAATGGATGAAGTCGTCTAAACAACAGGCCTGCAACTCCCACCTAAGCTGCAGCTCGTTCCTGCCAAAGGACCCTATGCAAGACGGCCCTGTGGCTGGGCACCTGTAATATATACATACATATATATATATATAAGAGAGAAAGAGAAAAGGAAACGGATCAGAGCCCGATAGTGTATATGATTTAAAAATTCGTTTAGCAAGTATTTAAATTGATTACTGGCCAATGCAACAACATATTAGCGCGACACTCTCTTGAGAAATTCTCACCTCTCTTCTAATGTTCACACCTATCGCACTAACCTTCCTAATGGTCTATCTCGTCATATACCACACTATCTTTCCCCAATTATTTAACTTATCTTAGGTTATTCGCAGGATTTAAAACTGAACAACACAAGTATTTAAAACGTAAGATTTCAATTTGTAACCAAAGTTCTCCTTTTTACTTTATTAATCAATAAAGTTTTCCAGTGTCATATTATACTTTCTCAAAACAAGTATTTATAATTTGAGTCATCAACCATGTCCTACATATAAAATCACAGTAGGAAGTTCCAGATTTCAAAATTTTATATATATATTAACTACTCGTATAATATATATATCATAACGGCACCCCACATAAAAACTATGGTGCGGGCATACTCTGCTATCCAATCCCCATATCAATCACACGAAAGGGAATACAAGTTCGGAATCACTCTCGAACTGTACAAATACATACACAAACAATATTGAGGCGAAGCATAGATTCCAAGTCCAAGAGGTCAGTACATACCCTCACGTCTCTTAGGACCGTCCGACTATCGATCCGATAGCCCGTACCTAGGATTTCTATCTTCTAGGGTACGAGTCAATATCCCCCATAAGGAAACACAGGATAAGATCGTCCCAGCGCGATAACCTCAGGGATAGCAAGTAGCGCGGGCATGATTTTCACAAGTATATAATATATGCATACACAATAATATAAATATACCACTTTTATTATATCAATTTAGGTTTATCTCATAACCCATATTCACAACATTTATCCTTATTTTCCCATTATTAGTTATCACGTATAATGGTTCCATTCTCACTTTAATTCGAAGGGTTTCTCCAACTTACTACGTAGCCCTCATGGACTCTATCCTTCTAAAGGTACAATTCAGTAGGTATTCATTTATGTTCCAACGTAACCCTTTTACGTGTCTCTCCCATTTAACATATACTTACATTGTCCCTTATGTAATATATCCCAAAAATATAGATATCACCTTACATTAAAGGTCTCTTATTCATTAATGAATCTTACTGGTCATCATTATCTCCCAAATTATATTAACAAGGATGTCTAAGGAGTTTTCTTCATTTCTAATCAATTAAACAATTTTAAAAGGGGAAACTTTAGTCTGCCAGGAGGGTTCGATCGATCGAGGTCTGGGGCTCGATCGATCGAACCTTCGATCGATCGAAGCTCTGGACTCGATCGATCGATCAAACAGGTATTTCGCAGATCTGCAGATTTGCACTTACGGGTTTCATCTTCTAACCTTCACTAAATCCATATTTTTCAATCCTAATCGTCCCAAAATTTATACTACTAACATTATATCATCATACCAGATATTTCCAACGTAAAGCATGTAGATTTCTATCACTAAACATGGATTAACAACTAAAAATTCATGTAAATATCAAGAACCCTAGAAATCTCTTAAACATGGTTCTAACACATCTTTTCCAGAATTTCCTTCTGATAAAACATCATAAATTCATGGTTTAATCCTCTACATGGAAAAAGGGTTTCCAGAATATCATTTAAATCATCCCTACATGCAATTTCCTCTCTCAAATGGGGTTTTTCTTCCATACAACTCATCCTAATCTTTCCTACACTAATATGAGTGATGCACCAACGAAAATAAGCAAGATAAACACTTGCCTGGGATTTTTGACGTTCTGGTTTGGTGTCGAATTTGGTGTGGTTGCGTTCCCCGTCTCGCGATCTAAGCGTTGGTGGTGGAGGCGGTGCAAACGGATGGATTTCGGGCCTTGATTGCTTTGGAAGCTCTCTCCTTCCCTCTCCTATGGCCGTCACTTGTCTTTGGTTGTTCTAACCACAGAAGACAACCTTAGACATCTTATATAACCCTTGAAATTTCGTGGGTTTAATTACCCAAAAATGCAAAATGACTAAAATGCCCTCCTGGGGTATTAATTAAGCCTAAAATAACCCCGAGACTCAAACTAAACCCCCGGGTACACTTTTCTGACTATCTCGACCCTTCCAAACGCGTTGGCGCACTCAAAATGACCATACGAACAACTTATGAAATATTCACTTTTATAAATCAACATTTAGTCCCCGACACGACACAGGCACATCCCGACTTAAATTTCCATAATTATCATTTTATTCACACGTGACAATATTATAAAAATAAATCTCATATATTACTATACTCATCCATTAATATTCAATAAATAACAAATTTCCAATAATTACTAACTCTCGTCACACTAGTAAATATTTAAAACAACATTATGGATTAAAATTAACTTAATTATCTCAAATAAATTTAATTAATCCCTAAATTTAAAAGACGTGAAAATACGGGGTATTACATAGTTCCCCCCTAATAACGAAATTTCGTCCCGAAATTCGGAAAATAAGGCCTATTTTGTAGCACAATTCTGGATATCCTTTTCCGTACACCAACTAACTACACATTACGGCGCTCAATCACTATAGCCCTTTCTTCACAGCAACATTGTTTTACATTCTCATTGGAGACACTTCACATTGTGCTCCCAACCGACAACATTCGCATAGGTCACGCCTATACGTTATAATTTCCTTATATCACTATCATTAGGAGGCCTCACCTCACTACATGACAAATACTCGGATTTATTCATATACAAAACTCCCATTCTGAGAAAATTATACAAACATTTGATCACTCTTGCTCACCTAAAACAGTCGTGGAATTCCACCATAGTTATCGGATGTTCTCTCGATCGATCCAAAAAGTCTGATTATCTACTCTCCGCTGAACATACGGGAGGAGAATAGTCAAGGTTCTTCCATAACAAAACCTTAATAAGCACCTGGCACGCCACAAACGGGTACGAGTGCTTCTACAGAGCATTCCTTAAATCATCGTACCAAGATTCCAAAATCTCCTTCACGTGTCTCCACAAATCTTTAATCATCGTGCGCCTATTCCCTGGCTACGGGTGATACATCCTACTCGAAACGAAACCTTATCTCCGCTGGTTTCTGATATCCCATATCAAAAGTGGGATTCACCAATCTCATCCTGATTCAGAAATTTATACTGCGCCGGACCATGCACTGGAGCGATCCTTCCTTTCAAAGGAAGTCTGGGGCATACTAGTTAATATTGTAAGCCAGCCCAAAGGAATATCAATCACTTCCTTCTCAGTGGCTTAATTCACATGTTCGGGATGAACCCTCGATCTTCTTTTGACGATGGCAACCCATCCAAGGACTGTACCGACTTTACCGACCTCTTCCAATTTCAGGAATTGTCGATAAACACAAAATTCTTTGTTTGATTCTCCTCTTTCAACCAAACGTTACCTATGGACGGTGCATGTATAGACTACTCACTATGTCCCGCTAAACATCTATTCTTCCTTAAAATGTCTCACATCAAGTGACATGTAATACTCCTCTTCCTTCCTTGTAGTATGCCGAAATTTTCCACCCGTGCTCTTCTCTCCAAGAAGCGTACTTCTGGATCTCCTATAGCATACCAACATCATCACCCTTTGTATGTGCAAGTCGATCTCATACTTGCCTACTAACAACTCTGCTCCGAGTGTTCTTTATAATCAGTTAATTCTGCTCCATTCAAGGAATTCTCTTCTTAAATGACTTCCCACAGTCTTCTAATTCAAATATGGGTGTGCTATTCTAATTACACACCTATGTATGGATTATCGCCCCTCATGTGACGTTTAATCCACTATATCACTTACACTTCGTTCTGTTAGCCCCACAAACACATTTTCCACACGTCCATTGCCACGCCCCTTCATCTTGGACGAGTTTTAACATCAGTTAACCAGGATGTCTACACACCCTATAAACTGGGCATACTAGCGTAAGCATCACATACGCTCCATACTAATAAAAAAATTCTTTATTTTCCTTGGTGCTTGCAGCGTGATTACAACACTTTAATCACCCTAAAAATCAAGATTTTAAATCTTCCTTATCATCGTTCCACCCCTCAACTCATGGGGTAACTTTCAATGCTTTCTTACCACACAACCGGCTCCAATGGCTTTAAATCAAAATTCAACTTCCAACTTACATACATAATTACTTGATCCCATTTCGACTAGGGTACCGAACTCATGGAATAGTGATCAAACGTCTCCCTATTTCCAACCTTACATTAAGTTTCATGCGTGGGATGTCTCGCAAAGCGAAATCCAAATAAGGAACCCCCCGATACACTACTGCCTAGTATTGTCGGTTATCGAGATCCGTTAGGTCCTCCGTCAATAGCATATACCCCTTTATTCCGTCTCTTGATAGAAAAGTTACAATTTCTCCCGTAATTATGCTTAACAAAGAACGTTTCACTAATTGCACTATTGTTCAGTATAGGTTGGTGGTAATAGCATTCCATAAACCTCGAATACATACAATTGGAATTCTCGAAATTCCTTTCCCTAATAATAGGGGTATAAATATTAACTCCCACATCTCTAAAGGATAAATACAACAATGCACTTTTCTTATCACTAAGTCCGGAGTGCTAAACATAATACTAAGTCAAATCTTTTCGCTCAACGGTAAATCCCGATACCTACGGAATTATACTGACAAAGTCTATACGTACATT
Source organism: Sambucus nigra (assembly GCA_949130495.1). NCBI lineage: Eukaryota > Viridiplantae > Streptophyta > Magnoliopsida > Dipsacales > Adoxaceae > Sambucus > Sambucus nigra. Next base: position 381,168,826 of record OX422218.1, on the reverse strand, counting down.
GGCATCGAATATCTCGAGCCCACTATCTCCTCCGAAGTCTCTAGGATAGATAATATAAGTGCGAGTCCAACCTTCTTACAGGTAAAGCCTCACCAAAATAAAACGTAAAACATGTTGCGCTAATACAACCTCTCCGTTAGTCTTGCAATAAATGCCCACTATCGTACTAACCATTTCTATAATGTTTTAACAAAGATAATATCATACTCGTGTATTGCATCACTACAACGAGTAACCTCAATAAAGTATAAAACGCTGTTAATATACACATTCATCCTCCGCGGATAGCACCAAAGAAAAATCCCGCTACACTAGGGAAAAATATTGACATAATAATAATAACGTTTAAAATGATATGCATTAAGCTCGTCTCACTTGCTAATCTAGCAAGGAACAAAATATAGTGACTCGATCGTGTCACATAAACATGCCTTATCCTCTGAGGATACAACTTATACTTCCACCTTGCCAATTGTCTTGACTATGCAAATGATTTTCGGACGTAACACGTCTACACAAACCAAACAAAATTACTTTAATCATTGCCTTTTACTAGGCACCGTATTCTTGTCCTTATACTCACTTTGGAACATATTATCGCAAGCGATCTCACTCCGCACAAAATACCTCAGTACATAATCCACTTACCACCTGTTCTACTAACCAGGTTAGGATCGTCCTTCTCTCGGACTTTAGTAAACTCGATTACTGTTAACCATCCCGGTTGTTCCCTTAGATTTCTAGGGCATAAAGATTATGTTACTATCTATAATAGTACTTACTGAATTTACCATCACTTGGTAAGAATTTAATTATCTGAAGCCTTTAAATGGGTCCCCCAATGTGTATCCACATCACTTTGTGGTGCTACACTACCACCCTCGTATTTAGTCTTATTCTCGACTAACTTATTCGATTCCTTTAAGCTTCCCACACAAGGAGCATTATCATCTTTATTGACAAAATGCAACATTGTCAACCTCTGAATCAGCCATCCATCAGAATTTCCTCATCGAGTATTATCAATTATTATTACGAGTTGGTCTCCCACCTGGAGTCGTTTCCTCCACTCGTATCTACATCTTCCGATACAAAATTCGCTAACGATTTGGATTCATATTCACAATTGGACTTCTGTCATGCCCTCCTGCGATGAGTTCAGAACCACGTTTGCTTCTCACCCTGAACAGTTGAGGAAGGAACATACGGCCAACACTGTACCTACGGTTCTCCTATAGGCATAGCATTCCACTTCTAAAATTGGTGGTTGACCCCAACCATTATAACTTCGTCCCGAAAAACAAGAAAATTTTCTCTAAATTTTCACTTTCAGTTTGCCACACTCTGTCCTATATCTAAACCTTTGGATACTTTACCTCCTTTGGTAAACACAAACAATTTCCGCATTTTTTGAATTTCCCACTGACAGTCTCTACACGTTTTTGTAATATGATGGGTAAGTTTACCCTCGCACCTCATTTGACTATAACAACATTTGGAAATCATTGTTGCGCCTTAGCCGCCTTTTTAGTCTTGGCTTCTCGTGCCATAATGGAGGTGACCTCGACTACGGTCATCATCCTCGGATATATTTTATAATCTCAACTGAGCCCTGCCTCCTGATGTACGCTTAACGGTCCTCTTCTGACATCCTTCATCGCTCGGCACACGCACACATCCGAACGAAATTAGAATTCACGAATGTATACACATTATATCAAGAGAACGAAGTGTCATCAAAGGAATCGACAATCCTAAATATAGGGCTCTATATCAAACAAAGCAACGCTGAAAGCATAATAAGCCGTATAGATCCTAAGGACACTAGAACCTGATGCTCTGATACCACCTAGGGGTAGCCATAGGCCCGATGCCCGCCAAGCCCGCCCAACCCGCCCAATAAAAAAATAGGTCTTGGGTAAGGTAAATAGGCCCGCAAAGCGGGCTTGGCAAAATTTTATAGGCCCGATTTTTTTTTGGACGGGCTTGGGCAGGAGTTCTTAAGCCCGATGAGGCCCGGCCCGGCCCGAGGCCCGAAATATATATATATATATATATATATATATGTGGGGTGGGGGGGGGGACTTCTATAAATATAAAAACGTATACCAAGTCTTTTCATGTAAAGTGAGAAACTTTATATATGGACTTTGTAATATATGGAGTTTAAAACAGATTTTTAATTAAAAAAATTGGTCTTTAAATAAAAAAATAGGTATTTTAATTTTAAAAAAAATCTTTTAATTAGCATAATAGGGTCCGATCGGGCGGGCCTGGGTAAAGAGCTTTCAAATCTGGGCGGGCTTGGGATTACATAATAAGGCCCGATTTAGGCCCGAGCGGGATTGGGATAACACTTAATTTTTCAAGCCCGGCCCGAGCCCGACCGGGCCTGCTTAGGCCCGGCCCACGGCCACCCCTAATACCACCTGTGACACCCCACTTAATTAAATACCGGGCGATCACTCCTTTATTAAATTAAAATCAAGGTGAACAGTTGGTTCATTCTTAGCATCACTGTCATTAAAATACTTTTCCAATTTAAACACCCTAAATAATTAAGCTAAGTGTCAAAACCATTTAAAACCTTATTCTCATTTTATTAATTCCGATTATAAAGACTTAAACCATTAACGTCTAAAGAGTCATACAATAAGTAGAAGAATAAAATGAACATTCAAGAGTTTACCCAACAATAGTAAATCCCAACATTAAAATACTAAGGAAAACATCCTGACATTTATAATCCCGAAATAAAGATACTGAAATTAAAAGAATTACAATCTCTGACAATACCAACTAATTAATATAAAGAGGACGACACATGCCCCTGCTGGATAAAACTGAACTAGGAGTAGAATCAAATGGATGAAGTCGTCTAAACAATAGGCCTGCAACTCCCACCTAAGATGCAGCTCGTTCCTGCCAAAGGACCCTATGCAAGACGCCCCTGTGGATGGGCACCTGTAATATATATATATATATACAAGAGAGAAAGAGAAAAGGAAATGGGTCAATGCCCGATAGTGTATATGATTTAAAAATTCGTTTAGCAAGTATTTAAATTGATTACTGGCCAATGCAACAACATATTAGTGCGACACTCTCTTGAGAAATTCTCACCTCTCTTCTAATGTGCACACCTATCGCACTAACCTTCCCAATGGTCTATCTCGTCATATACCGCACTATCTTTCCCCAATGATTTAACTTATCTTAGGTTATTCGCAGGGTTTACAACTGAATAACACAAGTATTTAAAACGTAAGATTTCAATTTGTAACCAAAGTTCTCCTTTTTACTTTATTAATCAATAAAGTTTTCCAGTGTCATATTATACTTTCTCAAAACAAGTATTTATAATTTGGGTCATCAACCATGTCCTACATATCAAATCACAGTAGGCAGTTCCAGATTTCAAAATTTCATATATATATATTAACTACTCGTATAATATATATATCATAACGGCACCCCACATAAAAACTATGGTGCGGGCATACTCTGCTATCCAATCCCCATATCAATCACACGAAAGGGAATACAAGTTCGGAATCACTCTCGAACTGTACAAATACATACACAAACAATATTGAGGCGAAGCATAGATTCCAAGTCCAAGAGGTCAGTACATACCCTCACGTCTCTTAGGACCGTCCGACTATCGATCCGATAGCCCGTACCTAGGATTTCTATCTTCTAGGGTACGAGTCAATATCCCCCATAAGGCAACACAGGATAAGAACATCCCAGCGCGGTAACCTCAAGGATAGCAAGTAGCGCGGGCATGATTTTCACAAGTATATAATATATGCATACATAATCATATAAATATACCACTTTTATTATATCAATTTAGGTTTATCTCATAACCCATATTCACAACATTTATCCTTATTTTCCCATTATTAGTTATCACGTATAATGGTTCCATTCTCACTTTAATTCGAAGGGTTTCTCCAACTTACTACGTAGCCCTCATGGACTCTATCCTTCTAAAGGTACAATTCAGTAGGTATTCATTTATGTTCCAACGTAACCCTCTTACGTGTCTCTCCCCTTTAACATATACTTACATTGTCCCTTATGTAAGATATCCTAAAAATATAGATTTCACCTTACATTAAAGGTCTCTTATTCATTAATGAATCTTACTGGTCATCATTATCTCCCAAATTATCTTAACAAGGATGTCTAAGGAGTTTTCTCCATTTCGAATCAATTCAACAATTTTAAAAGGGGAAACTTTAGTCTGCCAGGAGGGGTCGATCGATCAAGGTCTGGGGCTCGATCGATCGAACCTTCAATCGATCGAAGCTCTGGGCTCGATCGATCGATCAAACAGGTATTTCGGAAATCTGCAGATTTGCAGTTACGGGTTTCATCTTCTAACCTTCACCAAATCCATATTTTTCAATCCCAATCATCCAAAAATTTATACTACTAACATTATATCATCATACCAGATATTTCCAACGTAAAGCATGTAGATTTCTATCACTAAACATGGATTAACAACTAAAAATTCATGTAAATATCAAGAACCCTAGAAATCTCTTAAACATGGTTCTAACACATCTTTTCAGAATTTCCTTCTTATAAAACATCATAAATTCATAGTTTAATCCTCTACATGGAAAAAGGGTTTCCAGAATATCATTTAAATCATCCCTACATGCAATTTCCTCTCTCAAATGGGGTTTTTCTTCCATACAACTCATCCTAATCATTCCTACACTAATATGAGTGATGCACCAACGAAAATAAGTAAGATAAACACTTGCCTGGGATTTTTGACGTTCTGGTTTGGTGTCAAATTTGGTGTGGTTGCATTTCCCGTCTCGCGATCTACGCGTTGGTGGTGGAGGCGGTGCAAACGGATGGATTTCGGGCCTTGGATTGCTTTGGAAACTCTCTCCTTCCCTCTCCTATGGCCGTCACTTGTCTTTGGTTGTTATAACCCTAGAAGACAACCTTAGACATCTTATATAACCCTTGAAATTTCGTGGGTTTAATTACCCAAAAATGCAAAATGACTAAGATGCCCTCTCGGGGTACTAATTAAGCCTAAAATAACCCCGAGACTCAAACTAAACCTCCGGGTACACTTTTCTGACTATCTCGATCCTTCCGAACGCGTTGGCGCACTCAAAATGACCATACGAACAACTTATGAAATATTCACTTTTATAAATCAACATTTAGTCCCGACACGACACAGGCGCGTCCCGACTTAAATTTCCATAATTATCATTTTATTCACACGTGACAATATTATAAAAATAAATCTCATATATTACTATACTCATCCATTAATATTCAATAAATAACAAATTTCCAATAATTACTAACTCTCGTCACGCTAGTAAATATTTAAAACAACATTCCGGATTAAAATTAACTTAATTATCTCAATTAAATTTAATCTATCCCTAAATTTAAAAGCCATGAAAATACGGGGTATTACATGAGGATGTCCTCAAGAGAGTATGATACTAATTTAAATATAGAGAGCATTCATATATTTTAAATTACTGCAGTTAATATACTTGATAAATATTTTCAAAATCTTTTTGGTTCTAACCCTTGCTATAAAACTATTTTCAAAACCTTTTAAGTGTCCAGCTACAGGGACGCCAGGATTGATATTATATTCCAGGGGCACGAAGCTGCAACATATGTGGATGCTAGCAGGAGTTTGGATTAGATGCATCGTTCATTCATTCCTAGAGTAGGAATCTTTTATCATTTTCAGTTTTATTTAGGGCTTGAGTACAGTTTTCAGATGTATTTATTCAGGTGTTGGATATTTGTATTGGATTATTTACTTTGGTGATCGATGGTTTATTCGGCATGTAGTCTTTATTTATTCAATTGATTTAATTCAGTTGTGTGAATGGATTATATTTATTTCTGCATGTACTGTTCGTTTAATTAATAAGATAAAATTTGGCACCAGCTTTTTGGAATACTAGGTGGTTAGTAAGTTTTAAAAATATTTTCTAAGGATGAACAAAGTGGGATTCCTATTTTAATTTGGTATAGGACTGATCACCCGGTATTTTATTAGGCGGGGTGTCATAATTGTTTTGATATAGTCCTCTTTAATTACTCTCACTTTAATACTTGCATGCTTTTTAATTCTTTACTTTTTTTTGGATGATGATAAACGAGGGCAAATCTGCCATTCATGGGATGAATTTTGAAACCTTCACGAGTCCAATTTAGTTATTTTACTTGGTAGCACAATTTTGTTATCTCATTTTTCTTAAATTAGCTTTTACATATTAGTTAGTAACTTTAAAAATTAGTATATAGTTAGTTAATTAACAATCCCTTCAAAAATCCATAACAAATATTAAAAAGAAAATATAGAAAAATCATAAAAAATAATAGTATGCAAATGAATTATACACGTATTCATATATTTTGTGTTTCATCCTTAGAGTTGGATTGATACTCCCTTACTTACCCTATGCATATTTTGAGTTATTTTTAGGTTCAAAAAATTTTGGTGGAAAAAAATTGCAACAACGACAAAAATACACTCAAGAGAAGCAATTTATTTTTTTATCAAATTTCATCGTTGCCAATCTTTGGAGCTTGAAGTACTTGAGAGGATCCATTTTGTGATTCATTTGTATTTGTCATTTTCGCTCTATTTGTCATTATTTTAGATGGCTTTTATTAGGATTTTTATTCTTGGCTTGTATTGCGGTACTTGGAGACACCATTTATTTTTCATTTAAATTTGTAATAAATAGAAGAAAATCATGATAGGAAAACCAGACAAGGTAGATAGAGGGCGTCCAAGGCGAGGAAAATAAGCCTCTCTACCTTGGGCGGTAGGACTTCCAGGGCCGACTGAGATTGGCGTGACCTCCCCCCTGATCGAGTCAAACTGTTCATCACCCCGTAGTGTGAAAACTGTGAGAGGTACCATTCTAAAACCTCGCGCCTCTCCTGTCAGGGAGTCAATTTTTATTATCGCATTTATTTTTCAGTGTGACTACATGCTCTTACTTGATTTTTATTATCGCATTTATTTTTCAATGTGTTTCATGAATTAATCATTTAATACCTACATCCGGTCATTCACGAGAAGGAATTTTATCACCCGACTCACTCGCTTACCAATTGTGTGCTACCCTAGCTATCATTAAATTTAAAATCAATCCACTAGCTAACCCACTAGGAGAATATTTTTGCAACGACGATCATGAAGATAAGTTATGTGTCCACTTCAATTCTTGACTTGTATGTGTCCACTTCAATTCTTTTGGAAGCCAGTTTTAGTGAGTTCAACCTAATTCATGAAGTCCTAATAATTTTGTATCATCTTTTCCTCCAAAAAATTTAAAAATATTTTTTTTCCTTCTTTTTCTTAGCAAAAATCCAAATATATTTTTACCCTTCTTTTTCTCCACAAAAATAAAAAAAAATATCGTCTTCCATTATTTTTACAAAAATTCTAAAATATTTTCTTCTTCTCATTGTATAAAAATCACAAAAATATTTTCTTTCCTTTTCAAAATATTCAAAACAACAAAAAAATATTTTCTTTTATCTTGAAAAAAAATAAAAAACAATACAGCCCATGATCGGTGCCTATTCACCCTTACCCTTACCTTTCTTACATATATCTTTCTTCTCCCTCACCCCTTTAGCCTTTATCCAATAAGGATGATGCTTTAGTTTTGTTTGGGGGTGACTCTCATCACCCAATTTTTATACCGCCCTGCACTTTCGTTGATCCTATCTTTAGGGTGAGTTTCAATCGGTATGGCTGAAGACATTAAACTTAGCGCTATCGGGAGGCAGCCCGCTGTTCTGTATGAGTCTCATCCTGTTTGGGGGTCGTGTTTCACATCACCCTATGCTTTACATGTTTAATACTTGTACACATTTTTTTCACTCATTCAGGTTCATTTTGACTTCATCTATCCACTTCATTAGCAATTGATTTTGGTAATATCATTCCTCCCTTCTGCTCTCAATTTTAAAAATCATTTTACTTAACATCGAGGATGATGTTCCTTTTTGTTTAGGGGTGGAGAATTTTATCAAAATCATACCTGTTTTGAAAAATTTTGATTTTCAAAACTTGATTTTTAAACTTTTTGTGTAGTTCCTTTCATCTCACTCATTGATGTGAATTTTCCATAATCAATCTTTTTAAGTTTAGGAATGAAGCTAGAGAGTTTATCTTCTAAATAGCTTATGTAATACATAACAAGGCATTTTGCACCATGAATTTCTAGTCTGAAAAAAATTTGCGCACTTATCACGTCACTACGGTTTAGAGTTCAAAAGTACTACAATTCTCAAGGAAACCTTAAGCATCACTAGTGGAGACTTTAGCTTGTGAGATTCATGTCTTTCACCCTTTTAGATAGTTCTATATAATCTCGGAGTCACAAGTTAATTCAACTTCATTTGGATCCGCACTTAATCGTTGTATGATCTCATTATTCTTCACTAAAGTTTTTGGTTTGATCACTGAGAATGACATCATTTTCGAGTTATAAGAAACACTTTTCTTTAAGCTTGTCCCGATCACCAGACTTTCACACATACAGCAACAAAATTCCAATTTAGCATACATTTATCCTCATCCATACACCTTCCACTTTCCATATCATCCCCAAATATCATACCACCTATTTCCATACAAATTCCATTTTCCAACCACTATATGTTGAAAAAGGGAAGAGTGTTGAAAGTAAAACTAGAAGATCCTTCAGAGAGGGTGTTTGTATTTTGAGCGAATAACTCTCCCAAAGTTCAATTCGAATGGAGAAAATTTTGATACAAATCTATGTTGGGGTTATTTGTATTTTTAGCAGATTTATCTCACACATTGATGAGTATTTGGAAAAAGAAGAAAAAAAAAAGAGAAAGTAAAAGGAGAAGTTTTGTCATAGAGAGTGTTTGCATTTTTAGTGAATATCTCTGCCAAAGTCGATTCAGATGTAGAAAAATTAAATACAAATCTATGTTAGGGTTGTTTATTTTTTTATAATATGAATCTCATACATTGATGAGTATTTGGAAAAGAAGAAAAAGGAGAAAGTTGCAGTAAAAAAATAATGACATTTGGTCGTCAAAGTTTAATAAACTCTTCTCAAACATACACCATCCAAACATCACATCTCCATCCTACCTCATATCATCCCATCCTTCTCATTTCATTTTCTCCTCACTTATATATATCCATATTTTCCCCTTGGTGTTCGAGCAAATAAAGGTCAACGTGGAGAATAACTCGACGTTTTCACTATAGTGATTAGCATTCTTTCAGGAGATAATTTTTCTTTCAACGTGTTCGTAATTTCCTATATTTGTGTGAGATGTTTGAACTTGCTTACATTTACTCACCTCCTCACACACGCGAGAGATACACTTACCCAAATCTCGTGAGTTCGTTTGAGAGAGATATATCCGTGAGATTTTGAAGTTGAAGCGTTGATTTCGAAAAGGCAATCTAGGAATTATTCTTATGATACTCAACCCGTTTTGATTGATCCATACACACACGTTGAGTTCTAGGAAGGATGTGACCCGAGTATTTACTTAGCTATAATTTTTACACTTCTAGCTTGTATTTATCAAAATATTTAACTTGCGATGGATTTTGCGATTATTCTATGTCTAAAAAGAGATTGACTGCCATTTGCAAATAAATAATTTTGTAGTATATTCACTGCAAACCCTCACAAGATAAAAACTCATCATGTAGGGCAACCTATAGGTTTAACGGCCTGTTACACATGCTAAGTGCAATCACAAGTGCCCGCAAAAGTAGTACTCTTTTGGTTTCCTATCTTTCTTTCTTCGTATAATTTGTCGAGGACTAGCAATGTTCTGTTTGGTGGTGGTGTGATAAGCACCCAAAAGTGTTTAAATAAAATCCTAAATAGACAATTTTTAATTGTTAATTCTCGATAAAATCATACTTATGTTGGTATTTAGTTGTTTTGTAGGTAAATAAACATTTGTGGTGTTAATAAAGCTTAATTAGAGGCAAATGCAACACTAAGGTGGTTATAATGAGTGTAAACCATGTCCCGTACCTATTAGCTGAGCCCAAAAACCTAATCCCCTAGCCTAAACTTGAAAACTAAACATTGTGTGTGTGTTTAGTTTGTATTTATTTATTTTTACATTTTTATGTGAGTCGTTTGTAATTTTTAGAATTTATTTATATTTTATTTTGAGTCATGTACATATTTTTAGTAATTGTTATATTTTATTTATGGGTGTAGTGTTATTTTTAGTGTTTTATATTTTTCGAGTCATTTTTATTATTTTATTTTCTTTAGTGCTTTACCATTTTATGTAATTATAGTATGCGCAAGTATGGTTGTGTCACTTTGTTTTGTTTTGTTTTTATTGTTGTAGGATATTTATTTTTAGTATTTTATATTTACTGTGTGTCATTAAGTCCGTGTCTGTAAATAATATAAGTGTGAGTTTTAATTTTCATTATTAGTTTCGTTTTATTAATATTATATTTTAATTTTATTATTATTTTATTTCTTAAAGACTTCTATTTTTAGATTAGGATTTTTTTTTTTTTTAGATTTTAATTTTTAGTTAAGTAGTGTTGTTTTAATAGGATCACAAATTAAACAAACACACATAATAAACACCCTACATTAACATACACCCTCACACAACCTCATCCAACTATTCATCTTCTTCCTCTCACCTCATTCTCTCTCCTACCCAACCTCCAACATATACCCGCTTCCTTAACTCGCCTGTAAAACCCGATTTCAAAATCCATACATAACAAATCTCGATCCAACCCAAGACCTTCCACCACCTCCGAACCCCCGACCATCCATACCCCTGCCTACAGTGATATACATGGCAAATATGGAGCTAGGGGTAGGCTTGATCTATATATATATAGGTATAAACAACCACAAAATGACACTAAAAACCTAAGCTTTACATATTAGCGTAGTGTGCAGGCTTGATCGTCATGTGTGGAGTTCAAACCCTTATTTCAAGGCAAATGTACGATTTATGGAGATAATTCCCCAATCCCGTACCAAACCTGAGCCTAAACCTAGCACAAACCTTCACCCGAACCCCATGTGTGTTTAGTTTGTGCTTTTCAGACTTTTTAAATTTTTATTTTTTATTGTTAGGTTTTATTTTTGATTTATTTACAATTTTTTAGAATTTATTTTTCTATTTAGTTTTGATTGCTTTTTATTTTTAATTTTCATTAGCTTTTAATTTTAGGATTTATTTTTGTTTTTGCTAAATTTTTTATATTTAGGACGTTAGGTTTTATTTTTATTTCATTTGTAGTTTTTATTTTTTTGTTATTTGAGTTTTATTTTATCGATTATGAATTTAATTTTTAATAGATTTTATTTATTTTTAAAGGATTTATTTTTTATGTTTTATTTTAGTGTGCCAAGTATTTGTTTCTATATTTTCCTTTATTTTATTTTATTTTATTTTCATTTGTTTGTTTGTTTTAAGTTTTAGTTAGTTTAATATTATCTAATTTGATTTATTTGATTTTATTAGTTTTATTTTTAATTTTTATTTGAGTCGTGTTTATTTATTTGTTCATAGTTGTATATATTATAGTTTTTATTGTGTGTCATTTTATCTTTACTTTTGTAAGTTCTTATTTTTAGTTTAGTTCAGTTTTATTTATTTTTTATCTTTCATGTTTTTAATTTTATTTTTTATTATTAATTTTAGTTTGTGTCTTAGTTTATTTTTTTAGGGTCACCAATTAAACACACACACATACTAACCTATGCACTCACCTACACGCAAACTAACCCCCCTCCCCCCATTCACACCTAAATACCATACACCACACACATACCACACTCTACCACACCCACCATTAACATACACCTCACCTACATCAAAACAACTCTCCCACCCAACTACTATTCACCTTCTTCTTCCAACCCAAACCCACTTCTCTCTCCTCTCACCTCCCTCCATAACCAAAAGTTTCAAACCAAAGTATTCTTCCAATTAAACCCACCACATCACCCGGCCCACCTGCCTCCACACAACCTGGTTTGTATCCCCAACAACGGCGCCATTGGAATGGAGAAAAATTGCGTCAATAGTGTATATTTTTGTCATTGTTGCAATTCCTTTTCCATCCAAAATCCCTTTAACCTACAGATAAACTCAAAATATGAATATGGTAAGTAAGGGAATCGATCCAAATCTAAGGAAGAAACACAAAATAAATGAAGACATGTGTAGATTCATTTGCATATTATTATTTTTTATGATTTTTTTAAACCAAAATTCTCTCAATTAGAATTCCTCACAAATGTATTTACTTATTCTAAAATAAAAACTATAAATAAAAAGAAATAAAACTAAACTATTATATATACAATGGATAATGGATGAATTCATAATGGACAATTAAATAATGAAAGAGATTTGATAAAAATAACAATCCTATCGTTATAAAATTTTACAATAGAACTCGTCCAAGGATATAAATTTTACATCATCACTTTATGTTGAGAAATTTGGTAAAAATACAAATAGTCACCATAAAGGAATGAATTATCATTTACATCCAAGAGGGATGAATTCAACTACATCACTCTATTTTGAAATATTTTCTAAAAATGCAAATACTCACTATAGAGGGGTGGAGTAGAATTCATTCTAGAGATAAATTTCACTACAAACCTCTATATTAAGATATCTGCATTTTTAGTAAATATCTCAATATAGAGGTGTGTGGTGAAATTTATCTCTAGAATGAATTCTACTCCACCCCTCCATGGTGAGTATTTGCATTTTTAGCAAATATTTCAAAATAGAGTGATATGGTTGAAGTCATCCCTCTTGGATGTAAATTCAATTCCATTCCTTTATGGTGAGTATTTGCATTTTAGCAAATTTCTCAACATAAAGTGATGATGTAGAATTTATATCCTTGAATAAGTTCTAATGTACAATTTTATAATGATAGGATTTGTGTTTTTAGAAAATCTCTTTAATAATTTAAGTGTCGATAATGAATTCATCCATTGTCCATTGTATATATTATAGTTTATTTTTATTTATTTTCTTTTTGTAGTTTTTATTTTAGAATCAATAAATACATTTGTGAGTGATTGTAATTGAGATAATTTAGGGATTGTAATTGAAGACTCCATTCCAATTCACGGCTAAAATGGTTTGATCTATTCCTCTTTAATTACTCTCACTTTAATGCTTGCATGCTTTTTAATTCTTCACTTTTATCTTTGGATGATGATTCATGAGGGAAAATCTCCCATTCATGGGATTAATTTTGAAACCCTCATTAGTCCAATTTAGTTATTTTACTTGTTAGCACAATTTTTTTATCTCATTTTTCTTAAATTAGCTTTTACATACTAGTTAGTACTTTAAAAATTAGTATATAGTTAGTTAATTAATAATTACTTGGAAAAATAAAAAAAATAGAAAAATCATAAAAACTAATACTATGCAAAATGAATTACACATGTCTTCATATATTTTATGTTTCATCCTTAGAGTTGGATTGATACTCCCTTAATTACCCTATGCATATTTTGAGTTTATTTGTAGGTTCAAGGAAATTTGGATGGAAAAAATTGCAACAACGACAAAAATACACTCAAGAGAAGCAATTTTTTTATATCAAATTGCGTCGTTGTCCATCTTTAGGGCTTGAAGCAATTGAGAGAATCCATTTTGTGATTCATTTGTATTTTTTATTTTCGCACTATTTTTTATTATTTTAGATAGCTTGTATTAGGATTTTTATTCTTGTCTTGTATTGCAGTGCATGGAGACACCATTTATTTTTCATTTAAATTTGTAATAAATAGAAGAAAAGCATGATAGGAAAACCTGACAAGGTAGAGATAGGACGTCCAAGGCGAGAAAAAGAAGCCTCTTTACCTTGGGCCGGTAGAACTCCTAGGGTCGACTAAGATTGGCGTGACCTCCCCCCGGTCGACTCAAATTGTTCATCGCCCCACAGTGTACAAACTGTGGGAGGTACCATTCTAAACCCTCGCGCCTCTCCTGTTAGCGAGTCAATTTTTGTTTGTGACTACGTGCACTTATTTGGTTTTTTTATCACATTTATTTTTCAATGTGTGTCATGAATTAATCAATTAAGACCTACATCCGGTCATTCACGAGAAGGGATCTCATCACCCGACTCACTCGCTTACAATTTGTGTGCTACCCTAGCTATCATTATATTTAAAATCAATCCACTAGCTAGACCACTAGGAGAATATTTTTGCAACGACGATCACGAAGATAAATTTCGTGACTTTTGTCGCTCTCGGACTTAATTAAAATTGACTACCCTTTCACTAAATTTTGAAGATAAAAATTGATTATGTGCTAGTTAGGATTTGTCCTTGATTTGTGATGTCCACTTCAATTCTTTTGGTAGTCTGTTTTAGTGAGTTCATCATAATTCATAGAGTCCTAATAATTTTTTGTCTCGTCTTTTCTTCCAAAAAATCTAAAAAAAATTAATGTCTTTCTTTTTCTCAATAAAAATTGAAAAATACTTTTCTTCTTTTTCTCCCCAAAAATAAAAAAAAAAATTCTCATCCTTTCTTCCAACAAAAAATCCAAATATATTTTTTTCCTCCTCTTTCTCCACAAAAATCCAAAAATATATTCTTCCTTTATTTTTGCAAAAATTCTAAAATATTTCCTCCCTCTCATTTTCTAAAAATCACAAAAATATTTCCTTTCTTTTTCAAAATATTCAAAAACCACAAAAAAACATTTTCTTTTATATTAAAAAAAAATGCGGTCCGTTATCGGTGCCTATTCACCCTTACCCTTACCTTTCTTTCATATATATTTCTTCACCCTCACCCCTTTAGCTTTTATCCAACAAGACTGATGCTTCAGTCTTGTTTGGGGTGACTCTCATCACCCAATTTTTCTGTCACCCTTAGGGGTATGCACGGGTCGGTTCAGTTCGATTTTGAACCGCAATTCAAACCGAACTGATCGGTTTGATTTTGGAAAAAATTAGATCGAAATCGAACCGACGATGAAAAAAACCATCGGTTTTGGTTCACATCGATTTCGGTTCGGTTCCATTTTAATCGATTTTTAGTTTTGGTCGATTTTGGAGCTTAATTAATGGTTTTTGGATATAAAAATAAAAGATATTTATGGGTTTTTTAATATAAATATTGATGTCGGTTAGGTTCGGTTCGAATCGGTTTTTTTATTATCTTAACTGCCAACCGAACCGACATTATCGGGTTTTAAAATCCTTAAACTGCAAACCGAACCGAGCTAAAAAAAACATCAGTTTCAGTTCAGTTCGGTTCGGTTGGTTTTTTTTGCACACCCCTAGCCGCCCTGCACTTTCATAGATCCTATCTTTAGGGTGAGTTTCTATCGGTCTGGTTTAAGACATTAAACTTAGCGCTACCGGGAGGTAGCTTGCTATTCTGTATGAGTCTCATCCTGTTTGGGGGTGGTGTTTCACATCACCCTATGCTTTACATGTTTAATACTTTTATACATTTTTTTCACTCATTCAGGTTCATTTTGACTTCATCTGCCCACTTCATTAGCGGTGGATTCTGGTAATATCTTTCCTCCCTTCTGCTCTCAATTTTAAAAATCATTTTACTTAACATCGAGGACGATGTTCCTTTTTGTTTGGGGGTGGGTAATTTCATCAAAACCATACCTCTTTTGAGAAATTTTGATTTTCAAAACCTGATTTTTAAAATTTTTGTGCAGTTTCTTTCATCTCACTCATTGACGTGAATTTTCTATCATCAATATTTTTAATTTTAGGAATGAATCTAGAGAACTTATTTTCTAAATAGCTTATGTAATACATAACAAGGCATTTTGCACCATGAATTTCTAGACTCAAAAAAATTTGAGCACTTATCACGTCACTACGGTTTAGAATTCAAGAGTACTACAATTCTCAAGAAAACCTTAAGAATCACCAGTGGAGACTTTAGCTTGTGAGATTCGTGACTTTCACCCTTTTAGAGAGTTCTATGCAATCTCTGAGTCACAAGTTAATTCAACTTCATTTGGGTCTGCATTTAATCGTCGTTTAATCTCATTATTCTTCACTAAATTTTTTGTCTTGATCACTGAGAAAAACATCATTTTCGAGTTATAAGAAACACGTGTCTTGAAGCTTGTCCCGATCACCAGAGTTTAACACATACACCTGCCAAATTCCGTTTTATCATATATTTATCCTCATCTATACACCTTCCATTTCCCATATCATCACCATATATCATACAACCTATTTTCATACCAATTCCATTTTCCACGCACTATGTTGAAAAAGGGAAGAGTGTTGAAAGTAAAATGAGAAGATCCGTCATAGAGAGTGTTTGTATTTTTAGCGAATAACTCTCCCAAAGTTCAATTCGAATGAAGAAAAATTTGATACAAATCTATGTTGGGGTTATATGTATTTTTAGCAAATTTATCTCACACATTGATGAGTATTTGGAAAAAAGAAGAAAAAAAAAAGAGAAAGTAAAAGGAGAAGTTTCATCATAGAGAGTGTTTGCATTTTTAGTGAATATCTCTCCCAAAGTCGATTCAGATGGAGAAAAATTAAATACAAATCTATGTTAGGGTTATTTGTATTTTTAGCAGATTTATCTCATACATTGATGAGTATATGGAAAAGAACAAAAAGAGAAAGTTGTAGTAAAAAAATAGACATTTGTTCATCAAAGAAGAAGAAAAAGAGAAAGTTGCAGTAAAAAAAATAGACATTTGTTCATCGAAGTGTAATAAGATCTTCTCAAACATCCACCATCCATCCATCATATCTCCATACTACCTCATATCATCCCATCCTTCTCATTTCATTTCCCCCTCACCCATAAACATCCATATTTTTTTCTAGGTGTTCGATCAAATAAAGGTCAACGTGGGGAATAACTCGACGTTCTCACTATAGTGATTAGCATTATTTTATGAGATCTTTTTTCTTTCAACATGTTCGTTCTTTCCTATATTTGTGTGAGAAGTTTGAACTTTCTTACATTTACTCACCTCCTCACACACAGGAGCCATAAACTTACCTAAATCTCGTGAGTTTGTTTGAGAGAGATATATCCGTGAGATTTTGAAGTTGAAGTGTTTATTCTGAAAAGGAAATCTAGGAATTATTCTTTTGACACTCGACCCGTTTTGACTGATCCACACACACACACTGAGTTCTAGGAAGGATGTGCCTTAAGTATTTACTTAGCTACGCTTTTTACACTTCTAGCTTGTATTTGTCAAAATATTTAGCTTGCGATGGATTGTGCAATTATTGTATGTCTAATAGGAGATTGACTGTCGTTTGTAAATAAATAATTTTGTAGTATATTCACTGCAAACCCTAACGAGATAAAAACTCATCATGTAGGGCAACCTATAGGTTTAACGGCCTGTTACACATGCTAAGTGCAATCACAATTGCCCGCAAAAGTAGTACTCTTTTGGTTTCCTATCTTTCTTTCTTCGTATAATTTGCTCAGGACTAGCAATATTCTGTTTGGTGGTGGTATGATAAGCACCCAAAAGTGTTTAAATAAAATCCTAAATAGATAATTTTTAATTGCTAATTCTCGATAAAATCAGACTTATGTTGGTATTTAGTTGTTTTGTAAGTAAATAAACATTTGTGGTGTTAAACAAGCTTAATTAGAGGCAAATGCAACACTAAGGTGGTTATAATGAGTATAAACCCAGCCCCGTACCTATTAGGTGAGCCCAAAAACCTAATCCCCTAGCCTAAACTTGAAAACTAAACATTGTGTGTGTGTTTAGTTTGTATTTATTTATTTTTACATTTTTATTTGAGTCGTTTGTAATTTTTAGAATTTATTTATATTTTATTTTGAGTCATGTACATATTTTTAGTAATTTTTATATTTTATTTATGTGTGTTGTGTTATTTTTAGTGCTTTATATTTTTCGAGTCATTTTTATTATTTTATTTTCTTTAGTGCTTTACCATTTTATGTAATTATAGTATGCGCAAGTATGGTTGTGACACTTTGTTTTGTTTTGTTTTTATTTTTTTAGGATATTTATTTTTAGTATTTTATATTTAGTGTGTGTCATTAAGTCCGTGTCTGTAAATAATATAAGTGCGAGTTTTAATTTTCATTATTAGTTTTGTTTTATTAATATTATATTTTAATTTTATTATAATTTTATTTCTTAAAGACTTTTATTTTTACATTAGGATTTTATTTTTATTTTTTTATATTTTAATTTTTAGTTAAGTAGTGTTGTTTTAATAGGATCACAAATTAAACAAACACACATCATAAACACCCTACATTAACATACACCCTCACACAACCTCATCCAACTTATTCCACTCACCTCATTCTCTCTCCTACCCAACCTCCAACATATACCCGCTTCCTTAACTCATCTGTAAAACCCGATTTCAAAACCCATACATAACAAATCTCGATCCAACCCAAGACCTTCCACCACCTCCGAACCCCCGACCATCCATACCCCTGCCTTCAGTGATATACATGGCAAATATGGAGCTAGGGGCAGGCTTGATCTAAATATAAATATAAATATAAATATAAATATAAATATATATATATATATATATATATATAAACAACCACAAAATGACACTAAAAACCTAAACTTTACATATTAGCGTAGTGTGCAGGCTTGATCGCCATGTGTGGAGTTCAAACCCTTATTTCAAGGCAAATGTACGATTTTTGGAGATAATTCCCCAATCCCGTACCAAACCCGAGCCTAAACCTAGACCAAACCTTCACCCGAACCCCATGTGTGTTTAGTTTGTGCTTTTCAGACTTTTTAAATTTTTATTTTTCATTTTTAGGTTTTATTTTTGATTTATTTACAATTTTCTAGAATTTATTTTCTATTTAGTTTTGATTGCTTTTTATTTTTGATTTTCATTAGCTTTTAATTCTAGTATTTATTTTTGTTTTTGCTAGATTTTTTATATTTAGGACGTTAGGTTTTATTTTTATTTCATTTGTTGTTTTTATTTTTTTGTTATAAGGAAACCTATAGGTTTAAAGGCTTGTTGCACATGCTAAGTGCAATCGCAAGTGCCCGCAAAAGTGGTACACTTTTGGTTTCTTATCTTTCTTTCTTTGTATAATTTTCTCGACGACTAGCAATGTTCTGTCTGGGGGTGGTGTGATAAGCACCCAAAAGTGTTTAAATAAAACCCCAAATAGATAATTTTTAATTGCTAATTCACGGTAAAATCGGACTTATGTTGGTATTTAGTTATTTTGTAGGTAAATAAACATTTGTGGTGTCAAACAATCTTAATTAGAGTCAAATGCAACACTAATGTGGTTGTAATGAGCGTAAATCCAGACTTGTACCTATTACATATGCCCAAAAACCAAATCCCCTAGCCTAAACCTGAAACCTAAACATTGTGTGTGTGTTTAGTTTGTATTTATTTATCTTTAGATTTTTATTTGATTCATTTGTAAGTTTTAGAATTTATTTTATATTTTATTTTGAGTCATGTACATATTTTTAGTAATTTTTATATTTTATTTATATGTGTAGTGTTATTTTTATTATTTTATATTTTTCGAGTCATTTTTATTATTTTATTTTATTTTATTTTATTTTATTTACTGCTTTACCATTTTATGTAATTATAGTATGCATAAGTATAGTTGTGTCATTTTGTTTTGTTTTATTTTTATTGTTTTAGGATATTTATTTTCAGTATTTTAAATTTTGTATGTGTATTTAAGTCCGTGTTTATAAATAATATAAGTGTGAGTTTTAATTTTCATTATTAATTTTGTCTTATTATTATTATATTTTAATTTTATAATTATTTTATTTCTTTGAGTCTTTTATTTTTAGATTAGGAAGTTATTTTTATTTTAATTTTTAGTTAAGTAGTGTTATTTTAAGAGGGTCACAAATTAAACAAACACACATCATAAACACCCTACTAACATACACCCTCACACATAAACACACCCTCATCCAACTATTCATCTTCTTCCTCTCACCTAATTCTCTCTCCTACCCAATCTCCAACCAATACTCGCTTCCTTAACTCCCTTGTAAAACCCGATTTCAAAACCCATACATAACCAATCCCGATCCAACCCGAGACCTGCCACCACCTCCCAACTCGCGACCATCCATACCCCAGCCTTCAAACCCGAAATACGGACACTCTAAACCCATGCTCCAGTCCCCACCACCAACCCGTTGCAAACCGTTGACCCGACTTCCTAAAGACCTAAACCAAACCTTCGACCTGTTCAAACCAGACCCAACTTTTGGCCAAAATCCAAACCCATGACCCCTTTCAAACTCGCGACCCTACACCTGCCATAAACCCCTCGAATCCCAACCCATTTCCCATTTGTTTCACCCGATTTCTACCTGCTTAAAATCCAAACACCAAAAGCCAAAAATGAAAACCAAAACCCACATGTAAATAAGCTATTGTACCCATTTCCAAAAATACCCTCAAATCCCCCACCATCTCATCACCCCCATATCAAATCAATTTTTTACCTCACCCAATACACATGCACACTTGTGCAATTCCCAAAAATAACCCTCTCACACCTCTCACCCCTCATGCATAATTACCTTACACAATTTTCCCCTAGCTCCATATTTGCCATGTATAAATAAAAGACTTGGTGTTACTTTAAAAGAATCTCCCAATTAGTTTTTAAAATTTGTGTGATAAAATTCTCCCCACTCCTCTATAGAGAGTATTTGCATTTTTAGGAAATATCTCAATATAAAGGTGTGTGGAGAAATTTATCTCTAGGATGAATTCTACTCCACCCCTCTATAGTGATTATTTGCATTTTTAGAAAATATTTCAAAATAGAGTGATGTGGTTGAATTCATCCCTCTTGGATGTAAATTCTAATCCATTCCTATATGGTGAGTATTTGTATTTTTAGCAAATTTCTCAACCTAAAGTGATGATGTAGAATATATATCCTTGGATGAGTTCTAATGTACAATTTTATAATAATAGGATTTGTATTTTTAGAAAATTTCTTTCATTATTAAAGTGTCCATAATGAATTCATCCATTATCCAGTGTATATATTATAGTTTCGTTTTATTTCTTTTTTATTTCCAGTTTTTATTTTAGAATCTATAAATACATTTGTGAGGGATTATAATTGAGTGAATTTTGGGATTATAATTGAAGACTCCATTCCAATTCAAGGCTAAAATGGTTTGATCTATTTCTCTTTAATTACTCTTACTTTAATACTTGCATGCTTTTTAATTCTTTACTTTTATTTTTGGATGATGATTAATGAGGGAAAATCTCCCATTCATGGGATGAATTTTGAAGCCCTTATGAGTTCAATTTAGCTAGTTTACTTGTTGTCAAAATTTTGTTACCTCACTTTTCTTAAATAAGCCTTTACATATTAGTTAGTACTTTAAAAATTAGTATATAGTTAGTTAATTATAATCCCTTGAAAAATCCATAAAAAATATAAAAAGGAAAAATAGAAAAATCATAGAAAATAATAATATGAAAATAAATTACACATGTCTTCATATATTTTGTGTTTTATCCATAGAGTTGGATTGATACTCCCTTTACCCTATGCATATTTTGAGTTTATTTGTAGGTTCAAGGGAATTTTGATGAAAAAGGAATTGCAACAATGATAAAAAAATCACAATTTTCTTGTTTATCACCAAAATCGGGTTTGCGATCAACTTGAGAGAAAAAAAAGTTCGACTTTATTTTTTAAGGAAAGAGGGAATTTTTTTTTGATATTTTGGAAGGAGGAGAAAAATGTTTTTGGGATTTTTAGTTTTTTAGAAGCAAGAAAAATGAGAGGAATCTCATTATTATTATTATTATTATTATTATTATTATTATTATTATTATTATTATTATCATCATCATCATCATCATCATCATCATCATCATCATCATCATCATCATCATCATCATCATCATCATCATCATCATTATTATTATTATTATTATTATTATTATTATTATTATTATTATTATTATTATTATTATTATTATTATTATTATTATTATTATTATTATTATCATCATCATTATTATTAGGCTTTCATTTGTATTAGGTTAGCCTAAATGCAGAAAAATGTCTAACAGGACCCGAGCCTGGGAAAATAGGATTTAAAAATGTAAGACACAATTTGATCTGTTTCGATGCTCACAAACATTATCCTATTTTAAAAAAGGTGAAATAACGCAAAACTCTCGGCGTTATGACAACCCAGAATTTAAACAGTGTTTCGAAGGTTGACCGGCAAACTAAATATGGGTGTCGTAGGTTTGACGCAAATAAGAGTTTTATGCACTTGTTGGGTTAGTGGAAGGGTTCCCCCATTTGTCATGACTTCCACAATATACCACTTGCCTATAAGGTCAATCATTCATTAGTACATGTGGAACAACCATTTGATATGCCTGAGGGTACATGAATTGCCTCATGATATACCTCATGGGGATGGTATATATGAGGCAGAATTTGATACACTCAATGTACGTGAACGAGTTCCTTGCTATATATTCTCGTCGTGAGTTCGGTCAAGCGGTACGATGCAGGGGGAATGATTCTATCTACATCGAAGGTATGATACCAATGGAAGGTGAAAGTCATATCACTTACGTTAGTTGCACCCCATAGGACCAACACCCATCACATAATGACCCCCTAATACTGGACAAAATTTTGGTCAATATTGACATGCTCTTGGTGATGAAGTGTGCAAAAATGAATGAGTCTTAATAAGTATATAATGGAGAAATAGAAATTTTACATTTTATTTGCATTATAAGTAAAAGGAGTATTATACTAATGTACAAGTATTATGAAAAGTAAATCTAGCATGAACTAAGGAGACTATATTACACATGGTGGTGGGGAAGCATGGGGTATATACACGTGTGTCAGTGACATGTGAATATTTACAAGTGAGTTTGTGCGGTAATGAGCCTATACATAGAGAAACTACTAGTGGTGAGTAAGATGTGTAAGTAATAATGGAGATATATACAAGTCTGAGAAGTTTGGGTGTGTTCTAGTGAAGCGTGAAACATGCATAATCTAAGTGGTGTGTGGAGCATGTGAGTGGAAATGAACCTATATTCAAGTGCAAGTGTGTGAAGTGAACCTGTAGAGTATGTACAAGTGGGTGTTGTGTATAAGTGAGTGAAAATTTATATAGATATGAAAAGGGAGTATGATAAATTTAAGCATGAGGTAGATATACACAAAAGGTAAATCGAGGAGTAAAAAGAACATACAGGTAGGAGCATATGCACACATATAGAAAATAATAACACCCATATAGAAATATAGTCTAGTCATCTAAAATAATTTCCCCACAGATTTCACCATTGTGTCCATCCTTAGGCTTCCCTTTAGATTCCCTATGTCGCACGTGGGGGTTCCTCCCTTTCTTGGGGAACTTGACCGTCATCATTCTGCGGGATAATGTGTAACGATAGAGTCAGCAGCCTATTTTTCAAAAAACATGCAAAACAAATATCGTCGCCTCGATATAATAGCATCAAGTACAATACTAATGCTTACAAAACCAAGTAGTTTGTAGGTCCGAGGACTAAGTTATGGAATGGGAATGTGCCAGACACCCATCCCGCCTCTTTAGTCTCTCATCGGCATGTGTTAATATTCTCCTCTTAGACTCCGTGAAGTGTGTGCTCATGTACACAATATATGTGAAGAATGAAATCATTCAACTCGCATCATGGAATATGACGAAGTGATTTTATCCTTAAGAGTGCTCCCCAAAAAAATAATTCAAAAGTATAATATGAGTGTTTGTCGAATCACAGGTCGCTATGGAAGAGCGAATGTATATATAGGAAGAAACTCAAGCAAGTGAGAATAGTAGATTCATAAATAATACATATATATGATATCAAGGAAACATATAAACACGCATAAAGGAGGACTCAAATTTCAGGATTAGCCCAAGATGCTTACGTACCCAAAGAGCATCAAAGTCCACGTGGTTTGAAGATAGAATAAAGGGGGGTTCAATCCATAAATCCAAGCAGGGAATTTTTCTTATTTATGTGTGTAGAGAATATGTGTTTTAAATGTGAGAATGTGATATCAGAATCCCTCTTTTGAAATTTATAGATAAATTCTCTTTATCTTGTTTTTGGTTTTTTTATGAAAATAGATTATGTGCAAATACTAATAAAAAAGAGTTGAGATTAATGTATGTGAGGTAATACAACAAAATTCTAAAGTAGAAATAAAGAAATTAATACTAAAATTGAAGAATTAGAGAAAATTATGGAAAATTTAACCTCCTTATGATTCCTTGATGTTGATCTAGGATGTAGATATACTGATCTTGCAATGGTATGAAGGTGTCATGGAGAGGGGGAATTAACCCAGTTAGGTATAAAAGTGATGGGAATGATGTGGGAAAATTAATTTTTTAGGGAAGGGAACGACTCTAAATTTAAGAGAATGGTCTCTGAATTGATGAGAGGGGTGTTCAGAGGTTTTGGATCGTTCTGAGTGTTGATTTCAAGTTGATATTATGGCCTCTATTTATAGGGCCAAGGGGGTGCCGATTGGAAGGGGTCTGGACATGTCAATCGGCATAGCACCTCAAGCACACTACTGTGGGGTCCCTAAGGTGCCATTTAGGAGTCTAGGATTGTTTTTTTGGGTAGAAGGGCGTAAAATACGAGCCATAAGTTAGAATCATGCACGGGGAAGATCATTGGAAAAAGTTTCAGAGACCTTCGAGAATCCATTGAGACAATCATGGGTCCTAGAGTTGACCATGATCAAATGGGCCCACAAGTACCCTTTGGTCATAAAGTTTTCAAAGAAAAATGAATCATTCATCCCAATCATAAGGACATTTCGTGTATAAAGAGGACTATTGGAAAGGGAATATAGTGACAATTGAGATTTCATTCCTCTTTGTTTGGTTCAGAGAGTTGATCGAGGTCAAATAGGGACCCAAAGCGCCCAGTGACCCTTGGGAGTAAAATGGGTCATTCATCCATACCGTAGAGATGATTCACATATGGGATGGAACACTAGAAATGGGGTTTCAAAACCCTTAAAAGATTCACTGAGCTTCGCTTAAGATGGAGAGTTGACTGGAGGGAAACAAGGCTCGTGAGTGCCCACTGGCGTCAAGATCAATTTTTTGTAGTGAAACAGACCGTTCATCTGAACCGTAAGGCCAATATGCACATTTTTCAGACCATTGGAAAGGGGAGTCATATCTCTTCAAAGATCCATTGAGTTTTTCTCAAGCAAGAGAGTTAAACTAAGTCAAATGCGGCTTAGGAGCACCCGATGGCCTCTAGATCAGTTTTTAGGGTAAAATGGATCATTCATCCGAATCATAAGTCTGATTCGCACATGGGGTGGACCATTGTAAAGGGGGTTAAGAGCCCTTTAAACATTCATTGTGATTTTCTTAAGCTGGATAGTTTATCAGAGTCAAACAGGGCTCGAGAGCGCCCAACGTCCTCTAGATCAGTACTCGGGTATGACTTAGGGTTTTTGGTGGATGGATGAGTGCTAGAGACCTAACAAGGTGCTTAGGTTGGTCCTAAGATGGAGTGACTATAGTCCCCTAAATAAACTACTACTTAATGTGGCTCATCTTACGTCACCTCCTAATGTTCTTAGAGGTTTTCATGTTTTGCGCCATGTCTGATAGTAGAAGAATGGAGATTTTTAAAAAAACTAAGTACACCAGGTAATATAGTCTTACTTCGAGAGGGTATCGTCTTGTGAATTTTAAAGTACCAAGTATTTGAATCAGAAGATCCATGTGGGTATTAGTGGGCACCATATGATCTAGGCATCTATTGAGAAGGCTTCACAAGCTTGGTTGCTTTCCGTCAACTGCTGGCTCGAATGGTATGATTAGGAGAGACATATCCTTAGTCTCCTCTTTTGTGGTGACAGAATTTAACATCGTTCCATGATTAGGTACAGGTATAGAGATAAAATTAGTCTTAATCTTAGTTGAAACATTGATTTTTCCTTGATTAATCAAGTATTGGATTTCCAACTTCATAATTTAAAACCCCTCTAGGTTTCTCTCATTCATTTGATAGAACACACAATATAAGTCACTTTGAAAGCCTTCTATAAATGGGTCGGTAATGACATGTGGTCTGAGGGTTTGAGAAGCCTCTTTTTCTTAAGAGCTTAGTAAATTTTACTTATGGGAGCATATATGGTTGAACTATGCATTGGACCCTTTTAGTACTCCTTGGTGTCAATACAGGTGCATACATTGGAGTTTTAATGGCATTGATAAAATTTGCGCCTTGATTTTCAGTCCTCTTACTAATAAAATGAGGAGTATTCTTGTGGTAATTAGTCTCATTCCTTAATAGCTGATTCATAAGATCGTCCTCTAGCTATGCCCTCACATCCATCAAAGCTTTGAAGTGGGGGCAGGTATTGGTTTTTGTGTTGATCCCTATAAGGATGGATTAGATTTTTTTTACAATGGTAAATTTTTCTTCCTTCGAGATGAGATTAACCATTTGGGCGACAACCTTGTTCCTCTAACGGACTTTGGCCATGACCATTTTTCGTCACGGTTGGGGGTCATGGACTTTGATTGTGACCATTTTTATGCGCGACGAAAAAAATAAAAATGGTCATGGACAAAGTCCATGATCATATTTAACTATAATTTTACAAAAATGTCTCTTTTTGGTCTAATCCTAAAATTAGAGGTCCTGTGACTGCATGGTCGGTTGCTATGTGTAACGTTGGATGCGTCTAAGGTGTTATAAATATTTATTAAACGCAAAATAATAATAAAAAATCACAAATTGCGAATCGGGAACGTTGTTAATAACCTAATATATATATATATATATATATATATATATATATATATATATATATATATATATATATATTACACGTCTTAATAATTCACAGACCAAACAAAAATTGGGCATAGTTTTCTCTATTTTTGGTACATTCCAAACCCTGTAAATATAAAAACTGCTTTTTATAAAGCCCGCACGACCATAAAATTTAACAATCAAATTATAAAAGCCCGCACAGCCATAAAACTAAAGAATAAAAGCCCGCACAACTGTAACACATAAAAAACATTATCCTCAATGTCCACAACATTATATAAACAATATTCAGGTTGTAAACCATTGCCTCCTTCATTTGTTCCACGTGCAAAACGCAAACGATACAATGTTATCCTGCAAATATAGGATACAAAAAAAATGATATCACTAACCAAGTAGTTTCACAAAAATTAACAAATTATCACCCACTAACGCCATGTTTATAAGCCTAATTATAGAAATTTACAAATTATCATCGTATAATCAAACCGGGAGTCTCGTGATTGCGCAGTCAGTTCCTACGAGTTACTTTAGTCCCGTGCGAGGTGTTGGTGCCCCTTATGGGTCCGTTCGGGGCCTGTTTTGAGTTTTGACCATCTAATGCCATGTTTTTAAGCCTAAGTCAAGATATTTTCAAATTATCATCGTATTCTGAAATTGAAAGTCCCGTGATTGCGCAGTAAGTTCCTATGAGTTACATTGGTCCCCTGCGAGGTGTTGGTACCACTCACGGGGCCGTTCGGGGGTTATGTTGGATTTTTCCCTTCTAACACCATGTTTTTAAGCCTAACTCTAGAAATTTGCAAATTTTCATCGTACTCTGAAACAGAGAGTCACATGATCACATGGTAAGTTCCTATGAGTTACATTAGTCCCCTGCGAGGTGTTAGTTCCACTCACGAGGCAATTCAGGGGATGTTTCGAGTTTTCACCCACTAACGCCGTGTTTTTATGCCTAAGTCTAGAAATATGAATATTATCGTCGTATTCTCAAACTCGGATTCGGAGCACACGATCACTCCCTACGACTTACATTGATCCCATGCGAGGTGTTGGTGCCTCTCACGGAGCCGTTCGGGGGCTTTTTCTTGGTTTCACCCTTTCATGCCATTTTTTATGCCTAAGTCTACTCAAATTATCGTTGTACTCTCAAATTGGGAGTTTTGTGACTGCACAATCAATTTCTACGAGTTACATTGGTCCCGTGCGAGGTGTTGGTGCATTTCATAGGGCCGCTCGGGGGCTGTTTCGGGTTTTCACCCACTAACGCCATGTTTTTATCCCTAAGTCTAGAAATATGCAAGCTATCGTCATATTCTCAAATCAGGAGTCCCGTGATCTTGCGGTTAGTTCCTACAAGTTTCATTGGTCCTGTGCGAGGTGTTGGTGCCACTCACGGGGCCGATCGGGGACTGTTTTGGGTTTTTACCCACTAACGCCATGTTTTTATGCCTAAGTATAGAAATACGCAAATTATAATCGTATTATTAAATTGGGAGTCCGGTGAGCATGCGATCACTCCCGACGACTTACATTGGTCCCGTGTGAGGTGTTGGTGCCTCTCACGGGACCTCTCGGGGGCTGTTTCAGGGGTTCGTCCTCTAATGCCAATTTTTATGCCTAAGTCTAGAAATATGCAAATTATCATCGTATTCTCAAACTGTGAGTCCCGTGATCGAGCGGTAAGTTCTTACGAGTTACATTGGCCCCGTGCGAGGTGTTGGTGCCACTCACGGGGTCGTTTGGGGGCTGTTTCGGATTTTCACCCACTAACGCCATGTTTTTATGCCCAAGTCTAGAAATATGAAAATTATCGTCGTATTTTCAACTCGAGAGTCCCGTAATCGCACGATAAGTTCCTACGAGTTACATTGATACCGTGTGAGGTGTTGTGCCACTCACGGGGCCGTTCGTTGGTTGTTTATGGGTTTCGTCTTCTAATGCCATTTTTTAAGCCTAAGTCTATTTATTTTTAAATTGTCATTGTATTCTCAAACCGATTGTTCCGTGACTTCACGATCAGTTTTTACGAGTTAAATTAGTCCCGTGCGAGGTGTTGGTGCCTCGAACGGGGCCGTCCGCGTGCTGTTTCGAGTTTTCTCCCACTAACGCCATGTTTTTATGCCTAAGTCTAAAAATATGAAAATTATTGTCGTATTCCCAAACCGAGAGTCCCGTTATCACGCGGTCAGTTCCTACGAGTTACATTGGTCCAGTGCGAGGTGTTGGTGCCACTCATAGTGCCGTTCGGGGGCTGTTTTGGGTTTTTTCCCACTAACGCCATGTTTTATGCCTAAGTCTAGAAATATTCAAATTATTGCCCTATTCTCAAATCGGGAGTTCGATGAGCTACCTACGACTTACATTGATCCCGTGCGAGGTGTTGGTGCCTCTCATGGGGCCGTTCGGGGGCTGTTTCTTGGTTTCTCGCTCTCATGCCATTTTTTATGCCCAAGTCTATATATTTTCATATTATTTTTGTATTCTCAAACTATGAGTTTCGTGACTGCACGGTCAATTTCTACGAGCTACATTGGTCCCGTGCGAGGTGTTGGTGCCACTCACTGGGCCGTTCGGGGGTTGTTTCGAGTTTTCACCCACTAACGCCATGTTTTTATTCCTAAGTCTAGAAATATGCAAATTATTGTCATATTCTCACATCGATTGTCCCGTGATCGCGCGGTCAGTTCTTACGAGTTACATTGGTCCCAGGTGATGTGTTGGTGCCTGTCACGAGGCCGTTCAAGGCTATTTCGAGTTTTCGCCCTCTAACGCCATGTTTTTAAGCCTAAGTTCTGCTATTTTCATATTATCCTCGTATTCTCAAACCGAGATTCCCGTGGTCAATTGGTCAGTTCCTACGAGTTACATTGGTCCCGTGCGAGGCGTTGGTGCCACTCACGGGGCCATTCGTTGGTTGTTTCTAGGTTTCTCCCTCTAATGCCATTTATAAGCCTAAGTCTATATATTTTTAAATTATCATCGTATTCTCAAATCGGTACTTTCGTGACTGCACGGTCAGTTTTTATGAGTTACATTAAACCTCTACAAGGTGTTGGTGCCTCTCACGGGGCCGTTTGAGGGTTGTTTTGGGTTTTCACCCAATAACACCATGTTTTTATCCTAAGTCTAGAAATATGCAAATTATCCTCGTATTCTCAAATTGGAAGTCCCGTGATCGCGTGGTCAGTTCCTACAAGTTACATTGGTCCCCTGTGAAGTGTGGGTGCCACTCACGGAGCCGTTAGGGAGCTGTGTCGGGTTTTGACCTTCTAAAACCATGTTTTTAAGCCAAAGTCTAGAAATTTGTAAATTATCATCGTATTCTCAAATTGAGAGTCCCGTGATCGCGCGGTTAGTTCCTACGAGTTAAATTGGTCTCGTGCGAGGTGTTAGTGCCACTCACGGTGTCATTCGGGGGCTATGATGGGTTTTTTCCTTCTAACGCCATGTTTTTAAGTCTAAGTCTAGAAATTTGCAAATTATCCTCGTATTCTCAAACTGGGAGTCCCGTGATCGCGCGGTAAGTTCGTACGAGTTACATTGGTCCCGTGCGAGGTGTTGGTTCCACTCATGGGGCCGTTCGAGGGATGTCCAAAATGTCAATAGCCCGCAGACCAAGGGAAAGACTTCATGGAGAATGAGATAAGGGAAAAACTGAATGAGAGGAAGAGAAATAAATTGTACATGTTAAAGAAAGTTGATTTACACAAACATGGGGGAAAAATCTTATGATGATATAAAGGGTGAATGGGAGGAACGGATAAGGGGACTCCGAAAGAAGATAAAAAAAACTTAATCGGGTTAGCATGTACTTGCATACCCGATGGAAAAAATGGAGAAATATATTCCTAAATAAATTGCTAGAACTCTAGTGAGTTTGAATTTGGTTATCATATATATAGAAAGTATGATAAAATATTTTAAATATCATAGTCCTAAATATAATATTATGTTATAAGAAATTATAAAAAGCATGTCGAGTAGTCATCTCGAGTGAAACCTATATGACATTAAGGCAGATGCCCTAACATAGGTATTTGCGAGGGACAATAGGGGAAGGAAAAGTGGTGTTGTATCACATATGCCAAGATGAAAAATAAAGCACAATGAACCTCTATATCACGAGATCTCTTTGGTGAGTAGTCATATGTCGAGAGAAACATATAACCATGACATCACTAAAGGAGAGGGGTTAGAACTTCCGAAGGAGGTGGGCAATGCTAGAAATAATATGGAAATCATGACTACTGAAATCTAGGGTTGGTCTGATTCTTTACTCAACAATGGGGTTACTCCTCTCAAATGCCTATTCAAACATTCCCCACTTTTACGCCTCCTGGTTTCACATCCAAATGCCTCATCCTAGAACATTCTCCTCCTAAATTCCACCTACTGGAACATTTCCTTCCCAAATGACTCATCCAACATTCCGTGGATCATCTTCATCCATGTACATTGACCATAATGAGCCGTATTATATAAGTAACTTGTCCAATAGCACGCTTGTTAGCTTGTGCACTCTTGTTTCCATGAATGTCGAAACACATGTCCACAATCACCCTTTGGTGATGGGGAAGGCTCATATATTAGTTAATACAATATACAAGGGTTACGGTGATGAGTTTGTGTACTTTGACCACAAGTAAGGGCCTCTATTGAAAGATATCATAGTTGTTTTATTACATATCGAGTTCATTTGTCGGATAAGACTAGTTGTTAAAAAATATTGTTTTAGAACAATATTATAATATTTTAATTACATGGGACATCTATTTGGTTTTATTCCAAATGTATTTGAGAAACCGAATAAGTTCGGTGTGTGATAATTGATTTAAATTAAATTAAATTCGCAAGATTCCAAGTAACCCTTATTTAATTCGAGTCTATTTAGAAACAGCCCATAAACAAACAACTACGTGTGTTTGTGTCAAACCATAAATAAAGCATGCGACACAAAGTTAAGGAAAAATCCCCGCAGGGCAAAGCCTTTTATTTCACTATAATAAGTAAATCGCAACTTACACAGATTACAATGAAATACAGTGACACACGAATACCCGCAGGTGTCGGTCGGTGTCGGCAGCAATGAATCCACACGCAGCGTACCCACATGAACCTCATTCTAATCAACAAAGGAAGAACCGCAACACTCCTCAATGACACGCAACCATAAACTTTTGTAGAGACTCCCTCAGCAATGACACGCAGCCCTCGGTTTCTAAAATCTCTCCACAAACGTTTGAACAAACACAAGGTTGTGTTCTTGGGTTACCAAAAAGATTCACAAAGGATTGGAAATTGTGTGAATCAAAACATGAGTCTTGGGACTCAAAAAATATGAAGACTAGAGTAATTGGGACTCTCAAAAACGTCTTCCAAAGTCTTGCAAAACTGCTCCCCCGAAGGTGGTTTAAATAGGAGAACAAATGAAGAGTTCCACCAATTTAAACACTGAAATTCTATCCAGCGTACAGGGACCCCGAACCGGTTCGGGTACCCTGCGAACCGGTTCGCCCCCCTGAAACCGGCTTGGGCTGGGATCGGGGAACTTGCTAGGAACATGGGCTAAACACTTAGAAAAATTCCCAGTATTTTCAATGTAAATATATCCATTTTCAACGGGCCATAACTTGTTCACCGTAGCTCGGATTGAGGTGCCGTTTCTTCTAGTATCTTTGTTGCGGAAAGCTCTTCAACTTTCCAGTTGACCGGTCCTCCGAACGGTGTCTGTAAAATTATCAAATTTACCTTGAACTTCCCTATCAAACCTTGTTGCATTGTTTTGACTTCTCTTGCGTACCACTTGCATAAAGTCCCTAAAACCATGGAACGTGAAGTGGTTGAGGTAGATGAGGGACACATGATGGAGATAATAAAAGCTTGGTTCCAGGAATTCAGATTGATGCCGTCGAGTGAGATCTTGAGGTGACGTGCAAAATGTAGCTGCGTACGACATATACAAATGTAACATGTTGGACATGAAAAAAATGTCCTTACAAATCTCCCCCTATGTCTACGTTGGGACATACATTAAAAATCTGAATTATCAAATACGAAATTGCCTATACAAATCTACCCTCCCATGAACCCAAAACTGGAAAAGGTATAAATGAATAGTCTTCATCATTTTTTCTTCAAATCTTCAGGAATCTCAAATCTTTTCTCATCAGGGTGTACAATTCAAAGATCATCAATGAAGTACCTACACACATGGGATCAAGAAAAAATACCAAGTGACATATCGAGGTTGAAATGAGATAAACATAGATACCAATTTATGATGAAAGCATAAGTCAAATCTCAAAACTCCCCCAAAATTCAAACTCCCCTATAAAATGATAATTCTTTCTCCCCCTTTTTATTATGTCTCCAAATATATAAATAAGAAGAATGAATCAAACAAGCAAAATCGGGGTGTCACGGTATACAAATCAAGGCATCAATCAAATGGCAAACGTTCTCTTGCAAGGAGATGCTAAAAAAAAATCTTCGCAAACTATTTTTGTTTTTTCAAATTTTTCATACAAAACAAAAAAAATAGATACCATTTGAAAAAAAAATATGATACAAACATCACACCATGGTTTTAGACTCAAACAACCAAGTCATGGAAACGGAATGAATGGGTGCGAACACATTCGATAGGTAAATCAACTCAATCAATCATATGTGCATGATGCAAATGTGTACCCCTAATGAATGAACATCAAAGGTATCATTAGGTGTAAAAATTTGTTGAATTTAGATGACATCGTCTTATGCAAATCAACAAATCAAAATCAAATGATTTCCACACCAATAACGTCCAAAACTATATAGGGCATTTTCAAGAATTTCAAGGACGTGCAAACCCGTTTTAATTCTCCAACCAAACCTCCTCATATATATATTCTTTTAGAGGTAATCTAAATTCTCAAACTTTGGAGAATTGGTGCAAAAACCTAAATGGTCCCTTTTTGGCATGAATATCTTTTTATTGCCTTTCAATTTTTTCGGGCTCTTTTAACCTCTTTGGACCCCGGATAATAAAATTCCTCCATTTTTTAGGTCCAATTTAACGATCGCTTAGTATTCGCAAAGGCAAAATGAACCTTTCGCAGCCCTCTCCCGTTTTTAAACAAAGCACACAAACTCGCAAAATGGTTCTTATATGCACAATTTCCTTAGTAAATTTTATCGTGCTTGGTTCGTTTTAAGGACAGGATTAAAGTGAAAAAACCAAACCAACATGTGATAAGACAAGCACAATAATCAAACAAAACTGTGCATGTGTGCAATAAAGGAAACATGAGTCAAACATGTAGGAAGAAACACTCAATTACATCTTAATGACTCCAAACATTATAAAGCACAAGGATGAATTGACCTATTGTCTCAAAACACTATCAAATAGTCACATGAACATAATGAAATGATGTTGTGACTCGGTCATCCAAAGTTGTTCATCCATAAACGGTGCAAACAAAAAACAAAAATCTTTTTGTATTTTTCAAAATATTTCCAAAAACAAAAATCTATACAAAAAGTACATGTCACAACGCTAGCAAACATATATCAAAAAGCATAACTAACGTATGACAAATATGCAAACACACTCATCTATATGATATGGCAAGAGAAGAATCATGTGCAAGCAAACGAGAATTAACTTGTCTAAAATCTAGTGTATCCAAAAGTGATTTCCTAACCCAAATAGATGTGAAACAACGTGTGGGGGATTTGGGAACCACGGGAACACTAGACATAAATTTCCTAGGACATTTTCCAAGATCAAAACAAAAACGCCTAAGATGACCTTTCCGACCACAATATGAACATGTGTAAATGAGTGGAACGGAACCTATAGGTTGACCTTTTCTGACATCCTGAAAATTGGTTGACCCTCTAAAACAAATAATGGCTTTGGCTTCAGCATTAGAAGCATGAGAACAAGATGAGCCATTACCATCACTATCAAACCTACTTGAGTCTGTCAAATCATTTTTTAATTTCAAATTTTTAACTCAAGCAAAAAATTAGACTCTTCCAAATTAAGGGACGCCTTTTTCAAGTTTTCAATAATTCCTAAAATCGTATCTCTCTCTCCCTCAATTAAAGCAAACTTTTTCCTAAGAGTCTTTTCACGTGCCACAAACTCATTGACTAAAATATTTTTCTCCTCTTTGGCACAAACACAAACCATCGAATTTTTAAGGTCCTCCAATTCTTTTTCTAAAAATAGGACCCTTTCATCACTCTCCTTCTTAGACAATTTTAAAGAAACAAAGTCATGGTCCAAGGAAACAACTTTTTCACGATAGAAATCTCTTTGATTTTGAACCGTTTGCAAAAGATTCATCGCGGATTTAAAACGAGAATTTTCTTTTTCCAAAACTTTAATTCTTTTGCAAAGTTTCAAATTCAAACTTTTTGAATTTTTAGCATGGTCGTGAACTTTTTCAAAAATAGGTTCCTCATTAAACGGGCGTTCCATTGAAAAAACTGCGATTTTTCACAAAATTGAATTTTTTAAAAGAAATCAATATCACACGATTTTGCGGAAAAATGAGTACGCGATAAATTAGGGCAACCCGCTCTGATATCAATTTGACGACGTGAGAAGTCAAATTGTATCAAAAAAATAAATCCTTGAAAAATCAAGATCACGCGATAAATTAGTGTAACCCGCTCTGATACCAATTTGACGACGTCAGAAGTCAAATTGTATCAAAAAAAATAAATCCTTGAAAAATCAAGATCACGCGATAAATTAGCGTAACCCGCTTTGATACCAATTTGAGAAACCTAATAGGTTCGGTGTGTGATAATTGATTTAAATTAAATTAAATTCGCAAGATTCCAAGTAACCCTTATTTAATTCGAGTCTATTTAGAAATAGCCCATAAACAAACAACTACGTGTGTGTGTGCAAACCATAAATAAAGCATGCGACACAAAGTTAAGGAAAAATTCCTGCAGGGAAAAACCAATTATTTCACTATAATAAGTAAATCACAACTTACACAGATTACAATGAAATACAGTGACACACGAATACCCGCAGGTGTCGGTCGGTGTCGGCAGCAATGAATCCACACACAGCAAAACCACATGAACCTCAGTCCAATCAACAAAGGAAGAACCGCATCACTCCTCAATGACACGCAACCATAAAACTTTGTAGAGACTCCCTCAGCAATGACACGCAACCCTCGGTTGCAAAGATCTCTCCACAAAGGTTTGAACAAACACAAGGTTGTGTTCTTGGGTTACCAAAAAGATTCACAAAGGATTGGAAATTGTGTGAATCAAAACTTGAGTCTTGGGACTCAAAAAATATGAAGACTAGAGTAATTGGGACTCTCAAAAACGTCTTCCAAAGTCTTGCAAAACTGCTCCCCCGAAGGTGGTTTAAATAGGAAAACAAATGAAGAGTTCCACCAATTTAAAACACTGAAATTCTATCCAGCGTACAGGGACCCCGAACCGGTTCGGGTGCCCTGCAAACCGGTTCGCCCAGACCGAACCGGTTCGGGCTGGGTTCGGGGAAACTCGCTGGGAACATGGGCTAAACACTTAGAAAAATTCCCAGTATTTTCAATATAAATATCTCCATTTTTCAACGGGCCATAACTTCTTCACCGTAGCTCAGATTTAGGTGTCGTTTCTTCCAGTATCTTTGTTGCGACAAGCTCTTCAACTTTACAGTTGATCGGTCCTCTGGATGGTGCTTGTAAAATTACCAA
The DNA here is from genome assembly GCA_949130495.1 of Sambucus nigra. Lineage (NCBI taxonomy): Eukaryota > Viridiplantae > Streptophyta > Magnoliopsida > Dipsacales > Adoxaceae > Sambucus > Sambucus nigra. Next base: position 381,132,172 of record OX422218.1, on the reverse strand, counting down.
ATTTCCCTTGAACTTCCCTATCAAGTCTTGTTGAACTGTTTTGACTTCTCTTGCGTACCACTTGCATAAAGTCCCTAAAATCATGGAACGTGAAGTCATTGAGGTAGATGAGGGACACATGATGGAGGTAATAAAAGCTTGATTCTCGGAATTCGGATTGATGCCGTCGAGTGAGATCTTGAGGTGACGTGCCAAATGTAGCGGCGTACGACATACACAAATGTAACATGTTGGACATGAAAAAAATGTCCTTACATTATTGAATGATTGAGTCGCGTGAATTTGCTTGTGTTGAATGAATTTACTTGACCTTGTATCCAACATGTCCTTCGTTTCAACCTATTAATATATATGACTTGAACTTTGAAGACTGATTAATGGCTTTTCCACAAAACAAAGTGTGGATGGGAGAGTCACAGATAATCTGATGATCATGTAAAGGGCGTTTAGGAATTTATTAGATATGAAAATATAAATTTTAACATTGATAAGATTTTATTTCCGTGCAACTATTATTTAAATGGAAAATTTAAGTATTTGGATGATGTTTAGTTGCATTTACTATAGTGGGGTATGATTTAAGACTATAACATATGTACGTTGTATGGGGAAAAGAATGTATAATAGGTTCTAGAAGAATTATCCGTACATGACTGCATGACGGAATACGACCGGGTGGAAGTGGTGAACGATTTGCAAGCAAATCGTCCTTCGATTGATCTAATTAATGTTTATTACGGAGTTCAACACCATCAAAATTTATAGCCTATGGATATAAATAATATGCCTTATGGCCAAGTCAATGAACAAGATTTTGTTGAATTACCCTAAGATCAAGAATACATATGGTTTAAAGTTGATGTGGCTACAATTTGAATGAATGTCATGTATACAAAGAGCTAAAATATATGGTTTGTGATAATGTAAAGAATGGTACAACAAAATTTCTGAAGTGCTCGCAAGTTCACAAAAGGTATTAAAGTATTTCCCCTTTATCCAGGGTTAAATAGATTTTTCTCTGTACTGAGGATAGCATAGGACCTGACACAGAACACTCGAGCTGAGTGTGTTATCCATTTGATTATCTCATATGACATATTTTAAACTCACAACACCCTGATTTTGCAAAATATCCACGTAATCTCTGTCTTTCATTATCAACCAACGAATTTAACTCTTTCTATAATTTAAGCACTAATCAGAGTTATTGACCACTGGTCATGGTGCTTTTAAGTCTCCCTCCAACACTGTGCATGAGAAAAGAGTTCACATTATTATCGTTGTTAATACATGGTTAATAGGCTTCAAATAATGATATTGATATTTTCTTAGCCCCGTTAATCGAAGAACTTAGAGAGTTGTGGAATGAAGGAGGGCATTTGACACTCACATGGGTGAAGAGTTCACAATTAAATCAATGGCTATATATGATATCCACGACTTTCTTGCCTACGATACCTTATCCGATTGAAATGTTCATGGTTATTACATATATCCCATCGATGGGGAGGAACCTAAATCCACTTGGCTACATAATAGTGGGAAGATGAATTATGTCTATCATTTTATATTTCATTCGAGTAGTCCTACTTTTAAGAATGAAAAGTCTAACTTTTACCGGGTTGTCAAGAGTGTAAGTAAAAAACTTCTAGGCTTTTCGGTTATCAAATCGAAGAGAATGCAACGGAAGCCAATTCAGGGAATAATTTTGTAGGCATATACCCTTAGTTTATAGGCCAGAAGCATAAATCAATGCAGGATCCTCAAGATCCTAGTAAAATGATAGCATGGTCCAAATAATTATTATTATTTGATTTGTCGTATTAAAAAGATCAGCGTATAAGAAATTTAATTGATGTGATGCATATGGAGAATAATTTTGTGAAACATTTAGAAGGAATAAATCTGGATGGATCTTATTTGAAATATAGAGAGAGGGCATGTTGCAATATAAAAGGAGATAAAAAAAATTGTAGTTGAAAACTGATCCTACAACTAAAAGAGATCTGTGGGTGTTTTCACTTTAACTACTAGTGATAAAAAGATCCTACTAGACATGTTATTCAACTTAAAGACTCTGAATGGTTATTCCAGTAGTTTGCACATGGTTGTAAGCTACCAAACAAATAACTTAAAATCGTGCAAGTCTCACGAGTGGCACGACATTATCTAATTAATCCCTTAGTTTTTAAGGCATTGATTTTCTGAGCACGATGATATACTCAGGGAAATTATGCAAATTACTCTATGCGATAACTTAATGTGTGAAAAAAGTGGTAAGTAAGATGCACATTAAGGCTGCGAAAGACACTTTAGCTGAGGCGACTTGTGTCTTGGAGAAGTATGTTTTTTTCTATCATTCTTTAGCATCAGCATCCACCTGCTTGCGCATTTACGCGATGAGGCTTCGTTATGTGCACTCGTTAGGTACCAATGGATGTACGTTTTTGATCAATTTAAGAAAACCATCAAAGTCTATGTTAATAATACACAGTATATTGGAGGGTCAATGGTGGAAGAATAACTAGAAAAAGAATCATAATTATACGCGTGCGAACATATGCTGGAATAAGGTCCCAAGAGGTTCAATCCTCATAGACAAACACTAATCGAGGAAGCTGATAATTTTGAGGATGAACTGCCATTTTGAAACCCTAAAGAGGAGAGACTCACCAATCTTCAATATGAGAAAGAAACTCATTGAGTTTTTGAATCCCAAGATGTAGTTAAAGATTGGAGAACATAAGTAACTACTTATATAACTTCTTCTTTTTTTACTTATAGTCATTATGTTACCATCTAAACTCTATAATTTCATTAACACATTTAGGAAGTATGAGTGCGAAATGGCCAGAAATTAGAAAAGAAGTGATTTTAGGGCATGGGTATCAAAAGAGTTAATTACCACCTCTTTTGTTGCGAGTATTAATATATGTTCTGTAAAACATGCCCTAATACAAATAGATTAAAAATGCATTTTTAAAGAAATGTGATGTGTCTTAAAGACTTGCACGCCTAACTAAAGTCCGAGTTTTCGTGCTAAGGATTTTTTTTAAATTCCACATCAATGGATTCAATTTTGTCTCATACCCAGGCAAGGAAAACTATTGATGCAAAATAATGGAATATCAAATTCTTCCTTGACTTCTTGTTTAGATAACAAAAGCGATAACCAAACAAAGGACATGGTGATGACCTATTATGGGATTGTGGAACAAATCTTGAAACTACATTACTTAGACTACAAAGAAATTTTCTTCTATCACGACTATTGGCGGGTGGTGGATACAATTAATGGTTGTAAGTTGATACTCCTTCAAAAATTTGTAATGGTAGACTTATATACGATGAAGAGAAAATATTTCATGATCGATGATCCATTTATTTATGAATTTTAAAATGACAAGAAGGTATTCTACTCCAAGTGCATAAATGATAAAAAAAATGGTTTGCTATTAAGCATATACCAAAGGGTTTGACTCCTCTAGGAGACGAATTAAAGGTCCCAATAGAATTTTGGTCTACTCTTGATGACATTATTAATTTTAACATTCTTTTAGTTGATTTAGACGAAGATTTAGTTGTGAAATATTTTATTATTGTCATTTAGTTAACTCTTGTATCGCAACCCTATTTGTATCGTATGTATTGGAACAACCTTCATATTTATTTACGTTTGTGCATATTTTACTCATATACTTAGTCATCTTACACTTTCTTCCCCGTCGCTCAAATTTTGCAAAATAGCATTTTGTAGACCTTCTTAAGTTTTGAATGTGACATTGATAACAAACTGCAAATCTTAGGAAACCACACAAATGGTCAAAAATTATGTTGATGTTCAATATTTGTGCGGTTTCCACAATTGATGTTTTGTGTTATGTGATGTTTACCCAGACACAAGTCATCAAAGTCTTTTATTGGTAACAGTAATTCCATTTTTTTATATTCTTCAATCATTAATCTTACTTTATTTTGTGTTAGTGTTATACTTTTAGCTTGTATCACTATTCCCACTTTTTTTATTATCATTTATACAGTCACATATATTTTCATAAATGAAAGACCCAAAAAGGGGCGCATGTATAATAATTTTCTACACTTTCAACACATTTCACAAATATTTTCACAAATCAAAAGAGACACCTTAGATTCGAATTATGGGCTAAACCCAACCATGTTCATCTTAAGAACTATGTGGACTTTGATGCCATTTTTTTCGGCATTGGCATCCCGAAGTTATTTTAGGATTCAAGTCCTTTGTTACTTACCATTTGGAACGTTTTGAAGTCTTGTTTACATGACTAGTTAGAGAAGGAACATTTTGAAGTCTTATTTCGTGGATGGCAACAAACACTTTATTGGATTTTTATAAAGATATAGCGGCGGTAATATCATATTCAAGCAAGTATTTGTTTTGTTATTATTGTGTTGAAGAATGTGATGGATTTAGTTAATTTAGGTTGTATTATTATTTTTTTATTTAGGGATGTTGTAGTGGCTAAATATTTATTTCTGAAAATATAAATAGGTTTGAAAAACATACAAGTTTTTTTTATGCAGAAAATTAAGATTTATTTTTACTTTTACAATTTTCTCATAGCTTTGTTCATGATCCAAAATGGTGAACCCAAGTGTGATGATTTAAAATATATAATCATCATTTTAAACCATGACTATAGAATTTATAATTTTGAATGGTCACACTACGGGTCACAGTTTCAAGCCGTGACCACCGTGTCTTGGTTTTGGACGATGGCGATCCAATCAACATTAATGTCACCCAGTGGACCGTGTCCCATGAATTCTTCACCCTTGATATGGCCACGTTTCCAATTATAATCCAAAGTCCTTGGTCACGGTCCAAACCGTTACCATATGTCTATTTTGGTGTATCGACTTTCCTCTCCCAAAGATCCTTTAAGCATAGGAGTCGAACGATCTAAATGATGGGAGGATGAACAAATAGAAAAAGAAGTCGGGATTTCCAAATCTGATAATCTGTCTCATGAGCAGCGACTCCCTCCTAAAATGGGGATAGCAGGAGGCGGATCCACCCTCCTAAAATGTAACTCCTGAGCAGCGACTCCCTCCTAGTCCCCTCATAAGGCCATGTCCTTTAACTCCCTCACCCTAGCCTCCAAAGAAGAAATACGACCTATAACTAACTATGCCATCTTAGATCTCCCTGGATTAAGACCCTCATCCGATGGTTTGGCTCTCTCCTAGGTCGCCATCTGCTGATTCCAAATATCAAAGTCTAATAAACCCTCCACAAAACAAATATGTGTGAAAGAAAGGTCCTCCCCACTACCTTGAGTAGTCCTCTAGGGACCCTCATCATCCACACCATCACCCAACCATAAGCGTGCCCCCACAACATTCATATACCTAAGGAAGTCCACCGACACGGGCGAAAGAGATATCCTTGAGGACCCAGGATCCATCCTCCCCTCACCCCCTGATACGTCAGACGTCGATACATATCGACCTCAATAACCCATCTCAGACACTTCTCTTTGAGCCCCGGGCGTGCCTCGGGATCCACTCCCTAAGACCCTAATCCCACCTCCAAAACTGCCCCCAGGCTCCAGAACCACCCTCAGGCACTGTCTCCGCTAGGCCAACCCTAAAAACTAGATAATCCCAACCCACTACCTATGTCTCACCTACTAGAAGTAGGGGTGGCCATAGGCCCGAGGCCCGCCAAGCCCGTCCAGCCTGCCCAATAAAGTAATAGGGCTTGGGTAAGGTTAATAGGCCCGCAAAGCGGGCTTGGCAAAATTTTATAGGCTCGATTTTTTTCAGGCGGGCTTGGGCATGAGTTCTTAAGCCCGATGAGGCCCGGCCTGGCCCGAGGCCCGAAAAAAATATATATATATGTGCGTGTGTTGGGGGGGGACTTTTATAAATATAAAAACGTATACCAAGTCTTTTCATGTAGAGTGGAAAACTTTATATATGGACTTTGTAATATATAGAGTTTAAAACATATTTTTAATTTAAAAAAATGGTCTTTAAATAAAAAAAGATAGGTATTTTAATTTAAAAAAAAATCTTTTAATTAACATAATAAGGCCCGATCGGGCGGGCCTGGGTAAAAAGCTTTCAAATCTGGGCGGGCTTGGGATTACATAATAAGGCCCGATCTGGGCCCGACCGGGCTTGGGATAGTACTTAATTTTTTAAGCCCGGACCGAGCCCGACCGGGCTTGCCCAGGCCCGGCCCACGGCCACCCCTAACTAGAAGTACCTGATCCCAACCCCTTGCCCTGGGCACCTCCCCCACCGACATCAAAATAGTCCGGTCTAACAAATTCCCCTAGTCACCTTCCCCACATAACCATGATAATCAAAGTCATTACTTAAAAAGTAACTCACAGTTTACCCCTCCATGAACATATCTCAGTCCACCGCAATTAACCCCTCTATGTGTATCATATAGTAAGGATTGGAAATGGTACCCTGGCCAGGTAATCCCACATATACTACTGAATAATCCTCTCCCCCATATAGAAAATGGCCCCGTAGGGCCCCTCTAGTAGAAACCTCCTCCCAGACATCTCTTACATCACTAGTCCAACTCCTAACCCATGGCGGGCCAAGCCCCAGGGTACCAAAAAAAAGAAAACCACCAAAACTAAAAGTGAGTCGGTATAAATACATAAATATTAAACCATGAAGATATAAATACTCTGAAAAGTGTTAAAAGTACTTACACCGTCAAGAGTGATCTTGTTCACGATCTCCCTGGATGCCTCCATAGTCATGGATGACTCCCGCCCCAAATTCCCCCGAGCATAACATGTGAAAAGGTGAAAAGTACACTCCATCGGTGTCGAAATCAAAGATGGCTCAAAATACATGACCACGTAAGCAAAAAACCTTAAGTGCATAAACTCACAAACTAAAAATAATAATAAATATATGTATAAAATTGCAGAATAAATTAAATAGAAAATAATAGAGGTTGCTTATTCTTAAAAAGAGTTTGTGCAAGCCAAAAATCAATTAATAAATCCCAATAAGAAGAGGGTCGAATTCCATGGAAATTGGTAAAACGATTGTTCAATTGGTAAAATTATTGATCAATTACACTTATAGAGGAATTTTATTGAACATGTAGTGTGAGTATGATATTGCCACACCCCGCTCAATTCTGGCATCGGCCTCCACCAAAACTAAGACGGACGTGAGTAAATGAAATACCATTCTTAGCATGAGACAGATATGAGACATATAAAATTAATCCACAAGATAAATGACAATCAATCCCAAAAGATATACCAACCAACTAAGCGATAAAGGATCCGCCTCACACTAAAACTCGAATAAACTCAATCTCCAACAATATAAATTGAATAATATCCCATTATAAATATCTGAGTAAAATCGTACAACTGTGGAACCGAATGGCCCATCAAAACCATTAACCGAGTCTCAATACAAATGCGAAGGAATGAAAAACTTATCTACACTACTAAACTCAACTAAAATACTCTGATTGCGCCTCCAATATAAACTCCAAAAATCCTGCAATAAATTTAGCACTAAAACCTAAAAATATTAATCAACACACGAGGTCAAAGTCCCGAGCATGAATACACACTACTCCCCACAAATAGGGTCCGTGAACCCAGACAATAGCATTATACGCAATAAATATCACAATAGAATATTTGAAATTAAATAGGATAATTAAACGCGATACATATAAATTACTAACTACTCGTAGAGATCCCCATTTATAAAGGCACACCAATATGATTTTAAATTCCCAAGTCCCCCGATGCTAATTTTATTTAATTAGCCCACTTTATTATTGTTCTCACTTTTTCTTATGACGGTCCTCCCGTCTTGGGTGGTAATCCATCAAAGTGTCACCCTTCCCCTTGTCAATCAACCTCTGACCCGTTTAAAATGTCGGCCCCGACACATTATGTCGCCATAAATTTTAATACCCATTTTTATCTTAGGCATTAATTCTCAATTTATCAATTTCTTAATTTATAAACTACCCCACCCTTTTAATCGATGTGAGATCCTCAAAATAACCCTTAGTCACATACCTAAGGGTCCCCAAGTTATCAATACGTCCTACCCTAAGTATAGGATGAATTTCTAACATAAACTTCAACCTACTCTCATGCCTAGGCTAGCGTAACGGCAATAAAGTGACAAAAATTAGCCCACCCCCAACATAATAAAGTCGTAAAAATCTGCCCTCACTAGTCCCATACCTAGAAGGAGTAAATCATATAAAGGACTACCCACTAGTCCCATACCTAGAAGGCATCCTAAAATACAGGGAGAGTAAAAATACCCAACAACCCATCGTCAAAAAAGGCAATTAAATATTACCAACAAGTCAGACAACCAATCATAATAAATCAACGTTTAAAACTACTCACAATAGTCCAATTCAATTAAATCTAAATTTAATTATCACATCGTCATAAAAACCCAATTAATCCCATTTAATTATTTTAAATATAATACACCGAGATTTCATCATTAATACATCATATTTCCAATTTCATTATCTCTGCACAATTTACATGAGTTATACTCCCCCAAATTCATTTAACTTAAAACTAGGGTTTTTCTACCTGCAACCTATACCAATAAAATCCAAAATCCACTCATCAATCCTGCGTACCCAAGGGTTATGAATATTATTCAGATTAAAAGATTTAAAAAAAATAGTCCCATAATTAGTGTCCACAATCTCTAATTAAGTTACTAATTGATTTTTAATCAAAAATACATGATTAAGGGTTTATGCGATACTTAAAACGCATGATACTAAAGGAAATGAATATAGTATTCATGCCTGAGATTAAGTTCAAAATAAACCGGTAGCACGTTTGGATTCCTCTCGAAGAATTAACAAAGAAATGTTCTTAAACAAACTTGATTAAATTCCAATTAAGCCTTCCAAAACTTGAAACAAAAACATGATTATGTTAGAGGTTGATGATTATGGTTGACAGGAAAAATATTTTGAAGTGTTCTCTGAAGAAAAACTTGTGAAAAAGTGTTTATGAGAAGTCCCCCTATGGATTATTAGTCTTATATACTAATTAGGAATCCTAATCCCACTCTAACACTACAAATGAAATCACAAAACCGCCTCAAATCTGGTATAGTTGATCGATAGACTCTCCAAATCGATCGAATAGGCACGCGACCACTTCCATTCCCCTTCATTTAATTCCATTTAACTGAAAATCAAATTTTCCATTAGTCACGGCCTAAATTCGTGTCAAATGTTTTTTCATTTTTTTTAAGATAAACTTAAAATTCTCATAAAAACTTCATTTTAAATTCGATTTCGATTTCGTTTGAAATTATACTTTTTAAATAATAAAAGCAACATAATAAATTAATAAAAATCTAAAATTTTATTTTTCTAGAAAAATCCCATTTAGTTAAATAAATCAATTATAAAAATACGGGGTGTTACATACTTCCCCACTAGCGAAGAATTTCGTCCTCAAAATTAGACGAAACATACACATCAACGCAAAAATCTCGCAAAAAGAAAATAAGGCTCACATATGCCTACTCGTAGAATTCCATAATTGGCCGCCCATACACCTAATCCTACACGCACCTACCCCACGAACAACAAAATAATATATATATTGCCTATATGCGTATGCATAACTATGAAAATAATGGCTTACCACACGCTCTCACAAATCCTCCACTCGATCATATATCCGAAAATCATCAAAATGCTAACGTCCTCAAATGAAATCTCAACACCAAAAATCGATACATACGATACCTAACATTTCTACTAAAATCTCCAAAATAATTATCGTCTCCATAATCCATTCTAAGGATCCTCACATCAAGCTTGTTAATTCTAAACTCAATGCCTACAACGTCCTTAACTCAAAACTTCACATCTCCAAGAAACACATCTAATGCATATGCTAGAACCTCTACTTTAGGGAGTAAAAATCAACAAAGAGAATCAAAGATCGATAACGAGGAAGATAAATGGACTCATAACCTACGAGACCTAAGACCTTTCTCTGATACCATCTGTCACACCCCGCTCAATTCTGGCATCGACCGCCACCAAAACTAAGTCAGGATGAAATACCATTCTTGGCATGGGACAGATATGAGACATATAAAATTAATCCACAAGATAAATGACAATAAATCCCAAAAGATAAACCAACCAATTAAGCGATAAAAGATCCGTCTCATACTAAAACTCGAATAAATCCAATCTCCAATAATATAAACTGAATAAAATCCCATTATAAATATCTGAGTAAAACCGTACAAATGTGGAACCAAATGGCTCATCAAAACCATAAACCGAGTCTCAATACAAATGCGAAGGAATGGAAAACTTATCTACACTACTTAACCAACTAAAATACTTCGATTGCGTCTCCACGATAAACTCTAAAAATCCTGCAATAACTCTAGCACTAAAACTTCAAAATATTAATCAACGCACGAGGTTAGAGCCCCGAGCATGAATACACACTACTCGCCTCAAATAGGGTCCGTGAACCCATACAATATCGTTATGCACAATAAATATCACAATAGAGTATTTTAAATTAAACGGGATAATTAAACGCGATACATATAAATTACTAACTACACGTAGAGATCCCCATTTATAAAGGCACACTAAAATGATTTTAATTTCCCAAGTCCCCCAATGCTAATTTTATTTAATTAGCAAATTTTATTATTGTTCTCACTTTTTATTATGACGGTCCTCCCATCCTGGGTGCTAATCCACCAAAGTGTCACATTTCCCCTTGTCAATTGACCTCTGACCCGTTTAAACTGTCAGCCCTGACACATGACAAGGTTCCACACATAACACGATATAAATCGCCCTCTGACTCGTTTAAACTGTCGGCCCCGACACATTATGTTGCTATAAATTTTAATACCCATTTTTATCTTAGACATTAATTCTCAATTTCTCAATTTATAAATTACCCTACCCTTTTAATCGATGTGAGATCCTCAAAATACCCCATAGTACCATACCTAAGGGTCCCCGGGTTATCAATACGTCCTATCCTAAGTATATGATGAATTTCTAACATAAACTTCAACCTAGTCTCATGCCTAGGCTAGTGTAACGACGATAAAGTGGCAAAAATCAGCCCACCCCCAACATAATAAAGTCGTAATAATCGGCTCTCACTAGTCCCATACCAAGAAGGCTTAAATCATCAAAAGTCCTACCTATTAGTCGCATACCTATAAGGCATCCTAAAATATAGGGAGAGAAAAAAATACCCAGCAACCCATCGTCACAAAAGGCAATTAAATAATACCAACAAGTCACACAACCAATCATAATAAATCAACATATAAAACTACTCACAATAGTCCAATTCAATTAAATCTTAATTTAATTATCACATCATAATAAACACCCAATTAATCCCATTTAATTATTTTAAATATAATACACCGAGATTTCATCATTAATACATCATATTTCCAATTTCATTAGCTCTACACAATTTACATGAGTTATACGCCCCCAAATTCATTTAATTAAAAACTAGGGTTTTTCTACCTGCAACTTATACCAATAAAACCCAAAACCCACTCATTAATCCTACGTACCCAAGGGTTATGAATATTATTTAGATTAAAAGATTTAAAAAAAACAGCCCCATAATTAGTGTCCGCAATCTCTAATTAAGTTACTAATTGATTTTTAATCAAAAACACATGATTAAGGGTTTATGCGACACTTAAAACGCATAATACTAAAGGAAAGGAATAGAGTATTCATGCCTGAGATTAAGTTGAAGAAAAATCGGTAGCACGGTTGGATTCCTCTCAAAAAAATAACAAAGAAATGTTCTTGAACAAATTTGATTAAATCCCAATTAAGCCTTCCAAAACTTGTGATAAAAACTTGATTATGTTGGAGGTTGATGATTATGGTTGAGAGGAAAAATATTTAGAAGTGTTCTCTGCAGAAAAACTTGTGAAAAAGTGTTTATGAGAAGTCCCCCTACGGATTATTAGTCTTATATACTAATTAGGAATCCTAATCACACTCTAACACTACAAATGAAATCACCGAACCGCCTCAAATCTGGCATAGTCGATCGATCAACTCTCTAAGTCGATCGATCGATCGAATAGGTACGTGACCACTTCCACTCCCTTTCGTTTAATTCCATTTAATCGAAAATCAAATTTTCCATTAGTCACGGCCGAAATCCATGACAAATGTTTTTTTTTTTTTTTTTAATGCTAAACTTAAAACTCTCATAAAAACTTCATTTTAAAGCCGATTTCGATTCCTTTTGAAATTCTACTTTCTAAATTATAAAAGCAACATAATTAATCAATAAAAATCTAAAATTTTATTTTTCTCAAAAATTCCCATTTAGTTAAATAAATCAATTATAAAAACACGGGGTGTTACAGATATTTTATGCGAATTTTGTTGAATAAAATGAAGGTAACTAGCGAGTAAACATAAAAATAAAAAGTAATTGAGAATTCAAATGAGAGTGAAAACTAGGAATCATGAGTTCAATATGAATCTTAAAACAAATGATTGATTGAATATATAAATGTTTTAATTTAGTGAATCCTTGTGTGAAATCAAATATAAAGTGTGAAGGTATTAACCAAAAACATTTAATTAAGATCTATTATGAAGAATTAAAACCAATTGAATTAGAATTGGGGAGATCCATCATCTATCAATATTGCTTGACAATATGGATGAAGAGCATTTCCTACAATACCAACTCAACTTTACCAACAAATACATTATTATATCAATCTATAACTAATTGAATATTATTCATATTGAATTTACTACGCCAACCAGATGGATCAAGAAATTCGTAGTTGAAAATACAAAAGAAATAAAAATAAAGATGAAGTAAAGAAATCAAGCCATAGATCTTGAATGAAAATAAGATTTTAATCTTCAATTATCTTCAAATTTTCACAAATTTGGCATTTCTTCCTCTTTCTCTCTCTAGAATTCTCTAAATGACAAGTATGAACTATCCCTAAGCTTAGAGTGATGTCAAAATCCCCCCCCCCCCCCAATCCATAGCCTTAAAAAATGTTTCCTTAGAACTAAAATCTCATAACGGTATTGTTTAAATATTTTGGTGAAGAAAAATACTTCCTCTTACGGAAAAATACATCCTAAAAGGGAAAAAGACAAATTGATAGGGGCAAGATGCATCTTAAAGGGGAAAAATATATCTTAACAAGGTCCAAATACACCTTACTCTGTGCTATCAAAAATGCCCAAAAAATCATCCAGAACTCCTCTAATCATTCTTTAAAGAGTTGGACATCCTATTTTTAAGCCAGGACATGCCTTTTATGGGAAATGAGCTTTGCTTTACATGTCGAATGATCTAATTCCCTACACAATTCACGTAAAAATACCTCAAAGATTAGGAAATAAGGCCTCGAGGAAGATGTATTTTCCATACATATCAATTTATATGTGCAATATTGGTCTCTAATCACCCCCAATATCTCATGCTAGGCCTTAGCATGTGAACTGATCACACAAAAGGGAGAGAAAGAACTTAATTCCTATCTATAAGAAAAAGAAAAAGAAAAAATGATAGTGACACTTTTATGGGCCTCTCGATTTCATTTAATGTATTAAATAGGCCTTTTAAATCCCTAGGTTCCCCTAGAGGATGAGTGAAGTCTGGTGACGGTTTAAAATGAATATATCCACAAAATTTAAAACTCCTCAATATTTTATCCTGAATTCTGAGTATATGATTACTCCACAAAATTTCTAAAAAAATATTTAACTAGCTAGCAAACAACTTTATTTTAGCATCAAAATTTACAAATTATATTAATCATGAAGTCAATTTGTGTGCATAAAATATGGCAACGTGAGTGTGTTACGGCTAATAAGTCAAAAAAAGGTCCTAAAGCTAAACAATCTAGATTTATATGAAAATTACGCTTTGACTGAATCCTCACCGGGAGTACACTCACAATTGGAACGATCAAATATGGTGTGACTATCATTATATATGAGATATAAAAGAGTATATGTAGAAAAATTGAGATCTCACCTATAAATATTTTTAAAAAAGCCGTAATATTTAAGGATTGATAATCTCAAGATAGGAATCCATTCTATATGTTGAAAGTGAACTCAAGTTATCATCTCCATCATTCTACCTTCAAATCATCTCTTACCTATGATCAGATAGCAGTTTTATGTCGATTGTAATAAGGCTAGGTTAAAGGCTAAGAAACAAATGGTAAAGAAATTCAAAGGTATCTGTGGAATGTGTTGAGAACTACAACGAAGATTACAAAAAAAGCATAGGGCATTTAGGACTTGATTTCTATAGTTTCACTTTTCTATATATACTTTTTTTTCTTCTTTGTTTTTATTTTCTTCAACTTCCTTTTTTTCGTTTTTCATTTTTTTAATTTCTCTTCTCTTTTTTGTTTTGTCTTTTAACATTATTGTCATTCCCTTTTATCCAGCATGCAAGATGTCCCTAATTATTATCAAACATAAGGGTGTGGATAATATACATGGGTTATACTACTAATATGAAGAGGGTTAGGATAATGGGGGAAGAAATAAAGGCCAATTAACAGCTCAAAGGGGATAACGATGGGTAAATGTATAAACAGGGGTAGGCCAAGGTTGGGGGCTAAGTGAATAATGGATTGTGATCATCATAAGTTTCGTATGACTCTTCAGTGTTAAAACATTTAGGCTTTTCCTTGAGTTAACACCTCAGTGATAAATGTATAGATATTGGTTAAAACAATGAAAATGAGATTATGCAATGAGGTACACTTTTCAAATGATGTGAAAATTTGATGTAAAAAACCCTCATAATGGGGATTACTTTAAACTCACTAGGTTTTAACTATCCACTTTTCATTTCCAAGATTTCCAAGTTAGTTTACTTAAGTAACCTCATTTCAGTATAAATCCTTGTAATGTTCTGCTCATAATTTCCCATGGTTTAAAAAGTACATAAAACTCATGATGGAGCTAATAACAACATGTCGTACTAGAAAATTCAAATTCTTATGGACATTTATCACAATCATGCAATGGGCAATCGAGGTAAACAATATATCCTTGGACTAAAACTACTAACTAGAGAAAAGGGAAGAAATAAGAAAAATGAAACGAGATTTTTTTTTTTATTTTTTTAAATTTGTCAATTTTTTTATTATTTTTATAGAAATGTGCTTCCAACATACAAGGAAAGCAATAACTATCCACTCCCCCGACCCCACCCCACCACACCACACACAAACTAAATTCATCATCATCCTAAATGTTAATAAAAAAAAAGGACATAGATTTAGGCATGTAAGCATAAATGAAAGAAGAATGGGAAAGGATATCACCACGATATTAGCAACAGAAGAACGTTATTTCATGAAGAAATAATTAAAACAAAAAATAAAACAAATATATACAAAATAAAAATGATGCGGTCACAAACAATGGTGTAGAGCATACTTGTGTCAAAATGGATGTAATCAATGCAATTAAGGGGTATATTGGTTGTGGTGATTATGTTTGAATTTATACATGTTATTGACCACAACACAATTGCATAACATGAATGACAAAATCCAGCATTGCACCACTCAAAGAATACAAGTTAATACACCAATTAGTGAGCAAAGGTGATGAGGATGGATGTTGGTGAATATTTAAGTGAAGGTGGGGTGGAGTGAATAAGTGAGACGAGTATCCAAGTGAATTGGGCTCTACACCAAAGACGTTAAGTTGGAAGCGAAATGAGCCGTAGAGATCCTAAAGGACACTAGAACCTAATGCTCTGATACCACTTCTGACACCCCGCCTAATTAAATACCGGATGATCAGTCCTTTATTAAATTAAAATTAAGGTGAACGGTTAGTTCATTCTTAGCATCACTGTCGCAAAATAAGTAGTTCCAATTTAAAAACCCTAAATAATTAAGCTAAGTGTCAAAACAATTTAAAGTCTTCATTTAATTAATTCCATTGTAAAACCTTTTTTAACAAAATGAATTTTGAATTATACATATGAAAAAGATACCAATCATCCAACGAACCATGCCAACTAGATTACTCAAATACAAATAAATAATCACAACCACTGACAATGTAATATATAAAACAATCCCCCCCAAAAAAAAATACTGAAATAATAGAAGTATATTCAATCCCTATCAAGTCTAAACAAGAGTTTGAAAATGGACGACACATGCCCTAACTAAAAGAACTAAACAAAAGTCTGAGGAACCAAAGGAGGAAGCGTCTATTGCAATGACCTATAACTCCCACACAAGTTGCAGCACGTCCAGTCAAATGATTCTACACCTGACGCCCCTGTAGCTGAGGAACCTGTAATATATACATATATATATACAAGAGAGAGAGAAAATGACAGAAAATGGGTCAGAGCCCGAGTGTAAAATAGTTTCAAAAAAGTTTAGCAAGTATTTAAAATTCTTACCGGCTAATATAACCACCATGTTAGTACGCGACACTCTCTTGAGAATTCTCACCTCTCATCTAATGTGCACTCCTACCATACGACTACATACATCATAAGTCTATCTAACTTATCTCCTAATGGATTTATTTTGAGAAGTCACAAGGCTATGATATTTAGTTTAGAGATCAATCTCTTCATGATTACTTACGTTACTTAATATATCTCAGTACCGTTAAAAAAAATTCCTGAATACATATTATAAAATTTAGGGCATTGATTCACTACTTAACTACTTATATGCAGAGTAGAACATTTCCATATAGATATGTATATATACTAATCATCCATATAATATATATACTATCAGCAGCCCATATAAAATCTATAGTGCTGGCGTACTCTGCTATCAAGTCCCCGCATCACTCGTACTAAGGGAAATACTATTTCGAAATCACTCTCGAACTGTATTAACACAATACACACAAAATGGAGGTGAATCATAGTTCCAAGTCACTAAGAGGTTCGCACATACCCCTCACGTCTCTTAGTAATGTCTGGCTATCATTCTCAGATAGCATGTACTAAGAAATCCTATGTTCTGGGGTATAAGTCAATATTCGACATAAAGGTCCCATCGAGATAAGACTGTCTCGATGCGACAACCTCCGTGATAGCAAGTAGTGCAGGTATGATTGTACACAAGCATAATATAAATATATACACATGCACCCAGTCATATACATAAATATTCTCATTTTCCAATTAGGTTCATCCACGACCCATAATAATAATAATTATTAACCGTACTTAGTAAAATTTTAACTTGATTATCTCGCATAAAGGGTTCGTCCCTTTTATTCTCAATTATAATCCTTTCATACATACTTCTCATCTCTCGAAGTATTCTCTCTTACTAAAGATAATTTTAGTAGGTTCATCCTCTCTAACCTACTAGTCTAAGTCATTTATAAACATCTCAATTATGTAGGTAACGGGAGAATGATTTCAATATGTAGTAAACCCCCCGTTAACCCTTGGTTTCATCCCATATAAAATTTCATTCAACGGTATTCTACTTTGACCCTATTAGTCCTCTTCATGAACCATTATGCTCTTTAAATAATATTCAAGGGTTCCTATGCATTTTATCCGGATTAAACGAAAAGGGGAAAAAATGTTATTTTCCTGGAAGGATCAATCGATCGAGGAAAGGGGTTGATCAATTGATCAGTCGATCGATCGACACTCTTGGGTCGATCGATCGATCAAGCAGTTCTTGACCAGAAAACTGCAAATTCGACCTACGGGTTTCATCCAATAATTTCCACCAAAACACCATTAATGATCCTCAAGCTCCCAAACAAGTTTTCTACTGGTTTCATATACCTATATACATGCTTTCCTACATGAATCATGTACAAATTCATCAAATGTATTGAATTAAAGTGATAATTCATTATAATGATCAAGAACCCTAGTTTTTAATTAATTTCAAATCTTCTAATTCTTTTTCCAGATTTCTCACTTCTAAATCAATAAAATTTCGTGGGTAATCCTCTACATATGTTGAGATTTATAGAATACACTTATTTCCTATAAAGCATGTGATTTAAACTCCCTAAATCATCAGATTCTTCCTTAAAAACATATATTCATCAACCCTATTCTAACATGGGAGAAATATTAACTAGAAAAATAGCAAGATAGATACTTGCCTGGGATTCGAAGGTCTGATTTGTTGGTGATAAGGATATGGCTCCGTTCCTCGTCTTACAATCTATGCCCCGGTGGTGTTAATCTTGAAAGATGTGCTACGGTTTGTGATCAATTCTTGAAAAGCTCTCTACATTTCTTCTCTAATGGTCGTTATAAGTTTTTGTGATTGTTAACCCTACAAGATAACCTCAAATAGCTGATATAACTTAGAAAAATTCGTGAATTTCATTACCCCAAAATAGAAAATGACTATTATACCCTCCCGGGATGTGAGTTAGGCCTAAAAATGCCCCGAGACTCAAACTAAACTCCCGGGTACACTTTTCTGACTATCTCGACATTTTCAGACACGTCGGTGCACTCGAAATGACCATACGGGGGACTTATAATTTATTCACTTTTATAATAATAATTTTAGTCCCGACAAGACACAAGCGCGTCCTGACTTAATTTTCATAATTGTCATATTATTCACTCGTGATAATATCAATAATTTCAATTTCATACATTACTTTACTCATCTAGTAATATTCAACAAATGCCCAATAATTACTAACTCTCGTCACGCTAGTAAATGTTTTAAACAAAATTCTGGATTAATATTAAATTAATAATTTAATAAATCCTCAATTTTAAAAGTCATAAAAATACGGGATATTACACCATCAACCCTCCAAAATCATAACACCCATACCCCATAACATATTCCCTTACCATAATAACCCTTGTACGCTACCATTGCTCCTAAGTCTAGAAACCCACTACCCCGCTAATCCTACCAACCAATCGTTTTCCCCTCTCTCTGTTACCACTTCCCTCCACTTGCATAACCCATAACACTAACTATCCTCCACTTCCCACCCCAACCTAACACCACACTATGCTGCTACCACTCCCTCTTCAACCTAACCTTCATCACCCCGAAACTAATTCGAGACCACCTTAGCCCGCTACCACCACACCCCATTTACCACACTACACCTAACTCATAGCACTTAATTGCTTCTTTCCACACAAACACACACACCCACACAATATGATCCCACCCCATACCCATTTTTCCCAACTTCTGAGAACATCCCAGCTAGCTACGCTAGAAACTTGCTTGTGGTTAAAAAGTGTTTGTCAATAGCCAAGTGCAAACCACAAAACAAGTAGTAAATCTCTGTAAGTACATGGTCCAAATCCACGAAGATTGGTAAAACTATCAAGAAATTACACTTATAGAGACATTTTCTCAAACATGTAGTGTGAGTGTGAAATTAGATGTGAATTTGGTTGAATAAAATTAATTTAATTAAAGAGTAGACACAAAACAACATGTAATTGTGAATTCAAATTAGAGTGAAGGTTAGGGATCATGAGTTCAATAAAAATATTAACACAAATGATTCATTGACTATAAAGATGCATTAATTTGGTGAATCCTCGTGTGAAATTAAATATCAAGTGTGAAGTTATTAACCAACAACACTTAATTAAGATCTATTATGAACAACTAAAGCCAATAGAATTAGAATCATGGAGATCCACCATCTATATTGCTTGACAATATGCATGAAAAGAAACCCCTACAATATTAACTCAACTTCACCAATAAATACATTCTACAATTAATCTATGACTAATTAAATATGATTCACATTTAATTCACTACTCTACCATATAGATCTAACAATTCATAGTTGAGAATACAAAAGAAATATATCAAAAGATGAAGTAGAGAAACAAAGCTATAAATCGTGAATTAAAATAGGGATTCAATCTTCAATTATCTTCAACTCTGGTACCAATCCTTCTAAAACTCTATATGAACCAAGTATGAACTATCCCTAAGATCGAAATGATGTCAAAAGTCCCCCTTCCCAAGGACTCAAAAAATGCTATTTTAAAACTAAAATCTTATAATGGAATTGTTGTAATTTTTTAGTGAAGGAAAATACATCATCTATAGAAAAGTATATCCTAGAGGGAAAAATACATCATGATAGGGGCAAGATACACCTCGACGGGTCAAAATACATCCTGATGGGGCCAAAATACATCATTGTGTTGTCCAAAATGCCCAAAAATCATCCAAGACTCCTCTAATCCATCTTTTAAGAGTTGGACATCCTTTTTTAAAGTCGAGGCATACCTTTTGTAGGAAATGAACTTCTCTTCACATGTAAGACGCTTCATTGGCCTTATAAAAGCATAGATTTAAAGTCAAATAATATATAAGATTTAAATAAAATGTATGCACATAAAAATAGCTCAAAAGGTAGGGAAAGAGGCCTCGAGAAAGATGTGAGAAAGATGTATTATATATATATATATATATATATATATATATATATATATATATATATATATATATATGTGTGTGTGTGTGTGTGTGTGTGTGTGTGTGTGTGTGTGTGTGTGTGTGTGTGTGTGTGTGTGTGTGTGCGCAATATTGGTCTTTAATTTTAGGTAAAACACGTACCTCACACATATAAGAAAATACCATAAAACTATGAGTAAGGTACCTCGAGAAGATGGGCATAGACTGGTATATCTCTGTCATTCCCAAATGACCCTTTACATATTCAAAGATTCCGTAAATATCCATTAAAAATGGCATTCACCAGAGATGGATCCGACCAGCTGTCCCCGACACCAACATCTCCCTAATGATAAGCAACAATAAACACTAAACATGCCATCTCAATGTGACCATATCCACACATGGATCCTCCACCACCCCAAATAAGATGCCAAACTCTTAGACTCGTGTATTGCCCCCGAGTAGAAAGAACCACTATCCCAGAGGTCACCACCTAGTCCACCACTAATGGAACCTCATCAAATGGCAGCCCTGTAAAAGTAAAGAATTCCAAGGGGGTCATCATCATATCCATCATCAATAAATGAAAACTACTAGTAGTATTCCACCAGCGCTCTCCCATTGTAGAAGTGATCATCCCATGCCTCAAAAATTGTTAAGTGGTTAGGTAGTAGAGAAAATAACAAATACCTATAGGATATATGAAGGCACGGACAAAAGGAGTAGTCCTCACACAAGTACTATCCACTAGAGCCACATAACCCTTATATTAACACTCTCTCTAGGATGCAAAAAAAGGAAAAACATAAAAAAAAGCATGTTAGTTATATTGAATTATATTAAGAGTTATTTGGGACACTATATTCCCACATTTAATCTCCTACCACTTGGTTCCTTATAACTGGGACGGATAATTAGTTCTGAGGTGACAAAAAGCTCCCCCAGAGCTTTCTCCCACCAGGATTTTAGGTCATCCTATTCCCATACTTAATCTCTTAACCCTCGATTCCAACTAAATGAGAAGAATAACCAGTCGTGAGGTGACCAAGAAATCCCCCAGATCTTTTTCCCTCCAGGAGTTTAGGTTATGTTATTCCCACACTTAATCCTCTAACCCTCGCTTCCCACTAACCTGTAAAGATAACCAATCATTAGGTGACTAGTAAACCCCCTATATATTTCTTCCTGTAGGTTCTAGGCAATTCTATTTCCAAACTTAATCTCCTAACCTTTGGTTTTCACTAAATAAGAAGGATGACCAGTCATGAGGTGCCCAGGAAACCCCTTAGAGCTTTCTCCCTATAGGTGTTTGGGTTATGATTTTCCCATACTTAATCTTATAACCATTGGATCCCACTGAACAAGAGGTATGACTAGTCATTAAGTGAACAGAAAACCCCTTGGAGCTTTATCCCCCATTGTTTGGTCATGATATTCCCACACTTAATCTCCTAACTCTCGATTCTCTCTAAATAGGAATGATAACCAGTTGTGAGGCGACCATGAAACCCATTGGGGATTTATCCTTCTAGATGTTTGGGTTATGCTATTCCCATACTTAATCTCTTAACCCTCAGTCCCCTTTAACCAAGAATGATAACTAGTCATGAGGTGACTAGGAAACCCATTGAGCTTTCTCTATCATGTTATTTAGGTTATGATATTTCCTCACTAAATCTTATAAACCTAGGTTCCCACTAAGTAGAAAGGATAAACAGTCATGAGAGGACCAGGAAACTCTATAGGCGTTTGCATCACACAATTCCCACACTTAATTTACTAGCCCTCTATTTTCGCTAACCAGGAAGGATAACCCGTCGTGAGGTGACTAGTAAATTAACCAAAAACATTATCTGTCCGAGTTTTTGGGTCACATAATTCCCACACTTAATCTCTTAACCCTTGATTCCTATTAACGAGGAAGGATAACAAGAACAATCCAATATAAATCTAAGATAACATAATCATCCACAATAATAAAACCCTACACATGAAGTATAATTGTCTCGATATAAAACTAACTCTCCAAACAGAGTAATAACTACTAATTAGCCAACACTACATAAATGTAAATAGGAATAAAAAGAATGAGAACTTAAGCCCGAAACTTAGATCACATAAGTGCAATAAATGAGAAGTGTACGATAAAATCATAGGTGAGGCCACCGATGGACCATGTCTTGAAAAAAGAATTTAACAAGAATGCTAACATCAAGTTTATGGAGAGTAATAATATAACAGTGTTTGGGATACAATATAACTATGCATCTTTCTCTTATCTTTCAGATATTTTTAAGTTATCCCAACTCAAATAACCCTAAATATCACATGCATCTAACTCCAATCGCATGTGAACCCCATGATTATACTTTATTTATCTCGGCTGAATATAAGAAAAGGTTGCATAATTTTACTAGTCAATACATCTCAAGTGTATGAACATATAAGGGAATACAGTATGTATGTATGTATATAACCACATAAGTACAGCCAATGCACGTATATCACAAATGGGCTACTCTCAAGACCTCACATAATAAAGTCTTATATTTACATCCCTCAAACGGTCATATGCCCCAATACCCTAGGTTATATGAAATTATCACTCGTGAATCACATCTAGATACAACGGGTATTTTCATCCCGTAGTGTTCAGGGTAATCACGACATAGGTAAAGCCCGTCTCTAACTACTGGGGTACCAATGCGATCGCCATAGTACTTTCCCAATATCAATCGATCAACTCACGAAGTTGATTGATCGACCGTTAAAACTTAAGTCCTTATTCCCCATTATAGTATTTATCCCCCAAAAACCTCCATTGATGAAAATCCAAGCTCCCAAATCAACTAGAAATCCAGTTACCTTTATTTACAAGTAATCCAACATCAATCTAACAAATATCTAAGGTTTTACATGATTTTAACATGACTTAAAGGGGTAAATTAAAAATTTACCCAAGAACCCTAGTTTCATAACTTTGATTAATTAAAATTAATATTTGATATCAGTTCATTAAATTAAAAGGGGCTTTGATTGATTATCGGTATAAAATATCTTTCTAACAATTATTCATCAATTCCATCTTAGATTCATAAGGATTTCTATATATTTAAGATTTATCCCAAGAACATGAATAGTAACCTAAATTAACTAACAATTTCATTAAAAAAATTAGTTAATTAATCTAAAAATTTGATTTATATATAATTATTTTTTTATTCCATTGAATAACCATATTCTAAAACAAAAATAATTATATTCAAATATTAAATAAACTTGTCGCAATCCAAAGGTAGGTTGAACTCCAAGCTTAAACCTCCAATTCTCCTCCTTTTTCAAGTTGTCTCCTCTCTCTAGCTATAGGGTTTTTCTCTCTATAAATGTTAAAATGAATTAATATCAACTAAATGACTTTATTAATAAGCTAATTTTGAAATTAGGGCTAGGCCCTTATGGGCCTCAACCTAAAGAGCCCAGTTACTTCTCTAAACTTCCCAAAACCTAGGTCAAGTCATAACCCAATCCATAACGAATAAGACCCAATATTTTAAATCATACTATACATTCCATGTGTCCTTAAGGTCATCCTAATATACCATACCCACATTTATACTAGTCGTTGCGACTCTAAACTCAATTAATAAATTATTTATTAATTTATAAACAATCAAGTATAATTATTTATTTAATTATTACCATGTATTAAGTCCAATTTCATTTACAAATAATATAGATACATAACACATATGAAATTTAAGTGATATCACGAGTCACTGCAGATAATTATAAACATTTCATAATTAAATTTAATGCTTAAAATTACGGGATATTATAGTTTATATGCCTGGAAACGGAATTCCATGCTTACTCTGTATATGTAATTAGTTGAAATGAACTTTAAACATTATCTATATTGTTTTACATCACGCCACACTTGATGTGGTCAGGTCGAAACGAGATAACCCACGAGTGAACCTTAGGTTCGGGTCTTAGCATTACAACTAGGTAAAAGAGCTTTTGGTTCAAATTATAGGAGTCATGTGTAGTTGTTAGATCATGATTTGATCTTCAATAATCAAAATTTTTGTTTGGAACTCAACCTACTAAGGAGAGGGAAGACTCTGGTTTATATGCACTAGCGATGATAGTATTGGAGTTAAGAATTTTAATATCATTAAAGGTTCTTCATTAATAACGATAGGTTGAGTATTAGTCATTTTTCTATCTTATCGGGATCCTTGGGCGTAGGGATATATATATAGGTGAATGATAGCATTAGGAAAGTGCAAACAAAGTTTATATTATTAATTTGGGTGACATTCCCTGCCATGAAGTAATGAGGGTTTAACACTTGTTGAGGATCAAATGACATCTCATGGTGTTCGAGGGTAAGGAGCCTACAGAAAAATTGTGACAATTCACGGGATTGGGTTATCAAAATAACGCAATGGAAGCGTGGTGGTCCCATAACCCACAAACCTCATGCCTTAGTTTGGTACCCACTAGTAGTAATTATGGGGAATAAACTTTATCTTTATATGTAAAATATGTTGTTAGGTGTTTACGCCCTATATAAAAAGATACCACAACTTGGTAAAGCAGAGGCACGTAGGTATTGAATCCTTAGGAAATGGTGTTTAGTATTAAATGGGTTTAGCACTTATAAAAGGGAAAATGTAAAAGATGATTGGGTTATTTTACAAAGAGGGAAAAATAATAATTACACAATTAAACTAAACAAAGTTTAAGAAAACAAGATTAAGATTACATCCCCACTATGGGCTAGCAACAGTTAATAAGGATTTGATTAAAAAACAATTAATCGAGCGTACACAATTGATTATAAATATCAAACATGAAGAAATTTAATTCAAAGATGAAAGATTAAACTATCAATCGAAAATGGTCACAAATGGATTGAGGTCGCATCATCTCAATAAACACTAACATTGTGTGGCAAAGGAATTTAAACGCATAATATCTCGACTACAATACATAAGGTTTTTATTAAAAGTCATTTGAACCAAAACCTAGCTTTTAAATCTCAATACCCATTTATGGTGGAAATATGATCCCAGCCTCTAAACTAGGTACTACACATGGTAAGTACAATAAAACAAATAATTAACCAATGGAAATGACTAATTAAACAACAACAACTAAGTAACAAAGTAAAGTAACAAAATAAACAAAGTTTGAAACAAGAAAATGGAAGTATATAAATGGAAAATACAACACAAATTACACTTACATACACAAGTGGATGGAACCTAAAGAAAGAGAAATAAGGAGATCCTAAGCCCACACTCTACTATAAAATACAAAAGTATGATTCCCCAAACAAATGAGAGTAAAACACTATTTAAACAAAACCCTGGGGGAAAACTTATAAATCGAAAAGTCCAAGTATGTAGGGATAAATCGATTATGGCCGAGATCTAAATCAGTTTTGGTATAGGGTAAATTCGATTCTCGTCTAATCCGAATCGATTCTCCCATATGGCCGAATAGATTTTACCCTTGAGGTATACATTCTTCTTTTCGGATCAACATATAAAAAAATTCATAACTTCTTCATTGATAGATCAGAATTATGTGTTATTGAAGGATAAGCGAAACTAGCTCAGAGGACTACAACTTCCATGAAGACATCGAACCAGAACCCTAAATGATAAAATGAATAAAATTTTCTTAAATGTACTCTTTATGATGGAACATTCTCAAAATGAGATCAAACTTTACGCTAATTACTTTAATACCTACAAAAGTTCAATTATAACTCACAAAGCATATAAATATACATAAAGGAGGTTGTCTAGTTGATGAGCATAAATACAAGAATAAAGGATCCTATGGGGCTAAAATTCATAAGTATATAGGGTAAATAAATGTAATATTTGATATGAATCATGCCCCTTAAATTACACATTGCTAGTTCCTCGTAATGAAATACAAAGAAAGAAAAACTACAAGTAGAACCATAAGACAGTAGATATATAAAATGGAGATAAATGCCACTTTTGTGGGTGAGTGATTATATTTAGCATATGCAATATGTCGTTAAACCCCAAGGTTACCCTAGTGGACAAGTGTTGTCTCGTGAGGTCTTTCAGGGATGAACCCCATAAATATCAAAGTTTCTTCAAAATATTCCCAATCAATCAAAAAGACATAATCAATAATAGCGAAAAGGATTTTAAACACGTTATTAGAAAAGTGAATGAATTAACATAAATAATCGTAGTTAATAACATTATAGAACAACTTCAATCACAACTGAAACCTTAATAGTGGGAGGATAAATGA
The DNA here is from genome assembly GCA_949130495.1 of Sambucus nigra. NCBI lineage: Eukaryota > Viridiplantae > Streptophyta > Magnoliopsida > Dipsacales > Adoxaceae > Sambucus > Sambucus nigra. The sequence goes on along the minus strand of OX422218.1, from coordinate 381,105,349 downwards.
GCACAAGAAAATAGTTTGAGTTGGAAAAACATTTATAAACGAAATAATAAGCATTAAAGCGTGCATAATATTCAATCCTCTACAGATAGTACACTTAACAAATGATTTAACTAAGAACGGGAGGTAATACATAAGACATGCGCTCATAAAGAGTAAATGTAAATGGAAACTAGGTCGCGCATATATCATCAATTAAAGAACGCTATATAAAAATTACAAAATATGTAATCTCAATGTAAGGAAAGTATATCATCATTAAACAAGTGAAATGCATTTTTATATATTATTAAAATTATTATGACTTTAGAATCACACTCATTTCGGGATCACATAGGAATTTTATAGGTTTGTGATGTAGGTTTAGGGATGAGGTTATGAAAGAAGGAGATATGCATAGATTCAAAGGTGGTTGGGGGTGAAACAATTAGGATAATGGAAAATTGTAAGTAATTTCAAAATTGAAATATGATTTCTCTAACGAGAATCGGATATAATAATGGAAAGTGGTAAAGATTATTGAACACTGTGTACAAAATGAAAATGCATTATCTTTCTTTACTTTTATTCTTTTTCTTTTGTTTTCTTTTTCAATGTTTATTTTCTTTATTTTCTCTCACAGTCTAACATGCTTAATTGCAACCACATAGAAAGAACATTATTCAATCCTATGTATCATTCCAAACAAAAGTATGGAATGTAATATGTATGGTTTATAACTCCAATTTGGAGTTGGTTTTGTAGGACAAAATTTCCATTTGAGTCTGTTTTTATGTATTTGACTTATTCCCAGAATAAAACTTATTTGAGTCATAGATAAATTTTATATTGTCACGAGTACCAAAATGTCTACGACGTGTTTATTTAGAAGACGTAGCGACCAAGATTCAAATATTATATATTGCCAAGTTTATTGGTGCACATTTCATGTCTTCATTGCATTCTGATCTCTTAGGTATGAACACATTACATTTATGAAGTTCAAAAAGAGTTTTAAAGGATGTAAACTTGATTTAAAATATTTAAAACGATTTTAAAATGTTTTAACTTCATTTATTCTGAGATAAACATCGTTTAGAGTCGTATAGAATCATCTCTTTTCACTTAGTTGGTTCAAAGTACATGTGATGTCGTTCGAACGACATGTCACAGTCGTTAGAACGACATGTTGAATTCGTAAGAATGACATGATGACTTAAACTTTTTATTTAAAGTATCTTTCTCTCATAATTTTGTAAGTGTGTAGGACCATATTCAAGAAAAGAACTCATACATTTTCTTCATAACATTTCTAAGGTTTTCAAAAATTAAAAACCATCCTTAAAGTTTAAAAGATTCGGGATAAGATATTCTATTGCTACATCGATCTTGTTTGCACCACCTTAGTTTGTTCATCACTTTGAAAATTGATCGTTGGGTTTTGAGGTGAAGCAATAGAGGAGTCCGTGTTTCGAATTTGTAGACAATTACCAAGCTGCATCGGTGGACACCGAGGCACTCGTGGACCCGTATGCCATGGACAGGAATCATAGAAGGATTTATGTGTGGTCACTATGGAGGAGTGGTTAAAGAGAAGAAGAGCGCCAAGGCTTGCGGGGATCAAGTCTTCATGTAAGTTAGTTTGTCTTCCTTTGGAAACTATGCACCATAGTGATTGTCTGGATTGGTCCGTTCGAGATTTTTTCCCCTTGAGGTTTCCTCTTACATCCGGTGTCACTTTTGTGAACTTATTTATTTTACTTGCTTTAATCACCAAGATGCATGTTTAGGATTAAACAAGATAAAATTGGGCTTCAGTGAAATTGGTTCATAAATTTAGAGCGTGTTAAATTGGAAAACGTTTATTGAAAGAAAAAATTGTTTTGGACATCTTTAAAGCACATATAACTAAAAGGGGCCTACAAATTTGTATTAGAGCAATAAACATTTTTTTTGTGCAGATCCTTGTTTTGTGCTTTTTGGTTGCCGTGTTTGTTTATCGCTCTTGGTTTGCTTTCCTTTCGATGGATTCTCAAAGTGTTGACAAATTAAATCTCTTGAATTTGAAGTTTGCAAAACTAATTGAAATGCTTGAAGAAGAAAATTCTCGTATAAACATATGATTAAATATTCCCAAATGTTTTAAACTTAAAGAGATATCATTCGTGATAAGTTTATTGATTTGTATGATAACTTTAAATGTTTAATTTTGTCCAAGGAAGAGAGTGATAATAGAGTCTTTGTTTTAGAGAAAGAGTTAGAGGACTTGAAAAATTATAGGGTTTGTGTCGTTGAGGAAAATATTTTGATTAATGATTTTGTGGCAAGTAAGTAAACTCTTAGAGATAAGTTTTCTAACATTGAGGGGGAGCGACATAACCTTAAGGGTAATTGAAAATATAAAGAAGGAGTCCTGAAAGTTTGAGGAGTCTAATTCTTTGCTTGAGTCCAAAATTTTGAAATTGCAAAATAATTTAAACGACTCGAGTAGTGTGAATAGTGATGGCAGTGGCTTATCTTGTTCTAGTGGTTCGAATGTTAAATCCAAAACCATAGTTTGTTTTAGAGCGTCAACCACGTCCAAGGGTGTTAGAGAAGATCAACCTAAAGGTCCCATTACTTATCGTGTTTACACATATTCACATTGTGGTAGGAAAAGTCACCTTAGGCATTTTTGCTATGATCTATGACAAAACCCTAGGAAGTTGAAAAGTTGTCTCCCATCGGTTATCAAAACCCGTTTGGTTAGGTATACACCTATTTGGGTTAAGAAATCTATTTTGGAGGTTCAAAATGCTTTGTTGGTTTATTCTCACGAGCTAGCACATAATGTGTCACATTCTATTTCTTATGGATAGTTGCTTGCATGATTATGATTGTCATTTGCTAATCTTTGCATCTTGATTTATATCTTTCTAGTGCTATGGCATGCTTATCTCTTTGTATTATATTGTTTTCTTTTATTTGAGTCTTATTTGAAAAATACAAAAAGATTTTATTTTTGATAAAATAAATTGAAAATACAAAAAGAGATTTGAATTTATATATTTTTGAAAAATACAAAAAGATTTTACTTTTTCAGTCAAAAATATTTTCAGAAAAAAACAAAAGGATTTTTAATTTATTTTTTATGTCTTGAATTTTCATGTTTGATGTGGCATATTAGTGTGCTTGGCCCCCATCATTTCATTATTCATGTGGTTGGGACATTTGGTTATAACTGTTGATGTGTTGAATGATCTTAACCATTATCTAAATGAGGTTGTTTCGAAGTTTATATGAATGTGAATTTGACTTTGTATATATTCCATCGTTACACACATGTACGAGTTTATATGAATGTTTGACATCTGAAGCATATTTGAGTTTTGTGAGACGTTCTTATCTCAATTTTGTCATCTATGCGTAATAAGACTTAGGAGGAGGTGTGCTTGTAAGAACCGTTTTCCATGAGGATTTATTTTGCTTGAATTGAAAAAATAATGAGTCTTCACAGGAAAGGGCTGCGAGAGTACAATTAACTCGTCGTGAAAGCCACCGTTTAAAGGAGCCCAAGAAAAAATTAAGACAAAAAAAGAAACATATGCCAAAAATAGGGCCAATGGGATTTCTCTAAGTTGAGAAAAATAGAAACCTCAAAAAAGCTTAAAAAATGAATATTTGAGGGTGTTTGGATGGAAAAATTAAACAAGTTTGCACCACGAATTCTTGTGGTGAAAAATCATATCTTGACGCTATTGTTTGTAGAATCGTCAAAATTTTGAATTTTTGTGCATGTTGATTGTTTAGCTCTCAATATATTAATTGACACATGTGTCTAAAATATTGTTTAATGGCATTAAGCTATCAATTAGAGCTTCTTGATCGTTTCGATTTGTTCAAGTTGTGATTCATTTATTGTATTTCACACACATTCACTCAATATCCATGTTTGAGCACATTGATACTATGTCATCATGAAACTCACATTGTTTTATTATTTTATTTTTCACTTTTGAGTCTGTTTTTCTACTGTTTTGTATCTCCAATACCCGTTTTCATGAAATTTTTTCATTTGGAAAAACTTTAACATTGTTCGGACTAGAATTCAAAGTTTGATGAAATCATTCAAACGATTTCTAGACTTTGTTTGAATGACAAGTCTAAGTCGTTTGAAGTTCGGTTTCTAAAGAAATGTTTTTCAAGGTTCGATTTTGTAAAATATGGTCATTAGATCGCCGTTATGCGTGGGCACTGTGGAGGAGTGGTTAAAGAGAAGAAGAGATTCAAGTCTTGTGGGGATGAAGTCGTTGAGTAAATCTCTGTCTTCCTTTGTAAACTCCGCATCATAGTGATTATCTGTCTTGGGCCATCCGAGGTTTTTACCCTTTATGTTTTTCTCGTGCATCCAGTTTCTCTTTTGTGAACTTGTATATTTTATTTGCTTTTATAACCTAGATGCATGTTTAGGATTAAACAAGATGACTTAAGTGAAATTGGTTCACAAATCTGGTGCGTGTTAAAATTAGAAAAAGTTTTTTGAAAGAAAAAATTGTTTTGGACATACATTTAAAAAACGGGGGGGGGGGGGGGGGGATACAATGGGATTTTGGATTATGAAACAAAAGGCTATATTTAGGCTCAAAGGGGTTGACCATGGAAAACATTTACGATGAGGTCAAAGTCAATATGGGTGATATAATAAAGTGGGTCTATGATCTTTTCCTAAAGTTTATGCAATTCTTGAGTCAAAACAACTTTAAAAATTATGATCATGTAACACATTTCATAAATGAACTCAAATAATGAATGATCAAATGAAAGAATAGTGAAATTACCAATTAATATAACATTTTCAAGAAGGAAAGTGTAATGTATAAAACTCACAAATAAAGAAAAGACCAATGCTCACTTGGTGTAAGTATATAAAATGCAACAAGAGATTACCGAGTTATAAAGGCCTTAAACCAAATCATTTAAATAAGAAAAGAGCATGTGCTCATGGGTTTAAAGATCAATTCAAGAAGTTTATCATAATATCAATGATTTAAGGACTAAAGTCTAATAACTTCTAAAATTAAGAAATTGCATCATTGAATTATCTGTTAGATTGGGAATTTGCTGAAATTTATCAACGAAAACAATGGCAAAACGCCCGGTAAAGGAGAAAATGAAAGAAATTATTTTTGAAATTTTTTATTTAAAAAAAATATGCTTGGAACGAACATGTGATCAAATCAATGAAACCAAACAATGAATGGAAAGAATATCCTACACCCCCTAACTTATATGTTGCATTGTCCTCAATGTAACTCAAGAACACAACATAAAGAGAGGAAAAGGAAGATATTACCCAAAATGAAGTGATCTCCTCTAAGTACAAGTCCAAAGATTCTAAAAAACATTTTAGTAACAAACATAACAAGATGGAAAGAAATAAAAATTTAACAAATCACACTAGTTAATAAGTAAAAAAACTAATGTGTACAACCTGAATTTCTTTTTTTTGCACCAAGATATGTTATTCCTCTGTTGAAAATATCAACTTGAACACGAGTCTCCGATCAACATTAAAATGCTTCAACCAAGATTAAAATGTGTAGGTCCCAAAGAAAAACCTCAACCCGTCAAACCGAACGTAGGATATGATACGAAAACACTCCCCCTCACATACGGACCAATCGACTTGCTATCAAAAACATCAGCATGAGGCAAACATCAATATACCCACACAAAAATACCCCTTGGTATCCACCGTAATACATGTGCTAAAAATGACACCCACCCATATGAAATTGTTCGTGACACAAAAAGGGACGATCCGACCATACCAACGAACAAATAAAATCAGACCACAAACCGAAAGTTGATCTTGAGATAAATAAGGGTCAATCTGGACAACACAATGCCATCAAACAACTGTAACCCAACAGACCACAAATCGAGATGTACCAGATAAGAATCCTCAAATCAGACCAATGTAACAGAGTAACAGCACATAATATCTAGATAACAAGAGATGAAAAAGAGTGAAGGATACCTTAAATTGCATATCAACAATGAAAAAACTTCACAAACCCAGAAAAATTCCGCGCCTCCAAATGGCTTGAGGAAAAATGTACAAAGAATCTATAAGATAGAGTGTCAATGGTGGCAAATTTAGTCAAAGTCTCCCAAAATGGGTCGACATACCATCAAAACAACTCGATCACCCCAAGCAACTTGTCCTCTGGAGACGTAATCAACAAACCAACACCATAAAAAACATCGGCATGCCTAAAGAGTAGGAATAAATCAACCACATCATACAATTCCACATCGTGAAAAATGCACGTCAGTCACCCAATTATCTTCAATATAAAATATCAAAGAATCCCCTATAAAGAACCCAACATCTTCTTCCCCACAACATCGTGAAATTTTAACTTCTAGATAACTATAAACAACAAGTTAAAATTTTTTGGGGTCCAACCAAAACAAGATTTGACTTTGAGGAATCAAAGTTGGTCCCCCATTTGAGTGAATGCCTCCCAAAAAATTGGAATTATGTTTGAACAATGGAAGGTACGAATAACGCATGAAAAATGAACCATCACCAATTAAAAGTTTAGGCAGATGATTGGGGTTTGGATAAAATAGGGGACAAGACCAAATCGGTCCTAAGAAACTAAAAATCAACTCCTAATTATTTTTCAATTGGAATGGGAGGTGGGGTAAGTGCAAGTGAATATCCCATACGATGAAGCATCTCGAAGTAATATTCCCATTCAAGAATCAGTTCAAAGTCCTCACGACTTTCATTCGATTCTTGTAATAGATTTAATGGTTCGATAATGGTGGGGAACCAAGGAAATGAAGAACCTTCAACCTTAATAGAATTTAAAATATTAATAAGAGGTTAAAATTCAAAAGTTATTGGAACTCTCTCAATGATTTCTTCTTAAAAAAGGATAGAGGGGAAATGCAATTTCCAACCTCAACTAGCTTGCAGAAGAAGAGATCATTTCATCGAGTTGGGCATTTATTCTAAAGACGAAGCATTAAAACTCTCAACTTGCTCATTTAATTTCTTTTTCATTAAATCCTGATCAAACTAATAAGAAGACATAACATCTTCTTGGGAGGTTTTCTCATATTTAGAGGATTTCCCATTTCACAAAGTTTGTTCCCAATATGATGTGTGATTACATTTATAGTCCTGAATTTCACGTTCAATTCTTTCATCTTCAAGAATTTGGGACAATGCAAAATTTAAGTTAAGGGTGTGGTTTATTCTTCCCATTCAATGATAGTTATTTTATTCGACCATGTGTTATTTATAAACATGCTTTGCCGTAATAAAATTGAAAATTTTCAAAAATATTTTTTTTTCTCTTTTATTGGGCATTTTTCCTTTACTTTCGGTGATAAATTTTAATAAATAAATTCCTGACCCAATAGACAATTCAATGATGCATGTTCTCGATTTTAGAAGTTATTAGACTTTATACCTCAAACCATTAATATTATGAGAAACTTCTTGAATTAAACTTTGAAATTCACAAACACGTGCACTTTTCTTATTTAATTGATTTCATGTGAGGTTTTTATAAATCAATAATCTTGTGTTGCATTGTATATACTTTCACCATGTGAGATTTGGGCTTTTATTCATTTGTGAGTGTTTGTACATTTCTCTTTCCTCATTGAAAATGTAAAATTCATTGGTAATCTCACTATTCTTTAATTTGATCGTACATTAATGGAGTTCATATTTTGAAATATGTTACTTAAGCATGATTTTCAAAGTTTTTTTGACTCAAAAATTGCGTAAAATATAGGAAATCATCACAAGCCATCTTTGTTATTTAACACATATTAACCTTGACCGCACCTTAAATGTTTTCCGTCAACCCTTTGAGCCAAATTAAACTAATAAACAAAGATTAAAATAAGAAAATAAAACTATATAAATGGAGAACACAATACAAAGGTACACTTACATGTACAAAGGGATGGAACCCAAAGAGAGAGAGAGAGAGAGAGAGAGAGAGAGAGAGAAGGAGCTCCCAAACCAACATCCTACTCTAAACTAAAAAATATGATCCCCTAAACAAATGAAAGTAAAAAGATATTTAAATAAAACCTTAAGGGCAAACATGTAATTAAAAAATTCAAAATCTGCAAGACCGTATCGATTTTGGCCAAGGTCCAAATCGATTTTGGTACAGGAGAAATTCAATTCTGGTATACTTCAAATTGATTATCGTGATATGTCTTAATCGATTGATCGCTTAAGGTCTACATTCTTCTTCCCGGATCAATATACAAAAAATATTGTAACTTCTCCTTTATAAATCGAAATTAGGCGTGATCAGAGGCTACGTGAATCTATACAACTTCCATGAAGACATTGGGCAAGAAACCTAAATGATAAAATAACTAAAATGACCTCGGATGTGCACTTTAGGATGAAACATTCTTGAAATGCGATGAAACTTCACACTACACACTTTAATACCTATAAAAGCTCACAAAGCATATAAACATACATAAAAGAGGTTGTCTAGTTAATGAACATAAATATAAGAATTAAGGTACTCGAGTGGGATAAAATTCATAATTATAAAGGGTAAATAAATGAAATATTTAATATGAATAAGTAATCAACAGAGATCTAGCACCGAGGTTATATCTCATCATAGATAGCAAAGCAACGTCATTCGAGAAAAGGATAACTGTTGGTAAAAGCATAGAAGTGTGCACCAAGGGTTAATGTTTGTTGTAGAAGCAATTATTATGCAACACAAATAAATATGAGAGAAAGATTATCAAGAAGAGAACAAGGAATACAAGATGCCAATCACACAACAAAGGATGTACGTGGTTCAGCCAAGATGTGCCTACGTCCACGGTGGTGCAGTCGATATTATTTCTATATACTCCGGAGAGTGATTATAGAGAATATAACTTATCCTTTTGCCCCGAAACTAGGGTCTAATATATACAAGTGCATGTAGATGAGTGGGGGTGATGGGTTCCTCCACGTTTTCCATTTCCCCCATAACTTCCCTTCATGGGATCGTGGGGGGAGACTGGATCAATTATAAAAGATGAGGGGCCTGGACTTTGGGCCGCCAGGACTGGGCTACTCGTCCAGGCCCATAGTTCTTTATTTCGGGTACCCACAATTTGCCCCTAAATTTATTGGGCCATGTTTATGGTTCCAATGGATTTAAAGGAGCAGCCATGATGGCTGATTTGTGATTCTTCGAAAACTGTGCAGTTGCTTTGGCGGCACCCGCTTCGCTATCTGTGCGCTATGATTAGAATTGAAGGCTTGTTGGGATAGCCACTATTCATCCATCGTTTCAGCCTTTCCAGTACTTTTCCTTCTTCTGAGAACTTTAGTGAATCGTACCTTCTTCTCTGAATCCCCATTCCCATTGCTTCTTAGTCGTCTTGAGCTCGTGATTCTTCATCACTCGAACCAATCTTCTATTTTGTAAGTTTCTCGTTCCCTTTCTCTGCACTTTTTCTTTGGTTTGTAGAGTTTCTTTGAGTTTTTCAATGGCGAAGATTAGAAATAGGTCAATCTCTGAGTTTAGGAAGTTCTACAATATTCCTGAGTGGGTAGATATTGAATGTTTTGCCTCCCCTCCTAGGAACGTTAGGGATATAGAGGATGCCCATTGGATCCATGTCTTGTTGCTCTCCCAGGGGGGACTCACTTTTCCCCCTAATGATCTATTTTTGCATTTTTTTGGTTTTTCAGTATTGTTCCCGCACAGTGCTCGCCCAATGTGTGGAAGATAGTAAATGGTGTCCATAGAATAAACCAGTTGTATGGTACTAGGTTAGGACTTGCCGAGATCTATTTCTGTTATTCTTTCTCTCGAACTAGCTCAGGTGTCTTATACCTCAAAGCTAGGAGTCCTGATAGGGTATTGGTAGTAAACCTACCTGACTCCCATAAGGACTACTGGCAAGAGGGTTTCCTTTTTAGGAATTGGTAGTTCCCTCCCCAGTTTGATGGGTTGAGGTCTGAGAGGTTCACTATCCCTTTTTACGGGGAAGAATATATAGGTAGACATTGTACTGTTATTTCAACCTTTGCTAACTTCTGACTTTTCTAACCTTTCTTTAATTTTTCTTCCACAGCGAGGATAAAGAATTTGGAGCCTGCTCTCAGCGAGGTCCGTATTTTGGAGTTGGTGAAAGCTTGGAATATGAGGGAGCCTCTGGGTGACGGCGAGCACCCCAGGTCTGCTGCCTTTTTTCTTGAGTAAAAGAACGCAGGCTCCAGCTTCATAGCATGGCCTGTGGATAGTGTTCCAGAGTTTGATTCTTTCGGATAGACTACTACTGAGCCTATCCAGTTGGACGAAGATGAGAGCAGTTCTGAGAGTGAGCCTGCGGGAGCTGCGAGCAATTTAGGTGGAGGGATCTCTGACAGTATTAGTTCTTCTGAAGAAGATTCTGAAGCTCAAGGATCGTCGAGCACTTCCAGTAGTTCAGGCGAAGAGATTCCTCCAAGGAAGAATCTGATTAGAGACGATGATGACGAGGACCATGTGCTTCTTGCACAGAGGTTAAAGAAACAGAAGTCTTCTTCTGGGGCCGTGGCTACTGGCTCTCGATCCACTCAGGATCAAGAGAGGAAGAAGAGAGAAGAAGAGAAAGTGAGAGAGAGGGAGAGAAAGAAGGAGGAGAAGAGAAAGAAGGTGGAGGAAAAGAAGAAGGTGGAGGATAGGAAGAGGATGGAGAGGGAGAGAGAGGAGGAATATGGAGTCGAGGATGAAGACTGGGAAAGCCTTGGTCCCGGTGTCAGCTTTGCCAGAGGGGGCCTCAGTTGCCACTTCCCCTCAACTGGCTCCTGCATTGCTTGAGAGGGAAGTTCTTCCTGCAGATCACCAGAGGGCGCTAGGGTCTGATCAATTAGCCCTTCAAGCTAGCCAGAGACTAGCCTTGGTAAGGTTCTCTCCCTTTTTTAATTCCTTAACAAGTTTTAATTATTTCTCCTTCTTGATTTTTTCTTTTTTTTTAGCAGTTTGTGACGGACTTCGCTATGCTCTACCGTTCTCGCGATGAGTTGGTGAGAATGAGTGGCGCGCTGGAGCAGTATAAGTCCGCTCTGGAAGTCAGGGGTTCTCAACTAGAGGATGATCTTAAGGCTGTTGACGCCTCCCATGCCTCTTCTGATCTGGCCCTTAACAATTCTAACCGAGTGAGGGACGCTGCAGTCAAGGAGCTAGGCGAGTTGAGGTAGGCCTATGATCTAGTCTGCTCGAGCAAGCTGGGTGTTATGGAGGAGAACAAGGCTCTGACCGAGCAGCTAAAGGAGAAGGAGTCCCAGGTAGTCGCCATCAAGGAGGACTCATACAACTCCGGATGGACTGTTGCTTATGAAGACGCCGAAGTTCAAATAGGCTATATCAGCCGTTTGAACTTTAAGAAGGGCTGGAACAAGGCCCTCCTAGCTGCTGGTGTTGACGCTGAGTCTCCTTTATTCGACGAGCATGACCCGGGTCCAAGGCCAACCGTGGAAGAAGAAGCCCCTGCCCCAGCCATAGAGGGTGTTGATCTTACTTCTCAGGCAACTCCTGCCGATGCTGGTCTTGCCCAGGCGAATGAGGGTATATCTGTAGAGGGGGATGCCTCTGCTGCTGCTGACAAGGGGAAGCAGCCAGCCACCTCTGGGTAGCCCGAGGTTGCTAGTTAATCCTACCTTAGGACTATTTTTGTACTTTTGCTTTTAATTTTTTCATTTCCAGCTCGATGTACTTGACCTTCATTAATGAAATAAAAAGGGTTATTTTTCTGATGCATTGATTGATTTCTCTTTCCCATGCCCTTTTATGTCTTGTAGTTGACTGATGTAGAAGACTATATTCCTGCCACATCTCAATTGGGCAGGACTCTTGGTCCCAATGCCAGTCCTCAGGTTCGTCAAGCCTTTTTAGGCTTTACAAGTCTCTTAGGTCAAGGAACCAAAAATATAAGGATCAGTCTGAGCTAGTGGCTAAGCTGAAGGACAGGCTCCAGAAGATGGAAGGCATTGGTGCCTCTGTATAAGAGGAAGTCAATGTACTGAGAGCAAGGTTGCAAGAGGCCACCGAGATAAATCAAGTTGGGGAATTCCTGCAGCAGGAGAATGAAAACCTGAGGAGGGAAGTCCTGCAACTTAGAGAGCATGCGCCGAGCATTGTTTCAGCGATTCTATAAGGCTCCTCATCTTTGCGAGCTGTACATACTCCTATGCCGCGAGGTTCCACTCATCCTCCCCTCCCGCGAGCTGGTAGGAGCACCAGGGCAGGAACAGGGAAGCAGAAGAACAACGGGATAAGGAGATGGAAGAGCTCCGTGATGATGTCCTCCGAGCATATGTAACTGCTGCTGGGCTTCAAAGGGACGTTACTCGATTGCGGCATTTATTCAAGAAGGGTCCTCGATAAGCATTGATTAGGCACATATTCTTCACATTTATCCCCTTCATTTTGGTATTTTTATGATCCCGTGCAGTGTATCTAGCTTGGATTTGTCTCTTATTTATGCTACTAACCTTTTTTGGCAAGTATTTCGTGTTTTGTGTATTTCTCATGTGTTTTACAGGTATTTCATGCAAGTTAGTGCGAAGGAGAACTCAAAACAGTGAAAAAAACCAAGAAATGGAGAGTTGAAGGGCATTTTAGTAATTTTTAAGCCTTAGTCCGAAGGTAGTGCCAACTAGAAAGTTGAAGAGATCTAAATTACAAGAATACTAGAAAAAACGGCACCTCAATCCGAGCTACGGTGAAGAAGTTACGATGTTTTGAAGTTGCGCGATAATGAAGAGTCTGGATGTGCGAATTTATGTCATTAATTATGCATTTAATGCAGTGCAACTCTTGGAAAACTTGTACCACAAGCGAAATTTGATGCCAAATTCGTGCAACTTGGTGCTATAAAAGACCAAGCCCTACCTCATTTTCAAGTTGAGTTGCTAGAGAGAGGCTAGGTTAGGAGTAGGTTAGAAGTGCTAGATTAAATTTTAGAGTTAGATTTTGAGAGCAAATTTTCTATTCCTTCAAGAGTTTTCATGAAGATTCCAATTCCATTTTTTGTTGCTGAATTCAAGTAATATCTTTCCATTCTCTATTTTTATTATTTGCAAATTATTTCCCATGTCTTGTAGATCCATAATTTTGTGTGTGAATTTATTCTTGAACCAAATCATGAGTAGCTAAATTCCCAAGGGTTGGGGTACATGAACTCAATCCAAGGCAAATTATTTATGTAGAAAATAGAGGTTAAATTAAAATATTGATTGAATCGTGAAAGCACCGCTTTATATTTATCTTTGATTTCGTATGGTGCGGGCTTGAACCTCATATACGTAATGCTTAGAATATATAAAGACTGGATTCATTCACCGCTTTATATCTATCTTTGATTTCATATGATGCGGGCTAGATCCCTCATATATGTAATGCTTAGAATGTATAAAGACCGAATCTAGTCAATAATTTTAATTTACAATTCTAGTATTCTATACGGTAATTTTTTAAGGATTGAGGGATTGTACCCTACCCTATTTTCTCCCATTTGTCAGATCTAATTTCTTTTGCACTTTTCAGTTTGTTAAATTTTCCCAATTATTAATCATCTTTTCGTTTCTTTTAAGAAATCATTTCAAGATTTAATAATTTTTCTTATTACGATTTGGCAAACTTGATCCCTGTGGATACGATCCCGACTTACCCGGTTATTACTTGAGCGACAGGCTTGCACTTGAGCCTAGATTGTACGCACTTTTGAGACAAATATTAAGTCGCGTCAAGCATGGGCTGACGGTTATGACTAAGGCTGGCTAGATGCTCCCACAAGATTATCCGAGTTCGAAGAACTTTCTTTCATCAGAGGGTGGTTGAGTGCCTTGAAAGAACTCTAGGTCCCGAGGAACTCAGTGTTATGGTATCATCACGAGATGTCCTCCTCCACTCTGATGCCCAATCCATTCAGGAGGGATGATAGATGGATCCCTATTGACGCTATTCCTCAGCAACTATTAGAGTTAGACGCAGATGAGGCTGTGGAAGAGCTGGTCCCTGCTCCTGATGATGGACGAAGAGCTATGGTGGCAGACCATCTTGCTTGGAGGCTTCCTCCTTCTTGAATTTTTCGCAAGTTTTTTCTTTTGATAATGTAAACGCTTTGGGCAAGCTTCGCCGACTAAACGTGTATTATCTATTTCGTAAATATAACAAACTATTATTCTTTTGTCCTTTTCGATAATGTAAATTCTTTGGGCGAGCTTAGCCGACTAAACATGTATTATCACTGTTGTAAATATAATAGATCAATGAAAAATTCGTGTTTTGGGTGATTTTGCCGACTAAACGTGTTCATCCAATCTTTTTATATTCTTACTGCTTGATAATCCTTTTTATTTTTCCATGCAAGTGTCCCCCCAGTCCAGTATAATACCAAAATACCATTATTCCCCCACTTTACCTTTTAGGTTGTGTCGTCACACTCCCTTAGGCTTAAGTAGGGCAATTGGCGAGGACACACCTGGTATTGGATGTCTTCATCCGATCAGGATTTTTCTCAACCAAAATAGGTTTGATGGCCAGTATAAAATCTGGTCGTATTGCCTAAGAATCCTCTGTAGGGCTTTATATATTGCCAAGGGCAAGTCTAAGAGGTCTTTCGTGTTTCATAACGATGACCTGAGGGAGTATTCCCCTGCTATATCAACCATTGTGCATGTGATTTGGAAAAAGATGTGTGATAAAATGCAGTTTACTGATTTCATTAGTAATAAGGGGAATGAACTATTCCTTTCACATAACAAATATAAGAAAAAGATTCAACAATAGAATTCCTTGAGAATTTAAAAATAGAATTTCTTGAGATTAGCTGAATTCCATGCTCGAGGTATCTCTCTGCCCTCCATTGTTTCCAAATGATATACACCTTGCAGGTCATCCCTAGTTACTTTAAAGGGTCCATCCCAGTTTGGGCCTAGCTTTCTGTCTGATGACCTTACTGTGTAGCCCAGGACTTTCCTTAGAACATAGTCCCGAACTTGGAATCTTCTTGGGTTAACCCTTTTGTGGTAATGCCTTGCGAGATGTTAATGATAGATCGCAAGCTTCACCAGGGCCAATTCTCTACGCTCGTCGGCGAGGTCGAGTTCAGCGAGCAACGCCCCACTATTCTGGCCTTGGTCGACAAGGTCGGATCTCATTGTTGGCAAGCTCGCTTCTAGTGGAATGACTGCTTCCATGCCATATGTTAGCGAAAATGGGGTTTCTCCTGTTGCTCGCCGAGGATTTGTTCGGTATGCCCATAGGACATAGGGTAGCTCGGTTTCCCATGCGCCCTTGGATCGCTCTAGTCGCTTCTTTAATCTATCGATCACAGTTTTGTTAGAAGCTTCTGCTTGGCCATTGCTCTGAGTGTAGGCCACCGAACTAAAGTTGTGCCTGATCCCATGCTCGTTACAGAAGTCCTGAAAGGGGACACTCTCAAATTGTGTCCCATTATCAGTGATGATGGTTCTGGGGATTCTAAATCGAGTGATTATATTCCTCCATATGAATCTTATCATGTCAGCGTCTCGAATGTTTTCCAATGGTTATGCCTCAATCCATTTGGTGAAGTAGTCAGTTGTAACAAATAGGTATTTGCGATTGCCGGCAGCAGTGGGTAGTGGTCCCACGATGTCCATCCCCCATTGGGCGAAGGGCTACAGGCTGGTCATGGATTTTAGGTCGCTGGATGGTTGGTGGACCATTGGAGCGTGAAGATGGCATTTCGAGCATTTGCGGACATATACTGCGGAGTCGTTTTGCATATATGGCCACCAATAGCCTTCCTTCATTGCTCGAAAGGCTAGAGACCTTCCTCCGACATGACTTCCACAGTTTCCTTCATGAAGCTCGCGCAGCACTTGCTCGACATCGCCTGGGTGGACACATCTAAGGTAGGGACCTGAGAAGGACTTCTTATACAAGTCGCCTCTTGTGGATAAGTGAAAGCGAGCAACTTTGACTCTTATCTGGTGGGCGATTTTCTTGTCCTCGGGGAGCGTGCCCTCCTTTAAATAGTCTCTTAAGGGGTCGATCCAGCTGGGCGCTGATCCCACCTGGAGTATTTGTTCCACGTTTGTCAGATTTCTGTTGTGGTTAATGCTTGGACAAGTGAGGAAATCGATGGGAATGACCCTTTTAAGACTAGAATCGACTGCCGAGCTTAGGGCTGCTAAGGCGTTGGCATGACTGTTTTGTCCTCTTGGAAACTTCTGAATGTTGATCTCCTAAAAGCTCTTCATTAGTTTCCTCACCAGGGTGAGGTAGGCTGCCATCCTTTTATCCTTCGCGTTGTAATCTCCACTTATCTGATTGGAGACTAGTTGAGAATCGCCGAACACCTGTAAACATTTTGCTCCCAGAATTTGCGCCTTTTAGAGACCGGCTATTAGGGCTTCGTACTCTGCTTCGTTGTTGGAGGCTACAAATCCAATCATGATTCCTTACTCAAGGATGGTGTTTTCTGGGGTGATGAGGACAATGCCTACGCCTACCCCTTTTGAGTTGGAGGCTCCATCAACGAATAGTTTCCAGGTTTCCATTGTTGCTTGGTTCTCTTTTTGCTTTGTTGGTTGAGGTTGGTCAGGGAGTTCTTCGCCAGTGAATTCGGCTATGAAATCAGCAAGGATATGACCCTTGATAGTGGTCCTTGGTTGAAATTGGATGTCGAACCGGCCGAGCTCGACTGACCACTTAGATAATCTTCCAGACAAATCCGCTTTCCTTAGGATCACCTTAAGGGGGTGCGATGTAAGGACGATGATAGTATGAGCTTCGAAGTAATGCTTCAGTTTTCTTGAGGCTATCACTAGTGCAAAGGCGAGCTTCTTTAATGGCAGGTACCTTTGCTCAACGTCTAATAAGGTATTACTCGCGTAGTAAACGGGGTGTTGGATTCCTTCGATCTCGCATATTAACGTCGAGCTGGCAGTGTGACTGGATACCGAGAGGTATAGGTATAAAGAATCCATTGGTTATGGTATGATAAGCAGCGGTGGAGAGCTTAAGTAAGACATGAGCTTGTCCAATGATCACGAGCAGTCCGGGCTCCATTCTATTGGTTTATTCCCTTTTAGAAGCTGGAAAAAAGTCTTTCACTTCTCGGAGGATTTGGAAATGAAGCGATTTAAGGCAGAGAGCATTCCAGTGAGCTTCTGCACGTCCCGGACTGTTCGAGGTGGTTGTACCCTGTTGATTGCATCGATCTGGTCTGGATTAGCTTCTGTGCCTCTCTTGCTGACTAAGTATCCAAGAAATTTTCCTGACTGGACACCGAAGGAACATTTGCTCGCATTAAGCTTCATTCGATACTTCCTGAGGATTTCGAAGGTCTTTGACAGGTCTGAGAGGTGATTTTCCTTATTCTTACTCTTAACGAGCATGTCGTCGATATAGACCTCCATTGTGTCTCCCATTTGATCCTTGAATATTTTTGTGACCAGCCGCTGGTAGGTTGATCCTGCATTCTGGAGCCCAAATGGCATGACTTTGTAGCAATACAACCCAATCGTCGTGATGAACGCTGTTTTGTCCTGGTCTGGGGCATACAAGGGGATCTGGTGATATCCTGAGTATGTGTCCAGGAAACTGATTCACTCGTGAGTTGCAGTGGCATCTACTAGTTGGTCTATCTTTGGAAGGGGGAAACTATCCTTTGGGCATGCTTTGTTGAGGTCAGTGAAGTCGATGCAAACTCTCCACTTCCCATTGTTCTTCGGGACTACTACTGGGTTGGACAACCACTTGGGGAATTGTACTTCCCGTATGGATCCTGCATCCAGTAGTTTTTTGACCTCCTTTTCGACCGCTTTAGCCTTCTCAGGTGTAGTTCTTCGTGCCTTCTGCGTGACTGGCTTGAACGTGGGGTCGACGTGCAGCTGGTGACAGACCATATTAGGATCAATGCCAGACAGCTCGTATGGTTCCCATGCGAAAACATCTACGTTGTGTCTCAGCAAGGTCGTCAACTCCTTCTTTTCTCGATCGGTAAGAGATGCTCCAATCAAGAAGACTCTGCTACTGTCACCAACTTCGGCTATAACTTCTACCAAGTCCTCGATGACACGCTCGGAGGGGAGGAGCCTGGTCTCCTCTACTCCTGGTCTTCCATACTTTAGTTGCTATTTAGAAGGTATCACACCCTTTTCAACTTCCTCGCTGGGTTGACCGACCTTCTTCTCTGGCTTTGGTCGGATGGCTACTATGAAGCACCTCCTCGCCATCGCCTGGTCGCCATGGATCTCCATTACTCCTCGTTCGGTTACATACTTGAGCTTCTGATGGTAGGTCGAGGAGACCGCCTTCATTGCATGAAGCCATCCACTGCCAAGGATGGCCTGGTACGGTGATTCGATGTCAGCTACCAAAAACTCAATCATCTTGGAGACATTCCCAGCACGAACTGGCAGCATTATGTTGCCTAGGGGCATGGTCATTTTCCCAGCGAAGCCGACCAAAGGTACAGTAGCTTCCTTTAGGCCGGCGATGCTCAAATTCAATTTCCTGAATAGGTCGAGGTACATTACTTCGAATGAGCTTCCTTCATCGACGAGCAGCTTGTCGATGTCAAAGTTGGCTATCCTAAGTGTAATGACCAGGGCATCATGATGTGGGGTCCTTAATTCCATCAAATCTTCATCCGTGAAAATAATATGCTTGTTATAGTTGACGTCCTCTGCTCGTCGATGCTTTCCTAACTGTGATTTTGCTGGATCGATTTAAAAGGCCTGCATTACCGCTCTAAGTTTTTTCAGCTCCATTCGAGCTGAGTTACCTTGTATCTGCTTGACGTCAGATACTTCATGAATTATGGCAAACTCGTGTCCAGCATCATCCTCCAGCACATTGTCGGGTCTCATCTCTTTGTTAGCAGTCACTTTCTCTGCCCTTTTCTCCACAAAGTCGTTCAAATGCCCGGACTGGGTCAATTCTTCGAGGTGAGACTTAAGTGCTTTGCATTGCTCGGTCTTGTGCCCTCCCTCTTTGTGAAAAGCGCATCTCAACGCATTGTTCCTCTTCGAGGGATCTCCCCCCATCTTCCTGGGCCACTTGATGAATGGCTCATCCTTGATCTTTGCGAGAACCTTGTAAATTGGTTCTTTGAAGATGGTGATGACCGCCTGGAATGCTTTCGATGCGTCCTGGTTCCCTCCATTTTTGGAGGCATTTTTCCCCCTGTTCTTTTCTCCTTTCCTCTGGTTTTCAGTTTTCTCACCTACCTTGGTAGTGAGCTTAGCTCGACCGTTTTCTCCTGTATTAGAGCGAGTGACATCTTCCACCTTTGCGTATTTCTCGATTCGGGCCATAAGGTCGTCAATGGTCATAACTTCCTTCTTTGTCAGGGATTGGTAGAGGAGGGATAAATTAGGGAGCCCAATTTTGAAGGAGGCCACTGCCACCTCCTCCGTGCAGTCCTCGATCTCATTGAATAACTCCCAGTACCTCTTCGCGTATTCTCGAAGGGTTTCTTAAGGCATTTTTTTCATTGTCAGTAGAGCATCCATCCTTTTGGGATGGGAGCTACTGGTAATGAATCGGGACGTAAAAAGTTCGGCTATGGATTTGAAATTCTTGATCGACCGATGAGGGATCCTTTTGAACCACTTCTGTGCTACATCATGAAGGCTTGAGGGGAAAATACGGCACATCAGGGCATCTCGGTGACTCCAGAGGGTCATTTCCTGTCGGTATTGCCTGACGTGATCGATGGGATCAGTCTTTCCATCGTAAACCTTGAACCTTGGAATGGAAAATTTCTTGGGAGCTTCCTCCTCTTCGATTTCTTTCGTGAAAGGTGACTTCATCTGGGTTTTGAGAGCTCGTCTCGCGAGTTCTCTAGTTGATCTTATCCCGTGGTGAGCGGGATGCTGGTCCATCTCCCTTCGGACCATGTTTCGTATGAGCTCATCGTTGTGAGCAGGGCTCTGGTGGCGGTGATCTCTTCGCAACTATTCGTGGAGGTCATCGTCTGACTCGCCTCCTTCGTCCCTTTGAGATTCTCGCCTAGGGCTCCTTCCTCGGTTGCGAGACTTGCTCGCCTGAGGGCTTGGAGTGCGATATGGGCGTCTTCGGTTATCAGGACGAAACTCCCTTTCTAGTCTTTCCAGTCTTCTTTTCAAGCGAGCATTCTCAGCCTCGTACCTGCGAGAAGACTCTCTCTGCTCGTGGAGCCTTGCCTCGTACGCATCAATAAACCCGGATATCTGCGTGGACCTCGTTGGTCCCTGACTTTCTTCTGAGGCTGGTCTTTCCAGGCAAGCTCTCTGATCTGAACGTCGGACTTCAGACCTAATCTTGCTAGGAGCAGGTGGCTCTTGAATATCTCCTGCTTGGGGAGCATTGCTGCTGTGACCAGACATCTTAAACTCCTTTCTTGATGTGGGCTCTTCTCAGGGAAAGATGAACATTTCCCACAGACGGCGCCAATTGTAGAAGAAATTATTATGAAACACAAATAAATATGAGAAAAAGATTATCAAGAAGATAACAAGGAATACAAGATGCCAATTACACAACAAAGGATGTACGTGGTTCAGCCAAGATGTGCCTACGTCCACGGTGGTGCAGTCGATATTATTTCTATATACTCCAGAGAGTGATTACAGAGAATACAACTTGTCCTTTTGCCCCGGACCTAGGGTTTAATATATACATGTGCATGTAGATGAGTGGGGGTGATGGGTTCCTCCACGTTTTCCATTTCCCCCATAATTTCCCTTCATGGGATCGTGGGGGGAGACTTGATCAATTCTAAAAGATGAGGGGCCTGGACTTTGGGCAGCCAAGACTGGACTACTCGTCCAGGCCCATAGTTTTATATTTCGGGTACCCACATTTGTGTATTGCAAGTATCACTTATTACATATTCCAAATCGGTTATGTACGCAGTGTGAAGGGTGCTCGTTACCTAAAGTAAGTATTGAATCGTATTAATGCATTCTTTCATCGCGGTAAGTGTTAGAAGGAGTTTGGTGTGTTGGTGAATAACATTCAAGGACACATATGAGAGGTAAGTCCTGAATGATTTCTCTTATACAACATTTGCATCAAATAAATTTTGGTCGCAGAGGAGGAATTTTATTAGCATCTTCTCTATTACTCAAAAATATCATAAGTGACTATATTATCATTGTAATGATAAGTGTATTAATACAAGTATCAAGAAAAAATTGAGATGCCATGAGTAGTTGGAGTCATATAATTTGTTAAAAGGTTCCCATAACCAATGAATGATATTAATGGTATTGATATTTCATCAAGATTATTGCTAGTAATGTCATTGGAGTAAAACATATTTAGTGATCACGAATCATTAAAGGAATTAGAAATTATTGTTTTGCCATTTTTGAAGATTTATGGGTAAAGGGTCATACTAAAGACCAAGTTTGTGTAATTTATGAGTAACATTAATAATTTGGCAGAAAGGGTGATGGTAACGTCATTGCACTTAAGGAGTGGTATCCAAGCATGGATAGTAAAAAGAACAAGTGGCAATGCATCGTGTGTGCATGTGTGTGGTGACACACTTCTATCAAATTCCAATTATTGCCATCTTGGGATCTCTCCCCTTTTCTTCTCTCTCCCGCTGGGGGG
The DNA here is from genome assembly GCA_949130495.1 of Sambucus nigra. Lineage (NCBI taxonomy): Eukaryota > Viridiplantae > Streptophyta > Magnoliopsida > Dipsacales > Adoxaceae > Sambucus > Sambucus nigra. The sequence goes on along the minus strand of OX422218.1, from coordinate 381,083,747 downwards.
AAGAGAGGTAAGAAGAAAAGATCTCATGCCCAGCTTTCTCAAAGAGTGCTTCGGCCGTCGTGGGTGTGGGGGTGAATGTAAAGAGATGGAGTGGCCAGCCTATTATGCAAAAAACAGGCAAAAGAACATGTCGCCTCCTCGAGAGAGCGGCAAGAAAGACAAATTGATACTTATTAAACCAATAATTCAAAGGTTTGGGGGCTATGTTACGGAATGGGAAGGTATTAGGAACCCATCCCGCCATATCGGTCTCTCCTGGGCTTGTGTTACTGTTTTTCTTAATTTCTCCGTGAAGTGTGTGCACGTGTATATATAAATGAAGATTGGAATCATCCAACTCATATTATGGAAAAGATAGAGTGAGATCATCCAAAGGAATGTTCCCAAAATAATATCTAGAAAATACGATGTAGGCGTTTATCGAGATATTGATTATTATGATGAAACGATAATATATATTGGATAAAACGCCAATAAGGATCGCACATTTAATATGTATTAAAATAATGTATAGACGAAAAGGAGACAAATGCGAAAATGGGAAAATTGGACTTGAGTCTCAGGTTTTAGACAGAAACGACTACATACCCTATAAAGGCATCAAAGTCCATGTAGTTCGTATGCGGCATAGGCGTGGGGTTTATCCCATAGATTCTAACGGGAATTTAGTATATATGTGTGTCTGTAGAAAATGTATTTTAGTTTTGTGTAGAAAATGTATTTAAGTTTTGAGAAATTGTGGTGGATAATCTCGGGACTTTATAAGTGTAACACACTTTTTCTTTGTTTTCGGTTTTTTTATAGAAAATAGAGCATGTGAAATATAACTAATAAATTATGAGATATTAATGTGTATGAACTATAGTTAAAGATAAATTACGAATTGGTGTAACTAATGCGAAAATAAATAATTTAAAGAGAGAGAGAGAGAGAGAGAGAGAGAGAGAGAGAGAGAGAGAGAGAGAGAGAGAAGGATTTTTGGACCTTCTTTGAAGATTTGAGGCTTGATCTTGATCTTTTATGAGCTCCCTTAAATGTTGAGATGAATGTTGGATGTGAGAGAATGATATTTTTGCTAAATTGTTTATGGAAAGGATGGCAATGAAAGATGAAAATGAATTTCACACAAGGAATCTTCGTTGACTAAAAGAGAATGTTACTGAGATCACTGATATTGATGGATATAAGGTGTGCTTTGGGAGTGAGTTAATGCCCTATATTTATAGAGTAAGGGGGTGCCGATTAGCATAGCCCTAGCCCTGCAATTCAACAGGTAACTCTAGGCACACCGTCGATAGGCAAGGAAATAGGCCTGTCAAACGGCAGTCTCGTGCTAATTTTTCTAAAAAAATAGTCATAGAATGTAATCCGTCAATCCAAATCGTGCATGGGTCATACCGTTAGAAAGGTAATTCAGAGACCTTAAATAGTCCTTGGGTCACTCCCGGGTTTGAGAGATGACTTTGTATCAAACAGGGCTTGAAAGCGCTCATCTGTCCTTTGGACAGGAAATCATTGGACGAAAATGGATCGATCATCCGAAGGGTAAGTTAGAATCGTGCACGATACTAACCGTTGCAAATGTCATACGAGGTATTTCAACATATTAAAGATTTTTTCTCACTTCAGAGAGTCGACTTTGCTTAACTAGGTCCCGAAAGCACCCGTTGATCTTCTGGAGTAAAATGGATCGTTCATCCGTACCGAAAGGCTAATTCACGCACGGGGTAGGCCATTAGAAAGGGTATTCAGTGAATTTTGAAGATTCATTCATTCTCATTCGATCTAAATTGTTTACCTTGGCTAAACGAAGCTCGAGAAAGCATTGTGGCCATCGAATTAATTTTTACGAGAAAACGATTCGTTCGTCCGAATGGTTATTCCATTTTGCACATGGGCCAGACCATTGGAAAGGGGTTTCAGTGACCTTAGAAGATTTAAAGATCTTTCATTCCGATGATGAAGTTGACTAGGGTCAAATTGGAACTCGGGAGTGCTCGATGGCCTCTAGATCGATTTTTAGTGATTAAATAGTCTAAATCGTTATGCCGATTAGCGAATGGGGTGGACCGTTGGACAGGGGATTTAGATACCTTTAAAGATTCATTGAGCATTCACTTTGACGATAGAGTTGAACGGATTCAAATGGGACTCGGGAGCGCTCGATGGCCTCTAGATTGGTACTCGAAGTATGACCTAGGGTTTGTAGTGAAATGGGGAAGTGTCATGCGCCTAAGGAGAGACTTAGTGGTCCTATAATGTGGTGTCTATATATCCCCTCTATGAGTGAGCTTAGAACAAGTGGAAGCCGTTGAATAGATACCACATGATGTTTTAATAAAGACGTCGATTATACAGATCCAAATGGATAGGGATGATCGATTCAGAGGGTCGAGGCTGATTCTGAGGACCTAAGGAAATGTTGGGGATGGATGATTCTACAGGAAAATTTTAATTTTTAGTATCTAGGGTAGGTATCCATCAATTCTAAGAGTCGAGGTCAATTCTGGGGACCTTAAGTACGAGCGACCAATTCTGAGGGTCGAGGCCAATTATGAGGAGCTTAAGAGGGAGCAACCAATTCTAAGGGTCGAGGTCAATTTTTAGGACTTAAGTAAAGGAGACCAATTCTATGGGTCGAGGTGAATTCAAAGGACCTTAAGTAGGAGCGACTAATTCTGAGGGTCAAAGCCAATTCAGAGGGCTTTAAGTGGGAGTGACCAATTCTGCGGGTCGAACCCAATGATATAGATCAAGGCCAATTTTGAGGTCTTAAGTAGAAGTGACCAATTCTGCAGGTTGAAGCAAATTATGAGGTCTTAGGATGGGAGCGACCAATTCTACGAGTCGATGCCAATTCTGAGGGCTTAATATGGGAGCGACAAATTTTTAGGGTCGAGGACAATTCTGAGGGCTTAAGATGAGAGAAACCAATTATGAGGGCGGAGGTTAGTTTTGAGGGCCTAAGTTTGTAGTGTGGTGTATGATTTTCTTGGGAAATTTTGGAGACTCCACTAGGAAAAAGATATTAATCCGAGTATTGGGTGCAGCCCTGCTGGGGGATTTTTTTTAATACATGTGGTGTCTTTTAGAGACGTTGCGAAAATATCCAATTGGATTTGGGAATTCCAATGGGGAAATAATTATGGGAGAAAATGTGTTATTAATCCGATTGGGGATTTGAGAGGCTTGAAAAAAATGTTTTTCTTGGTGAAAGAGGTTCAAAAATTCATTTAGTAATTTTAGGAATTTTGGGGGGATTTTTTGAGATTTTCTTGTATTTTTGGGGAATTTTGTTGCAAACTTTCAAGGAAGTGTCGACCGATAGGGTTTAGGTGGTCCAAACGGGAGTGGCACGATCTTTTAAACTACCTTGGGCAGGTGAAGGGACAGTGTCGATCGGGTAAATTCTTCTTTCCTCTTGAGACCACTTTTCTGCAATGACCTTTTTAGATATTAATTTTTTAGTTGAGGATTTTGCAGGACTTTTGTCTTTGGCTAAGTTTTTCAAGTATAAAAAGGGGTAATGGTGGAGTAACTTTTTCACCCATCCATATTTCTTTTCTTTTGCTCACTTTTTGTTTCTTATCTCATCTTTTTGCAATATGGCTCTTCATGGAATGTTGAATTCACTTATTACCTTAAAAACTTAGAGGATATGTGCTCATATAATGTAGACTACGACGCTTTCAACATGCATTGGGTTTTATTATGGCTCAACTGACCTATTGAATAGAATATCCTAATGGCGACGTTATCGTTCTGGTATCCTGAGGACCATATCTTTCTATTTGGCTTAGACGAAGTCTGTCTGAGTTATGAAAAGTTATCTTCCATGCTAGGGATAAATCCCAATATTATAATAGTCATGACAAAATTTTATCGGTCTCCTTGGGAGCTGTTAGTAGGACTTCTCCATATCTTACCCTCGATGGCTCGGTCATTGGTTACAGGAGGAATGATCTTTCTCCCGACTGTGCTATATTTCGTTCATCTGCGGGATATTGGTGATACGGGTTATGCCAGAGATGTTATTCTTGGCTTAACTTCAAAATTATTATTGGTGACCAGGGACATGTTAGTGGACACACAAATTGTAGCCGTTACTCCATAAATGTCATACTGTCGTAATCCTGCAAAGGTGATACTGGAAGAGGCCCTGAATGGTCTAAATTCTTGGCGGGAAGGACGTTCTGACTTTCTGAGGGGTAGCCCAGTTATGTTGTTAATGTAGTTGTTGGAAAGATTTCGTATAGCAATCCCTCCTGAATATACCTTTATAGTTGTGCAAAACTTCTTTACTCGCTACTTTATCAGCATGAGCCCGAATATCGAGAGCTGGGAGAACTGATTTGTGGAGCACGGGGCTCAAGGTTTACGTTTTTCAATGCCTTGGTGGGAGAATTGCATCCCATTCTATAATTGGGAGAATACTAGTATGCTCGATTAGTTAGCCTCTGACAGACTTCTTTCTACTCACCCTAGAGAATCCTACGTCAATTCGACTGGGAGATGATTGTGCCACCTCAGACACTAGACTTCATTCTTGTGGGGTATTTGATAAAATGCATGCACATGTCGATGGGCTCTCTGTGGGAGAATCGTCGACCATCGACCGATACTTCCGAATATTTTGGTAGAGTATGGCATGTTTATGGGGATTACATGAAGTGGTTTTGGAGGAGGGTGTTTGCCAAAATGATGTCCAAAGTGATCGGGAAAAGGTAGTTCTCCATGTTTGACACCATGGAAAGAGGTGTTATTATTTTTCCTAGGTTGGTCCAAGCTTACCATTCCATGGAGAGCCATCGGTATTCCATTCAAGCAGGGGAGGTTTGGGGACCCTAAGATGTAGATGATGATAGGGCTGGTTCTTATGGAAACTGGGGATAGGATCCCTTGGGGAGTTTTAATTGTGAAGCTTTTGTAATGGTGTTTGGTTATGTATCTTGGTTTTTTCTGGTAGGAATAACTTTTGGGAAGGTTATTTAGGATTAGTTTAGATTGTTTTTATTTTTTAGGAAAATAAGGCTAGGTTGACGGGGGAAGTTGTTTGACTCCCTACACCGATGTCATTGTAACGAATTTTTTTATAAATGAAATAAAGAAAATTTGAATAATATTGTTGTGCCTCTTGATGAGCTTTGCATTTGAATTATCTATACCAATCACTATGGCATACATAATCCTTTTGTTCATCTAAATGATAAAAATGAATTGTCATTCTTGGAGTGAAGAAAAGAATAGCATTTTGTCAAAAAGGGTGTATTACTCATGTGAAGCATATAAACTACCTACGTACCTCTAGGGGTTTTGAAAATTTTCATGAGTTTCATTTTTTAAAGTAAAATATTTTTTGGAGGATCAAGACCCCGTAGTTCTGAGTAGCGGGAAATAAAGAATTTATTTTATAATAGACGGGAGATGAGAAGAGTCGTAACGTGCCGAGATTTTGGACTAAGAGTAGAATATCTTGAGAGGGCCCAGGTTGTCTAGATGTGCCATCTCCTCTCTATCGAGGTCGGTGAGCATAGAGGCTCCACTGGATCGGATCTTCTTCACAATGTAATTTGGCTTGAGTTTCCCTCTGGGGTCCCAGATGGGCCCCCTAATTTTTTCAAAGGCTAAATCCCCTTCTCGAACACCACGATCCTTGACTCTCTTGTTAAATGATCGATCTACCAATGATGGTATCCTTGTATATGATATAGAGCCTTCAATCTCCTTTTATCCAAGAGTGATAACTCGTCAAGACGGCTTTTATGCTTGTCTTCCTCGCTGACTTTGCTTTCAAGCATGGTGCGTGATGAAGGAATTTATAGCTCAATGGGTACGACTGCTTCCATGTATTATGCTAGAGAGTAAGGGGTAGCCCCATTAGATGCTCAAACTGAAGTGCAGTAGCCACCGAGGGCGTACGAGATTGGATGAACCCAATCTCAATAACTCTCGATCATTTTACTGATGGTTGCTTTGAGGTTTTTATTGGTGACTTTGACTGCACCGTTGGTTTGAGGTCGGTAGGGAGAAGATTTGTGTCTCTCAATCCCATACTCATCAACCACATTTATGACTTCTGCTTTGAAATATAACCCTTTGTTTGACATTAGCTTGTGCGAGATCGCATATCGGAAGGTGATATTTTTCTAGAAGAACTTGGCCACCTTTTTGGCATTCAAAATTGTGTATGACTCGGTTTTGACCTATTTAGTGAAGTAATCAATGGTAACCATGATGAATTCATTCCCGTTGGAGGCCTTGGGTGTAACTTTCCCTATTATGTCGATGCCCTATGTGGATAACGGTCAGGGAGAAGTCATGTTATATGATTCTTGAGGAGGCAAGTGATGGTGGTTGGAAAACTGCTAGCATTTAAAACATCTCCGAACATAGGCTATGCAATCCTGAACTATGGGAGTCCAATAGTAACCCTATCGGATGATTTTATTGGAAAGTATATGGCCATTCATGTGGGGTCCTCACTCCCCACTGTGGATTTTCTAAATCATATCCTCAATATCAGCCCCTGCGATGTTGTGTAAATGGGTTCCATTGAAATTTCTATTAAACAGTGCTTTATCACAAATGATGTACTGGGCAGCCAGTTTACAGAGGGTTGCTCAACCTTTTTTATTAGAATCTTAGGGATACCTACTATGCTTGAGGAGGCACCAAATATCAGAGTACTGGAAATCGACTATAGCAGGATCTTCTTTTGTGATTAGCTCAATGTGATAGCAGTGGGTAGGTGTAGCTTACTTTTAGACTAGGAAGGTGGCCATCTATATTCCTTCGGGTATGTAATTCATTGAGGCAAATGTATTAGGGACACCATCTAAGTTGTTCTTTGCTCGGAGCAGGTAATGGAAGGTGATATCTTGGAATTAGGAGGCAAACTCTTTTAGGTGGTCATGGAAGGGTGAGGGTTTCTCATCCTTGACTTTCCATGTTCTGAGTACTTGACAATAATGTGGTTGAATCTCCGTAGACATCTAAGTATCGCATTCCTTTCTCGAGAGCGACTTTAAGGCCTATCGTGCCTGCCTCGTATTTGATCATGTTGTTGGAGCAGGGAAAATCAAGTTTGATGGCATTAGGAGTGTTGGGGTTATTACGAGTAATTAGGATTATACCAACGACAATACCCTTTCTTGTTGGTGGCGCCATCAAACAACATTTTCCAATGGAGGTCTTTCTTTTAGGTACAAAGGATATTTTCATCCTAGCATCGATTTCTTTCATAGGGTAGTCAGCGAGGTATTCAAAGATGGTTATTCCTTTCATGGCTTTCTACGTGATATACACAATATCAAATTCGGCTAACAACATCAACCATCGGGCCATTAGGCTTGATAGGGCGGGTTTCTCGAGTAAGTATTTGATAGGATCCATTCGGGACTCAAGTTTGATGGGAAAAGCGAGCATATAGTGCCGTAGTTTTTGGGTGACCCAAACAAGGGTGACACATGCTTTTTCCAAGGTAGTGTAATTAAATTCATACCCAACCAACTTGCGACGGGCATAGTAGATAGTCCTTTCGTTGCGTATTTCTTCTAGGTATTGGGCCAGCAAAGCCCGAGCCACAGTGTTACACTCATGTTTAGGAGTAGGGGAAGAATAAGTTTTGATGGCATGAGTAGTGGAGGTCAGGTAAGGTATTGCTTTATTCGATCAAAGGCTTCTTGGCAAGCTTCGTTCGAAACATTGGTTGAATCCTTTCGAAGGAGTTTAAATATGGGTTCACAAACATAAGTCAACATGCTGATGAACCGGATGATATACTACAAATTTCTAAGGAATCCCCGGACTTCTTTCTCCATTTGAGCTGGTGGAATTTTGAGTTTGGCTTCCAATTTAGCAGGATCTTCTTCTATCCCTTTCCCACTAACCATGAATCCCAGTAGCTTTCTTTTGGTACTGCTAAAAGCACATTTCTATGGGTTAAGTCGCGTCTAGTATCGCCGTAGTCGCTCAAAGAACTTTCGAAGATAGGGAACACAACCTTCCCTATTCTTAGACTTGATAATCATTTAATCCACGTAGACCTCGACTTCTTTATGTAGCATATCATAAAATATGGCTGTGGCAGCCTCTGGCAGGTAGCCCATCAGTTTTTTAGACCAAATGGCATAACGATGTAACAGAAGGTTACCTAAGGGGTGATGAATGCGGTTTTCTCTTGATGATTAGGGTGCATATTGATCTGATTATATTCGAAAAAACCATCAACAAATGACTTGAGAGCGTGAGTAGCTGTATTGTCCACAATCATGTTAATATTGGGCAGTGGGTAATAATCCTTTGGAGAGGCCTTGTTCAAATCTCATCAATCAACGCACATGCGAATATATCCACTTACTATATTAATTATAACATTAATATATTTTATATATTATAGAATACTATATATGACTTAAAGACTCCTCTCTATTTAGGGTGTCCACATGTCACATATAATAAATTTCTCTTTCTCCCACTAGAATACATATCCACTACCATTTCCTCTCAAACGTTTCTTAGTCTATTTCATTCTTTGAACCTCTCTTTTAAACTCTCATCCATTAATGATATTTTCTCATCTTTCATTTACCCATAATTTTCCTCTCTATCTCTTCCTTAAAAATCACTTCTCAAACTAATGAACACAAATCTCTCTCTCTCTCTCTCTCTCTCTCTCCCTCTCTCTCTCTCTCTCTCTCTCTCTCTCCCCCCCTATATTTTCCATAAATCAATTGCTCATCTCCCTTAATGTCTCTTTTCTATTCTCTATTGAGTTTTTTTTTAAGTCATGTGTTCTTTTAACAAATCCCATCAGCATGATGGTTGCCCTACAGATCATATGTGAGGAAAATTAAAGGTGTTTGGTGACCCAAAACACTACACCATATTAGGCGAATGGTCACGTCCAAATTGCCTGACCAGTATTGTGGGTCGCGGCCAAGGGGCGTGACCATTTCAGGCATGACCATTTTTGAGGGGCAGGTCCCATATCCCTGACCAAATAAAGGGTCACAAACCTTGGGGGTCACGGCATATGTGAAATTTACCTCTTTTGATACCCATGCCCTAAAATCAGTTATCGTGGTAGGTGACTTGGTTTGCTAGTTATACTCGCTCATATCTATAGTTACATTTGTGATCCCATTTCTTTAAATTTATTTTTTCTTACCCTATTGTGTCAATTATTAGCATTCTAGAATTCCCCTTTATAATACTATCTTTTCATATATTAATAAATTTATTTATTTATTTTTCTTGTCCAAAGGATGATCTTGCTCACCCAATATATGCTAAGTGATATGCTTCTGAAAATGAATCTAGCAGTGGGGGTAAGGCCACAACATAGAGGAATGGAGCTGCGCAATAGAGCGCAATAGAACATCCATCTCTATTGTGCAATAGAGACGAATGTTCTATTGAGCTCTATTGTGGAACTTCATTTCCCTCTATATTGTGACCCCACCCCCACTCCTAGATTCATTTTTCGAAGCATCTCACTCAAAATAGTATCGGGCCCAAAATGCAGCTACGTGAGCAAGATCATTATCAGGACAAGCAAAATTAATAAATAAATTTATTAATATTTGACAGATTAGTACTATAAAGGGAATTTTAGATAACTAATAATTGTCAAACTAGCGTAAAAAAATAAATTTAAACAACTGGGATTACAGATGAACATTTAGATATTGAGCGAGTATACCTAGCAAATCACGTTACCTAGCACCTAATCACTGATGTAGTCACAGATGCAGTCGCATGTGGTCTTCCATCTCTCCCCAATTAATGGATATGTAATATAATATGGGAATAAGAATTTAAAATGAGAATTATCCTCTGAACTTAACAAATTAAACTGGGGAGGAAAACACGACCACCCTAACCCGTGAGCTGTTGCAATCAACGGCCTAGTTAGGCCGTGAGTTATTTAAATTTATTACCATCCAAGCCGTGACTTGTTAAATAATCATGATAACTTAGTCCATTGATCTGAAAACTTTGTTGGTCTATTGCAACAGGAAATATGAGTGCCATGGCTGAACATGGACGTGGAAACCCATCAGCTACGGTTATGGGAGAGCGTGAGGAATCCAGTTTCAAAATACATGTATGTAATGGTTAAGGAATAAGGGTATATTAGTTTATTTAATGGATTTTGAAATTGTGGTCCTGAGAAAAATATATGAGGGCGTGAATATGAGTTAGTTTGATTAAGGTTTGAGAATGGAAAGGATTTTGAGTCAGTGGGTGCGGAACTTAAAATACTCAATTAATTTCAAACTCTAAATAAATACCAAGCCCTAGATGACAATACCCTTAAATAAAGCAATTTATTTTAATCCATAAGTAACCACATTCAATCGACACTAATAATACACAATTAATTTCAAACTCTATATAAATTTCAAGCCCTAAATGGCAATACCCTTAAATAATAAAATTTATTTTAATCCCTCAGTAACCACATTCAGTCAATACTAACAATGAAAATACCCTTAAATAATACAAATAATTTCAAACTTTAAATAACAATTCCCAATCAATGTTAACAATACCCAATAAATTTCAATCCATAACAATAACAGACCCAATCAAAATAACAAATTATAAAACATCCCATTTTCTTGAAAAAAAGTATACACATATACACACATATACCCACACACATACATATATATATACACACACATATGCACACGTACACACACATACACACATATACACACGTACACAAAAATACACACACATTCACACACATATACACACATATACATTTGGGTTGGAGAGAATGCAAATCACCGGTAGTGCACAGAGAGAGAGAGAGAGAGAGAGAGAGAGAGAGAGAGAGAGATTGATGTTGGAATAAATTTAATGGATGAAGAATGTATTTAGTATAAGGACACTGGTCACGAATTAGAACCGTAACCCATGATCGTGACCCTTAAATTTTTTCAACATCAGCGTGTAGGAAACCATGTGTTCACTTCCCTCAACCGTAACTCACATGCGTGAACAAATTGAGATGGTCACAATACAAAGTCATGACCCGGTAAGTGTGCATTCTATCCTTGGTCACGGTCCTTATCCGTGACCCGTCCATGACCAAACATGGAGGGAACTTTGGCTCGAATTTGGTGCCATGATGGTCACGACCTAATCACAACCTAAGTTTGTGACCCATAATGGTCAGGTATTTGGTACGTGACCACCTCCAAGAGTATCCATGTCTACATTGGGTCATGGATATGTTCATGCCAAATTTGATGTGGTCATGACTTTGGGTCATGACCAGCTGGTCAGGGCTTTGGGCCGTGACCCCCTGGGGGTGACTATTCACAAGATTTGGTGTAGTGAGAATTTGATCATAATATTTATAAGGGGTGTTTGGTGACCCATGGTCTTCACCCTCTAAAAACCCTTTTGATCTCCTCAATGAGCAAAACCAGGTTCTATTTTGTTTTGATTTATTTTCATTTTTTACCATCTTTTAAATTGATGTTTTTTTTTGTTGTATTCATAGTTATTGTTCTTAAAAGCTTTATTTGGCCAAAAAAATTTGGTAATAAGTAAATAATGGGTTATGAATTTTGTTTTTTCATTTTTAGACTAGGTTTGGATTTCTACTTCTTTAAATCTAATAAAATTGATGGATGTTTGTTTTTTATTCATAGTTTTTTTCTTTTTTGGTTTTCATATATGTTTGGTGTTTTTTATGACGACGAGGTTAGTGGATGGATTAATATGGTTTTCATATCTATTTCATATTTTTTCTTTGTTTTCATATATGTTTCAAATATGTTTGGTGTTGTTGGTTTTCAAATATATTTGGAGAGAGAGCTAGAATTGTTTATTACATAACTTCTACACCCAAAAGTGATTTGTGTTGTTGGAAGATTGATATTGTGTAAGATTGATGTTTAATATTTTTTTATACACAATTTGGTATCTAAAATTTATTTATATGTATATGTGTTGTTGATGGTTTATTTTTTATAAATCGCATGGATGAAGTATCGTTTGTTTAGGTGGTGTATATACTTGAGGAATGTACTAATTTTTATGTCAAATTATCGAACTTTTTTCAACGCCGTAGGTTGAATACTAGTATTAGTTATATTACACATTATTAAAACTTATCACAAAGTATGTTAAAATAATACTTACACAAGAACATGTAATAATAATAATGCTACAAGTGACAATAACACTATTATATATTGAGTGATGCTAGGCTTATCGGCCCTTATCACACACTTAGTAAAGATATGCTGAGTTGGACTGCACTAAACCTTTTTTATTAGCCATAAATTCTTCCGAATTTACCCCTTAATTTAGAGGCTTTTATTACCTCGGACAGCGTAAAATAGATTAAGTTATCTCATATCTTTGCTAACGGTTTCGTCTAACAAGTATCTCGAGTTTCGTGTATTTCTTATCAATTTTACAGGTATTTAACGCATGAAAGAAAGAAAGAAACCAGAAGAAGCAAGAGAAAAGAAAGAAGACGAATCAAAAGGGGAAAAGTGTAATTTCTACCAGGAATCCGGTTGAGGACCCAAAATAAAAGTCGAAGATCTTACATTCATGAGCACATATGAAAAACGGAGTCCCAGTCTAAGTTCTAGATTAGAAGTTATGAAGACCTGAAGATGGGAGAAAATCACGAGATATTGAAGAAAATTTGAAGAGAAGCTGAGAAGATAACCCGAACCAATCTGGTTGACTAGAAAAACGGATCAGTCCGGTGCCCCAAATTTCTGTAAAGATGGACGTTTAGCAGACCAGTCCGGTATCCCAAAAAAATGAATTGGTCCGGCCCTTAAAATCTATGCATAACAACGTGTTTAGCGGACCAATCCATTTTGTTTGAAAAACGGATCAGTCCGATTGCTAGACGGACCAGTCCGATATGTCCTGACTGGATCGATCCGGTGCTCGAGATTTGATTTGATCTCCTTCTTATTAGAGTTTTGCTTTAATCCAACTCTTGTAAATTACGTAGGATATAAATTAAAAAGAACTCCCAAAAAAAGAGAGGCTTCTAATTAGTTTTTAGAGAAGCTTTGTAATAGTTTAGAGAGGAAAACAACAAAAACCCTAATTTTGATTCGAGATTGCAATTCAAGTAAATTCATTACAATTCTTTCTTTAATTATTGCAGTAGTAATTTCCTTGTTCTTCATTTTTCATAGCTAGTAAAAAATATTTTCTTTAATTCAAAACATATTTTCTTTTAGGTTCAATATGTCTGGCTAGATTTTTTTAGGGTTGGGATGCATGAACTCAACCTGATGTGAACGTTGCATGTGTATAAAATTAATCCTCTAAAATTAAGGATTTATTACATCGTATTCCGTAGCGAACACAACTGTTGTAGATCTTTGGATCTCATTGGCTTAGGAGTAACTAAGATGCTTTAGAATGCAATATGAGTGTAGCTATCAAGTTACCGTTTTACCCGTCCTCTAATTACGTATGGTGTGGGCTTGGACCTCATAAAAGTCTGGGTCTGATTAATCACTTAAATTTAAGATTAGTTTTATACCAGCAATACACTAAGGTTGAGGGATTGTATTCTCGGCCTATTTTTCTCTTCATACTTATCACTCCATTTTTTTAGTTATTAATCCTTGCTTAATTCGTTAGTTACATAGTCTTTATCTAGTTTCCTTTTACTTAGTAGGATTAATTGGATACAAATCATCTTTTCGTTTTTTTAGAGGTGAGTTTCGGTTAATCGTCTGTCCTTCCGTCGTCATGATTTTCTCATCCTATTTCCCTGTGGAGACGATCCCGACTTATCGGGTTTATTACTAACACAACAGGCTTGAACCTGAGCCTAGATAGAACGCACTTTCGAGACACATTCTTAGTCGCGTCACTTTTCAATATTAAACCGTACACAATCCCACCAAAAAATCATTTGCAATACAAATATCAAACCATTTCAATAGTAAGCCGTAAGCTGCTTACTAAATTTTCCAGTACTGACTTTTGAACGAAAATAACAACATACTCACCACTGTATAAAAAGAAAAAAAAACTTCCATCTCAAATAAACAAAACTAAATTGCTATAAAAACATTACAATAAAATTTATGTCTATTTTTTTAGCATTACAACCATATGAACAAAATAGCCAGAATATAATACTGATATTCTCAAACCACATTCATAATCCACAAAATAGTCCACCAAAAAATAATTGAGTATAATCCCAACAAAATACCAAAATATATGACATTGTTTTGAACAAAATAGCCCCCCAAAAAATAATTTTTTTGAGAATCTCTCAATTTCTAAAATTCTCAAACAAGATTGTATTTGTAACATCTCTGTCCTTGCCTCCAAGTAATTGAGTATAAATAGCCGGATAAAAGGTAGGTTGCATCACATCTTACATCCCCAATTATTTTATCATGTCAAATCCGTTTAGCATCCTCATAAAATTTGGTTGGTTAGGCATGTCTTGACTCCCTCCACCAATATTTTGTTACAATTCAGATTCCTACACCATACGCAACCCCAAACAACAAATAAGGAAATAAAAAACTGTTTTAGTTCAGATTATTCATAAGCCAAGAAATATTTAAAGTAATATAAATTTTACCTTTGCAGTTAAACTCTCTTGTGTTTCGATAAAATCAAGTGTAGGTAACAATCTCATGTATTTATCACCTCGTCAATCCTAAAAAATGCACATAAACAATAAGTTACACAATCTAACAAAAGTATTAAGTACTAACAAAAATAATTAATTTATATACCTTAGTAGGTGGAGTTGCATTTTTTTCTTACTATTATTTTTTGCTCGAACAACTTTTTAAATTTTAGATTGCCTCCTTTTACATGCTGGTAGTCCTTTACTTCGCACCAACGGTGAATGTATCATTTTAATTTCCTTTGTAGGACTCTTCCTCAAAAGAGGTTCATTGCTTCCACATGAGTCAACCACCAACACATCTTTTAAATGACATATCCACGACATAATCTTTTCACACCTATCTTCAGAATTGGTTGCCAAATCTTCCACCACATAGAAAGCATTACACATTTTATCAAACTGAGGGGACTCGGGTTTTGTGGACCAATCGATATAACTTATTTTAATTTTTGTGTGACACCTTTTGAGAATTTTATCCCATATTTTCAAAATAGACTTCTCGGGCACTTCTTATATCTTTCTATGAATTAACACAGTAATGGCATGCCAACACAAAATTTTCCTAAACTGAAACAATTTAAAATTGCAATCAACTCTGCCATTATCAACGTGAAAGTTAACCTGAAAAGTAGCACGTCCTTTCCACCAAAACTCACATCTTTGGTAACGTCATATTCTACCACGCCTACACCTTCCAAAACTTACGAAGACCCCAACTCACAATACATCTTTCCTAACAACTCTAGTTGAACCTCTTTAAACATTGTCATCATGTAGGCATTTTTGAATTTCTTCTCCATATTGTAACGAGTTATGCAAGGGATGAATGATTTAAATGAATAGAAGTCTTCTTGACTTTCTTTTTCCACCTTAATACGCAAAGCATTTTCATATTGTTCCAAAAATTTCTTAAAATATGTTTTGGAATTGACATACTTTTCAAAAAAATGCATCCATTCTCTCACTACGCTGTGTGGTTGATATTCCAGCCCTAAATACATATTTCACAAAAGTCGGCACCCAACGATATCTCTCCACCTATAATTCGCATAACCATTCATTATTTTCGAAATTATATTCCATAATAAATTTTCACCAACTTTCTTCAAATTCTTTGGGTATTAATGTATCATAAACGGCCGTTTGAATACACAATTTGATTGATTCATAATGCTTGTACCCTTTTAACTTTTATGGCAACTTTTTCATAATGTGCCACAAACACCACCGATGTCGCGTAGTGGAAAATACGATTTCTATAGCATTTTTCATGACTTTATCTTGATATGTAATAATTGCATTGGGATGAGACCCTCACATACAACTAAGCCATGACTGAAATAACCACATAAATGTGTCCACGTCTTCACTAGCTATTAGTCCACACCCTAGCAATATTGATTGTCCAATATGGTTCACCCCTACAAAAGGAGTGAATGTCATATCATACTTATTTGTCAAGTACGTTGTGTCAAATGTAATGACATCTCCAAACTCCTTTGCAGCTGCCCTACTTCATGCATCCGCCCAAAATAAGTTCATCAATGACCCATCGTTATCCCAATCCATTATATAAAAAAAAGTCAGAATTATCTATATCCATTTTTGAAAAATAGTTGTGGATTGCAGTAGCATCCCCCTCCCCAAGGCGTAAACGTCCAAATTTATCAATATAAATTCTACAATCCTTCTCTTAAAATGGCAAATTTGCACGTCCTCCGACTTCAACCAAAAAAGAATTAAAACTTTTATTCATTCGAATACCCACCCTATCATTCATTTTGAGTTCTCTCCTAACATGTGGTAAAAGTAACCTGTTGGCTCTATAATATCTAGATTTGGATGGACTCAATTCATGATTATGCTCAAGCTCTATAGAATTAATCACCCTCTTTCCATCATCAATGCGGAGAGATGCACATACCCTTGACTTACATTGCATTTTGGAAACCAGGTGCAAGTTAATAGAATTGTTACCATTGCTTCTCGACTTGCCTTCACGCCCACAAGTAAGAGTCACAAACCTTAACTCCCCTTTCTTATCTTTACGAGACGATCTTAAACAAGTGCCAAAACCCATTTGCTTGCCATATCTTCTATAAACATAGATCATCTCCTCCATTGAATTAAAAGACATTCCAACATTGGGTTCTTCAATTGTTTCTTCTACATTTGTGTTTTCATTAAATTTTGTGTCAATATTATTTTCCTCACTTACATCCAAATCCACAAATTTATCCATTACAAAATCTCGGGCATGTATAACATTATAAATTATAAAAATCAACAGAAAATCAATAAAAATAAATAAAAAAATGTTATTATATATTTTTAAATCCTATTATTAAACTTTTGAAACATATAATCTTGAAAAATAAAAAGCAAATTATTTTTTTAATTCACAATAATAAACATATAGATGGTGGCAAATATATTGAAGGTAATAAAAAGATGAGAAAGATGAGATATTAAGATAAAAATGACTTTTTTACCATTGGTGGCACAGTTGGCTTAGGTGGAGAAATGGTGGAAGAAGCTTTGGAGGGAAAATAAATGGATGGGAGGAAAGTGGGTTTGGGGGGATGATGATGTTCTGGAAAGAGAATGAGTAAGCCTTAACAGATAATTACGGATTGTTTTTTCTTTAGTGAGTGCTCTTTTTTTTTGTTTGGTGAGTGTGCTCCACCTCAGCACACCGGACTTAATAGTTGTTAAGGCCGATTAGTTTATCATTATTCTTATACATTAACTTAAAATTCCTATCAAAACATGAATTATGTAAATACATGCGAACCGAAAGATCTCACAATGAGATAAATGCTTAAATGCAATCCATATAGAACTAAAAAATATTCGACTATATAAGTAATCCACCAAATTAACATTAATTATAGAATCTAGTTCTAGAGTCGTATGTAATGAAAGGACACACATGTTTAGAGTCACTCTTTGATTTGAAGTGAGAATGGTAAGATCATTGCTCAAATCAAAGACAATAAAATTTCAAGGTAGAAGAATCATGTGAAATATCGGTGACATATAACGAGATCTGACGAAGGATAAAATTAAGTGAAAAGGCGATCTCAGATCATCAGAATTTTTTTAAGATTTATGGAAACTGTGCTTTATGCTTGGGGAAATTTTAATGCCCTCCTATTATGCCCCCATCCTTCGAGTTAAAATAATATATTACATATTAAAGTCATTAAGTATTAGAATTTTATTTCAGCAGTAGTTAAATAATAAATATTAAATGTCAAAATTTATTTATAATCTAATAAATATTTAAAATACATATAAGAGTAAACAATTATCATTTAATCCTTTAACTTTAACAAAAAAAAATTGTGAAAATGTTGAATCAAACACTAATTAATATGTCGTTCCAGTTGTATGTTAGTGTGGATTATCAAACAATTATCAAACATTAATGTTGAATGTTGTATAAATGTATTTTAAATACACAAGTGGGAGACCCACTAACCCACTTTTCCTAAAATTTCGGCTAAAGAAAAAATCACCCACTAACCCCACTGTCCTCTAACCTCTTTCAACCTTCTATTAAGAATTATCTCCATCCAGCCAAAAAAAATGAGCTTGAAAAAGTTTTAGAATTTGAGTTTGGTTCTTTGAAAAGAAAAGAAAAAATGAAATCAAATGAGGAGGGAGTGCAGAATTTTTGAAAGAGAAAATTAAAGAGAAAAAAAATCACTCATTCTCTCCCTCTAAGACTGAAAATATTTTCTTCACGAAAATATTTATTTCTCTAAAATTTTTTTAGAACAGTTTGTTCCCCCAAACTGAAATTTCGAATATTGAGCAATCAATTTGGAATGGGTGTTAGAAGACATATAACTATGGTGCATGGCTATATGATACATGGGTGATTTTAGGCTTGTTTTATCCTGAGGACGGCGTGACTGTAGACTACCTGCACAAAGAGGGTAGAGCCGCGAAACGTCTTAAAGAGAGAGACCTAGTCCGCGACTCAACCCAAGAATCGTCTACGACGAATTTATAAACAATTGAGGTAATGTTGTTTATATTTATTGTGCAGTATATATTTGGAATTCACGCATGAGGTCATATTTGCGATAATCATATGAGGTAATAATTTAATTTTGAGCAGTATACTTAAAATTAATTTATGATTTTATTTTTCGAGTTCTCCATAAAACTCTTTGGTGTGATTTTTTAATCACAATAGATAAAGTGTACCAACAATTTTAAGACGTTTTATGTCTACCATGGAGATCGAAAAATAAATTTTATGGACATATATGATTATTTTTATGATCTCGAAATGAAAAAAGGCCAACTAAGTTTCTATGTTTAGAAATTATAATTTTGACCTTGTACCTATAGAAATGACCGTTTAGCCCCCGAACTTCCATAATATTATAGTTTGTGAAGTAGATACATAAATTTCAGTATTTTTGGTCAATTCGGAATCGATCAATAATTTCGTGAAAAATTAAAATTTGAACAAAAATGAACCCCTTCATGGAAAACTTTTAAATAGGTCAATCCTATTTTTTAGTTATGAATGTGAAATATTATTTCACATAAGATGTTATTGTTGGAAATGAAATTGTATACTGTTTTTGGACAATTCATTTTGAGCCACTTGTGGTCAAAAAAACAAATTAAAAAATTTGTTATATGGAATCAAATTAAAATTTTGATATTTGAAAACAAATGAAAATTTGTTATATGAAAAATAAATGTGAACATTTGTTATATGGATTCGAAGGGTAAGTTATAAACATTTGCGCCTTGCGCTATGTTTACTATAAAAAAAAATTTGTTCAAATATTTTTTGAAGTGTTCATGTGAAAGTGTAGTTGATATTTTTCAACCACACTAAAGTGATCGATGCTGAAAAAAAATCTAAATTTTTTGTTATGAATTTTATTGGAATATCATCTCGGTTTTTTGATGATATATAGACTGAAATTTCGTGAATTTTGGCATGCATGTAGTACGTTGAGATTATTAATTTTGGGCTTCAAAATTTCTGAAAAAAGAGTTGTATATCTTTTATGATGATTTTTACAAATGGGATGCGCAATACTGAATTTTTTGGACAGCTTGTAGTAAAATAAGTTTATCTTCACTTGTACTTAATATTTTTGAGTGATTTCAATTTTGGATAAGACTAGACTCATAAAGTATAAATTCTGGAAAATTTCATAAATTTTCAATAAGCGGTTTGGTCGTGGTGAAATTTCAAACTTGAAGTTTTTCCGTTTGAACAAATATTTTGGATAACATTTTCTTAGAAAAAATGTATCATGTCGTGTTCCCAACGGATTCAAAATATTTTGAAGCCTTAATAAATTTCTTATTCAAGGATTTATGCAGTACTTAGAAAATTTTGGACTCAAATTTATGGAAGATGGATTTCACAGAAATCATATAATGACTTATACAATATTTGAGCTTGGAGTGCAGTCGTTAGAATTTTATATGAATAATTCTTTATATTATTCATTTATATGAGTTGGAAAATGTATAGAATAAAATTGTATTCTGCAATGTTGGAATCAATTTGGTGTGCTTCATACGCGTGTAGAAATAATTTAGTTGGGTAAAATTATTTTGACCGTATGCTTTGATTTGGAATAGAGGTTTATACTCTAATAGGAAGTATTATTGTATACATTGTGAAAAATTATTTATTATAATTTTTTATGAAATAGATTGTATAATCTATATGTGACTTTCAGACCTTTGAAAATCTGAAATTATGACTCGAACGAATGAACTTGTATTTTTTGATTCGGCTATACCTCAAAACTTTAAGCATGTATTTATTTAAGAAATAAGATTAATTCTTATTTAATGTTGAAACTCCTAAGTTTAGATTTTATTTTATGAATTGAAGATATAGTGGGGGCACATTACATGTTGCATCTCAATGCTATACCAAGAGAATAGTGGGGGCACCCAATCGAGTACCTCTCAACTATAATTAAAGAACATTTAATAGAATCTGAAACTTTGGTGTTCAAGAGAACTCTTAATTTTTTGAATAAATAAAAGCTTGCTTATGTTATTGAAAAAGGATTCGAAAAATCCTTAGAAAAGTCATGTCATAAATGATTGATTGAATTTCTTGAAATAAACTAGAAATTAGTTTATAATTGACTTATCTTATAACTTTAAGATAAAGAGGTGTATACACATCATTTGAAGGAATATTGAGGCCATTATCGTTTATGAATATGAGCTTTGTTTAATAGTCGAAATTCATCGATATAACTTAGTTATACATGATGCATGTTAAATTATTCTCATGAAAATGAAGAAGCTTCATTTAATTTGAATGCCATTGATATTATATATGGTGTTGAGTTAAAAACTAAATATATATAATATTGTTTATCTAGGTGACCTATGTAATGCAACTTACATGGACCAACTTGAAGTTGGAAAATTAAAATGGAAGGCACCAATAAATGGAATGATATTTTGATAAATTATCAAATGAGAATGAATTGAGAATATTATGAATCGTGTTTATCACTAAGCATGTTGAAATATGAATGAACTCTTATTTATTATGCAAGAATGATTAGATAATATTTGGTTATAATATTATGTTACCTAGAAAATCAAATTCATGCTAAGTCAAAGTGTTAGCATAAAGAGTTTCAATAAAATAAGAACAGTACTTGTTAATATTACAAGGCTATATGGATCAATTAATTGATCGAGTACATTGAAATACAAGAATATCTATTTATTAGATATATGCTTCTTATGAACCATCTTGTACTCCACATGATCCAAGTATAAGAACACTATATATAGTGATAAGAAAAGATGAATATGCGAACATTTTAAGTAGTCTCAATTGAGCTACTAAATATAGTTGACTTGGAATAATTTTTTGTGGCAGTACTATGTAGGTTTATAATCAAAAAGTGCATTCTTATGCTATTGAGAAAGGTTATGTGTTTTGATAAAATTACGAACTTAGAATTGATTCTGAATCAATAAGGGATATGTGTTTAACACATATTATGTTGCTATTTTTTGGAACTCCCATAAATATTAATTATTGGCATAATTAATGATAAAGTATATAGTGGTACCATTAGCTATGGCTAGTGAGTAAATGAAAGGTTAAAAGACCTATTATAAGATACTATTTATGGTAGAGATTGACACAGTCATTTTATCCACAACAATAGAACCATGGCTATTGTAAAATTTTAGAACCGTTATCATAACGAAAGAATGACACATATGTCGTAAGCACAACATAGTTTGAAAATTTAAAAACTAATGAGTTGTGAGTGTGGATTATGTTCGGATTGATGAGAATAGAACCTGACTTATCCTTTGACGAAAGGACTAGTGCAGGAGAAGGTGTTTAACACCTAGAAAGGGATCGGACTAAAGCCCAATTGATATTGAATCATTTGTGGTGGCAACCCAACCTATAGACTGTAGATCCCAAGAAATAGGTTCAAAAGGTAATAACAAGTCACGGTGATATGGGTTGAATCATGCTTATAATTATTGTTTACGGGATTTTACTCCGAGTCCATCCCTTTGGAGCATGATATCCTGAAGCATGTTAAGGTTGAGTTAATTATAACTCTTAATGAAGATCTATAGCTCTATTTTGAGTGGGGTCCCTGGCTATAGGAGTATCCTTGATAGACTCACATATGTGGATGTGGAAGTATGGCCGCTTCCTATGGTAATTTTGGGCAAATTCCCTAGAGCGTTCACATATTGGGATAGAAGCACATGGCAGTAACGTGCTGCCTTGAGGACTACACCCAAGTAGAGTTGCGTGTGAGATGTTGTCAAAGATAGAGTTCAAAACTACGAGTTACTCTAGTATAATCTGAATCATCTTTACTACGTAAAGATTCAAGTCGAAAGACACCTTTGCTTATGCACAATTCTATTAATAATTATTGCTCAATAATTTTTCAAAATTTTCAAGAGGGAGATTGTTACCGATGATTGTGTTTTTAAAATCCAAGTGGGGGATTGTTGTATAAATGTATTTTAAATACACAAGGGGGAGACCCACTAACCCATTTTTCCTAAAATTTCGGCTAAAGAAAAAATCACCCACTAACTCCGCTATCCTCTAACCGCTTTCAACCTTCTATAAAGAATTCTCTCCATCCGGCCAAAAAAAATGAGCTTGAGAGAGTTTTAGAATTTGAGTTTGGTTCTTTGAAAAGAAAAGAAAAAATGAAATCAAATGAGGAGGGAGTGCAGAATTTTTGAAAGAGAAAATTAAATAGAAGAAAAATCACTCCTTCTCTCCCTCTAAGACTGAAAATATTTTCTTCACGAAAATATTTATTCCTCTAAATTTTTTTTAGAACAGTTTGTTCCCCCAAACTGAAATTTCGGATATTGAGCAATCAATTTGGAATAGGTGTTAGAAGACATATAACTACGGTGCATGGTTATATGATACATGGGTGATTTTGGGCTTGTTTTATCCTGGGGACGGCGTGACTCACAAAGAGGGTAGAGCCGCGAAACGTCTTAAAGAGAGCGACCTAGTCCGCGACTCAACCCAAGAATCGTCTACGACGAATTTATAAACAATTTATTTTTATTGTACAGTATTTATTTGGAATTCACGCATGAGGTTCATATTTGCAATAATCATATGAGGTGATAATTTAATTTTGAACAGTAGACTTAAAATTAATTTATGATTTTATTTTTTGAGTTCTCCATAAAACTCTTTGATGTGATTTTTTAACCACAATAAATAAAGTGTACCAACAATCCCCTTTAATTATTTTCCTCATTGTCCCTAATTGTATGTTAAACTGGCACAAATACCATTTGTGTGGTTTTCATGGGTTATTTTTATTGCATATCATTTGTGTAGATTTCATGGGTTGTTTTTATTGCAAATTTGGCTACGGGTATCACACTGCCTTAAACTTAAGCTAACATACCATTCAGAATAATTCACACTCTTCAACTACATCATGTGTCATGGCATTTAAACATTTACTTAAAGGTGATTATTTTTTTCATTAATTTCTCAATGATGGGACGACATATGATGTGCCACTAAACTTACATCTAAAACTATATCGTTTAGGTACCTTTCACCCACTGTTCTAAAAAACCCGCCTAGGCTCCGCCTAGGCACGCCTAGGCTTGAGGCTTGGGAGAAACGCCTCGCCTTAAGATTTTGACGCCTTATGCTTGGTAAAACCCTTAAGGCGTACTTTTTCTCTAAAAACAACGATGCTTTAGTGAAACGATATCCCCTTTTAAAGATTTTTTTACAAACCGAACCATTATCTCATCCAAAATAATCAAAAAGTATTTTTATTTGCAAATATTCACACATATTTTTATGATATGTACAATTTTAGTATTTTAATAGCCTTGTTATGGTTAAAAATATTAAAATATATTAAAAAGACCTAAACGCCTTTTCACGCCTTTTTACGCCAAGGCCCGCCTAGGCTTCTAAGGCTTAAGGCTTGGCCTCCACGCCTCGATCACGCCCCGCGTTTTTTAGAACCTTGCTTTCACCCATCAATATATCAATATGGTTTATTTCTACTATTGTATTTAAAGTTAACACCCTCTCATTAGAAGATATGTATACTTGATCCATTTAAACTAAAATATATTAGTTAGTTTGTAGTTATTTTCCATATACAACAAATCCGTGATAGCAGTTTTAATGAATTTATGAATTATGATTCTAAGAATTTTCTTTATCCCTAATAGATATAAATCAATTAGTTGTTTACCTAAAACCTTTTTTGAAAAGGGGATTCAAACTCTTGATTATTCGGTATATTGGGTCAAGTTGATTAGCTAGTGATTGATAAAATAATAATATTATAGTTTGTGTACTACAATGTGAGAAAGCTTCAAATGGCTTGGACACTTGAAAAATTTCCTATCAAAGCATCCATTGACAAAATGCAAGTGGGCCCTACCTCATTATATAGATGTCCTCTCATTCCAGATATGCTCTTAGATTATGAGGGTGATGTTTTGGATGATGCAAAATGCCAATTATCTGAATTCGGATGTTTTCATCAATAAGCATTTGAATAATCTTCTGGTTAAGATATTGTGATTCTACAAGTCTTATACTATTATTATATCAATGATAGAGATAAATTAAATAAAATCGACGAGTTTTAGTTTGTGCAGTCATACGTGTACCCTATACAATGGTCAATTTTCTTTTAGCAATACGTTGTTAGAAATCAAGGCTATGATATAAAGAGTAGCACTAGGGGGTCCTAAAAAAAAAATTCATTTTCTAAACTCAGTGCATAAGATAAAAATGAGTACAAATTTTTAATGCATATTTTGATGTTTTGGCGGGACCCGCAACAATAAAATATAAACTTTTAATGCACTGAATTTACGAAATGAATTTTTTTCTGAATCTCCCTAGATTTATTCATGATATAAATGAAAGGATATGATAGATTACACTTGTCAAATACGTAAGTCAGGATCAGGACTCAAATTTAGAGTCACCAACTTCAATTGTAAATTTTAACACAGATTGCTTATGTAGTAAAATTTGAAATATAAAATTGCATGTTTAAAATTAAAAGCTGAAACTACACACCCGCTATATTAAGTTGGAGTAAGCGAATGGGAAGAACAGGCAACAACTAATTAAGAGAGAGAGACAGAGAGAATAGTGATTGATTTGATTTGATTTGACGCTACAATATTGTTAGCACATTAACAGTAACATAAGATTGGATTAGCCCTCTATTATTTATATATATATATATATAATTAAAAATGACAATACATATAACGTGGCAGCTCCCTGCCCAATGAGTGTTTCTTAAGCATTTCAAGGTAATTACTAGTTTTTAGGCCTGAGATCCTAATAAACTTTTTTTTGGCCCTTAATAATCATTCTTCGGGTGTATATTTTTGGCGCATATACTAAATAATTATTCGAATTTTTTTTAATACATATTTAGTTCAAATCTTTTTTTTTTGCACCAAAAAATTCTTCACTACATCAAAAATGCTTTACCATGTCGCTGGCGCGGATTTTTAAAGGTAAGAAAATAAGATAGTTTTTGGTACAAAATAAAAGGCTTGGACTAAGTGTGTATTAAAAAATATTTAAGGGACTTTTTGATATTTGATCCTATATCTATCTTTTTGTTTTGTGCTAAAAAAATGAAATTGAACGTGTTTCATAATTTTAATATATGTGAAGTTTATATATTCAAAATTTCCTAGATTAGATTTATTAGAAGAGATATTTGAAGAAATAGTAATTTTGAAGTTTGCAAAATTTGTTTTTCATGCCCAATATTTTGTATTTGTAATAAAATATATCTCACACTATAATCCAAATTTACACAATTTATTTTCCAAAAATCTTTCGATGATCTTTCAAAAGAAATATATGAACCATATGTTTTGAGCTTTCTAAAATTTTATTTTCAAACGCTATGTTTTGTATTTATGATTTTCGGTGTTTTATATCGGTGAATTTTGATCATGGGCTCAGAAGATGTGATTTAGAGTATATATACCAATGTGAACCTTCTAGAAGATTTGTAAAGATAATTAGTGTGAGAAAAGTGGATCCTAATTCTTTTTACAAGGAAAGATATAGTAATTTTGTATGTTTTTCCTTTTTAATGAAACAAAATATTTCAGACTAAGTCATGTTTATAGTAAAAGTACATGCATGTTTATAATAGTACATGCATTGTTATGAAAATACCGACAAAGTACACACATTGCTTACGTGTAGTACTAGTTTATGTTAAGACTTACATTTACTTTAGTATTTTATATGTAAACTCTCTTCATTCATATATGTGTATACTCTGTTGACTTGTCCGTGTAATTGATTGATTACACGTGCAGTTGATTATACATGAGTCTATTTGATCAATTTATATACTTTTTTATGCATACATATACATATATTACTTTAATATAAATATGTATATCAATCCATTGATGGAAGCAATTTGTAGTGTACATAAAAATAATTAGTAGTATACATAAAAATGAAAAATTAGTAGTGTACATAAAAATGAAAAATTGATTGAAATCAGACAAAGTATATGTAATAGTGTTGCATCTTTTATGAAAGTACACCATTATTGTATGTAGGATTGATTTATGTAAGACTTATGTGTACTTTGATGTTGTATGCGCACGCTATGTTGATTTATGTGCATACTCTAATGACTAATGCATGTAATTTGAAGATTTACATGTGTAGTTGATTATATATGCTTATACTTTATTTTATTTGTGTGTACACTTTTTGCATTTATATGCATACTTATATTACTTTAATATGAATATGTATACCAATTCACATATGTGCGTAAATTGTTAAGTTATGTGGTCCAAATAAAAGTTAGTGTATTAATATGCGAAAAATTAATACAAATCATACAATAGTTGTCAAACATTAGTGTATTCTTACTCTTAGTCATTGTTTATACCAATAATTGGTTTTATGTCGTGTTCGAATTTGATATTTTATGTTTGAAGTTATATATATATCGGATTATGTATTGAACTGATTGTGAATTAAATTTTATTATTTTATAGATAAAATACATGGTAAACATAGTTTGCATCTCATTTGCATTGTTTTGTATTAGACATCAACGTAAAAGAACACATATTTTGAGGAGAGGCAAGCTCCAAGGCTTGTGAAGATTTATTTCGATTTAATTTTGGAGGAGACTAAGGGCGTAAACAAAGAATGGTTAATGATGGGACCATATTCAAAAAATGATTGGGGGGGCACGTGTTCGAGAGTATTAGGGACATAAGTGTTCAAAATCTAATGGCGAAGGACTAAAGCGTGTTAAACCCTTAATTTATGTATAATCATGCAATTAATTATAAGTTTCGGGTAATTATATAAATTTTTTATAATTTATTTTAAACAAATATTGTTATTGTAGAATAGCTACAGCGGATGCGACTTCTCAAATAAATCAATTTTAATTATGTGTCAACCAAACCAGTTTTAATGAAACTCGCATTTTAATTCAGTTCTAACACATGCATCTAAGTGATATGGAATCACAAAGCAATAAGCATGCACAGGAAACCAAATAACAGGATAGTCACGATATGAGGAAAAATCCCCGACAGGGGCAAAACCTTTTATTCCACTATAATTGTAAATCACAACTTACACGGTTATAATGAAATAGATTTTTGACACACGAATACCCTCAGGTGTCGATCGGTGTCATCAGCAATGGAACAACCGCAGCTACTCCACAAGAACACACAGTTCTATCTTCAACAAAGATCCACACACATCGAACCTCAATGATCGCAGTCTTCAACAATGAATCCACACGCAGCGAATTCACATGGACACGCAGTCTAAATATTTGTATAGTTAATCCTCCCTACAAGAGTAAACTTCAACAAGATTGTATCTTGGGTTCCAAAACAATTCACTAAAGATTGGGATGTTTTATGAATTGAAAAATAAAAGGTTTGAAGTCCTTAAAGAATAAGACTAAAATATTCTGCAGAAACAGTTTCGTCTCTGTTTAAAATCACAGGTCTTTTTTATGAGAAACGGAGTTGAAGAATCCAATTTATAAAAAATTTAAGGCGATGGGCCGCTCAAACGAAACAACATGTCGTTTGAACGACATGTATACTTCGCACGACACGCTGTCGTTTGAACGGCATATGGTGTCGTTTGAATGACATACGGTGTGGTTTAAACGACCTATTAAACGAGATTTTAGGCCATGACTGTAGATAATTTTGATATGAACGCGTTGTCGCCAATTTCTTATTTTTCTCATTTTTTTTAATTAGTTATGATTTTTCTACGGAAAGGTGTTCGAGAACAAAATTTTTAGATAATATGAATTCAAAAAAATTTAACAAAAATATTTAAACATCCCAAGCACTTTTAAATGAACAGTAAAGGGATTTAAATACGTTCTCACCAAAATTCATCTTGCAGATGTTTGAATGTTGAAGAAGCTTGATATTCGGATCCGTCTCGACGCTTGAATGAACTTGAATAATTTTTCGACGGTTGTAGCGGTATACGACATACTCAATTGTGAACGGACAATGTAAAATAATGTCCTTACAAATCTTTCCCTAGGTATATGCCGGTACAAAAAAAAAACATTTGAATTATCAAATCAAAATGACTATACAAATTTAATACCCTCCCATGAACCCAAAAGTGAAAAGGTATCAACTATACAAGTTTTGAAACTTTTATTCAAAAATCGTCAACTTCAAATCTTCAAACCTTTAAGATTTTCTCATCAGGGTGTGCAACATAATGACCATTAATCTTCGTACCTACACACATGATATAAAACAAATACCATCATGACGCATCGAGTTTGAAATGATATAAGAATAAATCAATCAATATAATGCAAATCTCCCCCATAATTCATTCTTCCCCTTTTTATTTGACCAAAATAGATATGAAAATGAATAAACAATCAAAACATGGAGTGTCATGACAAAAATAAAAAATATGGATCAAACTACACGCATGTAAAGGAAATACTGAAACGATCCACAAACTATTTTTAATTTTTTCAAACAAAAACAATTTACAAAAATAAACGAAACATGAATAACATTAAGACAGCCAAATCATGGATATAGAATGAATGGGTGTGAACAAATTCAATACGTAATAAAACTCAATCAAGCATATGTGCACGATGCATAAGTGTACTCCTATCGATTGAACATAAAAAATGTCCTTAGGTGTAAAATCGATGAATTTAGATGATATCGACTAAATCAAATCAACAAATCAAAGCCTAAGTGATTTTCACACCAATAACGTCAAAAACTATTTTAGTGCCATATCAAGAAATTTTCAAAGGACGTGCAAACCCATTGATTACTTTCTAACCAAACTCCCTCATATATAATAATGCATTTTTTAATATCTAATAAGGTATTAAATTATTAACTTAGAGAAAACCTATTGGCCCAATTTTTTAGCATATTATCTTGTTATTGCCTTTATTTTTTGTGCAGGCTCTTTTCAAATGGTGACATTCACGCAGAGTAAATTTCACTCTCGTAGCCCTTTCTCGTGTCACTCATCATTTTTTCAAATATAAATAAATTCCTCACGGACAATGATTTTTACATTGCACTTTGTTCATTTTAAAGATAAGATTGAGATGAAAACACTCGACCAACAAGTGATAGACAAGTACAATAATCAAACAAATTCGTGCACGTGTGCAGTAAAGGAAATAATGAGTCAAACATGTAGGAAGTATCATTGAATAACATCTCAATGACTCCAAACATTGTAAAGCACATGGATGACATGATATATTGTCTCAAAACACTATCAATTTGTCACGTGTATAAATGGAATGAAATTGTGACTTGGTCATCCTAAGTGTCCATTCATTTATGGTGTAAAACAAAATACAAAAATCTTTTTGTCTTTTTTCAAAAGTTTTAACAAATAAAAACTTTTTGGCTTTTTAAAAAAATTTACAAATCGAAAATCTTTTTATTTTTTCAGAATATATGACAAATGTAGTACAATCAGCAATAGGCATAATAGTAGCATGAAAGTCATCATATGCTAGCAACCATAAATCACACAAATACATCATCAGTCAAAGCATGTGTGTTTAAACAAACAATGCAGTACAAGGAACTAAGCATGAAAACTAAAACTAACTACATATAAACTGTCAGAAGCAAACTAGCAATACCAAATAATGTAACCAATGAACATGGGGTATGGAAAACAGAATGGTCAAAGTCAACCAGGTCCCTTTAACGAGACTATCTTTCGTTCAAACGACATAGCATCTCACGAGAAGGCTTCGAGCGAGATCGAATTTCTGTGGAATGAGAAAAATAGAAATCCCAAACAGTGTAACCCAGTGAAAAATTTCCAGATAATAGTACCTGGAAGGTGATGACCGATCCCAAAATAGAAGCATACGTAATAAAACAATGTAAACGACAACAAAGTGAGTCATAACACTAGCGAGAGTATATCAAGGAGCACAACTAGTGTATGACAAATATCAACATAATTAACCAAACGATCTCACATGGGGTGAATCACGTGCAAGCAAACGAGAGTCGTGAACAATTAGACCATAATCCTCTAAATCCGATTTTCTAACCCAAATCGATGTGTAACAAGGTGTGGGGGTTTGAGGAATCGAATTTATTCTTTTATTAACCTTCCTAGGTCCATTTAAAAGTTTGGAAAAAAAACGCCTAAGATAACCTTTCTTACCGCAATGTGTGCAAGTGTAAATCGGGTGGTGAATGTTACCTAAAGGTGGTTCTCTCCTCAAATTACTAGGTGGGGCTCTCCTCAAATTCCTAGGTGCCTCTCGCACGATGTTCCAAGGTGCCTCTCGCTTGACAACCCTCGGTGTCTATCTCTTAACAACCCTAGGCGCCTCTCTCCTAACAACCCTAGAAGGATCTCTTACACGTGTGGGGTTGGCTTTGGGAATGGGTGTGACACTCTCATCGAAGCCTATACCATCCCTATCCTCCTTAATTTGGACAGTCCCTAAAATTTTATCTAATTTTTCTGATCGAGACTCCAAATCAAAATTTACCTTGCTTGATTCTCTCAAATTCTTCTCAAGCTCACGTATCCTCGACTCGAGTAAACGTCTAGAATCCTCATACTATAAAAAGTTCCTTTTTCAGAGTCTCCATTAACCCTCTAAGACTATCTCTCTTACCCTCGACATATCCAAGCTTCTCTCTCAAAATTTTCTCTCGTGCCCTAAGTTCTTCAACTAAAATATTATTATCATTTTTTAAGGCATGCTCTTGCAATTGGACTTTCAATTTCCAATTTTCTTTCTTTATTTTCGAAGCTTCAACACAAATTTCATTGAAAGTCATGTGCATGTCACGCTCATCCTCACTCCTATCACCCTCACTATCATCACTAATCAAGCGGGTGGGAAGCTCTCGCCATGAAGCATAAAAACTTCTTCTTCCGAATAACTAAGGGTATAAACATGAGATGTCAGTTTATTCAATTTTTTCCTTAAATTTGTGGGACACTCATCTATCGTGTGACCAACATCCACATAACCCGAACACCTCTCAGAATCGTTTTCAATGGAATATTTAAAATAAAGATTCGTGTGAATTTTTCAACTAGACTTTTCAAAAAGTTGACATCGAAAATCATCAAAACCACCAAAATCCATTTTTTAAAAGGAAAACAGGATCAAACACAATAACCTAGTTTTAATGAAACCCAAGTTATAATTCAGTCCTAACACATGCATCTAAGTAATCTGAAATCATAAAGCAATAAGCATGCACAGGAAACCAAATAACAGGATAGTCACAATATGAGGAAAAATCCCCCACAGGGGCAAAACCTTTTATTCCACTATAATTGTAAATCACAACTTAAGCGGTTATAATGAAATAGATTTTTGACACGCGATTACCCTCAGGTGTCGGTTAGTGTCATCTACAATGGAACAACCGCAGCTACTTCATAAGATCCACAGTTCTATCTTCAACAAAGATCCACATGTAGCGAACCTCAATGATCACAGTCTTCAGCAATGAATCCACACGCAGTGAATTTACATGGACATGCAGTCCAAATATCGGTGTAGGTCATCCTCCCTACAAGAGTAAACTTCTACAAGATTGTATCCTGGGTTCGAAAATAATTCACTAAAGA
Source organism: Sambucus nigra (assembly GCA_949130495.1). Lineage (NCBI taxonomy): Eukaryota > Viridiplantae > Streptophyta > Magnoliopsida > Dipsacales > Adoxaceae > Sambucus > Sambucus nigra. Next base: position 381,051,369 of record OX422218.1, on the reverse strand, counting down.
TTGGGATGTTTTGTGAATTGAAAAATAAAAGGTTTAAAGTCCTTAGAGAAGAAGACTAAAATATTCTGCAGAAGCAGTTTTGTCTATATTTATAATCGCATCTCTTCTTATGAAAAATGGAGTTGAAGACTCATATTTATTAAAAAGCTAAGGCGGTGGGTTGCTCAAACGAAACAACATGTTGTTTGAGCGAAATACACGATCATTTGAATGATAAATATACTTCGTGTGACCCGTTGTCGTTTGAATGACATACGGTGTCATTTGAACGACCTATCAAACGATATTTCAGGCCAAATTGTAGATAATTTCGATATGAGAGCATTGCCACCAGTTTTGTATTTTTCTAATTTTTCTACGGAAAGGTGTCCGAGAATAAAATCTTTAGATAGTATGAATTCAAAAAAAATTAACAAAAATATTTAAACATCCCAAAAATTTTTAAATGAACCGTAAAGGGACCTAAATATGTTCTCACCAAAATTCATCTTACAGACGTTTGAATGTTGAAGAAGCTTGATATTCGAATCCGTCTCGATGCTTGAATGAACTTGAATAATTTTTCGACGGTTGTAGCGGTATACAACATACTCAATTATGAATGGACAATATAAAATAATGTCCTTACAGTTATTTATACTCATCACATGTTCCACTATCTAATTATAATTCAAACATATTAAGTATAAAAAAATGTTAAGTTTATAAAATATTTGATAAAAAGTTGATCTATAAATACTCGTTAATGAATTTATTAGTATAAAAATAGGTTTCAATTTTAAGTAGTCCAACTTTATCCAGATATAGGTCCACAAGTATTTGTAGGGTGATTTTTTTACAATTATTTTGTGTGCTTAGCATTGTTCTTAAAATTATGTTTAAGACCAACTATAAATGTTCAAACACTTTGTCTGAGAAAATTGTGTCAAATGACTTTTCTCAAAATGATAAGGGTTTAATCTGGTCCTTTTATGTATGTAGGGCTAAAATTATGCCAGTTATGTTCAACACAATATTAAGTCGAACAGAAAGTAAATCATGCACATTCACACAAGAATAATATTTATGTGGTTCGGAAATATACCTACGTCCACAAGATGGTTTCTCTTTTCATTTACTCTTTTTTTAGTAGTAATCATTGTTAAGAGTATCCTATGTAATCCGGGTAATATCCCATACATAGTAGTTTGAATAGGTTTCCTATCATGTTTATTTAAGTTTCTTATCATTATCTCTTGTAACAACCTTTGTTACCGTACCCATGTAATTTTCCTACTTTCGAGTGTATCTCTTATATATAAAGAGGACACAAGTACGATATAATACTATATAGAGAGTTTGAGTTACATAAGAGATCTTATATGTACGATATATATTTATATGTACCAGAGCACAAGGTTTCCATGGCATCCACAAGATTCTCCCTCGATAAACTCTCTTCATAACTTATTGTAACTTTTTCTGAAAAATGAGGAATTAGAGGATATCGATGTTCTTCTTCAAATATTGTTGCCTGGTACAATCATTAAATTCTAAATAGGTATGATTATGTCCGGAGGAAAACTATTTGTAAGCTATAAAGGATCGAGAGTTCCAATGTCATGCCTGTTAGCATGGCTGATCTCAAAAGAAATTACAAAAATTAGACTTTAGATGAGAAAGAATAAGAAGTTTAAAGGAAGAAGGCAAATGCTTATTTCATTTAATATGCTAATTATTTTCTGCATATTACAATTTATAGACAAGCTTCTACGATGGTTAGAACTGAATACAACTACAACTGAATACAACTAATTCTTTTTAGAATGTAACAACTGAATACAACTATGGGTCCAACTTAATTTATCTCTCCTAGTTGGATGGTCAATATATTGAAATCGTAACAATACTTATTCCTTTAAATATTTATCCTTGTCCTCAAGAATCGAATTCTAGAAACTGAGCTTTGATCGCCGAATAATCTTCCCAAGTAATGTCTTCTGGATGTGAATGAGACCAACAGACAATGATTTGATAAATGGGATGATTTTCACACTGAATGGTTCTGTGATCGAATATTTTAAGGGGTTCAACTAACATCTGACCTTCTGGGCCAATACGGGGAAAAATTAAGGAAGTAGTGATGTTTTGGCCCACCTATTTCTTCAAAAGGGATACATGAAATGCCGGGTGAATAGCTGATGCTGATGGAAGAGAAAGATGGTAAGCTAATTTATCGATTCTCTCTGTGATCTGGAATGGACCAAAGAACTTTGGGGCATGCTTGAGATTTCGATGAATGGCCAACGAGTCCTGACGGTATGGCTAAAGCTAAAGGTAAACCCAGTCTCTTATCTCGAATTCCTTCTCTGATCTGTGCTTGTCCGCATACTGTTTCATCTTATTCTTTGTAATTATCAAATTGCTCTTAAGAAGAGTGAGAGTGTCCATTCTTTGTTCGAGGAACTGTCAGGTATTAAGGTCAGGTGAGTTATACATTTGATTGACTAAAAATTTGGGGGGTAAATACCCATATAGAGCTTCGAAAGGGGTCATGCCAATAGCTGAATGATGGTTGGTATTGTAACACCACTCAACAATGGGTAACCACTGGTGCCATTTGTGTGGTCTGTTAATTGTCATACAATGCAAATATTTGTCCAAACATTGATCAAGCCTTTCGGTTTGGCCATCAGATTGAGGGTGATAGGTGGTACTATAGTGCAAAGAAGTTCCCACCAATTTGAATAAATTCTTCCAAAAATTGCAAGTAAAAATAGTGTCTATATCTGTGATTATGGTGGCTAGCAGCCCATGAAGTTTGTGAGTATTCTAAAAAAAATTGTCTTCCACTATAGTTCCAGTGTAGGAATTATTTGAAGCAATAAAATGGCCGAACATTGTTAAACGATCTACCACTACTAAAATCATCTTTTTAAGATCTGAACTTGGTAGCCCTTCAGTGAAATCCATGGAAATCTCCCTCCATGGCACTTCGGGAAGGGGTAGGGGTTGGAGAAGTCCTGGGTAAGGGACATATTCTGATTTTCTACGTTGGCATACATCGTACTCTGTCACAAATTTCTTTATATCTTACTTAATTGAAGGCCAATAGAAAAAACATTCAGCCCTTAGTATGGTGGCCTTAATGCCCCTATGTCCCCCATTAGGGGAAGCATGTATTTCCCACATGATTCTCTGTCTCTATCACCATTGTTCCACATATAAAATTTGTTATTAAATTGTAAAAGGCCATTGTTATAAGTGTAAGGGCTATCTGCACTATTTTCTAACACTTGTTGTGCCATAATTTCCTATGTTGTCTGATTTTCTTCAATGCTATTTTTTAGCTTGCATCCACTGACGAACCACTTCAATAATTGCACAAAACTGGCCTGTCTAGTCACAGGCTCAAGATAACGCATCAAAAATAATATTCTCCTTTTCCTTCTTATATTTAATTTCATAATCATATCCCAAGAGTCTTGTCAGCCATTTCTGTTGCAGGGTTGTAGAGAGCTTTCGTTCTAATAAAAATTTAAGGCTTTGATGATTGGTATTAATAACAAAGTGAACACCAGACAAATATGTTTTCCATTTCTCCACAACATAGACTACTTCCTAAAGCTCTTTTTTTTTTATATATAGATAGACCCATTTTCCTTGGTGTAAGAGCCTTGCTCATATAGGCTATTGGTTTTTCCTCTTTATGGAGCACTGCACCAATACCAGTCCCACTTGCATCTGTTTCCACTATGAAAGTCTTCTTAAAAATTAGGAAGGGTCAAAATTGGAGTACTAGTCAAAATTTCACCAATACTAGTCATGGCCTCCTTCATTTTTTCCAAGGCTTCTTGAGACTCTCTTCCCCATGGAACTGATCTCTCTTAAGTAGCTGAGTCAATGGCCCACTGATAGCCCTATAGTTTCTCATAAACTATCGATAATATCCAGTGAGGCTAAGGAATCCCCATAGTGCCTTCACTGATTTGGGTGATGGCCATTGTATCATATACGAGATTTTATTCTCATCTTCTGCTACCCCTTGACTTGAAATTATATGGGCCACCTTTTCTTGTGCAAATGTACATTTGGAAAATTTAGCAATTAAAGTGTATTGTCTAAGGGTTTCCAAAGTACTTCTTAAGTGCTCAACATGTGCTGCAAGTAAAGGACTGTAAACTAAAATATCATCAAATAATATCAATATAAATTTCCGAATGTTATATTGAAAGGCATCATTCATGAGGGCCTGAAAAGAAGTTAGAGCATTGGTTAGCCCAAAGGGCATGACCAAAAATTCATAGTGTCCACTGTGAGTGGAAAAGGCTGTTTTGTGTACGTTAGGTTCGAACAATCAAATTTGATGATATCCAGTCCTCAATTCCAGTATAGAAAATATTGTAGCTCCACGTAATTCATCTAGAAGTTCATCTATGACAGGTATAGGATACTTATCCTTAATTGTGATTTTGTTGAGCTTATGGTAATCCAAGCAAAATCTCCTCATATTATCCTCTTTTTACTAATAATATTGGTGATGAGAAGGGGCTGGTACTGGGTCTGATGATCCAAGTTTCTAATATCTCCTTAACGATTTTCTTTATTTCATCTTTCTGAACTTGTGGTTAACGGTAGGGCTTAACTTTTAATGGTTCACAATTGGGTCTCAAATTAGTGTGATGGTCATGCCTTCACACAGGAGGCAAACCTTTTGGCTTCTCAAACACTTCACTATATTCAATCAATAATTTTGAAATAATAGTGGGGTGATTTACCTCAGTGTTAGCACTGGAAACTGAGAATAATTGCCCTAATAGAATCGTGGATCCCTTCTTGCTTATTTTGTGCTTACCTTTAGCCGAAATCATTTTTAATTCTACCCTCCATTCTTCTTCTTGTAGTTCCACTTTCTCGTCCCCTTTTTGCACTTTAATCCACATGTTCTAGAAATCCATGCACATTGAATCATTTTCTTTCAACCATTGCACTCATAGGACTGCATCACAGCCACCTAAGGAAGGTAACCTCATTGAAGTTGTGAACTCATGTCCTTGCATTTTCCATACAAATTGTGGGCAACATATTGTACTACAGATTCTATTACCATCAGCTTTGGTGACTAGGGGTGTTCAAAAAAACTGCCCGACCCGAAAACCGAATCGAACCGGCCCGAACCGAACCGAAACCGCCGGTTTTTTTTAGCCCGGTTCGGCCTACGGTTTACGGATATAAAAAACCGACCATGTCGGTTCGATTGTCGGTTTATCCATGGGAAAAACCAACTCAAACCGAACCGACCCGAAATCAATATATATATTAAAAAATAACTTATATTTTATATCCAAAAACCATTACCCACCCTTAAAAATCGGCCCAAACCGAAAACCGCCCTTAAAAAACCCGGCCCAATCATGAAACCGTTGAAAACCGACCCGAAATCGAACCGAACCGAAACCGCCTTGAACCGAAACCGACGGGTTTTTTCATAGTCGGTTCGGTTTCGGTCTGACCTTTTCCAAAACCGAATCGATCGGTTCGGTTTGAATTAGGGTCCAAAACCGACCCGAACCGACCCGTGAACACCCCTATTGGTGACCCATATGGGTTAGGAAGGATGAATAACACACCCAGTTCTCTTGGATTCTATGGGATCTAAGAAATTGTGGGTACTTCCGCTATCAATTAGAATGTGCAAAATCTTGTTATTCACCAACCCTTTAAGCTGCAAGGTCTGGGGGTTTTGCTCCCAGAAATTTCATGAAGAGAAATGGATACATAGGTTTTTCCCGTGTCTTCCTCACCTTTTTCTTAATCTTCTACCATAGTGTCCTCCACATTTCTTTCTTCTTCATCAGTCGTCAGTAGATACAACTGTCTTTTTGCACATATGTGCCCCATATGATAAACCTCATCATAGTTATAACACAAGTTCTTGGCCCTTATTTCTTGAATTACAACGAGGGTGAGTCTTTTAATTGGAAGATGAGGGATGGGATTTATATTCTTGATAGGATTCTAGATTTAGGGCGAAGATTGGTTGATATTTACTGGTTGAATGGGAATGTTGGTTTGGTTTTGTTTGTAATTGGCCTTCGAACTCTGAGGTATAAAATAGTTGGCTCTGTTTTGAAATGAGTGGTGTTGGTTATGAAGGGTTGAGATTGATATGGCTTTAGGATTTTGAATTTCTTGGACAAACATTTTAATGAGGATTCTTGCAACTTAGAAAGACTGATAGCTTTTGCAAGAGTGGTTGGAGTTAGCATTCTCACCCCACACCTAATTTCATCCTTCAAACCACTGATGAAAATAGATATGAAATATTCTTCTTTCAAACGCCTTTGTTTAGTAATCACCAAAGGTCTTGATTCCTTAAATCTGTCTTGATAATCCCCCACTGAATTGATATGTGGCAATTTGTTAAATTCTATAATTACGTCCTCATGATCTTGATTAAAAAATCGATTGGATATTGCCTCTGTAAATTCCCTCCAATAGACCCCATCCAAATTCTCAAATTAATATTGAAACCAAATATCTTCCTTGCCTCCCAAATACATGGAAGCATATGAAACCTTTTGTTCTTCAATCATGGGACAAAATTGAAAATACCTTGCACACTTCTTTAACCATCCTTGTGGGGTTGCGCTATCGAAATAAGGTGTAACAACCCTTACTTTTGAGTAATTTATTTTATATTAAATTGCCATGTGAGGTAATTATATAAAATACTGGTAAATGGGATAAATATTATTTTAAGTGAATTAAAAGATAATATTTATCAAATTGTGATTGTTTAATGTTATGTGTATGAAAATGGCATTACGTTATGATAAATGGTGTCGTTGTGCTGTAAACGACAATTATGGATTAAATGAAGTTGAAAATGGAAATGAGATATATTATTCCGGATGCTAATTTAGAGGGCGTAGTTAGTCCCGGAATATGCGAGATAGTCAAAATAGGTTCCATATTGTATTTTTGTGCTTCGGGCACTTTTGACTGGTTATGGCTTAGATGAGTAGTTACAAGTCATATTAATGAGGTATTAATAATTTCAGATGGGAATTAAGCATAGAGGCACGTGTAAGTCTTGCACATCATTTTATTTCTTAAGTGTGTATTTACTAAACCAAGAGAGAAAGAGAGAAGAAGAGAATTGTGGAGAAAAAGAGAAGAAAAGGAAGAGAAGTGAAGATTGAGGCTTGGATTTGTTGCTACCAAAAGGAAATCTGAGATTGCAAGATTAAGGCAAGTTTTCTACTTGCTAATATATGATTTAGGCTGAATAAATTGTAATAATGGTTGTGTATTTGAAATGATTTAACAATTTTGGGGTTTTAAGGGATTTGTAGAGTTTGAACCCTTAGAATTTGATTTAGATGGTTATTGTATGGATTATAGTAGTTAGGATGAATTTATGATGGATTTGGGTTGAATTAATGATGTTGGTTGGAGTAGAAATGGGGTTTGGGAAAAACTAGGGTTCATAACCCGTAGCCCCATTCTTGGCAAATTCGCTAGGGCGAATAGATTCTCCCTTCTTGCGAATCGATTCGCTAAGGGGTAAGGTTACAGGTCTGGGAATCCGAATGGATTCGGGTTAGGCCGAATCGATCCGGCCTGAGACGGAATGTTGGTTTCTCCATCCGAATCGATTCACTTTTGGGCGAATCGATTCGTTGCCTGGGGCGAATCCATTCGGCCCTAAAGCGAATCGATTCGAAATCCTACTGTTTTGAGTTATTTTTCTAACTCAATTTTAACCTTTTTTCTTTAGGCTTAGGACCTAGAAACCTTCTTGTATGAAGTAAACTTAGAGTCCTAGAGTTTTATGTTAGATAGGAAACTACCCTAGGTTAAAATGTGATTAAATGGGGTTCGTTCAGGGGATTTCCAAATTGATGATAAGGTATTATTTTCCTTTAGAAAATTTAAGGTGAGACTAAGAGTTGTAAGGTTATATTGGGGGACTTTAGAAGATCAATTGAGGTATGCTAGACTTAGTGGTCTATTGAAACGCCATATTTTATTGGAGATTAATTCAGGTATGTATATTAAATGTGAAGTTTGTAATGATGACTTTAAATGGTTATGGCTTCAAGTGTAACATAATGTATATATTGAAATGGGAATAAAATGTAAATGATAATTTACGTAAACACACCTCTCTAAACGCTATCATAGGGGAAGTACGCGCATGAGGTGAAGTCCCCTGGCTAGTGAATGTAGGGTGAATATAGACCTCGGCCATAGGACCGGTTATTATGTATTGTGTATTTATTTTTCGATGTGAGCTAATTCTGGGTGTGGTTATGACTCACTGTCGAAGGTATATGGCCACTTCCCGACGTCACACGTTGTACGATGCCTAGGCTGTCTTGTGTGATAGGCCCTGGAAGATGATAGCTATTTAGGGGCGCGTCCAGTGTGGAAACGCGGAAGGACGGTCTTAGAAATGTTATATGTTATGAAATATAACTATTCTTAATTAAATGGGAATATTTTGATAGCAAAGCTTACTGTGAATTTAATTGCTTTGAATATGTTTCCTAATGAGTTATGGAACGGTGAACTGAAATTGTGTATAAAGGAAAGTGAATCTCCATTAATAATATTTTAATTTAGACCCTCTTATATATTCAAATTGGGATTATATGCATTTCATTTCTTTAGTTTATGTTCTTAGTTGAGTACTTAGATTCTTATCATTATTGACTATGATTATTAACTGTTCATATCTGTCATACTCTTTATTAACCTAGTGATCATATAAAACCGGGCCCTGACCCGTTCATATTTCTTGTTTTGCATGAATCTTTATTGGATCAGGTGCTCCACCGCAATGACGCCCGTTCTGACTTTCCCCATTCCTTTGTCTTGGAGCTGTAACACCTTGCGGATGTTATGGGATACTTTGTTATAGACGCCACCATTTTTGTATTCTAGTTATGACCGGGTCATCCATTTGGGCCTGTGGCCCAAGCTTTTGTAATTTCCTAATGCAATGTATTATGTAACTTATTTAACTTGTTGTTTATGGTTTGTATGAGATTGTTAACCGACAGCATATTCGGTTACCTTATTGTATTCTTATAATGGATATTATATAAGTCTTTTTGGTATCCACCTTCTTGTAAATTGAATGGTTTAAATTTTTCTTTTTAACATAAAAATATTTTGTTTTGATAATCCGTTCTCTAAAATAGTAGGTGGTTATCTCGTACTCTTATTATATTAGTATGATGCTAAGAATGGACCATCTCTGATTCCTGTTATTATTGGAGTATCGGGCTGGCCACCTCTTATTTTAATAAGAGGGTTGTTACAGATGGTATCAGAGCATCACTTGTCACGTTCTACCGTAGCGTTCTTTGATATAGAGCCTTAATGTTAGGACTGCTTTGTTTGCCGATAATTGCGATCTTCTGCAAGATAGATTGTTTTTAATAGTATTTTAATTCAAATGTTTCTTCATCTTAGATGCCGCCTAAGAGAGGTCGCCCCAAGAGAAGGAACATAGTAGTAGAAGAGGATGTAGATCCTCCACCGCCAAATCAAGGAATTATTAATGCTACTGAGGTAGAAAATATTGGGGCTCAAGCGGTCAATGCTGCGATGACTGCCGTAGTTCAGCAATTTCCACAAGCCCAACAACCACGAGCTCAGGAAGTACAAGACCCTGTGGGACCTTATCCTTGGGAAAGGGTCAGAGAATCCTTTTTAAAGGGACATCCCCCAGAATTTCAGGGTGGTTCTGACGTGATAGTCGCTAATCAATGGAAAAGGGATATGCAATGCCATCTTCGCATGGTGGAGTGTGGTGAGGAAAGAAAATAAATCCTTTCTACTTTTAAATTAGTTGGAGAAGCTCTACATTGTTGGGAGTCGATGACTACGCCAAAGCAGAGAGATACTATGACCATAACTGAATTTTGGGTTTTGTTTGATCGGAAGTATTTTCCTCCCGTAGTTCAAAGGGAGATGAGGAGAAGACTTTAAGATATAGTGCAACGTGAACCATCGCTGGCGGAGTATGAGGAGGAATTCATGCATTTAGCTAGTTTTATGCCAGACGAGGTGATTCCAGAGGAGAGGAGAATATCAAAGTTCATTGGGGGTTTACACTGGAGGATACGACAACACTTGCTGGGCAATCCAGCTTTGCAAACTTTTGGGGATGTGATGAATGCAGCGTTACTCCATTATCAAGATCATCGATTGCATGTTCAGAGTAGTAAGAAATCTTCCATTATGGGACAAGAAAGTAAGACAGGAGAAAATGGTGCAGGAGGTGGAGAACTATCCTCGTCCCAATCATCGGGAGGTAAGCCAAAGGATAAGGACGACCCACAAGGGGATTTGTCCAAAAGACAGCGTTTAGGAGGATTTAATTTTAGAGGCGGAAATTTCAGAATAGGCCAAGGTTCCCCACAACAGGAGCAGGTGGGTCAAGCAGGTAGGGGAAAAAATAGGGGTTGAGCCCATCCGGGCCAAGGCTTCGGGTAGTTTAGAAATAACATGGACAGAAATCAAGAAAATATAAAGGGTTGTTGTTTTCAATGTGGGGAGTTGGGTCATTTTAAGAAAGCGTGTCCGCAATTGATTGGGGGACAATTTCCTAGAATTCCACAGTATCAACCAGGACAGTTACCACCGCCATTGCCAAATCTAGTCATCCCTCCCCAACAGGGATAACTTCATTATGGGCGTGTCTACCACATTCAGGATGCTATGCTTCCTCGAGTCCCGCCAGCACCGCTGATAATTGAGGTTAAGTTTCTCATTCGGGGGCATATGGGTCGTGTATTATTTGATATAGGTGCGACACACTCGTTCATTTATAGAAGTTTTTCTCAGTCTACGGAGTTAATTAAGTCTGCAGAGAGTACTTTCACTAGTGTTGAATCTTCTATGGGTGATGGTTCACTTATTTTCTTTGTTTGTAGACAAGTAGGAATAAACCTTGGTAATTTGCGTTTTGAGGCTGATTTGCTCGTCCTTGATATGGTCGGGTATGATGTAATCCTGGGTATGGATTGGCTAGTAAAATATGGCGCAATAGTTAATTATTATGGGAAGAGTATTATTTTTGCCATTCTGAGGCAAGAGATGTTTTTAGTGGTTATGCCTCTTTCGGAGGGAAGTTCTAACACTTATTTGTATTGTATTGAGAAGGAGAATTCTCGGGATGTAGTCATTTCCATAGATTAAATTCCGGTTGTTAGGGAATTCGAGGATGTTTTTCAGGAAATATCGAGTTTGCCTCCAAGTAGGAAGATTGAGTTTGTGATTGATTTAGCACTGGGAACGCGACTGATTGCTAGAGCTCCGTATCGTATGGCTCCTGTTGAGATGAGGGATCTAAGAGATTAGATTCAGCAGTTGTTAGAACAGGGGTTCATTAATCGTAGTACATCACCGTGGGGCACTGATGTTTTGTTTGTGAAAAAAAGCGACGGTTCTCTCTGGTTGTGTGTTGACTATAGGAAGTTGAATAAAGTCACCATCCAGAACATATACCCATTACCTCAGATTGATGATTTGTTCGATCAACTTAGGGGAGTGTCGTACTTCTCTAAAATAGATTTGAGGATAGGGTATCACCAGTTGCGAATACAAGAGCAGGATGTGTCCATAACTGCGTTCCTAATTAGATATGGGTCCTACGAATTTCTGGTTATGACTTTCGGGCTAACCAATGCCCACGCAGTGTTTATGGACCTTATAAATAGGTTGTTATGGTACTTCCATGACCAGTTTGTTATCGTGTTCATTGATGACATCCTAGTGTATTCTCAAACACATGCCGATCATGCTACTCACTTACGATTCGTTCTAAAGACGTTGAGGGATCATCAATTGTATGCCAAGTTTGAGAAGTGCGATTTTTGGTTGCAGGAAATACAGTTTTTGGGTCACATTGTGATAGCCCAGGGTATTTCGGTTGACCCGAGTAATGTTGTTGCGGTGATGGAATGGGGTCAGCCCACGACACCTACCGAGATTCGTAGTTTTCTGGGTTATGCAGGTTATTACTGCAGATTTATCAAGGTCTTTTCTAAAATTTTTAGCCCTTTGATAAACTTAAATCGGAAAGGGGTGAGGTTTGTTTGGGATGATTTTTGTCAGTTAGCTTTTGAAGAGCTGAAAGATAGATTGACTTATGTTCCAGTACTTGCGTTACCAAGGCCGAGGTTGGAATATTTGGTCTTTATCGACGCATCTTTGCAAGGGTTGGGAGGTGTATTACAACAAGAGCAGTGGGCTATCGCTTATGCTTCTCACAAGCTAAATCCACATGAGAAGAATTATCCGGTTCATGATTTGGAAGTTGTGGCCGTGGTTTTTGCCTTGAAAATTTGGAGGCATTATCTCCTGGGGCAGAAATTTGGTCTTTTCACGGACCACAAGTCATTGCAATATTTGTTTTCATAGAAAGGATTACCAATTTGATATTCACTATCATCCAGGTAAGGTGAATGTAGTGGCCGATGTGTTAAGTCGGAAGCCTGAGGGGGAGTTAGCGGAAGTATGGAAAGCTAAATGGAAGGAGCTTAGCCAAGAGGACGCGGTTGCTAGGGAATTTATATAGGTGTTTACCGTTACGCCTACTATAGTGGCAAGGGTTGTGGAAGCTCAAGGAAGGGACAAAAGCTGTCAGGACCGTATACGCCAATTGTTAATCGAGGGAGCGGAATCCTACACTATAAGTTCGGAGGGTGGGTTACGTTTCCACGGGAGAGTTATTATTCCGGACGAAGGGGACTTAAGGCGGGCCGTAATGACAGAATCTCATGGGTCCAGATTTGCAGTATATCCTGCTAATGACAAAATGTACCAAGACATGCGCCGTCAGTATTGGTGGGTGGGTATGAAGCGGGACATTTCTGAATTTGCTTCCCAATGCACTACTTGTCAATTGGTGAAAGTAGATCATCAAAGACCAACGGGTTTGTTACAACCCTTGGAAATACCAGTATAGAAATGGGAAAGTATCTCGATGGACTTTATCACGGGATTGCCAACGTCACAAAGTGATCACGATTCTATTTGGGTGATTGTTACTCATTTGACCAAATCGGCACATTTACTACACGTACTCACAGATTATAATACTACTCGGTATGCTCGGTTATTTATTACGGTGGTTGTTAGACTCCATAGGGTGTCCATAAATATAATCTCTGATAGAGATAAAATATTTATTTCCCATTTTTAGCAAAGTTTCCAAGAAACTATGGGAACCGAGTTGAAGTTAAGTACCTTTTATCACCCTCAAACATATGGGCAGACGGAAAGGGTCAACCAATTATTGGAGGACATACTCCGAATGTGTGTGCTTGATTTCAAAGGTGGTGGGAACAATATCTCCCTTTGGTAGAATTTACTTATAATAATTCGTACCAATTCACTATTGGGATAGCACCCTATGAGGCACTTTATGGTAGGCCATGTAGATCACCCACTTGTTGGTTGGAGGTGGGGGATAATAAATTTTTTGGACCTGAAATGATCCAGGATACTTCTTCGAAGATTGAACTAATTCGAAATTGCATCCGAATAGCTCAAGATCGTCAAAAGAGTTATGCCGATGAAAATAGAAGGCATGTGGAGCTATAGGTTGGAGATCAAGTCTTGGTGCGAGTATCGTCGATGACAGGTATTATGAGATTTGGAAAGAAGGGAAATCTTGCACCGTGCTACGTTGGACCTTTTTCGATTATTGCTAAGGCAGGCCCAATAGCATATCAACTTGCCTTGCCGGAGCATTTACAACAGATTCATGATGTATTACATGTTTCATCTTTTTAAAAGTATAAGAGGTGTGAAGGAGCTCATTAGCATATTCCTTTGGATGATATTGAATTGCAACCCGATAATTCATATGAAGAACAACCGGTTGCAATCTTAGATCACGTAGAACGTAGGCTAAGATCTCGAGTGGTGCCCTTGGTTCGGGTTCAATGGGGTCATCACAACGTCGAGGAATCGACGTGGGAACGTGAGTGTGATATGCAAGAAAAGTATCCACATCTCTTTTTGCAAGGTACGCCTGAATTTTGAGGGAAAAATTCTCTTATAATGGGGGAGAGTGTAACAACCCTTACTTTTGAGTAATTTATTTTATATTAATTTGCCATGTGAGGTAATTATATAAAATACTGGTAAATGGGATAAATATTGTTTTAAGTGAATTAAAAGATAATATTTATCAAATTTTGTCTGTTTAATGTTATGTGTATGAAAATGGCATTACATAATGATAAATGGTGTCGTTGTGCTTTAAATGACAATTATGGGTTAAAAGAAGTTGAAAATGGAAATGAGATATATTATTCCGGATGGTAATTTAGAGGCCATAGTTAGTCCCGAAATATGCGAGATAGTCAAAATAAGTTCCATATTGTATTTTTGTGTTTCGGTCACTTTTGACTGGTTATGGCTTAGATGTGTAGTTACGAGTCATATTAATGACGTATTAACAGTTTCAGATGGGAATTAAGCATAGAGGCACGTTTAAGTCTTGCACCTCATTTTATTTCTTAAGTGTGTATTTACTAAACCTAGAGAGAAAGAGATAAGAAGAGAATTGTGGAGAAAAAGAGAAGAAAAGAAATAGATGTGAAGATTGAGGCTTGGATTTATTGCTACCAAAAGGAAATCTGAGATTGCAAGCTTAAGGCAAGTTTCCTACTTGCTAATATATGATTTAGGGTGAATAAATGGTATTCATGGTTGTGTATTTGAAATGATTTAACAATTTTGGGGTTTTAAGGGATTTGTAGAGTTTGAACCCTTAGAATTTGATTTAGATGGTTATTGTATGGATTATAGTAGTTAGGATGAATTTATTATGGATTTGGGTTGAATTAATGATGTTTGTTGGAGTAGAAATGGGGTTTGGGAAAAACTAGGGTTCATAACCCGTAGCCCCATTCTTGGCAAATTGGCAAGGGCGAATCGATTCGCCCATCTTGCGAATCGATTCTCTAAGGGGTGAGGTTACAGGTCTGGGAGTCCGAATCGATTCGGGTCGGCCTGAGACAGAATGTTGGTTTCTCCATCCAAATCGATTCGCTTTTGGGCGAATCGATTCGCTGCCTGAGGCGAATCCATTCGGCCCTAGGGCGAATCGATTCGAAATCCTACTGTTTTGAGTTATTTTTCTAACTCAATTTTAACCCTTTTTCTTTAGGCTTAGGACCTAGGAACCTTCCTGTATGAAGTAAACTTAGAGTCTTAGAGTTTTATGTTAGCTAGGAAACTACCCTAGGTTAAAACTTAGAGTCCTAGAGTTTTATTGTATATTTATTTTTCGAAGTGAGGTAATTTCGGGTGTGGTTATGACTCACTGTCGATGGTATATGGCCACTTCCCGACGTCACGCGTTGTAGGATGCCTAGGTTGTCTTGTGTGATAGGCCCTGGAAGATGATAGCTATTTAGGGGAGCGTCCATTGGAGAAACTCAGAAGGACGGTCTTAGAAATGTTATATGTTGTGAAATATAACTATTCTTAATTAAATGGGAATATTTTGATGGCAAAGCATACTGTGAATTTAATTGCTTTGAATACGTTTCCTAATGAGATATGGAACGATGAACTGAAATTGTGTATAAAGGAAAGTGATTATCTGTTAATAATATTTTAATTTAGTCCCTCTTATATATTTAAATTGGGATTATATTCATTTCATTGCTTTAGTTTATGTTCTTAGTTGAGTTAGATTCGTATCATTATTGAGCATAATTATTAACTGTTCATATCTGTCATAATCTTCATTCATCTAGTGATCATACAAAATCGGGCCCTGACCCATTAATATTTCTTATTTTGCATGAATCTTTATTGGATCAGGTGCTCCGCCACAAGGAGGCCCGTTCTGACTTTCCCCATTCCTGTGTCTTGGAGCTGTAACACCTTGCGAATGTTACGCTTTACTTTGTTATAGACGCCACCATTTTTGTATTCTAGTTATGATTGGGTCATCTATTCGGGTGTGTGGCCCAAGCTTTTGTAATTACCTAATGCAATGTATTATGTAACTTATTTAACTTGTTGTTTATGGTTTGTAAGAGACTGTTAACCGACAACATATTCGGTTACCTTATTGTATTCTTGTAATGGATATTATATAAGTCTTTTTGGTACCACCTTTTTGTAAATTGAATGGTTTAAATGTTTCTTTTTAACGTACAAATATTTTGTTTTGACAATCTGTTCTCTAAAATAGTAGGTGGTTATCTCGTACTCTTATTATATTAGTATGATGCTAAGATTGGACCATCTCTGATTCCTGCCAATATTGGAGTATCGGGATGGCCACCTCTTATTTTAATAAAAGGGTTGTTACATAAGGAAACTCCATTTTTGGCGTTTTGTGTCTTAACCCTTGAGGTTCCTTTGCTCTAAACCCTTTGCGAACAGGATCTGGTAGTAATGGAGTCTCAAACCTCCTCCTTCCATCGATGTTGGATCCAAATGCTATGGTATTGGTTGGTCTTGGTTCTGACATGGATTGGAACTTCTCATTCATTATGATGTACCCTTCTTCCAGACTAGCTAAGGTAATCTTTAAATTCTCCATTTCTTTACGAACATCTTCATTTTGAGGCCTCGAATTCTGAGAACACTGTTCTTCCATTATTGCAGCTGAGCAAGGGTTGGATTAACTTGGCTATGATACCAAATTTGTCATGCGTGTTAGCATTGATGGTCTCAAAATAAATTACAGAAATTAGACATTATATGAGAAATAATAAGAAGTTGAAAGGAAGAAGGCAAATGCTTATTTCGTTCAAGATGATATTCTTTTCTTCATATTATAATTTATAGACAAGCTTCTACGAAGGTTACAAATGAATACAACTACAACTAAATACAAATAATTCTATTTAGAATGTTATAACTGAATACAAATATGGGTTCAACTCAATTTCTCTCTCCTAGTTGAATGATCAATCGACTGAAATCCTGACATCCAACTAATAGAACAAATAAAAAACATCAAACTTGAAGGTAAAACCGTTGATGAATATTTATAGGATTTTAAGGAGGTATGTTATGGTCTTTCTGCCATTCATAAATCTCTTGATGAAGAAAAAAAGGTAATAAGTTTCACCAAGGGTCTTGGTTCCAAATATAAGATATCCATAACTGTCATTTTGGGGAAAAATCCAAATCTAACTATAAGGGCACAAGTCTCCGATTGAGTCATAATGTAGATTGGCTCAATTTCGGAAAAAAATATTTTAGTCATAGGATAATGTTCAAGTGTATCCATCCAAGCCTATGACGTGTTAATTGAAGACGTAGCGGCCAAGATTATAAAGCTTCATCATATATCGGGTTTAGTGTGCCTCGTTTCTACGTCAACAACATTACTCCAATGCTCCTAAGGTATGAATGCATTATTTTATATATATAGGAGTTTGGAAATTTATTGAGTGTAATTTATAATTTTTTATAAATAATTTTTAACGACTTCGTTTTACTCAGAAAATATTTTTTAGAACTTTTCATAAAAAGTTTTGGACTAAAAATGAATATTGTTTTTTCTGACACGTCGTTCGAACTAACTGGAATATCGTTCAAATGAGATTCTAATGTCGTTCGAATGAACTGACATCTCGTTCGAATGATATTTCCAGGTCGTTCGAACGAGACTTCTAATGAGATTGCTTTTTTCGCACTAGAACATCGTTAGTAAAGTCGTTCGAACAACATTGGCGGGAACAGTTTTTGGGCAGTTTTTTTTACATTTTTGTCCATGTTCCCACTATCTTTTTCCCACTACTTTTTGACAAAATTATCTAGTACAGAAATGAACTTTTTCAACTTAACTTTTTTATATTCTAAGTGACTTTAGACAAAGAAAACCTTCCAAGAAAAAGTTCCATGTTTTGTGTTTGATTTTTATGGATTAAATTTACCAAAAACACATACACATCCAAAAGTTTGTTGATTCCAAGTTCCTTAATATATATCCTTGCTTGGAGTGTTTGGCACCAGATTTTTCTCTACACCTCAAAGAAGATAAGTTTGGGTTTACTTCTACAACCCACAAATAAGAAGTTCTTTTGTTCTGACATACCCACTTGGAGAAAGGCTCCTTGTTCGGGTGGCGATGATCAAGAAAAGTTCGATCGATGGATTTCGAGACCGCGGTGGACCTCCGTGGTTATTCCCGAGGTAGAGGTGTGTACAATAAGGAGTGTCGGGGCTTGGACGGAGTGAAGTCGAGTGTTGTAAGTCTTTTTGTCTTGTACTTTTAAAATCCAACTTAATGAATTTGAGGCTAGGGTCATCCGAGATTTTTTTCCATTGTGGGTTTTTTCTCGTACATCACGGCGTAATGGTTTGTGATTTATTTTATCTTTATATATCACCTAGATGAATGCTTAGGGATAAAAGATAAAATATGGTTTGAATCACTACTCATGCTTAAGTTGGTGCCAAAATTAATTTGGGTAATGTTTAGTTAATTTAGTTCAAGTCATTAATTTTATTGGATAAAATTTGGTTTGGCCTAATTTGCAAAAATAAATTAATTAATTTTTAAGCAAATTTCTAGGACTTGGGTTGAGTTAATATGTTTAAGTGAAAAATGTATTTCTTGTTTCATTAAATTTCACTTTGAGTTTAGTTTAATTTTAATTTGAAAGAAATTAAAATTTGTTGTTTGTGTGTGTTGTGTAGTTGAACCATCTTCATTCCGTATTTAAAAAGGAAATTACATTTTTAATGTGAAAGATTTAAAAATTGGGGGTCCTATCGTCGTTTTCAGAGTGGTATTAGAGCAGGATCACTAAATTATTGCGTTTAAGATCCTTTTAAATATTTTTGACTAAAATGGAATTTTTTCCATTCTCAAAATTTCCTATTTTTATGGTTCTAATTACGCATATTGGAAAGAACGTATACGTTTGGAACTTAGGTCTCTAGATGAGAGGGTTTGGTTGTCTGTTGTTAATGGGTGGTCCCCACCTACTTTTTTAGTTGAAAATGAATGTGTACCCAAACCCACTGATATATGGAGTGAGAATGAATTTAAACTTGCAAACTTTAGTTCCCGAGGTTTAAATGCCTTGTTTAGCGCGATCACATCGGATGAACTCCAATGCATTATGACATGTGAAACCGCTAAAGAAGCTTGAGATATTTTACAACTCACTCATGAAGGAACTAGTGTCGTTAAGGCTTCGAAACTCCAAAACCTCACCACTCAATTTGAAACCATCAAAATGAATAAAAAAAACTTTTGATGAATTTCATGCTAGACTTTCCGATATAGTCAATTCATCTTTTAATTTGGGAGAGAAAATACCCAACAACTGTGTAGTAAAGAAAATTTTAAGGTCCCTACCTGATAGATTTATTCCTAAGGTGACCGTGTTAAATTATTTACCCACTTTAGACTCTACGAAATTAGAAGAGCTCGTTGGTGATTTACAAACGTATGAACTAGACATGTTTCCCTCTAAAACTAAAAAGAAATTAGATAAGGGCGTTGCTTTGAAAGCCCGAAAGGAGGAAAAATAAGTAGTAGAAAGTGAAAGTGAGAGTGACTCGGAAGATATGTCTATGTTTGATAGGAAGTTTCGAAATTTTTTTAAATTTAACAAAGATAAATTTAAAAATGATTTTAAGAAATTTGAAAATTCTAAGCATGACAAAGCGAAAAAGATCCCTAAAACTTTTAATGAAAATTTAAATAGGGACGAGTCAAATAGGTGTTGCGGTTGTGAGGGTTATGGCCATAGGGATTTTGAATGCCCCACTAAACTAAGGAAAGAGGGTAAACCACCTATTTCATATAATGCTACCCTTAGTGATAGTGATAAGGAAGAGGGACCCGCTTCCCCTATTGAACGCAACTTTACCGCGTTCACGGCTAGTCATGTTAGTGAGTGTGAGATATTGTCCGACGATGACGCCTTAAAACATGACACTTCCAAGGACTTTGTTTGTGAAGCTCAGAAAAATGATGGTAGTGAGAGTGGAGAAGAAAGAAAGAGTGAAAGTGATGAGGAGGTTGATGTTAGTGAACTTCAAATTTCTTTTCAAGAATTATATAAAGAATCTATTAAATTAAAAAAGCACAAATTTGAAGTTAGAAGCTAGTTTGAAAGAGCGTGTTGACGTCATTAATGAGAGTGTTTTAGTGGAAGACCTTAGGACACGTGAGAGATCTCTTCGTGAGAATCTTGAATACGTAGAAAGCGAGAGAGATAGCCTTAAAGGTTTAATGGAATCCTTAAAAAAGGAGCTTCTTGCGTTTGAAGAGCGAAATGTTTTATTAGAATCTAACATTTTAGAATTAGAAAATAGATTAAAAAACTCTAGTAAAGCCAAATTTGACTTGGAGTGTCGTTCGTATAAATTAGATAAAATATTAGGAACGGTACAAATTAAAAATGACACTTGTGGTTTACGCTTCGATACTAGTAATAAGTAAACTCTTAAAGCCAAAACCAATATACTAGGAGAATCCTCTATGAACAATGTTATAGATCATTCCTTATGTAAGTATTTTCGTCGAGTCTTTAGGTGCTCACATTGTGGTGGAAAAGGTCATCTTAGGAAATTTTGTCTTGATCTTAAACGAGGTCCTAGAAAATCCCAACGTAAGGCAACCGAGGTAGCCAAGATTCCTACACCCCGTGATCATCATTCTTCATTAGTTTGGGTTAGGAGATCCGATTTGGTAGCTTTACAAAATAGGATTTTTGATTCTCATTTACTTTAACATGCTTACTCCCTTGCTAAATCTAAAGGTTGAATGTGTTAGTTATTTGCATACTTTAGCTTTTGTTCTTCATGCTAATTGTATGCTTCTTAATCATTTTCTAGCCATTTCTTTATCACATATCACATTCTAGAATTATGATGTTTGTTTACCTTTTGTATTATAGCTCTTTCATTTTAGTTTGCATTTAATGAAAAATACAAAAAGATTTTTTTTTATCATTTGTGTTTCATTTTTTTAATTTAGGCTTAATGAAAAATACAAATGATTTTTGTTTGTCTTTTGAGTAAATACTTTTCTTTGTCTGGCTAAAAATGTCAAAAACTCAAAAAGAATTTTATTTTGTGTGTATTTTAGTTTGACACACTCTAAGTGGCATATACTTGTGTTTGAATCCCTTCTTTTTCGCTCCCATGGGACTAGAACTTTTAGTTAAGATTGTCAATCCTTAAAATGTTCTTTGCCATGCTTACATGGAGTAGTTCGATTTTGTGTTGATATAATGGATTCTATTTTTATATGCCTAAATTCACACATGCACGAGCTCATTTGAAATCATAACTTCACATGTATATTTGAGCTTTGTGAGGTCTTCTACTACCAATCTTGTCATCTACATGTTATGTGACCTAGGAGGACTAGTGCATGTTAAAATCCATTTCACGCAAGAATCGAGCGATAAAAGATTATATATACTATTGTACACGAGGAAGGGCTCCGAAAGGGAAATCATCCTTTGCGAGTAAACCACCGTTTGCTTGGACCTAAAAGAAATACGTGGTCCAAAGGCCTAAAAGAATAATGGCATTAAAAGAAAATATTTTCCAAGGCCTATTTTGTTTAGTTGATTTATTCATTCAAAAAATTAAACTCTATATGCAATTTTTCAGGGAGCTTGGATGGTATATCAACGGTTTGCACAATGTACATTTATCCTAGTTGTTCTTTCAATGTTTTGACTCTATTGGTTTGTAGAATCATCAAAATTCTAGGCTTGTATGCATTGTGTATGTTTGTTCATTGAGTTCATCCTATAGTGTCACATGAGGTTATATTCAAATGTGATAATGTTTGAAATCAAATGAGAACTCCATGAACATGTTTTAAGTGATTGGGTCTAAATTTAATTGTTTCCAGTTCACACCCCTACACTTCCATTTCCACATGACACATTTTTTCCATACGAGTGTGAAAAACTTATTGTATTTTTATGTCATGTGTGGTGTCTATATTTATATATATCTGCGTGTGCGTTAGTGATATCCATTATGTATACATTTATATGGTATTCTATATTTCCCTTTCTTTCTAGTCCATCTATGATTCAAATTCATAATTGGTATCTATCGGGTTGCATATTGTTGTTGATATCACATGCTTAGTATCTTATATATCACATTGGTATCATTTTATTTGCATCTTCGTTGGTATCCGTTATTATTTGTATGGATTAGTTGTGATTTTTTTGTCTGTATGCTTTCATGCTCTTATCACTCTAAGCTTCATGTTTAAATTAGTTTTTATCCTTTGTCTATTCGTGAACAAAAGTGTGTGGGGGGGGGGGGGGGGGGGGGGGGGAGAATGATGGGGCGAGATATGGTATCTAATCATATTGTAATTGTATCTTAGTTTGGGAGATTTATCTTAGGGAGATATTTTTTTCTAAGTAGTTCATTTATTTGATAAAGGGGAGAATTAATTTAGGGGGAGTATTTATTTTTTATGCATTTAATATTCTTGATATTCCCAATGCGTTTGATAGTTTTCTTACGTGTGCAAGAATTCTTCTAAATGGAAACTTTCATCGAGAAGAATATTGATCCTTGGGGTTTGAGTCAAGCTATGTAATTTTTCATTTCGTGTGGGATATTTTTTTAGTTTAGTAGAGCTTGACGGCCCTTTAGGATTTTTGTTTGGTTGTTGTCCCGGAATAGACAAAGGGGGAGATTTGTAAGGACACACATCTGCGATTAAGTCTTAATGTAGTGTTAGCTCAATTTCGGGCAAAAACATTTTAGTCATAGGATAGTGTTAAAGTGTATCCATCCAATCCTATGACGTGTTCGTTAAAGACGTAGCGTCCAAGATTATAAAGCCTTGTCATATGCCGGGTTTAGTGTGCCTCGTTTCTACGTCAACAACATTGTTCCAATTCTCTTAAGGTATGAATGCTTTTTTATATATATATAAGACTTTGGAAATTTATTGGGTGTAATTTATAATTTTTATGAATAATTTTTAACAATTTTGTTTTACTCAGAAATAGCTTTTAGAACTTTTCATAAAAAGTTTTGGACTTAAAATGAATATTACTTTTTCTGACACGTCGTTCGAACAAACTGGAATATCGTTAAAATGAGATTCTAATGTCGTTCGAACGAACTGGTATCTCGTTCGAACGAGATTGCCAGGTCATTCGAATGAGACTTCTAACGAGATTGCTTTTTTCACACTGGAACATCATTAGTAAAGTCGTTCGAACGAAAAAGTCATTCGAACGAAAGAGTCGTTCGAATGACATGGGCGGGAACAGTTTTGTTGTAGTTTTCTCCATGTTCCCATTATCTTTTTCCCACAACTTTTTGACAAAATTATCTAGTGGTGAAATAAACTTTTTCAACTTAACTTTTTCATATTCTAAGTGACTTTAGAGATAAAAAAACCTTCCAAGAAAAAGTTCCATGTTTTGTGTTTGATTTTTATGGATTAAACTCACCAAAAACACATACACACCCAATAGTTTGTTGATTCCAAGTTCCTTAATATATATATATCCTTGCTTGGAGTGTTTGGCATCGGGTTTTTCTCTACACCTCAAAGAAGAGAAGTTTGGGTTTACTTCTACATCCCACAAAGAAGAAGTTCGTTTGCTGTGACGTACCCACTTGGAGAAAGGCTCCTTGTTCGGGTGGTGATGATCGAGAAAAGTCCAATCAGTGGATTCCGAGACCACGACAGACCTCCGTGGTTATTCGCTAGGCAGAGGTGTGTACAAGAAGGAGCGTCGGGGCTTGGACGAAGTCAAATCGAGTGTTGTAAGTATTTTTTATTGTACCTGTAAAATCGTACTTAGTTGATTTGAGGCTAAGGCCGTCCGAGGTTTTTTTCCATTGTGAGCATTTCCTCGTACATCGCGGCGTAGTGGTTTCTGATTTATTTTCATCTTGCTATATCACCTAGATTCATGCTTAGGGTTAAAATATAAAATATGGTTTAAATCACTACTCATGCTTAAGTTGGTGCTAAAATTAATTTGGGTAATATTTAGTTAATTTAGTTCAAGTCATTACTTTTATTGGATAAAATTTGGTTTGGCCTAATTTGCAAAATGAATTAATTAATTGTTAGGAAAATTTCTAGGACTTGGGTTGAGTTAATATGTTTAAGTGAAAAATGTATTCCTTGTTTAATTTAATTTCACTTTGAGTTTAGTTTAATTTTATTTAGAAGTAATTAAAATTTGTTGTGTGAGTGTTTTTTAGTTGAACCATCTTCATTCCGCATTTAAAAAGGAAATTATATTTTTAATGTGAAAGATTTAAAAATTGGGGGTCCTATCGTCGTTTTCACTAACAGTAGCATAAGTAATCACTGCACTCAGAGGTTTTGATATAATATAAGAAAATAATAAATCACATAAGAATGCTTCCCAAACTGATTCGTCAATGACATTCACTGTGCAAAGAGTTAATTTCGAAGGAGTAACTACTTGAGTTAAAGGAAGAAGCTTAAGGGGGAGAGTCTTTTAGGTTTCACAACACTCCAACTTTGTATGTTCTTCTGACAATTTTGGTGGAAGAAGTTTT
This sequence comes from Sambucus nigra, assembly GCA_949130495.1. Lineage (NCBI taxonomy): Eukaryota > Viridiplantae > Streptophyta > Magnoliopsida > Dipsacales > Adoxaceae > Sambucus > Sambucus nigra. The sequence continues at coordinate 381,026,829 of OX422218.1, read as the reverse complement.
ATACCTAACATTAACTTCTACAACTTTGGTAGAAGGACACAAGGCTACATGCCATCTCAACCTGCTGGATAAGGATATGCTACACCATAATGAGGAAATGTTGACGTAGGACCATGCCAATTTTGTGGGAAAAGTAACCACACAGCTTCCGAATGTTATACACATGGGACTTTCATATCAAGCCCAAGATGCAAGACAACAAGCACTCATCTCTACCAATTGTTAATTTGACTAACAAGCACGTGTTGATAATAATTTATATGTGGACTCTGGAGCAACCAATCATATGACTAACGGTGAAGGTAATTTAACAAATTTAAACTTTACCAAGGTTTAGAAAAAATAATAATGGGAAATGGTTCTTCTTTTGACATTACTCATATATGTGAAATAACTCTAAGCGGTGGTCTGGATCTAAAATAAATCCTTATTTTTAAAAAAAATAAGAAAAGCATAATTTTAGTGAGCCAACTAGCAAGATATAGCTACTGCTTATTGTAATTTACTAAGCATGCTTTCATAATAAAGGAATAGAAGACCCAACAACTACTGGCAAGGGGCAGTAGGAAGAATAGGTTGTATTTTATGGGCTAGGATAGACTACAAGCACTAGATGCTATACAATCTGAAATGGCACACGACTATTTTTGGCATCAAATACTAGGACATCCTAGTTCAAAGGCCATACACTCGTTGAATAAAAGTCATTTCTTAAATGTTAGCAGTTGGAATAAAATCCTCAATGTATACACTAGTTATCAGTGGGAGAGTTGTAGATTGCCATTTTCTTTGAACGATAATATCGTTGGATTTCTTGTAGAAATATGTCATTATGATCTATGGGACCTTTGCCTATTGAATGCTCAAAAATATGAAATAATATGTGGTGTTTGAGGATTATTATACTAGATTTTCATGGATTTATCCTTTGAAACACATGTCATTATTTTATCCCACTTTTCTCAAATTTAAAGAAATGGTGGAAAGACAATTTGGTGCAAAAATTAAAGCTTTTCAATGTGATGGTGGGGGAGAATTCAATAAAAATGATTTTTTTGATCATCTCGGCAACCATGGCATTTTGAGACAAGTTTCATGTCCATAAACACCTAAACAAAATAGAATTGCTGAACAAAAACATAAACACATTGTGGAAACCGAGCTGACCGTGTTATTTTAAGAAAAAATTCACTATTATTATAGGTTGTGAGGGAGAATTTCCAATAGAGTCAATTTGTATGTATTAACTTAATTTCGGATAAAATATTTTGAATCATAGTTTAGGACATGAGTGTGTTGATCCTTCAAGCCTATTACATGTTTAATTTAAGACCGTAGCGACCAAGTTAGAACATATATATCATCGTGTCGTGTTTCGTGACACATTTCATCTTCAATAGTTGAGGAATCTAAAAAGGCATGGATACATTTTATTTTGATTCCTGAATATTATTGGGTGTTTGTTTTATATGTTTGAGGATATTTTTAATACATGATTTTTATATAAAAAAATTATTTTTAAACAAAGTTGTTCGAATAAGTTTTTAAACATGTTCAAATAAATTCATGCAGTTCGTTCGAATGGGATTTTTTATTGGTTCGAACGAAATGAATATGTCATTGGAATAACATTAAAACGAGTTTCAAATGAGCAAGTTCCGTCAACAGTAAAAACTTCATTCGAAGTATGTTCAAATGAGAAAAATATGTCCATTTGAGCGAGGTTTTGTTTTATTTGAATGAGATTATGCATTTCGTTAGAACGAACCTTTGTTTTCGTTCGAACGAGATTCTTCCGCCTTGAAATTATGTTTTCTATAAATAGGCAAGATAGGAACTTTTTAAGTTGATATTCTTCCTCCTTGAAAATCATGTTTTTTATAAATAGGATAATTGGTTAATCTGTTTTAAGACAACAATTGTTCAAAACTGGTGTAAGGGGGTAATTATATTTGAGTTGAATATTTAATTTGAAAAAAAATAAAAATTGACATTTTTTAGACCATTATGTATTTTGGGGACTTCAAATTGGTATCAGAGCAAGAACACTGAGGTTTTGCGTTACATTCATGTTTAGGCATGAATCTTGATGGTTTTTATATGGAGGGTTAATCGTTTTCTAGACTACCTTTATTTGATGGGTCTAACTATGCGTACTAGAAAGCGGGTATAAAATTATCACTTAAGTAAGTAGATGAGAAATTGTTGAGGGTTGGTCCCCACCCACATCCTTAGTAGGTGATTATTTAATTCCCAAACCTATAGAAAGTTTGAGTGAGAACGAGCATAAGTTGTGCAATTATAACTCACTTATAACGGAACTAGTACTATTAAGGCTTCCAAACTCGAAAACCTCACCACTCAATTTGAAACCATTAGGATGGAGGAGAGTGAACCCTTTAATGATTTCTATGCTAGGTTATCGGATATTATGAACTTTTCATTTAACATGGGAGAAAGAATACCCAAAACCCATGTAGTCAAAAAAATCTTAAGGTCCTTGCATGAAAGATTTAAGTCAAAAGTGACAGTTTTGAATTCCTTGGGTACTTTAGACTATACGAAACTCGAAGAGCTTTTAAGTGATCTTCGAACTTATTTCTCGACATGTTTTCCTCTAAAAAATGAAAAAAGACGATGGCATCCTTTGAAAGCCTGGAAGGAGGAAACACGAGTCTGACATTAATTTTGATGACACAACGATGTTTGCAAAGAAGTTTGAAAAAGTAAGTATAATTAGGTTGTGAAACTCTCTACAAAATATAATGATGATTCTAAGAGGGATTAGTTAGATAAATACTTTGGGTGTTAGGGTTATGACCATAGATAAAATGACTGTCCCACTAAGATAAGAAACGAGGGTAAGAAATCGATTACATAGAATGCCACCCTTTATGATAGTTATCCGAAATAGGAAGACGATTCCACCATTGAGCACAATTACCTGCATTCATAGCTAGTCGTGTGGATCTTGATAAAAAATCTTCCAATGTTGTTATTAACTCCCAAGTGAGTGATGGTAGGGAAAGTGGAGACTGAAGTTTCATTTTGTGAGTTCTATTTGAAAATGATGAAATTGAAAAAGGCTAACTTGAAGTTGGAAGATAGGCTAAAACAACGTGCCATATATAATGAGGAGGGTATTCTTATTGAGGTTCTTAGGTCATGTGAGGAGACTCTTATGGAAAAGATCATGTTTGTTGAGGGGGATTGAGATAAACTCTGGGGATTAGTGGTAATTTTGAAGAAGGATTCCTTAATTTTTATTAATCTTTCCTTTTTTTGATTCTATGACTATGGAGTTCGAATATATATTAGAGACGCGAGTAATGTCAAATTTAATTTGGAGTCTAGGTAAAAAAATCTTGATAAGATGTTTGGCACTGTCCGAATTAAGAATGATAATTGTGGAATTGGATTTGATGACCCAAAGGCTTTTGCTAATAAAGACAAGACCATACTTTTGAGAGAGTCAACCATTGGTAAGAAATTTAGTAAAGATCAACCCAAAGATAACATTCCTCCTGTGTACAGTGCCTAATTTGCGATAGGAATGGTAATCTTATACCTTTTTTCTATGACCTTGGAAATGGTCTTGGGAAGCCTAAGTCTAGATTCACCGAGGTTCCTAAAACCCAATAGAGTAATATAACACCTACATGGGTTAAAAAATCATATTTGGCGCCTCTACATGTTAGACTTGTTGATAATCGAATGCTTATACATGATATTTCTCACACTAAATCCAATAGTTGATTATGTTCGCATGTTTACATACACTAGATTGTGTACTTGATGTTATATATGTTTGATAGTTGTATGTGGTTTGAGTGGTTTGTATTTTGTTTTTTCATTTATTTGGTCTTATTGAAAAATATCAAAAGATTTTTGTTCATCTTTTGAGTTTTGTTTTCATGTGTTTTTTTTTAAATTATTTAAAAACTGAAAAAGATTTTTTATTTATGTGTAGTTTACTTTTACACATTTTCTATGTCATATCGGTGTGTTTGAATCCACTTCATTCCATGTTTCCACGTAGCTAGGATATTTGATTGTGATTTCTAATCTTTATATTGTTCTTCATCCTACTTGCATGGAGTTGTTCGACTTTGAATTGCTTAATGGAATCACTTTGTGCATGCCTCTTCACACACGTGCATGAGCTATTTTGGAATTTAATTTCACATGTTATATTTGATCTAAGTGATATGTTGTAACATCAATCTTATCATCTAGATATCTTTTTACTATGGGATATTTGTGCATGTCCAAACCGTTTCCCATGAGTATGCTGATTTTTATTGAATATATGAGGGCGCATGAGAAGGGGCTATAAAAGGAACAAATCACCTTTGTGGGAAAGCCACCGTTGGCAAGAGACTAAAAAATGAGAGGCAAAAAGAAGAGATTATAGGCCAACATCTTTACTTGTTTTATTTTTGAAAATGGTATCTTTAAAAAATTGTGGGAAAAATATGATATTTGTTTCGCTTTTGAGGGAGTTATAGTTGAAGATCAACAAGTTTGAACAATAAATCCTAGTAATGCTTAACATATCATGAATCTATTGATTTGTAGAATATTAAAACTTTAGCCTTTTGTCATTGTGATTTTTTGTCCTTTAAGTTCACTTTATTGGTCACTTGAGGCTAAATCTTAGTTTGACAAACTTTTGCGATCAAATAGAATTCCTTGGACATATTTTGAGTGATTGGATCATATTTCTTTTGTATCTTATTCATGCCCCTTTACTCTATTTGCCACATTTTTATTTAGACATATCGATACTATGTTAGTTTGTAAAGCTTATGTGTTTTATATTGTTTTTTGGTGGGTTATACCTATATATCTATTTCTCTGTGTCATTCATACAATTTGCATATTTATATAAATGGTATCGTTTATTTTTAGTCTTTCCATTTTCATTTAATCCATGTTTGCCACGTTCTCTATCTTTAAATCTAATTAGCATGATATATGATCATATTGGTATATCTTTTTGCTTGTTTACATTGGTATCCCATGCTTTATTTTGTATTCAAGATGGTATAATTTTTGCATCCAAATTGGTATTGATTGATCATTATTTGGATTATTTGTCTTGTGTTCCTGACTTAGTTGTCATTATTTGTTTCACTTCACATCACTGCGTGAGACACTTTTTTCCCTTCATACCTACCATTTGTTTCATTAAGGGGAATATTTGGTTATATTGTGGAGAAGTGGTTCATTATCCACTTTTATTCTTTGTTTGATCCTGAATAAATAGGGGGACAAATGGTATCTCAATCTTTATGGTCTGGGAAAGATTTTTTCCTTAGAGGGAGACGTTCTAATTTAGGTAGATAATGCTAGACAAAAGGGGATGATTTATTCTTATGCAGTTTATAATGTTATATATTCGAGTTTCATTTAAAGGTGTGTTTAATTGTGTAGGTTTGCAATGATGCGACGAAGTTACACAAAGAGAAAAGTTATTCAGTTTATGTGTCGATCAAGTTGTACTTTTTCCTTTTTGGGTTATAGATTGAGTCTTTTAGACGTGCTTGACATACCATAGGTTTTCATTTGTTTTTTTTCTCAGAATAGTTAAAGGGAGAGATTTGTAAGTACAAATATTCAATAGAGTCAATTTGTATGCATTGGCTTAATTTCGAACAACATATTTTGAGTCATATATGAAGACTTAAGTGTGTTAATATTTTAATCATATGACGTGTTGGATTGAAGACCGTAGTGTCCATGTTGGAAGGTCTATAATATCGTGTCATGTCTCATGCCACGCTTCCTCTTCATCATTTGAGGAATCACATAAAGGTATATATGCATTTTAGTTTGATTCTTGGATATCATTGGGTGTTTATTTAATACGTTTGAGGTTAATTTTCATAAAGGATTTTTATAAGAATTTTTTTTAACAAAGTTGATAGAAGGAGTTTTTAAATATGTTCAAACAAATTCATGTAGTTCGTTTGAATGGTATTTTTGTTGGTTCGAATAAAATGGATATGTTGTTGGAGCGAGGAAGTTATGTCAACAGTCAAAACTTCATTCAAAACTTGTTTGAAGTATATTTGAACAAGATAAGCATGTTCATTCAAATGCAGTTCTATTTGGTTCGAACGAGATTATGCACTTCATTCGGACGAACCTCTATTTTTATTCGAACGAGATTCTACCGCCTCAAAAATTGTGTTTTCTATAAATAGGCATGCTCGTAACTTCTTAACTTGAGAATTTTAGCAAAAATAACTTTCTAATCATAAACCCTAGTCTCCCAAACTCCGTGAGATATAACACTTAATCTTTATGCTAGTTTGAGATATTTAATTTTTGGGCACCAGGAAGGTTTATACTCTTACTCTTTATTGAGAATTCTTTTCGTATGGTGAACTCCATACTTTTTTCTATTTGGATGAAGTGGACTCAGTGTTTGTGGTGTTGGGTGAATAAGCGATGTGTCCATGTTTCAAATCCGTAAATGGTTGCTGAGTTGTTCAGCGGATATCAAGGCATGTGAGGACTCACACATTGTCGTAGTTATGTAAGTGGATTCTTGTTTGTCGTTGTGCGGAGGTTGAAAAAACGAATAGAGTCAAGGCTTGAGAGGGCACTGAGTCTGTGTTGTAAGTCTATTGTCGTGTCCTTTGTAACTCTATACATAGTGAATTTGCGAGGTCGAACCATTTGAGGGTTTTTTTGTTTTGGATTTTCTTTGTACATCGACGTGTTGTGTTATTGATCTTATTTGATCTGTATTACATAGATGCATGCTTTACGATAAAAACATAATTGGTTAATTTTTTTAATACAATAATTGTTTAAAATTGCTGCAACATTTAATTTGGGATAATTACGTTTATGTTGAATATTTAATTTTTAAATTTTTTAAAATTGACTTTTTCTTAGAGCATTTCATATTTTGGAGACTTAAAATTAGTATCAGAGCAGGAACACTAAGGTTTTATGTTAGATCTGTGTTTAGGCAAGAATCCTAGCCTTATTTTTATGGATGGTCAATTGTTTTCTAGACCACCTTTATTTGATGGGTCTAACTACACATACTAAAAAGCGCGTATGTTGTTTGAGTCTTTTTTTCTTCATGTTATATATGTTTGATAGTTTATGTGGTTTGTGTCTTTTGTATTTTATTTTTTCATTTATTAGGTCCAATTAAAAATCACAAAAATATTTTTGTTCATCTTTTGAGTTTTGTTTCCACGTGGTGTCATTTAAAAATTATTTAAAAACTCAAAACGATTTTTTATTTATGTGTAGTTTAGTTTTCACATTTTATGTGACATATTGGCGTGTTTGAATCAACTTCATTCCGTGTTTTCATATGCATAGGACATTTGATTATTATTTTTAATGCTTAGATTGTTTATTAATCAAGCTTCCATGGAGTTGTTCGACTTTAATTTGCTTAATGGATTCACTTTGCATATGTCTCTTCACACACATGCACGAGCTCTTTTGAATTTTAACTTCACATGTTATATTTCATCTAAGTGAGATGTTCTCCCATCAATCTTGTTATCAACATATATTTTGATTATGGGGGATTTGTGCATGTAATAATCATTTCCCATGAGTATGTTGATTTTAATTACATATATGAGGGTGCGCGAAAAAGGGTTACGAAAAGAGGAAATCTCGTTTACGAGAAGACCATCGTTGGAAGGTGCCTAAAAATGAGAGAAAAAATAAAAGATTAAAGGCCAACATGTTTGTTTATTTGATTTTTAAAAATTATATCTTCAATACATAGGGTGAAAAAATATGATATTTGTTTAGCTTTTGAGGGTATAATAGTTAATGATCAATGAGTTTTCACAATAAATCCGAATTATGCTAACGTATCACGATGTTATTGATTTGTAGAGTTTTCAAAGTTTTAGAATTGTGTGCATTGTGTTTGTTTGCCCTTTGAATTTATTTTATCTGTCACTTAAGGTTAAATCTTAGTTCGATAAAGTTTTACGGTCAAATAGAACTTCTTGGACATATTTTGAGTGATTGGGTCATATTAGTTTTGTATCTTGTTCACACTCCTTCACTCCATTTAGCATATGTTTATTTAGACACATCAATACTATGTTAAATTGTAAATCTGATATGTTTTATGTAGTTTTTGTGGTTGCTTATACCTATATATGTATATGCCTTTTGTCATTGGTATATTTTTCATATTTACTTGAATGGTATCATTAGTTTTGAGTCTTTGCATTTGTATTTAATCCATATTTTCCATGTGATCTATCTTTGAATCAAATTGGCATTCTATATGATCATAGTAGTATTTCTAGTTTCTTTTTTCCATTTATATCTCATGCTTCATTGTGTATTCAAGTTGGTATCATTTTTTCATGAAAATTGGTATTAATTGAACTTTGTTTTTATTATTTGGGATTGTGTTAATGATTTGCTTGTCATTCCTTATTTCACTTCACGTCACTTCATGATACACTTATTTTTATTTTATGACTACCCATGTTTCATTTATGGGAGATTTGGTTATATTGTGGAGAAATGGTTTATTATGCACCTTTATTTTTTGTTTATTCCTGAACAAAAGGAGGAGAAATGGTATCTCAATATTTATAGTCTGGAGGAGATTTTTTCCTTTGAGGGAGACATCCTAACTTAGGTAGATATTGTTAGATTAAGGGGGAGGGTTTATTCTTGTGAATTTTGTGTTTTTATACATTCAAGTTGCATTTGAAAGTGAGTTTAAGTGTGCAGGTTTGCAACGATGCAACGAAGTTACACAAAGATGAAAGCTACTCAGTTTATGTGTCGGTCAAGTTGTACTTTTTCCTTTTGGGATTGGAGCTGGAGTTTTTCAGATGTGCTTGGCAGACCATAGGTTATTATTTTGTGTATTCTTCTGGAATAGCCAAAGGTGGAGATTTCTAAGGAAAAATTTCTGATAGAGTCGATTTTTACGTATTGTCTTAATCTGAACAAACCATTTTGAGTCATAGGTTAGGACTTTAGTGTGTTGACCTTTCAAGTCTATGGCATGTTTGATTGAAGACCATAGTGGAGAAGTTAGAACGTCTGGATTATCGTGTCATGTTTCATGTCACATTTTGGTTTCAACATCCGAGTAATCTAAAAAAGGTATGGATGTATTTTAGTTTGATTCCTAGATATCATTGGGTGTTTGTTTAATATGTTTGAGGCCATTTTTATTAAAGTATTTTATAAGAAAAAATTTATTTCTGAACAAAATTGTTCAAATGAGTTTTTAAAGTCGTTCAAATGAATTCATGTAATTCATTCGAATGAAATGGCTATGTTATTGTAATGACATTCAAACGAGATTCAAACAAGGAAGTTATGGCAACACTGAAAACTTTGTTCGAAAATAGTTTGAAGTATGTTCTAACAAGATAAACATGTTCATTTGAGGGAGATAGGCATGTTCATTCGAACGAGATTTTATTTGGTTCAAACGAGATTATGTACTTCGTTCAAATGAACCTCTATTTTTATTCAAACGAGAATTTATCACATCAAAAATAATGTTTTCTATAACTAGGCATACTGGGAACTTTTTCAGTTTAGAATTTTGGCAAAAATTACATTCTAATTTTAAACCAAAATCCTATAAACTCTAGTTTCACCCCAACTCCTTGAGATACAAGATTCAATCTTTATGCTAGTTTGAGATCTCCAACATTTTGACACCAAGAAGGTTTATACTCTTCATCTTTGTTGAGTATTTGTTTTTTGTGGTAGTTTTCGTACCATTTAGTGTTTAGGCAGGGTGGACTCTGTATTTGTGGTGTTATAATGAAGCATCGATGTGTTCTTGTTCCAGATTCATATAGAGTTACTGAGCAGTTCATTAGATATCGTGGGGGTGTGGACTCACACGTTGTGGCAGTTGCGCAGGTGGACTCCTGCATGTCGTTGTTTGGAGCTTGAAGAAATGAGATCGTTAAGGCTTGTGTCGGCATAAAGTCTATGTTGTAAGTATACTATCATGTTGTTTGTAATTCCATTTATAATAAATTTACATGGATGGGTTGTCCAAGGTTTTTACTGTTGTGGGTTTTCCTCGTACGTCGATGTGGTATGCGATTGATCTTATTTATCTACTATCACCTAGATGCATGATTTAGGATAAAGATAAAATTTATTAACCTATTTTAACACAATAATTGTTTAAAATTGGCGTAAGGTTTTATTGGGGGTAATTATATTTAAGTTGAATATTAAATTTGAAAAAAAATTAAAAATTGTCCATTTTAGGCCATTCACTATTTTGGGGACTTCATCGGTAGAGGCCTTCCTTACTTACAACTTTCACTACACCAAAATGGGTGATTTGTGAGTGCTGTTAGAAGTCACAAATGACCTTTATGACTGCTGTTTACCGTCATATTTTAGGGGGTGACAAAAGAAATATTGTAACTCCTAACAGATGTCACAAATTTTTATAACCCTTATGGGATTTTTGACTGGTGACCCAAATTTGTAAATGGTGGTTGTAATTGCTATCATCAGTTATGAATATAATATTTATAAATGCTGACAGCAGTTATGAATCTAATATTTATAATTGCTTTCAACAGTTACGAATTTTATATTTGTAATTGCTATTAGCGGTTACAAAATTGATAGTAATGACAAATTTGTGACTGCTATTAACAGTTACAAAAGTTGAATTTGTTAAATGTGGTAAAACCTATTATAAATATCTTTATATTTTAACAAAATTATGAAATGATGGGTGTAGAATAAATATCATGAACATGTAACAAGTCTAAAAAATTGATAACATCTCATTTATATTTCTGATATTTCAAATATCCGGTACACATAAAACTTGTTTACACTTAATTTAACATCAAACAATCCCTTTTTGGGTGCCAAGTACAAAAATGAACATAGAATAAAAAATAAACTAAAAAATATAACGACACAATACTTCGATGACATGAAATGTCATGAACATGTACTAAATTATTCTAAACCTAGACCAGGGGTCACCACGTAGTGGATACGCTTCGTGAAGCTTAGGCATATGAACCGTGGGGGTATTGATGCGATGATGTCCTCCCTCGTATAATTGGAGTACGCCTGCTGAGAAAGTTCAATGGACTCAAATTTTTTGAATACGTCGCCTCGGTATCCATTGACTTGTGCTTGTGTTGCTTGCCACGAAGTGTAAACACCTAGATTTAATCCTTTGAATACTACGTATGCCGGTATGCCATGTGTATGCCTAGAAAAAATAAAATATAACTATATTACTTACAATAAAGAAGGTGTGGCACAGTATTATTTTCATAATACATGCAAGGGGAAAAGTAAAATGATAGTAAGAATGAGAGACTTAATACAACAAAATAGTCATGAATACAAAAATTCCCCAATTTGTGGCATTCATTACAACAAAATTGTCATTTTTAGTACAACACAATCATTCAATCCATCTGAACATTGACAAATTTGTACAAACATTAAGGGCAGACAAATCTGTAAACCAATAACGAGAGGTGCACACCAAGATAGCCCCAATATTAGTGTACATTGTGGCTTCCGAAGAAATTGAAGCCATTACTTTCCATTAACAGTTCAAACTTAGAAGCAATATGACCAACAAAATTAATTTGTTGAAGAAGCAAGCCATCTTAGTTTTTACTAATATTTGTAAATGAAATTTCTATTCATATCAGTAAACTTTTGTATATAATGAAAAAAATCTAAGAATAGAAGAGCGAGTCTTTTTCCACTTCATGAACACTATGCACATACAACTCTAGTGCAAGTATACGGCTGCATAAAAGAGACCAATTGTATGTTGCGAAACTTATACCTATACATGTAGAAGCGATCACAAGTCTCTTTACAAAATACTGTAATTCTAAGCTTGAATTTGGTCGTAGAAGCGATCACAAGACTAAATACAAGTATATGGCTGCATAAAAGAGACCAATCGTATCTCCATTTGCTCGATCTTTACCTCTTGATCCTCTATATATTTAATTATACATTACCAAAAGTTGTACTCGAAATCATACACACAATTGGTAAAGCTAAAGCAATATTAAAGAATCAACATTAAATAAACTCCAATGCATTTTTAAAGAGAGAAATTGATGCACCGTTCATTTGATAGCATAAATTTTCTTGTAGAGTTAATAATATTTCATCTTCACTACTTTTTGAAACATGACCACGCACACAACTAACCTTAACACAACCTAATAACAGTACTTCATGGAATTGGATGGATACGCTTCTCCCATGAACTTGATGTTATACATCACCAACTCTTAAAGGTATTATGTAGTATATTTTGATTCATATTTCAAACTTCTGAAATAACATACACATGCAAATGGGTCCCAACAGCTCATCGTCAAGTATTATTCAAATAATCAAATGGTGACCTCCATCATTGACTATGAACCACTCATTTGGCAAATGCTTTAGAAATTTGAGAGTAATGTATAAAATTTAGAGCATTCTAAATGCTTACAGTCGTATCTAGTGCACTAGGTTTCATTTAATTGCATTCTCAATGCTTAGAGCATTCACAACTAAGTTGTTCTAATCTAATGACATTACCAATAAAACTTCGAATAACAGTACCCATAACACTGAATCAGTACCAATAACAAGAATCCATCCATGCACTAATATAATGAAGTTTTTGAATAAGTTTGGAATTGAATCATACATTTATAATTGTATATGCATGCATTTATTCATTTATGCGCTGCATAACATTTATATATGTATAAGCATCAAAAATAACATTTTGGCTTACACTGTATAAGCATTTGTCAGCAAAACAACACTAACTGTATAAGGATTTACCAACAAAATTTAACATCAAAGACTTACATTGGAATGATTTTGACTTTTAATTAATTATAAGAAAACTAAACAAGAAAGAAATAAGAAATCAACATTTCGGGTTGTTTTCTACCGGAGTATAAGAAATCAAAATAAAGAAATAAGAAAAGTTACTTGTTTTTTGTTTTCGTACAGATTAGACCTGTTTTATATAGTGGATGATTCAATCAGGTAGCCCAAAGCTTTCAAAATGGCTGCATAATATGATTCCAGTTTCTATTTTGTGGAAATTGTGGTTGAGTAGGAACAAGTATCTTTTTGAGGTCACTCCTATGAAATCAAACAAAATTATTCACAAAATTATAACTAGAATATCAGCCTTGTCTCAAGATTTCACAATTCATATAAGAAATAGATCAATTCATAAAGAAGCAATAAAGTGTTTCAAGATCAAGCAAGCAGCTCCCTCATCATCTATTCTTAGTAATCATCTGTGACACCCCAACTAATTAAATACCGGGTAGCTACTCCTTTATTAAATTAATACAAAATGACAAGTTGGTTCAGTTCATAGCATCACTGTCGAAAATATATTTAATAATTACTAGCCACCTAATATTTAAAAAGTGAGTTGTCAATTTTAATTAAATCCAATTAACTTGCAATAATTAAATTATGAAATGCTAACATAACCACCACAACATAATGAAAATGGAATATCCATAAAATAGTAATGAGTCTGGAGGGATACTCCTCACAACAATCCAAATACAGGAATAAAAAAATACTAAGTCTGCATCACTAAATTAATTACAACCTAGAATTCTGAAATAAATGAATAAATAAAGTATCTCCAAAAGGAAATAGGGCGACATGCCCAACAGATGAGGAAAGCTGATAATAAGGAGTCAAGATCGAAAGAAGAGGCGTCTACTGTCAAAGTCCTGTAACTTCCACGGCAGCTACAGTCCGTCACCTGAATGGAACTCCTATGCATGGTGTCCTTGTGGCTGGGAACCTAAAAGGTTTTTACAAAAATATTTTTGAAAGAAAACGGGTCAGATCCCGATTGTGGAAAACAGTTTAAAATATAGCAAGTGTTTTAATGACAATAAAACAATGAATGCAAAGTACATGTTAGGACGTGCTCTCACTTGAAATACTCACCTCTCGACTATTTGTGCACTCCTAACGTACCCGTACCCATTCTAGTGATTCTCATATCTAACTAGTCTTAAATAAATCCTATCATTTCTATACGATTCACTCTTTAATTCCAACATCATCAATTAAATAGAGAGATTTACATTAATTCTCGATTACCCAATTATTAGCAATACTAATATACTAGAGATCATCCATTTTATCTTTACCTAACGTTGCTATAATTATACTCGCATTTAGTCATGACAGTTCATTTCAATTTACAATATATTATTCTCATTATAAATATACATTACTAGCACCCCGAGACTAAGCTGTGGTGCACACATACTCTGCTATCCAATCCCGGTACATCACGTACATAAGGACCACGTATTTCGAATCTCTCAGGAATCATTTTCAATAAACAACAATCACAAACAATGGAGGCGAACATAGTTCACATCACATGGGTCACGCACATACCTACGCTCCCATGATCAGCAGACTTATTAACTTCTCAACAAGTCATTCTCTGACTTATGTCCTCGAGGTACCAATATAAATCCCCCCGTAGGCACACAAAGATTAGATGGCCCCAATCGAACGCAAACCTCCCATGATAGAGGGTACGGTATGTATGTTATACACATAAAACCACATATACTAAGTATTCGCACATCTTAGATATCTTGGATTTTTAATATAGGTATACTTCTCGTTCTTATACCGTCATTTAATGTTATACGATCGCAAGTCCTTGATTTGTATATTAACATTATCAACCCTTCTCGCGTCGTAATTAGTTACTCGTTTCCTACTCCACAATTGACATCCGATTTTATTATAAGGTTCTAAGTTCTACTCCTCAACGTACCCCAATTCTCACAATTATATCCACTAATCAATGTGGGAAAGTTAATACTCCAATTAAATGAGTCTACGGGACATTAGAAATGAAATCAAGTAAAAAAGGCCATTCTATCAACTCGTTAGAGGTCTCGTTCGAACGAAAGGCTTCGAACGAACTACCAACTCGTTAGAATGTACACTGTCATCTCGTTAGAAGCTCGTTTGAACGAGGTCGTTCGAACGACCTGGGCAGGTCTTCTAACAAGATGGCAGTTTCAGCCCAGAAATTCTCTACTTCGTTTTTCTCAATTTTTCTCTTCTCTAAACTCATCCTAAGATCATCACAATAGTATTTTAACGTTATTAAACTACTATAAGTTCTCCTAGGTCACTTTTTAACATATTTATGGGGTCAATGCTTCCTAAATTAACATATAATCACCAACCCTATAATCATGAATTCAAAATTTAATGTCTACAATTACTCCTTATAAATCCGTTTTTACATCATCAAAAGATACATTTCGTATATGAAATTCATCCGATAACATTCTACATGCAATTCCTATATCATATTATGAATTCTACCTCCAATTTCATGGGTTTTCATCAAACTTCCAAAATAAGACAAATATTCAATTCTAAGCATGGAAGAAACATTCGCTTGAAATTAATGTAATTAAACCACTTTCCTTAGATGTTCTGATTTGATGTTGAAGAATTGAATGTTGATTCTCCTCCTCTCTCTACAAATTTCTTCCAAAGATGGTGATGATGGCTAGGGTCTCCTTTTTGGAACTTCTTCCAACTCCTCCCTATAACTCCCGTAGCCATCTAACTTCCCAAATGCTGATAATGGCTTAGTGGGTTCTTTTCTAATATAAAAATAACCTCTAAAATTTGTGGGTTTTAATTCCCCTATTTTTAAAATTACCAAACTACCCTTTTGGGTTGCCGGTGTGGCCTAAAAATGCCCCGGGACCCAAACTAAATCCCCGGCTAGTGTTTTCTGACTATTTCGACCGTTTCAGACACACTGGTGCACTCAAAATGACCATTTGGTTGATAAAAATAAAATTCTCTTTTTAATTCATTTAATTACGTTCCTGACGCGATTGACACGCGCGTCCCAATTAAATTTTCCAAATTGCCGTATATCTATCTCGTGACAATTTAGACATCATCAATACTCATGTATTACCATACATACTCGGAAATAATAAATTTTTAACATCATAATAAAATACCAACTCACATCTCGTTAGTATTTATACCTGGATTAATTTCCAATTAATTCTCATTTAATTCAATTAATCCCTTAAATAAATATCAATAAAATTACGGGGTATTACATCATCTTTGGGATAAACCTATTAAAGGGAGATTTAAGTTTAAATTCTCTGGATTTATAGACATTAACATCAAGTTGGGAGTAGGGGAAATTTTAAGAGATTGTAAAGGAAATCTCATATGGGCAGCAGTTGGTTCTTCTAAAGAGGTGTTAATTCAAGCTATTAAAGAGGATATGATGTTTAGTTCTTCTTCAAAAATCTCTAATATAAACATTGAGTTTTACTCCAAATACCTATTTGATTTATTCTCTTTTTCTTCTTCTGTGTCAATTCCATGGAAATCGCGATCTAATTTCAAGATGATTCAAGACCTCTTCAAAAGACTTCATTGTTCAATCTGATTTTGTCATAAAGACTAAGCAAGGCCTTTCTCATATGTCCATTTTATCAGTCCAGAGTGTAATCTATGCAATAAAATAACAATGGTCAAAATCTTATCATTGTAGTAATCAAGGACAAAATTGTGCTAATCATGATATTCAGTGTTACTATTTTGTATTAATCCATACATTTGAATTGGATTGCAAATAGAATATACATGCATATCAAGATATTAATTAAAAAAGTATTGCAATGATAACAATTAAACTTATACGCCTTAGACGTTGGAATTTTCCCCATTCTGAATCTCTCAAACATAGTTCAAGTAATCAAAAACATGTCGTAATTATTAAATTTCATTCCTAATTATCTTAACATGCATCTAGAAATCATAAAAGTTAGAATTCGAGATCACTTAAGGCAAAGACAGAGTTCAAGCATTACAAATTGTTCAAAACAGAGTTCAAGCACTACAAAGTTATTCAAAACAGAGTTCGAACACTACAAATTGCTCACTTTGACAATTTGTTCAAAATTTTCAAGACGAATTACTCCGGATCACTTAAGGCAAAGACAGAGCAATGATCAAACCACCCAAGATTTCTCGACATCCTTAATAGTGTTCACCCCATGACTTTGACGATACAGCAGATGATTCTCTTCTCCTGGCCGAACACTACTAACATAAACCTTACATTCAAATATCAACAGTTGATGGCCATGCACCACCATTCTAGTAGCAGCTGAAGTAACAACTTGTCCACCTGTAATCTTCCTTTAACTTGAAAAATCTAATAAAATAGACATATGGATCATGTGGAGGATCAGTTAAATCTCCAAATCTTGGCTCAATTGATGAGGGAATAGAAGTGTAATCGTGGGGACTTGGATGCGGGACTGGAGTGTAACCCTGAGGACTTGGATGTGTGTTGGGATTACAATTGTGAGGATTTTGATTTGATACTTTGAGTCCCTTCGATTCAAAAGAATTTAAAAGCATGGTAACAGATAATTTGAGAAATTCCATATCATCGTCGTGTTTTTCTTCTCACGTCTTTGCTCTAGTCAACTGTGATACTATAGGAGAAATGGCCTTAAGTTTACTTTTGGACATGGGTCCAGCACCACGAATCACCCCCTAGTGTCTTTTCCTCTAAAGCCAGTCAATGCATTCGTATCAATATTGGTTTGTCTTGAAGAACCTTAACTACTTCTCAGCTCACTCAATTTTTACTGCAAAATTATTGATGAATAGATTAAAATGATTGAACAACTAAACTTGAAGGAATTTAATTATCACAACTGAGATAATGAAACTCACCATATCATCATCTACCTTTGGGTGAACCTCCCCAGTTTTGAACCTACAACTTTCGATATACACTTCCGAATGATCAACGGGTCATTTATTTTTAAGCACCTACAAATTAATTTTCCATTAACTATTTGAGAAAGAAATATTATATATATACACATTAAAATAAGAAAGTGTGTATACCATCTCCTCAGTTTTCTCAACATATGACATCCGACCAAGATAATAAACGTCAATCTTTTTAGCCCTATTCACCCGGCCTTGGTGTCTTTGTCTTAATTTTGCCTCAGATGCTTCACGCAAGATAATTTTATTCAATTCATGGATAAGGATATTCTCTTTCTTCGGTACTCGATCCTTCAGGGCCTTTATCCCATCCCCGTCCAATCCCTTGAAATAAGTCGAGCGAAGGTTACTTCTAAACGTCTTCAATTGAATACCAATGGCTTTCATGGACCCCTCCTTTTGGTAGACTAAAATATTGAACTCTTTTATGAGCGTATCCCACAATTCATCTTTTTTTACTTTCTCAACTCTATCCCAAGTAATGCCTGCAAGTCTACTTCTCTAGTGTGTCTAGTAATTTCTTTAATTCTGGGTTGTCGTCCAGAATAGACTGAAACTCGATAGGTGCATGTATATTATCTATAGATGTATTTAAGCGCTTAGGGGAATGTAAAACAACATACCATGGATCGTTGTTAGGTCTCTTTACATAAAACACTTTCTTTATATTTTGGAATGCACAAACGAATGTCTCGTCATTCACATTACCTTTACTATTCAACTTGGCCAAACCAACCTTCACCATATGGGTGTCAGGGTCGACCATACATGCATTCTTGTCCTCCACTCTCCCCCAATCACAGTAGAATACATGTACGCTAAAAGATATATAATCTAATAGAATAATTTGTTTTATAATCCCATAATACTTCATCTCAGCTTCTATCAAGTTTTTATCTTTCTTGCGTGCCTAGAAATGAGTTAATGTTTTATATGAAATGCCTCTATTTTGTTTCCCAATGAGTTTTAGCTCGTGTGTGCTTGAAGAGAACACCAAACCATTGACACGATATTGTCCAAGCTCCTTGTCTACAAAACTAGGCCAATTTTCTATACGTGCAAGCCTCGTCGATACTTCACCATCTTTCAATAACTGAAACCAAGAAAGTATTTTCATTGTGAATATGTTGTAAAGATAGTAAATAAAAGTGAGGTATTACTGTAGTCACCTCGGAAGCTACCCAATGCCTAAAGTCATTGTCTGGGTTTGCGCCTCCCTTCCTCCTCTTGTCACGCCCACACTCATTATATTGTCTAGGTTAAAATCATCAATATCAACTTCTTATAAATATAACATCGAACATATTACATTATTTTAGAAGACATTTTAAATAAACTCAGATTTTCCATTTACCTATGTCTTCATGCATCTCGAATACATACCGAGCCACCTGATTATATTGTGTACTTGTTAGCTTCACTACCTTACCCTTCCCCAAAGCCTCCTCATCTGCAAACTCTTCTAATTCATCAATAAATCGTGCACGACCTCCAATATTTGGGTTAGGCATATATTCCTTTGCATACAAGGAATCCTCTTCCATAATGTACTCCTCAACGTACCGTGTATTCTTAACGTAATGTTTAAAAGTTTTCATTAATCATATAGGTAGCTTACTAGTCCACATAAAACCTCTTCTTCGCATAAATGTACTAAAAGATGGATGCTTATGTCAAATAATGAAGGAGTAAAGTACTTCTCCAAAACACTTGTAGCCTCGACCAAAGTTTCTTTCGCTGCCATTATGTGCTTCCTGTTGACAACTTTCTCACACAATAGGGAGAAACATAAGCTAATTTGTAGAATGGACCTTCGAAGTTCCTTGTGTTTTGAGAAATAGTGTCCGAACAACCGAGGGACAAGTTGCATTATCACATGTCAATCGTGAGACTTGCAATTTTTCAAATCTTTTGTTTCATCACAGACAATCCTGTGTAAATTGGGTGAGAAATTAAAAGGGACCTTCAAGCCTTTTAATGTTTTTAAGAACATGCTTATTTCTTCAATGCTCAAAGTATAAAATTCAACAAGAATATGCTTTTTTCCGGTGTTTAGATCTTCGTTCAACCACAATGATCTTCTAATCTTCAAATCACGGAGATCTTCACGGGCTTTTTCTCCATCCATAGAAGAAGAACCACCAATGCATGTGCCTACGAGATGATCGATAATACTTTTCTTAGCATGCATAATGTCTATCACGTGTTGCACAGGATGTTCCTTATAGTATGGCAAATTATACATTATTGATCTTCTCGACCACGTCGTTTTCACATCAACATCCTTTCTTTTACGCTTCTGGGCCAAAATTATGGGGTGATTCCCCTTCAACTTTTTATCATCCATTAATGATATTTCTATAAATTCAAAACCAAAAAGTTTTGGTGCAGGTGGCCTCGTCTTGGTGCCTTCAAGGAGAAAATTGCTTCGTATTGACCTGAATTTGTGACTTTGGGGCAAAAATCTCCGATGACTATGATAAATTTTTTTACCACTTTTCTTAAGCTAATTGGCTCGAGTCTCCTCTCCACATATAGGATAACCCAGGTAACCATGTACATTGCACCTAGATAAGGTCCCATAAGCAGGAAAATCATGAATTGCCCATATCAACATAGCTCTCAAAGTGAATTCCTCCGGTTTGTTTGAGTCGAACGCTCTCACACCTTCAACCCATAAGTCATTCAATTCACCTATTAGTGGCGCTAAGAAAACATCAATACCACTACCCGGTGCTTTTGGACCTAGTATTAACAATGAAAAAATTGAGAACTCCTTTCTCATGCACAACGGGGGGGGGGGGAGGGGAATTTAAAGGCGCCATAAACACTAGCCATATACTCTTATCTGTGCTCAATTTGTCAAACGGATTAAACCCATAGGTTGATATTCCGAGGCGAACATTGCATATTTCTTTAGCAAAGTTTGGGTATCGCTGATTTGTAGATTTCCACACAAATGAATCAATCGAATGTCGCATGAGATTCTCACCCACCTCCGCTCGACCATGCCAAGTCATTGCCTCTGCTATCCAAGCTACAGTGTAAAGTCTCTTCAATCGAGGACCTAAAGGGAAGTATTTTAACATCTTTTTAGGTATTTTCGTATCTACTATCAACAAACATTTATTATGTACAATCATCTTTTGTTCATATCTAGGTTCCTTACATACAGGATAGTCCCGTCTGTTCTTGTCCTCCTTATAGTACAAAATGCACACTACACCAAAAATGGGTAAATTATCACCCTTCCAGCACTTATGAATAATTTACTCTACTTTATATTATCATGAGACATGTATACATTGTTGTCCTCCTTATAGTATATATTTTTATCATTTATTAATCCTTTAAGAAATATTTTTAAACCACATTTATCTAATGATCATTTGGTGTGTCAATTAAATATAAGTCATGAATAATGTACAGTTATGATTAGCATACTATGGTTGCCCATTACTTTGTCATTTAATTTTGCTACGAAAGGAATGGAAGTAGGAAGTCATTTGTGGGCATTTATGACAACCTTGATTGTTTGAAGTTAGTGGTGGGTGGGGTGGGGTGGGGTGGGGCAGGGTAAGGGGTGGGTGTGGTGGGTGGGGGTGGGGTGGGGGTGGTGGGTGGGGGTGGGTGGGGGTGGGGTGGGGCAGGGTGGGGTGGGGCAGGGTAAAGGGCAGGGATGGGTGGGTGGGGGGGAGGTGTTTAACAATAACAATTCATTTTTATTCGTAGTAATTGTACATATTAGGATGTCTTCTTTTAATTCATTTTGATATGTACTAATAACATTTTTTTACAGTAAATGTCTCCTTCAGGTATTAAGGCGAGGATGATGATGCTAGTTATGATGATGTCGTCTGGGCTCGGTGGTAGCGGAGGGGACGAGGGCTGCTCGGCCCCTAGTCTCCCCAAATATGACAAATTAGGGATGTCCACCGAGAACAAGCGGGGCTATTAGCGAGATCCCTCGAGTTGGTAAAGACGATCATCGACCCAGGGTACATTAGTTGGAAGGAGGTGCCACATGAGCTCAAGTTAGCTATTTGTGTGGCACTACAGATAATATATTTATATTTATATGATTATTTTAATTTCAATTTCGATTTCCATTTCATTTTATATTTATATTTATTTGTAACTAATATTGTATTTGTTGGACAGGAACAATTCAACCTGGATCCAAAGCTACGCGATTCCGTCTTGGAGCAGTTGAGGGAGAAACACAAGACGTGGAAGAAAAATACACGGAGCCGGTACTTTGGGAAGATACGAGAGTCCATTATCCAATGGCATGAATCCGTCCCGCCGATCTCATTGGCACAACGACAAAGGTTCATTGACAATGAGATCGGGGAGCGACAATTCGCATCTCGCCAATCGGGAAGGGAGAACTGGGAAAAAAAGATGGACGTGCAATACTCCGGCCGGACGTCTTACGTCGAGGTGGAGCATAGGATGATGGTAAGATTTAATTTTTCTATAACTACATAAAATATATTATTCTTCATTATTTTACTTTGCGGGGCCGATACTAATTTTACTTTATTTTATTTGAGGGGACATGGAGTGGCCCTGGGGGTAGGCCACATAGGCTCGATACTTATGTGGCTCTTCGAACGAAGAAGGGGAAGGACAAGGAGGTGTCCCCAAGCATCGCGTCCACGATTGTAAGTAATCCGATACTTTTTGTTAATTACGTTATATTTTTTTAATTTACTTATTTTACTAATCATGTGCTTTTTGTCATTTTAGGAAAAGCTTAAGGAAGTGCATGAGTCGCAGTCTGATGCCGACAAGGTATCTTTGTCCACAAAATCACTCAGTCAAGTGCTTGGCTCTGATCGCAAGGGGAGGACAAGGGTGTGAGCTCGTGGGTGGACAAATCTAGGACCATCGGATTGGAGACGAGCGACATCGAGTTTGCTCGAACGGTGGATTCACATGATGCGAAGTTATCCAATTTGGAGGCGAAGGTCCAGGATATGTACTCATTCGTGATGCGTTCATTGGTCGAAAACCGTAAGGGTAAAGGGAAGGAGAAGGCGGTGCGGGAGGAGGAGGTGTGGGAGGGCGAGGATGAGGATTTCCACCTCGCTGCTTCATCATCGACACGTGCGGACTTTGATGATCCACTTCCCTATTTGGATCCCTTCAACAGACCGATGTCGACACTTGGTTGGCCGAGCGTGTTTATAATGGACATATTTAATGGCCAGCGGATAAGGTGGGTGTTGAGTGACCCGAATATCATCCAGGGTGCACTAGTTCATGGACGTGAGCTTCAAGACATCGAGTCCAGGGTGCTCGTCACGCATGTGATGCCCGGGAAGGAGAACTCCCAATTATGGTTGCGCGAACAATGCAGCACAGCGTATATTAGTGGATGTGATAATTCGTATATCATGTGGCCTACTCACCTCCTCAGTGTTAACCATACCCTAGACATTAGTTGAAATTGATTTAAGTTTGAATTGAATTTATAATAGATTATTACATTGGAATTATATTTGGATTATATGATGATGCATATTCTCTCTATTTTGAATGTATATTTGCACAATCTATATTTTATCTAGATATATAATGTTTGATATGGTACAACGTTGTTATAATAGGTACATATATACTGCTGGGCAGTGGCAGTGTCCATACTGCCCAGCTGATTTTTTTTCAATTCTGCCCAGAATTATCACGGTCATTGATCGTGATAATTTTTTTAACATTGTCATGAGTTTGTCATGGTCCTTAACCGTGACAAAGCTTATCACGGTTTAGGCCCGTGATATGACCGTGATAATTCTAACGAACTTGTTATGATCAATGACCGTGATAAGTCCGTGATAAAAAAATTTGTCACCCCTAGAATTATCACGGTCATTGACCTTGATAAGTCCAACTTGTCAAGGTCAATTACCGTGACAATTCGGCAGATTTGGTGGAGTGAAAATTGGGAGCAACTGCCCAAGAATTACATAAAAAGAAGAAAAATAAAATGTAGAAAAAATCTCCAGGAAGGCCCGAAGAAGTTGTTAGGCAAGACTATTGGGCATTTATAGAAACCTCCAATCTCGTTTGAGCTTGTGTATGCTCAATAAGGAGTTTCTCTCATTTCTTCTTCACCATACGCAGAGCTTCTTTGACATCCTCTACCTCCTTATTAACAGCTTCAAGAAAAGGTGCTAGCTCAGCCAACTTAGCTTCCTCATCCCGTTGATCCTCTTGATGTTTCCAGAGTAGTTCCCTCCAGTTTTCCAGTCGTTGGCTCTTCAAAGTTTTTAAGTGCGTGATAATCCAGTCAAAACGAAAGACATAGCGACCCAACTCCCTCAGATAGCCCAAGAATTGATTAAGGAGGGCTCTGGTAACATTTGAAGTAGGAGTGTTGACGATATCAACAACAACAGTCGCCATGCCCTGAAGCATATAGCTCAACACGGGGATGTTGGAACGTAGGCAATCCATTGTAAAAGTCTCAGTATGGTTGCTTGCAAGCTTCTCATCTACCAAACGATAGCTTGCAGACATTTGAGGGGAATGCTGAAGTACCATGAGGAAAAAGGCGTGACGAGCTAAGTCAGGCAGAGGGAGCTCACAACTAAATTCTCTCTCAGTAGATATATGTTAAGTTTATAAAAAATCTTAACAAGTGTTTTCATTGTTAAGTCACCGATATAAGTGGAGTTTATGAAAAAACTTAACAAGTGTTTTCATTTTTAAGTCACCGATATAGGTGGAGTTTATGAAAAATCTTAAACAAGGTTTTCGTTATTAAGTCACCGTTAAAGGTGGAGTTTATGAAAAAATCTTAACAAGTATTTTCATTGTTAAGTCACTGATATAGGTGGAGTTCATGGAAAATCTTAACAAGCATTTCTATTGTTAAGTTACCATTATAGGTGGAGCTTATGAAAAATCTTAACAAGTGTTTTCATTTTTAAGTCACCAATATAGGTGGAGTTTATGGAAAATCTTAACAAGTGTTTTGGTTGTTAAGTCACCGTTATAGCTGAAGTTTGAAAGTTTGGGAAAGAAGACTCTTCTAGATAGTACATTATCAAGAATAAAAGACAAACAACGATAAACGAAGAAAAACTAGCGAAGTACCTCAGCAGTAGCCGGAGAGAGAATGGGAGTCACCACATATGTCATAATGGCGAAAACTGTTGGGACAGGCCTATTTCCTCAGAAGCCTCAACGAAACCCCCAACTGAAGAAGCCTCAATGGTCGGTAAAGCTCCCTCGCCAATAAAAGGTACCAAGGCCAACATAGGAGTTTCACTGGGAGAAGACGTTGCACCTCCAAATGATTCCCCAACATGGGTGGGTACTGAAGAACCACCACGTTGGGCAGAAGAATCAACCTTGGCCTTAGAAACATGCATAACACGAAGAGAAGTGGGTGGGGCAAGACTTGGAGAAAGCTGCAAACATGAAGCTAAGTGTTAGACATGAGGAATAATTACAAAAGAAGTGAGAAATACCTCTAAGTGTTACTTACCTCAGTTATGGCACCAAAGAGGGAAACTGTAGCTAGTGGTCTCGTCAGCACAGGGGGAAGAAGAATGTTAGATAACAAAGACGCCATTTCAACCTAGGGCATCCCAACATATCAAAGTTTAGCAGGCCAAAAAAAAGGGACGGAGGAGAAAAAAGACGTGATACCTAACAAGTAATTGATAATATGTTACCTCAGGGTCCCTTTCCGCAGGTGGAACGATGGGCAGAAGGACCTCGAGCTGAGGTGATAATTCATAAGGGGTTAGTGGCATTGTCTTTGGTTGACAAGAGATGCCCATAGACTCAACAGACTCACCCCCCATAGCAGCATCCTTCGCACGTTGAGAGGTCGAACGACGGGAGTAGGTAAACCCGATCATAGGGGAACTGGGAGGAGTCACATCGGCCTGAGAAGAACCGAAACATCCTCTCACAAAAGGGCTCACAGGGGGGCTGGGTCTTTCTTTTTTAACTTCCTGTACCAAAGTGGTTAAGAGTTAAACAGATGTAGCTTGCCTTAGAAAAATGCGAATAAGAGCAACAACACACATACATACCTTGGATTCAGAGGGAGAATGGGAGGATATAACCACTGTCGAAGGAGGAGAAGAAGCAGCAATAGAGGAAGCTGGGGATAGATTGACATATCGAGTACGTTTCCTCTGGGACTTGGTACCCAGAGTCTTATTCCTAGGACCCACAGCGCCAGTACTTCGAGAAACCTTTGAAATTTTCTTCCTTTTTGACCAAGTTCCGTTGGATCAACTAGGATGGTAGTAAAGGCAACCGAAGGAGGAACGACAGGAGCACATCGTTGAAACTCAACATTTATCCATTCCACCTCAGTCTGAACCCTCCTTCTCAGATCTTCACTTACCTCTGCAGACATGGAATGGAGGATATGGGGAATGACTCCAAATGGGTTTGAGCCTAAGTTTGAGACTTTTATTTTGAGGAAGTCCCACTCTTGAACTTCCTAGTTCTTTTGGCTAGTGGCTGCTTCGGTTGTACAGGCAGGCTGTTTGGGGGTGGCAGAAGTTTTGGGTTTGGCCATGGCAGTAGGGATCATTGGGTAGTAAGGGGGTAGCTCAAGGGGAGGATCTTTAATGGTTTTACTCAAAGGGAACTCAAATCCAAGAATGGAACTGCCTTTAAGACCCAACTCCAAGGAAGAGAAAGAAAGGACTGGGGGATACTGAGGGGGACTTTATATGAACTCAGAATCAGGGCAAATTGCCTTAAATGGAACTTGGTGTCATAAGAAGTAGTACGTCCCCTTTCCTAGTGGCACTAGGCAGGGTGACTCGATCATCTATGGTAGAAGTCACACCAAGTATTGCTGCTGCAAGGTAGAAGGTGAAAGCCTCAACAAAAGTAGCCTTTTATTATTTAGTTAAAACACAGGATGAGGAGCCCCCTAATCAAACCCAAACATCTTGCTACATCTATCGGGTTATAAGGTTCATAAGTGTA
Source organism: Sambucus nigra (assembly GCA_949130495.1). NCBI lineage: Eukaryota > Viridiplantae > Streptophyta > Magnoliopsida > Dipsacales > Adoxaceae > Sambucus > Sambucus nigra. The sequence continues at coordinate 380,999,991 of OX422218.1, read as the reverse complement.
TCCCCATTCAGTAAAGGAAGGAATAAACCCAGGAGTGAACAAAAGTCCCACTGCCTACGAAGTATCTTCTACAACTGGAATAAAAGTGACCATTGAAGCTGTAGAAGGGAAAAAATTCCAAGAATGGTCAAAGGTAGACTCATTGTACGGCCTCATGACAAAAGAATCAAAACGTCCAAAAACTCCCATTAACTCCTTTCGAATCTATTTTTTATGGAAGCATAAGAGGCGTGGATGTTTAATGCCTTGACTCATAGGGTAAGAGATAGACTTGGCAGCAATGGCAGGAAAACGGGTATTAATGAAACCCGCTAAGATAATGGTGTTGGCAAAGTTGACCAAGTAGTAACAACCCAGTGACTAGGCCATGTCAATATGGGTTAGATCCAGCCAAGTGTAGAGGGAACCCAAATCAATGGCGTCCAGAGGAAGATTGAAACCCCTGGCCAAATGGATGAAAATGTTTCTAAGGTCCCTCCTGGGTTGGTCATTGGGTTTCCTAGTCAAAAGGAAATGTAAAAGCAGCACAAGAATGTAGTCTGGTAGTTCCAAAGATGTACGTTTACCTTGACCCGTAACAACAGTGACATCCATCGCGGTGGGTGCTTCAAAAAATAGATGATAAAAGTGGCCTTGTTTGAAGAACCAGTGCAATGGTGATAGATTTGATCAAGCTCATCTCGGTCAGCAGCCTCTTCGGTATACAAGGCCTCATTATGATATGTAAACTCACCCATGGGCTCAAAACCATGTAGCTCACAAACGTCCTCCAATGAAATGATGAACTCCCCGATGTAGCAAAGAACATTTGAGTTATAATGTTCCATCTGGAAACCAATACTTGGAGTGAAACATTGTGCTTGGAATGAGTGAACTCCCAAACCAGCTGGCTCGATGAAGACCAACCTTTGCAAGAGCTTCAGCGTGAGAGCGCTGCATGTGTGCATGCCAGGCAGCAAAATGAGACGGACATCCCCCAGGTGCCTTGAAATCGATATGAGAGTAGAGGAAGTCACCACGATCCAATCAAAAGTGTAAAGTCCCCTTTGGAGGAAGAAATCCCCACTTCGATGAACCCTCATCTTCATCACCCAGCAGTAAAGGATCGTACTTGGTCAAAAAATGGTAGGTCTTGCATGCATCAGAGAACTCATAATCTTTGCCAAAGGTGGGAGATCGAAAGTAAGAACTTAGTTGCTCTTCACGAGCAGCATCAAAGGTAGCGGTGCTAAGGGTAGCAGCGGCGCCAGAGGTGGCCGAAAGGGAGCTTGGTTGAGCAGCGGTGGTAGTAGACTTTGAAACACTTGAAGAAGACATAGTAAGTGGTGATGAAAGAAACATCTTGGTAAAGAAGGGCAAGAAAAGAAAAAGGGAGGAGCGCAACCACAGGTGGTGGCATAAAAGACGAGAGGAAGAAGAAAACTAGGTCAAAGCTTAGTAACAATGGAGTTCTGGAAAAGTTTCTCTCTCTAGAGTAGATCGAAGCTTAAAGAAGACGAAGGAAAGAAAAGTGTCTATTGAGTTTCCCACCACCACACGTGTAAAGTCTCCTATAATCATTTCAAATTGACGCGTGGCACTTCGGGAAGTACCCTGACAGTCGAAAAGACAGCACCACATCAGTTAAGAAGTGACGCATGGGGAATAGAAAGGGTTTCCTTCCTAGGAAAGTTTGAGTTTTGGCACCATAATTTTTATCAGACATATCCATAAACTCCCAACGAAGAAACTGTCCTAACGGTTCAAAAATTCTACGATGTTACCTCACTACAAGTCCAAACGTTGTTTAATTGTGACTCAGCTACATAGGGGGGAATTTCTGCTTTTCGAAAATGGAAAAACGTTACAAGGGATAATTTTACAAAGTCACAATGATAAGGGCAGTCCTAACAAAAAAAACTCACTGCCTACAACTATACTTCATAAACACCTTCACTTCCCCAAAACAAAAATGAGTATTTAGGTAGGTTAGCAGGTCTATCGAGAGAATTTCAAATAGTCAAGCTAGAACGGTGGAAACTCAGTGTAATAGAAAAGTGGTGATGTCCCTTCACTAAAGCGCCAATAGGCCGCAGCGCTTCGGTTCAGGTACATCGGGGGGGAATTTTACTTTTTCCTACAAGGGCTAACGCAGTGGTTATACTGAAGGAAAATATGCCATAATTTTTTCACACAGACAAGGTTCATCAGATTGAGAAGTTTTTCGTGCAGACATTTCTTGTTCCTATAATAAATCTCTCCATGAAGGGGTAAATGTAGAGGGGGATTGAAGGTAATCCTGAGACTAGAGATAATCCCCCCATTAACAACAGTGTTTGGGATTAAGGCAGCTCATCATGGCAACTCAGTGTGGCAGCCTAGAGGGACCTTCTAGTGAAGAAACGGGCCGAAAGGGCTCGTCCTTTAGTCCTATTGATTAACTTAGTCTTATTATATCTTTTGTTTATATTGACTATAAGATATAATGATCGTAAAGATGTAATGAGTGTAATGATTGTGTGTGAGGTCGAACGGTACTCATGAGAGACCAGGCTTGGTAGGGCCTGGGAGAGCTTTCATGCTCTATCGAACGACCTCGTAGTGGAAACTTTGGAGGTACTTAGTTTGAAGGATTGAGAAGTGAGGCACTGTTTGGGCTTGTCCTGACCATCTTAGATACACCTGGTAAAACACCGAAGGACCCTTATCGTGGAACCTCAGGCGGAGAAGCTTTGAGTTCCGTCGGGCATTGAGTTGTGAATCAAACAACCCTCTATTTAATGTCACATCCATTTTAGGTGATGTCACTAGCCATTCAAATCTGCACTTGAGTCAACCACCGTGGTATTTGGGGTTGTCAGACAGTTGGTGACCCACCTCTGTGACAGCGGCCACCTCACACATAGTGGTGAGGCAAAAGGCATGTCTTGGCATTTAATATCTATAACGTGGAGCTAACTAGTGCATCAGGCATTTAATATTGTGACATAAAGTATGAGAGATGTCTTTCATTGGCATTAATGACTGAGTTGCCTCGGGGGTAGTGTGGGGGGCTATTTAAGGATCCCAACCACCTCTGGGGAGGGATCATGTTCCTTATTTGAGAGTTCAGAAGTTATTACTAGAGAGAATATACATTATAGAGAGATTTATTATGAACCAGAGTTTTTACTCACCCACCATTGTCATTTATTAAGAAGCTTTTAATACTTGACAAAGATCCTTGAGGGTGGTTGGGGTGTTGGCTTCCTGCCAAGGTGTATCTGGGGTTCTTACTTTTTTCTCCTTCCAAATGAGTTACTTCCAAGTTCATTATTATTTTTTTGAGTTATACAGGAAGATTTGTGAGTTTGAACTGATTTTATCTTCACTAAGTTGTGTTTGCGTGTCTTGTAGTTAAGTGATGGCATGATTAGTTAATTTATCATTACTATAATCGAAAAGGGGTTACGCCTTCATCTAATCTAAAATACCCTCCTACAACCAGAATTCATGAATTTATACAAATACCCCCTTAGTATCCCCCAGTTCTCTCTTTCCTTGCCTTGGAATTAGGCCTCAAGGGCGACTTTGTTCTTAGGGTTGAGCTCCCTCTGAGCAAGATACCTAAAGATCCTCCAACCGAGATACCTACTTATTTCCCAATGATCCCCACTTCCACACCCAAGCCCAAGAATGTTTCAACTCCAAAACAACCTACCCCTTCTGAAGGTGTTTCTGGTGAGGATGTTCCCACCGGTGCAGCTCCTAGTAAAGGACCTTCTAAGCCATCGATGAAAAGGACTAGGAGATCCAAGAGTGAGACTTCTTCAAAGTCCAAGTCCTAACATCAACCTCATTATCCCTTGGATACATTCCCAATTACCTCCATTCCTCCTCTTATGTCTGCCGACGTAAGTGGGGAATTATGAAAGAAAGTTCAAGCTAAGGTGGAGACATTGAATTTCACTAGCACACTCCTTCTGTTCCTCCCACTGCTACTTTCCCCACCATTTTGGTAGATCCATCTGAGGGGGAAAAGAGAAGGAAGAGTACAAGAGTTCCCTTAGTCCTTGGTGCTTCTGGTGATAGAAAAAAGACTCTAAGCACCAATACTCAGAAGAAATGAGCTCATGAGGAGCACTCCTTTATTGTTGCTTCTACTGCTGAGGCCTCTCCCACATAAAATCCAATTGAATCTATAACTGTAAATGATAATCCTGACGCCGACCAAGGCTAAACCGATAGGGATTCCTTAGTTCTTTCTCCACCTTCTTTGCCAATGGTTATATCATCCCATTATCCCCCTCCTGAATAAGAGGTAACTTCTTTATTTTCATATTTAGTCATTTTTCAGTATACTTAATATATTTTCTAACCCTTTTGTGAATTTTGTGCAGTATGTCGAAGAGGAAAGACTAAGTCCTCCTATGAAACCCTTTATGGGAGGACACTTTAGGAGAGCTTCGCTCGATGCATCACCTCCTCGTTGTCCCAAGTACAGGCTCACATACTCACGTCGTTCTGCCTCTAAGCATGCAGAAGAGGCTGCTAAGGGAGATGGTGCTCTTTTGGAAATCGTTGGGGATTCTATCCAACTAGAGGAAACTCCTCTGGCTTCTTTTGTGCCATCTTGCCTTCCAGTGGTTCCTCTGGACATTGTCCCTGTTGAATCTAGTGGCCCTCCAAAGGAAATAGGTTGATCATCCCTTATATTTCTTTTGCTTTCATATTTACTAAGTCTCTTGACCTATTTCAGGTTGGAGCTGGATCCCGATTAGCCTCATCCATCATTGAATCTCTTCTTCAGCTTCCTCTATTGAGGCCAATATCTGGGTTTTCCCTTTTCTACACAATAATAGAGGTAACGAGAAACATTTTCCTTATCCCCTCTCATGTTTAATATCTTATATGTTACATTTAAGTTTGTTATTGCATCTTTCTCCAGTTCTGACTCCCCCGTTTCAACTCGAGAGTTTACCTGTGCCTGATGCTATGACTAGTTCATTTGGTGGGTTAGGGGTTCCATCGGTTGTGGATTCATTCATATCTCCCCATGTCCCCACTACTTCAGGGGAACTTTCTTTAGCCTTAGCGCCTGTGCCCCTTAACGGCCAAGGTATCTCAATCCATGTTCCTCTAGATGAAGGTTCCGCTGAGAGCCTAAAGGGTGTGGGCATTACAACTCCTGCAGATATTTCTCCTACCATTGCCACCGATGTAACTAGTGCCTTTTATTCTGTTGCATAAATTCTTTCGTTATGCCTGTAGAACGATCAGTCACCATAATATATATATATATATATATATATATATATCATTTTAACAACGTTTACTTAACAATGAAAAACACTTTGTTAATATTTTTCACCAAACACCCAACCAGTAATTGTGACTTAATAATGAAAATCACTTGTTAAGATTTTTTGTTAAACTCCACCAGTAATGGTAACTTAACAATGAAAAACAATTGTTAAGATTTTTCATCAAACTCCACCTGTAACAATGACTTAATAATGAAAATCACTTATCAAGATTTTTTTCATCAAACTCCACTAGTAACGGTGATTTAATAATGAAAACCACTTATTAAGATTTTTCATCAAACTCCACCAGTAACTGTGACTTAACAATGAAAAACACTTGTTAAGATTTTTCACCAAACTCCACCAGTAACAATGACTTAACAATGAAAACCACTTGTTAAGATTTTTCCATCAAACTTCACCAATAACGATGACTTAACAATGAAAACAACTTATTAAGATTTTTCATCCAACTCCACGAGTAACGGTGACTTAACAATGAAAAACACTTTTAAAGATTTTTCCGTCAAACTCATTCTTCTCTTTATCTGACATCAAGTTTCTAGAGAGTCCCTTCTTGTTTAAGAGCAAACTAAGCATGTTCCTTTGCCTGTTGTCTCGCCTCATTGGGAACTAGCTAGTTCTGATGAGTCTAACCATAACGATCAGGGTTCCACGACCAATGTTCCAGCTGACAGTGGGCCTGGTTGTGAGATTCCTTTGCCCATAATGGACCCTCATGAGTTCTGCCTCCTGGTGCTTCATTAATCTCCCCAAGTCCCATCGTCTCATCGTGCTATCATAAAATAGATTGTGACTTATCATCACCATACTTCCATGGTTGACTGCATTCATTCAAACATAGCAGTGATGGGTTTTAGAATTCAGGGTATGGAGATCGTTATTGTCGAGATTATCAATACCCAGACTTCAAACCTCACCAGGCCCATCATTAATCAATCTTGGGTAGTTTGTTGACTAGTCACTTAAAGATTTTGAAAAGCGGTCAGTTGGTGAACTAGAGGGAGGTACTTTAGAAGCATCAGGAGGCCCAGCAGGCTAAGGAGGTAAAGTTCGATGAGCTGGTGCCATTGTTGGAAGAAATTGATCGAGAGGTCCAAACCATCGAAGTGGCTTTCCATCCTGCGAAGATGAAATGTGAAAGGCTCCTTATTGAGCATGCCCAAGTCCAAGCAAGCTTTGAGGTTTCTATCAGTGCGATAAAATATGCTTCGAAGCCTATTCAGGCTTACCTGGAGATATCTTTTCTTCCCTAGACTTGTGGTTGATCTTAGGTTGATGACTCCCAATGCCTTGAAAAAACATTTCCCTTTTGTTATATGTAATTCTTGGGAGATAGTCCCCAATTTTGTAATGTATTTCTAAGTATATGAATGAAAAAGAAGCTCATTCTTGTCTTATCATCTCTTTGTGTTATAACTACTCTTCTATCTCTTACACAAATTAAAACTCTTGCAATCTTCAATCAAACTCTAGTCACAATAATAGATATAACTTCAAAATGATTTGTATATACATGGAAATCAAATACATCTCTATTCTAAGGCTACATGTTTATACATGAAAAACCTTCATCCATTTTTTTATTAATATTGAATAGTTTTTCTTTTTCCATCTTTGAATTTAAATAGTAACTTGAATCGTGAGCCTCCTTCATATTAAAAGGTCCCTCCTAATTCGCAGCAAACATAAGGAGAGGGAGCCCTATGATTTGCTTTACAGTTACTTTTAAAATGAGGTCTCCTTCAACGAACTCCCTAGGTCTCACCAAGTTATAATATGACCTTGAGATTTTCTTCGTGTACCTTTGGGAGTGTTGCATCACGTTATCTCTGTGCTCGTCCTACGCTTCCAGTTGTACGTGTCTGCTCAAAGGGAGCATGCTGCTTCAGAGGGCGTAATGGGCAGAGGGAACTTCTAACTCTACTAGAAGGATTTACTTATCTCCATATATAAGGGAGAATGTTGTATATCCTATGGGTTTTCTATTGGTTATTCGTTGGCCCATAGTACTGTTGGGATCTTATCGTCCCACGATGCTAGGAAGTCTTCCATTATTTTAGCCAAAATACTGACCAAAGTCTTGTTAGTCACTTCAGCTTAACCGTTTCCCTCGGGGTATGACACCGTTGAGGTATAATGGGGGATGGAGTATCTTTCGTAGGGCATCGTTACCTCTTTATTGACAAAAAGGGTTTTGTTTTTAGAGAGGATGACTTTTGGGATCCCAAAATGACATATTATGTACTCTCTGATAACATTAGCTACCAAATCGATCATTACTATTTCGAGTGGTATCGTTTTAGCCCACTTCGTAAAGCATTCCATTTCCACCAATATCCATATCTTTCCTCTTGACGAAGGATTTATTGCCCCCACTAGGTCAAATGCCCATGTGTGTAATGGATCAGGAGTGGCCAAAGAACGTAAGTCCACTGAAGGGGCATGGATCATATTTCCATATAGCTAGCATGCCTTGCACTTTTGCACAAACTCAATGGATTCCTTCTCCATAATTGGCCAATAATACCCCAAGGTCATCAGTTGGTCATATAGCTTAGCCCCTCCAATGTGGGATGGATCGTGAGCTTGTTTCGATACTTCTGTTGACTCCTCCTTTGTAATGCATCGCAAAATCCTGTTGAAGTATCCTCTTTGATAGAGCTGATCCTCTTGGACATAAAATTATGGAGCCCTTCGTTTGAGTCCCATCGCATCTATTTTCTCCAAAGGAACAACTTCTTCATTGATGGAGTCAATGTAGGGTTGTCTACAGTCTGTTTGAGTTTTAATGAAGTGGCATTCAGTTACTTGAATGAAAAGTTGGCATTTATCACACTTTTGTTGCAACTCGGCTGCAACTTTTTTCATCGTTGGCCAAAAGTGTCCTTCCCTCTTAATTCTTCTATATAGAGGGATCTATGTTGTTTTTATAGTGGCCTTCATGTGTTTTCTTAAATATTTTCTCTTGTTCTTTTGGACCGACACATCTTGATAACCATCCTCCGACGTTCCTGAAGTAAAGGTTACCATGATTGACAAAGTATTACGCTAGCTCTTTCGATTCTATCTTTCCTTCCCCAGACTCAAACTGCTTTCTGATTTTGCCCCTTTAATCCGAATCACCTTCCATATATAGGATTGATTGCACAATTGATGGGGTTATTCTTCGTTGGATCACCACAGTAGTTATATCGGTCTTTATAGCCAGCTTTTCAGAAATGGTGGCATATCCATCATCATCTCTATTCATCATTCTAGGATTCCTTCTTATCTCGACTTGATGGAAATAGCTGAGTAGCCGCTAGATGATCATTCTTTAAGGTGCTAAACTGAGGTTCTCCAACACATATTCCCCATTAACTTGTTGGACCTCCAAGTTGGAATCGCCTTTGATGCATAGTGAATGAATGCCTCTTCTAAGGGCCTCTAGCAACCCCAGTACTAATGCCTCATACTCTGCTTCATTGTTGGAGCAAGGGAAATCAAAAATATCAGAAAGGTAAAATTCCTCCTTTCATTTAGAAAATATAACCCCCGCCCCTCCTTTCTTTTCTACCGAAGAACCATCGAATTGCATCATCCATTCTTTAAGGTTAACTTCCAAAAAGTTTGTCTTCAATTCATTCCTGAGATGTTCTCTCGGGGTGGCTCAAATACTCCAGATGGAAAGATTTCCATTAAGTCTGCATATGCCTGACTCTTGATCGCGTGAGGAACCTCACACTTTAAGTCATATTCTGAAAATATGAGGAACCACCGAGCTGCTCTTCCAATCAAAATAGTTCTTGCCAATAAAAACTTAATTAGGTCACATCTTGTAATAATGTGAATTGTGAAAGATAGCATGTAATGTCTAAATTTTTGTGCTACGAAGACTAAGGCTAAACAATGCCTTTCTACACTACCGTACCTTGCCTCTAGTCCATATATAATTCTGCTCAGGTAGTAGACCAGGCTTTCTTTCCCACCTTCACTAAGAGTCTTTGATGGACCTGGTGGTAGACGTAAGGTAGAGCTGCAACGATACCCTTGCTTTTGGAGGGATCATCATTTATGGAGAGGTCAGCAGCTTCTTCAACTTGGTCAAAGACTCCTGGTGATCTTCCTCCCATTGGAACTTCGTGCCCTTTTGAATCAAAGCCATCAACGAGTGAGTTATTTTGGATTGTCCTGGTACAAATCTCCTAACATAGGAGACTTTACCGAGGAAACTCTTGAGCTTCTTCGTCATACTTGGATATGTCATTTCTAGGATTTCTCGCTGCTTGTCCTTGTCCATCTGTACTCCCTACCGATCCACCACTTACCCTAGGAACATCCCATTTGTGACCCCGAAAGCACACTTTAATGGGTTCATCTTCAGCTTGTATTTTTTACAGTGAATGAAAACCCTCCTCAGGTCTTCTAGATGGGAATCTTCCTTCTTTAACTTGATGACCAAATCATCCACATAGAATTCTAAAAACTTATGAAATAAATCATGGAAAATGGCCATCAATGTCCTTTTATATATTTCCCCGCCATTCTTTAACACAAAGGGCATCACTTTGTACATGAAGTTGCCCAACGAGGTCCTGAATGTCATTTTCTCTGTGTCAGCTTGATCAATCTTGATCTGGTTATATCCCACATACCCATCCATAAAGCTGTACATTTCATGAACCATCATTGTATCAGTTAGGCTATCAATGGAGGGTAGAGGGAACTCATCTTTTTGGCAGGCTCTATTCAGATCTTTGAAGTCCACACAGAACCTTATCTGGTCAGTTTCCTTCTTCCCTACTGGGATGATGCTTGACATCTAAAGTGGATGTTGTATTAGCTCAATGAACCTTACTGCCAGAAATCATTAGACCTCCTCCTTAATCTTCAAATTTAGCTCGGGCTTATAGGTTCTTATGGCTTGATTCACTGGTAAGGCTAAAGGTATAATGTCCAGCTTGTGTAAACTCACCTCTTCTTCTATGCCCTCAATCTTTGTGTATTTCCATGTGAAGAAATCTCTAAATTCTCGAATCAACTCTATCAAGGCCCTTTTTTTCTCTATGCTCAGGTCCTTTAAAATGAAAATGGGCCTAGCATCCTCTACTTCTTCAATCAGGTTCAACTATTCAAACTCTTATACCCGGGGCTTTGGGCGATCCATCATATAGTCTGGTTCTTCAGCTACGTCATCTACAAACTCTTGTATATTTGATTTGTCAATGACCATGCATTTCCCCTGCTGGTCCACTAGGAAAAATTCATATATTAGGTCAGCCTCTTAATCAGCCTCTAGATCAGTTCCTTCGACTGCCCACTCACACCCTCAGAGGAGGTAAATCACTCTCTCATCCTCCGCGATCTTATTTCTGCAGTGCCTGCTCTTCGTTACAACCATTTTTCCCTTCCTTTTCCCTTGAAGCTTCTACCAGTCTATCTCCCAAATATCTGCTCAATATGCTCTGCCATTGGACCTGGTGTTCCATCGGGTCCATCTTGGGCCTTATTCTATCCCTGATCAACTTCGAAAGGTTATGATTCTTGGGATCATCAAAGTGAACTTCTTCGGTTACTTCTTTTCCTTTTTCCCTTTTGCTGCTTTAGCCGTTCACAAGCCCCATCCTTTCTCTGATAGAGGGAACTCTTGCTCTTTCCATCCTTCTTGTCAGCATGCTGGAATATTCCTCCAGCTCCGTATAGAAATCTGTGTCAACTAAATGAGCTTCTTCAGTGGCAAAAGGCTTCTTCGTGTCCTATATAATGATCTCAGTCCCTTTAACATATTCCTTTGCATATTGGAGATACTTCGAAAGGACTAGACCTTGGTTGTGCATCCATTTCCTCCCTATCAGCAGGTGGTACGAAGTGGCACTTTCAATCACATGGAACTTGATATGTGAGGTAAGGTTTCGCATAACAATCCCAACATTTACATATCCAATAGACTTGGAAGATTAATTATCGTAGCCAAAAATCTCCAAAGGAATTGGTATTAATATTTCCTCCGAAATGTTGTCTATCCGAAAGGAACTGATAGGCATGATATTTATTGATGCTCCCCCATCCATAAAGGTCCTTGCAAAGCTTACTCCATTAATGCTAGTCGTTACTTATAGGGGCCTATTATGTGGGAATCTTACAGCCATGTCAACATCACTAAAAGTTAATTCAAACAATAACTATCTCCCCATCCTGGCCATGGGCCCCTTCCATCTCAATGATGGTACTGCTTTCTTTCTCATGATGTCTAGAATCGCTTTTGTTTTCTCCAAATGTCTTTCTTTTGACATCCCCACTTGGTTGTAGAACCATGAGAATTTGGGCGATTGTAAAATAGCTTGGTACTTTAACCTTTGGTCCACTTCTTCCACTTCCAAGTTGTATACCTCCTCCACATCCCTTGCACTTGATTCATCATAGTATATAACCATATCGTCCATTCCCCTTGTACAATCTTCCAAAGCATCCTCAGAGTCTTCCCGTTGGAACTCTAATTCCCTTCACGTTCAGCCTCCTCATCATAGAAAATCAACATATTTTCCCCATGTGGTGGGAGGGGTTCACGTTTACATTCTCTTGAGGGATCTGTAAAGTCCCCGTGTTCATATGTTTGCTGATGATTTTCCTCAACGTGAAACAAGTCTCCATTGTTGCATTTGGCTCTATAGCTCCATGTTTGATGGATCTGGCAGTATTTGGGTCATCTCTCATTGCTGCATCCGGATCCACAGTCGGAATGCCTTTGGTTTCGTACACCATTCTCCCTTATATCATGGTATTATAGCAGCTGACAGCCTCTTCAACTATGCAGGGCAGTGGTGGTGGTTCTTTTATGTATCTTCCAAACTCTCTCTTGTTATCTTTCTTTGGCCGCTTGTCCCCTTCACCTCCATCAGCATATCCTACTCGTGGGGGTTGGCCATGTGATGCAACGGGTTATATCAGCTGCTTAAACACTGTAGATACTATAATGGGGCTTGGCTGAACCACTAGTGATATATTTCTTACTGCTTTCAAAAATGCTACGAAAGTTCCTTCATGTGTTTCATTAATGAGGTGACAGATATATTTTGGGAGCAAACCTTCAGCGCAAAGCTGCAAAAGTTTTGGACTCTTTGGTCTCCTCCCTCACATCTAGGGATCTCTCCCTGAATATTTGGACATATTCCACCACATCTTCCCCTGTTCGTTGCTTCTCCCTATCTAGCTGAGTCAACGTAAACTCATCTTGTGCCGAAAAGTACTTCTGGACAAATGGCACGTGCATCTCTTCCCATGTTGAAATACTTTTTGGTGTCAAATGGGAGTACCAAACTTATCATTTAAGGATTTGGATAGCTCCCTCAACCTAAGCTTCTTGTGTTATAATGAGTTACCAAGCATTCGATGAAGCATTTAATAAGCTCCTTCGAGTTTTCCCCCTGCTTAGTGTATTTTTCAAAGACGGGAGGAATATAGTCCTTCAGGTAGGGCTCATTATTTTATTCCTGAGGATAGGGAGTACGAAAATCATCATACATCGATGCCACCTCACCGACTGATTAAGAGGAAGCTACTATCATCTTCAATATTTATTGCTGCATCTCTTTCCCCATCTCTTCCAAAACAGATGCTGATGTTTTTTCGATCGTTGGGGGAATAACCAGAGGGACCACCGGTGGGACACTCATTTCGCTTAGAGTAACCCTGATGGGTGGAAATCCCATCTCATATGGGGCACCCACTGTTATAATAGGAGTGAGTACTGTGTTCGAGGGGGTATTGCCCGTTGGAGCTGCGCTTGTTGGGGATATTGGAGCCACCATTAGAGTCACGAAATAATTGGGATCAAATCCACCCAACACCATTGTTGCAATGGGTGTTTATAGAGTCTCTTAAAACTTATTCATGAGGAGGGCCACTTGAGCTTTCCCCATTCCAGCGCTTGTGGAAGCTTACGTTATCCCAGGTATGCCCATCGCCATTTGAAATGGAGGCACCTCCACCCGACGGACCCCATCTCTAGCTACCCCAAGCTCTCTTTCAGATTTCTCTTCTTGACGATGAATGGCATCAAAATATATAGAACAGTTAACATTATCTTGAGACATACTTCTAGAAGAATACAGCCCCAGCAGAGTCGCCAAATGTAAGAGGGTAGTCCCCTTATGGCCTAGGAGTATAGTAATACTAGTTGAGGTGTAACCCCTATAGGTATGGTGATAATGATAACCCATAAATTCTTTAATGAACATAAATAAACACATAATATTATATTTGTTCAACACTCATATTGTACTCACAATAAACTCATGTATAGCTCAAACTAAAATAAAGGAAACTCAAAAGTAACTCGGTCAAAGGTAGATAGGGATAAGCACCCTAGATATACCTCGGCATGCATCCAAACACACCAACAACCTCTGAAAGATCTATCGTTAGCTATTAAAAGCTTCATAATAAATGACAATGGTGGGTGAGTAAGATCTTTGGCTTGTAATATCTTCTCTCTGATCTCTTTTCTCTCAAGCCAGTAAATCTCTAGAAAGTACCCCCTCTCTTAAAAGGGGTTGAGGTCCATAAATATCCCCCACACCATTACCGAGATGCCTCAGTCCTTCATAGGTGTGAAGGATATCCCCTCACACTTTACGTTACAAATATTAAATTCATTATGGGCCAGTCAACTCTACGTCATAAACGTTAAATGCCAAGAAATGCCTTTTGCCTAACCACTGTGCGTCAGAGGACTGTCATCACAGAGGTGTCTCACCAACTGTCTGATAGACCCAAATACCACGGTGTTTTAGTCAAGTACGGATTAGACAGTCCTTTAGCTAGCTAGTGACATCACCTAAAGTAGATGTCACATTCTGTAGAGGGATGTTTGGTTCAAAAACTCAATGAGAGATGGAACTCAAGGCTGCTCCGCTCAAGCTTCCACGATGAAAGGTCTCTCGGTGTTTTACCAAGTGTATCTAAGATGATCAAGACAATTCCCAATGCTTCCTCACTTCTTAATCCTCCAAACCAAGTCCCTTTTAAGTTCTCACGGCGAGGTCATTCGATAGAGCATGAAAGATCTCCCAGGCCCTGCCAGGCCTGGTCTCTCGCGAGTACCGTTTGACCTCACTCTAAATATCACTATAATAGCTTCATCATTACAATCTGTGTTAGATTACAACATAACTAGGTAAGACAAAGTAAATAAAGGGTGAGCTCTCTCAGCCAACCTCTTCACTGGAGATGCCCCTGGACTGCCACGCTGAGTTGCCTCACTTAAGCTACCACACTGAGAAACCTCGCTTGAGTTTCCACGCTGATCTTCCATGCTTCCTTATTCCCTTGAGTCTATTGTATTAGTTGGGGAGGCTTATCTCTAAGCCTATGATTATCTTCAAGGCCCCTAAAGATCTATGGGATAAACCCCCTACGCCGCATGCGAACTATGTGGACTTTGATGCCTTTATAGGGTACGTAGGCGTTTCGCATTAAACCCCGAGATTCGAGTCCAATTTTCTAATTTTCCAATTATCCAACTTCCCAATTTTTGACTTTTTCCAAAATTATCCAATTTTCTAGTCTTCCAATTTTTCTAAATCCCCCATTTCTGCATTTATCCTAGTTTTTGCATTAGTATATATGTTATGTTTGTTAGCGTTTCATCCAACACATATTATCGTTTCATCATAATGATCAATATCGCGATAAAAGCATAAATTAAATTTTCTATATACTATTTTCGGAATAGTCCTATGGATGACCTCCCTCTATCTTTTCCGTGGTATGAGTTGAATGATTCCAATTTACATTATATATACAAGCACAAACACTTCACGGAGAAATAAAAGAAAACAATAACATAAGCCCAATAGAGATCGAAAGGGCGGGATGGGTGCCAAACACCTTCCCATTCCATAACATAGCCCCCGAACCTTCGAACTACGGGTTTCGTATGCAATGTTTTTCTTCAATGCCTCTCTCTCGAGGCGGCGACATGTTCTTTTGCCTGTTTTATGCAAAATAGGCTGGAAACTCTATCTCTTTTCATAAATCCCACACCGAGAATGGCCGAAGTGTTCCTAAGCAGGGCTTGAGACCTTTCAATCCCCCCTTCCTTCTCCATTCCCCCTTTTGGTAAGCAGAGGAGACGAGGAAGGGCGCGCTCGTTTATCGAGATAGCCACAGTGGCGACTCCGTTGGGGACGTTATAAGAGGGCTAGACGCCGTTCACATGGGTGTTTTGTTTTCTTGTTTTCATTTTCACCTATTTGTATGTACCCTTTTTATCCTCAATTATTTCTAATACATATATACCTCATGCTTATATCACTACTCACTCGCACACTATTATATATTCTCCATGTACACTTCACACCACGTGAACATAGTATCACTTATATCCACATGTTGCACACACCACTTAGAATATTAATGCTTAGTTGTCTGTAACACATACCTCCACCTATCACACTTGTATATATCCATGCTTACTCACACTTATCACACACCACTTGCAGTTGATCCATGCTTAGGTTCACGACCACACAATCACTTGTAGATATTCACACAATCTCACTCCCACATATTCATGCATAGTATAGATTTACTTTTTATACTTGTACATTATCCCCTTCTTAGCACGATGCTCATCAAAGATAATCTCTCCATAATATACTAACCAAGAATCACACATTTTGCACACTACATCACCGAAGATAATTTCTATTGACCAAATTTTGTCCTGCAATTGGGGGGTCACTTCGTGATGGGAGTTCATTCAGCAAGTCACATTTAGACTTAGCGATATGACTCTCACATTCCATTTTGCCAAGTACCTTCGACGTATATTGAACGGTTCCCCTGCATCGTACCTCTTGACCAAAGTCATGACGGAGGTATATCGCAGGGAACTCATTCACGTACATCATGTATATCAAATTCTTTCTCACACGTATTTTCCTCACGAGGTATATAGTGAGTCAATTCACGCACACTTAGGTATATCAAATGGCTTCTCCACACGTACCGATTGCCCTTAAAAGAAATACGTATATTGTGGAAGTCATGCCAAAGGGGGAACACCTTCCAATTAACCCAACAACGGCATACCCTCATATAGGTGTCAAACCTAGGGCACTCATATTTAGTTTACTAGTTTCTACCCGGAACTTTGCTAAAATGACGGGTCGACATGCCGCCCAAATTTTTGCGCAATTTTTAAAACGGGACCCCACCCATGAGCCTGGTAACAAGTCCAACTATAGTTTTTATATATTTTTCAAAATCCAACTTTCCCAAGCTTGGGTCCCGTCCGTCATTTCTTATTTTACATTTAGGTAAACTTAATACAAGTGAGAATATAAGAAACATAATAATAATCATACTGAGGCCTGTCTCTCGTCTTTTCCTTCTTTCTTTTCCAAAATAAACTTTTTTCCCTCTTTTATCAAAAATCCCCAAAAACATTTTTCCTTTCCTTATACCAAAAATATTTTTCCTTCTTTTTACCTAAAAACATTTTGTTCCTCGTCTTTTCCAAAAAAATGTCAAAAACATTTTCTTTCCATTTAAAAAAAATAACAATTTTTCCTCTGTTTCAAAAAGTAAATTCGTATTTTTTTGCCTCCTCAGGTCGATCTCATACCCTTGGCTTGGCTCCCTATTGGCTTCGATCTTCAGTCAAACTGCACCAAAGCTCCGTCAGTTCCCTCGCTACTTCCCCCATGTCCAGAACTGATCCTCTTTCTGTGGAGAACTCAGATCAGTACAGAAAGTGTAGTCGGATTTGATGACGGTTCTAGCTCAGCGCACTACCAAGATTGACAACCTTCAAACCGAGGTTCATGAGATGAAGCAAAATTGGGTCCCTGTTCTCAAAGATCCCGAGGTCCTCTTCCCTCGTGATATGGATCCACCGGCACCCGGACCTATTTGGGTCCCCGAGGAATATCAGCACGATCCCCGTTTCCCTCCTATTAATAGGTCAATGCCAACCCAGCTCCCTATGCGAAATCTTTCCCAGTTAGGGGATAACTTACACTTGATCGTTGATTAGAATGAGGAAGAATTAAACAAGGTCAAGGAGGACCTCAAGATTTTGACCAAAAAGTTTAACCAAGTTAGAATCCCTAGAAACTACATCGACTACACCCACATGTCTCCCTATCCTAAAGCAAGGCTTTCAAAAAAGTTCAATATGCCCAACATTGAGAAATTCAGGGGTAGTGGACCTCTGATTGTTCATCTCTACAGTTATAACCGAGCCATGTGTGGCCATCCCCGAATCCTCAGGCGGGAGAGGATCCTTGGTCCCGTGCATCCCTCTTGGGAGCGCTTCAGACGACATCGTTGATGAGGTGAAAAAAATACAGAGATGGAGTCGCTAGTCTATTTTACTCAAAACAGACAAAAGAAAAGGGAGCCATCCCGAAGGATAACATCCAAAGAAATACTGATACATACGAAACCAAAATGATTCGAAAAAGGGTCCGGAGGCTAAGTTACGAAATGGGAATGTGTTAGGCATCCATTCCGCCCTTATGGTCTCTCATGGCTTGTTGCTATTTTCCTTTATTTCCCCATGATATGTGTGCATATGTATACGTAGTGAAGGTAGGAATCATCAACTTGTATCATCAAAGAGATAAAGCGAGTCATCCATAGGAATGTTCCTAAAAATAATATTAGAAGTAGGATTTATGCGATTATCCTAGCGTCGATCATTATAAGGGAATGATGACGCACGTGGAATAATACGCCACTAAGACCAAATATGTGTACATGTAAATATATAGAATCTAAGAGAATTAAGTTTAAAGAACGTGGAAAAAGTAGGAAAAAGATAGGAAAAGGACTCGAGTATCGGGTTTTACCCCGAGATGCTTACGTAGGCTATAGAGGCATCAAAGTCCACGTAGTTCGTATGCAAAATTAGGGGTGGGATTTATTCCAAAAATTCAATCTGGGACTTCTCTTGTATGTGTGTGTGTGTGTAAAAAAAAGTGTTTTAGTTGTGAAAAAGTTGTGAGAAAATTATGAGAATTCCCGTTTGGAATTTATGAGCAACTCCTCTTTTTCTTATTTTTTGGGTTTTATTTATATGAAAATAGGAGATGTGCAATAATACTAAATAAAAAGTATATTAGAATATGTGAGATAAGAAAATAAAAGTGTTAAGTAATAAAATAAGTTAATGCGAATTTAGGGGAATTTAAAGAGAGAGTTGAGAAATTTGGACCTTCTTGAAGATCTTGAGCTTGATCTTGGATCTTGGAGAGCAGTCCATGCAGTTGGCTGATGCTGGAGGGTACTTAATTCACCAAGTTTGATGAAGAAACTGATGAAAGGAGAAGGTTGGAAAGGGATTTGGATGTGGAAATCACACTAACTTCGAGAGGGGTTTTCGAAGCCTGCTGAGAGTGATGGATCTTTGATCTTCTTCTCTTTTTAAAATGAGGTTAGGACCTCCTTTTTATAGGCCCGTGGAATTGATGATCAGCATAGCCCTGGTCCTTCCAATCAGAAGGTGTGTTTAGGCACACTACCGATAGGCAAGGTTTGAAACATGTCGTTTGGTAGTGTCTTTCAGGTTGCTTCGGAAAATCGGTCGTAGAGTGCAAACTGCTGATCCGAATCGCACACGGGATGAACCATTGGAAATATATTTCAGAGACCTTCGAAAGTCCTTTGGACTGCTCCTGGTTCTGAGAGTTGACTTTGGGTCAAATGTGGCTCGAAAGCATTCATCGGTCCTTTGGACAGGGGATCGTCGGACTTAAACGAATTGTTCATCCGCATGGTAAGTCAGAATCGCGCACGGGGCGGACCGTTGGAAAGGTTAGGAGATTTATTTTAATATTTCAAAGAGTTTGACCTAGTTCAGGGAGTTGTCTTCGGTCAACTGGTGCCTAAAAATGTTCGGTGACCTTTCGGAGTAAAACGAATCGTTCGTCCGTAACATAAGTCAGAATCGCGCACGGGGAGGACCGTTGGAAAGGAGTTTTAGTTCCCTGAGAAGATTCATTTAGTCTCGATCGAGATGAAGAGTTAACTTTGGTCGAACGAAGCTTGGGAGAGTCCGATGACCTCTTGATCGAGTTTTGAGGAAAACGGGTCGTTTGTCTGCACCGTAAGTCAAAATTGTGCACGGGACGGATCGTTGGAAAGGGGTTTCAGTGACCTTCGAAGATTCATTCAGTCTCATTCGAGATGAAGAACTTAAATTTTGGTCAAACAGAGCCTGGGAGTGCCTCATGGCCTTTAGGTCAGTACCCGGTGTATGACTTGGGTTTACAATGATGAAGGGAGTATCTAGGGACCTAAGGAGAGGTTAGGGGGTATTAGAATGGGGTGACTACACCATGACTCTCCTAGGTGTCTCCGAGGAAATAATAGTCTAAATATCCCAGCAAACTTTAAAGGACAACGCTCTTCGCTGGTTCTTATCCCTCGAGGAGTCCAAGATCTGAAGTTGGGAAGATGTTTCCCGTGAGTTCATGTCATAATAAAAGTACAACAAAGAGTTAGAGGTTACCCTCCATGATTTAGAGGTACTCAAACAGAACCTTAGGGAATCAGTCAGTAATTTCATAGCAAGGTGGAGAGAGAAAACAACCACTATGACCAATCGGCTTTCCGAAGAGGAGCAAGTCAGTATCATGAAGAAGAAATTATTACCCCATATCCGAGCGATGATGGGAGGGCATTATTACCCCCATTTTTTGGCCCTCTAAGAAGCTGGGGTAGATATCAAAGAAGGTCTTGCCAAAATAGATTCGAACCAAAGAAAGTGTCTGGACAGATCACTCCCAGAAAGTATAAAAAATCTACTAGCACCGTAGTTTCAACCATTAACAACATTTCTAAACCTGCCACTTCATGAGCACCAAAAAGTCACCCTAACCCAGTCTAAAAGGAATACAATGAGCTTCACGGTCCTTTCTCCAAAGTTTACCAGGCCCTTTTAAGTCGAAAACTCATCAAACCATTGGACCCTCATCCGTTACCAAACCCACTTCCCAAAAATTTCAAACTAGATGCCCATTGTGACTTTCATCGAGCTGTTGTACATACCACTGATCAATGATTGCACCTCCGAAATATAATCCAAGGTCTAATTGATCGGAGTGTCATTTCCCCATCAGCCAATCCTAAACCAAACACTACCCACAATCCACTCTCGAATCATACAAATGCCATTTTTTTATAATAAGACTTAGAGTTTGACCCAACTACCCAGATCGTACCAAGAAAATCCCCAATCATACCTATATACTCTCCTAAACCTCTCTAAAATTACCCATATTTTCTCCTAAACCCTACCAACTTCACCAATCAGGCCATGTCACTCCTTCATAGAGCATGCATCGCTGTTTGTACCCTTTCTAGAGGTAAAAATATGGAATTATCAGAAGTGTTGAACCAACTCCTAGCGTTTAAGCTGAAATTGCCCTCCCAGATGACCATTGATTTCGAAAGATTCAGTGTAGTGTTCTTAGCAGCTCAAAAATGGGTCTGAGAGTCAGATAATTGGGTGGTACCGATTGATGCAGTCAGCTTAGATGATGTGTTCCAGATCATGGAAGACTTATTCCTATAGACCAATGAAATTTGCAGTATATCCGAGCTAATTGATGATTTAAAACTACAAGGATTCCTGGTCCATTCACTTCTACATCTCCTCGCCAAAAGGGAGGATTTATACAAAGAAGCCATTGAGGTTGTAGAATGTTTTAAATTTTCATGGAAAGATGATGAGGTTGCCACCAGATGGGGGGACAAATTTGATGATTCAAATGAAGAGCCAAGTCCATAAAAGAATAGAACAATAGTCACGTATGCGGGATGATATCATTTATGGAACTACTAGGAGAAATCAACAAAGTGGCTGAACAACTCGAGATCGATGAGGAGACAGGGTTTCTATTTTTTCCCTCCTCTATAAACCATATGATCGGGTCAGGGAGGCACTAACAAGTCTTAAACCTACTACCATCAACAAACGAAAAAGGAAAAGGTGTTGAGAATCTTCCTATGCCTGAAATGAGCCTCGAGGAGAGAAAGATCCTTGAGCTGTTGAAGAAGATCGAAGACACCATCACTCTATGGAGACTCTTTATATATTCCTAAATGCACTAGAATACCTTGATCAACCTACTCATAGGACCCACATTTCCTCCTTCCACCATGCCATAAGAAGTAGTGAACCTGGTCGAATCTCTAACCTCTACTAGAAGGCTCTCCTTCTCTGAAGAAAAAATCTTCGAGATTGGGCCAAACCACAACTATGCTCTCAATATCTCCATCAAAGTCAAGGGAAAGATTGTCCTGATCTCTCTTATCAATAATGAATCAGCTCTAAATATCTACCCATTAAGGACCCTCAATTATTTGTGACTAAATGTGAGTGACCTTGCTCCAACCTCTATCGTTATACGTGCCTATGATAATACTCATAGAGAAGTGATGGGATTTGTAAAGCTTACAATAGGGGTCAGCCATATAAATCTTGTTTTTGATTTCCAAGTCATTAATATCCCATATTATTTAAATCTATTACTTGGATGACCATTAATCCATAATATTAAGGGTGTATACTCCTCCCTTCATCAGAAACTGAAGTTTTTCACCAATGGGAAGTTCATCATCATCTTGGGCGAAGATGACAATGCCGAGAATGCAAGCACCAGTAATACAGTACTTAAGATACAACACGGGGTAAATGATATGCTTCTGTTAGGCTTTTGAGTTGAACCACTTCTACTCCCAACGGAGGACGATTTCAAACATAGGTTTTCCTGGAGAATAAACCACATGGAAATATCAATGTAATCTGGATGTTTAAGAACATGCACTTCATGCTCGGACAGGGGCTAGGACAATGACAATAGGGGATACTTGAATCCATTATGTTGAAGAAAGCTTTTCCTCCTTTCGATTTGGACTATTAAACATCAGCAGAAGAACTTCGAATGATCCTCCAAACTCGATTGAAGATAAGTTTAGAAAGTGCCATGACTATTTGAACGGAACATTCATCATAAAATGTGAAGATTTCCCCATCCGTATCTTTCCTGATCCATGTTATGATCATGTGGATAAGAAGATGAAACCTGAAATGGAGATCTTTTTCTAAAATAGATATTCGTGGGCTTAAAGTTCTCGGCATCACGTGCAACCACTTCTTGAAGAGACCATAACCAATATCGAAGATTTTAAGGGAAGGGACTCCGAGGATTCTTTCAACTTACAGACACTGGGGCTGGCACTTTACATGATCCACTCAGAGACTACATCATCAGATCCATCCCATCTGATTAAAGGTGCAGATACACCTCTCCTCAATTGGCATGCTACACTTATTCCACCTACTATTATTATACCTAACCCTAAAGATTATCCCATTTACCCTTCTCTTGTCGTTCCTCTTTACTCTCATGTAATCGAGACCTCCTTTAATGTGCTTCTCAATGTTGCTTTTCCTATCAATGAAATAAACAAAGATTTGTAGCATCTTGTTGTGCCTTACATTAATTGTCTTAATTCTAATCAAATTATTGATGATGATGATTTTGCAAATGAATAATTCTTCATTGATCTTAATAAGGTTAATAACAAATAACATAGCCGCATTCAAGTTAATGAGGATGAAACCGTCGTTATTAATCTCGGCTCTAGTAGCCAATTGCACGAGATTAGGATAGGGGCCATCCTTGACGAGTATGAGCATGCACAACTCGAGGAATTAGTGAAGGAATTTCTAGACGTCTTTGCATGTTCCTATGACGATATGCCCGATAATGATCTCAAGATTTCTCAGCAAAAGATCCCAACTCTCCCAGAATGCAAATCTGTCAAACAGAATCTATGAAAGCTCCGCATATAATGGTCGCTTGAGGTTAAGGAAGAAGTGGTCAAACAATTGAACATGGGTTTCATTCATATGATCGAATATCCCACATAGCTAGCCAATATCGTACCCATGACGAAATTAGGAGGGAAAGTTCTCATGTGTGTTAACTATCGAGACTTTAACAAGGCTTTTTCGAAGGATGATTATCCGATACCCAATATTCACATGATTATGGACAAAACAGCCAATAATGCTCTTAAGTCATTCGTTGATGGGTTTATCGGATATAATCAGATCAAGATGCACCTGGATAATCAAGAGAAAACCACGTGCATAACCCCTTGGGGAACCTTTTGCTACACCGTTATGCCATTTGTTCTAAAAAAATATTGGGGCTGCCTACCAAAGGGCATCCACAACCATCTTGTATGATCTGATACACAAATAAGTTGAAGTCTATGTAGATGATATCATTATCAAGTTTAAGACTATAAAGGGTCATGATCCTTCTCTTTGAAAGTTCTTCGAGCAACTGCAACAATATCAAATGCGACTTAACCCACAGAAATGTGTCTTCAGTGTTACCAAAGGAAAGCTCTTAGGATTCATGGTTAGTGAGAAAGGGATAGAAAAAGATCCTAACAAGCTGAAAGTCATACTCGAGATGCCACCACCCCGTACAGAGAAAGAAGTTTGGGGATTCCTTAGAAATTTATAATATAACAACCGGTTCATCAGAAAGTTGACTTTCATCCATGAACCCATCTTAAAAATCCTCTGAAAATATTCCACCAAGGTTTGTAATGAAGCTTGCCAATAAGCCTTTGAACGAATCAAATGATATCTAACCCGGCCTCTGATACTCATGTCATTGCAACCTGGTCTTCCCCTACTCCTCTACCTAAGAGTAACAGATACAACAATTGGGGATTTTCTAGCCCCATACCTTGAAGAATCCCATAAAGAAGGATACATTTACTACGCTAGTCATAAGTTGGCAGAGTACAAAGTTAACTACACAGCCTTGGAGAAAGCATGTGTCGCCCTTATTTGGGTCACCTAAAAATTACGGCACTATATGATTGCCTTTACCATCAAACCTGTGTTCCGAATGGATCCTATTAACTACCTACTCAAAAAACCTACCATGTCTAGTCGAATGGCCCGTTAGTTGATGCTTCTAGCCGAATTTCATATTTTCTATGTCACACCGAAAGCCATGAAAGGAAGAGCCATATCTGACTACCTCATCGACTACCCTATGGAAGAATTCGATGTCTGGAATTCTGATTTCTTAGATGAGAATATCACTTACACCTCCCAGAAATATCTCTATTAGAAAATGTTCTTTGATGGCGTCGCGAACAAGATAGGGTATGGCATTGGGATCCTCCTAATTTCCCCTGATGACTCTCACACTCCCATCGCCATTAAGCTAGATTTTGCCTTCACCAACAACATGACTGAATACGAGGCATGCACGGTAGACCTCAAAATTTACCTCGAGAAATAAATTTGATACTTAATTGTCTATGGGGGTTCAGCCCTCATCATTGGCTAAGTATTTAGAAGATGGAGAGTTAAGGAGGAGAAACTATTACCCTTCCATACCCATGTGGGAGAGATATCTTCCCAATTCTAATAAATAACCTTTCATTACTTGTCCTGAGAAAAAAAAACTAAATGATGCCCTTGCTACCTTAGCCTCCATGATTGACATGCCCGAAGGAATAATAATGGCACCTTTCCTTGTCCAAAAGCAAGATAAATCAATCAACTGTTACCACATTAAGCTCATCACAGAAGAAGATATTGATATGGCCAACAGTTGGTATTATGATATTTGGGACCTCCTCAAGCATTGTAGGTACCCCAAAGGTTTTGACAAGAAAGATTGAGCAACCCGTCGCAGACTGGTTGCCCAGTACATTGTCTGTGATAAATCACTGTTCAAGTGAAACTTTGATCGAACCCATTTGCACTGCATCGCAGGGGATAATATTGAAGAGATGATGCATGTGTGGGGAGTGCGTACCACACATGAATGGCCATATGATCACTAAGAAAATCATCCGGCGGGGTTATTACTGGACTATCATGGTTTAGGATTTTACCGCCTACGTTCAGAGATGTCTCAAATACCAGCAATTTTCTAACCTACAACACCTGCCTTCGTGAGAATTATACAACACGACTTCTCCGTGGTCGTTCTCCACATAGGGCATCGACATTATAGGGATGTTTACGCCCAAATCCTCCAACGGGCATGAGTTCATCCTAGTTGTCATTCACTACTTCACTAAATGGCTCAAAAACAAGTCATACGCAATTCTGAATGCCAAGAAGGTGTCCAAGTTCATTAAGAAAAATATCATTTGCTGATATAGGGTCCCATATGAGCTGGTCTCAGATAATGAGTTACATTTTAAGCATAAGTCATAGAAGTGGTTGACGAGTATGGGATCCAGAGACACAAATATTCTCCCTACCATCCTCAAACCAATGGAGAATTTTAAGCCACTAATAATAACCTCAAAGCCATCATCAGCAAGATGACTGAGGTATACCGAGATTGGGCCGATCGACTCCCTTACGCTCTCTCAGGCTACCGCACTTCAGTTCGAATATCTACTAGGGCTACCCAGTCCTCTCTAGTTTATGATATGGAAGTAGTCCTACCCATGGAGCAAGAAATTACTTCACTACACGTCATGATTGAAAGCAGAGTATTTGAGGAAGAGTAGCATCAGAGCCGTCTTGACGAGCTATAACTATTGGACGTAAGGAGAGTGAAGGCTCTATATAACATACAAGGGTATCATTACCGAATAGCGTGATCATTCAACAAAAGATTCAAGGACCGTGATAAGGGGACTTAGCCCTTAAAGAAATTATAGACCCCATCTAGTACCCAGGACGAAAATTCAAACCCAATTGGAACGATCTCTACATCGTAAAGAATATCCTATCAGGAGGTGCCACTATGGTCATTGACCTTAATGGAGAAGAGATGGTCCGTCCTGTAAACCTGGACCATCTCAAGAAATTTTACCCCTAGTCTGAAATCTCGGCGCACTACGACTCTTATCCTCTCCCTTCTATTCTAAAAAAAATATTCATTTCCCTCTACTAAGAACTACGTGGGGCCTGATCCTATATAAATCTTTTTACTTTTAAAAATGAAATTCAAAAAATTTCCAAAACCTACAGAGGTACGTAGGCAGCTCATACCCTTTACATGAGTACGATCCACTTTTTTTCACAAATGATATTATTTTCTTATCCCCGAGAAAAATAGTTCATTTTATCATATACATGAGCAAAAGGATTATGTATGCCTTAGCGATTGGTATAGATAATTCAAATGCAAATATTCGTCGAGAGGCAACACTAGATGATAAAAAAAATTACTCCATTATTTGAAAATTCCAGTACAATTACATCAGCATGGAGTTAATCGACTACCCTTGATAGCCTACTCCTACCTTCCTAAAATGAAAAAAATAAAAACATGCCCACTAGACCCAAAATAACCCTCAAATTATTCCAAACACCCATTACAAAAGATTTACAAATAAACTCCCCAGGGGTCTTACCCACAACTGCCAGAGAAACCTGCCCCATCATCACCCACATCCTGGGGTCGCCAAACTTCCCCTGCCTGATTAGAGTAGCATAGACACTCCATAGAACGATAAGCCTAGACTAGCCTAGGGAAAACCACAACACCTCCCTCCATGGTGATAGATATGGCAAACCACCTTTGTCTAGCCTTTACATTCAACATTGTTAACTGCTCTCCTCTATAATCACTTCATTTAGTCCCCTGAGATATGCCATACTCTACCAAAATACTAGGATGGACGGGTCGACGGTCGATAATTCTCCCATAAAGATCCAAACCACATGCGTATATGCTCTGTCAAATCCTTTATGGAAAATGAGTCTAGTGTCTGAGGTGGCACAATCTGTTCCCAGCAAAATTGGCATAGAAACCGCTATGGAAAGTAGAAAGAGGTATGCCTAAAGCCAACTAGCCGAACAAAATGTTATTCCCCCAATTCCAAAATGGGCCACAGCTCCCCCCACCATGGCACTGACCAAAGCAAGCCTTGGGCCCCATGCTCTACAAACCAACTATCCTAGCTCTCAATCTCTAGGCCTAGTCTACACTAATAAAGTAGCGTGAAAATAAGTTTGGCATAATCGACATAGGATACTCGGGTGGGACCGCCATACGAAACCTCTCTGATAGACACATTAATAGCATTATGGGGCTACCCCTCAGGAAGTCAGAACGATCTTCCGGCCAGGCATCCAGACCATTAAAAGTCTCTGCCAATATCACCATTCGGGATTGAAATGGTACGACATCCAAGAAATAATGGATGTAAGTTATGGGCCCACCTGTAGTTCCCCATTCACCAATGGAAATTTTGAAACCAAGCACAAAATGATGGCTCCGGTATAACCAACATCACCAACATCTTGCAAATGCATAGAATCCAACACAGCGGGAAAAAAGATCATTCCTCTTATAACTACTGACCTAGACGCCGAAGGCGACATATGGAGGAGTCCCATTAACAGCTCCCTAGGTGACTGGGAAAACTCAGGCATACCTATTGTAACACTGGGATTTATCCCTAATGGGGCAAAGAAATCTTTATAGGTCGGACAGATCTCGTCCAACCCGAAATAAAAAACATGGTCCTTAGGGTACAAAAACTCCAACGTTGCCATCAACATGTTCCACTCTATGGGTCGGTTATGCCATAAGCAGACCTGACGCATATTGAAAGCGTCATAGTCAACATTGTATGAGCACATCACTTCCAAGGTTTTGAGGTAGTTGGAAAACTCAACACTACCAGTGAGAGCCATTTCACAAAGAAAGCAAAGAAGAATCCAAAAGGAAAAGAATGTGGAGGTGTGAAGAAAATTCTCCACCCACACCCCTATTTATACTTAAAAACCCTCAAATAAATACAAGGAACCCTGCAAAAATCGGAGAAAAATTAAACCCACCAAGTACCAAAGTTTTTTAAAAAGTTCCATGAAAGCTTTGGATTGATTGGACTAGACTGATATGCCGATAGGCAGGACTGGGGTCATGCCGATCGGCAACCCCCTATTGGGGGAAATTTCCCTTTTTCCTTTTTTGTCAAAACCAAAAAAACTTAGTAAAAATAATTTATATTCTCAAAGAATTTTGAATGTTCTTCTCTTTATGCTTTTTACTTATCTTATTTTTTGAAATAAATTCTCTCCCAAATCATTTTTAATCATTTTTACGGTCTCAGCACCGAAGTAAAAAGAGCATGTGCATTAGGTCATTAAAAATAAAAAAAAATAACAAAAACGTCATTTTATTTGCATAGATATTTGATGTGTTACATCTATTTTGTAGGAAATAATGAAAAAACAACGGGACTAGGGCCGAACCCACCTATATTTCTCTCTCTCTCTCTCTCTCTCTCTCTCTCTCTCTCTCTGTATATATATATATATATATATATATATATATATCGCTCTTTAGGAACCTCCTTCCCTACAGTGTTCTCTCTTCCCCCGGTGACGAGACGATGTACCACCACTCCCCAAGGTAAACCCTTCCTCAGACGAGGCTGACGGTACCAGATAAGAAGGAACCAGAATCATATCTCGAATATAGTCGGTCGTCGAAGATATCCAATCCCGAACATCCTTCAGCCAGGTGGTGGAGACACGAATATGCTGGAAAGAGAAATAGAGAAAAGAAAATCAGTCAATCTGAAGAAAAGGAAGAAATCAGAAAACTAAAAAGTCAAAGAGATGAAAAGTATACCGATGGCTCAAGGACCTCCTCAGTCAAACCCAGCTCCTCCGAATCCATCACATTAGGATGATGCAACAAATGCATCGACCTTCCATCATCCCGTTGGATATTATAAGAATGATGGGACAGTCGCACAAAAGAAACCTCTGAGGTCATCGTCACCACTGATGGTGACGCACCACCTGCACTGTGGGAAGACTCCACTGATCGACTTGAAACTGCATAAGGGAGAGGCATTACATCATATAGCTGGGTGGCATCAACCAGCTTGACCCCAAGTCCAAGTAAACATACACTGCCACCATGACGGTATAAGATGAGTAAGGCTCGCCCATCATCGCCACTACCCACGCATCATTCGCCATCTCCCGCACTTGCCTCATATACACCAGGGGCCTCGTTGGTGGAACCGCAACCCCATCCTTCATAACTTATCGGAATACTCTATCCCCGAGGTACTAGGAGTAGCCAAAATCATGTGCCAGATAAAGATCAATATCATAAAAGATTATAAAGGAAAAATGATCTCAGAAGAGAAAGCAGGATTTACCCGCTCACTCATCAGGTTGTTCAAGACCTGATGCACCATCTCCAAAGAGAGAGACTTCTTCGACTACTAGTTGGACCTTCACCAGCGATACATTCGACAGAAGTCCCCAACAGACTCATCCTTAAGAGCTATCAATTGGGTTCTAAACACAATCACCTCATAGAACCACATCTGCAAAGGAAAAAAGTTCAACAATCAAGAAATCGAGAGTAATACGCATAAAGGAAAAATACGAATGCGTAATAGAAAATATGCAAAATAAAGAATACCTCAAGAAGATACGTGGCTCCAGTAAAATTTTGCCGGCAGCACTGGCTGAACTCATCAAAAGAAAAATAAATGGTTACCAAGGTCAGGCTCCCCCAGTCATAAAGAGGGACATTCGAAAACACTCTCAGAAAAGGCAAACCCACAAGTGGATGACATGGCCACTCGTTGCCACCAAGAAACCCCCCAACACCAACAGAATAAATAAATGGGTCATCTGGCGTACCTGTAGCACATCCTCCTCATCAATTCTCCTACTCAATAATAACTCCCACAAAAGTGACAAATTAAGAGAGTCCCCGGAGACTACCCTCTCCACATCACCTAACGACGTCGTCACCGCTGATGGCGTCACCCGCAAAGTCCTATCCACCTCAATCTGTACCCCTCACAGTCCAACTCCAGTAGATTTTACACATCAATCGGAGTCACTATCATCTCCATAAAGACAAAGTGAAAGGTGTGGGTGGTGTCCCACCACCTCTCCCCCAAAGCGCAAGTAACGGCTGTAGAATGAGGCATCTCATCCAGTGTAGGCGCTAGTTTCTCAAAATCGACTGATGACACCACCCAACGCACCACCGATGGAAGGTGATCCTAAATGTCCTTAAGCCCCGTCATCCCTCGAGCACACAGAGTCGACATAGAGACCAGACTACCAATAGAAAAAAAGAAAAATCCTTGTCAAAACCTATGGAAAAAAGGATAACCACCAAGAAAAAAAGAAAAGAATGCCAAAGGTCATCAATACTTACATGACTGCTAGGGTTCACCACCCTAGAAGAACGATGATGCGATGGCTCTTATAAGAGGGTTCATTCATCCGAAATAGGCTTGAATGAGTCAAAGAAAGTGCAAGGGGCACCCTAGCACTCCATAACAAGATATGAAAAATTAGGAGAACCCGCCCCCTTTTTATAGGAGGCTAAGAGGCATGTTGATCGGCATCTCCCTGCCACCCACCGATCGGCACTATCCATCCACCTACTCGAAATACCCGAAAAGGCCATGCCACTACCGTTTGGCACCATTCAAATCATGCCAGTCGTCACCCTCTCTCAAATTTTGTACAAAACTCCTCAAAAAATGCCAGAAAATCCCAAAAAATCCTTGGAAAATTCCTGAAAATACCAAATGAATTTTAGAATATTTTTTTCTAAGAAAAATATTTTTACCACACTCATATCCCCAGCGGAACCACAAGATATATATCCCCAATGGAGTCCCCAAATTTCCCCAAGAAAAGTTAAGCCCTCAGAATTGGCTTCGACCCTCGAAATTGGTTGCTTCTACTTAAGCCCTCAGAATTTGTCATCTCTACTTAAGCCCGTAGAATTGGCTTTAACCCTTAGAATTGGTCATCTCCACTTAAACTCGCCGAATTGGCTTTGACCCTCTGAATTGGTCATCTTTATCTTAAGCCTGCAAAATTGGATTTGACCCGCTAAATTGGTCATCTCTACTCAAGCCCATAGAATTGGCTTTGACCCGCAGAATTGGTCAGCTTTATCTTAAGGCCCACAGAATTAGCTTTGACCCTTAGAATTGGTCATCTCTATCTTAATCCTGTATAATTGTATTTTACCCACAAAATTGGTTATCTCTTGTAATACCCCGTAATTTTATTAATTTTTATTTAAGGGATTAATTAAATTAAATGAGAATTAATTAGGAATTAATCCGGGTATAAATACTAGCGAGACGTGAGTTAGTATTTGATTATGATGCTAAAATTTAATATTTTTGGGTATGTATGGTAATACATGGGTATTAAAAATATTAAAGTTATCGCGAGACTGAAATACAACAATTTGGAAATTTAGTTGGGACGCGCGTGTCAGTCGCGTCAGGAATGAAATTATTTAAATTAAAAAGTGAATTATATTTTTATCAACCAAATGGTCATTTTGAGTGCGCCAACATGTCTGGAAGGGTCAAAATAGTCAGAAAACACTAGCCGGGGGGTTTAATTTGGGTCTCGGGGCATTTTTAGGCCATACCGGCAACCCAAAAGGGTAGTTTAGTAATTTAAAAAAAAGAGGAATTAAAGCCCACGAATTTTAGGGTTAAATAATATATTACTAATGAACCCATTAACTCCATTGTCATCATTTATCAGGTAGTGGGCTACCGGAGTTAAAGGGAGAGTCCTAAGAGGTTCCAAAAGAAACCCCTAGCCACCATCACCATCTTTGGGAGAAATCTGTAGAAAGAAAGAGGAGAATCATCCTTCATCCTTCAACATCAAATCAAAACATCTAAGGCAAGTGGTTTAATTACATGAATTCAAGTGAATCTTTCCTCCATGCTTAGAATAGAATATATATCTTATATTGAAAGTTTGATGAAAACCCATGAAATTGGAGATAGAAGTTGTAATCTTATATGAGAATCGCATGTAGAATAGTTATGGATGAATTTCATATCCAAAATATATCTATTGATGATTTTAAAAACGGATTTATAAGAAGTAGTTGTAGACACTAAATTTTGTGTTCATGTTTATAGGGTTTGGGACAAGATTTGGGAATTATGATGATTACATGTTGATTTCGGAGGTATTGTCCCCATATATATGTTAAAAAATGACCTAGGAGGACTTAGTGTAGTTTAAACACATTAAAACTTAGTTTGGATGACCATAGGATGGATTTAGAGAAGAGAAGAATGAAGAAAAAATGAATTTGGAGATTTCTAGGCGCAGTTTGCCATCTCGTTAGAAGACCAACCCAGGTCGTTCGAGCGACCTCGTTCGAACGATCTTCTAACGAGATGGCAGTATCCCTTCTAATGAGTTGGTAGTTCGTTCGAAGCCATTCGTTTGAACGGCACTCGTTCGAACGACCTCATTCGAACGAGACTTCTAACGAGTTGACAGAATGACCTTTTAGGCCTGATTTTATTTCAAATGTCCCGTAGACTTAATTAATGGAGAATTAACCTTCACTTACTGATTAGTGGGTATAATTGTGAGATTGGGGTACGTTGAGGAGTAGAACTTAGAATCTTGTAGTAAATCAGATGACAATTATGAATTTGGTAACGAGTACCTAATTACGACGTGAGAAGAGTTGACAACCTTAATGTATATAAAACGGGGACTTATAAGCGTATAACATTAAATGATGGTATAAGAACGAGAAGTATACCTCTATGAATATTCTGAGATCTCTGAGATGTGCGAATGCTTAGTATATGTGGTTATCTGTATATAACATACCTACCATACTTGCTATCATGGGAGGTCGGCGTTCGATCAGGACCATCTAATCTTTGTGTGCCTATGGGAGGATTTAGATTGGTACCTCGAGGACATAGGTCAGAGAAGGACTTATTGCAGAAGTTAATAAGTCTGCTGATCATGGGAGCATAGGTATGTGCGTGACCCATGTGATGTGAACTATGTTCGCCTCCATTTTTTGTGATTTTTATTATTTGAAAACGATTCCTGATAGATTCGGAATGCGTGGTCCTTATGTACTCGATGTACCGGGATTGGATAGCAGAGTATGTGTGCACCGCAGCTTAGTATCGGGGTGCTAGTATTGTATATCTATGATGAGAATAATTTACTGTTAATTGAAATGACCTGTCATGTATATATGTGAGTATAAATAATAGAAACGTTATGTAAAGAAAAGATGGAAGATCTCTAGTAAGTAGTGTTACTAATATGGGAAAATTTGAATAAATGTAAAGCTCCCTGTTTAGAAGAAGATGTCGGAATTAAATCGTGAATCGTATAGTAATGTTAGATTTTTGTATTGGACTAGTTAGATATGGGAATAACTAAAATGGGTACGAGTACGTTAGGAGTGCACATATAGTCGAGAGGCGAGTATTTCATGTGAGAGCACATCCTAACATGTATTTTGCATTCATTGTTTTAATGTCATTAAAACACTTGCTATTTTTTCAAACTGTTTTCACAATTGGGCTCTGACCCGTTTGCTTCCAAATCTATTTTTTTTGTAAAAACCTCTTAGGTGCCCAGCCACAAGGACACCAAACATAGGAGTTCCATTCAGGTGACGTACTGTAGCGGTTGTGGAAGTTACAAGACCTTGACAGTAGACACCTCCACTTTCGATCTTGACTCTATGTTATCAAATTTTTCTCATCTTTTGGGCATGTCGCCCCATTTCTTTTAGACACATTATTTATCCAGTTATGTCAGATTTGGGGTTGTAATTAATTTAGTGATGCAGACTTATTATTTGTTTATTCCTGTATCTGGATTGTTGTGAGGAGTATCCCTCCAGACTCATTACTATTTTATGGTTATTCCATTGTCATTATGTTGTGGTGGTTATGTTAGCATTTCATAATTTAATTATTGCATGTTAATCGGATTTAACTAAAATTGATAACTCACTTTTTAAATATTAGGTGGCCAGTAATTGTTAAAACGTTTTTCGACAGTGATGCTATGAACTGAAGCAACTTGGCATTTTGTATTAATTTAATAAAGTAGTAGCTATCCGGTATTTAATTAGTCGGGGTGTCACATCTCTATCTTAAGCCCACAGAATTGGCTTTAACCCTCAGAATTAGTTGGTTCTACTTAATCCCTCAAAATTGGCTTGACCCCCAGAATTGGTCATATCTACTTAAGCCCGCGGAATTGGCTTCGACCCTTAGAAATGGTCGCTTATACTTAGCCCGCAAAATTATCTTTGACCCATAGGATTGGTCATCTCTATTTAAGCCCTCAGAATTGGCTTTGACCTGCAAAATTGATCACTTTTACCTAAGCCCTTAGAACTGGCTTCGACCCATAAAATTGGTCACTACAACTTAGGTCCTCAGAATTGGCCTCATCCCGGAAAATTTGTCTCTCCCTACCCTTTTGACCTCAGTTGTCACATCCTTTTAGGTCCTCATAATCGACCTCGACCCTCTGAACAGGTCATCCTCGTCCCTTAGGTCCACAGAATCGACCTCTTTTCAAAAACTCATGTGGTGTCTATTCGACGGCTTTCACTTGTTCCAATCTCAACCATTGAGTGGCTCTATAGACACAACATGAAGTCCCATTAAATCTTACATTTCTATCCTTTTCATACCCAATTTTGCAAAATCTCATTATCTCTCATCCAACTTTCACCTCACATTTAAAGGAGTTCATCCAAGATTAAAAATCAACCTTCAAATAAGGTTTAAATCCTCCCCTTTCTCTTTAAATTTCTTGTTGTTACAATAAATTCATTAGATTCATACTCTAGTACATACACATTAACATCTTACATTTTTATTAGTATACTGCACATACTTTATTTTCTATAAGAAATCCAAAACAAATAAAAAGAGGATAACATCCATAAATTCCGAACGGGATTATCCATCACACTTTTCCAAAACTAAAACACATTTTTCTACACAGACACCTATATTAAAATCTCGTTCAAAGCTATGGGGTAAACCCCACCCTTACTCTGCTTGCGAACTACGTGGAATTTGATGCCTCTATAGGTTACGTACGCATTTCGAGTTAAAACCCAAGATTTGAGTCCAATTTCTAATTTTCCAACTACCCATTTTTTGACTTTTTCCCAAATTATCCAATTTTCTAATCTTCCAATTTTTCCAAATCTCCCATTTCCGCATTTCACATATTTTTTTCATTAGTATATATATTATGTTTATTAGCATTTCATCCAACACATGTCATCCTTTCATCATGTCTATCAACATCGCGATAAACGCAACATCGCGATAAACACATAAATCATATTTTCTATATACTTTTTTGGGAACATTTAATGGATGACCTCACTCTATATTTTCGATGGTATGAATTGAATGATTCCAATATCCATTATATATACACGTCCACATACTTCATGGAGAAATAAAGAATAATAATAACACAAGCCCATAAGAGACTGAAAGGGTGGGATGGGTGCCTAACACCTTCCCATTCCGTACCTTAGCCCCCGAACGTTCGAACTATTGGTTTTGTATGCATTAATTTGTCTTCAATTCCTCTCTCTCGAGGTGGTGACAGGTTCTTTTGACTATTTTTTTCAAAATAGGTTGGAGACTCCATCTCTTTAAATAAATCCCACACCGACGACCACCGAAGTGTCCCTAAGTAGGGCGTGAAACCTTTAGATACCCCATTCCGTCTCCATTCCCCCTTTGGAAAACAGAGGAGACGGGGCAGGGTGCGCTCTTTGATCAGGATGGCCATAAGACCGAACACCAAATTAAAATTAAAACCTCCTATTACAAATTACAAAAATTACTAACACCCTTCCCAACCCTAGAACGAAACGACATAAGTCTTTTTGTCTTCAAACTTCAACTTCATCCCTTTAAAATAACTTTGTCTTCATTCGTGCGTCTTGAATTCCACAAATTATTACCTACACACATGAGGCAACAGACATATAACTTCATGATGCATCGAGTTTGAAACAAAGTAAATCAAGTAAATCATAAATAAATTTTCCCCTATAAGTCAAACTCATAAAAAACTCCATTTTAATTTTCTCTCCCCCTTTGTCTTTATCAAAATAGACAAACATACAAAGAAGTAAAAATTATAAACATGAAATACAGAGTATCACGATGAAGAAAAGATAACATCAAGAAAGTTGTAAATCAAGCATGTGTAATTATCATCTCAAAGGCAAAACACAACCAACTATTTTTTTTTAAAATAATTTTTCCAAAAACAATGCAAATTTCACAAATATAATAAACATACCATAAATATTATATGAAAAATATATCAAAGAAAATTCGGCACACTTATATAGGTATAAACGACAACAAAACACGGCACAAACCATGTAAGATTTACACACTAGCATCGTATATCTAAACGTGTGGAATGGAATGAATGGGTGTGAACTATAACAAAAGAATTATAACCCAAACACTCAAATATACTCATAAAGTTCTAATTGATCACTAAACTTTCTCAAACTAATATTTAGCCTTAAGTGACATATAAGTTGAACTTAATGAAAAAAACAAACACAATACACACAAGCCTATAATTGTAATGATTCTACAAATCAATAGCGTCATGACTAAATAAGCTTAACTAGGATACATTGTCATTGTGCAACCCCGTTGATATTTCCATCTAAACTCCCTCAAAATAATTCTTTTCTTTTCTTTTGAATGAATATATCAAACTAAACAAATTGTCCCATTTTGGCATATTATTCTTTTTATTGCATTAATTGTTTTCTCGATCTCTTTTAAACGGTGGCTTTCACGACGTGATTATTATTCACTCGCAGCCCTTTCCCAGGCACTCATCGTTTTTCAATATGAAATAAATCCTCACGGGAAACAATTCTTACATGCACAAATTTTCCATAGTCAAATAAACATGTAAATGACAAGATAGATAGGAGAACATCTTAGCTCAAATGTACATCATGAAGTCAAAATTCAATAAGCTCGTTCATGTGTGTGTGGAAGCATGAAAAAAGTCAAATCCATAAATCATGTCAAGTTCGAAATAACTCCATAAACATGGTTAAGATCAATTCAAGTATCCAAAATCATAACCAAATGTCTTGGACACATGGAAATTGCGTAGTGAATTGGGTTCAAACATACCAATATGCCACACCAAATGTGTAAAACTAAAGTACACAAAGAACCAAAAATCTTTTTGAATTTTTCAAAATATATTTAAAAAATAATATCTTTTTGTATTTTTCAAAAATATATAAAATCAAAAATCTTTTTGTATTTTTCAAATATGACTAGATAAAGAAAAATATAATACAAAAAGTAATCATGTCATAACACTAGCAAAAATATATCAGGAAGCATAATTAGCGTATGACAAACATGCGAACACAATCATCTATATGATATAGCATGAGAAGAATCATGTGCAAGCATGTGAGAATCAACCAGTTTACCATCTAGTACCTCTAAAAGTGATTTCTTAACCCAAAAAGATGTGCAATGATGCATGGAGGTTTCAGGAACCAAGGGAACACTAGATTTCAACCTACTAGGGATCCTTCGAAGATCAAAACAAAAATGCCTAAGGTCACCTTTCCTACCACAATGTGAACATGTGCTAACACGGAGAATGGTCCCTATGGATTGAGATTTTCTAACGTCCTTAGAATTAGTTGACCCTTTAAAACAAACAATAGTCTTGGATTTAACAAAGGAAGCATTAGAACACAACGAGCCATTACCATTACTACACAAACTATTTGAGTCTTTTAAATCATTTTTCAACTTCAAAATTTTTTACTCAAGCAAAGAATTATAATCTTCCAATTTTATATATTCAATCACTCTTAAAAGGTTATCACGCTCCCCCTCAGTAAAAGAAAACTTTTCCCTAAGTGTCTTCTAATATGCCTTAAAACCATCGATTAAAATATTTTTATCCTCTTTGGCACAAACACATACCCCTAGAATTTTTAAGGTCCTCTAATTATTTTTTTAAAACTAGTACTCTATCATCACTCTCCTTTTCGAATAATTTTAAAGGGACAAAGTCATGGTCCAAAGCAACAAATTTCTCACGATAACGATCTCTTTAATTTAGAACCATTTGCAAAAGATCCGTTGCTGATTTAAAACGATAATTTTCTTTTTCCAAAACTTTAACTCTTTTCGTAAATGTCAAATTCGAACTATTTATATCGTCAAAACAAGGAGAATCCATCGAGAGTAAAAATAAGTACATGAGTGATGAAAACGCAATCACCTAAAAAGCAGATAAATAAGAACAAACACAATAAATTAATGCAACCCATTCTAATACCAATTTAAGAAGGTAAGATCGCTTAAAATCTCTGATACCACTTGTAAGCACGAGAACACTCACAAAGAGTGATTTCAACAACAATTTTAAATATGCAGAAGCGACTTTTAAACAGATTTTATCTTATTTATCCTAAGCATGCAACTATGTGATAAAACAAATAAATCAAACCATGCAAATAACTCAGGCCAAGATTCAGGAAAAAAAAGGAAAAACCTTTATTCACTTAGAAATTTATAAGAGAGTCGACTTGCAGACTACTTGCCCCTCACATGCATAACGCGTTATTCTTCAAAAATCTCTAAGGAGCAACTATGACTCTCACAAGAGTCACATGACTGCAGTCCTCTGAATTAGCCTCAACTTTCGTTCTTCAATAGTGAATCCCTGCAGGTGTCACAAGTCAGCAACGGAGATCCTCTCCACCAAGAACTTTCTAGGGTTCTGAACTAATTCACAAGAATAATCTTCGAGGATTATTTTTGTGAATTAAAACAGTGTTTAGGAACACAAAACTTTGAAGAAATTTTTCTTCTGATATGCAAAAATGTGTTGGCAAATTCTTAAACAAGTTGGTTCACGAAACAGCTATTTATAAAAAACTTGAGTCGGCGGAATAACTCGAACGAGATCTCAATGTCGCTCGAACGAGATGATGATATCCCTCGAACGAGAAATTGTGAGACATGCAATGTCATTTAAACGACATTGACTTGTCGTTTGAATGACCTAAACGTCAGTGTATTTTATTTTTAAAGCTCCACATACAGGTCTTCCAAAAACATATTTGTGCTAAGTAAAAAATCGTGTTCGTCTTTTTGATAAAAAAATAAACATCCCAAATATAGTTATATGAATTAATTCAAACTCTAAATCTTCTTATATCTTTTGGTATGTCTGGAAGTCTTAAAATTTGGATATGCTTGAGTTCAGTTCATATTCTCGATGTGTGATAATTTGTAATGGGATACGCTAAACTAGCCTAACGTTATGCTATGAATAGTATCAGAAAAATTGTTCTTACAGTTTTTTCTTTTCATATAAAGAAAAATAAAATATATCACTACTTATTAAAATCATTAGGTCCAATGCGTGCACATTAACTATTCCAATTTATGTTTGGTTCCAATTACGGGCTTTTTGTTGAATCACGGGACCAAAAAATAGGGTGTTCTTGTATTTTGTGCTTTTGGGAACTTTCTAATTATTTATTTGAAAACATGTATAACACACACAAGTGCAAATGTACAATAACACATGCTCACTTTTATAACACACAAACGTCCAAATGTAAAACACACATACACGCACGCACGCGTACATGTATAACACACATGCACGGACATATATATAACATACACACGCACATGTATAACACAAACACACACTAAATATGTGAATAACACATACACATACATGTTCTTGTATATGTATATGTTCTTATATGCAATATGACCTTTGTTTCAACCTATTAGCATAGGTGAATTGAATTTTGAGGATTAATTTATGTATCTCCCAGAATATAAAGTGTTGATGGGGGAGAGTAATCGAATATCTAATAATCATGTAAAATACGTTCAAGAATTTTTTAAATATTAATACCGAATTCTTAAAGGTGACAAGATTTTGCGTTCGTTGACCCGTTGCGTGAAAAAAAATATAAACATTTAGAACATGTTGAGTTGCATTTACTAAAGTGGGGAATTTTTTAAGACTATAAGATATTGACATACCATGGTAATAATAATATACTTTATGTTTCAAAAAAATTATTGGTACTCGAACGCGTAATGGAACCCCGCCGAGTGGAAGTGGTACATGGTTCACTAACACAACACCCTTTGACCTACCTAATTGATGATGCTTGTGAAGTCCACCACCATCAAAGCCACCAAACTATAGGTACATATAATGTATATTATAACCAAGTCAATGAACAACTTGATGTTGAATTACTAGAAGATTGGAATACATACGATTAAAAGTCGACACGTCTAGATTATTGTATAAAGATTATGATGAAGACCACTCGAGATATTACATGCAATGATTGGTTTGAATAATTTGAAAAGTCAATTTATTTGTTGATCAATAGTGTAATCAAAATTCTTAAGTGGGTTAAAGACATTAATCCCAAAAGATAACACATTACTAACCAATTATCCTGGCATGACGAAGATCATGAAGGGATTGGGTTTTAAGTACAAATTTGTTCATTCATGTAAGGATGACTGCATAATGTATCGCAAACAGCGAGAAGAGAATGATGAGTGACATGTATGCAATGAACCAAGATATGTGACTACAGATAGGACTTTTTCGTATTGGAAAGATCACCGTGTAAGGCATATAATTGATGTGATGTACATTAAGAAGAATGTTGAAGAGCATCTGATGGGAACATGTTTGGGTGGAACTCGTTCAAACGATGGAGAGCGGGTACACCGCTATCTATAGAAAATGTAAATAAAGAAGAAATTTTGATTAAAAATTGATCATATAATAGGAATAATTTATATCCCCTCGAATGTTTTTACTTTGACTACTAAAGAGAAAAATATCATCTTAAACATGTTGTTCAACTTCAAGACTACTGTAGGTTATTTCGATAATTTGCGTAGCGTGGTAAGCTAACAAACAAATGACTTGAAATAATGTACGTCTCATGAGTGGCACGTCATAACTCAATTAATCCCTTTGTTGTTTAGGCATTTCTTCTCCGAGAAAAAATATCTCCATTGGGATATTATGCAAATAATGTTATAATTTACCTTACTTTGTGTAAAAGTGGTAAAAAGAAATCACATTAATTATGCAAAATCAACTTTAGCTAAGGAAATTTGTGTATTAGTGTAAAAGCAAGATTTTATAATTTCTCACAACTTAAGATTTATTCAATTTTTGGCATATTCCATTACAAACTGCAGTTTCCAACCAAACACCTCATTCGCATTGCCTCCACGATCATTCGAAGATATTTTTGTGACCGAGCACCATTTTTGGATTTGTCATTGACAATTTAGGAAGATATACGTCTTGGGGTGTTAATTTCTTAATTAGATTATATTCTCAGATGTTTTTATATCGTGTCTTTTTGATAAAATTGATTTTAATTTTTTTTATCTCATTCAGACGAGATTAAGATCTCGTTAGAACAAAATTTAAACGACCATCGAATGTGAATCCTCTTTCTAATAGGTACACTATCGTTGGAAGGTTGTTTGAGGTCCGTTTAAACGAGAATGAGTTGTAGTTCGAAGGAGACCTCATCTCGTTAGAACAAAACTGTCATTTTCATTCGAACGAGATTGTTTTTGTTCGAATGAGATCGTCGCCACAAAATTCGTGTTTTTTCTATAGAAAACTATTTTGTTCAACTTTTTTGAAGACTTTTAGAGAAAGCGAATTCCCAACATCTGAACCAAAGGTTCTCATCTTTATGTTTTAGAAAAAACTTTCTTTTCCAAATCATTCATCCCATATATGATTTGTTGAGTTTGTTCAAACCCAAGTTTCCATACACTTTCATTAAACCCTTGTAGACTCTACTGTTTATTTGTGGAGCCGAGGCCCTATGACTGAAGAATATAGGATCATGCATCATGAGGTTGATCGGTGGATATCGAGGGAAGATTACTTCCTATCGATGGTGCTGGACTATGACATATTCTGTAGTAGAATTAAAGACCCTACGCATTATACATATTAGAGCTATGTAGTCTGTAAGTTAATTGTGTCGGTCAA
Organism: Sambucus nigra; assembly: GCA_949130495.1. Classification (NCBI taxonomy): domain Eukaryota; kingdom Viridiplantae; phylum Streptophyta; class Magnoliopsida; order Dipsacales; family Adoxaceae; genus Sambucus; species Sambucus nigra. The sequence continues at coordinate 380,957,751 of OX422218.1, read as the reverse complement.
ACTCTTTATAGTGCTGAATACTCAATTTTTTCTGAAAGGGATTTTTCCTTATCTTCTTTGCATGTTTGGTTTGATGCATACCTAATTGCTAATGAAGATAAAATTTCATTCAAATTCAAATATGTGTGTGCGTAACCTAATATAGAGAATATGCATACGAACCCCACTTTATCAAATTCGAATCAGAGCCGATTACATTAAGTTTTCGTGTGATCCTTAATAATTTGGGTTTTATGGATAACTTGTATAATAGGCTACCTACTTTTTATGGGCCTAATTATTTTTATTGGAAAGATTGAATGAAGTATGCTTTGAAAGCAATTGACGAGCGTGTTTGGTTTTTTTGTGAAAGAGGGTGGACATCACCCAATGTGTCCAATGGTGATGTCATGTGTCCTAAACTTGTCACCTCTTAGATGGATGATGAAACAAAACGGTTTAATTTTACCACACGTGATTTAAGTGCTATTTTTGGAGCCATCACCCTAAACGAGTTTCGCCACATCATGACGTTCTCCATATTTAAGGAATCATGGAATGCATTCCAGTTCTCTCATGACTGTACGCATGCTATGAAAGATTCTAAGCTTCAAAATCTCACCACCCAATTAGAGACTATCACCATGAATGAGTGTGATGTTTTTAATGAGTTTTATGCACGTTTGTCAGACATAGTCAATTCTAGTTTTAATTTAGGTGAGAAAATTCCTGATATGAGTGTGGTAAAAAATATTTTGAGATTCCTTCCAGCATGTTTTATCCCTAAATTCATAGTCCTGAATTCGTTGGGAATATTATATACTCTTAGGTTAGAAGAATTCGTAGGATACTTTCAAACTTATGAAATCCACGTGTTTCTAAAAACTGTTAAGAAAAAGGAAATAGTTATTGCTTTGACGGCCCAATACAAAAATAAGAAAGGAAAAGTTTATTCTTTGTCTGAATTAATTTTGAGCTGGATGATTTAGCCCTTTTTGCAAAAAAAAATCTTAAATTTAACAAAGAAAAATCTTTGAAATAAAATATTCTTGAGAAAAATAAAAATGAGAATGATGGCAAGAATGTTTGTGAGAAAGATGAGGTGAGATGTTATGAGTGTAAGGACAAGGGACATAAATCCCACGAGTGTCACACTAATCTAAAGAGACATAGCAAACGTAAAGTTTCACATGAGGTTACTCTTAGCGATAATGACGTCAAGTTTGTGGATTCCAGGGATAAATCACCACATGAACTTAATTTATGTGCGTTTATGGCAAGTAAGTGAGTACTTCTAGTTTTTCCCATGCCAATGAGAACATTTATAGATGTGAGAGCCTCGGAAATATTTCAAATCATTCTAAAGAGAGTGATAGTGAGGAAGTAATTTGAGTGAGGGAGAAGGTGGACCCAATAAATCCTTTTGTGAACTTTACACCAAAACTTAAAAAATAAAAAACCGTAATAAAGATTTATCTCTTTGGGTTTTTTTTTTTAGAAGGAGGTAAATTTTTTTAAAGAGTGTGAGGCATTGGTGAGTCAACTCCAGAAGGTGAAAGTTTTTTTATTCGAGTAGTTGATTGTTGTTGGTAGGGAGATGATCGATTTGACCAACACTATGGATAGTCTTACGAGATATCTTCAGTCTTCATTGGTGATGAATGAAAAACTTGAAGCCCATGTATCCCAACTAGAGATTGATCTCGAACGTGTCCGAGAGGTCAAGGTCACTTTAGAGGGAACATTTAAGAAGGTTAAAAAGATACTCCTCAGTCCCGTGTTAGGTAATGTTGAGAGGAAAGGAATAGATTATGATGATACATCCATTTCCAAAGTCGCACTTGAATCGATTCTCGAATTTATTATGAATCCTTATGGGCGTTGATCTAACACACTAAGGAGACCTAACCTAGCAAGGAGAGATCATCCTAGGCATTTTGAACGAAGTATACCCAATCCCGTTTATGTGTGTTCCCATTGAAAACAAAGAAGTCACCTTAGATAGTATTAGTTTTCTTATACGCGTGTTCCTCGGTATCCAACCACACAAGTTCCTACACATGTTCCTGCACGTACTCCCATATATTTTTTCCCACATGCTTTGGCATATCAACATTGAGATTTTGAGGGTTTTTTAGAGCAATTAGAGTATTTAGTCAAGACTTCACAATGTTTCATGGCGGAATTTTATAGGATGTCTTCTCCTTTTGAGAACTCCTCTAGGCCTAATGATTGAGGTCGAGACTTATTTTTAGAATAGGGTTAGTATCATGTTCTTACCCTTGTCCCTATTAGTATATTGTATTTCTATTGTATTCAAATATTTTATTTTGATAAATTTGAAAAAAAAATTGTTTTTTATGAAAAAGTTAAAAAAAAATCTAAAAAGACTTTTCGTTTTCAAGAAAAAGTTTGAAAATTTGAAAAATGTTTTATTTATGATAACATTTTTGAAAAAGTTAAAAAGATTATTGTATTTTCATTTTTCACCATATATGGATGAACATTTAAGATATGTGGATCGCCCCTATATTCCATCCATTCATGTGACCTTTTTTTATAGTATTTTGAGACATGGATTTGTTTCATTAGTATGCTTAATAATGTGAAGATAGAATTACGTTGTTTGCTAATGATTACTTTCTTTATGCTAGACTCTTTGTCATATCTATTCCATATGTGCATGAACTTTTTGAACATTGTACTTGCTTTTCATGAATACAAAATTCTCATCTCAATCAAGGTAATAACGAATCAAATGTAAAAAAAGATAAGTTGTGCATAAGAACCATTGCCTGAATTTCTTTTCCTGCAAAATATTGATTTATGTTAAGCAACAAAAAAGGGATACAAAAGAGAAATTATCTTTGCATTAAAAGCCACCATTTGCAAAAAGAGCAACAAAAGATTAATGACACACAAAAACATAAGTGTCAATGCCATTTATTTTATATTCATTGATTCCTCACTACATATGAGCATTATGATATCTTCAAAACATTTGAGAGTAAACTCTTATATATGTGAGATTTTGAGTGTGTTATAAAGTATAATATCACTCAGTTTCGCATAGAGGACTCTCTTGAAAATCAATGAATAATTTGATTATTGATTTGAGAATCATTTAAATTCATGGCATACAGCATAAGTTGACTAAATTTCATTTAAGTTCAACATTTTACACCTAAGGCTGAAATTGAGTTTTTTCTTTAGAAAAATCTAATGACCTCGTGAACCTATGTTATGAATGTTTATATTGATTTGCCTATGTTAAATATTCACACAATTACATTTCGTTTTTATGACTCAGTTATTTTGGTTTTACTCCATGGGGACTATACTTTTTGTACTTATATGCACATTTTATACGAATACTTTTTATACTTGAAAATGTTGAAAAAACTTTCAAAATAGTTGTTTGACGGGGGGAGAACACATTATTCCTTCTGGATATTCATCGCATGTTCTCTATTGATTATAGTTTTGTTGATATTTGTGTCTCTTCATGTGATGCTTACTATTCATTTTAGATTCTAACCCTTTGTCTATTACGGACAAAAGAGGGAAGAACAAATTGAGGGGAGTTTTTTTTTTAATCTTTAAAACTTGTTCGCATCACGTTATTTTTTGTTTCATATGTGTGCCTCTTACACTTTGATAATGATTTCATGGACTACACAAAATTAAGATAAAGTTATCTTAGGGGAGAACAAATTCAGTTGCAAACAAAATTTCAAATGTTCGTTTGGTTTTTTGGGTTTAGGAGGATATTAAGATACATGATCTTAGGGGTTTTATTATAATTTGGTTTTTGGTTTCTTGTTTTTGGTTTTTTATTTTGTACCGGAATAGCCTAGTGGGGAGATTTATGAGACCAATATTTTATAATTGCTCATATCTTAGAATTTTTGCTATTTTTGGCGTATCCCATTTCAAACCGAACACCTCATTCACATTGCCTCCTTGATCGAAGATATGTTAGTGATCGAGCACCGTTTTCGAATTTATCATCGAAACTTTATGGAGGTATATGTCTTGTGGTTCAATTTCTCAATTAAATTATATTCTGGGATGTCTATTTTTTACATTGAGGCTTTTTGATAAAAACTCAATTTTGAAATATTTTTTTATTTTTACCTTGTTCGAACGAGACTAAGAACTCGTTAGAATGAGCTTCAAATGATCATAGAGTGGTTATCCTCGGTCTAATAGGTACACTCTAGTTACCAGGTCGTTAGAATTCTGTTTGAACAAAAATGAGTTGTCGTTCGAATAAGACCTCATCTCATTAGAACGAAACTGGTTTTTCACTCAAACGACATGCTATTTTCGTTTGAATGAGACCACCACCTCAAAATCTATGTTTTTCTATAAAACCTATTTTGTTCATTTGTTTTGAAGAGTTTTGGAAAAATTGAATTCCCGTTATTTGAACCAAAAGGTCTCAACTTTGTTTTTTAGAAAAACACTTTTCTTTTACAAATAATTCATCCCATATATGATTTTTTGAGTTTGTTCAAACCCAAGTTTCCATACACTTCCATCACACCCTTGTAGAACTATACTTTACAACTGCTTAGTGGAGCCGAGGCTCTATGGCTAAAGAAGATAGAATTGTGTATACTGAGGTTAATCGGTGGATACCGAGGGAATATCGTTTCATGTGGACGGTGATAGACTGTGTCGTATTACGTGGTACATTTTGAAGACCCTACGTGTTATACTTAGTGGAGCTAAGTAGTCTGTTAGTCAATCGTGTCTGTGAAAATATTTACATTGTTGAATACTAGGATTTGCCCGAAATGAATTTTTCCTTATCTTCTTCGCATGGTTGGTTTGATTATTTGCGTAGTTTGGCATAATTAACTTGGAAATTATTGCATGCAAACATAATTTCAAATCAAGATAAAATTTGATTAAAATTTTAAATTTTTGTGTGCATAACCTAATATAAGAATATCTATATGGACCACGCTTTCTCAAATTGGTATCAAAGTTGCCTACAATCCTTTAAAATTTAGGTTAAATGGATAACTTGTATAATCGGCTACCTATTTTTAATGGGTCTAATTATGCTTATTAAAAATCTCGAATAAGGTCTTCTTTTAAAGAAATTGAGGTCCAATTTCACTGCATGTTTGGATTATTTGTGAAAGAGAGAGGACAACACCCACTTTGACCAATGGTGATGTCAAAGGTCCAAAACTTATCACCTCTTGAACAAAGGACGAACTAAAAGGGAGTTGTCACCCCTGACGAGTGTTGCCATATCATGACGAGCACCACATCATGGGATGCCATCCAGCTCACTCAAGAGGGCACTAATGCAGTGAAAGCTTCTGAGCTTCAAAATCTCACAACCCTATTTAGGACTATCACCATAAATGAGTTTGACACTTTTAATGAGTTTTATGCATGTTGGTCGGACATAGTCAATTTTTGTTTTAGTTTGGGTGAGAAAATTCCTGATACGAGAGTTGTGAAAAATATTTTGAGATCCCTTCCAACCCGTTTTATCCCTAAAGTCACAGTCCTGAATTCTAGAGAATATTAGATACTCTTAGGTTAGAAGAACTCATAGGAGACCTTCAAACTCATGAAATCGATATGTTTCCCAAAACTATTAAGAAAAAGGAAATAAGGATTTCTTTAAAGGCCCGATCCAAAAATAAGAAGAAAAAAAATTGTGAATTCGAGCCTTAATTTTATTGGGTGATTTAGATCTTTTTGCAAAAAAAATTAAAAAAATTCTCAAATTTAACAAAGAAGAGATTTTTGAGAAAAATAAAAATGGGAATGAGGGAAAGAATGTTTATGAGAAAGATGAGGTAGATTGTTATGAGTGTGAGGGCAAGGGACATAAATCCCATGAGTGTAAGACTAGGCTAAAGAGACAGGACAAAGGGAAAGTTGAACATTAAGCCACTCTTAGCGATTGTAACATCGAGTCAATGGATTCTGGGGATGAATCACCGCATGAACCTAATTTTTGTGCGTTCATGGAAAGTCACATGAGTACTTATAGTTTTTTTCTTGATAATGAGGACATTTCTAAATGTGAGAGCCTCAATGATGTTTCGAATCATTCTGGAGAGAGAGAGTGAGGGAGAAGGTGGACTCCAAAAATCTTTTTGTGAACTTTACACCAAGACTTTAAAAATGAAAAGGCGTGATAAATAATTATCTCTTGGGGTGTTTTATATAGAGAAGGAGGTTAATGTTTTAAGATAGTGTGAGGCGTCTGTAAGTCAACTCTATAAGGTAAGAGTTTCATTATGTGAACAGTTGATTGTTGTCGATAGGGAGGAGACCAATTTGACCATTATTGTGGCTAGTCTTATGATAGATCTTCAAGCTTCATTAGAGACTCATGAGAAATTTGAAGGTCATGTATCCCAACCCGAGATTGATCTTGAACGTGCCCAAAAGGTCAAGATCACTTTAGAGGACACATTTAAGGAGGTTGAAAATATGTTCCTCGTCCTTCGTTAGGTAATGTTGAAATGAAAGGAATTGGTAACGACAATGCATCTGATTCCAAAGTCGGACATCAACCAATTCACGAGTTTATGACAGATATTTATGGGCCTCAACCTAACCCACCAATGAGACCTAACCTAGCAAAAAGAGCTCATCCTAGGCATTTTGAACAAGGTAGACCCAAGACACAGTTTATGGTGGTTCATATTGCAAATAAAGAGGTCACCTTAAAGTGTTTTGTTTAAATCTAGGGATAGTTTCTCACAAGCGTATTCCCGAGTATTCTCGCGCACAAGTTCATACACTTGTTCTTATACTCACTCCCACACATGTTGCTCCACATGCTCCTGCACATTCTCGTATAGATTTTGAGAGTTTTTTTAAAGCAAGTAAAGTATTTAGTCAATACTTCACAATGTTTTATGGAGTTATTTAATAGGACGTCTTATCCTTTTTAAGAACTCCTCCAGGCCTAATGATTGAGGTCGAGAATTATTATAGAATAGGGCGATTATCATGGTCTTATCCTTGTGACTATTACTAGATTGTATTTCTATTATGTTCATATGTTTTATTTTTGATATATTTGAAAAAATTCCACAAAGATTTATTTTTTATGAAAAAGTTTAAGAAATCCAAAAAGATTTTTGGTTTTTGAGAAAAATATTTATTTTTGATAAAATTTTTGAAGAAGTAAAAAATATTTTTGTATTTTCATTTTACTACCATATATGGATGAACACTTAAGATATTCGGATAACCCCTACATTCCATACATTAGAGAGAATTTTTCATAATGTTTTGATACATGGCTTTATTCCGTTAGTGTGCTTAATAATGTGAGGATAGCATTACGTTGTTCATTGATGATTACTTTCTTAATTCTAGCCTCTTTTTCACCTTTATTACACACATGCAAGAACTTTTGAACCTCGTACTTTCTTATCATGTGTCAAATAAGATGTTCTCATCTCAATCATGCTTAATAACAAACTAAATGTAAAAAGAGATAAGTTGTTCTTTTAAGAACCATTGCCCGGATTTCTTTTCTCGCTATATATTGATTTATGTTAAGTAATGGAAAGTGGATATGAAAGAGAAACATTCTCTTTGCGTTAAAATCCGCCATTTGTAAAAGGAGCCTCAAAAGATTAACGACACATAAAAACAAAAGTGCCAAGGCCATTTATTTTTTATTCAATGATGCTTCACTACAGATGAGAATTATGATATCTTCAAAACATTTGAGAGTGAATGCATACATACATACATATATATATATATATATATACATACATATATATATATATATATATATATATACATATATATATATATATATATATATATATATATATATATATATATATGAGTGTCTGTGTGTGAAAGAGAGATTTTGAGAGTTTTATAAAGTATAAGATCAATGGTTTCGCGATCCCGTGCACCTATGTTATGAATCTTTATGTTGATCTGCTTATGGAAACTATTCACACAATTACATTTCATTTTTATTATTTGGTTATTTTAGTTTTTACTATTCCTACAACAAGATGAACCTGTGCAGGTAAAGAAGCTAGTCCAGGATACTAGACTTTGGTAAGCGACTTGGAACATAGGGACTATGACAGGAAAAAGGATGGAGTTAGTAGATACCATGATAAGAAGAAAAGTTAACATAGCTTGTTTACAAGAAACTAAATCAGTCAGTGAGAAAGTTAGAGAAATAGAAAATGCAAGATTTAAATTATATTATACAGGAAAACGTAAAAATAAGAACGGAGTTGGAATAATAGTAGATAAGAACTTTCAGGACGATACCGTAACCATTATTAGGAAAGGTGATGGACTTATACTTGTAAAATTGGTATTAGGTGAAAACATAATTAAATATAGCTAGTGTTTATGCATCCCAAGTAGGATTAGATGAGCACACTAAAGTACAATTTCGAGAACAAATGCATGAACTAATTCAAGAAATACCCGTGGGTGAGCAAATCTATAGAAGGGAGATTTTAATGGACATGTAGAAGAAAATCGTGTAGGATATGAGATAGTGCGTGGAAGATATGGTTTTGGAGATAGGAACGACGAGGGAGAGTCTATCTAATTTTACGATGGCTTATGATTTTGTATTAGTAAATACATGTTTTAAAAAGAGGCTTGAACACTTAATAACTTATAAAAGTGGAACGCATAAGAGCCAAATACATTTTTTTATTACTAGGAAAGGAGACCGATTAACGTGTAAAGATTGTAAGGTTATCCTGGGAGAGAGCTTAACCTCACAGTATAGGATAATGGTGTTGGATATAAATATTAAAAATCAATCACGAGTGCGAAAATTGAAGAATAATCCACAAACTAGGTGGTGGAACTTAAAAGGAGAGAAATTAGAACTATTTAAAGATAAAGTATTAAATGAAGCAACATGTAATACTAAAGGAGAGACTAATATAATGTGGAATAAGATGGCCACATGCATTAGGATAATATCAAAAGAAATTCTTGGAGACTCAAAAGGTAAGGGGCCACGGTCTAAAGAAACTTGGTAGTGGAATAAAGAAGTATAAGATATAGTAAAAATTAAAAGGGATTGCCTTAAAACATGGCAAAAAAATAGAAATGAAGAAAATTTTGAGAAATATAAATGGGCTAAAAAGGAAGTTAAGAAAGTGGTAAGAGGTGCTAAGTTAAAAGCATATGATGATATTTAGACAAAATTAGGAAAAGATGAAGGGAAAAAAGTATTTATAAGCTTGATAAACATAGGGACAGGAAAAAAAAATATTTTAATAACTTTAAGTGTATCAAAAGTGATGATTCGAGAGTCCTAGTCAAAAATGATGAAATTATGGAAAGATGGAAAAACTACTTCGAGAGGTTATCAAATGGAGATAATTGGAGTAGATTAGATATAAAGGAACTTAGGGATACTCGAGAAAATATATTCTTTAACAGAATTAGGACAACAGAGGTCAGGATTGCTCTAAAAAATATGAAAACAGGGAAGCTTTAGGATCAGAAGGTATCCCTATTGAGGTTTGGAAGTGCTTAGGGGAGTATGGAGTATCATGGCTTACAAAATTATTTAATAGAATTTTAATGACTAATAGGATGTCCGATGAATGGAGAAAAAGTATTTTTGTACCTATTTATAAAAATAAAGGGGACATACAAAGTTGTTCAAATTATCATGGTATTAAGTTAATGAGTCATACAATGAAACTTTGGTAGAAAGTGGTTGAATATAGATTGAGATTGAAGACAACAGTATCTGAGAATCAATTTGGGTTTATGCCTGGGAGGTCAATAATGGAAGCAATCTATTTATTGAGGAGATTAATGGAGAGGTATAGGGAGAAAAAGAAGGATCTTCATATGATTTTTATAGATTTGGAGAAGGCGTATGATAGGACACCCAGAGATATAATATGGTGGGTTCTACATAAAAGAGGAGTGACTCACAAATATATTGATGTGATCAAGGATATGTATGATGGTGAGATGACTACAATAAGAACATCAACCGAATAAAGTAGTGAATTTTCAATTAAGGTAGATTTTTGCTAAGGTTCATCATTAAGTCTTTATCTCTTTGCTCTTGTTATGGATGAGTTAACTGGACAAATACAAGTGAGGTGCCACAGTGTATGCTATTTGCAGATGATATTATTTTAGTGGACGAAATTAAGATGGGAATTAATGCTAGGATGGAATTGTGGAGAGAAACTTTAGAAACAAGAGGATTTAAAATAAGCAGAACTAAAACAGAATATGCAGAGTGCAATTTTAGTAGTAGCTAGTTGTAAATCTGTGCAATGTGCAGTCGAGGCGTAATGTTTGGAATATAACTAATAAGAAGAAACATGAATAAAAAATTTAGATCAATCAGATATTTTTTACCACCTTCCTTCAGACATTTATTCAAATAATACATGGATATTATGAAATTAAGAATAGTTCTCATCAATTTCTTGGAACCATACAGTCTAATGGTCACTGTCGTTTATGGTGGCCAACGTAGTGCTACCAAAAAGGTATGAGGTTGTAATCTTCATCATAACATAGAGTTGTAATATCTTTCGGGGATTCTGCGACAATGCTATTAGTGCTAGTGGCTTGTATTCACTTCTTTGATTTGCAGTTTCTTCTGCTACTGCAACTGCAGTTGGCTAGGGGTAAGCCATTTTTTATTTTATTTTAGCAAGGCATCTCCCCGTCAAGATATTATTGATATTAATAGACCCCTCACTTCCTTCCAGCAATGGATCCTCGAAATCAAACAATAGTCATTGTTTATATCTCCAGAGCCCTTTAAATTACCCCCCTCTAATCAACATTAATGGAGAAAGTTTGATTTTTTTTCACCGGTGTTACACTAAAACCTGTACAACAAAACATTTACATGAGTTTAAAACTCAATGTCAACAACCAAAAGCTATTACGCACATAATCGTGCAATTAAAAGCATGAACGCAAGAAATAAGAGAATATGTCAAGTGTATGACTCGTGTGTCTTGGTTTCATTATCGGATAAGATAAATATATCTTCAACTAAACTCTAATTAAACGTAGCTTGAACCATAAATAAATGTTGGTTGGAGGTTGAACAAATCACAACCACTGTCGAACGTATTTTATCGATCAGAAAGAAATAAAAATATTTTGAATATCACTATTTGTTGGGGCTGAACTCACAACTGTAAAAAAAAAATTATCATAGGCCTCAAGAAAATGTTATTCCATTACTTCAAATATAGTGGAAAGACTATCTACTTCTATCATAAAAAGTGTGAAAAGTGCAACTCATAAAAAGGAAGATATGTCGAAACGTGAGTTGATGCACAAAAACTTTAAAATGAAGGTAACAAATCAAAGAAGGGTGTTTGTTCACATACATGGTAATTAATTGAGCTACATTAGCATGTTGTTTTGCTAATCTATAGAAAACATCTACAGTCAAATTCAAATCCTTTTCTTTCTCCTGCGTAGATTAAGAAAAAGTCATTTAACCATGACTTTTTTTGGATCCATGAAATAATAATAAAGAAAAAGAGTAATTGATGTTAGTAATATTTCAAAACTTGATGAACAAAACTCTTCCCAATATCTCTTAAAGTCCAATTCCAGTTCATGTTTGTCACTGCTTGAACATAATAAAATAGAAAATGATATATTAAATAAGTGTATAATGGAATATCATAACACGACCCTCATATCCTTTTGAAAACTTATAAATCTATTGAGATGTGGATCTGATGCCAATATTCAATGAGGAGCCATCAGATGAATTATCCTCTAACAAATTTTTATAGATTTAAAGGTTTTATACAGTACAATAAATGATAGAGAAAGCCCATATCAACACATCAACTTCTCTATAACTTAGAGGCCTCAGCCTATTATAATCATATTGTCCAGAAATCCACAACTCTAAATTGAGTATATACCCCTCACATATATTTTGTAAAAATTCTGTGCATATACTTATATCGTGTCTGGTACTAACAATAATTACTTCTATTATTGTCATATTACAGAACCATATCTCCTTCAGCAACCCTCAAAAATAAACCTTCATTCCAAAAAAATCAAATCTCTAGCCAATAGATACATTTAATCTGGACATATTCATTGTTGCCTTACAAGACCATCATTAGCTTACGATATCTAGAAAGCCACAAACAGAAGCCTCATTAGTTGTCCAAAATAGGGCTTTGGCAATCTATTTATCCTCTATTTGTATTATATTATTTTTTTGTGTTAAGGAATGAGAAACAAAGCAGATAGCAACTAAAAAAGAAAAAAGGAAAATAAGGAAAAATAAATAAATTAAAAGGCCCTGAAACACTCACCACATCCTTTTGACAGTCTTTCCTTCGATATCCTTCTCAATGAATTAGTTCAGCTATACCGAAGCTATAGGAGAGAAAGGGGGTTTATTGAAAAATGAGAACGGGGCCAGTGATACCAAACAACACATATCACTTCATAGTTAATTGAATACTATTTTATGTCCCCAGCCTCTGAGAAGAGCTCCTTGATATATTGATTGGAACCCCCATAATCCAACTTAGTGATAAATATTTTGGTGCCAGTCTCAATGGTCAGCACTCGACTGGCTCGCGTTGGATATGTCACGATTTGATCTGTAAACAGGTCGTGGTACCACATTATATCCTTTTGAATACGGTGTCGTTCGGTTGGAGCTGTGATTCTGGAAACGACGGGAAGGTCTAGGGCTGGAGTCACGAGGTCGGCCTCTAGAATTAGGTTCTCCGAATTTCTTGTTCTTCTTTATCATATCATCTAGAGACATGTCCATGTTTGACATTTTTACAACCTACAAAACTTTTACCCTAGTCGAGGGGGTTTGTGTTAACCTCAAATTGTATTTGAGAGACGAAGAAGAAGAGAAAACATAAATCAATCAATTACCTTTGATTTGCATCAATATCAATTAATAGAATGAATATACAATTGAACCAAATACAGAAGATATGGAGCCCTATGATAGCCAAACAAAATAGATGAGAAAGAAGCGTAGAGACATTTCTTCCTCTGCTGCCATCATAAACTCCAGAAGATATTTGTTGATTTTATGAGTTGTACCCATCGATTTATTAAAACCTAGAGAAATTAAAAAGTCTACAGTCAGGAAATCGAAGAGACAAAGGCAGGTAGGGGATACATCATATTTCTTGGGTTTAAACATTTAAATTCCACACGAAGACTCAAGCCTACGATTTAAGAGAAGTGTCCATGTGGACAACTTCACTATTTAGGAGAAATAACTCCTTGTATTTCATTTTATAGTATATAAAGATAGGAGGACAAATGGAGATGTGGTGAAATTGGAGGGTCAAGAGATACCTAGAAATGATCATTTTTGTTATTTAGGATCGATTATCCAAAAAGATGGAGATATTAGTGATGATGTTACTTATAGGATTAGAGCAGGTTGGGTTAAGTGGAAAATTGTTACTAGCATTTTGTGTGATAGGCGTATACCTTTCAAGTTATAAAGAAAAAATTTATCGGACGGCCATTAGACCCGCCATGATATATGGAACATAGTGTTCGGCAACCAAGAAACAAAATGTGCAAAAAATGAGTGTGGCGGAGATGTGAATGCTAAGATAGATTTGCGGTAAAACTAAAAAGGATAAAATTAAAAATGAACAAATTTGTGAAATGGTAAAAGTAGATCATATAGAAGATAAATTGAGAGAAAATCGACTTAGATGGTTTGGACACGTCAAGCGTAAACTAATGAATGCTCCTATAAGGAAGAGTGATTTAATAAGTATTGATGGCAACACAAGGGGTAGATGTGGTCCTAAATTGACTCGGTCGGATATTATAAAAAGGGACATGATGTCATGTGGTTGAACCGAAGATATTGCACTGGACATTATGGAATGGAAAAATAGGATTCATGTAGCCGACCCCAAATAATTGGGAAAAGGCTTTGTTTATTTGACTAGGTTATTTTAGTTTTACTCCATGGTGGCTATATTTTTTGTACCTATATGTAAATTTTATACGAATACTTGTTATACTTGAAAATGTTGAAAAAGCTTAAAAAGCAGTTGTTTGACAAGGGAAGAATTCATCATTCCTTTTGGACATTCATCGCATGTGCTTTATTGATTATATTTATGTTGATATATTTGTCTCTTCATGTGATGCTTATTTTCATGTTTAGATTCTAACCCTTTTTCTATTACAGATAAAAAAGGGATAAAGTAAATTGAGGGGAAGTCATATTATTTTATTTTTCATTAAAACTCGTATGTGTCACGATAATTTTTTATTTCATGTGTGTAGGTCTTTTCTGTTTTGATGATGATTTCATGGACTATGCAAGATGAAGACAAAGTTGGCTTAGGGGAGAAAAAATTTAGTTGAAGACAAAGTTTCAAATGTCATTTCGTTTTTTATTTTGGGAGGAAAATAAGATACATTATTTGGGATGGTTTATTGTAATTTAGTTTTCAATTTTTACTTTGCAGCGTAATAGCCAAAGGGGGATATTTATAAGATCAAAATGTTATAATTGCTCATAGCTTAGGATTTTTGTTATTTTTTAGTGTATCCCGTTACGAACTGGAATTTCAAACCGAACAACTTGTCCGCATTACCTTCGCAATCATTAGAAGATATGTTAATGACCGAGCATCATTTTCGAATAAATATCTAACATTTTATGGAGGTATACATCTTGTGGTTTAATTTCTCAATTAAATTATATTCAGGGATGTCTATTTTTTACATCGAGGCTTTTTGGGAAAATAAATTTTAGAAATACTTTTTTTATTTTTTTTATCTTGTTCAAACGAGATTTAGATCTCATTATAATGGAATTTGGTTATCATTAGAATAAGATTCGAATGACTATTAAACGAGAATCCTCTTTATAAAAGGTACACTCTCGTTGAAAGGTCGTTAGAAGTATGTTCGAACAAAAATGAGTTGTCATTCGAACGAGACCTCATTTTGCTTGAACAAAACTGGTGTTTTCATTCAAACGGGTTGCTATTTTTGTTCGAACGAGATCATCGCCTCAAAATTCTTGTTTTGTTCTATAAAAACATATTTTTTCTATTTTTGGAAGACTTTAGGTGAAAACAAATTCCCAATATTTAATTGTAAAGTTCTCATCTTTGTGTTTAAGAATAATCTTTTCTATTCCAAATAGTTCATCCCATATGATTTGTTGAGTTTATTCAAACCCAAGTTTTCATACACTCCCCTGTGTAAATTAATACTCTACCGCTAATTTGTGGAGCCGAGACTCTATAGCTGAAGAAGATAGGATTGTGCATCCTAAGGCTGATTGGTAGATATCGAGGGAAGACCTCTTTCTGTGAATGGTACTGGACTGTGCCATATTTTGTAGTTGATTTTAAGACCCTGCGTGTTATACTTAATGGAATTAAGTAGTCATTAAGTTTATTGTGTCTAAACTCTTTACGGTGTTGAATACTAAGTTTTTTCGCAAAGAGGAATTTTCCTTATCTTCTCCGCATGTTTTGCGTGAATAATAGCACAGTTTGGCATAATTAACTTAGACATTATTGCATGCACACCTGATTGCTAATAAAGATAAAATTTGATTAAAAATTGAACTTTCTGTGGACGTAACCTAATATACAGAATATCCATATGGACCTCACTTTCTTAATTTGTGAAATATTTTCCTTCATCGTTCTTCAATATTTGCATCCACTTGCTTGTGAATTTATGCGATGATGAGGCTTTATTATGTGGTTTCGTTAGGTATTTATGGATGTATGCTTTCGAGCGCTTGATGAAAACATTCAAACATTACGTTAAGAATACATGGTATATTGAAGGGTCAATTATTGAGGAATACATAATTATGGTATCAATGTTATACGATTGGTAATATATTCCAAAACAAGAGCTAAGGTTGTTCAATACTTTAGAGAATGAGTGGTCATAGATATGATGCGTTTAAGGGTGAATTTCCATTTAGGAACCCTAAAAAGGTGAGACTAACTAAACTACAATACGAACAAGTAGCTCATTATGCCTTTGAAACCCAAGATGAAATTCAAGATTGGAGAGAGTAAGTAGCTAAAAATTAACTGGACTATTCTTGTTTAATTATATGTATTATCTACATTATGATCTAAACTCCAAAATTTTCCTTTAGGAAGTACGAGAATGAAATTGTCCAAAATCATAGGAGAAATTTCACGATGAATAATTTTGGGGAATGGGTATTAAAAGGGGTAATTTCCGCATCTTATGTGTGCTGTTATTTATTCATGTGTTGTAAAAACATGGCCTATACACATTCATTAATAAATTAAGATTCTAAAAAGAGGTGATGCATCTTCAAGTATTGTACGCTTAGCAAAAGTTCCCACCTTTCGTGCGAAAGAGTTTAAGAAATTCTGCACCAACTGTTTTGATTTCATCTTATACCCTTGTGAGGAAAAGATTTTGATGGTTAACATCGAAATTTAAATTTCAACCTTGATTACCTGTAGCTCTAGCAAAAGTGATAAAAAATCAAAAGATATGGTGATAACCTATTATGGGATTGTCCAACAAATCCTAGAACTCAATTATTTAGATTTCACGGAAGTGTAATATATTATGACTGGGTGAAGGTGGATGACACTATGAATGCTTATATAGTTGATCCTGACTTAAAACATATCATGATAGATTTATATAAGATGAAAATTACAGATCACATAGTCGACGAGCCTTTTATTTGTGCCTTTTAAAATGTAAAGAAGGTATTCTACTCAAAATGAATAAATGATGGTAATTAGTATATTGTTATGTATGCACCAAAGGGTATGACTACTTAAGAAGGTGCATTAAACTCTACTAGAGATTAAGTCTGCTCTGGATGAAAACCATGATTTAAAGGATCTTTTAGTTGATTTAGAGGAAGATTGAGTATCAAAATATTACTTTACCCTTGACAATCCTATTTTTATCTTGTTATTATATTGTCCCTTGGCAATCGTATCTATATCCAAATTGTAAACATATTATCATATTGGCGCTTTATTTTGATTTATGAACATTTACATTGAATTATGAATAATTATGAATTAACTAGGATAGAACGGTCCTTTAATTTTAATTGTCAAATACAAGGTGTCAATTTGGTTTGACTATATTTGTCTTGCCCTTCGTAACAAACATGATACCTAACTAGTATCCACATCTCTACAATAAATTTGCAATCTTTATTAGTTTACAGGTTAGGAAATAGCGGTTGGTCACCACATGTGAGTGGTATTCTAATTTGGATCAATTAATCACCAGCCATCCTTACATGTAAGACAATTAGTGAAGTGGCCAATGAGTGAGTGGTATTTTAGTTTGATTTATAAATGTTTTAAAATAATATGCTAAGATAACAAGTCAATGTGATATCAGTATTATGAAGTAGTTATAATATTGTCAAATTGAATATGAATTGGTTACTGAATATAGGGATTTTGGGGACTGCATAATTTGTTTTTATTAAATGGATATGTTAACGGCCACAATTTTTAACCCCCAATTTTTAAAAAAAATAATTAAATAACTAGTCATGGCCCATAACCGTGATAAGGTATATATTTACTTATTTTTTAAATTTTAGGGACATAAGTTAGGGTTGTGATCAAATTTGAGCACTATCCCATGATGGTCAAGGATCTAGGTAGTGATCACGGGGTCGCGGATTAAGGATGTGACCATGAAGCTAGTATTATGTCATGGAAGAAACCATTACTCCTAGTTAGGTTCATGAATGAGGTTTGTGCCCATTATTTTTCATCACGAAAAAAAGGGTCACGACCAAGGTCTATAACCAATGGCCCTGATCACTGTCAAGGTTCGTTACCATTACCGGTATATAGTGTAGGGTGATGAAGCTCTTTTGTTTCAATTTTGTTATTTTTATAATTGTTCGATCATGATCGACTTTGTAATTAATAAACGTTTTGAATGAAATAAAGTTTAATTTATTTTCAATTCATGTTTTCATCCTCCCATTTCAATTATGCCCATCATGTGTTCTTTGGTCTTACCTTTTAGGATTGTGTCATCACACTACTTTAGGCCTAGCACCAAATTCTAGCAAGAATGTACTTATTGGTTGGGCAATCCACTTATTTATGATTTTATCCAACAAACGTTATTAAATTACTTATTGCCAAGGGATTCCCCTATAGGTATTTAACTTGCATGGGAAATTAATAATATTTTCATGTTGTTAATTCCGAAACGTGTTACCATAAGATCATAAGTAAGTGTAATCACATCAATAAGGTATCAAAACAATGACCATATTGGACATAATAACTTTGCATTAACATTGGTCTGCTATTTGAAACAATCAATGCAAATTGTGTTAAATAACCTTGATAAAAAGTGAAGTACTTAATGTAAAAATCTATTGACAAACTAAGTTTAACTAAAGCTAATGGACTAAAAATAAGAAATTTAAGGTTTGATGAGTTCCAAGCCTGAGGGACCTCTCTACCTTCCATTATATACAGATGGTATCCCCCCTAAAAGTTAAACTTCCTTGGGCTATAGTCTCTGACCTTAAATTTCCTTTGATGAACATCATTGTTATACTATCTTATCAATGTTTACTAGTAGGTTACCAATATTTCAAAGGCTTGTTCCCTCCTCTCATCTGCCATATCAATATTTAATTTGATGATCTCATTGTTCATGTTTTGATCGCCAATGGTTGTTCTCATAGTTGGAAATGTTGACTCTAGCGATATTATGGCCCTTATTTCGTAAGCTAAGGTGAAGGGTGTTTCCCCGATCGACCTCTTAGAAGCTGTTCAGTATGCTTAGAGGA
Organism: Sambucus nigra; assembly: GCA_949130495.1. NCBI lineage: Eukaryota > Viridiplantae > Streptophyta > Magnoliopsida > Dipsacales > Adoxaceae > Sambucus > Sambucus nigra. Next base: position 380,938,934 of record OX422218.1, on the reverse strand, counting down.
CGTGAGGGAGCTCATTCACCCATGTGCCTTTTACCTATCCAGTATTTTCTTTATTCCATCAATGACTATTTTGTTGGAGGTCTCAGCTTTCCCATTACTCTGAGGGTAAGTTACCGAATTGTAGTAGTGTCTGATTCCTTGGTTGTTATAGAAGTCTTGGAAAGAAATTCCCTCTAATTGTGCTTCATTATTATAAATGAGCTTTACTAGCATGCCAAAATGGGTTACAATGTTCCTCAAAATGAATTTGATCATGTCAACATCTCTTATGTTCAACAAAAGTTTTGTTGAATCCACTTGGTGAAATAATTTATGCTGACTAGGAGGTATATTTAGTTCCCAGTAGATACACAATGTGTAAACCCCATTTCACAAAAATCCATGGGTTGGTTAAGGACTTGAGATCGCTAGCTAGATAGTGAAATAGTGGTAAGAACAGCTGGCATATTTTGAGCTTCTTCACATAGGAGATGATGTCTTTTTTCCTATAAGGCCACTAGTACCCTTATTTTATAGATATAAATTCCAAAGATATTTTGTCTGCATGACTTTCATGAATTCCTTCATGTAGCTCATAAAGTAATCGATCGACATCATTGGGATACACACATTACAAGTATGGCCCGGTAAAAAATCTTCTATGGAGTTTTCTTTCAGGGGATAGTAAAATGGGGAAACTTTTACCCTTATCTCATGAGATCCCTATTTATCCATGGGAAGCACATTTTCCCATAAGTACCTAACTATTAGGTACATCCAACTAGGAGCCTTATGGAAGATGAGTACTTGGTCGAGATTCGAATTCTTCTAGATGCTAGGTCGAGCCACATACTCCATCGCTCTTTTTAGGTAGGAGTTAATGGTCAAAGCCAAAGTGACTAGGCATCCACGTGGATGTTACTCCCCTAAGGAATTGTTGAAGTTGGACATGACATTTGGCGACTAACTCTTAGACTATCTAAAGGTAGGCTGATATGCGTTCTTTTCTAGTATTGTAGTCTCTTGAAATTTGATTATATATAAGCCTTGAGTCACAAAGTACATCAAGGTGACTAGTTCCAAAAGATTGATCTTTTCTCAGTCCTCTCATGAGAGCCTCATATTTCGCTTCATTATTTGATGCCTTAAATCCAAGTCATTTTCCTCACTCGAGGAAGGTCTGATTTGGGGTCACCAGTAATATTCCTATTCCATCTCCCTTGGTATTAGATGATCCATCCACATAAAAATTCCATTTATCATATTGGTTGGATTCTTTCATACTTTCTCAATTAGAAAGTTCTACTTATTTCTCAAGTTGATACAACCCGACGAATTCAACAATGAAATTTGCCAAAATCTATCCTTTTATTACAGTTTGGGTTTGATAGAGGATATCAAACCTCCCCAGTTCCACTGATGATTTGGACATTTTTCGACTAGGTAGGCCTTTCTTAGGATTACATTTAATGGAAAAGAAATTATGACTATCACGAAGTGTGCTTCGAAGTAGTGCTTTAGCTCGCATGAAGCTACTACGAGTGAATATGCTAACTTTTCCAGTGGGAGATAACACATCTCGGCGTCTATCAATATCTTACTAACATAGTAAATTAGGTCTTGATGCCCTTCCTTCTTACAGACTAATACCAATTTAACTGCATGGTCAGACATCAAAGATATATTGGATCCCTCAGATTTGGAACCGTGAGTAGAGGGGGTAGACTGGATCTTGTAGTTTTTAGTTCAAAAGGCATGATTGTGCAAAACTAGAGGCCAAGGGTAGTTATGAAAGATATTTTCTCCTATTCAGGCCCGAATAGAGGAACTCATTGATAAACATAATAAGTGTCTAAAATCTCATTCGTTCATGGATGCTTGTGGCATTGACCAACTAGTTGATCTTCGGTGGAAGAATTTATATTTATTACTTGCTTTATTTAGGTCAGTGAAGTCTATGAAAACTCTCTACTTTATGTTACTCTTTTTGACTAAGATCGAGTTTGAGAGCCACTTAGAAAATTGAATTTATTTAATGGACCTCGCCTCTAAAAGTTTCCCAACTTCCTCTTCCACTTCATTTGCCTTTTCAAGGGATGTTGTTGTGCCTTCTATGTAATCAATGGGAATTTTGGGTCTACGTAAAAATGGTGTCCCATTACTTCGGGGTCGATATTAGGCATATCATGGTTGCCAGGTGAACACATCTCGATTCTCCTTGGGGAAAGAAACTAGATCTTCCTTTTCCTGATTAGTGAGCGAGCTGCTGATTAGAAAATTATTTTCTTGGTGTGAGTCGTCAAAAATAACTTTTTGTAATGGTTTCATGACTCTATTAGTGGGATCCGCCTTATTTATTCTACCATCGGTCTCCAATACCTTAGTTGTTATTTTGAGGAGCGTCTCCTTCCATGTCCTCCATATTCTATTTTTTCTTTTCCTGCTTAGGTCTAATGGCCACGATAAATCATTATCGAGCAAAATCTTGGTTTACAAATATCTTCATTACCCTCAGTCAGTAATGCATTAAGCTTTTAATGCTATGTATATGAAACTACCCTCGTTAAATAGCGCCATCCTCATCCAATAATTGAATTGTATGGTTATTCAATGTCTACTACTAGGAATTCGATCAATTTTTAAGTGCTTCTAGCTTGTATTAGGAGAAAGACCTTTCATAGTGGTGTCATTTTTCTTCCTGCGAAACCAACCAAATGAATGTTCTCTTCTTTTAAACATTTTATCTTCAAGTTAAGTTGTTTGTATAGCTTTGGGTGCATTACCTCTTTAGAACTTCCCTGGTCCACTGGTAGCTTATCCACGTCCCGGTTGGAAATTTTGAATGTGATAATTAGCGCGTCATGATGTGGATTTATGAATCTAATCAGGTATTCTTTGGTGAAAACAATGTCGTTAGCATAGTCAATCTCCTCTAATCAATTATGCTTTCCGAAAGTAGGTTTGGTTGGGAGGATCTAGAAGGTTCCACCAACATAGTGATTTTTTTAACTCCATTATAATGGCATTACTTGGATCTAGTTAGGGCTTAAGGCTCTGTGAATAATCATGAACTCATATCCCGTATCCTCATCATCTAAAACGTTGTATGGATTTTGACCGTGTTCAGTGGAAACTTTTTTATTCTTATTATCTACATAGTCATCCAGGTTGGTTTACCTCTTCTAGATTCGACTTGAGAGATTTTCAATTCTCTATTTTGTACATATGCTTTTTATGATCTCTCAAGGATGTGTTACTCTTCGAAGGTTCTCCTGTCATATTTTTCAGCTACATGAAATACTGATGGCCCTTGTTCTTTCTTATATATTGGCTCTACAAAATGGTAATGATAGTGAGATGAGCCTTACTGGGGTTTGATTTCTCATCGTGCTTAGGTCCACCATTTATTTTATTCCCCCCCCCCCCCCTCCCGAAAGCTTTTTCCTTGTATAAGCTTTTATTCTCCTTTGGTCGACTTCTATCTTGATATGTGTCTGCCAATACATCCTCTACTTTGGCAAAATTATAAATCTGAGATTTAAGGTCGTTTATGGTGATATCCTCCTTCTTAGTGACAGACTAGTATAGCATAGAGATATTCAGTAAGCCTATCTTAAAGAAGGCGACCACCACTTGTTCGTAGTAGTCCTCCACCTCATTTGAGATATCCCCATATCGCTAACCATATTCACACAAGGTTTCTTGGGGATTCTTCTTCAACATGAGGAGGGATTCCATACTCTTTTCATGGGTGTTGCTAGTAATAAACCTTAAGGTGAAGGCCTCTGCGAGCTATTTAAAATCGGGGGTATATTAGTGTGATAGTTTCTCAAATAACTTTTAAGATAGGTCCCCCAAGATGAAAGGAAATATTCAGAACATGAGAGCCTCGTTATTATTCCAATAGTTTCTCAAATAACTTTTGAGATAAGTCCCCCAAGATGAAAGGAAAGATTCAGAACATGATAGCCTCGTTATTATTACAAAGCATGATGGCTTGGCAGTATTGGCAGACATTATTGGTGAGATCAATTTTCCCATTAAAAATCTTGAATTTAGGGGTTGTGAACTTCTTGGGAGGCTCAAAATCCTCAATTAATTGGGTGAACAGAGACTTTATTTGGTAGATGAGTGCTCTTTTGGAAGGTTCCTAGGTGTTTATGGCTCCTTGGTGGGCAGTGTGATCATCCATCTTCCTTCGTATGAGGTTGCAAAGATTCGTTTTATCACAACGACTACTGTGGAGATCTTTCCTACCTTGTGATCCCTTTTAAAGGAAAGACCTTGTTCACGTTACGAGATCCTTCCTCGACTACAATTCTTACTCTCTTGAGGGATAAGGGTGCAGGAAAACTCATGACACTTGTATTTTCCTCCATGGATCTCTTGCTCCAGATCACTTTGGAGGAGGGCATTCTTCTCTTGTTAGTGGCACATGGATGCGTTCTGTTCACATAGATGCTTTTCGTAAGCATTAATAAGCTGAGATACTTTTTGGATTGTAGTGGCTCTATGTTCTCCAAAGTTTGATCCTCATGTGGAGAATAATGGGATTTGGGTGTATCACATATCCTGTTGGGTTGGATCATAGATCTGATCTTAGTATATGCAAGTTCATTCTAATTATCTTGGTGACTATTGGGATATAGCTAATGTTGACTGTGTGAATAAGACATGGTTGTTTGGGAATTTTAATGTTAATAAAGGAAACTCATTTGTACATATAGAGCCCACTATTTCCTACAAATGGTATGTGGATTTATGGGTCTTACCTTATATATACCAAAAATAAACAATAAAAAAATAAAGAAATCAACGGGCTAGATTAAAGAGAGAGGTGAAAAAATAGGATTGAGACAAGGAATTAATGTTGTTTGTCTTGAATGATGCCTACATCCACAGGTGATGTGAAGGTATTTATTATTCTGTCATTAACAATGATGGGTACAAACTCTCAGATTATCTTTATCCATAATCGATCGGTTCTTCCTTTCTCAGGTGGGAGGGTGTGTTATTTATAGGAGAGAGAGAGAGAGATAGAGAGTAGGTGGATAGGTAGAGTACCTTTATAAATTAGGCAATTGCATCTTTTTATATTTTGAAGGTAGTTGATGAAGGTTTAATTACAATCACCTGAAGGGACTACCCCATGTGTGTGTAATGGGAATGTACATATTCCCCTACATACCCCACACACGTGTATGGTGATTCAAGATAATATTTTCAATTTATTATGGTCGGTTGCCTAGCCTACCAGGAGTAATGTTGAGCCGACTAAGAAGATGATGTGTCAATCATGTTCAGTGAGTGAACTGAGCTTCTTCTGATGATAGGTATCACAATACCATTGGTTCAAGAGACATTCCATATTTATGATACAACAAAATCCCCCAAGACTTCATTCATGACAATAACAGGTAGTAGCTTCTCTGGAGTAGTAGATCTCTGGAGTGTCTTGGAATATGGAATGAATAGATATAATGTTAAATGGTAAGGATTGATTGAGTTTGTAGAAATCTGGTCTTTGACCCTTGTTTGTAGCTTGTTTAGTAGAGAGTATTGGTCTGCAGGCGATCCCATATAGCTGATGTTTTATGATTTCCTTCTCCTAGTTCAGTGGCAGTTTTGTAAATACAAGTAAGTTTCGAAAAATAAAGCACTCCAAGAGTATGCTAGTAATAAACTACCTCTGGCGATACAACACCTTCAGAACGAAGGGTCAGGTATGTTTATCCATAATTAAACTTTAAAGAACTGTACGAACGTCTTACATGCCTATAAAATGATAGTTTCGAGCTTTCATTTGTTTGTCTTTTGCAAGTTGTTACAAGTGTAGTCGCATCATTTTGACGAGATTTGCTGAAAAATGGTTCTACTAGTAGTTTAGTCTTACGATCACGTGGTCTATTGTTGCCTAAATGATTTCACATACCAGTTACCAAGGTTGGACGAGCTGGGGTTGTTGAGTGAATTTCTTGGTCTTGGTCTGCCCTAAAGGCGAGAATCATACGTGAAGTAAGTTTGATGAATTTCTTATTATTGATCTTCCCTAAAGGTGAGGATAATACATGAAGTAATTTTAATGTACTTCTTGTTCTTGATCTTCCCTAAAGGCGATAATCATACATGAATTAATTTTAGTGTGATCTTATTGTTCTTGATCCACCCTAAAAGAGAGAATCATATATGAAGAAATTTTTCGTTCATGACCTCATGACGGGATCATACATGAAGTTATGTTTTTTGGTTGTTAATTTCTTATGTGTTACTGAGATGTCTTCGACTTTGACATATGTATTACTGAGATGTCTTCGAATTTGTTGTTGGCAAGGTTTTTGGCACATCTCCCCATAATTTTTATTGATAGTATTTCTTTAGGTGGTCGGCATTCCAAAGAATTTTGAATTTCTCTCCTTCCATGATTTTAACTCTATAAGTTCTTGGTTGGACAATAGCAGATATTTAGTATAGACCATACCAGTTAGGATCCAGCTTGTTCCCTTTCTGAATGATCTTTTTTAACAAGTAATCTCCCTCCTTTAGAATGCTCGATTTTACTATTTTGTTGTAAAATCAAGTAGTTTGTTGTTGGTATGCTTCCACCCGAAGTGTTACATGTTATCTAACTTCTTTTACTAGATCTAGATCTAGTTATCTCATTAAGGCTCTCTTTGGTGAGTCAAAATTTATAACATGGTGACTGGGTAGACCAATTTTTGTTGGAAATACTACTTGTGTTCCAAAGGCCAACATATAAGGTGTATTGCATGTTTCCATCCTCAGCATTGTCCTGTATGCCCATATAACACTTTGGAATTCGTTAATTTAATTTCCTTTATCATTATCCAGTCGCTTTTTTATTCCACCGAGCAAGGTTTTGTTCATTACTTCTGTTTGGTTGTTATATTGAGGATGGATATGTGCATAATGTATTTTTTTTATTTTAGAGCGCTCACAATATTCTTCAAACTCTTGATTATCAAATTAAGTGCCGTAATCGATGATGAAAGCATATGGCATCCCATATCGAAAAATGATGTTCTTCCAAATAAAGTGGAAGACATTTTTGTACGACATTTCCACTAAGAGTTTAGCTTCCACCCACTTGGTAAAGTAGTCTACAGCCACGACAAGTACTTAGACCTGCCTCTGGTCTTTTGTAAAGGTCCGACCAAATCGATTTTTCACATTGTGAATGACAAGGGAGATGTGATTGGCATAAGAGAATCCCCGAAATTCTTGTGAATGTTGGCGTATTTTTGGCTCTTTACACACCTCCTGACGTAATTTGTTCAATCAGCCTTCATTGTGGTCTAGTATTAGCCTTATGTTTCTACTCATTTTACCGTGATCTGCCCATTGAATGTGCTCCATAATCATCTGCATATACTTTTTAATCGAGTTATTGAGTTCGAATGGATGGACACATCTGAGTAATGTAATTATGAACCCTTTCCTGAATAGGATTCCTCTCACAATAACATATCTTATTGCTTTATACTTGAGTTTCTTAGATTCTTTATGGTCAACTAGGATGATATCGATCTCTAGGTATGCTTGTATTGGATCCATCCATGATGGCCCTAAGTCTAGTTCAATTATATTGATATAATCTTCATCTGTGCTCCAGTGTGTGAGGATTTTCACTAGAACTTTTTCTCAACTTTGTCTTTTAAGAGGATGCCAATCGATAAAATTCACGTGGTCGAGCATTTTTTTACCTCAAAATTATGACCATCTTAACCGCTAGTGGTGCGCTCTAATAAAGCTTATGATTCAAGTGCAAATCAATCGCAACAAGTAATATCCGGTAAGTACGTAATCGTGATCCACATGGATTGAAACACTCCTAAGAGAACAGAATTAGGTTAAAGGGGTTCTCAAAACGCCACAAAAGTTAAAGTGTAAAAGATGATTTAATAGTTAGGAAAAGTGATTGAGGGTAATCTCTAAACTAACATGCTATTTGATGAACAGTTAATTAATTAATTAATTAATAATTACGGAACTATGAAAAGAACTAAGATAAGCTTGAGTTCAAGATATTGAAGGGATCGAGGATCATTCTCCCACCTCGGATTCACAAACAAGGGGATTATAGGGCTTGGTTGAAATTAATTCTAATCAAGCATAACTAATTAAGTCTGAACATCAACCATGTAGAGACTAAACTCAACAATGGAGGATTAGGGGTTAGTTAGTTATTGCTAGATGGGTTGGGTTTGTAGTAAAGCTTCAAACACTAACCCTTGCATGACAAGAGAAGTTAAGAAACTATGATACTCCAATACCAACACAAGAAGTTCCATTAGAACAATTATAAACCAAACCCTAAACATGAAGTTCAAGCATCCAAGGTGGAATTATGATCCTCAATAATAAGTCTAGCTACTCATAATTGAAACTAAACTACACATGCTAGTTAACAAAATAAATAAGTTAGTTATCTAGTTTAAACACAAACCAATACAAGAGATGGAATTAAATGCAAATTAAATCTAGTAGAACAAGTAGAGAAGAAGTAAATGAACCTTTCTTGCATTAATAACCACAATTCAACTAGTAATCAAAGCTTTACAAGTGGGTAGAAACCATAAATGAACTTGACCTAGGAGAGAGAAGAGAGTGTTTTCTATATATCCAAATATCTAACAAAAGTAATCTATATCTACAAAGGAGGAAAAATAAGGGATATATCCCAAAAATCCAACCAAAATGGCAAACTAGTAATAAGAAGAAAGCTGGAAATGCAGGGCCGAATCGATTCTGTGGCAAATCCGAATCGATTTGGAAGTGTAGAGATATTGCCCTGTTTGAAACCGAATCGATTCGGCTGATTCCTGAATCGATTCGGGCCTGCTCAAAAAGGAAGGTTGCACAACTTTGGAATTATTTCTCCCATGTTTCACTGAAACTTCCGTAACTTCTTCGCTCGATATCGGATTCAAGCATCGTCAGACGCCACGCGAAGATAAGAAGATGGACTACAACTTCCGTGAAGAAATCAGGATCAAAACCCGAGTGATGAAATTACAAAAATTCCCCCGACTGTGCAAGTGTCTACGAAACTTCTCCGGATCAAAACCAAACTTCCCAATATGCATTCCCGAGACCTATAAAAGCTCAATAAAGACACATACAAAGTATATATGATGAATTCAAGGGTTAGTCAATAAATGAGTATAAGAACCGAGAAATACATGCATGGGAATGCTAGAATGTACAAATTAACGGGGTATAAAATACAATAAAAGTGACGAATCACACCCCCTAACTTATACATTGCTAGTCCCGAGCAATGAAGTATGAAGAAAAAAGGGCCAACAACGCAACCAAAATAGAAGAAATATGTACATAGAAGGAAAAATGCCACTTTCGCGGGGGAACGATTGCATTTAGCATATGCAATAAGCCGTTTAAAAACCCCTAGGTGGCCCTAGGGGACAAGTGAGGTCTCGTGAGGGTTTCCAGGGATGACACCCACAAACATCAAATCAACTCATACTATGATACGGTAAAAACCAATGTGTATCTCAACAAATATCTAAGAAGAACAATTTATCAACAAAGTGAACAAAGCTCACACAAAAGACGGCAATTATCAGCATTAAATAAATATCTTCAATAAAAATCAAAACCATGGAAATGCTAAATAAGTGGACACATGTGGTAATTTAGATTTGGCAAAACTTTCAAAATCCATAAAAATGCTAAGGCATGCATACTCAAGTTCTCTCCGATTGTTACACTCAACAAATGGAACACTCAGAAATGGGATGTAACACACTCGGGACATGCGGGCATAAAGACTAATTGTAAAAGGAAGCTAGGCCACGCACATGTCATCAACGAAGAATGCAATATAAAAGTGAAAATTACAATCTCATGAAAGGATATCGCATATTAACCAAGAGAAAAGCATTTAAACAGATTATCGCTAATGTTCGACCTTTGAATCACATCACCCTAGGATCAAATAGGACTTTTAGGGTATAGAATTTAGGCTAGGTTAGGGTAAGAAATGGAGGAATGTATATACGGACTCAAAGTGTTCGGGATGAAAACTCAAGATAATGGAAAAATGAGAGCAATATCAAAATTGAAAAACGAGATACAAAAAGGCATTAGATATATCATCGGGAGAGTAACAAGAATTTTTGAACTATATACACAACATATACAACTTTCTCTTTGTTTTCTTTTCTTCTTTTTCTCATGTTTTCTTTTGCTTTTTGCTTTCTCTTTTTCTTCACTTTTTTCGCATCACCTTTCTTTACTTTTCAAACTCTCATATGCCTAAATTGCAACCACACTACAAAATATCATTCAATCCCAAGCAACATTCCAAACAAAGGTATGTAAGGTAATATGTATGGCTTAAAACTCCAATTTGGAGTCGGTTATGGGATTTTGGGTAATGAAACGAAAGGCTAGTATTTAGGCTCAAAGGGGTTGACTAGGGAAACATATATGGTGAGGTCACGGCTAATATGGGTGATATAACAAAGATTTCCTATGATCATTTCATAAAGTTTCATGTGATTCGCGGGACTAAACACCATTGAAAATCATGCTCAAGTGTTAAATCAATTAATATGCAATCAAATGAAAAGAAAATGAGATTGACAACGATTTCATTGACAAGAAAGAGATAGATAGGATGTATATGCTCACAAATGACGATAAATCTCAATTTTCACTTTTGTAAGGGTATAGCATGCGCCTTAAAATAACGACTTTGAAATGCTTTAAACCAAATCATAAATAATTATTTGTGTATATGCTCAAAGCATCACAGTTTAATTTTATGAGGCTATTCATAATGCAAACAATAACGGGCTAAAGGCTAAATAAATCAATGACTCGAAGCATGCTTCATAGCTATACAATAGTATATGTCGATCATATAAGTAATCATAGCAGATATGAGAGAAAAACAAATTTATTATTTTTTTTATTTTTTTAATAAATAAATAAATACTAACATGATAATTGGTATCAAAAATGTAATCCATGACCCCTAACTTGAATGAAACATTGTCCCCAATGTTAGTAGGGATAAAAAGGGAAAAGGGGTTAGAAAATAGTCACCCCGTAAGGAGTAACTCGAGAAACGCGCAACGGCGTGCCTTTTACATGTTAGTACCAAAAACAGCAATATATACAAAAGAGATATATACAAGAACAAATATGAAAATGAAAATGAGTAATTTCATTAATAATAACAATTTGTGTACATGGGGCACAAAAACCAAAATTAGAAAATACACTAAATGTACTCTCTCTTCCCCACACCAATACACAACAAAAATGTTACAAACCCAAAAATCAAAATAAAGAACCACAAAAGTCAGCAGCAGAGAAAACGGGATGGCAACGCCCTACATATGATTCGGATGGCGGCTCGAGGACTCGGGCGAGGTGGGGTCACGAGGGGCATAGGGATCATAAAGGTAAGGAGGCACATCAGCCTCGCCCCCAAGAATATGAACAAACAAATCCATATGTGCCCGGGCAATCATGGAAGTATCTCGTCGATAGTCAGTCCGGAACGATGCAAAGTTCGTCATATAAGTGCCCCGAAACTCGGTAAAATCAACTTGCAACTCATCCATCCGCACCCCAAGATATGTAATGGGGTCAACAGGAGGTGGCACAGGAGGTGGGACTGGATGAGGCACTTCCGGAATATCCGGCATAGGAGCATCAGGGGCATCAGGAGCATCAAACATACGCTTTTTCCTCCTCTCCCAATAATCTTTTCCCAAACTCTTCTCAATGGACTTTTCGCCAAGCATCTTGGGGAGGCGAGGAATGTTATCCGTTCCCGCCGCCTCGCACTTAGCGTCTCTATAAATTCGGGAAACTAGACGCCCGTACGGGAGGGTAGTGGTACCCTTATCACAATAAGCGACCTTCAGCATCCGCTGAAGTACTAAGGCGGGGAGGTTGACTATGGAATTAGCGTCTAAAAGATGGTAAAGGAAGTGGGCCTAGGCGGAGCGAAGAACAACCTTGGTTTGGGTAGGCGTGATGGAATTAACAGCAACAAGGTGGATAATACGGTGGTTGTCGGGCATAAGAGAGGTGGGGAATGTTTCCCCAGCCCAAACATTCCCTGGCGCCAGACGCGCAATAAGGGTCTCATTCGACAGCTTACCCTCGTCGGAGAAAGGGTAATCAAAATCCTCAAGGTTATCATCCCCGGTCAGATGCAAAGCCAAGAGAGGCTTGGAAACAGGAATTCGCTTACCCCGCACGTAAGCCTCAAAATTTACGTCCCCAGATGGGACGAGAGACGCATAGAAACGAAGAACATGCTCTTCATTGACATCACCCCCCTTTGCAAGGTGGGCTTCCCAATTAAACTTCTGAAAATACCGACGAACAGAGGCGGGGAAATCCTCAAGGTGCACAGGCCTCTCAATAGAAATTGGGCGACCTAAAGGAAAACTAGCCTGGAACCAGTCCCTCTCCTGCTTTGAGCGAAAGGATTCGAAACCTCCCCGACCCAAAATTGCATTGGATGTGGGCTTGGAGATCGAAGGAACCTAAAAAACATTAATTCAATACACACGCCATAAGTGCGATGCATAAAATCAAAGTAATCGTGAAATTTGGGGAACTAGGTTCAGACGGTGCGCGTAGGGAAAAATTAGTCGAGTAGACGTAACCGACGCACACCACACTCAAACAAGGATAATTCAACAAGAATGTGCGAAAAAAGGTGCGAAGATAGAGTTTTAGCGCACAAAATCTTCACAGAGGCATTTTATCGAACATATAGTGTGCAATGTATGGAAAGTAGGGTGAAAATGACATCTGAATGTGAAACAACCCCAACAAATACAGCTGAATCATCAAAGCAACATAAATAAGTTGTATTTGTTGGATTCATATCATAAACAATGAGAAAATATGGAGTTTCATGTAGAAAATGTAGGTTTTTACAAGAATCCATTTATCCCTACTTTCATACCAAGAACACTAAATACAATTTTGAAATAAATTTAAGAGGGTTGAATTAGTTGCCATTGGATGAGGATGCCTTGGATGAGGAAGCGATGAGGGTGGAAATGAATAGAAGAAGTGAAATGATATGGGAGAGGTGGAGTTCGAAGGTTAAGAGAGAAGAGAAAATGAGAAGTGAAAATAAAACAGATGAGGGAATTTTAGATGACCTGGTAAATCGAATCGATTTTGTAGTTAAACCGAATCGATTCGCTACTCTCGAATTCCACACTGTCTAAGGGCGAATCGATTCGGTAGGGCCAAATCGATTCGGATGAAGAGACCTGACACTTTGGGTTAACCGAATCAATTCAGCATTAATGCGAATCGATTCGCAAACCTATAATTGGATACTGGGAAGGGTCGAATCGATTCGGTGATTAACCGAATCGATTCAGATACTGAGTTCCAACTTGCTGCTTTGCTAAATTCCTAAATCTCATGAAATTTGATCATTGGGCCACCTTCAACTGGATTTCTTGGACCAATATGATATATCTAATGTATGTAACTGGTCCGGAACCAAAAAATGCAACCCCACAAGTGCCGAAGGATTCTTGGCACCAAAATTAAGAATTTATCGAACCTAATCAACCCTGCTAACGGGGCTGCTGCATACGATGTCCGGTTGTAAATCCGCAGATATTATTAGGATGTAATTTACTATGTGAACAGCTATTCTTCCCATTCTTCCAACTTCGTTCCAACTAAAGTTCACACACTTAACAATTATATCGGGTTCTAGATCGGAAGATATGATACCTATCAAAAATGGACCACCCTGACCATTTGACCCCTGTTTGGTTTTGGAACTCGGATTAATATTTGAAAGAGGGGGCCATGGGTTATTAAAGTGACGGATCGGTGGGTCGGTACACAAATCGATAGAAACATCATCTACCCTGTTTTCCTCTGAGCAACTCTCCTTACACGAGATTGGTGACTCCATGTAAATGTCAATTTCGGATATGATAGAGTCGTCAATCGGAATGAAATCATAATTGCCTAATTCATCCCTGATTTCATGGTTTTATCCTACGCCAATCTCTCCTAGCATGTCAAAACACACATCTAACACACACCATTCAATTTCCTCCCTCGCAATTTGATCATCTTCCACACACACCACTCCAACAAAGCTCACTTCCTTAACACATTCATCCTCATCACTCGAGAGGTGCGACACATTGAAAATATTGACATCTAATGTCATATTTCCAAAAGACAAGTTCATCTCACCGTTCCTATAATTTATCGAAGCATTCGCGGTCGCGAGAAATGGTCGTCCTAAGATGACGGGAGGTTGATTGTTGGGGCTTAAAACTGGATGGGTATCAAGAACGATAAAGTCAACCGGGAACACGAAGGTGTCTATCTGGACGAGGATATCTTCCAAGACGCCCCGTGGAATTTTAGTGGAGCCGTCGGCCAATTGAATTCTATTTTTTGTTGGACTAAGTTCTCCTAAACCCAATTGAAGATAAACCGAATACGACAAAAGGTTCACACTAGCTCCTAGATCAATAACTGCGTGATTAATGGCGAAGTTTCCAATCACACATGAAATAGTTGGACACCCTGGGTCCTTAAATTTTGTAATCGTGTTATGTTGGAAAATGGAACTAACCTGTTCAGTCAATTCCACCTTTTTTCGAGAAACATGATTTCTCTTAACGGTGCACAAATCTTTCAAAAACTTGTCATAGGAAGGGATTTGCTTAATCGCATCAAGGAGAGGGAGATTGATTTTTACTTGTTTGAATGTCTCCATAATTTCTTGATCTTTGTTGGGTTTAACAATGGGAAGGAGCTATGGACAAGGGACTGAAATTTCTGACTCCTTGGTCGGCGACTTATCTCTTCTCTTTTTACGAGTCACTTCACTCTCTCGGGGAGTTATTGTGACCTCATCGGATTCTTTCGGGGAAGGTGGAATTGGATTTTCAATCACCTTCCCACTCCTAAGAGTGGTGATGGAATTATCTTGTTCCATAGACCTACATTGAGCAGAAGAAGGAGTAAAAATATCAAAATTCATGCTATTTTGCCCAATGGGCCCTTGAGGTTGTGACGGGAATTTTCCCTTTTCTTGGACACTCAAAGCTGCAACCAACTTGGAAATTTCTTTTTCAATCCTAGCATTTGTGTCTTGTTGAGAAGTCATAAAAGATTGAAAAATTTCTTCCAGACTTCTCTTGTTCGGGTGCGCGTAGGTAGGTATAACTGGTGGAGGTGGTCCCGTAGGAGGACCTTGCATTACAACTTGAGGTGGAGGATTTTGGTTATACGGTTGTTGGTAATTCTGAGGCGGAGGAGGACGAGATTGTTGATATTGGTAACCGAGTTGGTTACCCAAGATGGATTAAACCCTTGGTCGGGAACGTTTTGGGACCTTCTAAAAACTCCCATAGCGTTCTCTTGGTCATGGAGGATCACTTTGTAAGCCGGAATAGTGGAACACTCTTGGGTCGAATGAGCATCAGTGTCGCAAATGGCACACAACTCCTCAATTACAGATTGAATTTGAACAACGGGATCTCGACCCTTCGACCAAGCTCCTTAACTTTCTTAGATAATTTATCTAATCTCATTTTCATCTCATCCTCGTCAGTGAGGTGATACATACCAGGGTTAGAAGAGGACAGAATTGAAGGTCGCGAATTTGTTTTGTTCGAATCTGAGGTATCCCACGCTTGGGTGGTCTCGACACAATATTTGAAATGCGCCCACGCATCATCGGGATCTAAACCAAAGAACTCACCGGAGGACATTATCTCCACCATTTGTTTCGCATTAAGTGTATGCCCATTGTGGAAAAATGAGATTAATCTCCACTTTTCGAACCCGTGATGTGGGAATTTATGAAGTACCTCATTAAATATCTCCCAACATCTCTCGAATGATTCACCTTCAGTTTGAGAGAAGGTTTGGATTTGACTCTTTAAAATGTTGGTGCGATGAGTTGGAAAGAATTTCTTCAAAAACTGCGCTTACATTTCGCGCCAACTCCCGATGGAATTAGGAGCTAAAGACCAAAGCCAGGTTTTGGCCTTATCTTTTAAGGAAAACGAGAAGAGTTTGAGTCGTGTGACATCTAGAGGACAGTTTTGATCGCTAAAAGTAGCGCACACTTCCTCAAACTCTCTAACATGAAGGTACGGTTGTTCACTGTCCATGTCGTGGAAAGTAGGAAGTAATTGAATCATTCCATTACGAAAATGGAATTGCGCGGCATTGAAGGGAAAAATGATACAAGACGGAGAGGTGGTCCTCTCCGGTTGCAAATAATCACGCATGGTCCTATACAGGGGTTCGGGTGCAACCCCCTGACTGTCGTGCTCACTAACATTGTCGGCCATGGTCGTGGGATCGGAGTGGTCCCAGGTATAAGAAGAAGACGAGACCAAACTAGAACGAGAAATTGATGCTAAAGGTCTCCAATAATTCGAGGGTTCACTAGACAACGAGGGTTCACGAATAGGATTTAAATTGCTACTACTTGCGTCTTTTATTTACTGAATTTTGGATTGATATTTGGAAACCGTGATATCACGGTGACCACAGGGAATGATAGTGTAAAGAAAATTTCTTAAACCTAAAATTGTTGCCAATCCCCGGCAACGGCGCCAAAAACTTGGTGCGCTCTAAACAAAGCTTATGATTCAAGTGCAAATCTATCGCAACAAGTAATATCCGGTAAGTACGGAATCGTGATCCACGAGGATTGAAACACTCCTAAGAGAACAGAATTAGGTTAAAGGGATTCTCAAAACGTCACAAAACTTAAAGTGTAAAAGTTGATTTAATAGTTTCGAAAAGTGATTGAGGGTAATCTCTAAACTAACATGCTATTTGATGAACAGTTAATTAATTAATAATTACGGAACTATGAAAAGAACTAAGATAAGATTGAGTTCAAGATATTGAAGGGATCGAGGATCATTCTCCCACCTCGGATTCACAAACAAGGGGATTATAGGGCTTGGTTGAAATTAATTCTAATCAAGCATAACTAATTAAGTCTGAATATCAACCATGTAGAGACTAAACTCAACAATGGAGGATTAGGGGTTAGTTAGTTATTGCTAGATGGGTTGGGTTTGTAGTAAAGCTTCAAACACTAACCCTTGCATGACAAGAGAAGTTAAGAAACTATGATACTCCAATACCAACACAAGAAGTTCCATTAGAACAATTATAAACCAAACCCTAAACATGAAGTTCAAGCATCCAAGGTGGAATTATGATCCTCAATAATAAGTCTAGCTACTCATAACTGAAACTAAACTACACATGCTAGTTAACAAAATAAATAAGTTAGTTATCTAGTTTAAACACAAACCAATACAAGAGATGGAATTAAATGCAAATTAAAGCTAGTAGAACAAGTAGAGAAGAAGTAAATGAACCTTTCTTTCATTAATAACCACAATTCAACTAGTAATCAAAGCTTTACAAGTGGGTAAAAACCATAAATGAACTTAACCTAGGAGAGAGAAGAGAGTGTTTTCTATATATCCAAATATCTAACAAAAGTAATATATATCTACAAAGGAGGAAAAATAAGGGATATCTCCCAAAAATCCAACCAAAATGGCAAACTAGTAATAAGAAGAAAGCTGGAAATGCAGGGCCGAATCGATTCGGTGGAAAATTCGAATCGATTCGGAAGTGTAGAGATGTTGCCCTGTCTGAAACCGAATCGATTCGGCTGATTCCCGAATCGATTCGGGCCTGCTCAAAAAGGAAGGTTGCACAACTTTGGCATTATTTCTCCCATGTTTCACTGAAACTTCTGTAACTTCTTCGTTCGAGATCGATTTCAAGCACCGGCGGAGGCCACGCGAAGATAAGAAGAAGGACTACAACTTTCGTGAAGAAATCAGGATCAAAAGCCGAGTGATGAAATTACAAAAATTCCCCCGACTGTGCAAGTGTCTACGGAACTTCTCCGGATCAAAACCAAACTTCCCAATATGCATTCCCGAGACCTATAAAAGCTCTATAAAGACACATACAAAGTATATATGATGAATTCAGGGGTTAGTTAGTAAATGAGTATAAGAACCAAGAAATACATGCACGGGAATGCTAGAATGTACAAATTAAAGGGGTATAAAATACATTAAAAGTGACGAATCAGCTAGGAATTTCGCTAACCACTCCTTGGTTTTGTCCAAGTATTTTTCCATAGACTCCTTTATATATTTATAGATTCCCAAATTTTGGTTTATTATGAGTTATAAATCACTATGTAGTAATATTTGTTATGCGCTAAGAGAGGAAGCCAATCCAAACCCTGCTATGAATGCTTCATATTCGGCGTTATTGTTGGAGGCCTAAAATTAGAATCTAAGGGTATATTCTACATCAGTGTAATTTGGTGTTGTAATGATTAAACATGTTCCAGTGCCAATGTCATAGGACGAACCATCTACGAAATTTTTTGAGACATAATGGTCTTCTTTAAAATCTCATTCGATCAAGGTCCCGTAATTAAACACTTTGGCGTGAGTAATTTCATCCTCCT
Organism: Sambucus nigra; assembly: GCA_949130495.1. Taxonomy (NCBI): domain Eukaryota; kingdom Viridiplantae; phylum Streptophyta; class Magnoliopsida; order Dipsacales; family Adoxaceae; genus Sambucus; species Sambucus nigra. Next base: position 380,920,414 of record OX422218.1, on the reverse strand, counting down.
TGGTCGATGACCCTAAAACCTCAATATCTTGGTTGGTCGGATTAATGAATGAGCTATCTCCCATAGGAGTTTACTCATTTGATTGGAATAGTTATCTCTCTTCTAGGGAAGTCTTCTCTATCTGCTTTGGGGTTGAATTTTCTTCCAGAGAAGTCTATTTTTCCACTTTTGCTAATGAGCAAATTTTCGTACAAATCTGCTCCGTAAGTCTTCTTCCTAAGTGAATTCAACTATAAATTTGCCACGGCTTCGCCCTTGATGGTTGTTCTAAGTTCATATCAGATGTCATGCTCTCCTATTTTTATACCCCTAGCCATTAGTTTACCTGACTTCTTAGGTTTATCAACAACTTGGCATAAGGGAAAGCCTGTATAGACAATAAGAGTATGGGCATGAAAGTATGGATTCGTCCTCCAAGAAGACTCAATTAAGGCCAATGCTAATTTTTCCATCCTTGTATAGCTGATCTCCGCTCTTTAACATTAAAGTATGGAAGAAATGTCGACATGACCACTGACTCAGATACGGATAAATACAGGTAAGGTTCTCCTCTATGATAGGCTTTGAAAGCAAAGATAGAGACCCTAGATACTTCTTCAACTCTAAGAATGCATCCTTACATTCATTTTTCTATTTGAATGTCTTTCGCAATACTTTAAAGAAGGGTAGGCACTTGTCGGTAGCTCACAAAACAAATCGATTTAAATAAGGCACATGCCTTGTTAACCTTTGCACTTTATTTTTATTCGTTGGGTACTGCATATTGATTAATGGTTAAATTTCATCTATATTTTCTTCAATGCCTCTCGGATTGAATATGAAGCCCAGGAACATCCTTTCTCATACTACAAAGATACATTTTGTTGGGTTGAGCTTCATTCTCTTTTTTTCTAGATGGTTAAATGTCTTCCTCGGATCTCTAATATGGTCGACGACTATTTTTCTTTTAGTGAGAACGTCATTAACATACACCTTTATATTTTTTCCAAACTTTTCTTCGAACACTTTGTTTACCATCCTTTGGCATGTTGCTTTAGTGTTTTTGAGCCCAAAAGGCATAACATTATAGTAGTAGGTACCCCAGATTGTGATAAACGAAGTATTTTCTCAATCTTTAGGCTTCATATTAATCTGATTATATCCTAAGTACGTGTCCATAAAACTAAGTATCTCATGTCTTGAGGTAGCATTAACCAACTAACTAATTTTAGGCAACGGATAGTGATCCTTCGGGCATGCCTTGTTCAGTTTGGTGAAGTCAACACCCATACATCACTTGTTATTCTTTTTCTGATCGTCACTACTTTGGAAAGCCACTTGGGATACCTAACGTCTCCAATCAAGGGAGCTTTCTGTAACTTATCAAGTTCTTCTTGTACGCCCATGTTCTTATCCTGGATGAATACACATCGCTTTTATTTGATCAGATTGGCATCTTTGAATATTTTTAGCTCATGATAGATGAATTATGGATCAATCCCTGGCATGTACTCATGACTCCAAGCAAACCTGATCTTCCTCCACTGAAGAAAATCAACTAACTCTTTCTTGATGGTAGGATTTAGTGATGATCCGATATAAGTTATCCTCTTCGGGTCCTCGTCATCCAAGATAATTGATTTTACATTTTCTACGACCAACCCTTTGACCAATTCTACCTCCTCCTAGGGCTCTAGTGTTTTAATTTGGTAGGTCATGGTCAGTTTATTCTATGTCTCCTCGTTTGTCGATTTATAGTAACACTCCATAGTTTCCACTTGACTTCCATTCACCATACCCACCCCATAATAAGTGGGGAAATTCAAGAACTAGTGTACGGTGGAGGGAACTACTTTAAATTTCTTTAGTCCTAATCTATCGAAGATAAGGTTACTAGCTAAGTGGACGTTCTTATCTAGGACAAAGAAATGAAGCTTCTCTCCCACATGTCGATCACAACCTCAAACTCAATTGTACCCAAAGGATATAGTTTTTCTCCTAAGAAATTGACAAGTGTTTGATGATAAGCATCAAGCTTGTAGTCCCTCAATCCCAAACTCTTAAAGCAGTTGTAGAATAAAACATCAGCGAAACAACTATTTTCTATTAGTATTCTTTCAACCTTGCTATAATGTACCATCATGGAAATGACCAATGGATCGTTGTCTGGATATAACACATCGTACAAGTCAAATCTTGAGAAATCGATTACAAGGAGATCCTTATTTACCTTCCTAGGTCAGGTACCCACATTGTCGTTCAAGTTAATCTGTCTTACTTCAATGAAGTTACATCCAAAATAGATCATTTTCACCTCATGTACAAGTTCCTTGGAACTCTTGGGCAGATCTGGGTCATCCTCGAAATCATCACCTCTGCCTATTTTCTTCTCATTAGGTTTTCTGCATGGAAACTATGATTGTCTTCGGCATATGCTTGTACATTTGATTTATTTGGCCATCCTTGTCCATATATTTTAATCATTTCCCCCTCCTGGTTAGATTTTCTATCTCGTTCTTCAGGGCTATGCATTTATCAGTATTGTGGTCGTGATCCTTGTGAAACTCATAGTGTTTTCTCCTGTCCCGTCTGTTTAGTGGGGCTTTCAGTTTATTGGGACACATAAGATCTTTGTTTACATGGATCTCCTCAAGGATATGATGGAAACTGATGGTCATATGAGTATATTTAGAATATCTCTTTGGTTTGTCAGTCTTTTTTCTTTCTTCTCATTCTTCTCCGAGATTTTTTTGGTATTGTCTTTGGAGATACTAACCTCTTTAGCGACCATGGATTCTTTGGTGTTAATAATCTTCATGACTTTGGCTAATAACCCAGTCATAGTCTTGGATGGCTCCTTAGTTAATTCTCATTACATCTTTCCTGATAGCAGACCACTCATTAGGGCTGTGATGGTTATTTTCTCACCATAATCAATCACATTTAGCTTCTCGCTATTGAAACGAGTGATGAACTCTCGTGGCATCTCGGTGGCCTTCTTCCAAACATTCAATAGATGATTTACCTTCTTTAAAAGTTTTTAACAAAGATATCGGCCAATTATTGAAAGGTTAAAATTTGCCCTCGTGGTAGGCTATTCTACAAGAATTGCACAGATCCCATAATCGTACTGGAAAATGATCAGCAAATCATATCATTCGGTATAAAATAAATATCGGTGGTTTTCTAGTACTGTTCTACATTCAATAAGGGGTCAGTCTTTCCATCATACTTTAGGGTTACCACCATAGGTTTAAACTTTGCGAGCGTGGGACAATCCACAATTTTGACGGGATGAATGGATAGCCTTTCACAACCATTTGTGCAAAGGACTTTTTGATTTAGTGATCTCCTCTAATCGATTTTCCAGATGATATATTGATATTTTCCAAGGCTAGTCGTCCTATTCGACTAGGCTGTGATGGATTTTCCTGGTCAATCATAACTTTCAGTCGTACTCTCTTTACGCAAAGTCTGTTTGGAGTGCGCCGACCAACATCTCGTATCCCTAGTCCTGGCCAAACACTGTTTCCTCTTAGTAATAAATCTTAAGTTTTCTTCGTGTTATTTAGATCCAACGGGATCTCCATGATGTTTCCCCCATCATTGCTTGTGGGCACAGGTGATCAAATGTATAACCTTTGCTCAACCGATCCAGTATGCTATGCATTTCTTTGAAGAAGATTTGTTGGCGATCAAAACTAGTAATTTTGAGAGATGAGGTGGATTCATAGCGGTACGACCTATCAATTTGTGATCCATATCTGGACCTACTCTTTTCTTTCTATGATCCCAAGCTTAGCTTCTTTGGGTACTTTATTACCCTAGTGCGATATGTATGTTTTCCTCCTTGACAATGAAGTGGAGGTAGTATTTCCACTCTTCTACTTAGATGTTTGTCTCCATCCGGGTTGGCAGATTCTACTCTAGGTCTACCATGTCCATCCTGGAGTGTCTACATCAGGTACTTAATGCTTTCTTGCATTGCTTCGTGGCCTCTAGCCAAGCTCATCAAAATTATTTATATGTCCCCCATTCTAACAGGAGCTAAAGGAGGAATGGTTTCATTTACAGGGCTTATCTTTAAATTTACTCCCATTCTCAAGGATTGCAATCGATATCTGAATAGTCAAGGTTCAAGGGTTTATGGATTGGAGATGGTAGGAAACAATAAATAAATTTACCATCCCACAGACGGCGTCAATTTGTTATTGTCTAAAATTGGTATGTGGATTTAAGGGTCTTAGTTTATAAATACCAAAAAATAAACCATACAAAATAAAGAAATCAATGGATTAGATTTAAGGGAGAGGTGAAAATTTTGGATTGAGATAAGGGATTAATGTCGTTTGGCCAGAATGATGCCTACGTCCCCAGGTGTTGTGCACGGTTTTATTATACATTCATCTACAAAGATGGGTACAAATTCTCAAAATAATCTCTATTATTATATCGATATCATCTTCCTTTCTTATGGGAATCTGTGCTAATTATAGGGTGAGAGAGAGAGAGAGAGAGAGAGAGAGTAGGTGGATAGGCGGAGTGCCTTTATAAATTAGGAAACTCCACCTTTTATATTCTAAAGATAGTTAATGGAGTTTTAATTACAATCATCGGAAGGGACTACCCCACATGTATATAATGGGGTCTGTACATATTTCCTTGCATGTCCCACACGTGTGTATCGTGATTCAAGATAATATCACCAATTTATTGTGGTTGGGTGCCTAGCCGACGAGGAGTAATGTTGAGCCAACCAAGGGGATGATGTATTGATCATGTTCAGTGAGTGAGATGAGCTTCTTATGATGACAAGTGTCACAATACCATTGGTCCGAGATAAATTCCATATTTATGATACAAAAGCGTCAATTGTAGGTGGTAGAATCTCACTATTTATGTTCAACACAATATTAAGTCAAATAGAAAGAAAATCATGCACAATCACACAAGAACTATATTTAAGTGGTTCGAATTTTCGCTTATAACCATGGGAGGTATTATATTTTCTATTAGTCTCATTTTAGTAATTATGATTGCATACCCTTCCCCTTGGAGTCTAGGGTTAAATTTATAAGAAAATGTATAATTGAGTCGCGCAAGGCTCAATAACTATGGTAATTATCCCAGTTTAATCGGTTGTATCTCGCTTCCTTAATTCTCATAAGTCAGTTAGCTCCAACGGCCCTTATCTTCATGGATGAGATATTGGCCGAGTCGGTTGGCATAGGCCCTCCTCGCATGTGTTGCCGGATTATTTACCTCACAATGTATAATTCGGGTCCAGATGGGTATTGTCTGCCATTTATCTCCGACATTCATTATTTTGATGCCCCGGGTATTGGATAGATATTCATGGTGTAGATTATCATTACGAGTGTTAATAATAACGTCAAATTGGTTTCATAACTGACATCAATTTGAGTGGGAAATTAGGGTAGTGCCATATTAGCCCAAATGTATTCGTTAAGGACGATTATGTTCGATCGTTCTCACCCCAGGATCTTGTGAATGAATCCATATGGGATCTCTAGGTACAATTTATATTAAATAAATCTCATTATTTTTTATCAAATGCTATATATGTTTATATATGTTTGTAATTATAATTATTTTTTTTTTATTAAAATTTTAGTGGTTTGAGTACTTTGATGATCTACAACCCATATTGGTGTATGACTTAGACCGAGATTTTGATCCCTAATAAAGTATACTGGTGTGGACCATGTCATCAAGATAACATGTGGTGAACGAGATCCACTACAATGTAGTCAATAACAGCTAGAAGTTAGCGGTCAGGACTACCACTATTGTATAGTTCCAGAATTAGGGAGTGTAGATAGTGGGTTGAAAACTAAAGTTTCTAGTTTCTTCCATCATCTCTCACCATTGTAGTTCTAACTCCACTCTAGACCTAGCCGATTTGTCATATGTTTCACTTTATGTTGATATTTGAGACAACTATTATGTATAATGGAGATATGTGGGTGCAGGATCATTGATGTCACCTTTTTATTGGGTTCCCAACTAAGAAGTCATTAATAGGTAGGGTATATGAGTTAACTTTCGAAACCCCATCCAACACCGCCACTAGGTAATCCTGGCCATTACGTCATTTTCATCCCAATCTCAGGGTTCAAGACACAATAAGTTGGGTAATATGACTTTTAGAATATTCTGATGAGGTGATTATTATTCCTTTATGCATGTTAGGGCTAGCAAAATGGACCCAAACAGTATCGTCTACCCATTTTTACCCGCAATGGTTAAGCATGGGCACCATCATGTTTGTTTCAGGCGGGTAGCATATGGGTCATTAAAAACTCATCGGTTATTTGCGGTTGTAAACAGGTTGAGAAATGGCCCGTTGTCCTTATTACTCATATAAACTAGGGATTTATAATTGAAAATTTTGAATGAGAAAATGGGTCGACAGTTAATCTGACCCAAATCTGACCGTCAACAACCATCAACCCGCTATTAACTCATCCATATTTGACCCTGACACGTTAACGACCCGATCAAATCTACCCACACCCGCCCATTTGTTGGCCTTAATGAATGTCCATGAATGTCTTTTATCGCATAGGAGGTTTTGTGGGAGAAATAAATTGTAGGTTGGGGATGTTCACTAGAAAAATAGATGGTGTGGGCAGGGGAGTGTTGTAATACCCCGTATTTTTGTGGCTTTTAAAATTGGGGGATTTATTGGGAGATTTATTAAATTTAAGGTGAGTTATTAATTTAATATAAATTCGAAAATTAATTATTTTTATAATAACTAACGTGACGAGAGTTAGTAATCATTGGAAACTTGTTGAATATTACTAATGAGTAAAGTAATATATAATATTGGTTCTATTAAATGTCACGAGTGAATAAAATGACAATTTTGGAAATTTAAGTCGGGGTGTGCCCATGTCGTGTCGGGACTAAATGTTGATTAATAAAAGTGAATAAATTATAAATCACCCGTATGGTCATTTCGAGTGCGCCAAAGTGTCCGGCAGGGTCGAGATAGTCAAAATAATGTACCCGGGGGTTTAGTTTGGGTCTCGGAGCATTTTTAGGCCTAATTAACACCCCGGGAGGGCGTTTTGGACATTTTACATTTTTAAGCCTGAAAACCCACGAAAATTGTAAGGTTATATCAGATGCTTAGGTTTGTCCTCTAGGGTTAACACAACCAAAAACAAGAGACGGCCATTGGATAAGGAAAGAGAGAGCTTGTTCAAGAGTTCTAGGCGAAGAACTCCTCTGTTTGCGCCGCCGTCGCCGCCAAACGATAGATCGCGTAACAAGGATCACCACCACACCGATTTCAGCCACAAATCAGGAAAAAAAAAAACCCTAGGCAAGTATTTATCTTGCTTAATTTCGTTAATGCTTCATTCATGTTAGTTTAGGGTTAATTAGGATGAGTTTCTATTAAAGAAAACCCATGTTGGAGATTAGAAATTTGCATGTTGTAGTGATATAAACAATAATCTGGAAATCCTTTTCACATGTAGAGGTTTAACCACGGATTTATGATGGATTAGAAGTAAAAATTCTGGAAAAAGAATGATTTGAATCAAGTTAAAGAAATTTTTAGGGTTCATGAGAATTGTATAAATTTTGGCATTTTTAATCCATGATTTTTTATGAAAACTCACATGCTTTGCGTAGAATATTGTCGATTTGGGTTTAGAAGGTTTGTGGTATAAATTTCTGGGAGTTTGGGAGTTAAAAATTTGGATTTTGATTATGTTGAATGATAGAACCCATAACTGGTATTTAGCAGATTCGCCATACATGTTTGATCGATCGATCGAACCAGGAGTATCGATCGATCGATCGAGCTCCTGCCATCGATCGATCGACCCCTCCTGGCAGACTCATATTTCCCCTGCAAAAAAAATTTGAATTCAATTTAAATGAGTAATAATCTTTGGACATCCTTATTAAAATATTTTGGGAGATAAAGAAGACCAGTAGGACTTATTAAAAATATGAAACCTTTAATGTAAGACGAGATTTACATTTTTACGGGGATGTTTACATATAAGGGACGATGGAACTATGTATTAAAGGGGAGATAAATGAGTACCTACTGAAATTACACTGGGGAGGATCGAAATCCACGAGTGTCACTTGATAAGTTGGGATAATTCCACAAATTAAGATAAGAGGCAAACATTATACGTGATAACTAAATAATGAGTAATAAGGACAAATAACATAATTATGGGTCATGAGTATGTACCCAAACTTGATATGGTAATAGTAGTATATTTATATGAATGTGTTTATGCATATACTATATACGTGTAAAAAAAAATCATGCCCGCGCTACTTGCTATCCCTGAGGTTACCGCGCTGGGACAGTCTTATCTCGATGGGGCCTTTATGGGGGATATTGACTCGTACCCTAGAAGATAGAATTCCTTTGGTACAGGCTATCGGATCGATAGTTAGACGGTCCTAAGAGACGTGAGGGCATGTGCTGACCTCTTAGTGACTTGGAACTATGCTTTGCCTCAATATTATTTGTGTTTTGTTTCAATACAGTTCGAGAGTGATTCCGAACTTGTGTTTCCCTTAGTACCAGTGATACGGGGACTGGATAGCAGAGTATGCCCGCATCATAATTATTATGTGGGGTGCTGTTAGAATATATATATATATATATATATATATATATATATATATATATATATATATATATATATATATATATATTATATGATTATTTAATATATATATTTAAGTCTGGAATTAGGAAACTACCTGTTGTGTCTATAGTAAGTAAGAATGGAATAACTATTTCAATTTTGGGAATAAGTGTTTGAAAAGTATAATATGTTACTGAGAAACTTTATTAGTAAATAAGGTTTAAATGAGAACTTTGTTGTTAAATGAAATTAACCTCTTAAACAATTGAATTTGTCAGTTTAAATCTTACGAACAACCTAAGATAAGATAAACTATTGGGAATGTTAGTGCGATCGGCGTGCACATTAGAAGAGAGGTGAGAAATTCTCAAGGGAGTGCCGCACTAATATGTTGTTGCATTGGCCAGTAAACATTTTAAATACTTGCTAAGAAAAATTTAAATCGTTTTTACAATCGGGCTCTGACCCATTCCCATTTTCTTTTCTCTCCTGTATATATATGTATATATTACAGGTGCCCAGCCACAGGGGCATCTTGCATAGGATCCTTTGGAAGGAACGCGCTGCATCTTAGGTGGGAGTTGCAGGCCTTTTGTTTAGACGACCTCATTTGTTGATTCCACTTCTAGTACTATTTATTCAGTTGGGCATGTGTCTCCCTTTTTACATTATTCAGTTGCTTATCGGATATTGAGATTTATTTATTTCCAGCATTTGTACTTTTGGGTTTATTACTGTCAGGATGTTTTCCTTTAAGTTTTAATGTTGGAATTACTTAGTTGGATGTTTAATTAATTGGATTGTTTGTTCCAGTATATTTGTTGGTTGATCCTTAAATTATGAAATATGTAATGTTTTAAATTATTGGTTTTAAATAAAATTTAGAAAGTAATGTATAAAATGGTTTTGACACTTAGCTTAATTATTTAGGGTGTTTAAATTGGAAAAGTTATTTTCGACAGTGATGCTAAGAATGAACCGACCGTTCACCTTGATTATAATTTAATAAAGGACTGATCACCCGGTATTTAATTAGGCGGGGTGTCACAGGTGGTATCAGAGCATCAGGTTCTAGTGTCCTTAGGATCTGTACGGCTTATTTCGCTTTCAGCTTAGCATTTTTGTTATAGAGCCCTATTTTAGGATTATTGTATTCTTGCTTTTACGATTACGTCTTCAGCTATTTTTAGATTTGATAATAACTGTAGACTAATAAATTTCTTCATGTTTTAGATGCCTCCGAGACGTGAACCAAAGGATTGGCGTGCCCAAGCCGAGTAGCCAGTAGCTCCAGTTCAGGGGACAATGAATGCTAATGAGGTAGCCGCTATTGTTGCTCAGGAGGTGAATGTCGCGCTAGCGGTAGTATAGCAGGCTCCACCCCAAGTTCAAGTAGTGGCGCCAGTACCTGCACAGCTTCCATCAGCATAGGAGGGGGTTAGGGATGCCTTTCAGAAGGCGCATCCCCCTGAGTTCTCGGGTAGTTCAGATATCATCATCGTCAGCCAATGGAAGAAAGATATCCAGAGGCATCTGCATATGTATAAATGAACAGACGTGCAGAAACAGTTATCGGCTTCATTTAAGCTAGTGGGGGGCGCTTTGCAGTGGTGGGAATCCACCACCACCTTGGAGGAGAGGGATACTATCCCGATTCAGTCATTCTGGGAGCAATTTGACCGCAAGTACTTTCCGTCCGCCGTGCAAATTGAAATGAGGCGAAAGTTACTGAACTTGAAACAGGAGAATTCTACTGTTGCTGAGTCTGAAGAGGAGTTCACAAGACTTCTGACCATAGTGCCAGATGAGGCACCCACTGAGGGTAAGAAGATACTATTGTTTATGGACGGGTTAGATTGGAGGATCCGTCAGCACCTTATAGGGAATCTGTCTCTGAGTACCTACACAGATGTACTCAATGCTGCTTTGCTACACTGCCAGGATCACCGCTTCCATCTGCAGGGAAGCAAGCGAGCAGGAGAGTCCGGCCAGCAGGGCAGGACAGGGGGTAGTGGCGCTAGTGAAGCACCGACATCTCAGGGGCAGACTCGTCAGCATGAGCAGAGTTCCCATCAGGGGGACCCTGCCAAGCGGTTCCGATCAGATGATTCCAAGCAGGGATTTGGGGGATTTAGGCAGGGTCAGCAGGGCCAGCAAGGCCAACACCGCCAACAGCAGGATCAGCAGCAGGGCCAACAGGGCCAGTGGCGGGGTGGTAACGGCCAACAAGGCCGTGGTCAACAGGGTCACAGGGGAGGTAATTTCAAGGGCCGATGTTTCGTGTGCGGTAAGAATGGCCATAAGCGTCAGGATTTTCCAGAGGGTGATAGGGCCCCACAGCAGCAGGGTGTCCGTAATGAGCCACACAGGACCCTTTTTCTAACTGCCCTCCCAGTACCACCTCAGGTACCAGTCATTCCAGCCGCTCCGGTGCAGCAAGGGCAGTTACAGTACGGACGTGTCTATAACGTCCACCAGGCAGCAGCTCCACAAGCACCGCCCACCATTAAGGGTATGTTTTCTATCCATGGTACTATGGGTCGGGTTTTATTTGATACTGGGGCAACACACTGTTTTATAGCTACCCATTTTACGAAGGCCTTAGAGTTATTAGCCACAGCAGAGAGCATTGTAACGTGTGTAAACTCACCACTGGGAAATGGATCCCTAATTTTCTTTATATGCCGGGGTGTGGGAGTAGAGATTGGTAGCTTGGTATTACCAGTAGACATGTTAGTCTTAGATATGCATGAGCACGACGTTATTATTGGTATGGATTGGCTCTCAGATTATAGAGCCATGATAGATTGTTTCGGTGGGAGTATTATTTTTTCCATTCTGGGACAAGAGATGTTTGTAGTGGCGATGCCTCGCCCAGAGGGAGGCTCGACCGCTCATTTGTATTACATAGAGGAAGATACCTCTAAGGAGATTGTGATTACCTTAGACTCGATCCCAGTTATTCGTGAGTATTCCGATGTATCTCAGGAGATACCATGCCTACCCCCCAGTCGAGAGATAGATTTTGTCATAGACTTATTACCAAATACTCGACCTATAGCACGCGCTCCATACCGTATGGCTTCGGCGGAGATGCGAGAGTTACGAGACTAGATAGAGCAGCTGTTAGGTCAGGGATTCATTCACAGAAGTACCTCACCTTGGGGCGCTCCAGTTTTGTTTGTGAAAAAGAGAGATGGTTCACTGAGGCTATGTGTGGACTACCGGAAGCTGAACAAGGTCGCGATACGAAACAAGTATCCGTTGCCTTGAATCGATGACCTGTTCGACCAATTGAGGGGAGAAACTTTCTTTTCGAAGATAGATCTGAGGTCAGAGTACCATCATCTATGTATTAAGGAGCAGGATGTTTCAAAGACTGCTTCCTTGATGAGATATGGGTCCTATGAGTTCAGAGTGATGCCATTTGGACTCACAAATGCTCCAGCCGTATTCATGGACTTGATGAACCGAGTGTTCAGAGAGTTCTTGGATCCGTTTGTTATCGTTTTCATAGATGACATCCTGATATATTCACACTCTGAGGAAGAGCATGCTGAGCACTTGAGGCAGGTTCTTCAGACTCTACGAGAGCATCAGTTGTATGCTAAGTACGAGAAGTGCGGGTTATGGTTACGTGAAGTGCAGTTCTTAGGACATGTTGTTTCTGAACAAGGGATAGCAGTTAACCCGAGTAAAGTGTCAGTTGTGAGGGAATGGGGACAGCCCACGACACCGACAGAAGTACGTAGTTTCTTAGGATTAATCGGATACTACAGGAGATTCATTCGGGGTTTCTCCAAAATAGCGATTCCATTGACAAACCTGACTCGTAAAGGGGTACCATATGTTTGGGACGATGCTTGTCAATTGGCTTTCGAAGAGCTGAAAGACAAGCTTACTTCAGTACCGGTCCTTTCTTTACCTAAGTCGGGCATGGAGTATCTGGCTTACATCGATGCCTCTTTACGGGGACTTGGGGGAGTACTTCACCAGGAGCAGAAGGCTATAGCTTTTGCCTCCTTCAAGCTTAAGCTGCATGAGAAGAATTACCCCACCCACGACCTAGAGTTAGCAGCGGTCGTTTTTGCATTGAGGATATGGAGGCACTATTTATTGGGGGGGGAAATTTCGCTTGTTCACAGACCACAAGTCACTGCAGTACCTGTTCACTCAACGAGAGCTGAATATGTGTCAGCGTAGGTGGTTAGCGTTTTTAAAGGACTATCAATTCGACATACAGTACCATCCGGGGAAGGCCAACGTAGTTGCTGATGCGTTGAGCCGTAGACCGATAGACTATGTAGAGAACGTCTGGAAAGAAAAGTGGAAAGAGTTGGGTCACCAGGATGCAGTAGCCCGTTCCTTCATATCTGTCATGACAGTGACACCCGAGATTGTTACAAAGGTGATACGGGCGCAGACCGCAGACCCATTTTTCCAGGAGCAGATTGTACGACTTCTAGCTGAGGGTGTTGAGTCCTATTCTATTAGTTCTGATGGGGGTTTGAGGTTTAATGGGAGATTGGTGGTCCCAGAAGGAGCAGACTTACGTCATGCAGTAATGACCCAGTCTCACGGGTCCCGATTTACGGTACACCCTGTGGGAGATAAGATGTACCAGTATATGAGGCGGCAATACTGGTGGAGTGGGATGAAAAAGGACATCGTTGAGTTCGTGTCCAAGTGTTCTACTTGCCAGCTGGTAAAGGTGGACCACCAGAAGCCGTCAGGGTTGCTTCAGCCATTGGAAATACCCGCATGGAAGTGGGAGAGTATTTCCATGGATTTTATTACTGGGTTGCCTACATCACAGCGGGGCCACGACTCCATCTGGGTGATTGTGGACCGTTTGACCAAGGTGGCTCATTTTCTGTCGGTGCGAACCGACTATACCACGGGTTAATATGCTCAGTTGTTCATTGCTTAGATTGTCAGATTACATGGGGTGCCCCTGAATATTGTGTCAGATAGAGACAAGATTTTCGTGTCGCATTTCTGGGAGAGCTTTCAAGAGGCTATGGGTACAGAGTTGAGGTTCAGTTCAGCTTATCACCCACAGACAGATGGACAAACAGAGCATACTAATTAGATGTTGGAGGCTATGCTACGCATGTGTGTACTTGATTTGGGAGGAGGTTGGGAACCACATCTTCCACTGGTGGAGTTCGCTTATAATAACTCTTATCAGTTCACGATTGGCATGGATTCATTTGAGGCTTTGTATGGAAGGCCTTGTCGTTCCCCAACTTGTTGGCTAGAGGTGGGGGATAACAAGTTTCTTGGACCAGAGGTGATTTAGGAAACCTCCGCTAGGATTGAGATGATCAGGAGTCGCATTCGAGTAACCCAGGATAGGAAGAAAAGCTACGACGATGCAAAACGGTTCTTTCGAGAGTTTAACGTGGGGGACCAAGTATTACTACGTGTATCTCCTATGAAAGGAGTGATGAGGTTCGGGAGGAAAGGGAAATTATCCCCGAGGTACGTGGGACCATTTCCCATTATCGAGAGAATTAGGCCGGTAGCATACAGATTGGGACTGCCAGAGCATTTACATCGCATTCACGATGTATTCCACATCTCATCGTTGAGACGATACCTTCGGGATGATATGGCCCACACCCATATCGCGATAGAAGAGATAGACTTACAGCCTGACAGCTCTTACGAGGAGAGACCAGTGGCTATCCTAGACCATAGCGAAAGGAGATTAAGGTCGAAGGTAGTTCCACTTGTATGGGTCCAGTGGGAGCATCATAATGTAGAGGAATCCACCTGGGAGCGCGAGGCAGATATGCACGAGAGATACTCGGACTTATTCTTACCAGGTATACCTTATTTTCCAAATTTCGGGATGAAATTCCATTATTAGGGGAGAAGTAGGTAATACCCCGTATTTTTATGGCTTTTAAAATTAGGGGATTTATTAAATTTAAGGTGAGTTATTAATTTAATATAAATTCAAAAGTTAATTATTTTTATAATTACTAACGTGACGAGATTTAGTAATCATTGGAAACTTGTTGAATATTACTAATAAGTAAAGTAATATAATATTGGTTCAATTAAACGTCACGAGTGAATAAAATGATAATTTTGGAAATTTAAGTCGGGACGCGCCCGTGTCGTGTCGGGACTAATTGTTGATTAATAAAAGTGAATAAATTATAAATCACCCGTATGATCATTTCGAGTGCGCCAAAGTGTCCGGAAGGGTCGAGATAGTCAAAATAATGTACCCGGGGGTTTTGTTTGGGTCTCGGAGCATTTTTAGGCCTAATTAACACCCCGGGAGGGCATTTTTGGACATTTTACATTTTTAAGCCTGAAAACCCACGAAAATTGTAAGGTTATATCAGATTCTTAGGCTTGTCCTTTAGGGTTAACACAACCAAAAACAAGAGACGACCATTGGATAAGGAAAGAGAGAGCTTGTCCAAGAGTTCTAGGCCAAGAACTCCTCCGTTTGCGCAACCATCGCCGCCAAACGATAGATCGCGTAACAAGGATCACCACCACACCAATTTCAGTCACAAATCAGAAACAAAAATCCCCAGGCAAGTATTTATTTTGATTAATTTCGTTAATGCTTCATTCATGTTAGTTTAGGGTTAATTAGGATGAGTTTCTATGAAAGAAAATCCATGTTGGAGATTAAAAATTTGCATGTTGTAGTGATATAAACAATAATCTGGAAATACTTTTCACATGTAGAGGTTTAACCACGGATTTATGATGGATTAGAAGTAGAAATTCTGGAAAAATAATGGTTTGAATCAAGTTAAAGAAATTTTCAGGGTTCATGAGAATTGTATAAATTTTGGCACTTTTAATCCATGATTTTTGATGAAAACTCACTTTCATTGCGTAGAATATTGTCGATTTGGGTTTAGAAGGTTTGTGGTATAAATTTATGGGAGTTTGGGAGTTAAAAATTTGGATTTTGATGATGTTGAATGATAGAACCCGTAACTGGTATTCTGCAGATTCGCCATACCTGTTTGATCGATCGATCGAACTAGGAGTATCGATCGATCGACGCATCGATCGACCGAGCTCCTGCCATCGATCGATCGACCCCTCCTGGCAGACTCATATTTCCCCTGCAAAAAAAAAGTTGAATTCAATTTAAATGAGTAATAATCTTTGGACGTCCTTATTAAAATATTTTAGGAGATAAAGAAGACCAGTAGGACTTATTAAAAATATGAAACATTTAATGTAAGACGAGATTTACAGTTTCACGGGGATGTTTACATATAAGGGACGATGGAACTATGTATTAAAGGGGGAGATGCGTAAGGTAGTTACGTTGGAAAATAAATGAGTACCTACTGAAATTACACTTAGGCGGACAGAAATCCATGAGTGTCACTTGATAAGTTGGGATAATTCCACAAATTAAAATAAGAGGCAAACGTTATACATGATAACTAAATAACGAGTAATAAGGACAAATAACATAATTATGGGTCGTGAGTATGTACCTAAACTTGATATGGTAATAGTAGTATATTTATATGACTGTGTTTATGCATATACTATATACGTGTAAAAAAAAATCATGCCCGCGCTACTTGCTATCCCTGAGATTACCGCGCTGGGACAGTCTTATCTCGATGAGACCTTTATGGGGGATATTGACTCGTACCCTAGAAGATAAAAATCCTTTGGTACAGGCTATCGGATCGATAGTCAGACGGTCCTAAGAGACGTGAGGGCATGTGCTGACATCTTAGTGACTTGAAAACTATGCTTCGCCTCAATATTGTTTGTGTTTTATTTCAATACAGTTCGAGAGTGATTCTGAACTTGTGTTTCCCTTAGTACGAGTGATACGGGGATTGGATAGCAGAGTATGCCCGCACCATAATTATTATGTGGGCTGCTATTAGAATATATATATTATATGAGTATTTAATATATATATTTAAATCTGGAATTTGGAAACTACCTGCTGTGTCTATGGTAAGTAAGAATGGAATAACTATTTCAATTTGGGAATAAGTGTCTGAAAAGTATAATATGTTACTGAGAAACTTTATTAGTAAATAAGGTTTAAATGAGAACTTTGTTGTTAAATGAAATTAACCTCTTAAACAATTGAATTTGTCAGTTTAGATATTACGAACAACCTAAGATAAGATAAGTTAAACCGTTGGGAAGGTTAGTGCGATCGGCGTGCACATTAGAAGAGAGGTGAGAAATTCTCAAGAGAGTGCCGCACTAATATGTTGTTGCATTGGCCAGTAAACATTTTAAATACTTGCTAAACAAATTTTAAATCGTTTTTACAATCGGGCTCTGACCCGTTCCCATTTTCTTTTCTCTCTTGTATATATATGTATATATTACAGGTGCCCAGCCATAGGGGCGTCTTGCATAGGATCCTTTGGAAGGAACGCGCTGCAGCTTAGGTGGGAGTTGCAGGCCTTTTGTTTAGACGACCTCATTTGTTGATTCCACTTCTAGTACTATTTATTCAGTTGGGCATGTGTCACCCTTTTTCCATTATTCAGTTGCTTATCGGATATTGAGATTTATTTATTTCCAGCATTTGTACTTTTGGGTTTATTACTGTCAGGATGTTTTCCTTTAAGTTTTAATGTTGGAATTACTTAGTTGGATGTTTAATTAATTGGATTGTTTGTTCCAGTATATTTGTTGGTTGATCCTTAAATTATGAATTATGGAAAGTTTTAAATTATTGGTTTTAAATAAAATTTAGAAAGTAATGTATAAAATGGTTTTGACACTTAGCTTAATTATTTAGGGTGTTTAAATTGGAAAAGTTATTTTTGAAAGTGATGCTAAGAATGAACCGACCGTTCACCTTGATTATAATTTAATAAAGGACTGATCACCCGGTATTTAATTAGGCGGGGTGTCACAAGTGTCTCTTTAAAAAATGGGTCATAGTGAAGAGGAGTGAGGCGGTGCCAGAAATAGCAAGTGTGGAGGGAAGTTCACCATGGAGATGAAGCAAGGAGCTAACTGAGAACACGAGTTTTCTTAAAAAAATAACTCTTAACCCTAATTTTTGGGTGAATTACTCTAGACCGCTTTCAAGTTGTTGTGATCCATATTTTGTCCCCATAATAGGTCATGTTCTTATCACATGACTCATTTCTGTTTAAGCTAATAACCCAACATGATAGAATAGTCTTATTTAATATGTTGATTACTTTAAAAAAATGACATGAAACTAAATCAAGTTTATGGACTATTTTAAAATAACCCAAATAATTTAGAGGTCAAATGAACAATTTACTCTTCTTAAATGCCCTATAAAGATATGAGACGTTGTATATTACTTTGCATGTAAAAGATAAATAATTATTTTCATAATAATGAAGTATGTGATTAAATTAGTAGTTGTGACTAGAAAATATTAATTATATTATTTGGGGAGAGTTCCACTTACAATGAATTCAATTAAAAATACATAAAAAATGAAAGTATGGGTGATAAAGTAAAAATGAAGATAATGTTCGAAGGATCAAAGTGTAACTGAACATTAAATATATATACATAAACATGCAATAACTACACATACACACACTTGCATATCTACTATGTGCTATTATACTATTTATTTTTATTGTTGTCCAGCTATTTATAAAGCTAGAACTCATGACATGAAGTTTCGTCTTACATTTATTCTTTATATTTTTCCTTACTTAAAATTTTCAAATGAAAATTTCACATTAATTTGTAAAGCTAGAACTCATGACATGAAGTTTCATTTTACATCTATTCTTTATATTTTGCCTTACTTAAAATTTCCATGACAATTTCACATTAATTTTTATTTTGTTATGCTACAAAACTAATCAACCAATTAATATTTCCACCAAAATAAACAGTGATGTTAATTGCACCAAAGGCACCGCGAAAATAAAAAATAAAAATATTAACACAAAAGGCACCACGAAACCTCAAATGTGTTGTAAATGCAAACAATTGTCACAAAAGTGATAGAATGGGGATGTAATTCAATATTATTTTTATATTTTTAATGTTTGAGTAACTTAAATGTGACCATTAAAGTATGGTGTACCTCAAAATAACATATTTATTAATAAATCAATAAGAGGTTAGGGATGCTTGATTCAGCTCTTCTCCTTATACTTTCACCCATAATAAATCAAGACTTCATTACTTTTTTCGAGTTCTTTGTAGCTATGGTATAAAGAGGATTTATTTATTACAATTCCTTGTTTTATAGATTTTTTCTCACAAATCAAATAATTTCAGCGGAAATGAAACAAGAAATCTTGGTACAAATAATACAAGAAATCTTGGTCAGCTTAGTTAATTTAGTCATCAATATTTTTAGGAGTCAGTTTAGTCATAGTTAGTTGAATAAATAATGAGCACGTGATGGTCTTATTCAATCCAAGTTAGTTGAGGATTTTTAGATTTTTTTTAGCATAAATAGCTACTATATCTTCAAGTTTCATTATCATTTCAACTAACCATGACTAAACTGACTCCTAAAAATATTGATGACTAAATTAACTAAGCTGACCACATCTAGTGCTCCTAAAAAATAAGACATGGTGGTGAGTCTCCACTAATTTGTGACATTCCCCTTTAGTGCAGACTTACGATCAATAAGACCAAGAGCATCATGAAACTATTCAAATTTAGCCCTTGAAAGTACCGAAATGAAAACATCTACAACCTGGCAATCGAATAATTTGCAAGAAACTTGGGTCACTTTCAAATACACCTTGTACTAACTCTTAACAAGTTATCTCTGGTACCATCTCTCAAACCAAATAATTTCAGCATAAATGTAACAAGGAAGCATAGTACAGAGAACACAATTTAAGAAGAATAAATGATTTATTTACTCAGTGAAAACATAATTGAATTGATAATGAAACTTGAAGTTACAGTAGTTATTTATGCTAAAATTTATCTAAGAATACTCAACTAACTTGACTGAATAAGACCATCACATGATCCTTATTTATTCAACTAACCATGACTAAAACGACTCCTAAAAATACTGAAGACTAAATCAACTAAACTGACCACATTAGGTGCTCCTAAAAAACAGGTCATGGTAGTGAGTCTCCACTAATTTATGACACTCACCCTTAGTGTAGACTTATAATCAATAAGAACAAGAGCATCACGAAACTTTTCAATTTTATCCCTTAAAAGCGCCTTAGTGAAAACATCTACAACTTGGTAATCGAATAATTTGCATGCAACCTAGATCACTTCCAAATACACCTTGTAACGGCTCTCAACAAGTAAGCCCTGATACCATCTCACAATTAAAATAATTTCAAGACAAATGAAACAAGAAAGCTTGATACATAGAACACAATTTAAGAAGAATTAAATTATTGATTTACTCAGTGAAAACAGAATTGAGGTGATAATGAAACTTTAAGTTACAACAATTATTTATGCTAAAATTTACCTAAGAATACTCAACTAACTTGGACTAAATAATACCATCGCGTGCTCCTTATATATTCAACTAACTATGATTAAATTGATTCGTAAAAATACTAAAGACTAAATCAACTAAACTGTCCACATCGGGTTCTCCTAAGAAACAGGACAAGGTGATGAGTCGGCACTAATTTGTGACATTTTTTGAGGGATTTTAGATTAGAGTAATGTTTTTGACTTTTTTTAATTTCTTGTATACACCTTGTATAACGGTTACCCCCTTAGGCGAGTGTTATTTATGTTATTGATCTTACTTATCAAAAAAAAGAGGAAAAAGAAGAAGAGGTCTGTAATACTTGATTTGGATCTTTTCTATTATGGCATGTGAAATTAAGAAAAATCTTATCCCTTGATAAAAGCCCACCTGTCATACATCTAATTTTGTATTGTGTGAAATTAAGAAAAAATGTAATCGAGCCGCGAGCTAAATTCAGTAATACCAAAATCATATTGCAAGAGAATCATGTAATCTCCCAAATAGAATAGAATGTCATTTTTAATCATCATTGGGTAACATATTGCCACACCCTTAAATTTAAAAATAGACAATACTAGTCCAAATATACCTGGTTAAAATGAAGGAAAATGCTATAGGTAGTGTAGATATACCCTACAAAGCTATGTGGTTTTGGCTCACATTTCTTCCATGGAAAATGATGTTCCGATTAATGGTTAAGGGCACTATTTCTTGGGTAGAAAATGATGTTCCTCTCAAAGGTTTATGAGTTTTACAATTAAACCCCACCATAACTTCTCATAACTAAATAAACATCCCAAATTAAATATTTCACCTACCTACCAACCCACTACCAAACCTAATAAATTTTTTACTCCAATAAATTGTTATCTCATCTGTAAATATCATTCACTTCATCTTCCTCCATTTTATATGCATGTTGCTTATTTCTTTAAAGGTGTAGTTGAGGTATTCTTCCATTATTTTTTCAGAGCCATTACTTTTTATAAAATGCAATTTGTGTTAGCCATGAATTTTTTGCTAGCCATTAATATTTATTGTCAATAATTTTATTTAGCCAATATTCGTTAGTCCGAAAAATAATAATATAGCCATTATTTAGAGCCTTTGTAGGTGGTCAGTTAATTTTTATGCATTATTTGTTAAATATATTTTATTTATTAGTCTTTATTTTTTGTTAGTCATTAATTTTTGTTAGCCATTAATTTATGTTGAAATTAATTTTTGGTAGCCATTATATGTCAAAAAAATTACGTTAAAACTTTAGCCCGATTCCTTGAGCCATAATTTGTTAGCCATAAAAATTTATTAGCCATTATTAGTAAAACAAATAAGACTTTAGCCATTATTTTCTAGCCAAAATTACATTATAATATTATATATAATTTGCTCATATATGGTAAAATTAGGTGAGTATTCCTTTAAAAAAATTCATACATTTAAAGTTGGTTGATAGCATTTTTAATTTTATTTTTTATTTGTTGACATATTTTTAATCTGGGTGAGTGGTATTTTAAATGTAGTTATATTATTTAAATCTTATTTGCTTCGATATTGTTAAACTAACTCGGTGGCATTTTCGTTTTTTAGTTATTTTACTATTTTTTTTAAATTAGACATGACATTGCAGTATTGAAAATGGAAGAACATGGAAACTGAATTAGACGGACAATCGTTTAAGAAAGACTCGAAAAAGACACGATGAACGGCCCGAGCCTTAAAATCATATTTTAGAGCGCCCTATAGTATTTGAAAACTATAGGCGTATTGTTGACGACCATGACCACATCAATGCATCTCCAGATATGACCATAAACATAACACAATAAATATGCATGATAACTGGCAAAGTCTAAGAGCCACCTACGAAGATTCTAAGGTGCATCCCGATGTAATTAATTTAATACATCCTACCACTTAGGGAGAACTCTTGAACAATCAAATTCTAAAGACAAGTTGGGTATGGGTACAAGCACTAGGTGAACGCTGGTGGGACACAACTAACATGTTCTAACTTCCCGACGGGGAATTGGCCATAACTCCATACGATTTTACTGTTTTGATCCAAGTTTTTTTTATAAAAATAACGTGATTATAAATATTTTTGTAATAAACTATTAATTTCCATGTGATTGTTGTCCTAATAAACCATCTCACAGGTATCCCCGTGGGAAGCGGTCCTATGGTTCCATTAATGATGGCAAGTATTAGGTTATACTTGACGGGAAAATTCAGATTCATGCTCATATTATACATAAATATTTTTCCAGCATTGAACCAAATTGTACCGATTCGTGTGGGGTAAAAGTCTCAATCCTAAATAAGTGATTTGAGGCCATAAAATTAAATAATTTAAATGTGGGCACTAAGAAAATTGCGAGGGTGTTTTTTATTTTTTTATGTTGGACATATATTTTCCCCACCGCAAAAGATAGCGTTCCAATAAGTTGGATGGTTGCTATGGAGGACCTTGAGATTGCTGGGTCATACGATTGGGGTTCAACAATTCTAGTTCGCATTTTTACTCTCTTCATGTTATGTCCAAAGAACTTATAGACTCATTGAATTGTTTTGGCAAGTTCTATTGGTAAGTTTTAACAAGTGAAATATACCGTATTTAATTGCACCTTACAGAAAATATATATATTCTAATACCCATTATTGTTTTATAGTTCTTCCGCTATGAGTATATACAGCAGGCTTGTCCGTTACTCTGGGAAGATAATAGTGAATGTTGGCCTAGGATCAATTGGTGGAAGAAACAAAATCAGCTTACTCGGAAGGAGTCAAAGGGATCAATACGATATAATTCACCCATCGCGCAAAGTCAATTTGAGATGCGGTCACCCGGTTCAATCATTTGGAAACCTTACTCGGGGTCTTCTGTCGAGATCAACGCCTATGTTCAACATGTCAAGTACATTTCATTCAAATGTTGTGTTCTTATGGATCTCAGCAATGCGGGATATATTATTTGGGGGATCAACGCCGGAGATAAATCTCCAGTGAAATTTGCATACCTAATGATCCTCCCCCACAAATATTAAGGGTACCATTTCACCCTGATGGGTTTGGGATTATTATAGAGGAAACAAACACAAATGTATCTATTGTCTCGCAACACTTGTATGACCGTTATTGGAAGGATGCAAGGAATAAAAAATATGGCCCTACGTAACATTGTTTGGGATTCCCAGGACGATCAAACATGGAGGACGATATGTCGGACAAGAGATGTGGTCCATGAAAGACTAATTGTTGACTACTTTGGTAAATCATCAGTATATAAAGACTATCATTTTTGGCGGCATTTTTGAATGAATCGAGCTCTTTATGGACGTATTCATGAGGTGGTGTGTAGGTACGACTCGTGGTTCATACAAAACCTGATGCTCTGGGTCGTCTTGGACTTTCCTCGCATCAAAAAATCGTTTATGCATTACAAATGCCACTACACCAAATCTGTTGAATTGTCACGGTCATTGACCTTGACAAGTTGGACTTGTCAAGGTCAATGACCGTGACAATTTTAGGGGTGATAACTTTTTTTGTCATAGACTTGTCACGGTCATTGACCGTGATAAATTCGTTAGAATTATCACGGTCATGTCACGGGCCTTGACCGTGGCAAGCTTTGTCATGATTAAGGACCATGATAAAATCGTGATAGTGTTTAAAAAAAATTCACGTTCAATGACCATGATAAGTCCGTGACAACTTCCTTTATCAAGAACTTGTCACGGTCAATGACCGTGACAATTCTGGGCAGAATTGAAAAAAAATCTGTTGGGCAGTATGGCCACTGCCACTGCCCAGCAGTATATATGTATCTGTTATAGCAACATTGTACCTGTTCAAATATTATATATCCAGATAAAATAGAGATAGTGCAAATATAAATTCAAAATAGAAACAATCCCGTACCTATTCAAAACTTTGGCATTCTCCACAAAGTACCTCAACTGTTCAACTCCATTGTTCGACCCCAATCCCGTAATTTCGATTGTCTTTAGGTGTGATCTCAAACAATCAGGTACATACCATTCCAACCACGATGTCCTGATTTTTTAAAAACAAAATAAAAAACCCTAATATAAGAAGAAACAACATCACTATCAATTATCTTAAATTTGCAAACTATTTAGTTGGAAGTGATGTTATGAACCCTTGACGTACCTCAAAGATAAGAACCTCTAGAAGAGGACAACTTTTGAGAAAATCAAGCACCAATTTTCAGTTCCAGTTCCACTATAAGAATCAGCCACTGTAAGACACTGCACAAGAGTGTAGTGCCACCCAACAAGCAAATATTCATAAAAATCAAAATCAAAATCGAAATTTAAATATAAATACATTATTTGTAGTGCCACCCAAACAGCTAACTTGAGCTCATATGACACCTCCTTCCAACTAATGTACCCCAGTCAATCGTGTCAAATATAATTCCCTTCATATCTGAACATTAAGAAATGCTATAATCCTATGGAGTTATGCTCTGCAAATTCCTTCCAACCGTTGTGTAGTCAAACATCACTAGTTGAAGTTGTCAATTCAACTTTCCATATTTTCCCATGTTTTGCTAGAGGTTACAAGTGGTGGGGTATGGAAAGTGTAATTGACAACTTCAACTGATGATGTTTGGCTACACAACAGTTGGAAGGAATTTGCAGAGCATCACTCCATAGGATTATGGCATTTCTTAGTGTTCGGATATAAAGGATAGACGAAGAGATTCAGTCTCCTCTCCACAAATAGGACACCCCAAATAACTATGTACTAATCACTTATTAAAGGTAAGAAGCGTATATTCATGGATTAGTATAAACAAAACTTAAATTTCAAATTCAAATTCAATTTATAATAGAAAATTCCTCCAAAAGTAACAACTTTAAGCCACTAAGAATATTATATATAAATTATGCACTCCCAAACTGTCCAAACGCATTGGAATATTTCGGTACGAATTGGAATATTTATTACAAATTGAATTTTTTTTTAAAATTCGAGTTATCATCAAAAATGAATTGATATTCGGTAGGAGCAGCCAAGTCATCCACACTACTATTTAGATGTTTTGGCGCGTGTTGGACAATTGACCACGGCTCGTTGTTGATATACTTCGAGTAAAACACTTGGTTAACCTTTTGAAATGCACAAACAAACGGCTCATCGCTCAAGTGGTCGTTGCTCTTCAACTTGGACAAGTCAACCATAATCAAATTGGTGACAGGATCAACTTTACAAGCATTTTTATCCTCAACTCTTACCCAGTCACAGTAAAATACGACATCTTTGAAGCTTATATAATCCAATTCAAATATATTTCGGATTACACCATAGTAAGTCATTTCATCTTCAACGAGGTTTTTATCTTTTGCGCTCGCTCGAAAGAAAGTAAGAGCCTTGTATAAAATACCCGAGTTCTGTACATTTGTACTTTCCTCGTACAATTTAGCGCCGAAATTGTAATCGTTCAATCGATACTTTTTCTACTCTTGTGCCACGAACAAGGGTCTAGTGGCTAGACGAGCAAGCCTTAATGTCGCATCACCCGTCTTTAAGAGTTGAGAATATAGATAAATTAATTATATTAGTTGTAAAATTTGAGTGTAATGTAACGTTATATAACATCCATTTTCATTATAATTACCTCTTGTGTCAACCACAACCTAAATTCGTTGTCTGATTATACCATTGTTTTTCATCTTTTATTGTTCTCACAGGCTTCATATTTTCTGCATATTACAAAATTAATCATGTATAAAATAATCTAAAATAATGTTAAACATTATAATAATCGAAACTTACTTTTTTCATTCTTCGACATCTTCATGTGTATCAAATAGATAACAAGCTACTTATTCAAGTTGCAAACTCATTAATTTCACTCGTTTTCCCATCACATGACCACCATCATCGACGAACTCATCAGTGTCATCAATACTAGTCGAGTCATGCATATATTCCAAAGTATATATTGATGACTCCACGGTTATGTATTCCTCTGCAATTGATTCTACAATGTATCGCGTATTCTTGACGTAATCTTTAAAAACATTCATCAATATTTCAAACGAATACATCCACCGATATCTAACTGGACCACAAAGAAGTGCCTCATCGCATAGGTGTACCAATAAGTGAACACTTATATTAAAGAATGATGGGGGAAAGTACTTCTCCAACACACAAATCGCTTCGGTCACCGCCAATTTTTCGTCCACTATGTGTTCTCAATTGACTACCTTCTCACACAAGAGTGATAAGGTAATACTAATTTGCATAATAGCCCTCCGCAAATCCTTGTGCTTGGAGAAACAGTGCTTAAACAATAGAGGAACCAATTGCATGATCACATGCCAATCGTGGGACTTGCACTTACGTAAATCATGAGTAGCATAATTCACAATCCTTTGCAAGTTGGACGAAAAAGTAAATGGGGCCTTCAAATTATATATTGTGTCTAAAAGAACCTTCCTTTCCCCACTCGTCAAAGTAAACGCACCAGGGGGAATTATTGTCCTTCCCTTACTATCTTCTTTCAACCATAGTTGTGGCTTAAGTTTGAATGATTTAAGGTCTTGTCGTGCATTTTCTCCATCCTTCGAATGATTCCCCCCAAGGCAAGTGCCCATAATATGTTCAGCGAAGTTCTTCTCCACATGCATCACATCCAATACATGGCGCACCGGGTTATTCTTCCAATAAGTCAAGTCAAATAAAATTGACCTCCTAGACCATGCCTTTCTTGTCTCAGTTTCATTCCCAGTTGGGGTCTTCTTATGCTTGACATTCTTAAATTTGGGATTCTTACCTAGCATATTAGGGTCACATTTAGAAGATTTACTTTCAATTTCTAAACCCGATAATTGTCTCGGCGATAGCCTATGTTCAACTCCGCCCAATAAAAAATTGGAACCTTTCTCAAATCTAAAACTATGAGCCAGGGGTAAAAACCTCCTGTGGTAATGGTATATATTTTTTTAGCTAAAGGATAGACGAAGAGATTCAGTCTCCTCTCCACAAACAGGACACCCAAATAACCATGTACTACACAACCGGATAATGTCCCATAAGCTGGAAAATCATGAATTGCCCACATCAACATAGCTTTTAGCGTAAACTCTTCTTTTCTAAAAGATTCAAATGATTGCACACCCTCTTCCCACAACTCATTTAATTCTTCTACCAAATGATCCAGGTAGACGTCGATGTCATCACTTGGTGCCTTTAGCCCAGGTATCAACAAAGCCATCATCGAAATTCAGGTCTCATATACTATGAAGGAGGGAGGTTGAGTGGAGCTAGGATCACTGTCCATACATTCTGATTGGTGCTTAGATTTCCAAATGGATTGAAACCATTTGTTGATATAGACAAACGAATGTTGTGTTGTTCTCGAGCAAAATTGGGATACTCATAATTCATCCTCCTCCAGGCAGTAGAATCAACAGGATGACGCATGATATTACTCCCTACTTCTGCCCTAGCATGCCAAGCCATTGCCTCCGCTATCCATAGTACTGTGAAAAATTGCTTTAATCTAGGCCCAACGGGAAAATATTTCAATACTTTTTGAGGCACTTTTGAGCTTGTGTCTTCCTTACTAGTAGATTGGACATATCTAGGTTCATCGCATACCGGACAACGATCAAGATTTTCATACTCCTTTCATTATAGTATGCAGTCATCCACATAAGCATGAATCGATTTATACTTCATTCTCAAACCTTTTAAATTTTTCTTCATAACAGGATAGTTATTTGGAAGTGTATTCTCCTTGGGTAATAAGCCCTTCACCCATTTCAGAATTTCCGTCACGTTATTTCCAGACAAACCGTATTGCGTCTTCATATTGTGCAAACTAACCATGGCATGTAAATTTGTTTGATCTTTCTCACAACCAGAGTATAACGATTGGGTCTCCTTAAATTTTAAACTTTTGTAGTCATCATCAAGTTTTATCATGATATCTTCACAAGCACTTGAACCTTCTACATCATCAGTAACCTCATTCTCTTCTACTTCATAAACTTCGTACGCATCATCAACTAAATCCTCTAACATATTATGATCTACGTCGTCACCTTCTACATCTATCCTACTTGTTGAAGGTTGTTGTGAAGGTTTGTCGGGGACAAAATGAACTTTTAATTCACCGTGAAAACTTCAAAATCGATAACTATCTTGCATACATGATCTTAACAAATGTAGCTCAACTGTTTTCCACTTAAACACCTTACCATTCTTACACCTAGCACACGGACACGGAAACTCTTCATCATTATGACATCTCTTTGCATATTTCGCAAATTCATTAGAACCTCTGTGAAACACATCCCCCATTCTATTTGTCTCACCCATTCACTCTTTGTATTTTGGATATCCCATCACAGCTACCACAACTAATCACCTATTAAAGGTACGAAGGATATATTCATGGATTAGTATAAACAAAACCTAGATTTATAGTATGTTTCATTTAATTATGCCTTATATATTCAATTTAAAATAGAAATTTCTATTTCCTCCATCTCCTCTAAAGGGTGAGTGGTCATATCCCATTCAAGACCACATTTTTCTGTAATATACTTAACAGCTCATGCACATTGTTACGATTTGAAAAAAATTCGGCAGCATATCCCCGTAGTTCTCCAAGTACACGACGTAGATTGGCAAGTGTGAGTGTTATTTCAATTTATCAATTAAAATAACAGTCACACTTGACAATCTAGTATGTACCCAGAGAACATTAGGATACGACTACAGAACTTCCTCCAAAAGTAACACCTTTAAGCCACTAAAAATATTATACATAAATTATGCAGTCCCAAACTGTCCAAACGGGACAATTCGAGAGATCTCATTACAGGGGTAATGACTCTCGAACGGGTCTAAGGGATATTGAATGCGTACGCATAAAAACTATAAGGATAGTATCTATGCGCACTATATGTAATTTCAAGTATGTTTCATTTAATTATCATACTATGTATATATTGTTCGATATACAAAGTAATTCTCAAAACAAGTTGAAAAATCCCACCCCCATATGGACAATAATCCAGTGGTCATGTCACTTTTAAAACTAACCAACCCAACATCGATCCACTATAATCCAATATAAATGTTAACAACAAATGTGTATCCCGTACTCCTTCTAGTATATCTACTCAATTAATTCATTTCATCAATTAAACTAACAATTAAAGTATAGAATTATTAATTTACTAATTTACAATTAGGGACAATCCTACTTTCATATGAAATGGGCACTAATTATTAATTTACTTTCATATAAAACTATACAATTAAAGTTACAATTAAATCTATACAATTTATTAATTAAAGTTATACAATTGTTGAGATAGCCCCACCACACACACACCCCACCCCACCCCCATCCCACCCCACCACACCCCCTGCCCCCGCCACACACACACGCACACACATACACCCCACCCCCTGCCCCCTCACCCCGCCACACACCCACACACCTACACACACACACACACCTACACACACACACACACCACCACCTTCCCCCCACCTAGCCCCCATGTCCCTCCCCCCACCACACACGCACACACACACCCCACCCCAAACCCACCACCCCCTGCCCCCTCCCCCACCACACACATACACACACATATAGAAATGAAAGAGTTTGAGGAAAAAAACATACCTTAGAGAGAGAAATAGAGGGAAAACCAAAAACAATGGGAAAAAAAGAAAGTGTAGGGTTTTTTTTACTGAACAAATCGTCACGGACGTGTCACGGTCCTTGACCGTGACAATATTATAAGTATTTGTCACGATCATTAATCATGACAAAAAATGCGTGTTTTTGTGTCACGGTCAATGACCGTGACAAGGCTGGCCGGCTAAAGGGTGTCAATTTAGCCTTTTTGGTGTAGTGTGTTAGCATATGGTTCTTCTGCAAATGTCAATGGAGAGTACTTGTGTATAGGGGAATACACAACCCAGAAGGCATTGGTTCGGTTAGCACTTACCATTATCTCGGTCTTTGGCCCTGAGTATAATAAAAAGCCTACGGCTCTGGATATGCAACGGCTTCCGAAAAAAATGCTATGCGTGGATTCCCATTAATGCTAGGGAGCATAGACTGCGTGCATTGGGAGTGGAAAAATTTCCCAACCGAATGGCATGGCCAATATAGTGGACATAAAAAGTACCAACAATTATATTAGAGGCGGTGGCATCGCATGACCCGTGGATATGGAGGTCATTTTTCGGGATGAAGGGTAGTTGTAATGACGTTAATGTATTGAACCGCTCTTCTCTTTTCTCTAACCTAGTCCGCAATAAAACTCCACCAGTCCCGTTTTAAATAAATAACAACATCTATGATATGGGGTATTTTTTTTAGCGGATGGAATATATCCGCCTTACGCATCCTTGGTGCAAACTTTTAAAAGGCCAACCAACCAAAAGGAGAAACTATTCACACAAGTGCAAGAGGCCGCAAGAAAAGATGTTGAATGAGCATCTGGTGTTCTCCAACTAAGGTTCGCCTTCATTCATACGCTAGCAAACTTTGGAGCAAGGAAATATTGTCTGCGATTATGCATTTGTACATCATAATGCATAATATGATTGTTGAAGATGAGGGTCGTGATTGTGATTGGAGAGAAGAATATGACTTTTCACCTGACCAATTTCTATGTTTTGAAACTCTATCAAGGAACATTATGCGATTGAGTCGAAGATAATACACATGCACGACAAAAGGAATCATTTACAGCTTCATGCAGATCTCGTTGAACATATTTGGGAACACTTTGCCAACAACAGTGTCTGATTGTACCCCCATTTAAGTTTATTGTTTGACTTTGTTATGTTGTCATCTTTAGTATCAATGTGATTGTGCCCCAAATTAAGTTTATGTATGGAAAATTAAAGCAAATTCATTTCACGATTTTAATAAGCATATTACAAAATGGGACAAACGATAAAAAGATATAGCATGTTACATATTAAAAATCCCAAGGTTCTAAAAAACGTGGGGCGTGATCGAGGCGTGGAGGCCAAGCCTTAGGCCTTAGAAGCTTAGACGACCCTTAGGCATAAAAAGGCGTGAAAAGGCGTTTAGGCATTTTTAATATATTTTAATATTTTTTAACCATAACAAGGCTATTAAAATACTAAAATTGTACATATCATAAAAATATGTCTGAGTATTTGCAAATTAAAATACTATTTGATTATTTTGGATGAGATAATGGTCCGGTTTGTAAAAAAAAATCATCAAAAGGCAATATCGTTTCACTAAAGCATTGTTGTTTTTAGAGAAAAAGTGCGTCTTAAGGGTTGTACCAAGCATAGGGCGTCAAAAGCTTAAGGCATGGCGTTTCTCCGAAGCCTCAAGCCTAGGCGGGTTTTTAAGAACAGTGAAAAATCCTATATACTTAAAATCCAGAATGACTTCCATGTGGTGGATAATTTAAAAAGTTGGATTATCTATATTGGGCCCAAACTTTGTTGAGTATATTGCCCACGAGGTATTCATGGTACTCCCTTTTGGATGGATTCATGTGTGAGGTGTTGGTGCTCATAATTTGTTGGTTAAAAAATATTTGTTCACGATTGTCTTTCCTCTCCAATGCCATTAGTGTGCATCTGTTGATCTGTAAACTATGCTCCTTAAGATGCAGTGAACGATTAAGCCCTTCTTCAGATTTTTCGTCTCGTACATTCTCAGCCTGACAGAACTGCTCAAATGAATCATTGAACCTGGAACAACTCCTGAGTATTTCTCGGTTCACCTCAATGTTTGTAGCCTTCGCCTTTCCTTTAGCGCGTTGCTTCATCTCTTTCCTTCTCGGTGGTCTGGGATAAGGTCTTTTGATATCAACATGGACCTCATCTTCCAAATTAACTGAAGGACCCCCGATATTTAGGCTTCATTCACTTTCTGTCGCACCGGTCTGTGGTGAATCAAAATGAAATGAAGGGGAGTCTAAAAAAGTTTGAAATTTGTGTTCTTTTAAAATTTGGTAACAAGATTCATAGTTAAATGATTTCTCCTTGTTGTCTCGTTGAAACGCTACATTAGCCGCGGTAACTTAAAATAAGATGACAATTTAGTTTTATTATCTCATTAGCAACATATTTATGAAAAATAAAATTATAAACAAGTTACAAAATAATAGTGAATTTACCCCCATCTATGTTCACAGTGCTACTAGCACAACTTGTTAGAGACGCTTCTTTCAATTTAGAAACATATAACATTACGTGTGTTTTTTTTATTTTGCTATAGCAAGTTTATAGTCTGCCTCCCGTCCGATGTTCAGTGACACCCTCAGATGAATTGTATTCTTCAGCGACTGTATCCCAAAACATTGTGTCAGTTCAACTATTTCCTCACAGATCATCATTTTTTTATTAACATACGCAGTGCATAGTGCTTCGTCGTCGTGTTGAGACATGTTTTGACCACGAACCATTATAAAATAACAAAAAAGATTATATAAACGAATATAATTTTTTTTTAATGTTTTTTGTAAATAAATATTATACAATGCAAAAAAAAAAGGACTTTTGAATTTGTATAAATAAATTTTGGCAAACGGTTTTGAATTTAAGAGTGGGACTAAGGGTATAACATTTAGGAGGATTCAAAAGGTATTTAATAAAAAAAAAATAGTCGTTGCCAAAATAAAGTTGTTGGGGGTAGAAATATAATTAAACAATTTTGTTTAAATTACTAGGGGGAACATTTTCCATTTTAGGCAATATTTTTTTTTTTTGGTTTCTTGGGCAAAACATCGTTCCCGCTTTAGGTGAGACCCACGAAAAACCAACTTATGTGTTGCTAGTCTATTTCTAAATTTGTTATTTTATGCGGTACCAAAAGATAAGCATACAAATTTACCCTTCCCAATGTCAATAGACAAATGAGTATCCATCCATATATCATTTTGACTCTCCATTTATCAAAATTATGCTATATTAGCATTATGCCTTAAAATATATATATATATATATATACCTTCCGAAATCAAACAGAGTAAATGAATAATCCAAGTAATTTCCCTACAATTCTTAAGTCGAAGTACATATATAGTTTTCCTCTAAGGACACTGCTTGCCATAAACATCAACCCAGGATTGGGGGAAAAAACAAATCACACACTTGTGATAATAATAGAGTTATCCATGACCTGGCCTGAAAAAGGGGAAAAGAAACATGAACCACATGCTTTACAATATATATGCTACTGGGATGAGCAATTCTTTCAACAAAAAACCCTAGTATAAAAATTGTTTAGCAGAGAGAAGGCAAAAGCTAGGTCTTGATGTTTGTCAAATCAATGTTTACAAACATAGAGAAGTAATCAAAGACGAAAAACTACGATGGGGGAGGCCTCATGTGGTAATAGTATTGAGAAGTGTTGGTGGGATATGAAGAGAAGTAAGGATGGAGAGTCGGTGGATTGGGAGCTTCTGATGGATGAGAACCCAAGAGAGCAGTTGTTGGGTGAGAAGAGAATCCTGATGATGCTGCACTAGTAGTAGCAGATAACAATGTTATTGGGGCTGCGCTGGTGGGTTGACCTTGTATTTGCCATCCCCAGTTTGGGGCTCCTTGTGAACACCCTACTTCATTTCTTCGTTCTGTTTCTCTTACCTGTCAAAAATAGTTTATATATGCTCAAACACAACTTTGCATATATGTTTCTAATATATTCACCAATTAAACTGCAAACCAAGTCATAAATTAAAAGAAAACTGATACAAATTATATGGGAATTTCATAAGGGTGGACCAGGGATAGTTGCATCGGTTGAATTTTTCTTTTAAAATGTCAAGGGTTTAGAATGTAACATTCAAGTGCTCTCCATCAAAAGAGTTGTCAAAAATAATTAATATATAGATAATTTATTTAATTATTAATTTTCTAGATGGGAAAATTTTAGGGTTAATTATTAAATAGTCCCTACTATAAATATATATTTTTTAAAAAGGACACATATTTTTAGTTTAACCCATTTAGTCCCTCAAGCACTCAATATCCTCTTATTTTTAGAGCTCCGCGCCAGCGGCACTCCCTCTATAAAATATGTGGCAAAGGACTTTTTGAAGCAAAATAAAAAAGTTTGAACTAAATGGGTATTAAAAAATGTCCGAGGGACTATTTGGTATATGTCCCAAAATTTTAGTTACTAGTTTGATGTTCCACACTAACAGAAGAAATTTACTAATTCGCCAATACATATATGTAGGGGTACCAAATATGTAAGATTAGTCAGCTGTTATAACGTGTCCACGTACCTTCTCTGTAAATAAATATACACACACAAATTACCTTCTAATTATGTCTTTAAATCCACCTCTATAGTGGGTTTTCTATCATTATCCACTACAATTCAATCCGAAATTGATGACAAAGTTAGAATGAAAATCATTGCAACAGTATGCAGTTTAATGAGAGATATAAGTATTCCCATGTTGTAATGCTGATAAAATTGCCTTCATTGCAAACCTTTGAACTAATAGTGCTAATTTTTTATAATGCAATGTTAGATGTTTTATGGACTTTAATAAAATTGCTAAATTATTGGCTGCCTCTTATATATATTGCTATTACTGCAACAAGCACAGGAATTAATTATACCCCCAGTCAGTTCTAAGGAGTCTAGCGTGATGTAGATGTCGGTCCACAAATGAAGCCATGCCAGTTATTGTAATTAGGGTACCGGTGTGAGAGATGGAAAAATAATGCTGTGGTTGAGTTTAACTAAGTTGTTAACTTAGGAAATCCATCTCATATTATATAAAAATAAAAGTAAAATAGAAACTCACCTCATAGCCAGGAAAGAAATTAGGATGTACACCAGTCCATAAACGAGGGTGTTCTGATGTCTTTGGTAGCCCCTTAAGTGGCGGATTACCTCCTGCTGGGTTCTCCATCTGTTATTGCAAAGCATAGTGAAAATGGATTTACCAGTAGCCACAATTCAAAGAAGTGAACCAGGCAAGGGCGGAGCTAGGATTCCTCGAAGGGGTGGGCTAAAATTAATAACGGACCCGAGAATTTTTGTCAATGCGGCCGAAATTCCGACCAATATCCGGGGTTTAGGGTGATTTCCCAAGAGGAAAAATTTATAAAGTTTTTGTATCTATTTATCTATATTATTTATTATTTTTCAGCAATTTTTAACCCTTACAAATTTTGGGATCATTTTTCAATAACATTTTAAATTCAAGTAGCAACTTTTAACCCTAACAGATTTTTTTTAAATTTGGGAGGGGTGGGCCCACCCCTGGATCCGCCCTTGGAACCAGGAAGCATGAACACTACTAAAAATTCTACTGGTGTGTAGTTTTAAGTACCACAGAAAAGTATCTGTTACAAGGCTTTAATTTAATCCGCATCTGCTGTAAGTAGCAAATGCTACCTGCTTTAACTTTTCAGCACCTGAATTTATCAGCACCGATCCTGAATTTATTGATGTCTTTTTCTTTGAATTGTTATAATCCGTATCGAGTTGTATCTGTGTCCGTACTTTGTAGGATGTGAATTTTGTTCCAATATTGGAAGAGCTAAGAAGAAATGACTTAGAAAAAGCCATGTGTGTGTTTGATAGATAAAAATACATGACTAAAACAAGCCGTATGGTGTTTTGTCTATGCAATTCAAATCAACACACAGCCTTTTCCAAATTACTTGGGATTAATACATGATCTTATTTCTCCATTCTACGCTCTTTCGGGCAGTAACCTGTACACTGTCTATGATTTGCTAAAAGCAAAGTTTTGTTGTCCATTGATTAAGCTAATATATTCAACAGTTTGAAAGGGATTTTGAAAATCCGAACATATCAAGCATGTAAGTACCAAGAAAAAGAATTGGCAGTTTTTTTTTTCTGAACCTCTGAGTATTACCTTCATTCTCCTTGCGTCATGCACATCAAATGATTGGAACTGGAAACACCCCAAACTTTCATTTGCCTTTGGAGCATCTCCAAAAGAGGAGGTAGACATCCCCAAATTTAGATCGAGATTGTGTTGGCTACCTGCATTTCAAGACAGAGGCAAACTCATTCGCCACTCATCGCAACTAACACATTAACTTTAGAATAAAAACAAAGGATAAATCAGAAGTACTGAAAAGCACCTCCATCACAGGCCTCAGAGGCAGTTTCCCCTTCATATGCACTCGAATCGAAGTTGGTGACTGCCTCCCTACCATTACATTTGATAGCTGCTTTGTCATAAGCCCTATTTTCCAGAAAATCAAAACAGGAAGATGTGTTGAATATCCTACTGAATTGAGAATTCAGGGTATGTAAATAAACAAAAATTAGTATCGGGGAGTGTAATTCATGATCATTGGACCTTGCAGCTTCAACTTCACTATCGAATAGTCCAAGATATATATACCTGCAATCCAAGCATCGTAATCTCCATGATGACAATTCGGTCCTCAATCACATATTTCAAATTGGCATTTTATATTTACTTCCAAAACGAGTAAAAGTAATGCCATTGAGAATAAATAAAATCAATTAAAGTTTACACGCGTTTTGTATTTACCAGCAAATCCTAGGACACGAAAATAATGAAATCAAACTAGGCTTATAGTTCCTTACTTTTTGCCAAGGAACTGCCCCATGCGAGCTTCCCATCTGCCACATTTGTGCAGTGTAACCCCTCTGTATTTTGAGCTTCCCCTAGAGAAGCCAGTGCTCTGGCGACGGAGTATGTGCACAAATTCTTCCTTAGTCAGATTCTTCATCTGCAACTATAGAGAGAAAAGATAAGCACCTAGCTAAACCCAATAATGATCAATATGGGCAGAATTTCAAGTTCTCTTGCTAAAATATGCATATTCCAACCTGCTTCATATCCTCCTCATAATCACTCAGGTCAAAATTAATGTCAGCATCAACACCCCGAAACTTAATGGCAGCTCGATCATAGGCTCTGATACCAGAAAACAGAAATCAATAAGTCTAAAAATTGGGCTAAAACACATTTGGGAGCAACAAAAGTTACGCTCCCATGGAATTTCTTTCTCCGTCTTTTGGCACTTTTTGTTTCTCGTTTTTTTTGTTGTTGGACTATTTATATCTTTTTACCCACGGAGGGTTTTTTTACTATATATTGTCTTTAATTTTGGTTAATTCTCTGAGTTAGTAGGGTTTTTTTTTTTTTTTTTTTTTTTTGTCATTGGACCATTTTGGTGAAACAAAATTCTCCAATCCATCAATTAGAATTGAAGCATTACCTAGCAGCAGCATGAGCCGTGTCAAATCCACCTAAACAAAGCCAACATCAACATTCATCAATTTAACCAAAAAACAAAAAATACAAATAAACATCAATCAATCACAATATCCATACCCAAATACACTTGTTTCCCACAGTCCCTGCAACAAACAAAACATAATTAAAACAAACAAGTACGTAAACAAATTGACATCCAAACCCAAATTAATCAAACATACATACCAGATATGCGATTCCCATCTACCAGTTCTCCTATAGAAAGTAACTCCTCTATACTGTGAGCTACGAGACCTCGGTCCTCTCCTACTTTTCTTCACCTGCTGCTGCTTCGGCGTTTGCTGTTGCTGCTGCTGCATCATTCTTATTTCTTGTAAACTATTTTGAGTAAACGAAAGATCAATAAAATTAGGCTCGGTGCTCGGTGCCTCATTCAACGGAAACAGCTGGTGAGTCACAAACTCGCTTTGAGTATTCGGTTTAAAATTTTGTTTGACGTTTAAGATATCAAAATTGAAGCAACCGGCGCGTGTTGAGCAGGAGTCTTCGTCGCCGGCATCGGCATTGACGATTGATGAATTCGATGTGCCGGACTCATCCATTTGCACCGTGATTGTGTTTTCATCGCACATAACGCTTAAATTAAGATCCAACATATTTGTGTAACTTTTTTTTTTAAAATATTTACGACTACATATGTGATCAAACTTAGTTCTATTTAATTAGAACCAACATTCAATGATCGGACATTAAGAGAGAGAGAGAGAGAGAGTGGAAGACGCATTTTCAGATATGGTTTGGTTTGGGCCGTGGAATCATTGTTCAGCGTGAGATTGTACAGTGGGGAGAGTGAGATTGAAAGACAGGTTTTAGAGAGAGAAACAAAGAAGATGGGACGTGTGTAGGAACATTTTCAGACCCAATTTAAGAGCAAACATTTTAGTCTTTGGCGCCGGTAACCGGAATGCCCGGTTTCCTTTCTTTTTATCAAAAAAACAATTATTTATTTCAATTAAATAACGTTGAGTATTTTTTAGGTGAGCTCGTTGAATTGTTATGCCATTCTTCCTCACGATATTCTGAATTCATTCACG
The DNA here is from genome assembly GCA_949130495.1 of Sambucus nigra. Taxonomy (NCBI): domain Eukaryota; kingdom Viridiplantae; phylum Streptophyta; class Magnoliopsida; order Dipsacales; family Adoxaceae; genus Sambucus; species Sambucus nigra. The sequence continues at coordinate 380,881,977 of OX422218.1, read as the reverse complement.
TGTTTTGCAAATACATTCATTCAAGAATAATTAATAAATTAATTAATTAAAATGAGACATTGTGAATGAATTATTTTAATTTGATGGATTAACTTAATAATATTTTTAAGTGAATGTACTTATAAATTTGTAGATGAATTCAAGATCACCCCTGTCTTAATCGTAATATGCGTGGAGGAGTTAGTATGCATAGTTCGTGAGATTAGTCGAAGCGGGCACAAGCTTACCTTAACATCCACGGTATCAAAAAAAAAAAAAAACTTGAGTTCGTAATTTATTATTTGGACTTTAGCCTATAAGCCCCATATAATGGTAACATTTAAACCGAGTCCAGAATTTTGTCAATTTTTAACCAGTGGCTCTTTCTTTAACGTTTTTGTTAAATCAAATGATCCTTAATAAAAAAAAAATGTTTATTATGACCACCATACCCAAATCTCATACCAAAAATAACTTCAAACCATACCAAAAATTCATTATTTTCAAAGTGATAATATGTTTTTATTCAAGTTTTTTGTTCTTTTGGGTAGGATTTCTGGGTTATTTTGAGCATAATTTTAAATATGGTGGTAAATGAAATTTATGCATTGACATAGTAGTTACGTTGACTAATTTCGCTCGATTTGAAGAAAAAGTTTAGAGAAGATCCACTACTGCAAAAATAATTGATATCATCTAAAACTAATATATGGATTAGGGTATTAACAAGAATACATTAATCTTGAACATAACATATAAAGAGATATAAATCGTAATTAAACTTATGTAGAGTAAGTAGCAGAGAGAGAGATGAGAGAAAGAGGTGGAAATCGAATTTACATTGTTCGACCTAAAGTGGTGCCTACATGCACAGGTATAGTGTAAGTTGCATTTTATCTAACAGGTAAAAGCGATGGATGAATGATACTTACAAGATCTCGTGTTCACTCTAGAATTGGACAGCATCACAGTAGGAAAAAAATATATCTCGATCCCTCACAATGAGGGATTGTGTGTTATTTATAGGCTATTAGAGGAGAGAGAGTGTAGTGCAACAAGTGTCGTGCCTTTATAGGTGAGGCAATTACACCTTTAACAAGTGAGAGAGTATAATCAAGGATTTATGCGTACATGGTAGAGGAATATTTGCATATCTCCCACACGTGTGTGGCTTATGATTATTGTTGACGTCATTTTCGCACATGGCGAATGCTTGTTCTAACTGTGTTACATAACATTGTTAAGTGTTGTGAGCTTGTTGAGCTATGTCGATCGCCTGTGACGTCGGGGATGATTAGAATTGCACATGCCAACAAGAATTGTAGTTGAGTCGACCTCCTTCTGGGGATGGATGAGTCTAGTTGTCGTGCTCTAATTGGTTCTTAGGTCGCACCATATTTATGGTACAATAAAAGTCACCAAGACTTTCCTCACGATTAAGGAATACAACGGATTCTCTGAGGCATGATACCCTCAGACTGTGTGCTAAGCAGATTGAGAGAGTGAAGTGTAAACCGCTAAAAAGGTTATCGACTTCGACAGTTTTCGTCGTCTCGAATTATTCTCGACGCACTCCGACCAGAAAGACTCGTAAAAAATTTCACTTAAGATTGAACTTTACACATGTCAGACTCAGGGGTTTAGAGTTTAGTGCTACCATTACATGCGTCTATGATAGTGCGCATGTCGGTCTGGCTATGTCTCTCTGCTTTTACAGGCATGATGTCACGTGTCTTATAATTAGGGGTGACAATTGTCGTTAAAAGAGTATAAAAGTCTCAAACTTGGTCCGTCTCAAACTTTCAACTTAATTTCACACTCACGTTAGCTTTTTAGAGAGAGAAACTCCCTTTGTCTGCTACTTCCTTCCTTCTCCGACGATATTTCTTCCAACACCTTCCTTATTCGTATTATTTCTTACTAGTAAATATCTTTTCGGTGAGTTTCTCCTGCTCTACCCTATCTTTAGACAGAGATTTTGCATTGTTCCTCTCTCTTCAACTCTATTAGGGTTCCAAGTATGTCATTTCTCTTTTAGGGATCTAATTCAAGTTTTTTTCCCATTTCTTCCCTTCTTGGTGCAATTTGTTATTGTTGGTTATAGTGGTTGGTTAATTTGAACATTAATTTAGAGTGTATTCGTCTTAGATGGCCATTGAGTTGGTTGGCCTAAAGTTTATATTTTTTAGGCCTTTTAGGTATTATAAATTTTAGTCTTGCCCGAGTCTTAGATTTTTGAAATTGAATATCCCCACGCCTTAGTATACCAAAAATTCCATCATTCATTAATGATTTTATGAGCCTTATGTCGATAGGTGGTCAAAATATTTAACGAAGTTAGAATCGTCTTGCCTAGGCATCGTTGCTAGGAGGTTACCAAAAACCCTTCAGGTTATTTAACCTAGAAACGAGCTTGGCCATCATAGGTATACTCCTACCGTATCTTACTCTGGTGGTTCTGCGCCTCTATCTATAGGCATAAAGTTTGATGGTTCTGAATTTGTGGGAACTGAAATAGCTTACCAGGTTGAGCATCAACCTGGTGTTGGTAATTTTATAAACACAGTTTCGGGTAGATCCGTTGTTAATTTGGAAGCATCAGCCGAGAGAGCTATGCCTCGAAGACCTATGACCTCCCCATCTCTTGTTGAGGTGACATCTAGTGAGGCTAGTAATGTAGGGATTCCACTAATTCCAATCACCCAACGATGTCATATGGCATACTTGTGATGTGCTAGAGGGATAATTAGATGCTTTGAGAGGGAAATACAACATCCCTATTAGCACTTCCACTAGGCTTTCAGATTGCGATGAGAGAGTTTACGATACTGTGAACTCATACAAGGTTTGCCTCCCTCTGCGGGCACTCTAAATTAGACTTCTCCTACCTTTGCATACTATCATTAGGTCCATCTTAAAGGGGTGTGGAGTTACTTTTACCCAACTTTCCCCCAATGCCTACAGGATAATTCTCGGGCCTATGATGTTCTAAAAGATCGAACTGGCTTTGACCTCACCGGGGACATATTTAGGTTTGTCCGTGACTTAAAAGACAATGCCAAATCCCCATGGTATTATTACTTCGCATATAAGAAAGCCCACTTGAGGCTCGTTAAGATCGTCCACACCAGTAACCATAGTTGGAAGAATCGATTCGTGTTTACGAAGGGTGATTGGTATAGGGTCTTTTTCTTTCGAATGTATTTTAAGGATGATAAAACCGACTTTCTTTTTGAAAAAACCTTTTTCCAAATTGTATACACACCAAGTATGTGAACCAATTTTAGTTAAGACCAATTTTATCTTGTTTAATCCTAAACATGCATCTAGGTGATTAAAGAAAGTAAAATAAATAAGTTCACAAAAGTGATGTCGGATGTACGAGGAAACCACTAAGGGAAAAAATCTCGGGCGGCTCAAGCCAGATAATCATTACAATTTGGTATTACAAAGTACAGACGATAGACTTACTTAACAACTCAATCCCTATAAGTCTTGACTCTCTTCTGATCCTTCAACCACTCCTCCACAGTGCCCACTAAGAATTCCTTCTACGATACCTGTCCACAGCACACGCGTCCACGAATGCCTCGGTGTCCCCTGATATAGCTTGGCAACTTCTACGATGTTAAACATGAACTCCTTTGTTTCTTCCCCCCAAAACCCAATGAAACAAATGCCCAAGTGATGAACACACTCCAATGGTGAAAACCAATATATCTATAGCATAAGTATATTAAAACTCGGATCTTGAAACTCTAAGGATATTTTTAGACTTTGAAAACCTTAGAAAACTTTGTGCAGAAAATGTACTGATTATAAATTGTTTTCTGGTTCTGCACCTTCCAAAATTTTGATTAAAACACGCCTTAAATAGAAAAGTTAAGTCGACGTATCGTTCAAGCGAGATGACGATGTCGTTCGAACGAGATAGCCATGTCGTTTGAATGACAAAGCCATGTCATTTGAGCGACCTCCACATGTCGTTTGAACAATTGTGAATGTCGTTTGATCCTTTTAAACACATGGGAAGGATTCATATGACTCTCAACAATCCTTATCTCAGAATTAACAAAGATAAAACCTTTTAAAATTATTGTTTTAATAAAAATAACATCCTAAAAATATTTTTCGAGTCCCATAAACATTACGCATTCATACATGAGAGATAGGAATGCAACGAAGACGTGAAACGTGCACCAAATTAATCTCGGCATAATAAATCTTTGAAGCTTGGTCGCAACGTTTTCAATAAACTTTATGCCATAGACTATGTGGGAATCATGACAGTAAAAAATCTATCTATGACTCAAAACAATTTTTTTCTGGGAATAAGTCAAATACTTATAATGGACTCAATTGGAAATTTTGTCCTTACAAATCTCCCCCTTTGACTATTTCAGGACAAAATTCAAACAGTGAAATGCCTAAGTCGGGCCGTCAAGACGTATGACACCTAAATCCCATCCCATAAAACCCAAAATCAAAAATTACAGGACAAGACTAGTAAATGTTGGTCCGACAAGCATGAGTTGTCTGAATGTGATGTAATCTTAAAATCTTGACTTGCTGAAGAATACATACACATAAGGGTGGCAATTTTAGAAACGACGCGAAAAAATGACACGGAACAACACGAAATTGACCCGAAATTGACACGATATTTCGTGTTCGTGTCGTATTTTTTTGACACAAAGTCGTGTCGTGTCGTGTTCGTGCCTTAATTATGAGTCGTGTCGTGTCATGTCGTGTTATCGTGTTATCGTGTTTTTTAAGCCTGAAATTTAAGAAATTATGGTTGTCGTGTCGTGTCGTGTCGTGTTATATTTTATTCGGGTCATGTTCGTGTCAGCTAAAAAAAACATGAAGTCATGTCGTGTCGTGTTCGTGTCCTAAAAAACCTTGTCGTGTCGTGTCGGGCCAAAACACGGTCCGTTGACCCGAATTGCCACCCCTACATACACATGTGAAACGGACAAATACCTAGTGAAGTATGGAGGAACAAAAGATATAAAAATACCAATATGTAAAACAAACCATTTGTTAAACATGTGAGAAAATTATTTTGATACTAATTTGAAATCAGGATACCAAATTGTGCAAACTAATTAATATCAATATATAGGCATGAAAGCATATGATATCAATTTTTAATGCAATAAAAACTATGTGCTCATCAAATAAAATAAACTCTCCCCCTACATCACATACATCTCTCCCCTTTTTGTCTCGAACAGACAATAAAACAAATCATCATATCTAGAATGTGATAATTAATGAAGCATATCTAGATAAACATAAACCGCCGGCCAGAAATAATCACAATATACCAAATCGTAGTTAGCAAACAGTCACAAAATATGAATCATCAAAATTAGTAATGATGTGACTAAAATCAATACATAATCAACATATACTAAATATAAAACACCATAAGTACCAAAACAGTATGATATCATCATTAAACGAAGCATAAACGAAATTAGAAGAATCTAAAAGAACTTCCCAGAGGTCGCTCGAATGACTATGCATTATCGTTTGAACGACATTGCATGTCGTTTGAACCATGCATCAATCGACCCAAACAAATGCAAAACAATAGCCTCTCGCGCGATGAAAACCATCAAATGACCTTCTCGCGACACTACTCGCGACCTATACCTGACACTTTTCTGAATTTCACTTGAACCTCACGAGATTAAAACATCACGCGACATGGACTTGTGACTCGAACGAGGTCCAGATGTCGTTTGAATGATATAACAATTTGTGTATTCCGGTCCCAAAAATGATGAATTTTTGTCCAGTAAAAAAATTTCCTGAAAACAGCAACGGGAAATACCAAACAGTATCAAAACAGACTCAAAATAGAAAAAAAATTACAATAAGTAAAACAATGTGAGTTTCATGCTAACATAGTATTAATGTGCTCAAACATGGATATGGAGTGAATGTGTGTGAACGACAATAAATGAATCACAATATGAACACATCAAAATGATCAAGAAGCTCTAACTAATAGCTAAATGTCAGCAAACTAAGTTTTAGCCATTAAGCTTAATGAACTAAACAATCAACATACACACAAATTCGAATTTTTTTATGATTTTACAAACAATAGCGTCATGATACGATTTTTCAACACTAGGACTCGTAGTGCAAACTCGTTTAAATTTTCATCAAAACTCCCTCAAATATATATATATATATATATATATATATATATATATATATATATATTATTTTTCAAGATTCTTCGAGGTTTCTATTTTTCTCAACTTAGAGAAATCCTATTGGCCTTATTTTGGCAAATGATTCTTTTTATTGCCTTAATTTTTTATTGGGCTCTTTTAAACGGTGGATTTCACGACTAGTTAATTGTACTCTTGTAGCCCTTTCTCGTGAACACAAATCATTTTTTCAATATATGTAATATTAATCCTCACGGTAAACGGTTCTTATATGCACACCTCCTCCTAAGTCTATTTACGCATAGATGACAAAATTGAGATAAGAATGTCTCATCAAATTTAAATATGCATGAGATGTCAAACATTCATATAAACTCGTGCATGTGTGCAAAGATGGCATATATACAAAGTCGAATTCAAATGCATATCGACTTCGAAACAACCCCATTAAGACAATGGTTAAGATCATTAAACGCTTCAACAATTATGACCAAATATCCTAGCCACATGGATCATGAAATGATGGGGATCCAAACACACCAATATGCCATATCCAACATGAAAAACTCACGACACAAAAACAAACCAAAAATCTTTTTGTGTTTTTAAAAAAAAAATTGACCCCAAAATAAAATCTTTTTGTATTTTTCTCAAAAATATTTAAAACCAAAAATCTTTTTATATTTTTCAAAATATACGAAACCAAAATTTTTTTGTCTTTTTAATTTTTTTTATCAAAAGCATAATCTTTTTGTTTTTTTCAATTAAGATTTAATATATGAAAAAATACAATACAAAAGATACACATGGCATAACACTAGCAAGATATAAATTATGATGCAAAGACTTACGTATGACAAACATAGCAACGCAATCATCCTTTAGATCTAACATGGGAAGAATCAAGTGCAACATAATAAGAACCATGAAGTTTAATTCCTAAAGCCTCTAAGTCCAATTTCCTATCCCAATTAGGTGTGAAATGACGCATGGGGGTTTTGGTAACCGAAACAACTTTATTCCTTAACTTCGTGGGAGCATTCCTAAAGTCATAACAGCAACGTCTAAGGTGACATTTCCTACCGCAATGAGTTCAAGTACAAACATGGCGGGAATGATTACCAAAATGTCGACCTCGCCTAACGTTCCTAGTGGGCTCTCCCACATGATTGGTATTGGCTTTGGGAATGGGAACAACACGATAATTGAAACCTATACTACCCCTCTCTTCCTTAATTTGGACGGTGCCTAAGATTTTATCCAACTTCTCCGACTTAGCCTCCAAATCAAACTTCACCTTTCTCGAGTCTCTTAATCTTACCACTAGCTCACTAATCCTAGACTCAAGTATATGCTTAAACTCCTCAAACTCTAGAACCTATTTTCTTAAAGCCTCCATCAAACCACAAATACAATCTCTCTCTTTCTCAACATATCCTAGTTTCTCCCTAAGAGTCTTCTCACGTGCCCTAAGATCCTCAATCAAAGCATCATTATTTTTTACTGCACGTTCATTCAACTTAGATTGTAATTTTAATTTTGAAATTTTCACCTTTACCGCTTCTGCATACAACTCATTAAAGGCAACTTACAACTCTCCCACGTCAATCTTCTCATACTCACTAACATCACCATCACTCACTTGGCATTGACACTCAACGAACTCATAAGTGTCATGCACATGAGAATGTTCATGAGAATATATATTATCGTCGCTCACATGACATGCTGTGAACATTACAAAGTTACGCTTAATGGGAAAACTCTCTCCCTCTTCCAGTTTACTATCACTTAAGGTGACATTATAAGCTATCGGTTTCGTGTCCTCCTTCTTAAGTCTAGTGGGACACTCGGCAACCTTATGACCATACCCCTCACACCCAAAACACCTATCCGACCCAACCCTCTTAGCACTGTCACTCTTATCCTTAGGGGCGGGATTAACCTTTTTGTTATTGGATTTCTCAACCTTTTGGCATCTTTCGATTTCTTTTAGAAATTCATAAAATTTTTGAACTTCTTTGTCAACATAGCTACATCCTCAAAATTGAAATTGAAATCATCATTTGAATCTTTAGTCTCCTCCTTCCAGGCTTTCAAAGCAATGCCCTTTTCTTTCTTTGGCACTTGCTTAGAGGTAAACATATCAGTTCATAGGTTTGTAAGTCACTTACAATCTCTTCATGTTTCATCGATTCAAGCATACCCAAGGAGTTCAAAATGTTCACTTTGCATAAAATCTACTCGACAAAGACCTTAATAGTTTCTTTATGACTCGGTTATTGGGCATTTTCTCTCCCAAGTTGAACCGCGAGTTAACAATATTCGACAATCTAGCATAAAACTCATCAAACGACTCACTCTCTAACATCTTAATCGTCTCAAACTGTGTAATGAGGTTTTAAAGTTTAGACGTGAGTAAGTGAAAGAATATCCTAAGACTTTTTTGAAGTTTCACACGTCATGATTCTATTATACTCTTCTGTTGTGACCTGTGGGGAAATAACGTGAAGATCTTTAGAATTTTAAAGTGCAAGTCTATGTTCCGCTTCGGTCCATGACTCAATGAGTTATAAAACTAGTGGCCTCACCCTCTCGTGTGACAGGTGGTGTCTAACCTTTTTCAATCGCTAACCACACACGCTCATCAATTGATTTCAAAGCACTTCTCATTCGCATTTTCCAGTTAGAATAATTAGTGCCAAAAAAATTGGAATTCAAAAACTATCATAATTTCCAATATTCATCCTTAAAAACATAAGGGATCAACACACACAAAATATATTTCTAACTATGATACCAATTTATAGGCCCCTTTTTTCTTTTGATGTGTTTTAAGGATAATAAAACCAACTTTCTTTTTTAAAAAACCTTTTTCCAAATTTTATACGCACCAAGTATGTGAACCAATTTTAGTTAAGCCCAATTTTATCTTCTTTAATCCTAAACATGCATTTAGGTTATTAAAGTAAGTAAAATAAATAAGTTCACAAAAGCGATGCCGTATGTACAAGGAAACCACTAAGGGAAAAAACCTCGGACGACCCAATCCAGACATTCACTATGATTTGGTATTACAAAGTACAGACGATAGACTTACTTAAAGACTCGATCCCCATAAGTCTTGACTCTCTTCTGATCCTTTAATCATTCCTCCATAGTGCCCACTAAGAAGTCCTTCTACGATACCTGTCCACAACATAGGTGTCCACGAATGCCTCGGTGTCCACCAATACAGCTTGGCAATGTCTACGATGTTGAACACAAACTCCTTTATTCCTTATATAAAAAACCCAATGAAACAAATGTTCAAGTGATGAACACACTCTAATGGTGCAAACAAAGATCTCTATTGCATAAGTATATGAAAACTTGAATCTTGAAACTCTAAGGATGTTTTTAGACTTTGAAAACCTTAAAAAACTTTGTGCAAAAAATATACTGATTATAAACTGCTTTTCTAATTCTGCACCTTTCGCAATTCTGAGTAAAACACGCCTTAAATAGAAAAGTTAAGTATGTGCATCGTTCAAGCGAGATGAGATTGTCGTTCGAACGAGATATCCATACCATTTAAACAACAAAGCCATGTCATTTGAGCGACCTCCACATGTCATTTGAACGACTGTGAATGTCATTTAATCCTTCTAAACACAAGAAAAGGATTCATACGACTCTCAACAATCCTTATCTCAGAATAAATGAAGATAAAACTTTTTAAAATCATTTTTTAATAAAATTAACATCCTAAAAATATTTTTCGAGTCCCATAAACATTACACATTCATACATGAGATATCAGAATGCAATGAAGACGTGAAACGTGCACTAAATTAGTCTCGACATAATAAATCTTTGAAGTTTGACCGCAACATCTTCAATAAAGTTTATGTCATAGACTGTGTGGGAATCGTGACAATAAAAAATCTATCCTGACTCAAAATAAATGTTGTTCCGGGAATAAGTCAAATACTTACAATGGACTTAATTGGAAAATTTGTCCTTACAACTGGGAATTCCGAGTACACGAAAAGGATATGTCATGTAAGGTTCCACGCGCATGGGTTGGACGAACAAAATTGGTAAACTTTTGATTTCATTTACTTTATTTTTCCCTTTGATTTGTATTGTGCTGACATTTTTGTTTAACTATTAAGTGAAGAAAGATCTCACGCTTCCTACCATGCTATTGGACTTGGTTGAGACTTACTGCATAACCAATCCCCTAAAGTTTGAAGAGCTTTTTTATGTGTCCATATTCATTCGTGTTGGGTATTACTCTCCCCTGCAAGTTCTCCCCTTATAGAGACGCTGGTTCTACTGGTAGTAGAGGGGGCATTTGAGGTTGATCATGTCATTGAGGCTGACCAGAGTGTTGAGGAAAAAGTTAAAGCAAGAAGTAACACTTTGCCATTTTTATTCATCTTCATATTGTGCACCGTGATATGACTAACTATTTACTTTTATGAAGCTTACACTCTTACTAATTTGGGATTCATTACTGAACCTTCATAGGGGATGGCACCTCGAGTAATTAATTGCATTGTTGTAGAGCTTGTCCACGGTAAGAAGGTGGAGGTTGAACAAAAAAGGAAAGATGAAGCTGATGTAAATGCCAAGAGTAAGATTGATGGCCAAAAGAGGGTTAATTCTAAAGATAAGAAGCAAGCCAAGATAAAAGCTCGGAAGAAGGTTGAGATCAAACTTGTTATTTGGGCTAAGTTAAAGGGGAATGCTCCCATGTTTTATATTCCTACTGCTATGGGGGATAATAGGCCCCTTGAATCCACCATAAATCAAGATGATCCTAAGGTTCTAAGGGTAACTGAGTCTAGGCCAACTAGGTCTGTTGTTGAGAGGATCCAAAATAAATAATGATGCTCTCTTCGGCTCGTCTGTGGTCAGGGGTCATCCCCTAATATGAAGAGCTCGAGGACTTTAATTTTCACCCCCAACGAGACCATCATGACCTTTGATATGTGAAATTATCGAGACTAATTTTTTTAGCACATGAGCAATGCCACAGATCCGTCTAGTTATCACGAGCATAATAAGGACTTTGAGGTCTTGAGGGGTAATGACCCTAATACCCTGTGGAGATTGACGCAATATCATATGGTTTTATTAAGTTTTCTATGATTACATTTATATGATTATGTTCCAAATTTTGTTGTTTTCTGACTCGTCTTATTTTTCTGTAAAAGTGCAATGGCTACCACCATTTTGAAGGAGAATGTCGTGACCAATTATGTGGCCTATAAAGAAGAGCAGGGCACTATTTTAATTCTTATAAAGGAGAATTCTTGATTAATGGATGAACTGAAGAAAATTACTAGTGATCTTCAAAAAACTTATAATGATATTAAAGATAAGGATGATCAGGTGGTCGCGAAGATAGTGTCTCTCAATAAGGCAGAGGAGGAGGTTCGAAAGTTAAAGGATCGGACCAACACTAATATTGTCTAGTTCAAAATTCTTGAAGAGGCCATTAAAAGTCCATATGATGAGCTGATTTCCTCTAACTAGGCACTTAATATGGGCAACAATAATCTAACCAAGGTGAACCAAGAGCTTACACAAGCTAACAAATCCCTAGTAAAGGTTAAGAAGATTGCGATAGAAATATTCAAGTTGTTTGATAATTACAATATTAAAACCTTGTACTTCTCTTTTAAAATTTATAAGGAGCTTAAGAGGAGTGTTATGGAGCATTACCCTGATATAGAAGACGTAGTTAGCAAGTGGGAAGGTGCCAATAAAGAAGCCATGACTTTAGCCGTTGAGTAGATGATGGACATTGATGAGTTTGCCACTGAAGATGACCAGGTCAGTAAAGCCGACTAGACCATTGTTATTGAGACTAATCTTCTTGTTGCTTAGAATACCATTATGGCTGATGTACATGCCACTATTTCTCCCTGAGCTACGCCAAAAGCTAATCAGGAACCTAGAGTTTCCCCTGAAGCTGGAGATGCTCCCTTGGCTTAGTCCTTAAGAAATTTTAATTTCTTGAAGGTTTTTAATGATCTTCTTTTTGTAGTGAACATATATCAATACATATGTTTATGAATTTGAAATAAACTTATGATTCTACTTCCTATCTGCATGAATGTGTATGTTTTGACTTTGCCAGATACTTTGCTTGATTAAATTCTTAGCCACCACTTATAATTAAGTGTTATTTACGATAATATATTTAAAAAATAAACTTGGCCGAATGTCACCAATATTGCAATTACTTCTAGTCGTATGGAATCATGGTGAGATTTTATCCACCAGCCATGTTAACTTATTAACTGCTAGGTGTTGGGGTAGGCCTACTAATAGTTTAAACTTATAATCGTATTGTTGGATCTTGTCAACCTGATCTGCCTTACTAGCTAACAATTTTGGATAAACTTGTGTTGTACAGACTTAGGATCTATTAATGCTCATGCTAGCTTACTGGTCGTATGGATGGATCTTATCATCTTGACCATGTATCAGCATTAGCTACTAGAGTCGACCAAATGTACTGCTATTTATCCTTACATTAATCAATTATGGTTAGATGTTGTCATCCATATAACTTCACTGGATTTTCAAGATTTTGCTAAAAGATTTTAATTGTGACCTTACTAAAGATGAGGCTATATACAAAGAGTGGTTAAGATTGTTCTTAATGTGCTCGATACGGAAACAATTATTGAATCCATGAAGAAAAAATTAAAATGAAAACATATATAGATGATGAAGTTTCGATTCTCATTAATCACTTGAGGATGTATTAAAGGGAAATAAAAATTATTTACATGAAGTTTCATCCATAAATTATGTAATATGCTCATCACTGGTAATACTTTCTCAGGTGCTTGGTGTTCCACAGGTTCTTAAATTGCCCACCCTTCAAATTATCAACTATTTAGGTTTTGAGTCCTATGAAAATGGATACTCTATATAATCCATGCCAATTAGGTTCTAATTTTTTCCCTTTTTGAATGACCATCGTGAGCACATAGTCTTGTTCCTATAGAGTGCTCGATTTTACCCTTTTATTATAAAATCGAGCAATTCTCTACTGGTAGACTGATACTCCTAGCATTGCGCACTCCCTTACTTCTTCAAAAAGATCCAGATCAAGTCTCCTTATCAAATCATTATTTGGCGAGTCATAGTTGAGTACTTGATGGCTGGTTAAGATGATCTCAGTGGGCACTACCACCTCTGTGCTAAACACCAATATGAATGGAGTCTCGTCCGTTGTCGTTATTGGTATCATCGTGTATGCCCAAAAATGAAATTCATTAATCCAGTTCCCCTTGTCATCATCTAGCCTTTTCTTCATTCCGTCCAATAAGGTTTTTTTTGTCACCTATGTTTGTCTGTTGCATTGAGGGTGGTCAGGTGTTGAGTGAGGCTTCTGGATCTTTGAAAGTGTATAGTAATCCTCAAACTCTTTATTGTCTAACTGGGTACCATGATCAGTGATGAATACATACGACATCACATAATGGCAAATAATGTTTTCCATATAAAGGGGAAGATTTTTTCATACACAATCTCCACCACTGGCTCGACATCCACCCATTTGAAGCACATTGTATATATGACTCACTCGAGTCTAAAATATATGAGCTTATCTAGTTTGGAAATAGAGATAAAATAGTGGCATCCTATATCTAACCCTAAACCTCATCCCTCTTTATGATATACATCAACAACATCAAGGCTTGAAAAGGTAGTACAACCAACACAACTCTACATCTAGGACTGAATTCATTCTGCATTTTATGTGTATGATGTGTGTGTGTGTATTCACATTGGCTTAAAAATATTTTCTAATATTTTTAAAGATTCTAAGGAATTTTTTAAACATTTACAATCTATTTTTTAAACAATTAAAATTAGGTTTTTACAAACGTTTGGGCCTTTTTATAATATCTCAAAGTTCCTAAAAATAGCCTTTGGTAGAATCCAAAAGCTATAGAGACTTTTGGGGTAGCAACTGAGATTTTAAAATCTTTCAAAACACGCCTTTTTAATTTAATCTTCACCATACACGTGTTGCACACATGACAGTTTATATTGTGTTTCTTTCCACTCACATTAATGTTGGTTTGAATTCATCAATGGCCTGCATGCATTTTATCTCAATCGAAATCTTACCTATTTGAGCCAATCATAGAACATTTAAGTGTGGTGCACTGTGAGCCACACGATTTACAACCATTTGCGCGAAGTAATCCCGAACCTTGATTTTGAACACCTTTCCAGATCATTCCATCGTTCGTTATAAATAAGGCCTCAGGGTCAATCTTTTACGATCTTTTGGAGAGTCTGAGAGTTGGGAGAAATGAAAGTCAGAGAAAAAATAAGAGAGAAAAAGAAAAATCGAAACCAAACTCTTACCAAATTATCCAAGAAATTTCTTTGAGAGTTTTTGTTTGTTCGTGATCAAATGCTCTCTGGTTTACATCTCTTGCCCAACACCTTTACTAAGTTGAGATCTCCTCTCACTTCATTTGAAACTTGTAGGTCTGACTAAAGTGATAGAGTCACGTTTAGTTCTTAGGACTGATTTCTTTATATAGAAATCATCTCTCTGTTGGGTTTTTAGTTCTTAAATATTTTTATCAAAAAGTTACCCAATAAATCTCCTTTTCTGTTTTCAAGTTTTTTTGAAAAACAGACTTCAGGATTTTTCATATCTAAAGACGTTTATGTCTCCCGTTTTATGTTTCATAGTTTGTGAAATAAATTTATAAAGAAATAAGGTTGAGACATATAGGATCTTGGCTCTTTTTAATAGCAAGATTATTTTCTGATTTGACCTTAAAAAGAAGTCTATTTTTCAATAAAAGTTTATTCATACTCTTGTATGTCATTTATAGAACAAATCTATAATTTATAGGAATATTGTCTGTATAAGTGTGAGTGAGTTTCATGCATGTGTGAGGTACATCACTTCACTACACTATCACACAACATCACTAAAGTTGTGTTGGTAAAGATATTTTTACCATCATAGTCGATGTAAAGAAGGAGCAAAGGAGTTAAGCTTTGGAGGATGTTAAAGACAACAATCAGAGCTAGAAAAATCAAAGAAAAACTAGGAGTGCTGGTATAATTTCTTGACTTAGTTTAAGTATGATTTGTGTGGATAATATGTTGCTTGCTTGTACTCTAAAACTCGTTCTAGTGGATTTTTATTTTACTCCCTAAAGGAAGTCGTGGATGTTTCCCCAGTTTGATTGGAGTTTTACCACTTTAAAATATTATCTCGTGTGAATAATTTTTATACTCGCTGAAAACGTAAGAATTTCCTTTTTAGATAAATGCGGAAGCGTAAGGATGATGGTTCAATAAAATTAATCAATTAATGTATTCACTTAAACCGATTAATTAATCCAAGTCCTAGAATTTGCCTAAGTCATATTTATCGATATTAGCAAAGTTAGGCGAAACCAAATTTTAGCAAGTGACTTGAATCAAATACATTTTACCCAATATTTAATATAAGTCCCAATTAAGGTGAGTGTGATGATTTAAACCGAATTTTATCTTGAATTATTCTACGCATGCGTTCTACGTTATTTAAGCAAGATAAAATAAACCAATCACACTACGCCGCGATGTACGAGGAAAAACCCAAGACGGGAAACAACCTCGGACGGCCCTAGCCACAAATCCACTAGATACGGAATTACAATTACAAGACAGATAGACTTACAACGCATGACTCGATCCCTCTCAAGCCTCGACGCTTCTTCTTGTAGACACCTCTTCCTAGCGAATAACCTTGGAACACCACCGCGGTCTCGGAATCCACCGATAGGACTTTATATGGTCACCATCACCCGAGCATGGATCCTTTCTCCGTGTGGGTAAATTAACATAGAAACATATCTTCTTTCTTTGTGGGTGGTGGAAGCAAAACCCAAAACTTCTCGTCAATTCGGTGTAGAGAAAACCGGTGCCAAACTCCAAGCAATTGATAAGTATATAAGAACTTGGAATAACCTCATTTGGGTGTAAACACTAGAGTGATGGAAATTTTTTTCTCTAAAAATCTCACTCAAAACATGAACATTTCCTAAACAATTTTTGCTCTCAAACTCTCTCTAAGAGATAAACTAGGATGGAAAAGTTAGATTGGAAAATGTTATTCCCGCACATAATAAAGTCTGAAAAAGTTGGTTAAAAACCAAGTGGGGAAGTGGGTGCAAAACTGCCAAAAACTGTTCCTGCCTGGCATCTCGTTTGAACGACTTTTCGTTCGAACGAGACTTCTAACGACGTTCCAGAGTGAACTCGTTAGAATCTCGTTGGATATCTCGTTCGAACAGAAGGTTCGTTCGAACGACATGTCAGTGGCCTAATATGGGAACTCGTTGGCAGGTTCGTTCGAACGACATTTTCGTTCGAACGACTCTATCGAACGAAAAAACAGAAAGTTTGAATATTCTTGTTTAAGCCCAGAAAACTTTATAAACATTTATTTAAAGTTTTAATTAATTCTTTCTTAAAATAAAACGCAGTTTTTATAAAACCTAACACCCAATAAACTTTGTTCCAAGCTCCTATATATATAATATTTCATTCATACCTTGGGAGCATGGAACTAGGGTTGATGACGTAGAAACGAGGCACGCAAACCGACATATTTGATGAGGCTTTATACTCTTTTCCGCTACGTCTTCAACAAACACTTCTTAGGCTTGTGAATATTACAATTAAATACTATCCTATGAATAAATGTTTTTGTCCGAAATTGACCCAAAACTATATATGGACTCAATTGGAAATTTGTGTCCTTACAAATCTCCCCCTTTGGCTATTCCGGGACAAAAACCAAACAAAAATCCTAAAGGGCCGTCAAGCTCTACTAGACTCAAAACATAACCCACCCAAACTTGACTCAACCCAAGGATCAAACGCTTTGCCGTTTAAACAATGCCGCTTTAGAAGAAATCCTGCACACTTAAGCAAACTCATCAAATGCATAGGGAATATCAAAGAATTAAATGCAATTTTAATTAATTACTCCCCCTAAATTAATTATCCCCTTTATCACACACATGACCTACTTAGAAAGATGTCTCCCCCCCCCCAAACTAAGATAGGATAATAGGATTAGATACCATTTCTCCCCCCTATCATCATTCTCCCCCTTTTTGTTCAGGAATAGGCAAAGGATAAAGAACTAATAAACATAAAAGCATGTTGAAGCTTAAAGTGATAAGACATGAAAGCATATGGGCAACAAAAGCAAGGCAAAGACAAACAAATATCATATATATAGATACTATAAATATACCAATAAGTACTTGCATATATATATAGATATAAACACACACATGACACAAAATACAATAAGTTTGCACACTTGTATGGCAAAAATGTGTCGTATGGAAACGGAAGTGTAGGGGTGTGAACTAGCAACAATTAAATTTAGACCCAAACACTTAATAAACATTCACGGAGTTCTCATTTGATTGCAAACTTCATCACATTTAAATAGAACCTCATGTGACAATATAAAGATTGAACTCAATGAACAAACATACACAATGCATACAAGCCTAGCATGATGATGATTCTACAAACCAAATAGAGTCATGGCATTAAATACAACTAGGATAAACGGACATTGTGCAAACCGTTGATATACCATACAATTCTCCCTCAATAAGCATATATATTCTTTTGCTTTTGAATGAATATATCAAACAAACATAGGCCTTGGCAATTATTTTCTTTTTAATGCCAAATATTTTGTTTTTAGGCCTTTGGATCACGTATTTATTTTAGATCCAATAAACGGTGGCTTACTATCACAAAGGATTTAATTCATCCATTCGGAGCCCTTCCCCGTGCACATTTATATTTATCATGTTTTTCATTTTTCACACAAATTTCACATGCAACGGATTTGTCATGCACTAGTCCTCCTAGGTCATAGATATGTAGATGACTAGATTGGTAGGAGAACACCTCAAAAATCTCAAATAGAACATGTGACATTAAGATTTCAAAAGAGCTCGTGCATGTGTGAAAAGAGGCATATAAAAATAGAATCCATTTAAACAATACAAAATCCAACTACTCCATACAATATGGTAAAGAACATTTTAAGGATTGAAAATCTAAACCAAAAGTTCTAGCCACGTGGAGGCGTAAGAGATGGGATTCAAACACAAATATATGCCACTTAAAGTGTGTCAAACTAAAATACACACAAAATAAAATCTTTTTGAGTTTTTGACATTTTTAACCAAAAAAAATATACTCAAAAGAATAAACAAAGATCATTTGTATTTTTCATTAAGCTTAAATGAAATAAATAAAACACAAATGATAAATAAAAATCTTTTTATATTTTTGAATTAATTCAAACACAAAATATAGTACAAAAAGATAAACAAGTCATAATTTCTAGCATGTGATATGAAATAAGGCAATGACTAGAAAATGACTAAACAAGCATACATTTAGCATGCGAATATACCATGAAGTACAAACGCTAAAGTATGCAAACACTAACACATTAATCCTTTAGATTTAGCAAGGGAGGAAGCATGTGAAAGTAAATGAGAATCATAAACCCTATTTTGCAAGGCAACCAAGTCGGATTTCCTAACCCAAATTAATGAAGAATGATTATCTTGGGAAGTAGGAACTTTAACTACCGTGGTTACTTTACTATGGGATTTTCTAGGAATTCGTTTAAGATCAAAACAAAATTTCCTAAGATGACCTTTTCGACCACAATGTGTACAAGTAAAAACATGTCGAAAAGATTTACCTAAGGAGTGATCTTTAAATGCATTCCTAGTAGATTCTCCTAAAACATTGGTTTGGGAATTATGAGTAAATTCATTACAAGTATTGAAGCCTAAACCATAAGTGTCATTTTTAATTTGGACCGTTCCTAATATTTTATCTAATTTTTTCGAACGACACTCCAAATCAAATTTGACATTACTAGAGTCTTTTAATTTATTTTGATATTCTAAAATGTTAGACTCTAATAAAACATTTCGCTCTTCAAAAGCAAGAAGCTCCTTTTTCAAGGATTCCATTAAACCCTTAAGGCTATCTCTTTCGCCTTCTACATATTCAAGCTTCTCTTGAAGAGTCCTCTTACGTGTCCTAAGGTCTTCTATTAAAGCACTTTCATCAAGGACCTTGACACTTTCTCTTAAACTAGCTTCTAACTTCAAATTAGCTCTTTTCAATTTAATAGATTCTTTATAAAGCTCTTGAAAAGCATTTTGAAGTTCACTCACATTAACCTCTTCTTCATTTTCACTCTCTCTTTCTTCTCCACTCTCACTATCATCATAAACAAGAGAATCATAAACAATGACCTTGGAAGTTTCATGAGTTAAAGTTTCATCAATCGATGAGTTCTCACTATCACTCACATGACTAACCATAAAAAGCCACAAAATTTTTCTTAGTGGGGGAATCGGGATTCTCTTCCTTATCACTATCACTAAGGGTCGCATTATAAGAAATGGGTCGCTTACCCTCTTCCCTTAGTTTAGTGGGGCACTCAAATGCCCTATGGCCATAACCATCACAACCAAAACACTTATTAGACTCGTCCCTATCTAAATTTTCATTACTAGGTTTAGGGATCTTTTCGGCTTTAGGCATCTTCTCCGCTTTAGAAATCTTCTCGTTCTTGTCATGCTTAGAAGATTCAAATTTCTTAAAATCATTTTTAAATTTATCTTTGTTAATTTTGAGAAATTTTCTAAATTTGCGAGCAAATAAAGCCATGTCTTCCGAGTCACTATCACTATCGCTCTCTACAACTTGTTTGACCTCTTTTCGGGCTTTTAAAGCAACGCCCTTTTCGATTTTATTTTCAGTTTTAGAGGGAAACATATCCAGTTCATAGGTTTGTAAATCACCTACAAGCTCTTCTAATTTCGTAGAGGCTAAAGTAGGTAAAGAATTTAAAATGGTCACCTTTGGAATAAATCTATCGGGTAGGGACCTTAAAATTTTCTTTACAACACGGTCGTCAGGTATTTTCTCTCCCAAGTTAAATGATGAATTAACAATATTGGAAAGTCTAGCATAAAATTCATCAAAAGTTTCTTTTTCATTCATTTTGATAGTTTCAAATTGAGTGGTGAGGTTTTGAAGTTTTGAAGCTTTAACGACACTAGTTCCTTCATGAGTTAATTGTAAAATATCCCAAACTTCTTTAGCGGTTTCACACATCATAATACGTTGGAATTCATCCGGTGTGACAGCGCTAAACAAGGCATTTAAACCACGGGAATTGAAATTAGCAAGTTTAAACTCATTTTCAGTCCATCTATCAGCGGGTTTGATAACACGTTCATTTTCAACTAAATAAGTTGGTGGGGACCACCCGTTAACAACAGACATCCAAACTCTTTTGTCGATAGATTTTAGTGCCGATCTCATACGCGCTTTCCAATACGCGTAGTTTGAACCATCGAAAATAGGAAATTTTGAAAATGGGGAAAAATCCATTTTAGCCAAAAATTTAAAGGATCTTAACGAAATATATATCGTTTTTGGCTCTGATACCAATTTGAAAACATAAGAATTTCCTTTTTAGATAAATGCGTAAGCGTAAGGATTATGGTTCAATAAAATTAATCAATTAATGTATTCACCTAAACCGATTAATTAATCCAAGTCCTAGAATTTGCCTAAGTCATATTTATCGATATTAGCAAAGTTAGGCGAAACCAAATTTTTGCAAGTGACTTGAATCACATACATTTTACCTAATATTTAATATAAGTCCCAATTAAGGTGAGTGTGATGATTTAAACCGAATTTTATCTTGAATTATTCTACGCATGCGTTCTACGTTATTTAAGCAAGATAAAATAAACCAAATCACACTACGCCGCGATGTACGAGGAAAAACCCAAGACGGGAAACAACCTCGGACGACCCTAGCCACAAATCCACTAGATACGGAATTACAATTACAAGACAGATAGACTTACAACGCACGACTCGATCCCTCTCAAGCCTCGACGCTTCTTCTTGTAGACACCTCTTCCTAGCGAATAACCTTGGAACACCACCGCGGTCTCGGAATCCACCGATAGGACTTTATATGGTCACCGTCACCCGAGCATGGAGCCTTTCTCCGTGTGGGTAAATTAACATAGAAACACTTCTTCTTTCTTTGTGGGTGGTGGAAGCAAAACCCAAAACTTCTCTTCAATTCGGTGTAGAGAAAACCGATGCCAAACTCCAAGCAATTGATAAGTATATAAGAACTTGGAATAACCTCATTTGGGTGTAAACACTAGAGTGATGGAAATTTTTTTCTCTAAAAATCTCACTCAAAACATGAACATTTCCTAAAAAATTTTTGCTCTCAAACTCTCTCTAAGAGATAAACTAGGATGGAAAAGTTAGATTGGAAAATGTTATTCCCGCACATAATAAAGTCTGAAAAAGTTGGTTAAAAACCAAGTGGGTAAGTGGGTGCAAAACTGCCAAAAAACTGCCAAAAACTGTTCCCGCCTGGCATCTTGTTTGAACGACTTTTCGTTCGAACGAAATCTCGTTCGAACGAGACTTCTAACGACGTTCCAGAGTGAACTCGTTAGAATCTCGTTGGATATCTCGTTCGAACGACATGTCAGTGGCCTAATATGGGAACTCGTTGGCAGGTTCGTTCGAACGACATTTTCGTTTGAACGATTCTATCGAACGAAAAAACAGAAAGTTTGAATATTCTTGTTTAAGCCCAGAAAACTTTATAAACATTTATTTAAAGTTTTAATTAATTCTTTCTTAAAATAAAACGCAGTTTTTATAAAACCTAACACCCAATAAACTTTGTTCCAAGCTCCTATATATATAATATTGCATTCATACCTTGGGAGCATGGAACTAGGGTTGATGACGTAGAAACGAGGCACGCAGACCGACATATTTGATAAGGCTTTATACTCTTTATCGCTACGTCTTCAACAAACACTTCATAGGCTTGAGAATATTACAATTAAATACTATCCTATGAATAAATGTTTTTGTCCGGAATTGACCCAAAACTATATATGGACTCAATTGGAAATTTGTGTCCTTACACTCGCTTTACTCTTTCTATCACTGCTATAGGTGTTTAAATTTCTTTTAAACTTTTAAGATTCCAAGGAATTGAAATTTCTTGTTCAAAAATATTTTTAACACAATTTGAGTTTTCATTGGTGTTATTAAAAGAGTTTCTTTAAGAATATAATTCGAAGCATTCTTAATTGTTTTAAATTTTGATTAAATGAATTAATAAGGGGTTTTCATCATTTGGTAAAGCAGTCCACTACTACGACCATGTATTTAAATATGCCTTCTCATCTCAAAAGTGGGTCGACTGGGTCAATCCCTCACACGGCAAAGGGCCAAGGGGATGTGAGAGGCATTAATAAGGCTCTTGTACTCTTTTGGATCATAGTATACCTCTAGAATTTTTAATACTTTTGTACATATTTTGCACAATCTTCTTTCATAGTGGGACAATAGTAGCCCTGAGTGGCCATTCGCTTCAACAATGATCTATTCTCTGAGTGGGCTCCATACAAGCCCTCGCGCGCTTCTTATATCAATTCATTAACTATAGCAGGATGAACATATCTTATCGGTGTGATTCGGCACAAACATTCCATATTTATCCTCTTAATTACGGTATTTTTACGGCCCATGACGCGGCTAAAACATGTGTGCAATGCGTGTATCTATAGCTCAAGTATAAGTTGGTCGCTCAAGTAATATAATGATAAGGCGGGTGTCAAACTCAAGGAATAGGGTGAATATCATGATGATAACTATGGGTAGGTGTTGAAAATCTAACTATTGACTCACCAAGGGAAATACTGTCACACCCCACGTAATTCTGGCGTCGACCGACATCAAAACTAAGTTGGGCGCAAACTAGATAAATACCATTCTCAGCATGTGACAAGTATGAAATATTATAAAATCAATCCACGGGATAAACAATTTAATCAATCCCAAATGATAATAACCATCTATACTATAAAAGATCCATCACCGTGTTAAACTCCAATGATAACCCAATCTCCAATAATATAAAATTAAATAAAATCCAACTAAGAATATCTAAATAAAACCCTACAACTGTGGAACCAAATAGCCCACCAAAACCATAAACTGAGTCTCGTTATGAATGCGAAGGAATGGAAAACTAATCTAAACTACTAAGCATAAGCAAAATAACTCCAGTTGCGCCTCCAAGATAAATTCCGAAAATCTTGTGCAACTACTCTAGCGCTAATACCTGAAAAAGTTAGTCAGAGCCTCGAGAATGAATACACACTACTCCCCTCAAATAGGGTCCGTGAATTCAGACAATAGAATTATACACAATAAATATCATAATAGAGTATTTTAATTACGAATATAATTAAACATGAGAAATATAAATCACTAGCCAACCCCAAAGTTTTTTATAAAAACACACCAATATTATTTTAATTATCCCATAGTCCCAAATTATTAATTTAATTAAATTAACCACATGTATGATTCTTCTCACTTTATTATTAGGTATGGCGGTTCTCCAGTCTCGGGTGGTTCTCCCACCACAATATATTATTATAGCGGTCCTCCCGCCACGGGTAATTTCTCCACCAAAATACACATCCCCTCGCCAAAACACGAGCTAGTCCGTTTAAACTGTCGACCCCTGCTACATGACGAGGTTCCACACACGACACGACATAAAACGTCGATTGGCCAATTTAAACTATCGACCCTCACTGATTATGCCGCCAATATATTTTAATACCCGTTTTATTATCTTAGGTATTAATTCTCATTTTCACAATTTCTCAATCTATAAATTACCCCACCCTTTTAATCGATGTGAGATCCTCATAATACCCCTTAGTCCCATATCTAAGGGTCCTCAAGTACACATGTATCCTATCCTACATATAAGATGAATCACCAATATAAAACACATCCTAGTTACATGCCTAGGCTTAACGAAAAGGAGATATAACGTAAAAATCTGTCCCACCTCGATATATAAAATCCCCTATTGGGGCATTTGACGAGTAGGCATATGTGAGCCTTATTTTATTTTGCGCGATTACGATTTGCTGAATTTCGAGGACGAAATTCCTTTGCTAGTGGGGAAGTATGTAACACCTCTTGTTTTATTAATTAATTTAATTAATTAATTGAAATATTTGAGAAAAATAAATTTTTGAATTTAATAATTTTATTAGTAAAATTTGTTGGTTTTAATATTTAGAAGAATAAAACTTCAAGCGGAATTGAATTCGGAATTAAAATGGAGTTTTTATAAGGTTTTCATTATTTTTGCCTTATAGGCATTTTGTGGGGGAACTGCCGCCAGATCTGTAGGGTCGATCGATCAACCCTGGGAGTCGATCGATCGACTATGCCCAGATTTTGAGTCGGTTAATTGTTTTTTTATAGTTTGAGTTGGTTTAGGATTCTTAATTGGTATATAAGACTAATAATTCGTGGGGGGACTTCTCATAATCACTTTTTACAAATTTTTCTCCAGAGAATACTTCTAAATATTTTTCCTCTCAACTATAATCATTAACCTCCAATATAATCAAGTTTTTGTCACAAGTTTTGGAAGGCTTAATTGGGGTTTAATCAAGTTTTTTCAAGAACACTTCTTTACAAATTTTTCGAGAGGAATCCAACCGTGCTACCAGATTTTCTTCAACTTAATCTCAGGCATGAATACTCTATTACTTTCCTTTATTATTATGCGTTTTAAGTGTCGCCTAAACCCTTAATCATGTGTTTTGATTAATATAAATTAGTAACTTAATTAGAGGAAGTGGACACTTAAATTTTAGGAGTGTTTTTATGAAATTTTTGAATATGATTTATTCTTTGAAACCCTTGGGTGCATAGGTTAGATCTATAGATTTTATGGTTTTGGGTGTAGGTTCTCATGTAGACTTTTTCTGGGATTATTTATATAGTTAATGGGACACGCTCACAATTATAAAAAAAATTAGATGGCTTATAAAAGAGAACGTTTTTGTCATATTGAATAATATCGCGTGCTGATTAATTTAACATTATTGAATAGAATGAATTATGTTGAAAATAACGATAGTGTTATTAATTGAATTAAATTAATTTGGGACTTTATGATTATATTGTCATGTTGTGTTTATGATATTGTGTGGATTATGATTATTCACTTTTTCCATTACGGAAACGAGGGGCTTTTGGATAGTATAACGCTTACATATATTTTAGGATGCTTACTAGGTATGGGACTAGTGGGTAGGCCTTGGTTAAAATTTATACTTGCTAGGTATGGGACTAGTATAATTGTGAATTATTCAATGCGATCGCTATTGGCCCACTATCTTCTAAGAAGTGAACGTTTATTATTAATCTTGCTATAGATGCCAAAAGATGGTTGCGATTACTAAACGCGATATGATGCCATTTACCCCTATTCTGATCGTTGAGATGTTTGGTTGTTGGGGCATCGACTTCATGGGACCCTTCCCTCCCTCTTTTGGTTTTCTATACATCCTTATTGCAGTATACTATGTGTCTAAATGGATAGAGGAAATAGTTACACGTACAGATGACAGTAAAGTGGTGGTAAAGTTCATACATGAACACATTCTTTCTCATTTTGGTTCCCCGAAAGCTGTCGTTAGTGATAATGGTATGCATTTTTGCAATAGGACATTTGAGAAGTTAATGAGAAAGTATGGAGTTTTCAGTAAGGCTGGGATGACTTACCACCTGCAAACGAAAGGGCAAGATGAATTAGAAAATCGATAGATAAAAAATGTTCTCAAAATATCGTTAATCCCAATCATCGGGATTGGTCTACCCCATCACTCGATGCGCGACGGGCTTACCGAACCGCGTACGAGAACCCCCTCAGGATGTCCCCATTCTGCTTCATATAAGACAAGCCATGCCATATCCCCATTGATCTGGAACAAAAGGCATATAGGGAAATTGAGAGGTTAAACTTCAACTTTGATAAAGTCAGTGAGACACATAAACTCCAATTAAATAAGTTGGAAGAAACACGCAACGATGCATATGAGAGCACCCATATTATGAAAGAACATATGAAACTTAACCATGATAGAAATGTAAATTGAAAATAGTTTCATTCAGGTAAAAAAAATTCCTCCTTTACAACTATCATTTACACTTTATTCCCAAAAAGTTATGGTTGAGATGGTCCTGACCGTTCATTGTGAAGGAAGTGTTCCCATAAGGTGCAATAGAATCGAAGGAGGGAGAACATTTTGAATATCCAGTGCCTAAATCCATATTTAGAGGCATGTATCAGGGAAGTGAAAATAATTTTATTATTGGACCTCGTATATGGGGATGAGTAGGTTTTTAAGGGAGGTTATCGCACCCTCGATGCGTATGGATGAGTTTTTGTTATACATTTGATTTGTGTGACATCGTGTGTTTAGCAGTGAGTCATATATGTTTTAGAGAGAGTGATTTTTTTTTCAATTTTTCAAGATTCTTCCCGAGAGTGAAAAATGAGCGCGCGGTGAGATTGGTGATTTTTGATTAAAAAAAAGTTGAATTTAGGTTGAACCTAGCGAGACTTGTAGGAAACTTAAGCCCCGTGCCCGAAGGAGTGTGAAATCGAAAGGAAAATAGGAAACGTAAAAAATTATGCTAAGAAAATAGAACCCTCAGTGAAGATTTTTGGTCCCAAAACCAAACCTTGAGAGCTGAGGGTTTACTTTTAACAGAGATACAAATCGAATCGGTTCAGTTTTAGGAGCGAATTGGTTCATTGATCAAAGCGGTTCAGCCCCTAGAGCGAACATGTTCTCTTTGTTGAGTGGGCAATCAAAATTTTGATGATTATTTCCTCTTTCTCCCTCTAACCTTTCACATTCCCTCCAACCAAAAATCACTCTTCTTCCTTCCAACCAAGAAAATTCACCCAAAAACATTCCCTCCACCTTCAAACCGTTTCATTTTCCCAAGTCCATCCATTTCCCACCAAATTACCCTTTAATTTTTCCACCCTTTTTCCTCGCACATTCTAAACACTCTCCTATCCTAAAATTCTCTTTAGTTATCCCTAAGTTTCATATGTTTCTCAATGGCCCCTAATATTTATTTGAAAAAATACAACACCCCTGAGGACGACCGAGAGATATTCCGTTCCATATAAGAACGAAATTGGTGTAAATAATATTTCGACACTTGGTGCACGTTGTTCATCAAACTAAAAAGACTTTGTAAACCACATAACTGACAACATAGTCTTTTTCTTCTCTCGGTTTGGGTGGAAGGGTTGGTATGCCAAGGACACGGACCCCGTTTTGGAGCCCGTTGTCAAATAAGTTTACGGGCCTTTGTTTTCACTTCTACCAGCAAATACGAAGCTTATATTGATGGGATCGTTGTACCTTCTCTCTCCAAATTGTCAAGTGAAAAATAAAATCGACGGGTGTTAAGTATTTTAAGTTCTATAATTATCCTAACTGCCATAAAGACGTGCCTCGTCTCGATCTATCTAGCCGGTGGGCCCTGGACGATCCTTGGACTCGAGAGAGCTTCCACTCTAGGAAACTTTTGGCCTGCACCTCTTAATGAACTTAATTACTTATGATACCGTCCTCCTGACCAAAAAATAATTTTGCAATCGCTTTAAGGCACGAGACATTCCTATATTTCTTGTTCGACATGGAGTCGAAAATGAGCCTTGCACATATCTATTATGACGAGATCACCACCGCAACGTATTTCCCCATCGGTACGACTTCTCTCCCTTATGGACGCTTCATAACCTCCTTATGCCTCAAGCGGGGGTCATTCCATGGGGTGACAAGGCCCGAGTTCCAAAGCCCATAAACGCCACACTGATAGACCGTAGTAACAAGGAAGCTCGTAACGCGCCACCTCTCTAGAGCTATTTTTTTATGATGTTAAAATGGGGGAGGGAGATGAAGATGAGGGAGAGATGAAAGATGAATAAAGTGGTGATGAAGAGGAAGAGGGGCATTTTGATCAAAGCGAGCAAGAAGATGATGATTCGGCGGAACCGAATTTTGAAGGAGACTTTGATGAGAAAGCTTACAAAACGATAGTGATTAATAGTTGCTTGGATCAAATCGAGTCCTGGCTCGACGATTTCATCTCGGAGTACCAAGAAGATAAGGATGATTAATGCCGGGATACTCAAATGATGATGCGGGTCCAAGCCTACCTCTAATGACTTAGCATGGATCCCGACGCCGACTTACCCCGCTACTTCATGTATCTTATGCTTATAGTCGCAACGCCCCTGGTCCTTCCCGTTAAGCTCATTGTGGACTTGAATTACTTTATGTAGTTTCTTTATGTTTCACTGATTTATCTTTCACAAGAAGCTATGTAATATTCTGTAGAGGGGGCTTGAAGGTAATCTTGAGATTAAAAATAATTCCCCCATTAACAACGGTGTTTGGGATTAACACAACGAGGCAGCTTAGCGTGGTAGCTCATACGTTAGATTGATGTGTTACTTAGTCATATTCTATCTTTTGTTTATATTGACAATGAGCTATAACGATTATAATGGCATTCAGTTTGAGGTCAAACGGTACTCGCTAGAGACTAGTCTTGGCAGGTCCTGGGAGAGCTTCATGCTCTATTGAATGACCCATTGTGGGAGCTTTAGAGGGACTTGGTTTGGAGTATTGAGAAGTGAGGCACTGTTGGGGCTTGTCCTGACCATCTCAGATACACCTGGTAAAACACCAAAAGACCCTGACCGTGGAACCTCGAGCGGAGTAGCCTCGAGTTCCATCGGGAGTTGAGTTGTGAACCAAACAACCCTCTACTTAATGTCACATCTACTTTATATGATGTCATTAGACAGCTAGGCAACGTCAAATCTGCACTTGAGTAAACCACTATGGTATTTGGGGCTGTCAGATAGTTGGTGAGCCACCTCTGTGACGACAGCCCCCCTGACACAAAGTGGTTAGGCAAAAGGTATGTCTTGGCATGTAATGTTTTTGACGTGGAGCTAACTAGCGCATCAGGAATTAATATTTGTGACATAAAGTATGAGGGATGTCTTTCACATTTATTAATGATTGAGTTTTCTCGGGAGTGGTGTGAGAGCTATTAAGGGCCCCAACCACCTTTGAGAAAGGGATGCTCTTTTTGAGAAGTTATTGCTACAGAGAAGAATATACATCAGAGAGAGAGAGATTTATTGCAAACCAGAGAGTCCACTCACCCACCATTGCCATTTATTACGAAGCTTTTAATACTTGACAAAGATCTTTGAGGGTGGCTGGAGTGTTTGGCTTCCTGCCAATATGTATCTAGGATGCTTACTTCTCTTTCCCTCTAAATGAGTTACTTTTGAGTATGTTATTATCTTCCGAGTTATACATGAGAGATTTGTGAGTTCAAACCGAGTTTATCTTCACTAAGTTGTGATTGCATGTCTTGTAGTTGATCAATAGTGCTCTTACATATTCTATCTCGCTATAACTGAAAGTTTTGATTGTGTATTATATTGTCTTATTGTATTTTAAATTTTATTTTTTTTATATTTCACACTCAATTATTGTCTTCTTTAGATTTTGGTTATTTACATTGAGGACAATGCAAAGTCTATATGGGGGGAACAAGTGCATCTTTTAAATTTCACAAACTTCAAAATGCCCAAAAAAATTGAAAAATGTCAAAAACTTCAAAAAATGAAATTTTCAAAAAAATCAAAAATATTTTTCTTCAAAATAAATAAAAAATTAGAATTAAAAATTCTTAAAAATATCACTTAATTTTTGTTTCAAGTCTCAATTTGTAAAAATTCCCATGCACTAAGCCAAAAGTGATAAAAACGAAAATTGAGAGAAAAGTGGCGACTTATATGAATAAATGTGGAGATTTTAACCTGATGAGATTCTTGTATCTTTCCTCTTTTCTAGTAATTAAATTAATCCGAGTTAAAAATAACTCAAAAGTTCTTTTAGTGATAAATTCGCCATTGATCTCCAAATTATTGTTTGATCGGTTATAGAAAATGAGTGGAGATGTTATTTTGAGAAACACACCTTAAAATGTCTCAAGAATAAAAATTAATCTTGAGATGCATTTGGTAATTTGATTAATAATTTGGACATATGAAGTTAGCCCATCGTTTATTCACCCAATAATATTAGTCATGAAAATTCAAAAAAAAAAAATTCGAAAGCCAACTTGAGCCAAAAATAATACCCCTTTCATTTGTTAGCCTAGAAAATCTAAAATGCCCTAGAGTTGTGAAAATCAAAAAATTCAAAAATTCAGTCCATATGAGACATGAAAAGGGCAAAAAAATAGAAAAATGCTCAAATAAAAATAAAAAAATGGAAAAAATGAGAAAAACGTGAAAAATAGAGCAAAAATGAAATTAAAAAAAAATGAGCAAAAACTCGAAAAAGTGAAATGAACATTTATAAGAAATTTTCCAACTTCAAAGAATTCCAAAATTCCCATTAGTACCCAATAGACCTTAACCCGAAAAATTCCTAACCGAGTCCGAATAATGAAGTCAATCACCGCGTGGAGAGATAAAAATACAAAAAAATAATAATGAAACTAAATGATGCGAATAAAGAATGATTTTTTTTTCATTTTTTATTAGTTGTAATCCTTTCATGAGATCTTTTCACCATAAAAAAATTGTCTTTCAAATTGTGTGTGTGAACTTGTGTCCCATTACATTTACTCTTAATTTTACGCACATCGAGAGAAAAAATCACTATCCGAGTGAATCATTTGTGAGTGCATTCCGTGAGAAATTGAATTAAAAAAAACTTTCGAAAAGTAATGTAATGATCAATCGATGGAAGTTAGCAGTTAATTTTCGACATTGCACACACACACACACACACACTATGAATTAAAGATTTATCAAATAAAACTTTTTGGGATTATTTTTATAGAATTTAAATGATAAGGTTTTTAATTATTTTTATGTTTTCTTTGAGTCATACCATGTGGTACAAAATGAATTTTGTGAGTAAATTCACTGCAAACCCTCACGAGATACCACTCATCCTATTAGGGTAACCTAGGGGGTTTAACGACCTATTGCATACACTAAATACAATCGCTTTTCCACGAAAAAAGTTTTTTATCCTATAATTGAGAAGAGATAATTATATACCCTATTTATCATTCTTTTGCATTGCTCTGGACTAACAACATTCTAAGCTAGGGGGGTTTAATTCAACACAAATATTCAACATTTATCCCTTTAATTTCGGTATTTTTACAGTCCTGAACATTACACTTATATCGAATTTATCTCATATTTGTTGTTACTAACCTTTTTTGGCATGTATTTAGTTTTTTGTGTATTTCTCATGTGTTTTACAGGTATATCATGCAATTGGATGAAAGAGCAAAGTCAAAACAGTGAAAGCTTTGTGAAAAAGAGAAGTCAAGGGCAAAACAGTAAATTTTTAGCCAAATCTCATAGACGGAGACAATAGGAAAGTCAAAGATCTAGAGTTCACGAGAACACTGGAAGAAACAACACCTCAATCCAAATAATGGTGTAAAAGTTATGATCATTAAAAGTTGACGAGAAATCCAGCTGTAAAACTGCAAATAAGGAGAAGTAGCCAACTAAAAGGAGGATTTCCAAAGCTAGAGATCGAACGAGTTCGGTCCTGTAAGAGAACTAGTTCGCTTTTGCTAAGGGTTTGTTTTCTAGTGGGATTTATTATCTTTTCCTAGATTCTAGCTAATGTAGTTTGGGTCTAAGTTAACCTCTTTAGACGAATTTTGGCACGGGTTCAAGCCATCATGGAGTCTAATGTTCATTATTTTACACTTTTTATGCACTTATGAACCATAATTAATCGGAGAACAAAGATTACACTTTTCTACTTTAAATTAATTTAAGAATTGATCTTTTCCGGATTTATTCCATTAGTGTGGATTCGTTGCATTGCAAGTTTAGATCTTCAAGTTTGGTATAATAATTTCATCTCTTTCCTCTTATTATTTAATTATTAACTCTTGCATAATGATGATTATAATTTTAGAGATTAAATCCATATCTAGCTAAACTAATAGTGGGTTGGGGAACTTGAACCCAACTTAGAGTTTTCGATGTTAAATATAAAATTCAACATAATTAGACATAATTCGATAATTAATTATTGGAGTTTGATACTTTAATCGAGACTTATATTATAGGTCTCATAACTCCGTTTTTTAAAAGCAATCGGAGTGTTCGAGGACGAAATATGTGTTAGTAATTTTATCATTCGCGTTAATTGATTTGTTGACCAAGTATTACGTGGGTTAACATTCAAATATATTTGGTTATTCAATTTAGTTTATGGTTTTCTTTCAATTAACTAAATTATTTTCTTGAATTTTATATTTAGAGGAGATACTCTACGGTTTGGGGGATTGGGTCTCAATCCCATTTTCATAAAAGTGTTTTCAAAACCAAAAGTTCAAGTTCTTGCTTTTCAATAGCTTAATTTTCACGTGTGTAGTTTAAATTTCTTAGTTAATTAATTTGTTTTCAAAAATAGAAAATCACCTTTTCTTTCTTTCTGGTGTCGAAGCCTAGATCTTAGAAACCAATCCTGATTTCGCCAACATTTTATGACATATTTCCTGAGAATTCGACCTCGACTTACTAGGTTATTACTTGAGCGAATGACTTGATCTTAAACTGTAGATACACACGTAGCCCATGTATTCTGCGTGGCGTCAAAGTGATATGATGAACCCTCTTCTGAATAAAATTTCACCTTCCAACACTTACCTTTCTACTTTATAGCGGAGTCTTCTCACTTCTGTTGAGTTTGTCGAAATTGCACCGTTCTCCAAATATGCCCTGATAGGGTCCATCCAAGATGGTCCCAAGTCTATCTCCATCACAAAGATGAATTCTTCATTTGTACTGAACTGCATTAAGATCTCAAATGATAAAGTGTGTCTACCCGTGCATGTTTAACCCTTTGTATTCTAATCATTTGTACTAGTGAGAAATTTGATAACAACACTTTCACCTTTACCAAGTATTTCATCATTGACTCTTCTATTGCATCCTACACTCTGAGGACTTCGTTCACTAGAAGCTAGGAGTATCTATGCGCCAATATCTATTCGACACCAAGTGATGATTCTAATCCTAATCCTGCTATATAGACCTTGCATTCATGTTGGAGTCCTCAAAATGGAACCTCAGGTTGTACTCCACATCAACCACATTAGATATTCTGATTATTAATCTCGTTCTACTGTCGTTTGAATATGATGAGATGTCTCTAAACATCTACCACACTGGAGGATCTTCCTCGAAATTTCCTTCAACTAAACATCCATTCGTGATCAATTTATTCATTTACTGCAGATATCTAGACTTTTCTTCCTGTCAAGCTGATGGCTCTGGTCTTTCAACGATTTGGTCGACTTGGTTTATTGAGATCTCTCCCTAATGAGTCTTCTCGGTTATCTTTTTTACTGAGATCTCTTTTCGAAGAAGTCTATTTGGATATCATCACAGCTGAACTCTCTTTCATAAAAGTCTGCTACATTCTTCCTGATATAACCAAGTGTAGCCTCATTTTTAGCAAGCCTTAGCTTAGCCGGGCCAATATTATTCACCAATCAAATTAGACAGTCATGGTCCCCTTTGGAGTGGCTCTTCACCAAAAGTCTCGGCCTCGTACTATCCTCTTAGGCTGAGACCTATCATCAAGCCCATCATTGACTCTCCAGTTTTATCTCGAGATGGAACCACCAAGATAGTCGAGACCATATATCAGTCCAGACCATCAGTTACCCACATTGGATGTATCAGCATCAGTCAGGTCGAGGCCTCCTAGGACTATATACATCTCAAGTGTAATACAGGTTTCCAGCATGACTAATCCACGTGGGCAGACGGTTATAAAAATATCTCAGGGGCACGTGAAGGAATATTGCATCATTATTACACACTTATGATAGGGACAAGTGTCTATACCCTATTGGAAGCTTCACTATGTATATCCTTCTTACATTCTTGGGGGTATAATGCAAACCCCAGAACTATATATACTTGTCATATCCTTCCTTTGAAGGGATCCAAAATTACAAATCCTAGCCAAACTCTGCCTAAATTACAAGAGAGAGAGAGTTGTACAACCAAGGCTTTTAGAGCCTAATTTCATAATGAAAACCTCACATTCCTGCATAGTGGAGTAGGTAGAAAATATGAATCTCTTACATATTATTGTTTATCCTCTTCTCCTCACATCCTTCTTTTATTTTCATATATGTTCTATATTCATATATCCATTGTTGTGCTCTGTTTGAGCTTGAGCTGCATATACAAATTTAAATGGTGATTTCTTAGTATAATTATTTTGATGTCGCCTGTGGGAATGAAAGTTCATCTTTTTCCTCTCCGTTTTTTGCTTGTCTCTCACTTGATTCTCTGGTGGTATTCCAGTTCCACCCTTGGATGGACCTGTATCACCATTGAAAGAGCTGTTTTTGGGATATTCAATCTTTTTTCCAACTCACCCAGTTCTTTTGTTCTTTCGTCGAAGAAAATGGCCTCCAATCTACCTCCGGGCCTTACCCCGGCTCCAGCCAGGCACAACCTTAGTAAAAAATGACTGAGGTGGCAGCAACACTCCGCTCGCTAGTGGCTAGCCAATTGAAAATGCAAGAAAAACTTAATGCTTTTAGCCAGGCTATGATGGCCAGACCATCAGGTGATGTGGCAGAGATGATAACTCCGGCCGCCAGAGATTTGGATAAGAAAATAAGGGGACCACCCTCAACCTCACACAAGGAGGCACAACATCATCATAGGCATAGAGATGTGGTTAATCACAAGAGGCTCCACTTGAGAAAAAAAGTGCAGGAAAGTCCAGACGACCTTAATTTTAACGAGGATGACTGATGAGAATCGTATGAAATCTCTGGTAACACGGTTCGCCCAACACCAACTTATAAGGGAAAAAGCGTTAAGCCGACCCAGGGTTTTTGCATTCGATAAACTAGGCAGAGGGTCCTCTTTTGACCATTTTTAGACAATAAGAAACCTACGAGATTGAGTCTCCCGATCTCGCTGCATTGTGGCCTCCAAGGGGAATGGAGGATATGTCGATCGTCGGGCACAGTAGGGCCGAGAGGGGGAATAAAGGGAAGTAAACAGTCGACAAAAAATTATTACTCGAGTGGCTGTGCCTAACCCCATTGATAGAGAAGAACGAGGAGATTACATCATGGCAGCCTAAAAACTATGGAACGGTTCAATCCAAAGGCTGAAAAATAAGATCTGTGACCTTCTAAAACGCATAGACCCCATCCAAAGAGGGTATGTGGAAGGGTCTCCCTTCGTATCAAGGAATGTGAGTTGTCCCAATCTAGCCAAGTTCAAACCTCCAACTATCACTCCCAAGTATGATGGGAGTATAAATCCCATACATCACATAGAGATGTATCAGTCAATAGTCGATATCTACTCTGTTTGAAATGAGATGAGGTGTTGAGCCTTCTCTAGTACTCTAACTAGCTCAGTTCATATATGGTACACTTCTCTTCCTAAAAACTCCATAGAGAACTTCAAATAGTTGGTTGATAAGTTCATCCATAACTTCTGCTTTGGTATGAAACCCCAAAAGAAGGTTACCCATCTCTTATACATGAAATAAGGGAATAATGAATTACTAAGAGATTATATTGCGCGATTCAATAAGGAGAAGCTTGAGGTAGAATATTACGAAGAAAATACAGCCATGATAACCCTCACAGGTGGATTAAAAAAAGGAAAACTACTTTGAAAGCTAGCCGAGGACCATCCCAAGTCCATGGATGAACTTCTGCCTACAATCGGGAGAGTCATGAATGCAGAGGAGGCCAAGATGGCCAAAATAATGGACGAGAAGGAGGCCGGTGGGAGTAAATATCAAAAACCAAAAGGTGGAGATGGGAAGAAGAGGTAAACTAACGGCAAGTTTACCAACTACACTCCATTAAGAGTAAGTCCTGATTTAATCTTAAATGATATTAAAGATGATAGAGCTCTGAGATGGCTTGAAAATCTGAAGTCCCCTCCTCACAAGAGGGACAAAATCAAGTGGTGTGGTTCAAGACCAAGACCATGACCACACTATTGATAAGTGTTTTGCTCTAAAAGACGAGATTGAGAAGATGTTGAAATAAGGGAAACTTCAAAAATAAGTTGACCAGAGTGGTTCTAAGTATGATGCCCGAAATAAATACGGTGGTCCAAGGGGTTAGAGGCCAAGATGATAGCCTCAGGTAAAAAATAAATATGATCAGTCTGATAGTGATGAGGATGACCCATACCTCTCACCCAAGATTCATGAGCCTAAGGGAGGTATGTGAATGATCTCATTCGATTTGAAAATGATCAGTAGGGTGATGGTCGTCGGTGGGAAAAAGTCGACAGACCATAAGGCGCATGTCGTAGAAGCCAAGTCAGTGCCCAAACGGATGGAAGAAAAATCAGATGCTTCAGATTCGAAGTCAGGAAAGATAAAGAAGGTAGATATTTACACTTAAGTTATGGGATTATCACGTTTTTATTTCAAGGGAATCTTCCCCCCCCCCCTCCCCCCCCCCCCCCCATGATGACCTTTTGGTCATCAACACTAGGGTCCATGGGTATGATATGTCTAGAATACTGGTAGACGACGATATCTTAGCCGACGTCGTGTTTTGGGAGTGTTTCAAGGGGTTAAAGCTCAGTAAGAAGAGGCTGGTTCCTTATCATCAACCCTTAATAGGGTTCATTGGAGAAAAGTTTCACCCGCTTAGGGTGTTCGAAATGGATGTCTCCATGGGTACCTGGCTGAGGTGCCTAACAAAGAAATTTATCTTCTTCTTAATTGATGAAAATGTCTTCTAAGACCACAACATCATCCTCGGCCGAATGATCCTTAAAGACTTTGAAGTAGTGCCCCCATCATTCACCAAATGGTAAAATTCTCGACTACTTATGGAGTAGGGGAAGTCCAATGTGACCACGTAGAGGATAGGGAGTGTTACTTTATCTCGGCCAAATAGAAAGAGGTCCATAAAAAACTCACAACCTCCTATATTAATGACACCTTCGACCCCAAAGATGAGAAAACAATGAAGAATGGTGAGGTCGCAAAGGAGGTAAAATCCAACGTCCTCAACAAGGGAGAATCGAAAAAACCATCCAAATCGGATCATCATTGAAAAATAAGGTGATGGAAAAGTTGATAGATCTATTGAAGAACAGGCAAAGTATAATCACGTGGAGCCATGAGGATATGTCAGGGATTGACCCCAAAGTTATCCGTCATCGGCTAAACATTAACAAAGACACCAAGCTAGTGAGGTAAAGGAGGAGGACCTATGCTAGAGATATGTATAAAGTCATTCAGGAAGAGGTCAAAAATCTCCAATCGGTTGAGTTTATCCATGAAGTGCCTTACCCTGATTGGCTATTAAATGTTGTGATTATGCCAAAAGCCAACGAAAAATGGAGAAAGTGTGTGGACTTCACTTTTAAACCTCACCTCTCCATGTGCTTATCTTTCATTATATACTGGAAAATATGAATTTTGATACTCATTTTGCGACATCATGCATGGGGAACAAATCTATCAGAATTGCATTGATAATCAAGGAATAGAGGAAGGAAGAAGCCAACCAAAATAGGAAGGAAAAGATATTTTTATCATTTTGCTAATATATGAGCATGAATTCTATTATATGGTGCATTAACATGTAAACGTAAAAGAGTGTTTTATCTTTTTGCGGCTACTTGAGAATGAATTCTTTCAAGTAACCCAATTTCCAGTCTTGCTCCGAGTCCTGTTTTTATCATTTTACTGCTATATGAGTGTTGATACCAAATTTAGTCTGTTGACATGGATCAATAAAGTGAAGACACGTGGCAGTCTACGTGGCAACAACAAACACTTCCTAGGAACTCACACGCTCCGAGGAACCATACTACAACGAGGAACACTGTTTCCCCGAGGAACTCATACTCTCCGAGGAACGAGAACTCTCCGAGGAACTCTTGAGCACCGAGAAGCTTAGGCAGTCCGAGAAACTCAGGCGGTCCGAGCTGCACCTCGAACAAAGCATTAATAGCGGGATAACCAATAGTTTGATTATGCATTAAATGCTTATCATTCAGACGCATACCCTTAAGGAGCATTGAATGTATCACCCTTTCATATGTACATCATTTAATGTATTACCCTTTCACATTACAACCCCAGGTCTATAAATACATTGTACAATCCTCATGTAAAGGGACGAGAATTTCTTGAGACAACTTGTAATCGAGAATTCCCATACAATCAGAAATACCATAACAGTGGACGTAGGCCATTCTTATAAGGCTGAACCACTTTAAAAATTCTTTATCTCATTTATTTATCTGTGATTGAATAATTAGATATGATCTAATTTTTTACATCAACAGACTGGCGCCGTCTGTGGGAACGACTGGTAATATCATTTTCCATAAAAAATAATCCATCAAAAATGGTTGATATTCCAGAATCTAGCAATCGAAACGCTGGAAGCCCTCCAAATCCATCTGCTCAGACCGTCATGCAAGAAACTATGCGTTAACTCATACAAACACTCCATGGCGGTGCACCAACCCATTCAAGACCACAAAGTATTCAAAGAAATACCCGTGCATCTTCTTCGCGTGATAGGCGTACCAATTCATATCGCAATGAGGAGTCTGAAGATTTTTCTTATCAACCTGGATGAACTTCGTCAGTGCGAGCCACAGATACTGAACAACGTATCACTCTCTCCCCAGAAAGGTCCAGTGCGCTAGAAAGATTAAGCAGAGTATCTCCTTTCGATCGATTAGGTCCTAGGAGGAGCAAAAGTCCTCCTAGAGCCCCATCGAGGAGTTTTCGATGACCATCAGACTTAAGGGAAGGATCTGCCCATTCGCGACCAGCTGCTCGTCAAGAGAGATCTCAGGAAGCCACATCAACGCGATCAGTTGCTCGAACCAACAGGCCCGAGGAAGGAAATGATTCATGGAAAGGCTCTATTCAAAGGCTGGAGGATAGATTGGGGGAAATGGTTAAAGCTAAGAACCCCCTATAACGAACCTTTGTTCGAGGAACACCTTTTGTCCAGTCCATTGTAGATTTTCCAACACCATCAAAGTTCAAAGCACCTATTGTGACCCCCAAATATGATGGAAAGACTGACCTTGTCCTTCATATAGAACAATATCAGGCTGCAGCCGACATCTATGCTGTTCCAGATGAGATGAGATGCAGGGCGTTCTTGGGAACTCTTACTGGATCTGCTGAAATATGGTACAATAATCTTCCTCGGGGTAAGATTTCAACTTTTCTTCAACTGGCCGAGTTATTTATTGGGAATTTCTATTTTGGGGCAAAGCCAGTTAAACGAGTAGCACATTTGTTAAGTGTTAGACAAAAAGCTGGTGAGAGTACCAGAGATTATATAACTCGTTTTAATAATGAGAAACTTGAAGTCATTGATTATGAGGAGAAGACAGCGATTACCGCCTTGATGAGTGGACTACTGCCCAACAAGTTGTACAACACTTTGGCCAAAGATCCACCTAGAACCATGTCAGACCTGATGGGAAAAGCGTCCAAAATTATGAATGCCGAGGAGGCTATGGCTGCGAAGAAAAATATGGATGCCAAAGAAACTAAGGTGGAAGGTGATAAAGCTAAGAAGAAAGAGCATAAGAACAATGGTAATGACAAACATTCAAAAAACAGGTCGGTATGGGACGTGATGAAGAAATATGATAATTATACTCCTTTGAAGAAGGATATCAACCACGTTCTAGAGGAAATCAAGAACAACGAGGAACTAAACTGGCCAGAGAAAATAAAGGCAAACCCTGACAAGAGGAATAAGGTGAAGTATTGTGAGTTCCATAAAGATCATAGCCATATGACCAAAAATTGCATAGCTCTCCAGAATGAGATTGAAACACTCATCAGACGAGGAAAACTGTCAAAGTATGTTGATCGTGAAAATGAAAGAAGGAACAATGACCGAACAAGAGAGAGGTCTAGATCTCCTCGTCAAGCAGAGGAGAACAAGAAGAGAAACCATGAAGTTGATCCTGAAGATGACCCCGATCTTCCCAAGAGACCAAGGCAACCAGAACGAGAGGTATTTTCAATACGCTTTGGGTCATTTGACTGTAATGTTATAACAGGTGGAGATGCAGGAGGAGGAGACCTTACTACCGAGAGAAAAGCTTACCTCTATGAGGCTCAAGCTTTCTCGTACATTCAACGAATAAATCTAGCTGAGGAAGATCGAACGAGAAAGGTGAATAAAGAGAAATTGGTCATTGGTTTCTGAAAGAATGACCTTGCAGGTGTTCTATATCCTCACAATGACCCGCTAGTGATCAAGATAAGAATGAAGGAGGTTATAATTTCAAGATTACTGGTCGATAATGGTAGTTCGAAAGACATCATGTTCTACTCGTTCTTCGATAGTTTAAATCTAAAGCTATCTCAATTAGAGCCTTATCATAGACCCCTCCTCGGTTTTGCTGGCGAGAAAGTTTTTCCACTTGGGACAATCAAGTTGGATATATTCATTGGTACGTGGCCTGCTTGTCGAACAGAAAGAATACGTTTCTTCGTGATGGATAAGAATGTTCAGTCATCATACAATATCATCATGGGAAGGGTAGGATTGAAGAAGTTTGAAGCTGTACCATCTACGGTGCATCAATGCCTGAAATTTCCAACAAATTTTGGAGTAGGAGTTGTTAAAGGTGATCAAAAAGTAGCTCGGGAATGCTATTATTCATCCGCCAAGCAAGAAGAAATGGAGGAATCAAAGAAAAAGACTACTACTTATCAAGTGGAAGAAGGGGCAGAAATTAAAACATTGGATCCTAGAGATGAGTCACAACTCGTGAAGGGTCAAGTGGTGGAAGCTACTGAAAACATCATTCTGGACGACGAGCACCCTAAACGGACTACTCAAGTAGGTTCGTCGTTGGAAGCCTCACTAAAACAGGAATTGATAACTTTCCTTAGAAGCAGAAAGCAAACTTTTACGTGGAGTCATGAGGATATGCTCGGAATAGATCCAAATTTCTTATGTCACGAACTCAATGTGAATAAGGAGATCAAACCAGTGAAGCAGAGAAGAAGAGTATTCTGCCCTGAGAAGAATCAAGCTATACAGGAGGAAGTCGAGAAGCTCCAAAAATCATGCTTCATTGAAGATGTTAAATATCCAGACTGGTTAGCCAATGTGGTGATGGTAAAGAAGAAAAACAACAAGTGGAGGATGTGTGTAGACTTCACCGACCTCAAAAAAGCATGCCCAAAGGATCACTTTCCATTTCCCCGAATTGATCAACTAGTCGATGCTACCTCGGGACACGAGCTGCTGAGCTTCATGGATGCTTATTCTGGCTACAATCAGATTAAAATGAAACCTGAAGACAGGGAGAGTACTTCTTTCATTACCCCTAGGGGAACTTATTGTTATAATGTGATGCCTTTTGGTTTGAAAAATGCAGGTGCGACATATCAAAGGCTGATGAACAAAGTCTTTGTTGAACAAATCAGTTGCAATATGGAAGTCTATGTTGACGATATGCTGACAAAGAGCAAGAAAGCTGCCGATCATCTAGTTGACTTAAGTCAGACTTTTGATCAACTAGATAAATATCAAATGAAGCTGAACCTGACGAAGTGCATATTGGGAGTACGAGAAGGCATGTTTCTCGGGTACATTATCAATCAATGAGGCATTGAGGCGAATCCTGAAAAGATCAAAGCTCTATTAGGGCTGCGATCTCCAACGACGAAGAAAGAGGTGCAAAGTCTTACAGGACGGGTAACAACATTCAACAAATTTGTATTGCGAGCAACTGATCGATGTCTCTTATTCTTCAAGACACTCCGAAAGACTTTCGAGTGGAATGATGAATGTGAGAAGGCTTTTCAAGACTTGAAGAAATATTTGGGAGCACCTCTATTATTATCCAGACCAGTAATGGGAGAAAAATTGTACTTGTATCTAGAAGTATCGGAGAATGCAGTCAGCTCGGCGTTGATAAGAGTGGAGAATGGAGTACAAAAACCAATCTATTACATAAGTAAGGCCTTCCGAGGAGCAGAGATAAGATATCCAAGGCTAGAAAAGTTAGCACTGACACTGATTGAGGCGAGTAGGAGAATGAGGCCATACTTCTAGTCTCATACTATAGTCGTATATACTGATATGCCGTTGAGACAAGCCCTTCATAAACCAGAAAAATCAGGGAGATTGATGTACTGGGCAATAGAGCTTGGTGAATACGACATAGTTTATGAACCCAGATCATCACTTAAAGGGCAAGCTGTAGAGGATTTTATAGCAGAGTTCACCTATCCTGATACCCCCGAGGAGCAAAAGTTGATCGCTGATCAACTTGTGGATGTTACAGGATCAACAAACACAAGCTCAGACCAACTCTGATTGGTAAAAGGGCAAGTGGATGTTACAGGATCATCAAATTCGAGCTTAGACCAACTCCGGTTGGTAAAAGGGCAAAAAAAGATGATCGACGAAGAGCGAGAAATATCAGGGGAAGATGAATGGAAGCAATAAATATTTCACCGAGGAACTCTGTCAGATCAGAAGTTTGAAGACGAGTTACCTCTATGGAGGCTATATGTAGATGGCTCATCTTGCACAACAGGTAGTGGGGCAGGAATAGTTTTGAGCACTCCGGACGAGGTCGACATGGAATACGCCCTACGTTTCTAATTCAAAGCTTCCAATAATGAGGCTGAGTATGAGGCTATGATTGCAGGTCTTAATTTGGCAAAAATTATGGTGGCACAGCAGATTATTGTCTTCAGTGATTCTCAATTAATCGTAAATCAAATGTTGGGAATATATGCAGCCAAAGGAGAATTAATGATCAAATACCATGCAAAGGTGATGGAGTTGGTATCAGAATTTGCTGCTATTCAGCTGGTCAGAATACCAAGAATGGAGAATGCAAGAGCAGATGCTCTAACTCGATTAGCATCAGCTACTCGTACCGAGCTACGAAGAACAATCCCAATTGAAGTTTTAGCTGGTCGAAGTATAGATGAAGATTTGGCGATGAACTTTATCACCCTTGATTTAGGACCATCTTGGATGGATCCCATCAGGGCATACATTGAGGAGGGAGAATTACCAATTGACAAGCTCGTAGCCAAGAAATTGAAGTTTAAAGCTGTTCGGTATGTATTAACTAACTGTATTTTATATAGATGAGGAATTATGGCAGGTTTGCAAAGATGTGTACATCCCTCTGAGGTGAAAGAATTGATTGAAGAGATCCATGAAGGGTCCTGTGGAGCACATGTAGCAGGTCAGACGCTTTTGCAAAGGATGATGATGCAGGGATATTACTGGTCGACGATGAGGGCTGATTGTGTAGCCTATGCCAAGAAATGTGATAAGTGCCAGCGCTTTTCCTCCATCCGAAGAACTCCTTAAGCATTGTTGACACCCATCACTTCCCCTTGGCCATTTGCCATGTGGGGAATAGATTTGGTTGGGCCACTGCTAACGACTAGAGGAGGGTTCAAATACCTCGTCGTCGCAGTGGATTATTTTACTAAGTGGGTGGAAGCTGAGCCTCTCATTGATATGACTTACGAGAAGGTCTACCAATTTATTTGGAAGAACATCATTTATCGATATGGTCTTCCTCATGCTTTCATCACAGACCATGGAACACAATTTGATAACGAGGAGTTCACTGCCTATTGTCATCAATC
Organism: Sambucus nigra; assembly: GCA_949130495.1. NCBI lineage: Eukaryota > Viridiplantae > Streptophyta > Magnoliopsida > Dipsacales > Adoxaceae > Sambucus > Sambucus nigra. Next base: position 380,838,014 of record OX422218.1, on the reverse strand, counting down.
AAATGTGTGGAAGATCCACTCAGCACCAGGCCATCCTCAAAGCAATGGACAAACTGAAGTGACAAACAGAACACTGCTGAATGGTTTGAAGAAAAAACTGAACGATGCAAAAGAAAATTAGATCAACGAGTTACAGTTAGTACTATGGGCTTACCGAACTACTCCCCGAGTAGCAACTGGAGAATCTCCATATATGCTAGCGTTTGAAAGTGAAGTCGTTATACCTGCCGAGTTGGGTATCCCAACACACAGGGTACTAAATTTCAACTCCCCTGTCAGCGAATTAATGAGAAGATTGGATTTAAACATGCTCGAGGAAGTTATAGAAGAAGCAGCCATTAGAAATGCTGCTTACCAGTAGTGAACAACTTTGTTCTACAATAAGAGGGTGAAGAAGTGCGACCTAAAAGAAGGAGACTATGTGCTGAAGAAAGTAATTCAAAATCACAATAAGATGGAGGCAAACTGGCATGGACCATACCGAGTTACAGAAGTTGTTCGACCGGGAACTTACTGAATAGCAATTCTAGAAGGGGAGGAGTTTAAGAATGCATGGAACGCATAGCACCTGCGCAAATATTATCAGTGATGAATAAAATGAAGATATTTTGCCGAATTATTTCTTTTTATTGAAAGTTTTTCGGGGAATACTAGTGCTACACACTACTCAGCAAAGCTCAGGCTACTCAAATTTTTTCTCGAGAATGCCAACTAAGGTAGGTCGAGAAACCTATATTCCTCCTGGAAGTAAAGCTACCTATATTCCTCCGGGAAGTAAAGCTACCAATATTCCTCCGGGAAGTAAAGCTACCAATATTCCTCCGGGAAGTAAAGCTACCTGTATTCCTCCGGGAAGTAAAACTATCTGTATTCCTCCAGGAAGTAAAGCTACTTGTATTCCTCCGGGAAGTAAAATTTGTATTCCTAAGAGAAATAAAACTATATTTTTCTCGGGAAATAAAAGTATTCCTAAAAATGCCAACTTATGTCGGTTAGGAAGTAAATATATTCTCAAAAATGCCAACTTGAGTTGGTCGGGAGGTAAAATTATTTCAAAAAGACTAACTATGGCTGGTCGGGGATAGAAACCCACCAACTATAGTTGGTCGACAAGGAAAATTTACCGAACTTAGTTGGTCGGAAACATTTAATAGAAAAATCTACCAACTATGGCTGGTCGGGGAAAAAAACCCACTAAATGTAGTTGGTCAACAAGTAAAATTTAAAGTGATCGAGCAACATTTTTTATACTCGTAACTTTTTAATTATTACTAAGTTTGTCGAGAAACAAAATATTATTTTTGCCAAATGACTACCACAAGTTCAAACTACTCGACAATAAGTTGATCGACAAACTACATAATATTGTTATCTTTTTATCAGATACACATGCACAAATGTAAAGTATTTTACAAGACAATAGAAAACAGATATGAAAGTCTTTCATTAAATCCAAAACAAATTACATTGATAATGAAAAGTAAGTTACATTGATATTGAAATGTATACTAACTGTTACATCGATATTCCTATTCTACTGGTCTTTTCCCTTCTGCTTTTGACACAGGTTCCTCGCCAGCAGGCGAATCATTTAAAGCCAGAGGAGAATTTATGAAGTTGAGATCCTTTAACATCCTGATATTCATCACGGATGGTCGATATAGAAGGTGCTCGGGACGAGATACTTCAACAATTGAATGGAGATTATAGTCGCCGAGATACTTAGAAATTAAGCATCGAGGAATGGCTCGAGCAGGGATCCAACTCATATCCAGTTTGAATGGAGGCATGGCTAGGTCGAGCAGCCCAGGATCGTGGTAGTCCCACAGGTAATGACCCTATTCGAGTTATAGCACACCTAAGGCATTCAACCAGCCTTGCTTGTAGCCCTTATTATTGGCATTCTGGATACGATCGTCTAAGTGAAAGAGAGCTTCGTTGTATCCAGCCATCCAGAACTCCCTGGGCTATTTGTGGAATTGATATGTTAATCTATTTAGCTGCTCGTGGAGATTTTTTATGAAGATCTCTTTGTTCTCCAAGGTAGACTTCTAAGTGGAGAGCTGCTCTTCCAGGTCCCTGATCTTCTTTGACATTTCAGCCAAAGCCTGGTTCTTCGCCATTAATTGGAAGGCCTGGTTTTCTAAGGCAGACTGAGTACTCTGTTCCTCAATAGGAATTCGAGCTGCTCTTGCTCATCCCCGAGGAGCTCTTGCTCGATCACGGGAAGATGTAGATGGGCCAGACCTCTTCAAGGTTTCCAACTCGTCCCTCAAGTTGGTGTTCTCGACTTCCAAGAACGAAAATCCCTCATCATTCACTAGGATCAAGGCATTTGAAGTGGAAGCTGCAGACTTCAACTGTGATAGCTCCCTTTCCAGGTATTTGTTTTCTTGCTCCAGCAACTCAGCTATTTGTCTGCGTTCCTCGACCTCACTCCTCAAGGTTCTTTCCCTTATATTGTACCCAGCAAAAAGCTTCTCGTAGCCCTTGTCGACAATGATCTGCTGGTACTTCTTCTCGTCCCCCTCATGCAACAGGGCAGTGGATTCTTTGTATTGTAGCTGAAGATCTTCGAGGGTGCCTTGGAGATCCTCAATCATATCATAATAGGCCACATTATTGGCCACTGCTCGATCAAGTAGGCACTTCAGACATTGATATGCTTCAACTGCCTGTTCTGAAGCATCTTGGCCGAGGATGTCGACGACTTGTGCTGCACTCAGGTCTGTGTGACCAGCCTTAAAGTATTCATTACATTGTCGCAGCAGCTTTGTATCACGGGCAGATAGTAATTCAATCATGGCCAGAAACTAGCAGAGAAAGAAAAAGAAACAATCAATAAGAATCAAGACAGAGTATGAAGAAGAGACAACAGTATGAATAGACACAAGTTTGAGTTTTATTATATCATAAAGGTCAAAAGTACAAGATTTCGGAGTTACATATTCATGGTTACAATTGACAAAAGCAAAATATAAAGATAAACCCGAACAACTCTACACCTTTTCCTTATCTCCCAAAACCTTCTCGGGAGGTTGGGATGAGGAAGTAGGTTGGTCGGAAGGAGTAGAAAGTTGCTCGGGGATCGTCAGCAGTTGCTCGGAAGAAGTAACGATTTGCTGAAGTTCCTCGACAGCAGGAGGATGGCTAGGGGATGATCTCCCATCACCATAGAAGACTCTTCGGAGGAAGCCTCGTCCTCTTCTAAGTCCTCAGGAGTTGGAGGGTGACCAGGGATGTGTTGCTGAAAGAGTTCGGAATTTTCATCCACTTTCATCTCCTGAAGAGCAGCAACCCATCCATCCCTAAAGTATTTGAGGCTGCCATAGTCCATTTACGACACCATGGCAACCAATCCCTTGTTCCACCCCTTGTCCCAGCCAGCGCTGAAGGACTTCTTCACAACCATTTTCCTTTTTAACTTTTTCGAGGAAAGCTTCTCGGACAGCAGGTCATCAGCAGCTTTCAGTTTTTTCTCAGCCTCCTCCTTCTGCCGACTTACTTCCTAAAGCTGGCCCAATTTATTCTCAGCAACCTTAAGCTTATCTTCAAGCTCCCCGACAATTTTGAACTTCTCTTCAAGCTCATTATTTTCCCCTCCAAGTCCTTTATTCTCTTCTCCAACTCTTTGGAGACTTCAACAGCTTGAGCTTTTTCCTGCTCGGTGGAGGCAAGCTTCTTCTCCCAAACAGCCTTGTCAGTAGCATATGTCTGGCGAGAATCCTCTATAGACTTAATAGCTTCCTCCAGATCTCCCTCCACACTAGACGAGGAGCATGAAGCTTTAATCACCTCGTCTTTCTTCACAATTATATTAAAGCAGCTCCTCAACTGTGAAAAGAAAAAGAAAGCAAGTCAGAAACAGAAATGACAAGGGAAATATGAAAAGTTTAAAGTAAGAACACTTACAGAAACAAGGTGTCGAGCAGCTAACGAGGTGACCATGTCCCGAGTAAGGTTTTCTTCAGTACCTTGGACCTCGGGAATGATCCAGGACTTTACCGAGCTCATGGAAGAGCTCAGGGGAACAAAAGTAGGAACCCCAGTTCCAATGGTTGGGGTATGAGTGATGGTGTCAGCCAAATTGACCGAGGAGCTCTTCTTCAGCCTCCTCAGGGGAACATGAACAGATTCAACCAAGGAAGAACCCTTGGTCGGTGATATTACAATCACCTCTCCAGGACCAGCAGACCTGCTCGGAGCCACTGCGGACTTCTCAACAACCTTCACAACAGCAGCAGCTGAGGAAGGTGCATCAGTCTTCTTTATCCCCTCTGGGACATCAACCTTACTTCTTTTAGCCTCTCCAGCACCAGAGGCAGGCTTCTCGAAGAGGGTGATAGGTCTTCTCTTCTTCATCCTTTCACTTAAAGGAACGTGTGACTCAGGCGAAGAACTGGTGGAAGCTGGTACTGGCTCTGATTCACTTATTACTGGACGAGCAGTAAAAGAGGTGGTGTAGCTCTTATATTGCAGCAGATATGAGGCAGACCTAATATGCTCGTCGGCAACAGATTGATGCAGACTCCAGGAACAACGTCAAAGTATTGACAAAATTCCAGACATAAGGGATTGGGTGGAAAAGAAAACCCACACTCAGCAATAAAGAGACTGGGGAACCAATGTCCCTCAGCCAAGCGGAAATAATCAGAAGGCTCAGAAAGCTCTTCCAGAACAACCCAGGGGGGAATAGAAAAATCAGAGCGAAACTTATCAAGAGATTCAACAGGGTAAACCATGATGAATAAAAGAAATGAAGAAGACGGAAGAAAATCTTACAGAAAAAGAGTGGATCTGATGACAATGAACGATGGAAGAGATGAATACATAGGAGAGAAAGAGACGACGAAAAACTCGAAGATACAAATTTGAAAAGGTAGAAGACGATGGGAGTGTCTGTGAAGCTTAAATACATTGCCTTGGGAAATGGTAAAGTAATGATTACAAAAAGAAACAATTACGCTACCGGCGGCTAGAGGAACAAAAAGGGCGCGACAATCGAAGCGAGAAAAAATGATTACGCTACTAGCGGCTAAAAGGATAAAAAGTACACAGAGATCGAGGCGGTTGTGAAAATTAAAAAAAGCCTGATTCTACGAATTTGGAAAGAGAAATAAATACAAGGTAAACACTCCTAAAAATTAAGAGGACTATTTAAAGCTATCATATTCCGAGAAAGAATGTTCCATACTCCTCAAATTTTGAATTATGAAACATTGGGGGCTTTTGTTGATACCAAATTTAGTCTGCTGACATGGATCAATAAAGTGAAGACACGTGACAGTCTACGTGGAAACAACAAATACTTCCGAGGAACTCACACGCTCCGAGGAACCATACTACAACGAGGAACAATGTTTCCCTGAGGAACTCATACGCTCCGAGGAACGAGAACTCTTCGAGGAACTCTTGAGCACCGAGAAGCTTAGGCAGTCCGAGCAACTCAAGGGTCCGAGCTGCACCTCGAACGAAGAATTAATAGCGGGATAACCAATAGTTTGATTATGCATTAAATGCTTATCATTCAGACGCATACGCTTAAGGAGCATTGAATGTATCACCCTTTCATATGTACATTATTTAATGTATTACCCTTTCACATTACAGCCCCAGGGCTATAAATACATTGTACAATCCTCATTGTAAAAGGACGGGAATTTCTTGAGACAACTTGTAATCGAGAATTCCCATACAATCAGCAACACCATAACAGTGGACGTAGGCCATTCTTATAAGGCTGAACCACTTTAAAAATTCTTTGCCTCATTTATTTATCTATGATTGAATAATTAGATATGATCTAATTTTTTACATCAACAATGAGCATGGATTCTTTCCTTTCCCATGTCTTTCTTTGCCCCATTTAGTAAGGCCAAACGTAACCATCCGATAAGTCTCTCTGAATGCGATTTATAGAACAAAACTTTCCCAAAAGATAGTTTTACTTTGCCTCGTATATATCAGATGGTGGATGCCATAGTTGGGAATGAGTTGATGAGTTTTATGGACACATACTTAGGATAAAACCAAATCTTCATGAACGAAGCTAACACAGAATAGACTTCCTTCATCACTAAAAAAGGAAGTTACTTCTACAAGGTCATGCCTTACGGCCTAAGAATGCACGAGCTACCTACCATAGATTGTTCAATAAAATATTCAAAGAACATATCGGTAAGACTATGGAGGTTTATGTTGATGATATATTGATGAAGAGTCTCAAGGCCGAGGATCACGTGGCTAACCTTGAGAGGACGTTCGACATAATGGATTTATATAAGATGAAGTTAAATTCAGCCAAGTGTGTTTTTGGTGTTGGTGCAAGAAAATTCCTTGGCTTAATAGTCAATAAAATAGGGATTGAGGCAAACCCAGAGAAAATCAAGGCGTTAATAAAGATGAAGACACCAAAGTTGATAAAAGATGTGCAGAGATTGACACCAAGAATCGTTTCTCTCAACAGATTTGTCTCCAGGGCTATAGATAACTGTTTTCCTTTCTTTAAAATCTTTAGAAAAACATTTATTTAGGATAAAGAGTGTGAAAAATATTTTCCAGAACTTAAAGCTTATCTTGGTTCTTCAATGCTCCTGTCCCATCCCATTAAGGGGGAGGAATTTTTCCTATACTTAGCAGCGTCAGAATCGGCTATAAGTACAGTTTTTGTTAGAGATTATGAAGGGGTTCAGAAACGTGTGTACTTCAATATCAAGTCTCTTTAAAGGGCCAAACTAAAATGCCAAAATATGGATAAATTAACATATGCTTTGATCCATTCCTCCAAAAAGAGAAATCCCTACTTTAAAGCTCAGACTATGGTGGTACTCACCAATACTCCTTTGAGACAAGTCATCCATAAACCTGAGAAATCGGGTAGGTTGATGGCTTGATCAATTGATTTAGGGTAGTTTGACATTGTATATCAACCAAGGACTGTAATCAGATGGAAGGCATTGGTTGACTTGGTAGTTGAGTTCACTTGGGTCGAGGTTGATGTTAAAGAACATGGTTCTAGAGATGACCTTACTAAAAATATTTTTTTTCCAAAAATAGGACGATAGATGGAGGTCCTTTCATATCCAACAATCCGATTTGGAGTTTGTTTATGGATGATTCCTCTTTCGAAAGTGGCAGTGGGGCAGGACTCATACCGTCGGCTCTAGATGGAACCGATATTGAATATGTACTGAGACTCAGTTTTAAAGCTTCAAAAAATAAGGTTGGGTAAGAGGCTTTGTTGGAAGGCCCGTCCTTGGTGAAGGTGTTGAACCTTGGCCATATGCTAGTATAAAATGACTCTCATCTGGTAGTGAATAAAATTCTGGGGATTTATGAAGTCAAGGATGAGATAATGGCAAATTACTTGGCAAGGGTAAATAAGTATTAACCAGATTCAAAGAAATAAAGGTGAAGACAGTTCCTCGATTGGAGAATGGTCGAGACGATGTGTTAGCAAGGTTAGCCTCTACTACCAGGACATATATCAGAGGACTGTCCCAGTTGAGATCATATACAAGCCAAGCATTGATGAAGAAGATAGTAGGCTTGAATTTTGCTTTAATTAGAACCTTGGAGCTTCATGAATGGATCCTCTCATCAGATATATATCAGAGATGGAGAGCTCCCATAAGTGAAAGTCGACAAGAAAAAGCTGCAGCACAGGGCGACGAAGTTCACCATTATAAGAGATGTCCTATATAAGAAGATTTTTTTTACTCCCCTTGTTATAATGTGTCCACCCCACTGAGGTGGAATATGTCTTTCGAGACATACATGAGGAGTCATGATCAGACCACATTGGGGGACGATCTCTGACAAAGAAAATTTTGACGCAAGGCTACTGATGGTTGACCCTTGCTAAGGATGCAACCTACCACGTTAAGAAATATGACAAATGCTAGAGGTAGGCTTGCATCCCCCATCATCCTTACCAACCTTTGTCGTCCATCACAACCTGTTGCCGTTTGATGTGTAGGGAATCGACCTGGTGGAACCTTTGAAGCACACTATATTTTTTACTTACTTAAGTCTATACTATATAGGTGCTAATCTAGTTTGGAAATTGTGACAAAATTTAAGTCCCATCCCTAGTTACCAAAGAACTTCAAATTTTTCATTTAATATCTTTATAAGTTCCTAAAGGTAGCTCACCAACACCACATACTAGGATTTCATACATACATCATATCATGCTATATTTGGTTGTATGTGAGTTAATTCCTTAAAATTAATTTTCTACAATTTTTTTGGGAATTTTTATATAATTTCTAAGATTTTAAAATGATTTTTAGAAATTAATCATGTTGGCTTAAAAACCTTTGGGGCAAGTTTATAATTTGTGTTTATAGCATAAAAACTGGTTGGGTAGAAATCGAAAGTGCTTGAGAATATTTTGGGTACAATTTTTATTTCTAATAATTCTAAAACACGCATTTTCATTACATCTCATCCTTACACATGTTGCTTATATAATGGCCTGATTTGTGTTTTTCCCCTCTCATATACTTTAGCCTCTCTGTGGACCATTGGATCTATTATAATCAATGATCAGCATGTGTTTTCTGTTAATCCCCATGTTTATTTTTGAACCAATCAAATCTGTTTTAAAAGCGGTGGGTTGATAGCCCTTAGATCCAATTGGATTTAATCCTGATCATTATTTTTCCTCGATATTCCAGAGACTTCTTCTCTCAGTATATAAGGAGACTTCGTCTCATATTTTGCATTTTTTGTTAATCTTACCTCTGAGAGAAAATAGAGAGAAGAGAGAGAAAGAGTTAGAGAGAGGGAGAGTGAGAGAGAGCTCGAAAAGTTTTTACAAACCCTAACTCAAACTTCAACCGAATCCAAACCAAAAAATCTTTTTTTGAGTGTTTTAAGTCGAGATTTGTGAAGTTTCTTCCTCTATTGTCTTATATCTCTTTACCAACTTAATCACGTTGATTAAGTCTCTATTTCTTTGTATAGAAATTTGAGATTTGATTTATGTGATACAGATCACTTAGTTATTTGCTTGATCTGATTTCTTATTTCAAGAAATCTATTTTTATTGGTTGTTTTCAAAATAAATGGTGTTTTCAAACCCTAAACCAACAAAACCCTTTTTTATTTCAACGTACTCAAACTTTCAAACTTAGATCTAGTTTGGGATCTTGATTGGGGATTTCACTTTCAAAATTATTTCACTTTTTGTGAAATAAGTTAATATTTTCAAATAAAAAAGTGTATAGGATCTTGGATAGTTTGAATAACAAGATTCCCTCTTGATCTGCAGTTATTTGAAAGGTCCAAAGTCTCTTTTATTTGACTAAGTTGATTTTAGAACCCCTTGCATCTTGAGAGATTTGTTTGTAATTTGATACTCATATTTGTCTGTAATTAAGTGTGAGTGAGTTGCAAGCATGAGTTAAGAGCACTTCACCATATACACCTTCACACTACTACACTGAAAAGTGTTGGTATTGAGATCTTAGATTTTTAAATTCGACGTAAAGCTAAAAGGAGTAAAGTTACGAAGCTGGGAGAACATCAGCAACATCAGAACCTTAGGAGATGTCAGAACATGCTAGAGGAGTTGGTACATTTCTGAACTTAATTTAGATTTGATTGCGTGTCTTGATTGTTATATAGCATGTAATATGTTGCTCATTTTTAGTGGAATTCGTAGAGGTCACCGTGGATGTTTCCCCAATTGGGTGGGGGTTTACCACGTTAAAATTGTTTATGTACACTTCCTCTTCCTCTCATCCCTTTCTTAAGGTTGTGTTGGTTTATTTTGTTTAAGTTTTATTTTTCAAAACTGGTAAACCTATAACTGAAATTACTCGTTCAATACTGTTTTACACATCTTATGCTTAAAATTTGTTTTAAGAAAAGAGTTTCTTCAACAAACTATTTGGAGCCATTTAGATAGTTTAATCTTGTATTAAAAAACTTAAGTGGTACTTTTTCAATTGGTATCAGAGCTTTGATTTCTCACAAATTCTTCAGATCTTGAGTTTTTGAAATTGTTTTCTCAAAACAAACTATGGATGAGAAATTTGAAAGACTAGGTAACTTGTCCAGGCCGCCTCTCTTTGATGGAACCAACTTTCCTTACTGGAAGTTAAGGATGGTGGCATTCATCCAATGGACTTTGGGAGATGATGTCTGGGAAGTTATTGAAAGCGGTTACACTTTTCCTACTAAACCAGCCGCTGAAGGAAGTACTGTGATGATTAGAAAGTTACTAAGTGAATTCACTAAAGAAGAGAAAAACATTTCACTTAATAACAATAAAGGCAAAAATGTCATATTTATGTCTATCAATGAACACGAATTTAAGAGGATATCATTATGTTCTACCTCTAAAGAAGCATGGGATACCCTAGTGACTGCACATAAGGGTGATACTAGAGTTAAAGCTGCTAAAACGTAAATGTTGATCCAGCAGTATAACTCTTTGATCATGACTGAGATTGAGTCATTTGATGACTTTTATATTAGACTGACAGACATTGTGACCAAATTGCATGCTAATGGGATTGTTTATAATAGAAAAGAAATGGTCTCTAAAATACTAAGATCACTTCCACAAAAATTTGATAATCAGAGATACGCAATTGAGGAGATGGATGATCAAAATCTTACACACGAACTCCTCAGTAGTAAATTGAGAACTGTGGAAATGGAATTAGAATTTAAGAAATAATTAACCCAGTCTTAAAAGAGACAGCTTACCTCCAATCTTATTTTTTCATCTAAGTTGACCACACCTAAATTTAGCATATCTAGCATTGACTTAGACTCTGATGAGGACCGTAGTTTAGATACTTTGGATAATCAGATTGGCTTAATGTCTAAACAGTTTAAGAAAATTGTGAACTTTCGAAATAAAATAGCAAAAAGACAAGGCAAACCTACTTATCCAAATCAATGTAACAACAGACCTCATGAGATAAGACAAGACAAATACCAGTCTGACAATCACAAGAGACCTGATAAAGACCTTAAAAATATTGAATGCGATAGATGTGGAAAGTTAGGACACATGGCTAGTGACTGTAGAGTTAACTTAGACAAAATTTACAAACATAATAGGGCTCATTTAAGCAAGACTTGGGATGACTCAAGTGACTCTAAAAATGATGAACCTGGGTCATCTAACACATTTGACCCTTATATGTCATTCTTTGCTAAGATAATCTACAATGATGATGAGGAATCTGATCATACCATGGCTGATATTGTGCCTATTTATTTATCTGCCTCATTGCTTGAGAATGTTGATAATACTTCAAACGTCATGTGTGTGAGTCAAAGGGAACTCTCTATTGTTGATGTAAATGGGTGTGTGAGTTCTAAAAATGAATCGTCAGGGGACACTACACACTGCACACTTAGTGATTCCGAAAATGACGACCTTCCTGACATTCACACACTGTACACAAAAACTCTCAAGAAAAGCACTAAACTTGAAAAAAATGTCAAGGATCTTACCCAGAAGATAGAAACCTTAAGTCTAATGATCAAACAAAATGCTGAAGAGTATACTACTCAATTTCTAACTCATGAGAATGAAACCAAAAACTTTGAACAAAAACTGAAAGAGTTGTCTAACTCTAATGAAATTCTGGAAAATAAGTACAAACGAACGTTGTTAGAATTGGAACAAAAAAAAAAGAAAAGACATCCACAGTCTTCAAAAAGTTTTCAAAGTTTGAAAATAATTCCAAGTGTTTTAAAGATTGTGTAGCTGAAAGCAAAAATAATTCTAATGACAAAACTGGAATAGGTTTTTGTCCCAACTCTAAGACACAAACCAAAACTTTGAAACCACAAAGTTTGTATCTGGTGGCAAAAGACCTATTAAAACTTGTCCAGATTTTCAAGGTTTAAAAAATGATTTTAATAAAAAACAATTGAAGTTAGACATTGGTGAATCAAGCAACTCTAAGCGTAATGTTGAACAAAAGACCAAATATGTCTGCCCCCTATTCGACATGCAGATTCGACGTTTTATCCCGTGCCACCTAGGAACAAGACTAAAGCTCAAAACCTAGAAAAACCTTTAAATAATAACTTTTCCAAGGTTATGAGTTCAACATTCCACCTTTACTGCTCCTATTGTGATGTCTATGGACATTCCCTTGATGGTTTCTATTCCAAACGTCTATGTAATCCAGTCTATACTTCTCCCATTTACCATAACTTCAACTATTCTAGGAGAAACTGAAACAACTATATCCTTCCTAGACAGCCAGATAAGAATACTAACTATCGTAATAGAAGGAAAATGACTAATACTAAAAGACAATCTACAAGAAGGAATCCTAGATTCTATTCTGGAATAATTTCTCCAATTGTTTGTAACAACAATAAAATTGCGCAAAAATATTTTAAAGAGTCAGAAGCTCGCAAGTTTTATCAAATACGAGCTAATAAGTGCAAATTGAAAACTAGAGCAATTTAGATTAGAAAAGATGATCTATTACCCCAGTTAAAAAGCAATATAGTGATCCGTGCTTTTAGAGTTGAACACACTACAACTGGATGATATTTAGATTCAAGATATTCCAAACATATGACCAGGGATGATTCCAAACTCTCAAACAAAACCAACTTCTACAGAGGAAAAGTTTTGTTTAGAGATGGTGTATCAGCCCAGATCATTGGTAAAGGAACACTCAATGAAGAAGGTTACCCATTCTTGAGAATGTTCTCTTGGTAAAAGGACTTAAAGCCAATTTACTAAGTATATCACAGTTCTATGACTCCAACCATACTGTCACTTTTTCAAAGAACAATTGCAAATTATTAAATAAAAAAGGTGATTTCATTATTACAGGACTTTGTACTCCAAATAACTGTTACACAGTCAATCCAAGTACCGAGGTCTATAACATTGCCTGAATGGATGACAATAAGATATGGCATAATAGGTTGGGTCACATTAACTATGATAATCTTGGCATATTATGCTCCCAAGAGATAGTTAGAGGTATTACCAAGATCAAACCAATTCCTAACATTATTTGTGGTCCATGTTAAGAAGAGAAAATTGTTAAGTCTCCCCATAAGAAAGTTAAAGAAGTTCTATCCACTAAATCTCTAGAACTCATCCATATGAACCTAATGGGTCCTTCTCGTACTATTAGTCTTTGTGGAAACAGTTTCATTCTTGTTATAGTTGATGATTTCACTCGATTTACCTGGGTTCCCATCTTCAAACATAAATCAGAAACCTGTCAAAAGTTTTTAAAAATCTTAGTTCGTATAGAAAATGAAAAAGGCACCCAAGTAGATAGAATTCGTAGTGATAGAGGAGGAGAATTCGTAGATTCAGGCATCATAGAATATTGTGACTATAATGGTTACAAACATGAATTTAGTGCTCCTAAGATACTTAAACAAAATAGGATTGCTGAGCGTAAAAATCATACTCTTCAAGAAATGTCCCGTGTGATGATTCATGCAAAAAATTACCAAAATATTTTTGGGTAGAATTTATTCGTACTGCCTGTAATATAAGCAATCGAGTCTACTTAAGGAAGAATACCAAATAAACATACTATGAGATTTGGTATGGAAATAAACCTAACCTAAAATACTTTAGAACATTTGGTAGTACCTGTTATGTCGGTGAATACATAGAACATCTGTCTAAATTCAAAACCAGAGGTGATAAAGCCATCTTTTTAGGATATTCTCCAAATAGTAGAGCCTTTCGTGTCTATAATCTTTGTACCAAAACCATGATGGAATCCATTAATGTTGTTGTAAGTGACATTAATGTAGAAAGTAAGACCAAAGAATCAATTATTATGGTTGAGTCCGAAAACATTTTAAATTATGACTCTATAGAAATAGTTGAATCTTTACTAATTGAGACCCCTAATGTACCTAACTGGGTTTCCAAAGATCATCCTTTAAATAGTGTAGTTGGTAATCTTACTGAGCCTCTTCGTACAAGATCTCAACTTCGTAACATTGCTCATTTTGTATGTTTTGCGTATCTTATTGAGCCTAAAACTGTAAATGAATCCTTGAATGACACTTTGTGGATAAGTGATATGTAGGAGGAACTTCTTCAATTTGTCATTCATGATGTTTGATATCTTATACCCAGTCTTGAAAATAAAAAGTTTATTGGCACAAATTGGATTTTTACAAATAAGACTGATGAACCTAGGATGATTATTTAGAATAAAGCTATATTAGTTGCCCAAGGCTACTCTCATATTGAAGGAATTAATTTCGAGGAAACCTTTGCTCCAGTCACTGACCTCGAATCTGTTCGCTTAATTTTTGCCATAGCATGTCTTTTACATTTCACTCTATATCAAATGGATGTTAAGTCGGCCTTCCTTAATGGAATTTTAACTGAGGAGACCTATATCGAACAACCCAAAGGGTTTATTGACCCTCATCTCCCAATCTATGTTTATCATCCTAAAAAACAAGCTCTTAGAGCTTAGTATGAGCGTCTATCCACTTTTCTTCTAGATAATGGATTTAGCAGATGAGGAAATGACCAAACCTTATTTGTCAAACATTTTGACAATAACATTACTATTGCTCAAGTTTATGTTGACGATATCATTTTCGAATCCACATCCCCTCTAGAAGTTAAGACCTTCTCTGACATTATGTACAAAGAATTTCAAATGTCACTTATGTGGGAGTAACAATTCTTCTTAGGACTCTAAGTTAAACATAATTCCGAAGGATTATTTATATCGCAATCTAAATATGCTTCAAAGATTGTTAAGAAGTTCGGCTTAGAAACAGCTAAAGACGCTAAAGATGAGAATGGCAAATCTATTAATACCACCTTGTACCGTAGTATGATAGGAAGCTTACTTTATCTTACTGCCTCCCGTCCTGACATCATGTACTCTGTCTGTGTGTGTGCCCGATATCAAAATAATCCTAAAGAGAGTTACTTATTATGCGTTAAAAGAATTATCAAATACATCAAAGGCACTCTAAATTTAGGACTTTGGTACATTAAAGACACATCTACTACTATAGTAGGTTACACCGATGCTGATTGGGCCAGTTGTATCGATGATAGTAATAGTACTTCTGGAACGTGTTACTACATTGGTAACAACTTGGTAGGATGGAGTAGTAAGAAACAAAACTGCACTTCCTTGTCTACTGCTGAATCCGAATATATTACAGCAGGAAGCTATTGTTCTCAATTACTTTGGCTAAAACAAATGCTATAAGATTATGGTATCACTGAAGACAACATACATCTATATTGTGACAATCAAAGCGCGATTAATATTTCTAAAAATCCTGTCTAACACTCTCGTACTAAACATATTAAAATCAGATATCATTTCATACGCGAGTTAGTTGAATCTAAGGAGTTAGAAATAAATTACCTCCTTACTGAATTGTAATTATCTAATCTATTAAATAAACCTTTAGACTTTATTCGATTTGAATCTTTATGCAAATCTTTGGTATGGTCATGGCAGAATAATGACTTATTACCTTTTCTAGTTTTTCTTTACCCTTTGTCCATTTGAGACAAAATGGGGGTAGAAATTTGAGTCCATTTTTTGGTATATTCTCAATTAAAAAGTTTGATCTTAGTTATCTTATTTTTAGGAATCTGTACCGTTAGTTGCAAAAAAAAAAAATTTAGGGTATTGATTTGTATATAGTTGAGTTATGTAATTTTATCTTTCTAGGATATTGGGTAGATATAGTTTTTTGTATAAGAATATGATTTTCTTATATCTTCTGTATCCCTACGAGTCCTCATTGACTCAAAGGAGATTTTGTGTCATATTTCCAAAGGGGGAGATTGAAGCACCCTATATCTTTAACTTACTTAAGTCTATACTATATAGGGCTCATCTAATTTGGAAATTGTGACAAAATTTTAGTCCCATCCCTAGATACCAAAGAACTTCAGAATCTTCATTTAATTCCTCTATAAGTTCTTAAAGGTAGCTCACCAACACCACACACTAGGATTTCATACATACATACATCATATCATGCTATATTTGGTAGTGTGTGAGTTAATTCCTTAAAAAAAATTCTATAATTTTCTGGGAATTTTGATATAATTTCTATGATTTTTAGAAATTAAATATGTTGGATTAAAAACCTTTGGGGCTAGTTTATAATTTGTGTTTATAGCATAAAAACTGGTTGGGTAGAAACCGAAAGCGCTTGAGAATATTGTAGGTATAATATGTATTTCTAACAATTTTCAAACACGCATTTTTCATTACATCTCAGCCTTACACGTGTTGCTTATATAACAACATGATTTGTGTTTTTTCCCTCTCACATACTTTAGCCTCTCTGTGGACCATTGGATCTATTATAATCAACGATCTGCATGTGTTTTCTGTTAATCCCCGTGTTTATTTTTGAACCGATCAAATATGTTTTAAAAGCGATGGGTTGATAGCCCTTAGATCAACTTCAATTTAATTATGATCGTTCTTTTTACTCGATGTTCCAGAGACTTCTTCTCTCAGTATATAAGGAGATTTCGTCTCATATTTTGAATTTTTTTGTTAATCTTACCTCTGAGAGAAATCAGAGAGAAGAGAGAGAAAGAGTTAGAGAGAGAGAGAGTTCAAAAAGGTTTTACAAATCCTAACTCAAACTTCAACCAAATCCAAACCAGAAAATATTTTTTTGAGTGTTTTAAGTCGAGATTTGTGAAGTTTCTTCCTCTATTGTCTTATATCTATTTACCAAATTAATCACGTTGATTAAGTCTCTATTTCTTTGTATAGAAATTTGAGATTTGATTTATGTGATACAGATCACTTAGTTATTTACTAGATATGATTTCTTGTTTCGAGAAATCTATTTTTGTTGGTTGTTTTTAAACTAAATGGTGTTTTCAAACCCTAAACCAATAAAACCCTTTTTGATTTCAACGTACTCAAACTTTCAGACTTAGATATAGTTTGGGATCTTGATTGGGGATTTCACTTTCAAAATTATTTCACATTTTGTGAAATAAGTTAATATTTTCAAATAAAGAAAGTGTATAGGATCTTGGCTAGTTTGAATAGCAAGATTACCTCTTGATTTTCGGTAATTTGAAAGAACCAAAGTCTGATTTATTTGACTAAGTTGATTTTTGAAACCCTTGCATCTTGAGAGATCTGTTTGTAATTTGATACTCATATTTGTCTATAATTAAGTTTGTATGAGTTGCATGCATGAGTTTAGAGGATTAAACCACATACACCTTCAAACCACTACACTGCAAAGTGTTGTTATTGAGATCTTGAACTTTTAGAGTCGACATAAAGCTAAAAGGAGTAAAGTTACAAAGCTGGGAGAACATCAGCAACATCAAAACCATAGGAGAAGTCAGAACATACCAGAGGAGTTGGTACATTTTTTAACTTAGTTTCGGTTTGATTGTGTGTCTTGATTGTTATATAGCTTGTAATATGTTGCTCATTTTTAGTGGAATTTTTACTTTTGTGGTGTAGAGGTCACCGTGTATGTTTCCCCAATTGGGTGGGGGTTTACCACATTAAAATTGCTTGTGTACACTTCTTCTTCCTTTTATCCTTTTCTTAAGGCTGTGTTGGTTTATTTTGTTGAAGTTTTGTTTTTCAAAACTGTAAAACGTATAACTTAAATTACTCATTCAATACTCTTTTATACATCTTGTGTTTAAAATTTATCTTAAGAAAAGAGTTTCTTCAACAAAGCCATTTAGACAGTTTAATCTTGGACTAAACAACTTAAGTGGTACTTTTTCAACCTTTACCTAAGGCTGCGTGTAACTACAAATATTTGATTGTGACAATCGACTACTTATCAAATGGGTAGAGGATGAAGCCATGGTTTCCATTACAAAATTTAAGACCTTCAAGTTCATTTAGAGGAATATCATGTGCAGATATGGTCTACCCCACACTTTGATCTTAAACAAATGATAAAACGTTTAAGAATAAGTCCTTATAGGCCTACTGTAAAAGGGTCGCATCAAATTTTTTTACTCAGCACCGGGACGACCCCAAGTCAACGGCCAAATCGAGGTAACCAACGGGACAATTCTAGATGGGATCAAGAAAAAGTTAAAAGATTCTAAAGGATCGTGGACAGATGAGTTACTTGGAGTTATGTGGGCTTACAGGACAACAGAAAGGACACCTGCAGGGGATACACCCTTCATACTGGTTTATAGGTCCGAGGCCGTAATCCCAACTGAACTCGGCTTACCCAGTCACAAACTAGATACCAACAATGAATAAAGAATGATGGACTTAGATTTGATAGAGGAAATAATGGAAGAATTCGAGGTTAGGCGAGAGGCATATCAGCGAAGGACGACCAAGTTGTATAACAAGATAGTAAAATCAAGGCTGATAGCTGTGGGGGATCTAGTTTTAAATAAGGTTTCGAAGAATCCAAACAAGTTGCACTCGAATTGGAATAGCACATACAAGGTCACTGAAGAGGTCATCCCTAGAACCTATCGGTGGAGAAATAAGAGGGATAACCTTTATCCAACCTATGGAATGCAGACCACTTTAAGAAATATTATCAATAGACTTGTATACTACATACAGTTTATGTATCATCCTCTTTTTATTTCATCCTCTTTGTATTTTGAATACCTTAAAGTAATGAATGAAAAAAGCACAAGTGTTTCCTCATATCTTTACGTCCAATTATCCAATGTATGGTTCGAATTGTTCTAAGCTAAATATCATAATTTATATGGTGAATTATTCTTGCTTTACTCTCAGTGATACGAGAAATCATGGGAGACTCATCTCGTCTATGAACTTTCAATAACACCGAGAGGGGGAAATTTCATGACAACACCACTTAGGTGGTTAAAAACACAAAAATTCTATTTAAAATAACTTTACTATGGTTGTTTCAAACATCATTGACTTGGTGGCCTTAAATTTAGTCTCTCCCTCGGTAAAGACGAGAGTGTGTGGAGAGATGAAACTCTTACTTCCAAAAATTATGAGAGGGGTCTTCGAATTAACATCATTGACTTGTTGACCTTAAATTTAGTCTCTCCCTCGGTGAAGATGAGAGTGTATGAAGAGACGAAACTCTTCCATAAACTTCTAAAAACGAAAAGAGGGGACTTGGATTTAACATCATTAATTTGGTGGTCTCTAACTTAAAATCATTAATTTGGTTATCTCTCTCGGCTTGAACGAGAGAAAACTTGGTATGAACATCATTAATTTGGTGGTCTCTAATTCAAAATCATTAATTTGGTTATCTCTCTTAGCTTGGACCAAAGAAGACTTGGGATGAACATTATTAATTTGGTGGTCTCTGATTCAAAATGGTATCTTTCTCTCGACTGAGACGAGAGCAGACTTGGGATGAACATCATTAATTTGGTGATCTCTAATTTAAAATCCATTAATTTGGTGGTCTCTAATTCAAAATCATTAATTTTGTTATCTCTCTCTCGGCTGAGAGGAGAGAAGATTTGAGAATGAACATCATTATTGATGAGATGAAACTCGTCCATACATCTCCAAAAATAATGAGAGGGGACATTGAATTAAAATTATTTATTGTTATACAAAAGCATTTATTGGTTATCCCTATCAGTCGAGACGAGAGTACATGCATTATTACAAACCAGATATAAAAGTATAATGAGAAGAAATTGATTATACATAAAAGCTGACAAGAAGAGAATTTCAATTCAAGAAAAACTTCATGCATCACATCACAAAATATAATTTAGATATAATTAGGGACGATGGTACATATGGTCAAATTGTTCAAAAAATTGTTTAATAAATAAAAACTTATACAGGTGGAAGGGGTAGTTAGGCCACATACAGCAGCCCAATAGTTACAACAAAAAATAAAATTAGGCTATCTCCTATGGAAGACCCTCGACCTGGGTGGTGATGACCTTGTATACATTTGGTTGAGTGCCATCTCCATCATCATTAGCATTACCCTCAGTCGTCTTCGCCCTTGCTTTCTCAATGGTCTTAGACCCGGCCTGCTTAGTCGTCTCTGGAGGGGTAATAACAGCAGCTTCCACCTCGGCCATAACAATGTTGATGAGAGGATCCAAGAGATCAAGGGCCTAAAAGTCTTAGGGAGCTAGTGTACCAACCTTAGGGAGTTTAAGGACAGCGTAACGATAATTCGTCCTTACTCCCCTTTCGAGCTATTGAAAGTCATACCCCGCAAAATTCATTGAAGGCCTTGAACTCAACTATCGCTTGCTTCTTCACCTCATCCAAGTTCTCCTTTACCGAAGAATCTAGGTTGTCCTGTCTCTTGTGGGCCAAGAGTTTGAGGGCATCATCACGATCCTTGTTTAGCTTGTTCACAACATTGTTATGCTTCTGCTGGACCACGACCATGACCTTTTGGTGATCCACATCCTTAGAAGTCAGCTCGACCCTCAGAATTTTCTCCATCTTCTCAGCATCCTTATATTTGGATCAAGGGAATCTTCTTCTCATCCCACTCACTAAGGTGTGTGAAAATGAGTAGAGACTACAAAAATGACAAAGGAAATGGGTTAGTATGAGACAACACTTGCAAGACTTAATAGCAAAACATTTGAAATAATTACTTGAGTTGATTTGTGAAGGACAAACTCGATAAGTTGAGGGGCATCCATTGCTTCAAAGAAGTGCCTATCAACCTCAGGCATTATTAATGTAGAAGCAACCCTAGATCATTTGGCATCACCAATTAAAGTCTCATTGCTAAGGTTCAACTGTTCGAGACGAGCTACTAGAGAATCATTGGATGATATTAGGATTGCCTTGTCTGATCCCCTCTTAGACGATACTTCGTTTTTATTTTTCTTTTAAGGATAGTGAACTATAGTATTAGCCGCCACCTCTTTCCTCTTTTTATAGACCTCGGTATTGCCAGGGTCGTTGATAGTGGTTTTCTTGGTTGGGGCTAGAGGAGACAACTTCTTCCCAAACTTTTTTAGCACAACAGAGATGTTGGGGGAGACCATTTTTAGATATCTTTTGGTGTGTTTTTTTGGTCGATTTGCAAATTTTTTAAAGAGATTAATGTCAGAAAAGATCAATTAAAGACGACACGACAGTTTACAACCAAATATTTACAAGTCCAATAAAGTTCAGAGGAAAGACTTACGCATTTCAGTGAGGGGTCAAGAGCCAATCCCGTCTCAGCTAGGATTTTAGGGGTTATGAGTTACTCGAATCGAACAAGCCCACCATTATCCCCCTCTTATCGGATCTATTCGACCCTATCTTGGTCGTCTATACTCAGGTCGAGGTCAAGTTTAGCAAACATCGATTCTTTTGCCAATTTTTATGGGACCCTTAGCTTTGAGGCAGAGCAAGCGATATTAAAAGGGAACTCCCATGTGCTAGAGATAAAAAAAATATTGTATCTTCAAGTGATGGTTGGATGTTTGGTTCACATTGATGACTTTTTTGGTGGACTTCTTGTCTACGAGGTGGTAATAGACAGGTTGAACTTGGTGCAAGAGACGGTATAACAGGACTTGAATACGCTAACTTGAAAGTCATAGCTGAAATAGAATTTTTAGAGAGATATAAAGTCGAGCAAAATCCTCCACGCATTAAGAGAAAGATGGGTTGGGGATAGGACCACACTATCAAGTATCGTCCGCATAGCATGATGTATGAAAAGGCAGAAGGCGATCTTGAACATTTATTTATAGACGACAATCTCACCCTCACGGCCATCGAATTCCCTCTCGGACTCCTCAAGGACCCTCATGTTGATATCAGGAGCAATCTTGTACAAGTGCCTCCAGTACAGAAGGTCGATATCTCTGACAGTTCTCTTCAACTTTTGAGCATAAGACGTATCTAGTGTTTCCTTGACCTCATCTTCCGAGTCGATGATTTCTACGATCAGTACTCCACTAGGAAACATATTATGAAATTCTCCCTCGGTCATGAATGAGAGGGGACTTACTATTTGGAGATGAGGTTGGGCAATAGTTACTCTAGACCCCTCAGGGACCGAGGCCTCAGTAGTCCAGTCATGATCACCAGACCCGACGGCCCTCGAGTCCACCATATGAGAAGAAGGGACTCTCATAGCCTCCTCATAGGATTCAACCTCCCCATATAACCTATAGGTTGAGGGGCTTTAATACTCTAAAGATGAGGACTAGTGGGAACACTAAGATGAGTTTTCACTCATGAAATCCTCATTGATCTCAACTATCATAGGATGAATGATAGCTAAGGGGATACGATATATAGGTCATATAAGGTCGTCCCCGACTCTTCTCTTAGCCTCGACCTTTAACTCACCCTATAATAATTATCTAATAATACATCCCTCAAGATAGGGAAATTGGTCAAGGAGTTCATATAAGGTTTTAAACATTCAATTAATTTGACTTAGTTGACTAAAAAGACCAAATGGTGGAATATGAATCGTTTTCACTCAAGAGCACAAAGAACACGCAAGAACACATATTTGAAGCTTACCGAAGAAGACAATCAAAATAACTCCGATAACTCTCACAAAGGGCAAGGAAGATAGAGAACAGTCGAAAAAAAGCTGGATTGTTACCCTAACCTCTAAACCACTCATAAAACCTCCTAAAACAAGCCCTAAAACCTCCAACTAAGGCTACCGAAAAAGCTTGGAACTCGTCGAAAAACCAAGCAGTGGCTAAAATGGCTAAAAACCTTGAAATTAATGGATTGGAGGAAGATTAAGGTTACCTGAGTGGAATATGACACCAATGGAACAAAGAAAAGCCTCAAAACAGGATGAAATACCTTGAACAAAGGAGAGGTAAGGAGAGAAAGTTTAAGCACGAAGGAAGTTAGAGGAGAAAATAGGTTTTCTCAAACCATTTAAATAGTTACAATGATTGTGAAAAAATTTCCATGCATTCATCATTAGAGCACAAATTCCCAAAGTAGGCCTACAACCGTCTGTATGCTAACCCAAAGGATGACTACCAGGTTTCCTCTCAAGATATCTTATCCAACATTTCAGACCTGACAGTGAAAGGAAAGATCAACCCTCAATCAAGTACGTATCATTAGCATATGCTCTCAGACATTTTTACCTCTCAACCTCCTACTCTCATTGGAGACAGGGGTAATTGATATAACCTAGTGTAACCTCATCTTTAGCAAGCCTCAACTCATTTGAGCCGATAATATTCACTTATCAAGTCTGATAGTCGTGGGCCCCTTTGGATCGACTCTTCACCAGCAACCTCGACCTCATACTAGCCTCTTAGGCCGAGACCTATCATCAAATCCATAATTCCCTCATCAATCTTATCTCGGCCTGGCATTACCCAGATATTCGAGACCACATTTCAGTCCAGACCATCAGTTACCCAGTAGGACATCGGACGTATCTGCCTCGGCTAAGCTGAGACCTCTCAAGACTACATATATCTCTCGTGTGACACAGGTTCTCAACATGAATAATACACATGGGAATACACTTATAACAAGATCTTAGAAGCACATGAGGGAATAATTCATCATAATTACACACTTGTGTCAGGGACAAGTGTCTATACCCTATTGGAAGCTTCACTATGCACATGCTTCTTACATGCTTGGGGGTATAATGTGCACCCCCACCACTATATATACTTGTCATATTCTTACTTAGAAGGGATTAAAAATTACAAACCCTAGCCCAACTCTGTCTAAATTACAATAGAGAGATAGAGAGAGAGTTTGAGAGCTGTACAACCAAGGCCATTAGAGCTTTATTTCATAGGGAAAACCTCGCATTCCTGCATAGTGGAGTAGGCTGAAAAGCTAAACCACTAACATACTAGTGTGCATCCTCTTCTATTCACTTACTTATCTTATTATCATATCTGTTATGTTTGCATATCTCCACTGTTGTGCTTTATTTGAGCTTGAGTTGTATATACAAATTTAAATGGTGATTTCATCTTCAGTTCCTGCTGGGAGTTATGTTCCTTAGAAGTCTTCTTGGTAGTTTTCTCTTTACACATAAACCCAGTTTTAAAACTGTCCACTGCTTGACCTTGGATTGCAGTCCTTGGTTCATACTGAAAGTCGCACTCTTTTAATTCTACTACTCAAGCCATTAGTCTTCATGACTTCTTAGGTTTATGAATATCATTTTGTATAGGAAGGTCTATATAAACGATAAGTTTATGCTTGAAAGTATGGCTTCATTCTACGAGAATCTTCAATCAACACCAAGGTAAACTTTTCGAACCTATGGTACTGAGTTTCTTGCGATACTAAGATCTCATCTTGATATGATTATATCCCGATTAGGCATCCATAAATCTAAAAAGTACACGCTTAATAGTAATATCAACCAACAAGTCAATCATGGGTAAATGATAGTGATTACAGGGACACGTCTTATTGAGGTTCATGAAGTCGATGCACATTCTCCAATTACCATTCTTTATCCTGATCATGGCCACATTTGAGAGCCATTGTAGGGGCTTGATGTATTCAATGAAGTCTTCCTTCTAAAAATTATCGATATCCTATTGTATTATTATGTCCCTTTCCTGACTAAAGAACGACATTTCTATTTTATAGGTTTCGCATATTTTATTATGATGATCTCGTGGTAGACAAATATTGTATCTATTACCCGTATGTATTCATAGCTCTAGGAAAACATATTCTTTCTCCTCCTTAAAAACTATGATGGTTTTTTTAAGAGCTAGATCTAGTGACGATACGATCTAGTTTTCCCTCTTCGGTCTCTTTATTTAACATCACGGTCCCTACCTCCTTAACTATTTGACCTTTGACTAAATTATTTTTATCCCCAAAATTTAAGGTCTCGATCTGATAAGTGGTAGTCAATTTCTTCCTCTCTTCTTATTACATCGACATGTAGAAGCACTCCTGGGCTTCTAACTGGTTTTCTTTCACCATGCCAACCCCATAGTTCATGAATAACTTCAAACAGTGATGAACGATGGACGGAAAAATACTCAACTTTTTTAATCTTGATCTTTTGAATATAACATTGTATGTAAAATGAATTTTCTCATCCAAAATAAAAAATGGATTATCTTCATTCGACAAGTTGTCCAGGTGCCGACCATAACCTACAACTCAATTGACCTTAAGGGGAACACCTTCTCCCCTGAAAAATCGATGAGAGGTATGTGGTACGCCTCAAGCTTTCTACTCTCTACCTCAAGATCTTGAAGTAGTTATAAAACAGGTCATCGACTAAACTACCATTATTGACCATAATCCTTGCCATCTTATATTCATGCACCATGATTGTGATGACCAGAGGGTCGTCGTGTAGGTAAATCACACCTGAAAGGTCGTCTTTGGAAGAACTAATAATAAGACGATCTTTGTTCACTTTTCTGGGGCATACTTATATAACATTATTTAAATTGATTTGTTAAATATGAGTTTAAGCCTTTACCTCATTGAGGTAGGATTTTCTTTCTGTTCGTTCATCTCCACTACCAGTATTGCCTCATGCTATGAAGTTACATCCAAAAGATATCATCTTGTTTCATGTACTGGTTACTTAGGCTTCTTGGGCAATTATGAATCGTCCTCTTAATGGTCTTCCCTACCCCTCTTCTTCTCGTCCTCTTTCTTGAAAGGGTACTTTTATTATCTTATGGGATTTTTCTCATTCCATTTGTCTAATCGACCACCCTTATCAACGTATATTGCTAGTTTTACCTCTTCTGATGAGGTTCTTAATTTCAATCTTCAGGGCAAGATAATTGTCAGTGTTGTGGCCATGATCTTTACGTAACTTAATGTATTTATTGTTATACCTCTTATTAGGAGGGGCCTTTAGCTTTCCTATCCATTTCAGGTCATTAATCCCTTGATTTCATTGAGGATGTGATGTACACCTACAGTCAGTGGGGTGTATTTGTCTAACCCTTTCGATCTATCTTCCATCTTGTCATACGTAAACTTTTTCTTCTTCTTTGAGATGTTGCTGGTGTTGGCCTTAGAGTGGCTTAACTCACTCCTTGTTATAGCTTCCTCAACTTTTATAATTTTCCAGCCTTAGCCAACATCTCAAACATTATTCTTGGTGGCTCCTTAGTTAATGCCCATTACAACTTCCTAAGAAATATACCTCTCATGAACATTATGGTTGTATCTTTCTCATCGTAATCAATTAATTATATCTTCTCGGTGTTAAAATGGATGATGAACTCCTTATTTATTCGTCTTCTAACAGACACTTAGCTAGTGAGCCACCCTCTTACCAGGCTTGGTCTTGAAACAGAAGTTACAAACGAAGAGATCAACCAACTTTTTAAAGTTAAAGATCTCCCCTCTTGGCAGGCTATTGTACCATATTTGTATCGACCTAGTGACCTTGCTAGATAATTCTTAACAGTGCATCTTACTGGGAATGGAATATATATCAGCGGTGGACTGATACTGCTCCACATGCAGCATAGGGACAAACTTCTCGTCTTACTTGAGCATGATTACAAGTGGTTCGAACTTTGCAGGCATTTGAAAATCCATAATTGATGAATTAAATGATGAAATGATGAAACCCTCTATAACAGGTTATTAGTCTTTATGATCTCACCTAACTGATCTTCTAACCGCTGAATGGACCTCTTATAGGGTTATTTCTCCCTAATAGATTTCAGTGTCACTTACTTTCCTGCTTGGCCTCGATTTTCATCTGAGCTCCCTTTCGGGGAATTATGCTCGTCTTAGGCTGACCCTCGCAGACTTATTTTAGATCTAGCTGAACATTCTATTCTCCTCATCTCAAATCTCTCGAGATCTTCTATATTATCCCTCATCTCTCTTGTCTCTCTGCGCTGGTGTGCTCTTACTACCCTTGGGTCTAAGTGATCAAACGCAAAGCCCCTTCTAAGGCTTTCCAGAAAACTTAGCTTCTACGTAGAATAAGTTTATTCATCATTATAATCTGTCGTCCTGATGGTGGATGTCGCCCCAAGGTGGTAGGACCTATCATCACGTGATCCAAATTGTTTAGACCTTCTGCTTTCATCTCATGATACCAAATTCAACCTTCTGAAATTCTCTAATGCCCTGTGATAGTGAGCATGTCTCCTGTCTTTATAAGGGGCATGAGGCAACAGATCACGCCTCTTGTATGAGTTCTCACCCCTATTGGGGTAACTAAGCCAATTCCGGGCCTGTTTAGTCTGTCGAAGAATGTCTACATAACTATTTCAGGCTTTCTTATATTGCCTTCTATCCTCTAACTAGACTCATCTGAATCCCCCAAAGGTCTCCCCATACCAACAGGTGTAGAGGGAGGAATTCCCTCTGTAGTGCGAGTTTTTCTAGGTTGTCTACCATATTTGACAGATTTTATGGAAAAAATAGTATCCAAACATTAAAATAGTGCACACTAAAATGATGAAATTTTTTATCAGAGAATGAATCCGAAGATGGATAAAGCAGATCCAAGTGAGGAGAAAGGAAATCATTGATTAAAAGACTCTAACGAAATAAAACAATGATGAATCAGATTGTGATTCACTTTTTCTCATAATTGGGTATCCTTGAGTTATAGGAATAAAAAATGTTAAAAAAGAAAAAAACGGCTTGTCGACTTCCCACAGACGATGCATACCTGTTATCTTCTAAAACTAATATATAGATTAGGGTCTTAGTAAAAATACTCTAATCTTAAATTATAATAGATAAAGAGATATAAATAGTAATTATACTTATTTAAAACAATTATTAGAGAGAGATGAGAGAAAGATATGGAAGCCGGATTTATGTGGTTCAGCCTAAAGTGGTGCCTAAGTCCATAGATGTAGTGCTAATTGTATGGAATCTAATGCCCAAAAGCCATAAATGAATGATAGTTGCAATCTCTCATGTTCACTCCAAAATTGGGCGACATAACAGTAGTGAAAAATATATCTCGATCCTTCATAATAAAGGATTGTATGCTATTTATAGGCTGTTAGAGAAGAGAGAGTATAATGGGACAGGTGTCATGCCTTTATTGGTGAGGCAATAACACCTTTATATGAAAGTGGAAGAGGATAATTAGGAATTTGTTATGCGCACATAGTAGAGGAATATTTTCATATCTCACACGCGTGTGTGTCATGTGATTGCTATTAACGTCATTCTTTCACATGGTGAATGCTTGATCCGATGATGTTACATAATAGTGTTAACCATTATGAGCTTGTTGAGCTATGTTGATCGCTTATAATGCTGGGGACAACTAAAATTGCATAAGTCGACTAGAATAGTAGCTGAGCCTACTTCATTCTAGGAATGGATGAGTCCATTTGTTGAATTATGATTAGTTCATGGATCGCACCATATTCATGGTACAACAATAACAAACCATAGGGGCTAAAATGTTATAAAAAAAATTAAGAGGAAAACGTAACACTATCCAAAGTTCAGGGGTTACTAGTGTAATTTTCTTATTTTTTTATTATCAAAGTCTCATTAACTTTTCAAGGGAGAGTTTAATAAATAAATCTTATTTATATAAGATGTTTTCTATTGATCCCATCAAAATAATTTATTTGGAGTAGGTTCTATTTATACACGAAGTGAATATTCACTACTTGTTTTCAAAAATAAACTATCAGAGCAAAAATATTTTTTCATGGGATGTGTTGGAGTAAAAAAAAGATGTCAGACCTATTTGACTACATATGTAGTAAACGGGACCAATAGGTAAAAAAAATCCTTGGATTATATAATAATCTTAATTTTTTTTTCAGTTTTTAGTGGAGATAACATACCCTTTATAACCAACTCATCCATAATTGGTGGGAGAATTTTTTTTCAAGCACTTACAACTTTATCCCCTCTTTCAAACTTTAAAACGTTACAACTCTTGATTGAGAAACTCACTTTCACAAAATTAATAAATGTGAAACATGTGCAACGATATCTATCAAACAAGATCCATGGTGACTATAAAAATTTAAAGGCAAACAAATATTAATATTATACATATTTATTGTATTCACCTGAAAATGAAACTATATATATCCCGGACACTTTCACATATAATAAACATTTACTATGATAATATTACACGGACAATTTTATTTTCTGTTTGCATAAAAATGAAAGGCCGGTTTGGTTTGCAACTATAATTCCATTTTTAGTGTTTAAATGCAATTCTAATAAAAAAAATGCGTTTGGCATACCAATTTTTAAATTCTGAATTATAATATTTTTATAATATAGTCAAATTTTTCAGAAAATAGCAAAAGGGTGTGTTATAAATTTTATTTTTTATTTTTCAACTCAGAATTACTCATTCTTAATATTTTAATGCATTTATACCTTAATATATATTATACATACGTAATATATTAAAATGTGTGTAATTCTTATATATATATATATATATATATATATATATATATATATGTATGTATGTATGTATGTATAATATATACACACAATTACTTATATTAATATTTTATTAAATTATATAATATATTAAGATCCATATGTTAAATAATATTATCAATGGATATATGATACTTACACATAATTTTACACATGTCTTATTAATGCATGGAATAATATTAAACATACATATAGTACATATGTATTGAAAAATATTATTAATTCATGCATGTGTATAATTTTATTACGAATTATACATGCAATATCATTATATAAACATACTAGTATATGTCCGTGCCAGAAGGCACGATGAAAATTTTCCAAGATACATGATCGCAAAACGGCAAAAAAATTCAAAGTATGTAATTGCAAAACCACAAAAAATTTCCAAAGTACGCAATTGCAAAACGAAAAAAATTCCGTTCCTCGAAAAAACATAGTGTAATCTAAAGTATTGAATATGTACACAATTTACGTTAATTTTTTACAACACAAATGTGAAACGACGAAAATTTCGAAAGTACATAATCGTGAAACGATGAAATTTTCAAAATACATAATTGTAAAATGACAAAATATCGTTCCCCAACAAAACAAAGTGCAATTTTAAAAAAATTGGCCATAATATCCCTTGTTTATAGGACTATCTACCCTGGTTAACAAATAACAAATTGTCCAACACCATTCAAATAATCTAAATTCATCAAACAAACTCACATATAACATAAAATATATAATATTCAT
This sequence comes from Sambucus nigra, assembly GCA_949130495.1. Lineage (NCBI taxonomy): Eukaryota > Viridiplantae > Streptophyta > Magnoliopsida > Dipsacales > Adoxaceae > Sambucus > Sambucus nigra. The sequence goes on along the minus strand of OX422218.1, from coordinate 380,807,940 downwards.
CAACTGAATTCACAGTGACTCTAACAAACAAAGTGTCCATTTAAAAAAAATTGGACATAGTCTCCTTTGTTTATTATAGTATCCACCCTCTTAAGGGATAACAACAAATCCAACAATACTAAATGATCTCAAATTCATCTAACAAATACTTCAACGAAACAAACTTCGTAACAAAAATAACATATATATCAACTTAGGTTCAAGGGCTTTAGATGGTTCTTTTTCTTCTTCATCATCCTCACTGAATGAGTATGCCACATCCTTCAAATCTTTAGAGATTCTCGAGACGACAACTTGTGAAGAATTTTGACCGAGAATAACTGTATATGCAAGCAATATGAAAAAAATATGTCAAAATTCTAAAAAATGTGAGAAAAATAAAATAAACAATATGATATCTAAAGAATAGAAAAGATCATACATTTAGACCACATGAGTTTATCTATCGAGACCCTGAAACATATGTCGTTCCGGATCATGGCCTTATGAGTCATCTATCAACAAAATTAGTCAAATCGTGTGATGAGTTCAAATGCATATACTAAAACCATAGCAGAGATTAAATCAAACAATAAACCAAAACGAATGAAACACCTAAACATCAAATTAAATCTACATAATATTCATACATTGAAGAGTGTCAACGTGGAAATCAAATCCCGATTATGTTCCAAAACCTTTCATGAGCACGAGTCATACTAAAAGTCCGCTTATGTTTCAAACAAATCTCTGTCCTCTGTAGCTTCTTCACAGTGTTGACAAATCCATCAACTCCTCCTCTAGGCTGCGAAATTAAAATGTGAAATAATGGTTCATACATTAGTTTTTTATCCGATGTTCTCCGTAGTTGTTCAACAATTCAGATAATTCAATTAATTCAAATAATTTTTTACTAATTTAGTTAATTCAAATCATAGTTATACTTGGATCAAATCACAGTTCAAAATCACAATTATACTTGGATCAAATCATAATTCAAAATCATAGTTGTACTTGCATCCAATCACATATCAAAATCAGAGTTATACTTGGATCAAAAGTAAGTTCAAATAAAGTTCAAGAATCAGTTCAATCACATATCCAGTAGTATCTATTAAGTAGCAACTATTTTTACACGTGATATCCAGTAACAACTATCAGTTATACTTTCCAATAGCAATTATATTATCAATTAAGTAAGTACGAATTAAAATAGAAGTGGTAATCTCAACGTTTGGCAGATATCAGTAAAGTCAAGTAGCAGCTGGATAGCTATAGAGTAATATACAGTATCTGATGTCAAGTAAATTCAAGTACCAAGTAGTTAATGGATATCTACTGGATAGATATTAGAAAATTCAAGTAGCAGCTGGATAGCTACATGCAGCAAGTAGCTGTTATCTCACCATGAATTGTAAATGATATTAACACGTATGTAATAGCTCAATGAGGCTGACCAGTTCAAGTACATACCAGTTCAGTTCAAGTAGTAGGTATGCATACCAGTTCAGTTCAAAATGAAAAATGCAGTCTCATATTAAAGGTAAACCAATAGTAGTTCAATATCAGTCCTATATTAAAGCCATATCAGTCCCATATCATTCCAATATCTTTCCCATATTAAAGGCAATAAAATAAATGAAAATAGTAAATTATATAATGCGTCGTGAGTTTAATATCCGCGGTGATTCAACACCAATTACATAACAAATCAGAGAGAAAACCGCCAGAGATCGTCACATGCGAAAAGAAATGTTGATCCAGTCTCAGTGGTACCGGAATAAAGCTTGAAACAAAGCTTAAGTTATCATAGCTTCAGATCTATTAAAAAGAGGTCATATCTAAAAAAAATTGAAACACATGGAGTGTTGTATTTTTAGATCTGCAGTACACGTATAAACCCAAACACCACCCACCCGTATACACAAAGCGCAAAAATAAAGAAGGAAAAAGTGGGTAAAATACCACGTGCTTTAGTTTCTTGGGGAAAAAATGTCCCTCAACCATCCGTGCTCAAAATATATACATATAAAAAAACTGAAAATTCAATAAATTTATAGTATATATGGTCCGATTGCGCCCCATCTTTTTCGGCCACAAATTTCCACCACATCATACATATCCGATGGTGAGACCATAACAAGAAATTGGCGTAAGACTTTGGGGTAGGAAATTACTTTTACGGTATAGGGTCTAGGCCTACCAAGATTGAATGGTCATGATTGCTAGCATGAATTCTAACAATCTTGACTCGGCACCTTAAAAGAGTTAGTCTTTCCGATTTGAACCCACCAATGGTGGGAATCCTCTCCTGCAAATCCAATGTTGTAACAAAGCAATTACCAACAAATTTTGAGATCAAAATAAAAAACATTATTTGAGAATTAAGACAAAGATCAACATTTTTTGAACAACAAAAGAAAAAAAAATAGAGTTTCAAAACCAAACATAAAACCATGGAGATTACCTTTTTTCTTAGGAGATAAAACTCTGGAAGAAAGTGTAAATTTATACTTTCTTGCAAACATCTCCTCTCATCCTAATCGCAGCCACTTGTTTGTATGCATTAGACCTATACATGAAAATTAAATATTAAAGAGAGGTAATCTGATATTTTGGCTATAGTAATAACAATTTAAATACATTAAAAGCATAACTAAGCTTGAACAAAACAAGGAAAATAAAAACACTGAAGAAATTCAGAATGGATCAAATAACTTAAACAAGCACGTAATATCACACGCTTCTATTCTTGTTTCAGAATTTGCCCACTCACTTCACCCAAATATGTAAGCTTACCTTAAATTTGCTTTTGTCCCATCCAAAAAAAACATGGCCAGGGATATAAATCAACAAAAGTGTATGCCTCTATATTATACACCCTAAACATAAAAACAAATTGCAACTTTAAAAATATATAATTGCAACACTACTCATGAATGTTACTAATAAATACCAAACTGAAATCTGCATACATGTAGTACGAAGAAAAAAATGTTCAAATTAGCACTGCAAAAATATAAATGAACTATTAGAAAAGTAAAACAAAAGCAAAAGCATAAACAAAAGCAAAAGCCCTAAAATCGAATATTGAAACCTAATAAAAAATAAACACCAAAGTTGAAATAAACCTCAGTATACCAAATAGAAAATCGAGCAAACGGAAACCCACAAATGGAACCAAACCTCCTAATTTTGAAACCACTCGAGATGATAACTCCAAATCAACAAAAGCCCTAAAGTCCATATACTAAAAAACCCGAGAAACCCTAAAATCGAATATTGAAACCAGATAAAAAATAAACACCAAAGTTGAAATAAAACCGAGTATAACAAATAGAAAATCATAAAAAACCGAGCAAACTGAAACTCACAAATGGAACCAAACCCCATAATTTTGAAACCACTCAAGATGATAACTCCAAATCAATAAAAGCGCTCAAGTCCATATACTAAAAAACCTGAGAAAAAAAAATCAAATCGTGTGGATCTACATAAGTTATAGTTGTCAGATCTGAAAAAAAACACTTGTGTGTGCAAGTGTGCACGTGTAACAGAGTGCGCGAGAGACAGGGGAAACATTGAGACCAAAGTTACCTGAGGGAGGAAGAAGTAGTGGGATGAGGGCGAAAGCAACAACGGGTTGGGGAGGGTTAGAGAAATGGGATTTCAGAGTGTGGGAGGGAGAGGGAGGCGGGGTTTCGTATTTGGGAGGGTTAGAGAAGTTAGAGTAGCTGAGTGAGAGGGAGACGGGGAAGGTAGGGTTTGTATTTGGGGTCATGCGCATTTTGTCCAAGTTGTGATGTCACAATGGTTAAATTGTGTTGTGGCACAATGTAAGACCCTTAGATCACCCCAAAAAATTCGATCTCAACCATTAATTTATTTGCACTATTCAAACACCCCTCTATCTTATTATATAAATGAGGTGGGAGGGACATTTGTTTATGGCAATATTGCACACCCAAAAACGAATTTAGTAACTAAATTTTCATTACCAGTAAATAATTGATGGGAGAAGAATGAAAACAAAGTGCATTTTCTTGATACTCTGTGTACATTCTCTTCTCCCCATAAATGGGTTTCTTCAATCAACCACCCAAGCCACACCAAAAATTTGCGTCCAACTATGTTATGTTCGAAATGAAACTCTTTAGGCATTTATTAAAATAGTAACCTATTGCTACAACTATACACATTAGAATATTCGATATCTTTCCCAGACATGATGCTCAAATTAATACAAGAACATCTTAAATTCATTGAGGATCCAAATTCAAACTCGACGTATATCCATGAATGTAGTAAAAAAATTGATGACATATCAAGCGTCAACACCAAATTTCTTACCAAGATCGCAACTATGCAAGCGTCAACACCAAGTTTTTTTCCTCTAAACAATTCAACTTGAATTGTAGACAACACCAAGCAATTTAATCAAAAGACAAACACGGTAATGTGTGTGCGTGCGTGTGTACATGTTTGCACATGCGTACTTGTGTGTGTGCGTGCTTGTGTGCAAACATAGTACCAAAAAAATAATAAATATTAAAAAGGAACAATCAGATTATATTTATAAATCTAAATGAACTAAGAATCATAAATGTTCACTCTTTGTGGATTGAAAAGGACCAATTTGTCCAATCGAATTTATAATAATGACAACATGAGTTACATGTTGAACTATATCATCCACACTTGCACATATTATGGAAGATGTGCACACAAAAGTTACCGTATACGTGTTGGTCTTGGCCGTTGCCTGCAATTTCAACACGTCATCATATTGTGAAAATGCCAAACCTATAGAACATCAAAACCTTCACACTGGGTATTGGGTTTCCCTTTTGAAAAACAATAGTACTTTGGTAATGTATATGTTTGGAATCGAAAAGGAAAAACTCTCGTTAACCTTCAAAACCACAAAAACAAAAGTGAAAGTAAAAAATAAGCATATGATCCTTTATTGACCAAAGTGAAAGTAAAAAATAAAGTGAAGTCTTATTATCTAATAATGATGCTTGGAATTGTATTTTGTACGCTAAAACTGGAATTTGGTGACTAAAAATATGCATTATAAATCACTAATTTATAAATTAGTTCCACTTACACTCTTTCTAAGAACATAGCAACGACAAAATATGCATTATAAATTAGTGACTAAAAATATGAATAAGAAATTAGTAAAGGAACAATATGAATGGCAACCAAAAACAACAATGTTTCGAGAGCATACTGCAAGCAAAATAGCCTTTAAAATAAAAATGCAAAAACAAAAACTAAAAGTAATTAAACATACCAGGAATATCATACCAATTAAGTGAAAAGAGATATACATAAATGAAAAACAAAGAATGGATGATCTTTTTTAAAAAGTTTAGCAGATGATTATAGTATGCCATCAGTACCTATAGTAAATCCCAAGAAGGCATTAGAAAATTAACAGTCACTCTAAAACATGTAAGAAATAAATTTCAAAGACATGATTTTCAAACTACAAAAAAAATACTATCTAAGGATTCACTCGAGGAATCGCAAAGATAAAACTTCCCTCATCCGAAAAGGGAAACGACTTTTAATTTTGGACAACACAAAAGAAAGGCAAGGATTTAAATTTGGGATGGATCATGAAAACATATGGTGTTGATATCTTCAGCAACACAGGTGGTAGTTGTCATATGGACAAAAGAAGTTTTATACAACAATTAAAAAAGAAAATAAAGGGAAACTGATATTAAAAGTTTATCATCGAAATAACAACAAGGAGAAAAGAAAAGAATCAATAACATGGACTGGTTTCAACAAAATCTGGGCACCATAACTAAACTAATGACCTATTTGAAACCTTAACATAACTCAAAAAATTATGAACACATAAAAGGGGGAGAGAACAGTGTATATACCAGCAAATGAGATCTGTAAATGAGATCTGCAAAATGTGGGCACCATAACAACAAATCCAAAAATGAGATCTGCAAAAAATTTAAACCAAATCACACAAAAAATTTAGATCTGCAAAATACCAACAATGTGAACAAAAAAATTAAAAAAGTGAAAAAAGAAAAATAGATGACATGTCCGGAAATTAGAGAGATGGAGTTGGGTCGTATGCATAAGAGGGTGAGAGAGAGGCGTCGAGGAGGTCGAATCTAGGTCTTGTGTGCGTGTCGAGATGGAAGGCAGTGAGGTCGATTCTAGGCGGGGCTGGGCGAGGTGAGGGCGGAAGCACGGGGATAAGGGAGGTAGCACGGGGATGAGGGAAGAAACTTGAGAGAATAAGAGGGGGGGGGGGGGAGAGAGAAAGGGAGACAGAGAGAGAGAGTGTGAGAAATACGAAGACGGCTAGGGCTACTCCAAATGAGTGTAAGGGAGATTAAGGGAAAAATGGTTGAGTGATGTGGCAAAATGTAGACCCTTTGATTACTTTGATAAACATACTTATAAGATAAACAGTAAAACACCATTGTCCTATATTATATATATATATATATATATATATATCAAGGTTCTAAAAAACGCGAGGCGTGATCGAGGCGTGGAGGTCAAGCCTTAAGCCTTAGAAGCCTAGGCGGGCCTTAGGCGTAAAAAGGCGTGAAAAGGCGTTTAGGCCTTCTTAATATATTTCAATATTTTTAAACCATAACAAGGCTATTAAAATACTAAAATTGTTCATATCATAAAAATAAGCTTTAATATATGCAAATTAAAATACTATTTGATTATTTTGGATGAGATAATGGTCCGGTTTGTAAAAAAATTCTCTAAAAGGCGATATCGTTTCACAAAAGCATTGTTGTTTTTAGAAAAATGTGCGCCTTAGGGGTTTTACCAAGAATAAGGCGTGAAAGGCGTAAGGCGAGGCGTTTCTCCCAAGCCTCAAGCCTAGGCGTGCCTAGGCGGATCCTAGGCGAGTTTTTTAGAACAGTGATATATATATATATATATATATATATATATATATATATATGTATGTGCACACACATTTGTATTATATATATATATACTAGTATATGCCCGTGCCCGAAGGTACGACGAAAATTTTCCAAGATACGTAATCGCAAAATGGCAAAAAAATTCAAAGTATGTAATTGCAAAACGACAAAAAATTTCTAAAGTACGCAATTGCAACATGAAAAAAATTCCGTTCCCCGACAAAACATAGTGCAGTCTAAAGTATTGAATTTGTAAACAATTTACGGTAATTTTTTACAACACCAATGTGAAACGACGAAAATTTTGAAAGTACATAATCGTGAAACGACGAAAATTTTCAAAATACGTAATTGTAAAATGACAAAAATATCGTTCCCTAACAAAACAAAGTGTAATTTTAAAAAATTTGACCACAATATCCATTGTTTATAGGACTATCCACCCTGGTTAACAAATAACAAATTGTCCAACACCATTCAAATAATCTAAATTCATCAAACAAACTCACATATAACATGAAATATATAATATTCATCAACTGAATTCACATTGCCTCTAGTAAAAAAGGTGTCCATTTAAAAAAAATTGGACATAGTCTCCTTTGTTTATTAGACTATCCACCCTCTTAAGAGATAACAACAAATCCAACAATACTAAATGATCTCAAATTCATCTAACAAATACTTCAACGAAACAAACTTCGTGACAAAAATAACATATATATAAACTTAGGTTCAAGGGCTTTAGACGGTTCTTTTTCTTCTTCATCATCCTCGCTGAATGTGTATGCCACATCCTTCAAAGCTTTAGAGATTCTCGAGACGACAACTTGTGGAGAATTTTGACCGAGAATAATTGTATATGCAAGTAATATAGAAAAATATGTCAAAATTCTAAAAAGTGAGAGATAAATAAAATAACCAATATAATATCTAAAGAATAGAAAAGATCATACATTTAAACCACATGAGTTTGTCTATCGAGACCCAGAAACATATGTCGTTCCGGATCATGGCCTTATGAGTCATCTGTTAACAAATAGTATGTACTTTAGCCCTGCATTTGAACCAAAAGTCAAAAGTAAGCATTTAAAAAAATTCGATGCTTAGGAAAAAAAAATCAAACTGAAAGGATCCCTTGATTCTACACTTTATGAATTTGACCAAGCGACGTGTGTTATATGCATCACGAAATATAAACACATGTGATTGATATGTGTTGTGTATTATATATAGAAAAATTGGAAAATTAAAAGCGTCTGATTAATATATGATTTTGTTAAAAATTAAAATGGACTTTTACCAAATGATAGATAAATGTGATTATTTCTTTTGGTAAAAGTCCTACCCGGTGTGTATGAAAGAAAAAACAATAAAATTTGGAAGAGTGGAGTGTACCGTTCGTGAAAGCAGCGTTACTGGCATATCTTCTTTGCAATAGAAGCCACACTAAAATTTGAATTGCCCACAATGATCATAAGTAAAGATAAACAATGAATTGTGGCTTAGAGAACCAAGCACATACCTCACCCCTTCATCGCCTCCTCTCACAACCTCAGCCCCTCACCCCTCTCGCCTTATGCATTGTTACTGGCAGCCTGGTACTACGGTAGTACACTACCCAATCGCTGCAGCGCTGCTGCTGGTACTATAAAAATCGGGGAGTAGCATAATAGCTACTGCTATTATGCTCAACATATCACATTTGCATTAACAAAGTAGGTGAGTCCTTAAATCGATCATATATACATTAACAAAATCAGTAAAATGGTGTGATGAGTTCAAATTCATATACTAAAATAATAGCAGAGTGTGGAATTCCTGATTAAATCAAACAATAAACTAACACGAATGAAAACCTAAACATCAAACAATAAACCTAAACATCAAATTAAATCCACATAATATTCATACATTGAAGAGTGTCAATGTGGAAATCAAATCCTGATTATGTTCTAAAACCTTTCCTGAGCATCAATCATACTAAAAGTCTGATTATGTTTCGAACAAATCTCTGTCCTCTGTAGCTTCTTCACAGTGTTGACAAATCCATCAACTCATCCTTTAGGCTGCAAAATTAAAATGTGAAGTAATGGTTCATACATTAGTTTTTTATACGATGTTCTCCGTAGCTGTTCAACAATTCAGATAATTCAATTAATTCAAATAATTTTGTACTAATTCAGTTAATTCAAATCACAGTTATACTTGGATCAAATCACAGTTCAAAATCACAGTTATACTTGGATCAAATCATAATTCAAAATCACAATTATACTTGCATTCAATCACAGATCAAAATCAGAGTTATACTTAGATCAAAAGTCAGTTCAAAATAAAGTTCAAGAATCAGTTCAATCACATTTCCAGTAGCAGCTATCAAGTAGCAACTATTTTTACATGTGATATCCAGCAACAACTATCAGTTATACTGTCCAATAGAAATTATATTATCAATTAAGTAAGTATGAATTAAAGTAGAAGTGGTAATCTCAACATTTGGCAGATATCAGTAAATTCAAGTAGCAGCTGGATAGCTATAGAGTAATATACAGTATATGATGTCAAGTAAATTCAAGTAGCAAGTAGTTGCTGGATATCTACCGGATAGATATTAGTAAATTCAAGTAGCAGCTGGATAGCTACATGTAGCAAGTAGTTGTTATCTCAACATGAATTGTTAAATGAGATTCGCACATATGTAACAGTTCAATGAGGCCTACCAGTTCAAGTACATACCAGTTCAGTCAAGTACAAATAGCAGGTATGCATACTAGTTCAGTTTAAAATGAAAAATGCAGTCTCATATTAAAGGAAGACCAATAGTAGTTCAATATCAGTCCTTTATTAAAGGCATATCAGTCCCATATCGTTCCAATAGCTTTCCCATATTAAAGGCAATAAAATAAATGAAAATAGTAAATTATATAATGCGTCATGAGTTTAATATCCACGGTGATTCAACACCAATTACATCACAAATCAGAGAGCAAATCACCAGAGATCGTTACATGCGAAGAGAAATGATGATCCAGTCTCAGTGGTACCAGAACAAAGCTTGAAATAAAGCTTAAGTTATCATAGGTTCAGATCTACTAAAAAGAGGTCATATCTCCAAACAAATTAAAACACATGGAGTTTTGTATTTTTAGATCTGCAACACACATATAAACCCAAACACCACCCACCTGTATACAAAAAGCGCAAAAATAAAGGAGGAAGAGGGTAAAATACCACGTGCTTTAGTTTCTTGGGGAAAAAATGTCCCTCAACCGTCCGTGCTCAAAATATATACATATAAAAAAACTTAAAATTCCATAAATTTATAGTATATATGGCCCGATTGCGTCCCATCTTTTTCGGCAACAAATTTCCACCACATCATACATATCCGATGGTGAGACCGTAACAAGAAATTGACGTAAGACTTTGGGGTAGGAAATTGGTTTTATGGCATAGGGTCTAGGCCTACCCAGATTGATTGGTCATGATTGCTGGCATGAATTCTAACAATCTTGACTCGGCACCTCAAAAGAGTTAGTCTTTTTTATTTGAAGCCACTAATGGTGGGAATCCTCTCCTGCAAATCCAATGTTGTAAGAAAGCAGTTACCAACAAATTTTGAGATCAAAATAAAAAAGATTATTTGAGAATTAAGACAAAGATCAACATTTTTTTAACAACAAAAGAAAAAAAAATAGAGTTTGAAAACCAAACATAAAACCATGGAGATTACCTTTTTTCCGAGGAGATAATACCGTGGAAGAAAGTGTAAATTTATACTTTCTTGCAAACATCTCCCCTCATCCTAATTGCAGACACTTGTTTGTATGCATTAGACCTATACATGAAAATTAAATATTAAAGAGAAGTAATCTGATATTTTGGCTACTGTAATAACAATTTAAATACATTAAAAGCATAACTAAGCTTGAACAAAACATGGAAACTAAAAACAATAAAGAAAAATTGGAACGGATTAAATAACTTAAACAAACATGTAATATCACATGCTTCTATTCTTGTTTCAGAATTTGCCCACTCAATTCACCCAAATATGTAAGCTTACCTTAAATTTGTTGTTGTCCCATAAAAAAAACATGGCTTGGGATCTAAATCAACAAAATTGTATGCCTCTATATTATACACCCTAAACATAAAAGCAAATTGCAACTTTAAAATTATATAATTGCAACACTACTCATAAATGTTACTAATAAATACCAAACTGAAATCTGCATACATGTAGTACGAAGAAAAAAATGTACAAATTAGCACTGAAAAAATATAAATGAACTATTAGAAAAGTAAAACAAAAGCCAAAGCATAAACAAAAGCAAAAGCCCTAAAATCGAATATTGAAACCTGATAAAAAATAAACACCAAAGTTGAAATAAAACTCACTATAACAAATAGAAAATCGAGCAAACTGAAACCTACAAATGGAACCAAACCCCCTAATTTTGAAACCACTCGAGATGATAACTCCAAATCAACAAAAGCCCTCAAGTCCATATACTAAAAAACCCGAGAAACTCTAAAATCGAATATTGAAACCTGATAAAAAAAACACCAAAGTTGAAATAAAACTGAGTATAACAAATAGAAAATCGTAAAAAACTGAGCAAACTGAAACCCGCAAATGGAACTAAACCCCCTAATTTTGAAACCACTCGAGATGATAACTCCAAATCAACAAAGCCCCTCAAGTCCATATACTAAAAAACCTGAGAAAAAAATCAAATCGCGTGGATCTACATAAGTTATAGCTGTGAGATCTGAAAAAAACATTTGCGTGTGCGAGTGTGTACATGTACCAAAATGAGGTAGAGATAGGGGAAACGTGGAGACCAAAGTTACCTGAGGGAGGAAGAAGTATTGGGATGAGGGCGACAACAGCAACGAGTGGGGAGGGTTAGAGAAATGGGATTTTGGAGTGTGGGAGGGAGAGGGAGGTGGGGTTTCGTATTTGGGAGGGTTAGAGAAATGAGAGTAGCTGAGTGAGAGGGAGACGGGGACGGGGACGGTAGGGTTTGTATTTGGGATCACGCGTATTTTGTCCAAGTTGTGATGTCATAATAGTTAAATTGTGACGTGGCACATTGCAAGACCCTTAGATCAACCCGAAAAATTTGATCTCAACCGTTAATTTGTTGGAACTATTCAAACACCCCTCTCTCTTATTATATAGATAAGGTGGGAGGGACATTTGTTTATGGAGATATTCCACACCCAACAACGAATTTAGTAACTAAATTTGCATTACCAGTGAGTAATTGATGGGAGAAGAATGAAAACAAAGTGCATTTTCTTGATTCTCTCTGTAGATTCTCTTCTCCCCCATAAATGGTTTTCTTCAATCAACCACCCAAGCCACACCAAAAATTTGGGTCCAACTATGTTATGTTCGAAATGAAATTCTTTAGGCATGTATTAAAACAGTAACCTATTGCTACAACCATACACATTGGAATATTCACTATCTTTCCCAAACATGATGCTCAAATCAATAAAATAATATCTTAAATTCATTGAGGATCCAAATTCAAACTCGACGTATATCCATGAATGTAGTAAAAAATTGATGATATATCAAGCGTTGACACCAAATTTCTTACCAAGATCGCAACTATGTAAGCGTCAACACCAAGTTTTTTTCCTTTAAACAATTCATCCTGAATTGAAGACTACATCAAGCAATTTAATCAAGCAAAAGACAAACACGCTAATGTGTGTGCGTGCGTGTGTACATGTTTGCACATGCGTACTTGTGTCAAAACATAGTACCGAAAAAATAATAAATATTAAAATGGAACAATCAGATTATATTTATAAATCTAAATGAACGAAGAATCATAAATGTTCACTCTTTGTGGATTGAAAAGGACCAATTTGTCCAACCGAATTTAGACTAATGACAACATGAGTTACATGTTGAACTATATCATCCACACTTGCACATATTATGGAAGACGTGCACACAAAAGTTACGGTATACGTGTTGGTCTTGGCCGTTGCCTGCAATTTCAACACGTCATCATATTGTGAAAGTGCCAGACCTATAGAACATCAAAGCCTTCACACTGGGTATTGGGTTTCCCTTTTGAAAAAAAATAGTGCTTTGGTAATGTATATGTTTGGAATCGAAAAGGGAAATCTCTCGTTAACCTTCAAAACCACTAAAACAAAAGTGAAAGTAAAAAATAAGCATATTATCCTTTATTGACCAAAGTGAAAGTAAAAAATAAAGTGAAGTCTTATTATGTAATAATGATGCTTGGAATTGTATTCTGTAGGCTAGAACATGATTTTGTTGACTAAACATATGCATTATAAATCACTAATTTATAAATTAGTTCCACTTCCCTTCTTTCTAAGAACATAGCAACAACAAAATATGCATTATAAATTAGTGACTAAAAATATGAATAAGAAATTAGTAAATGAACAATATGAATGGCAACCAAAAACAAAAATGTTCCGAGAGCATACTGCAAGCAAAATAGCCTTTAAAATAACATAGTGTAACATAAACAAAACACATTATGTTTTACCTAATGTTCAACGGCAGTGCAAACTGCAACCAAAATAACCTTATATGAGGGAACATAGCCTAAAATCGAAAGATAAAAACTAAAATTAATTAAACATACCAGGCATATCGTACCAATTAAGTGAAAAGAGATATACATAAATGAAAAACAAAGAATGGATGATCTTTTTTAAAAAGTTTTGCAGATGATTATAGTATGCCATTAGTACCTATAGTAAATCCCAAGCAGGCATTAGAAAATTAACAGTCACACTAAAACATGTAAGAGATAAATTTCAAAGACATATGATTTTCAAACTACACAAAAAGTACTATCTAAGGATTCACTCGAGGAATCGCAAAGATAAAACCGCCCTCATCCAAAAAGGGAAACGACTTTTAATTTTGGACAACCCAAAAGAAAGGCAGGGATTTAAATTTGGGACGGATCATGAAAACATATGGTGTTGATATCTTCAGCAACACAGGTTGTAGTTGTCATATGGCCAAAAGAAGTTGTATACAATAATTAAAAAAGAAAACAAAGGGAAACTGATATTAAAAGTTTATCATCGAAATAACAGCAAGGAGAAAAGAAAAGAATCAATAACATGGACTGATTTCAACAAAATGCGGGCACCATAACTAAACCAATGACTTGTTTGAAACAATAACATAACTAAAAAAATTATGAACACATAAAAAGGGGAGAGAACAATGTATATACCTGCAAATGATATCTATAAATGAGATTTGAAAAATGTGGGCACCATAACAATAGATCCGAAAATGAGATTTGCAAAAAATTTAAACCAAATCACACAAAAAATTTAGATCTGCAAAATAACAATAATGTGAATAGAAAAAGAAAAACATAAAAAAAAAGTGAAAAAAGAAAAATAAATGACAGCTCCGGAAATGAGAGAGATGGAGTAGGGTCGTGTGCGTAGAAGGGTGAGAGAGAGGCATCGGGGAGGTCGAATTCGGGACCTGTGTGCATGTCAAGATGGAAGGAAGTGAGGTCGATTCTAGGCGGGGCTGGGCGAGGTGAGGGAGGCAACTCGGGGATGAGGGCTGGACGAGGTGAGGGTGGCACCACGGGGATGAGGAAAGAGAGAGAGAGAGAGAGAGAGAGAGAGAGAGAAAGAGAGAGAGAGAGTGGCAAATGAGAAGACGACTAGGGTTACTCCAAATGAGTGTAATGGAGATTAAGGGGAAAATGATCACAACCCTTCATTTGCGAGTGATGTGGCAAAATGTAGACCCTTTGATTACTTTGATAAACATACTTATAAGATGAATAGTAAAACACCATTGTCCCATATATATATATATATATGTGTGTGTGTGTACATACATTTGTATTATATATATATACTAGTATGTGCCCGTGCCTGCAGGCACGACGAAAATTTTCCAAGATACGTAATCGTAAATGGAAAAAAAAATCAAAGTATGTAATTGCAAAACGACAAAAAATTTCCAAAGTACGCAATTGCAAAACGACAAAAATTCTGTTCCCCGACAAAACATAGTGTAGTCTAAAGTATTGAATATGTAAACAATTTACGTTAATTTTTTACAACACAAATGTGAAACGACGAAAATTTTGAAAGTACATAATCGTGAAACGATGAAGATTTTCAAAATACGTAATTGTAAAATGAAAAAAATATCGTTCGCCAACAAAATAAAGTGTAATTTTAAAAAAATTGGCCACAATATCCTTGTTTATAGGACTATCTACCCTGGTTAACAAATAATAAATTGTCCAACACCATTCAAATAATCTAAACTCATCAAACAAACTCACATATAACATGAAATATATAATATTCATCATCTGAATTCATATTGCCTCTAATAAATGAAGTGTCCATTTAAAAAATAATAGGACATGGTCTCCTTTGTTTATTAGACTATCCAACTTCTTAAGGGATAACAACAAATCCAACAATACTAAATGATCTCAAATTCATCTAACAAATACTTCAACAAAACAAACTTTGTAACAAAAATAACATATACATCACTTAGGTTCAAGGTCTTTAAACAGTTCTTTTTCTTCTTCATCATCCTTGATGAATGAGTATGCCACATCCTTCAAAGCTTTAGAGATTCTCGAGATGACAACTTGTGGAGAATTTTGACCGAGAATAACTGTATATGCAAGCAATATAAAAAAATATGTTAAAATTCTAAAAAATGTGAGAAAAATAAAATAACCAATATCATATCTAAAGAATAGAAAAGATCATACATTTAATCCACATGAGTTTGTCTATCGAGACCCTGAAACATATGTCATTTCGGATCATGGACTTATGAGTCATCTGTCAACAAATACTTTGTACTCTAGCCCTGCATTTGAACCAAAAGTAGAAAATAAGCATTTAAAAAAATTAGTTGCTTAGCAAAAAAGAATCAAACTGAAAAGATACCTTGATTCTACATTTTATGAATTTGAAGTTGGTCGGATATTGTTAATGTCTTCCTTGATTTGTACTAACTTGTTTCTTTTCTTGCAATTCCTGGTTGATTACAACCAAATGTTGGAGAAGGACGATCATCTACGTTGTTATTTGGGAGAAGTAGAGGAGGTCGTTAAGGGTCTTAAGAAATCCCTGGAGGAGTCCAGACAAGCTTTGGAGACAAAGCAGAAGATTTGGGAGGAAAAAATTAGGGCTGTCAAAAAAGCGCAGCTAAAAGACAATGAAACTCTGACTGTGGCTACTTTGGCCTCCGCTCAAACTAAGCGCAGGGAAAATGTTGCTGAAGAGAAGGTATCCAAACTGTCTGCTGACCTTTCTATTGACAAGTACAATAGAAAGAAAACCATAGAGGCATCCTTTAACAAGGGATGGGATAAAGTCATATCTGCTACTTTTGCCCAATTAGTGTATGCCAAGAGGAAATTCTTCAAGGATAATTGGTCAGTAGCTTTGAGGGAAGTTGGCACTGTTAAATATTTAGAGCTATTTTTGAGGCACGATCTAGGATCCCCCCCCCCCCCAAACCTTGATGATGAAATTGATGACGATGTAGGTTCGGGGTTATCCTCTCTGGCAATTGAGACAATTGTTCTTTAGCCGACCAAGACAATGCTCCTGTTGACTTAACTTCCCCTTTTGCCGACCAGGAGATAAACCCTGAGGTAGAGAAGGATAAGAAGAAGGTGTAGAATTGTTTGGCTTCTAGTCTTTGTATTTTGCACCTTTCTTTTATCTTCATTTTGTCTTTTTCTGATGTACCTTTTTGTAATGTTGCCATCTATTAATGGAAGAACTTTTTCTTCAATTAACTTGTCACTTTTTTATGCTTAGCTGTTTCTCTGTCTCCTTTTATCGTTGATAAATTGTTACTTTATCTTTATAGTTCATTGCCAGGATGGAACAAATTGCTTCCACTGGCTTCGACCTACTCAAATACTGTAATAATTTGTGTAAAGCTGGTCACTTGGACTTGACAGATAAAGAATTAACAGAATTTCTCGGTGCATACGCTTCTGATCAGGCAATGGATGTATAAACTTATCTCAAATTTCTTCTTGATCGGGTTGTGGCCAATAATATTGCATGCTTTGAGATGATTAAAGACTTACAGGAAGAACATAATGAAACCAGAGCTTTACTGAATGCCGACTATGAAGCCAAGTACAAGGCATTGAGTGAAGGTTGGGGTTTTGAAAAGCAACTGGAAAAATATCCTTCTTCATACATGAAAAAGATTTCTTATTGAACCACGAGCTTGATGAATCCAGAGAGATTGCCAAGATTTTGGGGGAGGAGAATAATAAACTACGAAATGAGTCGAAGTCTTTGAAACGGTCTTTTGTTAGTGGTGCTGATAAAGGTGCCTCTTTTTTAAAGAATGAGAATGCTAGGCTGATGGAAGAATTGGAAACTTTAAAGACACCCAAACCCATGTAATCTTCCAGACAACAAAGAACGAGCCGACCAACTATTGAAAAAACTAGGACCAAGAGAACCTTAGCTGACGAGGTTACCCAGCTAAAAGTAAATAGTCAACCTACTATCGACCTGTCTACAAAGATGGAAGCTAAGGACAAAGCCATTGCCGACCAGTCAATACAATTGAAGGTGCAGGAGAGTGTTTTGAAGAAACTTCAACAGCAAGTTGAAAGGTTAACATTTCAATTTCACAAACAACC
Organism: Sambucus nigra; assembly: GCA_949130495.1. Taxonomy (NCBI): domain Eukaryota; kingdom Viridiplantae; phylum Streptophyta; class Magnoliopsida; order Dipsacales; family Adoxaceae; genus Sambucus; species Sambucus nigra. The sequence goes on along the minus strand of OX422218.1, from coordinate 380,790,326 downwards.
CAGAGAGGCGTGGATGGAAGGCTATAACGAAGCTTTAGGCCATGTAGATGATCACCCTGCTCAGACCCATCATGAAGTCTATAAATGGGGTTGTACCAATTACTTAACTTTGCTAAAGCATGATCATAATAGCCAATTGTGTTTTTCGAACGAGCCTAGTCTGTTAAATTGTGATAATCCCCCCTTCAAGTTAGATAATTCATGGATTCCTGTTAATGTTCCCCAATTCCTGATCACTAAATACTTAGGGGACTATGGTTTACATGATGTTCATGAAATAGTCCGTCCTCATCATCTGATCAATGTACCGAGCAACAACAACAGAAGAATGTTAAGGCATTTTAACTTTATTAATTCTCCATATACTTTGGATGATCCTCCTTCTTGAATGGAAAGAGTACAACCATCTTAGCCGACCTCCAAAGCTCAAGAAAAACGTCTTGTGGAATAATTCTTATGTATATTATTATTCATTTGAATGTAGTACTATTTATATGAATGAAAATCAATATATTTGTATTGTTAACTTATGATTATTTTAATCAATCTGTCAACTTGTGAGTGTAATGTCATTGATTTTACTAATGCACTTAAATATATCAATCCAAATTTAACATTAGTTATCAGTGGTGACCATGTGTATGAGGAATATATGTTTATATTCCAGTATTTAGGAATGTTTACATGTCTTCCTGCATTTAGGTATATCAATGGGTCGGGTCTGGACCCGGACTCGATTCATATAATAGGGTCTGAGCATATTTTTTTTGGACCCGAAGACCCGTTTATTAAATGGGTAGGGTCTGGATCTTTTATAAGACCCGGACCCGAAGACCCGACTCGGATTGTACATTATTATTTTTTAAATATATAAATATACTATAAATTTATATATATTTATAAATATATCTTATCAATATAACATGTAAGTAATATAAATATAAATATATAGTTATGTATATAATAAATATAAATAATATATATCTTATTTATATTAATAATATTCTATAATACATTACAAAATATTTTAATTTAAGATTAACAAATAAAGAAGGGGGATAATATAAAATAATAGTATATATTTAGCCATACCCATAACCGAACCGGAGACCCGAAGACCCGTACGGATCCGGGTCTAGATCCAATATTTTAGACCCGGACCCAAACCTGAACCCGATTATAAGGATCTAGATCTCTCTAAACCCGACCCAGCTCCGACCCGTTAACAGGCCTACCTGCATTTAACTTAGTCGAGTAAAACTTATTTGTAATTATTTTAGTTATATACGAAGTTTTACAGCCTTCTTGTTTTTGACTTGTCAATGACAAAGTCATACATGAAGTAAATTGTTCCTGAACTTAGTCGAATAATACTTCTTGTTCGTGAATTGTTTATACAAATCCATACATGAAGTAATAGTTACAACTTATTCGTGACTTGTATGTACGAAGTCATACAAGAAGTTTGCATTTGAGCAAGAAATAATTGTGCCTCAAGTTATTGGTGCATCTGGAATTTGATAAATTCAACCTGCATAAGTATGTTCTGCTGATCAACAGCTAATTAATAAATAAGTTCGACCTGATTAAGTATATAGGTACTGTTGATCGTAAAGATCTGAAGACCAAGAATTCTTACTTGTTATTTCCTGTGTGATGTATTTCGCCATACTCCGAAAAAATCAAAAAAATTAAAGAGACTGAAATCAATATTTTATTGAAACTTAAATCATAGTCATGTAAAACATAGAGCAAAATAAATATAATAGCAATAATCCCTTGAATCATTGATAATACTTTCGAAGGTGCTTGACATTCCAGGGGTTTTTGAATTCTTCCCCTTCCAAAGTATCAATTCGATAGATTCCTAGTCGATTGACAACATAAATGCGATATGGGCCATGCCAATTAGCCTCAAGCTTGTTGTTCTTCTGTATGAACTTATTAAGAACATAGTCACCTTCTTTAAGGTTCGTCAACTTAACACTTTTATTATAGAAGCAAGCAGTTTTGTGTCGGTATACAGCGTATCTCAGGGAAGCTTTTTCTCAAAATTTCTCCAACATATCTAGTTCTAGTCATCGCATCAATTCATTAGTTGGAGAATAAAAATTCAGTACCCTGTGAGTTGTTAGGACTATCTCAGCTGGTACCATGGCTTCAGTCCTAAATGCAAACATGTAAGGTGTCTCTCCAGTTGCTGTTCTCAGCGTTATTTTGTAAGCCCAAATAGAATGTAGCTCATTAATCCAATTGCCCTTAGCAGCATCAAGACTCTTCTTCAGTCTGTTGAGCAAAGTTTTATTTTTCACTTCTGTTTGACCATTACTTTGAGGATGGCCTGATGCAGAATGGAGTTTTTAGATTTAGACTGAACACAATATGCTTCAAACTCATTGTTATCAAATTGAGTGCCATGGTCCGTAATAAAGGCATACGGTAACCCATATCTGCATATAATATTCTTCCAAATGAACTGATACACCTTCTCATAGGGCATATCTATCAATGGTTCTGCCTCCACCCATTTGGTGAAGTAATAAACAACAATGACCAAATATTTAAACCCTCCTCTAATGTTTGGTAGTGGGGCGACTAGATCAATTCCCTAAATAGTGAATGACCAAGGTTAAGTTATGGATGCTAGAGCAACATTGGGTACTTTACGAATTGTAGAGAATTTTGGGTATTTGTCACACTTTCTTGTAAAGGCGGTACAATCTTCCCTCATTGTCGGCCAGTAGTATCCCTGAATGTTGATTCGTTGGAGCAATGATTGACCAGTGGAATGAGCTCGACATGAACATTCGTGCACTTCTTTAATCAAATCTACCACCTCTATTGGATGAACACATCACATCAAGGAGATCGTCAATCCCCTTCTGTATAAAATTCCTTTGTCTAACACATATTTTGCTACTTTATATGGGAGCTTCTTGGCCTCTATGGGATCAGGTGGGAGGATGCCATCCTCAATATAGTCTTTAATTGGGTCCATCTAGGAAGGTTCCAAATCTGCAGCAATGAAATTAACCATTAAGTCCTCGTAATTACTCTGATTAGTTAGGATATCTATCAGGATGGTGCGCCTGAGTTCAATTCTGGTTGCTGAAGCCAGCCGAGCAAGTGCATCTACTGGGGCATTGGCTATTCTAGGGATCATATTCCTTTGTACGTTTGGAAACATAAAAATGATTTTCATGGTTTTGGCAAAGTATCTATTCATTAACTCTCCCTTGACTCCATATAAATGAAGCACTTGGTTAATCACTAACTGTTAATTGTTGTATGCCATCACATGCTCGATGCCTAATGAAAGGGCCAAATCTAGTTTAACTATTAAAGTTTCATATTCTGCCTTATTGTTTGATGCTTTGAATTGAATTCTAAGTGCATATTCAACATCAATATCATCGGGGGTATTGATTATTATACCTGCTCCACTTCCAGTTGCACATGAAGAACCATCGATGTACAAATTCCACAATGGGATATCATTATTGAAGCTTTCTTCAGATAAAACTCTATGATGGAATATTTTCTTACTTTCCTCTGCATAATTTTGGGCCAGCTCCTGAGTTCTGGAGGACTTAGGTTGATCGATAATAATTTTAGCTTGCTTTTGAGTTGGGCTCTCTTCTTTAGAGGTCTACTCGGCAAGCAAGTTTTGCTGGTCAGGAACCTCTGGATAGGTGAATTCAGTAATAAAATCAGCCAAAACTTGACCTTTTAATGAAGACTGTGGTTAGTAGACAACGTCATATTCTCCCAGCTCAACTGCCGAGTACATTAATCTTCTTGACTTCTCGGGCTTGTGGAGTGCTTGTCGAAGAGGTAGATCAGTATACACAACTATAGTATGTTCTTGGAAATAAGGTTTCATACACCTAGAAGCTTCAATAAGCGATAAAGCTAATTTTTCCAAGCGTTGATCCCTAATCTCGTCTCCCATAAATGCTTTATTGGTGTAATAAACTGGTCTTTGGATCCCGTTATCCAATCTAACCAAAATCGAGCTAACCGCGTATTCAAAAATAACTAGGTATAAGTATAGTTTCTCTCCCAAGACTGGTCGGGATAACAAATGAGGTGATCCAAGGTATTTCTTCAATTTTTGAGAAGATTCTTCGCATTCTGCATTCCACTCGAACGTATTTCTCAGTACATTAAAAAATGGTAAACGCATGTATGTTGCCCTAGACACAAATATTTTTAAAGGTGCCACTCTTCTAGTGAGCCTTTATACATCTTTCTTGCAAGTTGGAGACTGCATTTCGATAAAAGCTTTGATCCTTACTGGATTAGCTTCAATTCCCCTTTGATTGACTATGAAGTCGAGGAACATTCCTTCCTGGACCCCGAACACACACTTGGTGGGATTTAACTTCATCTGATGCTTTTCCAATTGGTCAAACATTTGGCTAAGATCGCTGATATGATTTAAAGCTTTCTTGCTTTTGGTTAACATATCGTCCACATAAATCTCCATGTTCTTGCCTATCTGTTCTTCAAAAAGACCTTGTTCACCAACCTTTAATACGTCGCTCCAGTATTTTTGAGCCCAAAGGGCATTATGTTGTAGGAATAAGTTCCTCGATTGGTGATAAAAGTTGTGAGTTCCCTACCTTTTGGTTTCATCATAATCTAGTTATACCCAAAATAGGCATCCACGAAGCTTAAAAGTTCATGTCCTAATGTAGCATCCACTAATTGATCAATTTTAAGCAAGGGAAAGTGGTATTTTGGGAGGGATTTATTTAAATCGGTAGAATCCATGCACATCCTCCATTTATTCTTCTTCTTATTGACCATCATAACATTGGCCAACCAGACTGGATACTTCATATCTTCAATAAACTGGGCTTTTTGAAGTTTCTTAACCTCTTCGTGGATAGCTTGATTCTTCTCTGCACTGAAAACTCTTCATCTCTACTTGATCGACTTGGCATCCTTATTGATATTGAGCTCATGACAAAGGAAATTAGGATCAATCCTATGTATATCCTCATGGCTCCAAGCAAATATATTTCTCCGTAACCTCGAAAACATAAGCAATTCATGTTTAAGGACTGGATCTAGTGTTGAACTGATCTGCGTAGTTATCTCTACTTTTTCATCATCCAGTATAACGCTTTCAGTAGCTTCCACAATCTATCCATTGACTAATTATATCTCATCTCGTATATCTAAAGTTTTAACTTCAGATTCACTATTAGGCTCAGTGGTATCCACTTGATATGTGGTAGTTTTCTTTTTTCATTCGGTCAAATCCTCTTGCTCGACTGAGGAGTGGTAACACTCGCTAGCCACCTTTTGGTCGCCTTTCACAACACCTACACCAAAGTGAGTTGGAAACTTTAAGCATTGATGAACTGTTGACGGCACAACTTCAAACTTCTTCAATCCTACCCTGCCGAGGATCACGTTATAGGCAGATTAAATGTTTTTATACATCATGAAGAAGCATATCTTCTTCGTACGAATTTTTGACCAGGTGCCGAATAATACTTCTAACTTGACTGTCCCAAAAGGGTAAAATGTTTCACTAGAAAACCTATTAATGGCCTGTGGTAGGGTTCGATTCGGTTGAGTTTTAAATCTAGAATCTGAAAGCAAGGATAAAACATAATATCTATTGAGCTCCCATTATCAATCAAAACTCTAACGAGAATATTATCCTGAATCCTGAATTTGACAACCAATGGATTATCATGGGGATAAAGTACCCCAGAGAGATCATTCTTTGAAAAACCGATCACCAATTTGTCTTTGTTGAGCTTCCTAGGATGATCATCTTCGTTCAGATTAATTCTTTGGATATAAGAGCAAGCCTAGGCCTCATTCAAGTAAGCTTTTCTTTCAGCAGTGTGATCGCCTCCTCCTGCATCGCCACCTGTAATTACATGACAATCAAATAAACCAAAACTGATCATAGCTACCTCACCTTCTGACTGCTTAGGCTTCTTCGACTGGTCGGGATCATCCTCATAATCATCTTCATTATTTCTCTTCCAATCATCTCTAGGCTTGCATGGAGAATTTGATCTCCCTCTTACTTCTTTGCCTTCTCATCGATCAACAAACTTATTCAGTTTTCCTCGGCGAATGAGGTATTCTATGGCCATGATCCCTGTGGAATTCACAATATTTAGATATGTCCCTTTTATTAGGGGGTGCTTTCAACCTTTTAGGCCATCGAAAATCCTTATTGCTTTTAATTTCCTTAAGGATATGGTGAATGCTAAGACTCAATGGAGTGTAGGCTCAATATTTTTTGAGCTTGTCCTTTTTTTTCGGCTTTTTCTCCTTCTACTCCTTATGATCCTTCTGATATTTCTTCTCGATCTTTGTGGCTGGACTTTGCTTTGCAGCCATTGCTTCTTCGGTGTTCATTATTTTTCTTGCCTTATCCATAAGCCCGGTCATGGTTTAAACTTTGGGGTGAATACGGGAGCTTTGAACTTAGATGGAGTAGAAAAATCCACAATTGCTTGAATAAAAGGGGATCCTTTAATAAAACATCGTCGTACAAGATTCCTCGCTTTCACCATCTCCCCTAGCCGATCTTTCAATCGCTGAATTGATCCTTTCCACGAAGGACTGCCTACATCAGATTTATGTGAAACAACTTGGCTGTCCCGACCATGTGTCTGCGCTGAACTCTCTTCTTGAGAAGTCTCCTCAGCACGTACAAATTGTCGAACACTTGATCTTGATCTGATTAAGGCTTTATGCTGGTCGATCGGATGTTGAGTGTTCCTGGATAATGCTCTAGGAGGGTTTCTGTTTGCTCGGGTCCCAATCGGTTGAAAGGCGAAGCTCGGCTCAATCTCTCCAAGACACTTGGCCTTTTAGGAGAGAAATAATGGCCATCATAAGACTTTGAGGCTCTGATTGATGAATTGATTCCTGGGTGATAAGTCCTATCATGAGATGAACTGATTCCTGGGTTCGACTATGTATGGAAGCCTACGTCAACTGTCATGGTATTGATTTAAGAGATTACAGAAAGCTAGGTATTCTTGTAAATAAGAATATATCTTGGCCTTGATGAAAGGGATACAATGTATATATAATGACCCAAAGGTTAAGGGTTGGATTGTCAAGGGATGGAATGCCTTTATATATTTAAACATATACACCCGTACATAATTAATGTAATGATTGGTTGTATGAACCACGTGTGGTAAGACCCTTGGTATAGTGACGCTTCATTGGTCTTGATGGCCGGCATTCTTTATGTTGGTCAGCATGCTTGTCGAGCTACTATCTGTTGATTAGAATTTTGGCCACGTAAGAGGACAAATGTTCACTTATGATTGGTCCACGTAGGTGGATAATTTTTGGAATCAACACACACACACACACACACACACACACACATAATATAAATAAATGTCAATTTTGTCAAATTTTCAAAAAACCTATATTTAAAAACAAGTTTAGAAAACGCGCACTAATATTTATAAACACAAAAAATTGAATTTTAAAATTGTATTTAAAAACAGTGTTTAAATCGAGTTTTTTGAATATAGAACCAAACGGGCGTGAAGTAATCACATCATTTTTTTAATATTTTATATTGAATATGAATCTTATTTTGTAGCGCTCGATTATGATTTAAAAATATGTTACAAGATCCGAATCACATTCGAATCGAATATGGATTAAAGTTATTAATAATTGGAGAAAGTACTCTTCGGTCCCTCGCAAACAAATTTTAAGCATTAAAGGAATTTTGACAAATTTTAAATACTTAGGTTCACTAATTATCTTCTTGTAGAAGTCCACGCTAGCTGCATAACAAGTAGACCTAATAACAAATTAAAATTAAATGTTTAAAAATTGTCAGGGACCTAAGTATAAATTACCCTTAATAATAACTATTAACTCTACCGTTACAAGATGCCAATCACATTCGAATATGATTCAAATTCGCATATTGATTATTAATAATTATTCTTGTGCAAACAATAACCAAGAGGCAATATAAATAAATTTTGAAGATTAAAAGTTTTGATTATACAATATTTAGTTTTTTTATTTATCTAACAAAGTAAGTTGAATCAAATTCTTAGCTGATGAATATATATCAATCTAAATCTAATGCATATTTTTAATTGAATTACTAAGTTATCGGATTTTATAACACTACTCGAGATCCACATCAATACATCATATTTATATTCCATTATTATTTGATTCATTCACAAACCTACAAGTGACCAACTCACAATCAAGCGTCTTGACCCAGTAGTATAAGGCTATCACTGAGATAGTATTGTGTGTGAATTGAGTTTGGTCTTCAGTTCAATCCCCTGCACTATAAAAAAATGTTTGATCAGCGAAAGTCACGACCCGCGAATAATGATTAATTGAGCCACGTATAAGTTGAACCGGACACCTCATGAAATGGTGGTAAAAAAAAAGAAAAAGAAAAAAACAACTCACCGCTCTAAAACTTGAAGTGGACAAGGGCCACAAGTTTTGCAAAGAAGAGGGAATTGTTTTTCTTTATTTTTTTGTTTGATTGTTGTTGTAACATTAAGACCTTCCTCTTAAGGCAGTTCTCCAACCTTAATAACTTTGAGTACATATGTTTTCCAAATGTAGTAAATTTCAACTACAACGAGTTCACGCCAGCTTGATTACTACTAGTATTACCGGCTGTAGCCCATCTAACCGTATCACCAACGCTATCCCTTCGATACACAGACTCACCAATTATCACTTTACACGTACTTGATTCTATGTTTCGTGGTGGCCCAAATGCTTGCAGCTGTTATTATCTATCAAAATCAATCATATAAACCGTTCATGTTGCTTTACAATTTCAGAATTTCTTATATGGAATTTTTGAAATTTTGGTTTTAAGTTTAATTATTAATTATTTAGGGGTATCTCTAAATATAAATTTAGAAAGGCTGAAAAAAATATTTGTATTTATATAAAAATAATTACAGCAACACATTTTTTTGCTTAATTTTTTTTGACATTTTCTTTATAGTTTTGAAATTATACTCCTCATATATTCAACAATCTTTAAATTTATTTTAGCATTCTTTTTTCTTATGAATTTTAAAAGTGTTTTGCATAAGAATCGATAGGTCATTCGATGAAAAGTCACTCAATATTTTTTTTATCAACGTTTAGTCTAATCTTTTGCTATTTTGTTACAAAATGTCTCTCACCATATAAAACAGTCAGATATATACAATCTTATCTCATCCTAAATCCTAAGAAAATTTGTACAAAAATAGATAAGAAACTTTTTGGGACATAAAAAAAATACTTAGATCTTATGGATTAAACATTAGTTGTCCAAAAAAAAAATCATGATCCACAAATAATCTATCTATGGAATGAGCCTGGTGATTTTACTTCTTAAAAAACTTATACGATCATTGTTAGCGTATCTAAATGTTAGTGGCGGTCATTATAAATTTGAAAACACGAAGTACATGTGTGTATGGTAAACTACAAAACAAAAGAAATATTACTTATCCTTTTTATCACTATTTTAAATTTCTGATTTTATGAAATAAAAGCAGAATTATATAATTCACTTAGTTTGATATTGATGATATGTTCTGCATCAAAAACTAAATGTTAAAATATCCCTCTTTCACGCCACCCTTCCGTCCCACATGCCAAAGGAAAGAGGATTTGATTAGCTCTAAGGCAAAAATCAATATGTATCTAAATTATACATAGGTATTTACATATTCTATTATCAGTTGAATTATGAACAACGTGCCATAGCATATGAGTGGGGCTATATGAGAATGATGGTATTCAAAATATTTAAAAGTAAAATTTATGATTGGAAGTATCTGTAACAAAGTTTAGATGTTGCATTACAAATCAATGACGGATTCGAGATAATTTGATATAAATTATTCTTGTGTATATACTATGTAAAAAATGATGAATTTACTATTGGCTTTAAACCGTGTCACGAAGCTCTCTATCTTGACTTCTCATGAGAAATAATTGTAAGATTTTCTATTGGTTATTTATTTTTAGCGAAATTCAATAATTTGATTGAGTAAAACAACTTAAGAAATGAAGAAAACAAATATAGACAGGTGTTCTGTTTAAGATATTTGTTTACAACAAAACAATACAAAATAACATAAATGATTAAAATTTATTTATTTTAATAAAAGAATGTAACATAACACTAATTAAATACACCTTAAAAATTATTTTGATAAACATGAAACACATGTCCCTCTCTGGGCCACATAGGACTACAACCTATTTACTAGTGTCGGATTGAATGAAAAGTAAAGTGGTCACAGCTCTATAAGACTATAACCACCTAACGTGGTCACGCCCTATTCAAAACCTAAGGTATAGAGCTACCCAACAAAAGTCCAACATGTACTTTGCCATGAGGTTTTGTTTGACTGACAAGTGACACAATCATTAAAACCTAAATCAACATTTTATACACACACCCATTTTTATTTATCACCCAATGGATAGTGATAAAAGACTTATAATACATCAAGAAAGAGTTGGCAAAAACCATGTCGGCGAGGGGAAGGTGAGGGATATCATCTAATGTGGCGGATTCAGAATTTTTAGATTGTGGGGAGGGGATTTTTTTACAAATGTTAGAAGTTCGAGGGCAGGAACTTTCGAGACAAATTTTTTTGAGTTAATTTTATTTGTTCAGCAATTTTTAACCCTAAGAAAATTGTGATTGGTATTCACTAATAATTTACCTCTACGTAATAAATCAACATTTTTTAACAACAATTACTAATTAAAATTAAAGTTTAATACAAATTTCAGCAACAACTAATATAATTAATTAAAATTTTAGCAACAATAATTAATTAAAATTTCATGAGAACTAATAACTAAAATTTCAGCAACAATAGACTAAAAACTTGAAAAAAAAAATTAACTAATCCATTGAAAAAATTTCAGCATGCACATACTAAAAACAACAACTAAACTAATTAACAAAACTAATTAACAATAAAATATTAACCACAAAAAATACCGTGAGTCCGTGACAGGGGCGGGAGAGAAGAGACTCTCTGTTCTTCTTCGGCAGCTGGGGCGGGCGGCCCCGGCAGGAGGTAAGAGGAGAACAGGGCCCGGTCGGTGGGAGGGAGAGAAGAGGAGAGGGGAGGAGATACCGTGACAGGGGGGCGACGCCGACGGGAGTGAGGGGGAGAAGAGATGAGAAAAGGAAAGGGAAGAAAGGCTGAGGGTTTGTCCGTATGGTTTTAAAACTTTAAGTTATTTAGATAATTGCCCATATTTTTACGAAACTTATAAATAGGTCTAATTTTTTTTTTTTTACAAATACTCACAACAAATTCTCAGAAAACCCGTGGGTGCGGCCGCCCCCATTCGGGATGGGGTAGGTCCGCCCCTGCATCTAATTGACTTTGCATGATCTTTCAGAATCTGAATATTATTTTTTTTTTGGGGGGGGGGGGGGGGGGGTATTTATCGAAGAAGAGGCATGATTTCTTTACTTTGAAATATTTTTAATATCTGATAATGACATTGGTACAAGACTGTTTCCTTTAAAATATTAGATTAATTTATAGTCACCATACATCTAAGTAAAGAGCATTGTAGATTTCAGAAGTAAATACACAAAAGGTCGTATCGAAATCGGTCTAGTCGTGGCCATGTCAATAAAAATATTATGTTGAATTGAAAATAAAATGAAACTTTTTTATAGTATAAATATAATTGACACAGTTTGGGGAGTTTCCCAATCTAGTATTGTATATATTTATAAGATTTCTTAGTTGAAGTTCACCAACATAGTTTTCAGCGATGACATCCCTCACTCCTTAATTCATACATTATATGTTAGAGTGTATACAAACCCAATATACGTACATTACAAAATTTAGGATTAGTTATTTTTTTGGTAGGTTCAATCTCGACAGTTTTGATTTTTGATTTTTAAAAAACTTTTATCAATATCAAACTGTTCGATATTTTGATTTTTTGATAAATTTTTCTTTCAGTAATTTCGTATGTTTTTGGTATATTTAATTTCATTTTTTTTAGTTTTTTGCTCTTATTATTGATTATTTTTAGGTATTTTCAGTTTTCAAATGCAATATAATAAACTAACATATAAACTAAATATATGATATACGTTGTACACATAAAATATCCAATAACCTTGACCCAGATTTCATATAAGAACGGAAAAGTATTTGTCTCGGAGACAAAACAAATGAATAAACATGTGTTTTGAACTTAAAAAACTTCTATATTTTCTATAAATAAAATTATTACCCACTTTTGATAATAACTTTTGTGATAAAAAAATGATTATATAAAAAACAGTTTATAAAAAAATCTTTTGATTTTATAAATTTTTTTGATTTTATAAAAAACAGTTAATAATAAAAGATTGTATAAAGCCCTTTTCATTTTATATTTTTTTTGATTTAATAAAAAAGAGTTAATAAAGAAAAGTTTTATATAATAAAAACAATTAGAAAAATGTAGAATTTATTTTTAGTACATTAATATACTTATACTAATATGTGTTAATGTATTAAGGGGTTAAATAATTTTTTTGTTGAAAAAGTTAGTCAACGGACCGTCAAACCATTCAACTAAGGCCATCTTCAATGGGTAGTACAAATGTGCACATTTGCATTTTTTCTCCTCTACAATGGCTAGAGAAAAATGCACAATCAAGAGAAAGAAAATTTATCGGCAATGTAAAACAAGATTGGCACTACACATTGTGTAAGTGGTGGGTCCCTCAGCTGGGGGCCAATAGTTACCCGCCCAGACTGTGGGCGGACAAAATTTCTCCGTCCAACTTCCATTTAAATAAAAAAAACATAAAATGTACTATTAGTAGGGAAAGATATTATATAATATTGTTGGGCGGGTAAAACTTATCTGCCCAGGGTGGGCCACATCCCATCCAGCTCATTTTTACATTGTCTCATTGTGTATCCAAACAAAAAAATGTACTCGAAATCGTCTAAATTTACATTGTCTTGCATTGTCCCATTGGAGATGGCCTAACGGTTCCATCGATTTTGGACCCCAACCAACTATGATGTAAACAATGGATTCAAACTCTAAATCAGTGTTTTAAAAAGCGTCCCTAGGGTTGAGGGTTGGGCAAAACGCCCCGCCTTAAGCTTTTTATGACTTCTTCTTGGTAAAAAGCTTAAGGCACACTTTTTTTAAACAAAAATGTTTTAGTGAAACAATATCACTTTTTAAAAACTAAAAAAAAACGGACTAATATATCATTCAAAACATTCAAAAGACAAATGGTATCCCAAACCTCTCTTCCTCTTGCCCAAAGTAACGTGCTTTTTTTTTCTTAGTATTTAAAAAATAAGTACTTTAGTTTGGATATATTCAGACATATTTTGAGGTATGTACCATTTTAATATTTTTAATAACCTTGTTACAGTTAAAAATATTAAAAAAAAGCCTAAACGTCTTTTCACGCCTAAAGCCAGCCTAGCTTCTAAGGCTTAAGGTTTGCTTCCAAGCTTTGGTCACTCCCCGCGTTTTTTAGAACTTTGCTCTAAATAGTGAAAACTAGTGGACGATAACAATAAAAGTTCAAAAATATTTTTAAAAAAATTGTTTTTAGCTGAAATCTAAAATAATTATAACAAGAAAAAAAAGTTTAAAAAAAATACAGTTTTAATATGAAAAAATAATTTAGCCCCAAAGTGAAGCAATTTTAACAAAAAAATAATTTTTTAATGAAAAACAAATTTTAACAGTAAAAAAACATCATTGACAAAATTAAAACAATTTTTTTGACGAAAACAGTTTTTAGTGAAAACTTTTTTTTAGAAATAGTTTTAACATAAAAAACAGTTTTTAGTGAAATTAAAAAAAAAAAACTGTTTTTAGCCCAAAAAGAAATTATAACGAAAAATAAAAAAAAATTAAAATACCAGTTTTATATGAAAACAAATTGTAACAATAAAAAAACATTTTGGACAAAAATAAAATTGTTTTTTAATGAAAAACAGTTGTTAGTGGAAAACTATTTATATTAGAAAAACAGTTGTGATATAAAAAATATTTTTTAGTGAAAAACTTTTAAGAAAACAGTTTTTAGCCCTCTCTCCTTCCCCCCCCCCCCCCCTCCCCCCCCCAAAAAAAAAACCGGTTATGGCGTTTCAAAAATAGTTTAAAAAATATATAAAAATATTTTTTACAAGGAAAACAAGTTTTTAAAAAAATTCATAGGAATGACATATTGGTGAGAAAATTTTGTCATTCTGTAAAAGTAAACAAAAATTTGTCTACAAATGTATTCAAAGGATGACAAAATATGCATGTGAATATAATATTCATGTAAAATTTATTATGAAAAATGAAAGCTAGTAAATACATAAAATGATAAATAAAACATTTATTTATCGCCACATATATTGGGTATCAAACGAATCGTAAGAATTTTTTTTGAGGTCGTAAAACTCCACGGGGTTTATTGCTAACCATTTTACCACACTAATATCCTTTCCGGAGCTGATTGATTCAGAGCAAATTTTTTGTTTTTGTTTTTGTTTTGTTAGACAGGAAAGAAAAAAACAACAAACAAAAGGAAATGCAGGAACTAGGGTGCTGTTTCAAGGTCAACTCTGAAGCATCTTCTTCAATGAGGCTAATAAGTTGGTTCGGAATAGGAATTAGCGTGAATAATAATCGGTGTAAAAAAAAAAAGAAAATGCAATTTAAGTGAAGTACAAAAATAGCTGCGGATTTTTTGGTGTCGGCAGGGGAATGGGGTGTACGAGGTTTGCGCCTTGGGAGACGTGGAGCCTTCAGCTCCATACTCTTCCATCATATGATATCTTGTTCTTGCCTCCTCTTTGGACAACCTTTCTATTTTTTTATTCATTTCATTCCATCCTTTTTTCTTTTCGCCTTTCCTCTCCAGTGTTTTAATCTCTATTATTATACGAATCCTCTCTTTCTTTATCTAACTTCGCTTATTGTTTAGGTGAATATTATTACAAATAATGTCCATTATTGCTTTCTACTGTTACGTTAAAAGATGGGTCAGGCTGTGGTCAATTTTTTTTGGTCCGCTGTAGAAAAAGAAAGCTCGTTCGTTGTCTGTTATTTCTCATGTTTCATATGCTTTGGACTATCGAAGTAAAAAGTACATATGCGGATATACGGTTTGGTTGTTAGAGCATAAGAAGTAGGAAGATAGCCCTAAACTTTGGATCATTTCAGCATCTACTCATATGCTTTGATTGTTGTAAACGTTAATCAGATTTTATACCCCTTCCCCCATACTTTTGTTCAATGGATTAAACACAACGTAACGATATTTTTGTCAAGACTTTAAAAGTTTTTATTTCTATTAATTAGTGTTGTTTATTAAGTATCTAGTCAAATAGATCACACCATATTTTTTTTTACTCTAATAGTAGATCCTATTTACTACATATATATTAAAAGATCTATTAAGAAAAAAAATATTTTGATATGACCATTTAAAAAATATTTTATGTAAACAAAATTTATTTGTCAAACTCCCAACTTTAAATGAATACGCAACAAATGGTTTGAACAAAAAAATTAACACAAAATTTAAAAAATTTCATTGAATAATTTGTAGATTGATAAAAAAAAATGATCACACGTTTTAAATTTTTAATGTTTGGAAACTTTGAATTCATCTTTGCTTTTTGAACATTTGTGAACTTATATTTACATTTTTCATGTTTATTTTCTCATTTTCAAGAAAGTGTATACTATAATGAAAAGTACAAAAGAGAAAGAGAGACCCATGCTACTCATTTAAACATGTATCAGAGATCTTAATCTAAATTCCCCATTGGATTATAATTATGCGATTAAAATTCCAATCCATCTTTTGCTGCCCCAAATACCGCTGATAGCGTAAAGTTGTTCGAACGAGACATTAAGGTCGTTCAAATGAAATACCCCATTTCATTCGAATGAGACACCAAACTCGTATGAACGAGATAGACACAAATCGTCTCCTTCGTCCTAGAAACCCAACTTCGAAAATGAACCTCCATTCTTAAACACCAACCTTTTACCAAGCAATCCAAACATCACCGTACTCAAAACTAATCACGGGGTTATGATCCTAAATGATTCTCACAACAATTTAAGATTTAAAAACATCAAATAAGGATTTAATTCGACAAAGTTAACAAATTAAATCTAGCTCCTCTTTTACATTAAATGGAGTCTAACACATCTACCAATTCAGATTCAATCATCAAATTAACACGACGATTAAACTTATGTTCAAAATTAAATACTAAATATGAGTTAAAATCACATAATCATATATCAAAATGATTCGATTCAAGGTTTTTCTTCAAAAGCTTATTTTTTCGAATCCGAATTACTTAACACTAATTCCAAATAAACGTGATTAAGGTATCAGATTTCAACCCTAAACATGCTTTTTAAATCCCATGATTTAAATACATAACATCAATTTTAAATAAGTTACAGATTATATCTGTGGTAAAAAAAAGAGATTTCTTGCACGATGGATCTCTATACAACGATTCTTGTTCTTCTTCTCCCAAAATCTCCTGAAGCTCCCCCTAAGGTTTAAAGCTTCTAGGATAATTTATCTGATGACAACGTATGTTAATAATGAGGTCTAACTCTCCTAATTAATCCTGAAATTCACGATTATATATTATGCCGATTTTCGGGCCTCTAAATGAGGCCAAAATACTACCCAGAATGGTCCAAAACTTAGCCTAAGGATATACCTACCCCAGGGCCCAGCTTAGAATGATAGAAATACATATTTGAGCCTCTATATAACTAGATCATCCGATCCAAATGGTAGTACATCATAACTAGTGGTAATACCTCCCAATCTATAATAAAAAACATATACATTTATTTTACGCATAACCACATATAGTCCAACTTAATTAATTGATTAATTAAATATAACAAGTGACACAAATAAATCATAAAACATGCAAATTTAATCATCAGCTAAATATACTGATATGCTAAGTATATCCCCGTCCCAGAGTTGTATTACCTCGGCTAAAGCCGACAACCACCAATTAATTCGAAATGAGGAGTTATGACTTGCTTATTGACTCAACTCGAGCTGACTCGTCCTCGTCCTGAAAGACAAATTAACATGCCTTACATCATTAATCCCACGAACTACCACCCTCGTCCTCGACATCATCCGAATGAAGAAGACAAGATGAGACAACCCAATAGGACAAGTGTCATTCCATCAGTGGACTATAGTTTGACAGATCGGCCTCGGCCTCGGCCTGGACGATCGATTGACAGTTGACAGTTGACAGAGCATGTGGATTGGGGAACGCGTGAGAGTGTGCGCATGGGCTGCAGATCCCATGTGTACCAATACTGTTATAATAATATCTCCCTCACACGTGATGGAATATTTGATCATCATGACCTACAAGTGACAGAGACAACTGGCTTCTCCTCATTGGCTAGGAACATTCCACACACACTTCTTACATGCTTGGGGGGTACACTATACCCCCCATGCAATATAAATACTTATCTTTTATATTTTTGTAAAGGAGGGATCATTATAAAACCTATGTCAAAATCATCGTAGAGAGAGTGAGCTTGAGTATTCTGTATCCAAAGGCCATTAGTGATAATTTTTAGTGGCTTTAATACACACTCACATAATAGAGTAGTCCCAGATAGGCTGAACCACTTATATTCTGTGTTATCTCCCCCATTTCCTCATTTCCTTCTATATTTTTTTATACCTTTTCATACTCCATTGATACACTGGCTTGAGCTTGCATACTATATTGATTTCGTGAAACCATTTTTGGGATCATCAATCTGGCGCCGTCTATGGGAACGAAGTATATCTTCTTCCTCATATTTATTTAGCTTGTACTCACGAATTCTCTGGTGGTGATCGAGCTCCATTCAGGTGGCCTTAGATCACCATTGAAAGAGCTCTTGTTGAGCCTCTCAAGATTTTCTTCACATTTTAGCTATTCTAGTTCGTCGGAGATATGGCCTCCGATCTGCCTCTGGGCATTGGACTAAGCTCCATCTAAGCCCCTACCTAATAAAAAATGGCTCAGGTGGTGGCGGTGCTACGATCATTAGCGGATAGCCAACGAAATATCCAAGAGCAACTTGCTGCATTCATCCATAATATGGTGGTTAGACCTATCAGCATCGGAGATGAGGTGATAACTCTGGATGCTAGGGAGGACCACCCATAGCCTCACACAAAAATATGCCTCTATAGTAAAGGCATAGAGATGTGGCCTACCTTAGGCATTTAGGCCTGGGGAGGTCGAGTCAGGAATGCCATGATGATGAGGAAGATCAGTATGATGAGGAGGATGATAAACAGTGTTGGAGCCTTATCAAATCTCCGAAGACACTGTGCACCCAATTTAGCCCAACAGAGGACATAGAGGTAGGACGAGCTGAGAATATGGGCCACGAGCATCAGCTTTAGACCAACTAAGTAGAAGGTCGACCTTTGATAGGCTCAACTTAGCAGTAGATGACTTGAGAAATCACCTCTCCAGGTCTCGAAGCATCGCTGGTTCCAGAAGGAATGATAGATGTGGCGATCGTAGGCCTCCTCGAGGCTGAGATGAAGAATAACGAGAGGTGAATAGCTGACAAAGAATGACTTTTAGAGAGCCTCTAATTTATCCAGCCGATAAAGAGGGGGCGTGAAATAATATTTTAAGGCCGAGAGAGAGGTTGCAGCTGTGGTCAAGAGGCCTTAGAATGACTCCATACAGTGATTGGATGACAAGATAAGGGGTATACTGAAGATTCGAGACCCTTTGCAGAGGGGTTACACCGAGGGTTCCTCCTTTATGGCAAAGATTATGAGTTATCTAACCCCGGCTAAATTAAAGCCGTCGGTAGTTAGACCTAAATATGATGGGAGAACTAATCCTGTCCATCACATGGAGATGTATCAATCCGCTACTGATATCTACTCAGTCTCGGATGAGATGAGGTATCGGGACTTTGCTAGCACACTTATCGCTACTACTCATGTGTGGTTCACCTCCCTTCCTAAAAACTCAATAGAAAATTTCAAGCACTTAGCAAAGAGGTTTATACATAATCTTTGCTTTGGAGTGAGGCCCGAAAAGAAGACGACACGCTTGCTGTACGTTAAGCATAGAAAGAATGAAAGTCTAAGAGAGTATATAACTTTCTTCAATAAAGAGAAATCAAAAGTTGAAGATTATAAAGAGAGCAATACTATGACCGCCCTGATGAGAGGATTGCAAAAATAAAAGCTCATCTGAAAGCTCATTGAAGATCCTTAAAAATCCATTGTCGAACTCCTGGCTACGGTCGGGAAGGTCATGAATGCGGAGGAGGCGATGGTTGTAAAGGGAGATAACATGAAAGGAGAAAGTAGTGGAAGTATATTCCAAAAAAGGTTAAAGATGGTAAGAAGAGGTCGACAGACGATAAGTTTGCTGACTATACCCCGTTGATGATCAGTTATGAGCCTATTCTGAATAAGATAAAGAATGCTTGATCTCTGAGATGGCCAGAAAAGTTGAGAGATCCTCCTCACAAGAGGAACAAGAACCCGTGGTGTGAATTTCACCAAGATTATAGCCATACAATCGATTGATGTTTCACTCTCAAAGACGAGATTGAAAAAATGTTAAAGGCTGTAAAGTTGAGGAAGTACATGGATAAGAGTAGTTCAAAGGGTGGCCGAGATGACTACTAAAAGAAGAGAAATGATAAATGTAAGCTTGATGCTATAACTAGCTAAGATGATGATGCCTCAGACGATGGTGATGAGTCCAACCCAAGCTTTCCTCCTCTAATAACCGATCCTAAGGGTCAACTGCACATAATTTCTCTAGGAGTTAAGATGATTGGTGGAGGACTTGTAGGCGGAGGAAAGGAAATTATTAACATGAAAGCTCATGTGGTGAAAACCAAAGCTCTCCCTCCCAAACCCAAAGAAGTGCAGTCGACAACTGTTAAGCCGAAGAAGATGAAGAGAACAAAAATTGATATGAATACCTTGATTGGTTATTTCTTGGGGTTAGATTTTAAGGGGATCTTGTACCCACATAATGAGCTTTTGGTGATCACAACCTTGGTGCATGGGTATGAAGTTCCTAAGATGTTGGTCGAGGGTAGCAGCTCGATCGATGTAATGTTCTGGGACTGTTACATGGGCCTAGGGTTGAGCAAGAAGAGGTTGATCCCATATCACCAACCTCTCATTGGTTTCAGTGGAGAGAAGGTACAGCTTTTGTGAAACTATGAGATGAAAGTTAGAATGGGGAGTGGTTGACCAAAGTGTCTCATGAAGAAAATTAGTTTTTTTTGTTATGGATGAGAACATCTACTCAGCCTGTAATATAATTTTGGGAAGAGTAGCCCGTAAGGAGTTTGAGACCAATCCTTCAATAGTTCACCAAATAATTAAATTTATGACTCCACATGAAGTAGGGCAAGTTAAGGGTGACCAAGTTGAGGCACGTGAGTGCTGTTTCAACTCGATTTAAGGGACATAGGTATATAAAAGGGCCACTACAACTTATAACATTGACACTATTAACCCCAGATATGAGACTAAGCTGAAAAGGGGCGAAGCCACTGAGGAGGTAGAATCCGTCATCCTTAATGAGGACGAGCCGAAAAAAAATGTCCAAATCGGTAATGCCCTGAAGAAAGAGATTAAATAGGAGTCGATCAAATTACTGAGGAAGAGGTAAATCATTTTTGGTTAGAGCCATTAGGATATGCCTGGAATCGATCCTACGGTCCTCTTTCATAAGCTCAATTTGGTAGAGGCTTCAAAGCCGGTCAAATAGAGGAGGAGAGTGTACTCTAGAGAGGAGTATAATATTATCAGATAAGAGGTAAAGAAGTTGAAGAAAGCCGACTTCATTAGGGAAGTCATCTACCCTGAATGGTTGGAAAGTGCTATCATCATCCCCTAGGCCAATAGCAAGTGGAGACTATGCTTAATTTCACGGACTTGATGAATGCATGCCCCAAAGAAAAATTTCCCCTACCGAGGATAAACCAGATGGTTGATGCCACAGATGACCATAAATTGATGAGTTTTGTGGATGCCTATTCAGGATACAATCAAATATTCATGGACCCGACTGATGTAGAGAAGACATCATTCATTATCGACAAAGGAACCTACTATTACAAGGTCATGCCTTTCGACCTGAAGAACACCAGGGCGACATATCAGAGATTGGTAAATAAGATGTTTAAATACCAAAAAGGGAAAACCATAGAGGTATATATTGACGACATGCTGATAAAAAGTCTCAAGGCCGACACTCATGTGGATGACCTAGAGCAAACTTTTGATTCCAAGGATGAGTATCGAATAAAACTCAACCCCTACAAATGTGTTTTTAGCGTAGGGGATGTAAGTTATTGGGTTTTATCATGGAAAAAGGGGGATTGAGGCCAACCCTGAGAAGATAAAATATCTGATGGAGATGAAGATTCGAACGACGATCAAAGATATTTAGAGGTTGACTGGACATGTAGTGGCATTGAATAAGTTCATATCCAGATCTATTGATAAGTGTCTCCCATTTTTAAAGTGTTAGGGAAGGCATTCTAATGGAATGAAGAGTGTGAGAGAGCCTTCTAGGTGTTAAAGGATTATCTTGGCTCACCACTTTTGTTATCTCATCCTATTCAAGGTGAAAGGTTATATTTATATCTGGCCGTGTCAAAGTCATCCATTAGTGCTGCAATCGTTAGAGACAAGGATGGTGTGCGGAAGCCAGTGTACTTCAATTGTAAGACCCTCAAGGGTGCCGAGCAGAGATATCCTAAGATGGAGAAGCAGTCCCACGCTTTAATTCATGACTTGAGGAAAATAAAATAATATTTTTAGGTGCACACTATAGTCGTCCTTACC
The DNA here is from genome assembly GCA_949130495.1 of Sambucus nigra. Lineage (NCBI taxonomy): Eukaryota > Viridiplantae > Streptophyta > Magnoliopsida > Dipsacales > Adoxaceae > Sambucus > Sambucus nigra. The sequence continues at coordinate 380,768,401 of OX422218.1, read as the reverse complement.
GACTCTCCTCTCAAACAGGTCATTCATGAACCTGAGAAATAGGGTAGGTTGATGGCCTAGGCGATAGAGTGGGGAGAATTTGAAATTATCTATCGAACGGCCATCAAAGGGCAGGCTTTGGAAGAGTTGATAAACCCAATACCAGAGCAAGAAAAAGTAAGTGAAAGCCCACTTGAGTCTGAGATGAGCACAAAATGAGGTTGGGTGATTGAAAATGAAGAAAAGAGATATCTTTTCAAGAATGAGACCCTAGAATAGGTTACTGAAGCACCTTATACCTTTGACTTACTTAAGTCTATATTGTATAAGTGTTCATCTAATTTGGAAATAGTGACAAAATTTGTTGTCTAACCTAGAATCCAAAGAACCTCAGACTTATTCACTCTCTAATCCTCTTCAATGATCCAAACAAGGTATAAATTGAATCAAACTACACACATTAGAAGTCCATACATGTGTATATATTGCTCATATTGATTGTGTGTTAAATTCCCCTTAAAATGTTGTTTTAATAATTTTTTGGGAATTTTTAAACATTTTTAAAATAATGTTTTCTTTAATAAAAGTGTGTTTATAAACTTTGTGTGGTTAAAATGCTATTATGAAAAATTAGTTTTTCATTAGAATGTTTGATTGGGTAGAATATCAATGCGCCAGAGACTTTAGGGTGTTGCATGTAATTACTTTGGACGTGCGTTTTCCAGCCAATGAAATGCCAACACTTGTCATGCTCTTGTTATCTCATTTGTGTTTGTTCTGTGAGAGAAATTACTGGTGTATTGTGGATCGTTAGATCAAACCTTATCTATGGCCTGCATGTGTTTTAAGACTATCCATGTGCTATCACTATGGACCAATCACCTTCGTTTTAACCAACCGCTATTTTACCACCCTTGGATCAAGTTAATATAAGGAAGACTGAATCTCAACCGTTGATTTCTATCAGCGATCCAGAACCTTCCTTGGATCCTATATAAACCCTCTCATTCTCAGCCTTTTAAGACTTTTGGCAGTCATCTAAATTGAGAGAAAAAAAGAGAAGAGAGAAGTGAGAGAGAAGAGAGAAAAAGAAAAGAAAGAAGAGAGAGAAAGGGAAACTGAGTTAGAAACCCTAACCCTAACCCTAAACAACTTCAAACCATCTTCAAACCTTCGTATATTCAAAACCCCAAACACAACCTTAAGTGTTTGAGAGAGATTGGTGTTACTGGTTTGATCGTTTGTAGCTGTAACATCTTGATTTGTGATCTTGTTACCAACTTAGACATTTTGGTGAGATCTGTATTTATTTTTCATAGAAATCTTAGATCTACACTATTGCATGTTATATATCACTAGATCTGCATATTTGTTTCTCGTTTTGTGAAAATCTTTGCTGATTTAGATCTGTAAATGTTTTATGTTTTATGTTTTCTGTTCTTGTGAAACTAAACCTTGACCTAGTTGGATTCTCACTTGGAGATTTTCAATCTCGAAAATATTTTTAAAAACTGAGATTGATTAAGATCTTGACTGATTTTGAAGCAAGATATCCGTGGAATCTGGGATAGATTAAAAGGTCAAAAAGGTTTCAAGTTTTGTAAGAAAGAAAGAAAAGAAAATCACAACATATAGTCTTTATATGTAATTTTCTAGGCCTGTCTGTATAAACTATGTGTGTGTGAGTTCATGCATGTTGATAGAAATCACATCACAAATAGTTGACATACTACCACACTGAAAGTGTTTGGTATAAGATCAAAGATTATTGAGTCGACGCAAAGAAAGCTAAAGCAAAGGAAGTAATTAAACTGGAAGAACATCATCAACAATCAGATCTACAAGAAGTTAGAAAGACACCAAGTGGGGTATATTCTTAAACTTAGAACAGGCTGAGTTGTGTGCATGTATGTTGTATTATTTGTAACTGTTATTTGTTTTTAGTGAATTTTTACTTTCGTGACTTAGAAGTCACCGTGGATGTTTCCTCTATTGGTAGAGGTTTTACCACGTTAAAAATAGCGTGTTCTGATTATCTTCATCTTCTCATCTCATTCTATAGTGTGCTGATATTTTGAAACTATCTTAGTTTTAAAACTGATTACAAAGTCTTGGTTATTCTCGTACATAAGTTTTAGTAAACACATCTTGTTGTTAATCATTTTTATTTTCAAAAGAAAAGGGTTTCTTCAACAAACAACTCGGAGTTGCTTATACAGTTTAATCATTGTATTAAACGACATTAGTAACATTTTTCAATTGGTATCAGAGCCCTGTAAACTGTTATTTCAAAAAGGATCTTGTGTTTCTGAAATCGTTTTCTGAAAATCCTAACTATGGACGAGAAGAATGAAAGGTTTGGTAATCTGTCCAGTCCTCCACTCTTTGATGGAAACAACTTTGCTTACTGGAAAGTAAGAATGGTTGCCTTCATCCAAGGGACTTTAGGAGATGATGTCTGGGACATTATTGAAAATGGATATACTTATCCTACTAAACCAGCCACTGAAGGAAGTGATGAGAGGGTAAAGAAAATCTTAAGTGAGTTTACCCAAGAAGAGAAAACCATTTCTCGCAATAACAATAAAGGCAAGAATGCCATTTTTATGTCTATTAATGAGTATGATTTCAAAAGAATCTCATCTTGTGCCACTTCCAAGGAAGCTTGGGACACATTAATCACTGCCCATGAAGGAGACTCAAGAGTTAAAGCTGCTAAAACTCAAATGCTTACCCAGCAGTACAACTCTTTAATTATGTCTGACTCTGAGACTTTTGATGACTTTTATATGAACCTAACTCATATAGTTACCAAGTTGCATGCTAATGGTATAACATATGATAGGAATGAGATTGTTTCTAAAATCCTAAGATCATTACCACAAAAGTTTGAAAGCAAGAGGTATGCTATTGAGGAGATGAGTGATCAAAACCTCACCCCTGAGTTATTCAGTAGCAAACTTAGGACTGTGGAAATGGAATTAGACTTTAAGAAATAATTAAATCAGTCTCAAAGAAAACATCCCAACTCTAACTTGAGTTTTTCCTCTAAGATATCTAAACATGAGACTAATTTGACCAACTGTGACTCTGATGAGGAGTGTGACATAGACGAACTAGATAATCAGATTGCCTTAATATCCAAACAATTTAAGAAAATTGTTAAATTTAGAAACAAACAGGCATCTAAACAAGGCAAGCCTAATTATCCAACTGTGTCTAATCCCAAACCTCATGAGAAAGGTCATGACAAACATCCTAAGGAAAACAACTTCAGACCTAACAGAGATCTTAAAAAGATTGAATGTTTTAGATGTGGGAAACTAGGTCACATTGCTCACGATTACAGAGTTAATCTGAATAAAACCAACACACACAATAGAGCCAATGTCTGTAAAACTTGGGATGATTCAAGTGACTCAGATGAAGAGGAACTTGAGTCATCAAATGTACTTGACCCTTGCATGTCCTTTTTTGCTAAGATCATTTACAATGATGATATGCATGTGTGTGATAATGATACCTCTACTCCTGCTTTTTTGAATACTGCTTTGACTGGCCTAGATGCCTTGTTATCTGAAAATGTTGCTAGCTCTAGTTCCGTGTGTGTGAGTCAAAGAGATCTCGATAACGACGATGTAAATGGGTGCGTGAGTACTAAAACTGAATCGTTAGGGGTCACTACACACACTTCACTTAGCGACTCAGACACAGATGACCTCCCAGATATTCATACTTTGTATGCTAAAACTCTTAAAAAGGCACTAGACTGGAGAAGACTGTTAAAGACCTGACTAAGAAATTAGATGATCTAAGTCTTATTATGAAGCTGAATGCCGAAGAGTACACTAACCAGTGTCTGACACATCAATCTGAAATTTAAACTTTTGATCAAAAATTAAAAGAGTTGACTAAAACTAATGAAACCCTGGAAATGAAATACAAGGGAACATTATTAGAACTGGAAGAAGCAAAAACAAAGACAACAACTGTTTTAAAAAAAAATTCTAAGTTTGAAAACAATTCAAATTGTTTCACTGAATTTGTTGTTGACTCTAAGACCAATTCTGATGATAGAACCGGTATTGGTTTCTGCCCTAAGAATAAATCACAAACTAAAAATTTTGAACCTATTAAGTTTGTGTCTGGGGGCAAAAGACCAATCGAAACATGTCCAGATTTTCATTTTATTAAAAAGGAATGTGATCAAAAGAAACAACAGAAAGACATTGGAGAGTCTAGTAACTCTAAGGCTGACAGTACACTTGAGACTAAATACGTCTGTCCTTTGATCAGAAAGGCTGAATCTACCTTTAAAACCATACCTCCTAGGAATAAGACTTCTGAACAGAATCCTGTTAAACCCATCTTTAGAAGTTTCCCTAAGGAATTACATCCCTCAAGCAATCAATATTGATCCTACTGTGACGTTTATGGTCATTCATTTGAAGGTTGTTATGCTAGGCGTCTAAACACCACTGTGTATAACACTTCTGTTTACAAGAACTTTAACTATTCTAGGCAAAATTGTAACCACTTCCAAGACAACCTGACAAGAACTCTAACTACAGGAATAGAAAGACCAAAACTAAGAGTTCATTTAAGAGAAAGGCTCCTAGAAACTTTCCTAAACCAAAAGCTCAACTTTTCTACAAAAATCAGTTTGTTGCGCCAAATGTTTTTCTATAAAAAGCTGCTTCTCGAAAATTTTATCAAATGAGAGCAAACTTGCGCAAAATTAAAACTAGAGCTATTTGGGTTAGAAAATATGATCTTTTATCCCAAATGAAGTGTAACATTGTTATCACTGCCTTAAAGGCTGAACACACTTCATCTGGTTGGTATTTAGATTCAAGATGTTCCAAACATATGACAGGAGATGAAACCAAACTCTTAAATAAAACCAGATTTGCTGGAGGTAAAGTAGTTTTTGGCGATGGAGTTTCATCCCAGATTATAGGTAAAGGAACCCTAAAAGAAGAGGGAATGCCTGTTCTGGAAAATGTACTTTTAGTTTAAGGCCTTAAAGCCAACCTCCTAAGTATATCACAATTTTGTGACTCAGACCATACTGTTACCTTTTCAAAGAACAATTGCAAAATTCTAAATGATAAAGGTGAATGCATAATTACCGGATTTAGAACACCTGACAACTTCTATACTGTCAAGACTAGTTCTGAAACCTGTAACATTGTCAGAATGGATGACAATGAAATCTGGCATAATCGTATGGGTCACCTAAGTTATGATATCCTTGGTAGATTGTCTAGTCAAGAGGTAGTTAGAGGAATTCCTAAAATTAAACCTATTTCCAGTGTTGTCTGTGGTCATTGCCAGGAAGGAAAAATAGTTAAGACTTCGCATTAAAAAGTTAAAGACATTCTCACCTCTAGACCTCTAGATCTCATCCATATGGACCTTATTGGTCCCTCTAGAACTGTTAGTCTTTGTGGACACAGTTATATCCTAGTCATGGTTGATGATTTTACACGATTCACTTGGGTTGCCTTCTTGAAACATAAATCTGACACGTTTCAGACATTTTTGAAAATTTTACTAAGAATTGAAAATGAGAAGGACACACAAGTCGATCGCATTCGTAGCGATAGAGGGGGAGAGTTCATAGACACAGGATTAGTTGAATATTGTGACTACAACGGTTACAAACATGAATTCAGTGCCCCTAAGACTCCTCAGCAGAACGGTGTTGCCGAAAGGAAAAACCGAACTCTTCAAGAGATGGCACGTGTCATGTTGCATGCCAAATCTCTACCTAAGTACTTCTGGGTAGAATCTATTAGAACTGCATGTCATATCATTAATCGGGTTTACCTTAGGAAAAAAACTAAATAAACCTCTTATGAGTTGTGGTACGGTAAGAAGCCTAATCTGAAATATCTAAGAACTTTTGAAAGTCAGTGTTACATCTGTAAAGACAGAGAACATTTGTCCAAATTCGAGACGCGTGGAGATAAAGCCATCTTTTTAGGTTACTCTCCAAACAGTCGTGCATATCGTATATACAATCTGCATACTAAGACTCTTATGGAGTCGACAAATGTAATTGTAAGCGACACTATTGTCGAAAATTAGATATCTGAATCACCTATTGTGGTTGAATCTGAAATGATTTCAAAAATGATTCAGCAGAAATAGATGACTCATTACCTATTGAGAGTCCAGAAGTACCTGGTTGGGTCTCTAAAGATCATCCCATTGACAACGTGGTCGGTAATCCTAATGAGCCAGTCCGTACTAGATCCCAGTTAAGAAATTATGCTAATTACGCATGTTTCGTCTCCCTTGTGGAACCGAAAAATGTTAATGAAGCATTGAATGACGCACACTTGATTTCTGCAATGCAGGAAGAACTTTTACAATTTGTCATTCACGATGTCTGGTATCTTGTACCGCGGCCTCAAAACAAAAATGTTATTGGCACACGTTGGATCTTTAAGAACAAATCTAGAGAAAATGGGGTAATCTTTAGAAACAAAGCTAGACTTGTTGCTCAAGGTTACTCTCAAATAGAAGGGATAGTTTTTAGCGAGACATTTTCCCCTATCACTCGTCTTGAATCTGTTCGACTTCTTTTCGCCATAGCGTGTCACTTAAAATTTACACTTTATCAAATGGATGTCAAGTCTGCCTTCCTCAATGGAATTATGTCCGAAGAGACGTATGTAGAACAACCCAAAGGGTTCATTGATCCAAAATACCCAGACCATGTCTTTCGTCTAAAAAAGGCTTTATATGGCTTAAAACAAGCTCCTAGAGCTTGGTATGAAAGCCTATCCAACTTTTTGTTAGATAAGGGTTTTAAGAGAGGAGGAAATGACCAGACCCTCTTTGTCAAACATTTTGACAAAAACATTATTATAGCCCAAGTCTATGTTGATGACATCATCTTTGGGTCAACTTCAACATCTGAAGTTAAATCCTTTTCTGCTATTATGCATAAGGAGTTTCACATGTCCCTTATGGGAGAGCTACGACTTTTCTTAGGATTTCAAGTGAAATAGAATTCTGATGGATTATTTGTCTCTCAAACTAAGTATGCCTTAGATCTTGTTAAGAAGTTTGGTTTAGATAATGCTAAAGTTGCCAAAACGCCTATGAGTACTACTGTTAAATTATGTAAAGATGAAAATAGGAAGTCAGTTGATTCCACACTTTATCTTAGTATGATTGGTAGTCTACTCTATCTAACTGCCTCACGACCAGATATAATGTATGCTGTCTGTCTGTGTGCTCGTTACCAGAATAACCCTAAAGAGAGCCATTTATCTTGTGTAAAACGCATAATAAAGTACATAAAAGGCACTCTTAATCTTGGACTTAGGTACACTAATGATACCTGCAGCACCATCATAGGGTATACAGATGCTGATTGGGCCGGTTGTACTGATGACAGTAAGAGCACATCAGGTGCCTGTTATTATGTCGGCAATAATTTAGTAGGTTGAAGTTGCAAAAAAACAGAATTGCACATCTTTATCTACGGCTGGGTCCGAATATATAGCAGCAGGTAGTTGCTGTGCTCAATTGTTATGGATAAAACAAATGTTAAGCGACTATGGGATTAAAGAAGATCAGTTACAATTGTCTTGTGACAATCAAAGCGCCATTAACATATCTAAAAGCCCGGTTCAACACTCGCGAACTAAGCATATTAAAATAAGACATCACTTTATACGCGAACTTGTTGAGACTAAGGAGTTAGAAATTCATTACCTACCTACTGATTTGCAACTTGCAGGAATGTTCACTAAACCTATAGACTATAACAGATTTCTGTATTTGCGTAATTCTATAGGTATGGTATGTGTTGATTAATCTCTTAAGACCGTAATTTTTTACCCTTTGTCCATTTGAGACAAAATGGGGGAGAAATTTTAGTCTTATGGGTTCAATGTTTTGTTCACATTTCATCTAAACTGCTTGATCTTAGTGCATATTTGCAGGAACCTCTTCTACTGGTTTTCTACCATTTCTCTCTAGTGTACAAATTTGTAAATAGTTGAGTTATGTAATTTTTGACTTTCTAGGAAATGGGTAGATAGTATCTTTTGTATACGACTAGGTTTTATTTTTTTTGGTTCCCTAAGAGTTTAAGCTAACTCAAAGGAGATTTTGTCTCATATTTCCAAAGGGGGAGATTGAAGCACCTTATACCTTTGACTTACTTAAGTCTATATTGTATAAGTGTTCATCTAATTTGGAAATAGTGACAAAATTTATTGTCTAACCTAGAATCCAAAGAAACTCAGACTTATTCACTCTCTAATCCTCTTCAATGATCCAAACAAGGTATAAATTGAATCACACTACACACATTAGAAGTGCATACATGTGTATATATTGCTCATATTGATTGTGTGTTAAATTCCCCTTAAAATGTTGTTTTAATAATTTTTTGGGAATTTTTAAACATTTTTAAAATAATGTTTTCTTTAATAAAAGTGTGTTTATAAACTTTGTGTGGTTAAAATGCTATTATGAAAAATTAGTTTTTCATTAGAATGTTTGATTGGGTAGAATATCAATGCGCCAGAGACTTTAGGGTGTTGCATGTAATTACTTTGGACGCGCATTTTCCAGCCAATGAAATGCCAACACTTGTCATGCTCTTGTTATCTCATTTGTGTTTGTTCTGTGAGAGAACTGCCTGGTATATTGTGGATCGTTAGATCAAACCTTATCTATGGCCTGCATGTGTTTTAAGACTATCCATGTGCTATCACTATAGACCAATCACCTTCGTTTTAACCAACCGCTATTTTACCACCCTTGGATCAAGTCAATATAAGGAAGACTGAATCTCAACCGTTGATTGCTATGAGCGAAACAAAAACTTCCTTGGATCCTATAAAAACCCTCTCATTCTCAGCCTTTTAAGACTTTTGGCAGTCGTCTAAATTGAGAGAAAAAAAGAGAAGAGAGAAGTGAGAGAGAAGAGAGAAAAAGAAAAGAAAGAAGAGAGAGAAAGGGAAACTGAGTTAGAAACCCTAACCCTAACCCTAAACAACTTCAAACCATCTTCAAACCTTCGTATATTCAAAACCCCAAACACAACCTTGAGTGTTTGAGAGAGATTGGTGTTACTGGTTTGATCGTTTGTAGCTGTAACCTCTTGATTTGTGATCTTGTTACCAACTTAGACATTTTGGTGAGATCTGTATTTATTTTTCATAGAAATCTTAGATCTACACTATTGCATGTTATATATCACTAGATCTGCATATTTGTTTCTCGTATTGTGAAAATCTTTGCTGATTTAGATCTGTAAATGTTTTATGTTTTATGTTTTCTGTTCTTGTGAAACTAAACCTTGACCTAGTTGGATTCTCGGAGATTTTCAATCTCGAAAATATTTCTAAAAACTGAGATTGATTAAGATCTTGACTGATTTTGAAGCAAGATATCCGTGGAATCTGGGATAGATTAAAAGGTCAAAAAGGTTTCAAGTTTTGTAAGAAAGAAAGAAAAGAAAATCACAGCATATAGTCTTTATATGTAATTTTCTAGGCCTGTCTGTATAAACTATGTGTGTGTGAGTTCATGCATGTTGATAGAAATCACATCACAAACACTTGACATACTACCACACTGAAAGTGTTTGGTATAAGATCAAAGATTATTGAGTCGACGCAAAGAAAGCTAAAGCAAAGGAAGTTATCAAACTGGAAGAACATCATCAACAATCAGATCTACAAGAAGTTAGAAGGACACCAAGTGGGGTATATTCCTAAACTTAGAATAGGCTGAGTTGTGTGCATGTATGATGTATTGTTTGTAACTGTTATTTGTTTTTAGTGAATTTTTACTTTCGTGACTTAGAAGTCACCGTGGATGTTTCCTATATTGGGAGAGGTTTTACCACGTTAAAAATAGTGTGTTCTGATTATCTTCATCTCCTCATCTCATTCTATAGTGTGCTGATATTTTGAAACTATCTTAGTTTTAAAACTGATTACAAAGTCTTGGTTATTCTCGTACATAAGTTTTAGTAAACACATCTTGTTGTTATCATTTTTATTTTCAAAAGAAAAGGGTTTCTTCAACAAACAACTCGGAGTTGCTTATACAGTTTAATCATTGTATTAAACGGCATTAGTAACGTTTTTCAGTTACTTTTTCGAATGAAGGTATTATTTGTAATTTATTTATTGATGAATCTTCATGCGAAGCCAGAAGTGGTGTAGGTTTTATTGTATCATCCCTAGATGGGATTGACATCGAATATGCTTTGAGGTTCAGTTTTAAGGCCTCCAATAATGAGTCATAGCATGAGGATCTTCTGCAGGACTCTTCCTAACGAGAGCATTGAATGTCGGCTAACTCTTGGTTCATAATGACTCTAGATTAGTAGTGAATCAGATATTGGGAGTATATGAGGCCAAGGGTAGTAGAATGGCTAAATACCTAGGAAGGGTATTGGCAGTACTGAAAATTTTCAAAAAGGTGAATCTAAAATGGATTCCTCAATTAGACAACAGCCGAGCCGATACCTTAGTAAGATTAGCCTTCGCCACTAGGATAGAGATTAGAAGGTCGGTGCCGGTTAAGATCTTACACCATCCGACCATTAAAGAAGAGGATAACAATATATAGTTTTGTTTGAACTTGAACCTGGGAGCTTCATGTATGGACCCCATCATTCGATATATCAGAGACATGGAGTTACCCAATGCAAAAGATAAGAAAAGGAAATTAAGATACAAAGCAGTGAAGTTTTACATCATTGGAGATGTCCTATGCAAGAAATGATTACTCCCCCTACTCAGATGTATCTATCAGACTGAGGTGGAGTATATCTTGAAGGATGTACATGAGGGGTATTTCTCTATCCATATAAGAGGACGATCATTGGCAAAGAGAATCATCACCCATGGATATTGGTGGCAACACTAGCCAAGGATGGAACTAGTTACGTGAAGAAATATAACAAGTGCCAAATGTTCAGCATCATCCCCCACCAGCCTCACCAAACCCTGAATTCTATCACTTCCCCTCTAGCCATTTGCAGTTTAGGGGATTGATTTGGTAGTACCGTTGCCAAGGGCTGTAGGTAACTACTGATATCTAATAGTAGCTATCGATTATTTTTCTATGTGGGTGGAGGCCGATTCAATGATCATTGTAATAGAGAGGAATACCTTCCAATTTATTTGGAAGAATATTATTTGCAGATATGGCCTACCAAACACTTTTATCTCAAAAAATGAGAAGGAATTTAAGAATATATCCTTGGAGAAGTACTGTGAGAGGGTCGACATTAAGAATTTCTTTTCAACTCTTGGCCGACCCCAGTCTAATGGGCAAACATTGGTGACGAATAGAACAATCCTTAATGGAATCAATTAAAAACTGGAAGATTCCAAAGGAATATGGACTGAAGAGGTGCACGTTGTCCTATGGGCCAACAGGATGACGGAGAGGACACCAACAAATGAGACCCCATTCATGCTTGCCTATAGTTCAGAGGATGTGGTGCCAACAAATATCGGTCTTTCAACTCGTAGAGTCCAGAAATATGATCTAGAGGATAATATTGCAGAGCATAGACTGGACCTAGATCTAATAGAAGAAAGAAGATAGAATGTTGAGGTTGGGCAAGTTGCCTATCAGCAGATAATAATAAAATTCTACAATTAAAGAGTGAAGGCTCAACCATTGGCAGTTGAGGACTTAGTCTGGAAGAAGACTTGGGAAAAGCCAAACAAACTCTATCCCAATTGGCATGACCCTATAAAGTCATCGAAGAGGTTGTTGCAGAGACATATCGGCTTGAGAACTTGGAAGGAGAGTCATTCTCCATCCCTTGGAATACTGAACATTTGAAAAAGTATTTTCAGTAGGAATTTTGTATGTCTTATTATAATCTATGTAACAAGATATGAGAAGAATGTAAGGACATATTTTTATAAATGTCCGTCATAATTAATTATGTCGTATACCATTACAACTGTCGAAGAAGTTCAAGAGCAATCTACATCAAGACAGATCCGAATATATCAAGGATCTTCATAAAAAATCCTCTGCAATGTTTACTTTGGTAAGGTTATGTTTTAAATACCTTAACTTTGCACTTAGAGCTTTGGGATATTTTTTCAAAATATTTTCTAAGTGTTGGAGCGGACTTTTTTCATCGAAATTTGAGAATGAGTAATTTTCTAAGTCCTGTAGCGTTCCTCGATTTTGTCGCTCAGGTCATTCCAGCGAGATCCCATCTCGTTCGAACGATATTGAGATGTCGCACGATGTCGTTCAAACGACACATGTACTTCGTTTGAGCGAGATCCCATTTTTGTTCTAACGATCGAGGCGATGAGTTTTTCTATAAATACTCATTAAATGGTTTCGTTTTCATTAAAAAGTCCTAGCATTTTGAAAGACAGAAAACTGCGAATTTGTAGAATTCTTTTCGACTTCTTCTTTTAGGGTTTTCATCCCTTTTTTTTTCAATTCACAAAAATCCCATATGCTTTGGTGAATTATTTTGGTGTTCAAGAACATACTTTGCTTTTGATCATTCTTTGTGGGGAGAACACTACAACCGAAGAGATGCGTGCTATTGTGGAGGGAGTCTCTATGAAGTTACTCTTGTGGGGAGGATAACCTACACCGTGAAGACGGCGTGTCTAGGACTGCGTGTTTTTATGGAATAGCTGCGTGTGAACCACTGCTGATTTCTAGACGATACTTTGAAGGTTTGATGAAGGCACCGTACGTTACTCTTGTGGGAAAAAAACAAGATGGTATGTAAGTCAATGGTGTTGTAAACTTGTCAGAGTTCTATACATAAAAGGTTTTTCCCTTCGGGAATTTTTCCTGAAATTTTGTGTCGCATGTTTTATTTATGGTTTGACACACACACACACACACATAGTTGCATGTTTAAGGGGCTGAATTAATTTAGTTTAAAAATAGACTCTAATCAAATAAGTATGCCAAATTAGAAATTTGCGAATTTAATCAATTATCACACAGTCATATTTTACAAAGTAGTATCAGAGCTTATTTAAGCGATCACCACTTTGACAAATTGATATCAGAGCGGGTTACGCTAATTTATCTCGTGATCCTGATTTTTCAAGTATTTATTTTTTTGATACAATTTGACTTCTCACATCGTCAAATTATTATCATAGCAAGTTACACTATTTTATTGTGTATTCCTATTTTTCGTAAAATTTGTGTGATATTGATTTTTTTTGAAAAGTCACTTTTGTGAAAAATCGAAATTTTTTCGATGGATCACTCATATAATATGATGCCTATTTTTAACGGGTCTAATTATGCCTATTGGAAAGCTCGTATGAAATCACAATTAAAGGCTATTGATGAACGCGTTTGGTTGTTGTGTGGACTCCTTCCACTGTCAGCATTAAAAATATCACCTCTTTAAAACCCATGTCGGCCTGGACTGAAGATGATTTTAAAATGTCTAATTTTAATTCACGTGGTTTGAGTGTTATTTCTGGAGCCATCACTCCCGATGAGTTCTGCCATATTATGACGTGCACCACGTCTAAAGAGGGGTGGGATGTACTCCAATTGACACACGAGGAATAAAGCGAGAGTGAAAGTGGAGATGAAAGTGAGCTCCAAAAAGCATTTAGAGATTTGTACAACGAGACCTTAAAAACAAAGAAGTATAAGAGGGATTTAGTTCGTCGAGTGTTAGATTTGGAGAGAGAGAGAAGGAGGTTATAAGAAAGGAAAAATGTGATTTGATTGACATTGTGTCTAGTCTGACACACGTGTATCCCAGCTCGAGAGTGATCTCGAACGTGACAGGGAGGTCAAAGTCAATTTTGAGAACGCACCTAAGAAGGTTGAAAAGGTGGTTCTTAATCCCGATAAGGGTAGAGTTAACGGTCTAGGAAAAGGTCATGACGGTGCTTCCACTTCTTTTGTCGCACCTGAGACGGTTCCCACTTTAGTGACATATTCACATGGCCCGAAAATTAACCCACCTAGGCCTCCGTTTCCTGTTAGGAGAGCACGTTCTAGAGTTTTTGAGAGAGATGTTCCTAGGCCTATTTATGCTTGTTACCATTACAAGAGGAGAGGACACCATAGGAAATTTTTCTTTAAGTTGGGTTATGTGTCATGTTTTGCTTCTACACATGTTTCTGCCACACATGCACCCACACACGATACTTTACATGCTCCTGGAGACTATATGAGAGAGTTTGCCCATTTAGGTAAGCAAGTTAAGTTTTTGGTCAAAACTTCACAAAATTTGATGGAGGCTTTTCATAAATTGGCACCACCTTTGGAAAACCCCTCCGCACCGAACGATTAAATTTTAACTTTTTTTACCAGCATAGGATGTTTTCCGTGATGACATTATTTGCCTATTGCTAGTATGTATCATTTTTGTATGTTTTCCATTTTTTTTGAAAAATACAAAAAGATTTTATTTTGATAAAATTTGTGAGAAATCCAAAAAGATTTTTGTATTTTGTTTGCACCTTTTATGGATGAATACTTAGGATGACCGAGTCACAATTTCATTCCATTTATCCATGTGACTATTTGATAGTGCTTTGAGACAATATATCATGTTATCTTTGTGCTTTATAATGTTTGGAGTCATTGATATGTAATTAAGTGTTACTTTCTACATGTTTGACTCATGATTTACTTTATTGCACACATGAACGAATTTGTTTGATTATTGTGCTTGTCTTATCACATGTTGGTTGCGTGTTTTCACTTCAATCCTGTCTTTAAAAATGAATCAACCGCGATAAAACTTGATAAAAAAGTTGTGCATGTAAGAGTCGTTTGTGAGTTTGTGTGCTTTATTTGAAAACGGGGAAGGGCTGCTAAAGGTTCACATTTGACCTTTGCGAATACTAAGCCACCGTTATATCGGACCTAAAAAATTGCGGAATTTTATTATCCAGGGTCCAAAGAGGTTTAAAAGAGCTCGAAAAAATTTAAAGGCAATAAAAAGAAATTCATGCCGATTATGGGCCAATTAGGTTTTTGCACCAATTCTTCAAAGTTTGAGAATTTAGTTTATACACCTCTAAAAGAAAATATATATGATGGAGTTTGCATGGAGAATTAAAACGGGTTTACATGTCCTTGAAAGTCTTGAAAAAGTGCTACTTAGTTTTGGATGTTATTGGTGTGGAAATCACTTTGATTTTAATTTGTTGATTTGCATAAGATGATGTCATCTAAATTCAACAATTTTTACACCTAAGGATACTTTTGATGTTCATTCATTAGGGGTACACGTATTCATCGTGCACATATGCTTGATTGAGTTGATTTTCCTATCGAATGTGTTCACACCCATTCATTCCATTTCCACGACTTGGTTGTTTTAGTATAAATCCATGGTGTGATTTTTGTATCATTATTTTTGGTTCGAAAAATTTGGAAAATCAAAAATAATTTGTGGATGTTTTTTTAGATATACCTTTGCATACGCGTAGTTTGATTCATGTTTGATATGCATTTTGTCGTGACACTCCTTGTTTTGTTTGTTTCTTCTTATCTGTCTATTTGGGGACATCATAAAATGGGGGAGAAAGAATTATCATGTTATGGGGAAGTTTTTGGAGTATGGAGGAGATTTGATTTATTAATGATTTATTCTTATATTATTTCAAACTTGATATGTCACGAAGGTTTTTGCTTTATCTCATGTGTGTAGGTACAAAGATTGAAGATCATTATGTTGCACACCCTGATGAAAAAAACTTTGAGATTTGATGAAGATATTTTGAAGAAAAAATTGAGAACTTGAAAATTTGTACCTTTTCAGGTTTGAGATTTATGGGAGGGTAGATTTGTATAGGCATTTTGGTATTTGATAAAATTGATGTTTTTATGTATGTTTCGGCATAGACATAGGGGGAGATTTGCAAGGACATATTTTTATAAATTACCTTCACAATTAATTATGTCGTATACCGTTACAACCGTCGAAGAAGTTCAAGAGAACTTCACATTAAGACGGATTCAAATATATCAATGTTTTTCATCAAAAAGCCTCCGCAAAGTTTACTTTGGTAAGGTTATGTTTTAAATACCTTAACTTTGCACTTAGAGCTTTGGGATATTTTCTCAAAATATTTTCTAAGTGTTAGAGCAGACTTTTTTCCTCAAAATTTGACAATGAGTAATTTTTTAAGTCCTGTAACGTTCCTCGATTTTGATGCTCAGGTTGTTCAAGTGAGATCCCATCTCGTTCGAACGACATTGAGATGTCGCACGATGTCGTTCAAACGACACGTGTACTTCGTTCGAGCGAAATCCCATTTTCATTCTAATGATCGAGGCGACGCATTTTTTATTTATAAATACTCATTAAATGGTTTCGTTTTCACTAAGAAGTCCCAGCATTTTGAAAGACAGAAAACTGTGAATCTGCAGAATTCTTTTTGACTTCTTCTTTTAGGGTTTTCATCCCTTTTATTTTCAATTCACAAAAATCCCATATGCTTTGGTGAATTGTTTTGGAGTTCAAGAACACACTTTGCTTTTGATCATTCTTTGTGGGGAGAACTCTACAACCGGAGATATGCGTTCTATTTTGGAGGGAGTCTTTATGAAGTTACTCTTATGGGGAGGATAACTTACACCGTGAAGACTGCGTGTCTAGGACTGAGTGTTCTTGTGGTATTGTTGTGTGTGAATCACTGCTGATTTCTAGCCGATACTTTAAAGGTTTGACGAAGGCACCGTGCATTACTCTTGTGGGAAAAAGTAAGATGTTATGTAAGTCAATGGTCTTGCAAACTTTCCAGAGTTCTAAAAATAAAAGGTTCTGCCCTTCGGGGATTTTTCCTGAAATTTTGTGTCGCATGTTTTATTTATGGTTTGACACATGCACACATGTAGTTGCATGTTTAAGGGGCTGAATTAATTTGGTTTAAAAATAGACTCTAATTAAATAAGTGTGCCAAATTAGAAATTTGTGAATTTAATCAATTATCATATAGTCATATTTTACGAATTGGTATCAGAGCTTAATTAAACGATCACCACTTTTACATATAAAGTTATCAATGAAAAATTTCCAAAGTGTTCTCTCCTATTTTATTGTGTGAGTAGTTCGCATTGTATGTATTAGTTCATCCTAAGCTATGGAACATCATTCGTGGTGAAGTAATTTTACCTTATTCTTGGTGACATGACAGTCCGGATGGGGTTCACCTCATCTATGGATTATCAATAACAATAAGAGGGAGGACCAATCTCTTAACATCATTAACTTGGTGGAAACACTCTCATCCATAAACTCTTGAAACGATGAGAGGGGACATATGATATAATACCATAATTTAGTGAATTCAAATTTAAAAATCTCTTAATTGTGGTTCATCTTAAAGATCATTAACTTGGTGGAATAAACTCTCCCGTTCGAGACGAACAATGTATGGACGAGATAGCTCTCGTCCATACACTCTCAAGATTATGCCATTTAATTATGGTCACTTGTTAAAACACCAGAAATATTCAAACATGCAAACAGATAATGAAAAACTCAAATATGAGATAAGACTCCATTCACGAAAATATGGCAATAAGCTTTATACAAAAGAGAAGCCCAAAAAATTAGTTCAAGTAAAAATTATGGATAGTCATCAGAGTGTTCGCAAAAAGTAATTACAACGTAAAGGGTATTGGCCACAGGAAATGACCCTACTGAGTCGGCTCAACATTAACATTCAACCTCTAGGCACCGTCCCCAACTGCAACCGTCGTCTCAGTATTGGCATTGTCCGTTTTGATAGGGAGGTCAACCGTAGTCCCTTTTCCCTCGGATGTGGTCGAGGGCTCAATATATAAAAAATCTTTTGTGAAAAGAGGGTCCCCAATATCTGGTGCCTCAAATGATGGGCGAATAGATTGGACACATCAATAAATTTGAGGATGTCCCATGTGCAAGCCGTCTTAATAATCATTTTGAGGTATTCCAAACCAAAGCCTTAAAATTCGTCTGAAGCTTTGTAGGATTCTATGGCCTCGTCCTTGTCCCTTTTGACAGAAGTGGCAAGGTTAGACTGGAACTTGGTAGATTGGTTCTGTAGGGCTTGGCGTTTCTCTTTCTGGGCTTTATCTTTATCCTTAAGCGGATTGCTATGCTCCAAATTTAAATCTTTGATGGCCTATTTGTAAGGACAAAGTTTCCAATTGAGTTTGTTGTATGGTTATTTGACCTATTCCCATAACAAAACACGTTTGAGTCATATGTCGTATTTTTATTATCACGATCCCACACAGACTATGACGTATTGAAGTTTATTGAAGACGCTGCAGCAAAGCTTCAAAGAATTTATCATGTCAATTTATGGTGCATATTTCGTCTTCAAATTTGATTGCATTTCTAGATCACTCAGGTATAAATGTGTAATTTTAATGGGACTCGAAATCAATTTTAAAATGTTTAAGGATGTTATATTATTAAAGAAATGATTTTAAAATGCTTTTAAAGTGTTTGAAATGGTTTACACCTCGTTTATTCTGAGATAAACATCATTTAAAAGTTGTGTTAAAATCAAACACACACGAATTTTTGTTCAAATTACTATGTTAGTCGTTTGAGTGACATGGGGATGTTGTTCGAGCGACAGGACCAAGTCGTTTAAGTGATCTATAGACTTAAATATTATTATTTATGGTTTTTCCCCTGGTTTTCGAAGTGTGTGCAGTCCAGAATTAACATTTCGTAACATTACGTTTATGCACAAAAGTTTTCTAAGGTTTTTAAGTCTAAACACATCCTTAGAGTTTCAAAAATCCGAGTTTTCATTACTATATGCTATTGTGATATTTTTTGGCACCAAGAAGAGTTTTTTATACATTTGAACATTAGGTTTTACTGTGAAGAAGCAAAGGAGTTCGTGTTTAACATCATAGACATTACAAGCCATATTAGTGAACACCGAGATATACGTGGACACGTGTGTATTGGATAAGCATCGTGGAAGAAGGACTTTATGTGTGATAACTGTGGAGGAGTGTTTGAATATCATAAGAGTCGTTGAGTAAGACTTATGTCTGTTCCTTGTAATTCCACATCATAGTGATTATCTGGCTTGGGCCATCCGAGGTATTTTTCTTAGTGGTTTCCTCGTACATCCGGCGCTGTGAGTATTCTTTTCTTTATTTTACTTTCTTTAATTACTAGATGAGTGTTTAAGATTAATCAAGATAAAATTTGGTGAAGTTAAAATTGGTTCACAACTTGGTGTGAAATAAAGATTGGAAAAACATTTTTTGTAAAAAGAAAATTGTTTTGTCTTCCTTAAAAACACTTTTCGCATAGAAAAAGGGGCCTACACTATTTATACTCGGTCTTGCGATCCTTCAATTTTTGTTTAAGGTCGACCTCATCTTATATGGACCTATTAATACTTAAAGCTTCTGATAGTTATCAGCTATCCACTTGGTGGATGAAGTAAAGCCACACAGAAACTGCAAAAATAAAATGATGTGAATAAGACAAAGAAAAAAATAGTACGAGATGAGACTAAAGACAAATATGAGGTAAATAACTGCGCTAAGTGGTGGAGGCCAAAGTCATAAACCTTCACAGGAGGCATCTTCCCTTAAAACTCATAATCAGCCTCTAAAGGGGTTGCAAATATGGAAACCTTTATTGTCGAGATGTTGGTAGTCAGAGAGCTCGGGTTTGCCTTCAAGTGGTCCAGATTGGTTGATCAGAAAGACTCAAATAATGAGGGTGAAGAGGCATTGGGAGAAGTCTCTAAGGGGTTGGAGTTCTGACTTGTCTGAGGGTTATAACGAGTTTCTTAAGGAACTATGGGCTCTTTCCTTTTGTGGCTAACCTAAGGTCGGGTCGACCCGCCATTCGTCGTCTTCTTTATAGGCTGCTTACTACTTTTCTTTCCCAAACCAGATAGAATACTGGGGGTCGTCATATTCTAGATTTCTTCGGAGGTGTTAAGTGGATGATCTGCAAATAAGAAAGAAAAATTATTAAAAATAATGTCAAAAGACAAGGGAAGACTTTATCAAGAGTTTAAGTAACTCACACAACTTGTCCAGGGGACAACCCTCACACCAGACTCCTCCAGATACTCAGGGACCATGCGATCCTCAAATTTGGTAAGGGCTCACTCATTTCCTTGATCCCTTAAATATTCAACCACGTCTCGTTCATCAAGGCTAAGGTCGGGGTCCAACTTCACTGTTATGGAGGGGTTGGCCCAGGCACGTGGAACTCTTGGCTCGTCCTTACTTGGGTGCGCATCGGATGGAAACTTCCAGGCCTTAGAGATTCAAAATAATCTTGGTTTCCAGTGATGATTTGATGTTTGGGCACTTAAATAATTTTTTTGTCTAGCTTCCTAACCCTTAAATGAAATTAGTCGACTTAATTGGTTAAAGACAAGATGTTGTAGTAGGTTGGGAAAAGTTCTACTCAAGGCTCGTTTGTAAATGTAGTCTTCCAGAGGGATATGTATCCGAGGATGATCCTCTACGAGTTAGGGACAAAGGGAAGGTTTAACCCCTAGAATCGATAAGATGACTCGGATGGAGGGGTAGAAAGGAAGTCTGATGTCGATCCTGAACATCTGATCATAAACGACGATTTCTCCCTCAGGACCTTGGAATAACTTCTCATCCTCATCAGGACTCTCATAGAAATATCAAGCTTAATTCCATATAAATGTCTCCAGAAAAGGAGATCAGTCTCTTTGACAGTAGAGACAAAAGATTCAATAAACGAATAGTCAATTGGTTCCTTGGCCTCAGAGTCGCATTCTCAGCATCCTCAGAGGTCGACCCCCACCTGGGAACCTCTCATGAAATTCATTTTCACTCATTGTCGAGAGAGGAACGATAGGTGGGGTGTGGCAATGCTAGGAGTCGGCTCGTCTCGATCCGATATGACGTGGATGGAAGACTCATCCTGACCAGACAATTCGACCTCACTAGAGGATGATGTATGAGATGAACCCTCAGCTTCTTCAGACTTTAGAGATTATGATTCTCTCATGGTTTCTTTGAATTCTCTACTCTCGGCTTGAGCAGAGGACGAGATGGGTATCTCAGAGGACGTGGGTAAAATGGTTTTTAAAGGCACAGAGAAAATAAGGTGACTTCGATCGACATCTACTCGATGTTGAGCCTCGTCTTCCTCCCCAATCCTATGAATCTCTATGAAGTATCTGTCCATGAGTGTGTGGGATTTCCTCGACTAAAGAATAAAGGGTTCTTAACATTCAACGAAGCTGAGGCTTAACTTGGGAAGAATAAACTCTTAAAAGGTAGAAATAAAATAAATATTGACTATTATTGACCAAGGAATCAAACTTGGAAGATGAATGGTTTTCACCAAGAATAACTGAAGAACAGAAACCAACCCCGTTGGAGAGGAAGGTCGAATTTTGATCGAAAAACCACACAGTGGATGCAAAAGTCAAGAAAGGAAGGGGAAACTCTAAAACCACCTCCTATTGCCTGCTAAAGTCCTAAACCTCATAGAATCCTATTGTTTTGGCCCTCACAAAGCCTGATATCTCGCTGAAAAATGCAGGGAGCTAGTAGAAACAAATAAATTGCGAAATATGCCTAAAATCCTAAATGAGATGAGAAACAAGATGGAGAAAGTGGAATACCTGAATGAGAAGAATGTTTGGGAAGAAAAAGAATGCAGAAAGGATCAAGAACGATAGGAATCAAAGGTGCTTGATAAGCTATAGTGGAGGTTGTAGAAAGTTTAAACCGAGAATGGTTTTGGTAAGAAAGAAAGAGAAAATTTTGGGTTCAAATATCATAAAATTATTGCACACATGTTTCGAGACGCATCATTATTTTAGGCACAAAACCCTAAGCGTACAGTTGTCATTTAGGCTTTGATCAAATGCTTCCCAATGTGAACTATGAAGTGTGTCACATTAAACCTACAGTTTACTTAACGAGTACCATGTGTCTCCTTAATAACCACCATCAACATCTTCAGCATTATTACCCCTGACCCTCCCCCTCACATAAGAGACTAAGGGCTAGGGGGTGATTTATATGACAAGTATAGCCCCATCCTAGAGTTGTATTACCTAAAACGTTCTTCTCCATCAAGAAACCTCCCCAACATTTTCTCACTCTATATTGCTTGAAGACTGAGACCAACACTCGGAAAAATCTGGCCAGTGCTCGGATCGGATATTTAAGTCAAATCTACAAGGCTCTCTCTTTAGTTTCATTTAACTCATAATGGGTGATAGCCAGTACTCGTTCTCTGTCACAACTTTCAGTCCTTCTGGGAAGCTTGTTCAGATTGAACATGCGTTAACAGCCGTTGGATCCGATCAAACATCCTTAGGGATTAAAGCCGCTAATGGTGTCGTTATTGCGACAGAAAAGAAATTACCATCTATGTTGGTTGATGAAACATCTGTGCAAAAAATTCAAATATTGACCCCAAATATTGGAGTTGTATACAGTGGCATGGGCCCTGATTCTCGCGTTTTGGTTCGGAAAAGTAGGAAGCATGCAGAACAATATCATCGTCTATACAAAGAACCAATCCCTGTTACACAACTTGTAAGGGAAACTGCTGCTGTTATGCAGGAGTTCACTCAGTCAGGTGGAGTAAGGCCTTTTGGTGTTTCGCTTTTGGTTGCTGGCTTTGATGACAAGGGTCCCCAATTATACCAGGTGGATCCCTCAGGTTCATACTTCTCCTGGAAAGCTTCGGCCATGGGAAAAAATGTGTCTAATGCAAAGACATTTCTTGAAAAAAGGTATACGGATGATATGGAACTTGATGATGAAGTTCATACGGCTATTTTGACACTCAAGGAAGGATTTAAAGGACAAATATCAGGCAAAAACATTGAAATTGGAATAATTGGCATGGATAAGAAATTTAGAGTTCTTACACCAGCTGAAATTGAAGATTACCTACAGGAAGTGGAGTAGTTTGTGTTCATTTCAGTGAAGCGATTGGAAAACTTTAATTTCCTGTTGTCACATTAAAAAAAAAAAAAACTTGAATTCTGGTGTGGGATTTAGTCTTGGGTCACTACTATTAGATCTGTTTTTCTCTTTATTTCAAGATGATATGCTAACTGAAAACTTTGTACTTCTGTTCGCTCCAAAAAAAAAAAAAAAAAAGAGTTGTATTACCTCGGTCAAAGTTTACCACAACCAATCCATTCAGAATAAGGAGTTATGACTTGACTGTCGACTCAGCTCGAGCTGACTTGCCCTCGGCCAATGGCCAATTTTAGGTAACATCAGCCTCGTACTGGATGACCAATCAACATCCATTATATAATTAATCTCATGAACTACCACCCATATCCTCGGTATCATCCGGACGATGAATACAGGATGAGATAACCCACCCAACAGGACATGTGTCATTCTATCAGTGGACCATAGTTCGACAGCTCAACCTCGAGATAGACGGATGGTCGATGATGGACAACTAGCTGAGAGCGTGGATTGGGGTACGCGTGAGAGTGTGCGCGTGGGCTGCAGATCCCACATGTACCAAAACCGTTATAACAACATCTCTCTCACACATGAGGGAATATTTGATCATCATGACCTATATGTGACAGAGAAAACTGGCACCTCCTCATTGGCTAGGAACATTCCACACATGCTTATTATATGCATGGAAGGTAAGATACACACCCATGCAATATAAATACTTATCTTCCCCATCTTTGTAAAGGAGGGATCATTGTAAACCCTAGCTAAAACTATGTCAAAATCATAGTAGAGAGAGAGAGAGGCTGAGTATTTTTTTTACAAAGGCCATTAGTGCCCATTCTTTATGGATTTCACACACACTCACATAGTGGAGTAGGCCCATATAGGTTGAACCGCTTATATTCTATGTTATCTCCCTCTTTGCCTCATCTCCTTTTATATTTTTGTACCTGTTCATACTCCATTGATACACTGGTTTGAGTTTGCATACTACATTAATTTTGTGATACCATTTATGGTATCATCATATACACTTTATTATTTCCAATTCACTCAAGTAATAATTAATTACAATTTAATAATTTCTTCTCACAATTAATAGTCATTAATTAAATACCTAAAAAAATATGGGGTATTATAATCTTCCCACCTAATAAAGGAATTCCATCCTCATAATTTGATACCTGACTTGAAGAGTTCTAGATACCTCTCTCGTATGTTATCCCCCCTCTCCACATTGACTTGTCCTTAGTTTAATGTCCTCACTCGACATGCACTAAAGCAATCACCTTGGAGCAAAATTTCTTCTCCCTTTAATCCAAAGTGGCAATTGGCTTATCCTCATAACTAACGTCTGGCTGAAGCTCTATCTGTTGACATACTAAAGGATATCTAAGGAACCTCCGTAACATCGAGACATGAAAAACATCGTGCACCTTCTGCAAATGATCTGTCAGGGATAACTGATATGTAGTTGGTCCAGTCCGATCAATAATGTATATACATAGGATTGTATATATATTTATTTATTAGACTACGAGGTTAGTGTGTGAGTGTGTGTGCATATATATATATATGTGTGTGTGTGGGGGGGGGGGGGGGGGGGGGGGGGATATGTAGTCCGGTTGTGTGGAAAATGTGATTATGATAATGTTAAAGGAGTATATATTGGGATTGAGGGTAGTTCAACATTTGGATGTGCGCGGCTCGATTGTTATGGGTAGGTTGGTTTATGAATTTTGTAAATGTGTATTGGTATACTTGGGATACATATATTAATTATGAGACTAATTCGCAAATACATTGGGTAAAACGTAATTCAGGAGGTGTGCATAGCAGGTTGAACAAAATATTAAAATACACTCAAGATGGGTTAATTATATTGACTGTATAGTGATTAACAATAAATAATTAGAGTATAGTCTTAATGATAATTTTATGTTGAGTAATGATAATATTTGTATGGTTTAAAATGAGGGGCCTTAGTTTGGTTATCGTTCACCCATTATACATATTTCTGTAAGGATGATAGTCGGTATGAATTGGGTAAATACTCCTTGTTTTGTTTTATCTATAAGGATAATTGATGATAAAAGTTAGGTAAATGTTTATGCATTGGTCTATCTGTAAGGATGATAAATGGAATGAGTTTTGGTAAATACTTGTTATTTTGTTCTATCTTTAATGATGATAGATAACATGAGTTGTCTAAACACTCTTTATTTGGTCGGTCCAAGGTTGGTTGATTACTCTAGGTCGACGTAATATAGTATATTTGATGCAATATACATATATAGGAATTTTATATTATCTTAAGGAGTCTCGTACCATTGTCTTAGACTAACAATCCGGTTAGAAATAAGTGTATCAGGGGGTCCCTTGTATCGATTTCGTTCGCGAGATATCCCACGCATAAAGTATAGTTTAGTTGGGAGTTTGGATGTATTATTCATGAGATTTTTAAGACTTACTGGTTATAGAGAATTATTTTATATGGATATTGTTATTGTATATGCTGAGTATCGGGCCAATAAATCTTAACGACCAACTAAACTAAGCAGAAGTATATCGAGGGGTTCCTTCTTTGGATTTCATTCACGAGTCGTTCCATGTGGGAATCTTAGTAAGGTTGGAGTTAGAAGATGACGAGGTAACTAAACTATTGGTTTTTACTTCATGCTGTACTTATGTGGAAATATATGGACTGGGCATGATTATTTAAGTAATGTATTAGCATATAGATGAGGTGATGTATATTTATATGAGTCCTGTCAGGTAAAGATACGGGACTTAATTGGATTGCATTTAAAATTATTATGTAATATATATTTCTTGAAAATTTTGGGCCTTAACCCAGAGCTATAAAACCTTTCCCCTATGTATTGTTATCATTATACAAGAGCAGCAGGACTAAAGAGGTCATACCTTGGTGTGATGGAAAGTTCCCCTATCCAAGCTTCGATTGGTCTCAAGTATGAGAAATGGGAGCAGGCTATCCATATATGGGTCAAGACACTCCGAAATATGCCTTTCCCAGACCCTGCAGTTAAGCGGGAGCCTTATGCATTGGGTACGACCTTTTTTTTAAGAGAAAAAAGGCTGAGCAGTCAGAGTTACAACGATTGAAGATCTTATCCACCATCTTCCTTAGAGTTGGAGTTACTATTTCATTTCAGTTGAAATTCTATTATATATTTGTATACATGTGTTTATATAAACCAAAGTGGCTCCAATTATTTACATTTCAGTGTGAGATTTTTGTATTATGGAGATTTGTTTTATAGTGGATTCAATTTTATTGGAGAGTTTTATTTAATCATCAATTTAGTTATTTTAAATTGTTGTCCATTATTATCACTATCACGTCGTGCATGGTTTTTATTTATTAGTTATTTTTATTTATCGTTGATGCTGAGAATGATATTCATAGATTAGCACGATTTATCTTCGGCATGTCATCCTGATCAACTGGACAAGGAAAAATAAGGGGTGTTACAGTTTGTATCAGAGCATCCAAGGTTTTAATGTCCTTAGGATATGTATTGTGTTCATTAGGTTTATGTGTTGCATTATTTATTATTATAACCCTATGGTTAAGATGATTTATATTCATTATTAGTGAATAATATCTTATATGAACCTTCTTGTTTTCTTTTAGATGGAAAGCACTCAATATAGTAGAAGGAAAAGTACTTTCACTAGGGCTGCAACCAGGAGAATGATTAGGATAAGAAGGCACCACATCAGGTACCACATAGAACACCAGTTAACTATGCTTCCATCATTGCCCAGGGACTCATAACATGGATGAACGCAATTGTGTAACACTTTTCACAGCCTCAATAGCCCCAGGCGTTGGTGGTTGTTCCTACAACACCATAGTTGTATACTTTGGAGATGGAGTGTAGGATTTTTTCTATGGGTAACCCACCATAATTTGCGAGGACTACGACTGTTTCGATGTCAGAAAAGTGGAAGTAAGAGGCACTGGAGGATGCTCGAGTGCATAGAGGTCCATAAATAAATGCATACTAGCTTTAAGCCATGGGAAAGGCAGTTTAGTGGTGGGAGTCTATCACCACTATTAAGGACAAAATTAGGATGGACATCGATGGGTTTTGAAACAGGTTTGAGGATAATTATTGTTCATTAGCCGTTAGAGCCACAAATAAGGGAGACTTTCTGGCTTTAGTTTAGGGGATTCACATATTGGCCAAATATGAACATCAATTCACCAATATCTCTCTGTTACACCCAACGAGGTGATCATTGAGGAGGAATAAATGGATTGCTTTATCATGGGACTGACTTAGAGGATCGGGAAGGCACTATTAGAGAATCCAACCTACACCACATATACATAGGTGGTGAATGCTGCACTTTTACACTATTAGGAGTACTCACACTTTCAGAAGTCCAAGAAGACAACTAACAAGGGGATTATATCTACGCAAGAAAAAATGGTGGAGCCAATGGAGGAAGTCACTTTCATCGCCAAGAGGGAGAATAGTCACAACGTACGGATCGAGAGGGAGACTACCATCAATGGAAGAAGAATAAATGGGAAGTATCGGGCCAAAAGCAAGGGGTTCATAATTGATTCTTCAAGGGTCATTGCCATGGTTGTGGAGAGGAGTGTCATTCAATCAAAAGCTGTTCGAAGGCCAACCTAAGGCAGTTTATTGAGCAGGGTAATATGATCCTGCCATTTCAGACGATTTTTTCATCATCATAGTTACCAACACCAAATTATGTTCTGCGAGCTTAGTCGGCACATCAGGAGCCAAGAAGAAAAAACTACCATATTAGGAGGGCAGTTATCATAGTACCTTGTGAGAACGGGTACCATATCATATGGACTAGGGTATGTACTTATTGTTTTTTTTTCGTGTGCATTTTGTTTCCCCTTATTGTATGTGTAAGGGAATGATAAGTAGAATATGTAGATGCACTTGATATGATATGTGTAGCGACTAGAGTGATTGACATAGGTGATTTTCCTCAGCATAGGTTATTTAATGATTTGTTTGCCCTGCTACTCTGTCGTAATGTGAATTATCTGTTAGGTTGGATAATATAGGCTGGTCTGCCATAACATAAGGGAGTTTTCTTTAGTAGGGTAGCGTGGGCGATTTTCCATAATATGGGTTATTTACTGATTTATTTAGCATGTTGGTCCATGCATCATGATTGAGCTATTAGGTTGTATGATACAGTTTGGTCTGCAATAACGGGAGTGACCTATTGAGTAAAAGGGCATAGTAGACTTGCCACAACATGGGTGATATGCTGATTGGAATTAACACATGTGATTGCTACACCATGGTTGAACTTTCACAACTCGAGATAGTTCTGAGAATGATGTCTTGGTTTAGGCATGTTTGCTTAGAATATTCCATAAACTATTGGGTCCAACACTCAAGTGGTAGGTTACGAGTATATACAGGAGTTTTCTTATTTGGACTATTCGTTCGACGTGTGAGTTTATACCGAGTGTTGAGATCTGGCACCAACAACCTACCGTTTATCTGTGCTTAATTATGTTATAAGATAGGACTTGGACAACTTTTAGAGTACAAAATTTAATTATTAGAAGGGAAAAATGTAACACACCGTATTTTTGGGAATTAAATAAATATTTGTTTAATTATTAATTAATGTTTATCAGATTAATTAATGAGTGGTTTATTAGGTTTAATTGGGTTGGATTATTAACCGAAATATAAAATGAGAATTTTAAATAATATGTGAATGACTTGTAAAGTAAATTAACATGAATGTAATTAATTTGATGTCTTGGATTGGTTTGGTTGGGTGGGACTCTCATGGAGTACAAAGGCTCATAATAGTATATTTAAGGATAAATTACACCAAACTCCCTCAACTATCTCGAGTTTATGGGTCACCCCCTCAATTTAAATACCCAATAAACTCACCCATAAACTATTAACTCGTTACAAATAAGTACAAAAATCGGGTTCACTCCTTTGTTTATTCGAAATGGAAAAATACCCTCATCTTAATTTAAAAACCAAAAACAAAATAAAAGAAAAATCTCACTCTCTACTTTTCTCATCACACCTGACAACCCCAAACCCCAAACCTAAAAATAAAAAAACCCATTCCTCCACCACATCGCCACCTACCCACAACCATAAGCCTAAACAACAATCCCAACACCATAGAAAACCCACCTCCACAAACCCCAACTACACAAACTGTGAGATTCGTTCAGATCTCAACCCCAATAGAGTAAAATTCAAAGATAAGAAGAAAAATTACAAGCGACAACAAATGAATTCCACTATCACCTTGAGGGCACCATCTCACTAGAATAAGATTAAGGTCTCCAACATCATAAGAAAAAAGGTTAAGAAGAGAAAGAAAGTAGCATTCTTAGTGACGGAGGAGGTGGTGGAGTGTTTACAGAGATAAGTATTCGAAGTACTTATCTTTGGGTGAGTTTCTCGAGGTTGAAGGGAGGTTCGAGGATGAAGCATTTTATGGTGAAGAAGTGGTGTTTTCTCACTAGTGGAATTGATGAATGTCGTTTTCTGATGGGAATGTTTTACTAATCTCACATTTTGTGGAAGTGGGTGTGTCGTGGAGGTGGGTTTGTTGGTTAGTGATGTTGTGTTATGTAAGTTTGTGGCGGTGGGGGTGGGGGGGGGGGGGGGGAGAGGGGTTTTGAATTTTTTTTAGGTTTTCTATTTTGGGTTGTCGGGTATTATGATAGAAAAGACACTATACCAAAAACAGGAATCTGGTACGGTTTAAAACTGTGCTAGATCAAATCTGGCACGGTTTTGAACTATGCCAGAATCATGTGTTCCAAAATGGCCATTTTATTTTCTGGCACGGTTTAAAAGTGTGCCAGATTTGACGAAACAGGAATACTTCTGGCACACATTTAAACCGTGCCAGAATTTGATATTTCTGGCACACTTTTGGCACAGTCTTGAACTGTGCTAGATTGAGCACATTTTGATAAACATTTGTCACAATTCAAAATCGTTCCAAAATTTGATACACTTTTGGCACGGTTTTGAACTATGCCAAATTTTTGGATAAAAGAAAAAAAATTAATTATTTGAAAACAAGAAAAATTCACAAATTGCAAATCTTGCACGTTGTTGATAAACTAATGTACATACAAACTTCAAAATATTACAAGTCTTTAGTAGTTGAGAGACCCAAAAAAAATTGGGCAGAGTTTCTTCTATTTTCTGGACATTCTAAAACCTGCTAATATAAAACCTATGAAAATTTCAAAATATAACAATAAACTTACAAAAGCCCTCATGGCCACAAAACATAACAATAAACTTACAAAATCCCGCACGACCAGAACACAAAAATAGAATCATGAATAAACCCCTTGTCGTAAACCAGTGAGTTCTCCCTGTGTTCCATGTGAATAAATGCTAACGACAAAATGTTATCCTGCAAAAAAAAAATAGGTTACAAAAAAGATACGATATTAGTAACTAAGTAATTTATAAAAAAAGCTTACTCAAGCTAAAAAATTACTTATAGGAGTTGTAATTATTATTATATTCTAAAATAGAAAATCTTATGTAAGTTATGACTACCTGATCAGTTCCATAGCGTTACATTGGTCTCGTCTGAGGTGTTAGTAATTCTTACGGGATCGTTTGGGGGCAATTTTGGGGTTTCATCCTTCAACGACTTGTTTCCAAGACTAATCCAGATATTATCAAATTATTGTCATATTCTCAAACTGGGAGACCCACGACTAGCTATCAGTTCGTACAAGTTACATTGGTTCTATGTTAGGTGTTCGTGCCTCTTACGGGGCCGTTTGGGGGCTGGTTTGGGTTTCACCCTCAAATGGATTATTTTCAAGTCTAGTCTACATATTTTGAAATTATCATCATATTCTTAAACCGGGAGACCCGCGACTACGCCGTCAGTTCTTATAAGTTACATTGGTCCCGTGCGAGGTGTTAGTGCCTCAAACGGGGCCGTTTGGGGGCTGGTTTGGGTTTTCACCCTTTAAGGGATTATTTTTAAGATTAATCGATATATTTTAAAATTATCGTCATATTCTCAAACCGAGAGGCCCGTGACTACGCTGTTAGTTCGTACAAGTTACATTGGTCCCGCACGAGGTGTTCGTGCCTCTTACGGGACCGGTTTGGGTTTTCACCCTTTAAGGGTTTATTTTTAAGCTTAATCGATATATTTTGAAATTATCGTCATATTCTCAAACCGAGAGGCCCGTGACTATGATGTCTGTTTGTATAAGTTACATTGGTCCCGTGCGAGGTATCCGTGCCTCTTACGGGACCGTTTGTGGGTTGGTTTAGGTTTTCACTCTCAAACGGCTTATTTTTAGCCTAATCAGCATATTTTGAAGTTATTGTCATATTCTCAAATGGGGAGACCCACGACTACGCAGTCAGTTCATAAGAGTTACATTGGTCTCGTACGAGGTCTTTGTGCCTCTTATGGGGCCATTTGGGGGCTAGTTTGGGTTTTCACCCTTTAAGGGCTTGTTTTTAAGCTTAATCGATATATTTGGAAATTATCATCAGATTCTCAAATCGAGAGGCCCGTGGCTACGCTGTCAGTTCGTACAAGTTACATTGGTCCTGTACGAGGTGTTCGTACCTCTTACGGGGCCGTTTGGGGACTGGTTTGGGGTTTCACCCTCAAACGGCATGTTTTTAAGCCTAATTTACATATGTTGAAATTATAATCATATTCTCAAACTGGGAGACTCGTGACTATGCAGTTAGTTCGTACAAATTACATTGGTCTCGTGTAAGGTGTTCGTGCCTCTTACCGGGCCATTTGGGGTCTGGGGTTTTCACCCTCAAACGGCTTGTTTTCAAGACAAATCTACATATTTTGAAATTATCGTCATATTCTCAAATCGGGAGACCGGTGACTACGCGGTCTATTTGTATAAGTTACATTGGTCCCGTGCGAGGTGTTCGTGCCTCGTACGGGGTCGTTTGGGGGCTGGTTTGGGTTTTCACCCTTTAAGGGATTTTTTAAGCTTAGTCGATATATTTTAAAATTATTGTCATATTCTCAAACCGAGAGGCCCGTGACTACACTATCAGTTAGTACAAGTTACATTGGTCCCGCGCGAGGTATTCGTGCCTCTTACGGGAATGTTTTTGGTTTTCACCCTTTAAGGGCTTGTTTTTAAGCTTAATCAATATATTTTGAAATCATCATCCTATTCTCAAACCGAGAGGCCCATGACTACGCTGTCTGTTCGTACAAGTTACATTGGTCCCGTGCGAGGTGTTCGTCCCACTTATGGGACCGTTTGGGGGCTGGTTTGGGTTTTCACCCTTTAAGGGCCTATTTTTAAGCTTAATCGATATATTTTGAAATTATCATCATATTCCAAAACTGAGAGGCCCGTGACTGCACGGTCTGTTTGTACAAGTTACATTGGTCCCGTGAGAGGTGTAACTGCACGGTCTGGGTTTGTACAAGTTACGTTGGTTTGGGTTTGGGTTTGGGTTTGGGTTTGTACAAGGCACGGTCTGGTTTGGGTTTGTACAAGTTACGTTGGTTTGGGGGCTGGTTTGGGTTTTCACCCTTTAAGGGATTTTTTTAAGCTTAATCGATATATTTTAAAATTATCATTATATTCTCAAACCGAGAGGCCCGTGACTACGCTGTTAGTTCGTACAAGTTACATTGGTCGCGCACGAGGTGTTCGTGCCTCTTATGAGACCGGTTTGGGCTTTCACCCTTTAAGGGCTTATTTTTAAGCTTAATCGATATATTTTGAAATTATCATCATATTCCAAAACTGAGAGGCCCGTGACTGCACGGTCTGTTTGTACAAGTTACATTGGTCCCATGCGAGGTGTCCGTGCCTCTTACGGGGCCGTTTGTGGAATGGTTTGGGTTTTCACACTCAAACGGCTTATATTTTAGTCTAATCTGCATATTTTCAAATTATTGTCATATTCTCAAATGGAGTAGTTCATAAGAGTTACATTGGTCCCGTTAGAGGTGTTCGTGCCTCTTATGGGGCCATTTGGGGGCTAGTTTGGATTTTCACCCTTTAAGGGCTAGTTTTGAAACTTAATCGATATATTTTGCAATTATCATCAGATTCTCAAATCGAGAGGCCAGTGACTACGGTGTCAGTTCGTACAAGTTAGATTGGTCCCGTGCGAGGTGTTCGTACCTCTTACGTGGCCGTTTGGGGACTGGTTTGGGTTTTCACCCTCAAACGACATGTTTTTAAGTCTAATATATATATGTTGAAATTATAATCATATTCTCAAACTGGGAGACTCGTGACTATGCGATTAGTTCGTACAAGTTACATTGGTCCCGTGCAAGGTGTCCGTGCCTCTTAAAGGGTCGTTTGGGGGCTGGTTTGGGTTTTCACCCTCAAACGACTTGTTTTCAAGACAAATCTACATATTTTGAAATTATCATCATATGCTCAAACTAGGAGACCCGCGACTATGCGGTCTGTTCGTACAAGTTACATTGGTCCCGTGCGAGGTGTTCGTGCCTCGTATGGGGTCGTTTGGGGGTTGGTTTGGGGTTTCACCCTTTAAGGGATTGTTTTTAAGCTTAATCGATATATCTTATAATTATTGTCATATTCTCAAACCGAGAGGCCCGTGACTACACTGTCAGTTCGTACAAGTTACATTGGTCCCGTGCGAGGTGTTCGTTCCTGTTACAGGACCGTTTTGGATTTTGACCCTCTAAGGGATTGTTTTTAAGTTTAATCGATATATTTTTAACTTATCATCATATTTTCAAATCGAGAGGCCTGTGACTACGCTGCCAGTTCGTACTAGTTACATTGGTCCCATGCGAGGTGTTCGTGCCTCTTACGGGACCGTTTTGGGGCTGGTTTGGGTTTTCACCCTCTAAAGACAAGTTTTTGAGCTTAATCGGCATGTGACTACGCTGTCAGTTTGTACAAGTTACATTTGTCCTATGCGAGGGGTTCGTGCCTCTTACGGGAACATTTGGGGGATGGTTTGGGTGTTCACCCTCGAACGACTTGTTTTTAAGCCTAATCTACATATTTTGAAATTATCATCATATTCTTAAATCGAGAGACCCACGACTACACGGTCAGTTATACAAGTTACAATGGTCCCGTGCGAGGTGTTCGTGCCTCTTACGGGGCCGTGTGGGGGCTAGTTTGGGTTTTCACCCTTTAAGGGCTAGTTTTTAAGGTTAATCGATATCTTTTGAAATTATCGACATATTCTCAAACCGAGAGGCCCATGACTTCGCTGTCAGTTCGTACAAGTTACATTGGTCACGTGCGAGGAGTTCATTCCTCTTACGGGACCATTTGAGGGCTGGTTTGGGTTTTCAGCCTCAAACGGTATTTATTTATGGTTAACCTACATATTTTGAAATTATCTTCATATTCTCATATTGGGAGACCCGCGACTATGCAGTCAGTTCATAAGAGTTACATTGGTCCCGTGCGAGGTGTCCGTGCCTCTTACGGGGCCGTTTGGGGGCTGTTTTGGGTTTTCACCCTCAAACAACTTGTTTTCAAGCCTAATCTACATATTTTGAACTTATCATCATATTCTCAAGCCGGGAGACCCACGACTACATGACCAGTTTGTACAAGTTACGTTGGTCCCGCGCGAGGTGTTCGCGCCTCATACGGGGTCGTTTGGGGGCTAGTTTAGGTTTTCACCCTTTAAGGGATTGTTTTTAAGCTTAATCGATATATTTTGTAATTATCATCATATTCTCAAACCGAGAGGCTCGTGACTACGCTGTCAGTTCGTACAAGTTACATTGGTCCCGTCCTAGGTGTTCGTGCCTCTTACGAGGCCGTTTGGGGGCTCACCCTCAAATGACTTATTTTCAAGCCTAATGTAAATATTTTGAAATTATCATCATATTCTCAAACCGGGAAACCCACGACTACAAGACCGGTTTGTACAAGTTACATTGGTCCCGTGCGAGGTGTTTGTGCCTTTTACGAGGCCGTTTGGGGGATGGTTTGTGTTTTCACCCTTTAAGGGCTTATTTTTAAGCTTAATCGATATATTTTTAACTTATCATCATATTTTCAAACTGAGAGGCCCGTGACTACGCTGTCAGTTCGTACTAGTTACATTGGTCCCGTGTGAGGTGTTCGTGCCTCTTACGGGGCCATTTGGTGGCAGGTTTGGGTTTTCACCTTCAAACGACTTATTTTTTAGAGGAATCTGCATATTTTGAAATTATCATCATATTCTTAAATGCGGAGACCCGCGAATACGCAGTCAATTCATACAAGTTACATTGGTCCCGTGCAAGGTGTTCGTGCCTTGTAGGGCCCATTAGGGGGCTGGTCTGTCTTTTCACTCTAAAACGACTAGATTACCAGGCTAATCTACATATTTTTGAAATTATCGTCAGATTATCAAATCGAGAGACCCGCGACTATGTGATCTGTTCGTACAAGTTACTTTGGTCTGTACGAGGTGTTCGTGCCTCTTATGGGGCCGTTTGGGGGCTGGTTTGGATTTTCACCCTTTAAGGGCTTGTTTTTAAGCTTAATTGATATATTTCAAAATTATCGTCAGATTCTCAAATCGAGAGCCCCATGACTACGCTGTCAGTTCATACAAGTTACATTGGTCCGGTGCGAGGTGTTCGTGCCTCTTACGGGGCCGTTTGGGGGCTGGTTTGGGTTTTCACCCTCAAATGGCATGTTTTTGTGCCTAAATACATATGTTGAAATTATAATCATATTCTCAAACTGGGAGACCTGTGATTACGCAGTCAGTTCGTACAAGTTACATTGGTCCAGTGTGAGGTGTTTGCGCCTCTTATGGGGCCGTTTGTGGGCTAGTATGGGTTTTCACCCTTTAAGGGCTAATTTTTTAGCTTAATCGATATATTTTGAAATTATCATCATATTCTTAAACTGAGAGGCCCGTGAATACACTGTCAGTTCGTACAAGTTACACTGGTCCCGTGCGAGGTGTTCATGCCTCTTACGGGGCTGTTTGGGGGCTAGTTTGGGTTTCACCCTCAAACGACTTGTTTTTAGGCTTAATCTACATATTTTGAAATTATCATTATATTCTCAAATCGGGAGACCTGCGACTACGCGGTCGCTTAGTACAGGTCACATTGGTCCCGTGCGAGGTGTTCGTGATTTACGAGGCTGGTTTGGGTTTTCACCCTTTAACGACTTATTTTTAAGCTTAATCGATATATTTTGAAAATATCGTCATATTCTCAAACCGAAAGGCCAATGACTACGCTGTCAGTCCCAACGAGTTATATTGGTCACGTGTGAGGTGTTAGTGCTTCTTACGGGATCATTTGGGGGCTGGTTTGGATTTTCACCCTTCAACGGCTTATTTCTAAGCCTAATCCAGATATTATCACATATCGTCATATTTTGAAACTGGGAGACCCATGACTACGCTGTCAGTTCGTACAATTTACATTTGTCCCATGTGAGGTGTTCGTGCCTCTTACGGGGCCGTTTGGGGCCTAGTGTGGGTTTCACTCTCAAACGGATTTTTTTCAAGCCTAATCTATATATTTTGAAATTATCATCATATTCTCAAACCGAGAGACTCGTGACTACACGGCAAGTTCGAACAAGTTACATTGGTCCCGTACGAGTTGTTCGTGCCTCACACGGGGCCGTTTGGGGGCTACTTTAGGTTTTCACCCTTTAAGAGCTTGGTGTTTAGCTTAATCAATTTATTTTGAAATTATCGTCTTATTTTCAAACCGAGAGGTCCGTTACTAAACTGTCAGTTCGTAAAAGTTAAATTGGTCCCGTGCGAGGTGTTCGTGCCTCGTACGGGACCGTTTGGGGGATGGTTTGGGTTTTCACCCTTTAAGTACTAGTTTTTAAGCTTAATCGATATATTTTGAAATTATCATCATATTCCCAAACCGAGAGGCCCATAACTATACTGTCAGTTCGTACAAGTTACATTGGTCCTGTGCGAGGTGTTCATGCCTCTTACGGGGCCGTTTGGGGGCTGGTTTGCATTTTCACCCTCAAACGACTTATTTTTATGCTTAACCTACATATTTTGAAATTATCATCATATTCTCAGACTGGGAGACCCGCGACTACGTAGTCAGTTTGTAAAAGTTACATTGGTCCCGTGCGAGGTGTCCGTGCCTGTTATGGGGCTGTTTGGGGGCTAGTTTGGGTTTTCACCCTCAAAAGACTTGTTTTCAAGCCTAATTTACATATTTTGAAATTACCATCATATTCTCAAACTGGGAGACCCACGACTACACGGCCAGTTTGTATAAGTTATATGGGTCCTGTGCGTGGTGTTCGTGCCTCATACGAGGCCGTTTGGGGACTGGTTTAGTTTTTCACCCATTAAGGGCTTGTTTTTAAGCTT
Organism: Sambucus nigra; assembly: GCA_949130495.1. Classification (NCBI taxonomy): domain Eukaryota; kingdom Viridiplantae; phylum Streptophyta; class Magnoliopsida; order Dipsacales; family Adoxaceae; genus Sambucus; species Sambucus nigra. The sequence continues at coordinate 380,731,109 of OX422218.1, read as the reverse complement.
AATCGATATATTTTGAAATTATCATCATATTCTCAAACCGAGAGGCCCATGACTACGCTGTCAGTTCGTACAAGTTGCATTGGTCCCGTGCGAGGTGTTCATGCCTCTTACGGGGCCATTTGGGTTTTCACCCTCAAACGACTTATTTTTAAGCTTAACCTACATATTTTGAAATTATCGTCATATTATTAAACTAGGAGACCCGCGACTACGCGGTCAGTTCGTACAAGTTACATTGGTCCAGTGCGAGGTGTTCGTGCCTCTTAAGGGGCCGTTTGGGGGCTTACCCTCAAATGACTTGTTTTCAAGCCTAATGTAAATATTTTGAAATTATCATCATACCCTAAAATTGGGAGACCCACAACTACAAGACCAGTTTGTACAAGTTACATTGGTCCCGTGCGAGGTGTTCGTGCCTCATACGGGGCAGTTTGGGGCATGGTTTAGGTTTTCACCCTTTAAGGTATTATTTTTAAGCTTAATCGATATATTTTGAAATTATCATCATATTCTCAAACCGAGAGGCTCGTGACTACGCTATCAGTTCGTACAAGTTACATTGGTCCCGTGCGAGGTGTTCGTGCCTCTTACGGGGCCGTTTGGGGGATGGTTTGGGTTTTCACCCTTTAAGGGCTTGTTTTTAAGCTTAATCGATATATTTTTAAATTATCATCATATTTTCAACCGAGAGGCCCGTGACTATGCTGTCTGTTCCTACAAGTTACATTGGTCCCGTGCGAGGTGTTCGTACCCCTTACGGGGCCATTTGGGGGATGATTGGGTATTCACCTTTTAAGGGCTTGTTTTTAAGCTTAATCGCTATATTTTTAAATTATCGTCATATTTTCAAATCGAGAGGCCCGTGACTACGCTGTCAGTTCGTACTAGTTACATTGGTCCCGTTCGAGGTGTTCGTTCCTTTTACGGGGCCGTTTGGGGGTTGGTTTGGGTTTTCACCCTCAAACGGCTTATTTTTTAGCCTAATCTACGTATTTTGAAATTATCGTCATATTTTTAAATAGGGAGACCCATGACTACGCAGTCAGTTCGTACAAGTTACATTGGTCCCGTGCGAGGTGATCGTGCCTCGTAGGGGGCCGTTTGGGGGCTGGTCTGGCTTTTCACTCTGAAACGACTAGTTTTCAAGGCTAATATACATATTTTTGAAATTATCATCATATTCCTAAATCGGGAGACCCGCGACTATGCTATTAGTTTGTATAAGTTACATTGGTCCCATGCGAGGTGTTCGTGCCTCATACGGGACCGTTTGGGGGCTGGTTTGGATTTTCATCCTCTAAGGTATTATTTTTAATCTTAATTGATATATTTTAAAATTTTCGTCATATTCTCAAATCGAGAGGCCCGTGACTATGCTGTTAGTTCGTATAAGTTACATTGGTCCCGAACGAGGTGTTCGTACCTCTTACGGGACCAGTTTGGATTTTCATCCTCGAAGGGTTTGATTTTAAGCTTAATAGATTTTTTTGCAATTATCGTCATATTCTCAAACAGAGAGGCTCGTGACTATGCTGTCTGTTTTTTCAAGTTCCATTGGTCCCATGCGAGTTGTCCGGGCCTCTAACGGGGCCGTTTGTGGGCTGGTTTGGGTTTTCACCAATAAACGACTTATTTTTAGCCTAATCTGCATATTTTGAAATTACTGTCATATTTTCAAACTAGGAGACCCGCGACTACGTAGTCAGTTCATAAGAGTTACATTGGTCCTGTGCGAGGTATTCGTGCCTCATATGGGGCCATTTGGGAGCTAGTTTGGGTTTTCACCTTTTAATGCCTTATTTTTGAGCTTAATCGATATATTTTGAAATTATCGTCATATTCTCAAATCGGGAGACCCGTGACTACGCACTCTATTAGTACAAGTTACATTGGTCCCGTGCGAGGTGTTCGTGCCTCGTACGGGGTCATTTGGGGGATGGTTTGGATTTTCACGCTTTAAGGGATTGTTTTTAAGCTTAATCGATATATTTTAAAATTATCACCAAATTCATAAACCGATAGGCCCATGACTACACTGCTAGTTCGTACAAGTTACATTGGTTCCGTGCGAGGTGTTCGTTCCTCTTACTAGACTGTATTGGATTTTCACCCTTTAAGGGCTTATTTTTAAGCTTAATCGATATATTTTGAAATTATCATCCTATTCTCAAACCAAGAGGCCCGTGACTACGCTGTCTGTTTGTAAAAGTTAGGTTGGTCCTGCGCTAGGTGTTCGTGCCTCTTAAGAGGATATTTGGGGGCTGGTTTGGGTTTTCACCCTTTAAGGGCCTATTTTGAAGCTTAATCGGCCTGTGACTACGCTGTAAGTTCGTAAAAGTTACATTTGTCCTATTCGAGGGGTTCGTGCCTCTTACGGGGTCATTTGGGGGCTGGTTTGGGTTTTCACCCTCAAACGACTTATTTTTAAGCGTAATCTACATATTTTGAAATTATCATCATATTCTCAAATCGGGAGACCCGCGACTACACGGTCTGTTGTACAAGTTACGTGTGTCCCGTGCGAGGTGTTCGTGCCTCTTACGGGGCCGTTTGGGGGCTACTTTGGGTTTTCACCCTTCAAGTGCTAGTTTTTAAGCTTAATCGATATATTTTGAAATTATCATCATATTCTCAAACTGAGAGGCCCATGACTACGCTGATAGTTCGTACAAGTTACATTGGTCCCGTGCGAGGTGTTCATGCCTCTTACGGGGCCATTCGGGGGCTGTTTTGGGTTTCATCCTCAGACGGCTTATTTTTAAGCTTGACCTACATATTTGAAATTATCGTCATATTCTCAAATTAGGAGACCCGCGACTACGTGGTCAGTTCGTACAAGTTACATCGGTCCCGTGCGAGGTGTCCGTGCCTCTTAAGGGCCGTTTGGGGGCTCACCCTCAAATGACTTATTTTCAAGCCTAATGTAAATATTTTGAAATTATCATCATATTCTGAAACCGGGAGACCCACAACTACTAGACCATTTTGTACAAGTTACAATGGTCCCGTGCGAGGTGTTCGTGCCTCATACGGGGCCATTGGGGCATGGTTTAGGTTTTCACCCTTTAACGTATTATTTTTAAGCTTAATCGATATATTTTGAAATTATCATCATATTCTCAAACCGAGAGGCTCGTGACTACACTGTCAGTTCGTACAAGTTACATTGGTCCCGTGCGAGGTGTTCGTGCCTCTTATGGGGCCGTTTGGGGGATGGTTTGGATTTTCACCCTTTAAGGGATTGTTTTTAAGCTTAATCGATATATTTTTAAATTATCATCATATTTTCAATCGAGAGGCCCGTGACTATGCTGTCTGTTCGTACAAGTTACATTGGTCCCGTGCGAGGTGTTCGTACCCCTTACGGGGCCATTTGGGGGATGGTTTGGGTATTCATCTTTTAAGGGTTTGTTTTTAAGCTTAATCGATATATTTTTAAATTCTCATCATATTTTCAAATCGAGAGGCCCGTGACTACACTGTCAGTTCGTACTAGTTACATTGGTCCCGTGCGAGGTGTTCGTGCCTTTTACGGGGCCGTTTACAGGCTGGTTTGGGTTTTCACCCTCAAACAGCTTATTTTTTAGCCTAATCTACGTATTTTAAAACTATCGTCATATTCTTAAATGGGGAGACCCGTGACTACGCAGTCAGTTCGTACAAGTTATATTGGTCCCATGCGAGGTGATCGTGCCTCGTAGGGGGCCGTTTGGGGGCTGGTCTGGTTTTTCACTCTGAAACGGCTAGTTTTCAAGGCTAATCTACATATTTTTGAAATTATCATCATATTCTCAAATCGGGAGACCCGCGACTATGCAGTCAGTTTGTATAAGTTACATTAGTCCCATGCGAGGTGTTCGTGCCTCATACGGGGTCGTTTGGGGGATGGTTTGGGTTTTCATCCTTTAAGGTATTATGTTTAAGCTTAATCGATATATTTTAAAATTATCGTCATATTCTCAAACCAAGAGTCCCGTGACTATGCTGTTAGTTCGTACAAGTTACATTGGTCCCGAACGAGGTGTTCGTATCTCTTACGGGACCAGTTTGGGTTTTCATCCTCGAAGGGCTTATTTTTAAGCTTAATAGATATACTTTGAAATTATCGTCATATTCTCAAACAGAGAGGCTCGTGACTATGCTGTCTGTTTGTTCAAGTTCCATTGGTCCCGTGCGAGGTGTTCGGGCCTCTAACGGGGCCGTTTGTGGGTTGGTTTGGGTTTTCACCAATAAACGACTTATGTTTTAGCCTAATCTGCATATTTTGAAATTATTGTCATATTATCAAACGAGAAGACCCGCGACTACGTAGTCAGTTCATAAGAGTTACATTGGTCCTGTGCGAGGTATTCGTGCCTCATATGGGGCCATTTGGGGGCTAGTTTGGGTTTTCACCTTTTAAGGACTTATTTTTGAGCTTAATTGATATATTTTGAAATGATCATTAGATTCTCAAATCGAGTGGCCCACGACTATGCTAGCAGTTCATAAAAGTTACATTGATCTCGTGCGAGGTGTTCGTGCCTCGTACGAGGCCGTTTGTGGACTAGTATGGGTTTTCACCCTCAAACGACATGTTTTTAGGCCTAATCTACATATGTTGAAATTATAATCATATTCTTAAACTGGGAGACCCGTGACTACGCGGTTAGTTCGTACAAGTTACATTGGTCCCGTGCAAGGTGTCCGTGCCTCTTATCGGGTCGTTTGGGGGCTAGTTTGGGTTTTCACCGCCAAACGGCTTGTTTTCAAGACAAATCTACATATTTTGAAATTATTGTCATATTCTCAAACCGGGAGACCCGTGACTACGTAGTATATTAGTACAAGTTACATTGGTCCCGTGCGAGGTGTTCGTGGCTCGTACGGGGTCACTTGGGGGCTGGTTTGGGTTTTCACCCTTTAAAGGATTATTTTTAAGCTTAATCGATATATTTTTAAATTATCGTCAAATTCCTAAATCGAGAGGCCCATGACTATACTGTTAGTTCGTACAGATTACATTGGTCCCGTGCGAGGTGTTCGTTCCTCTTACCGGATTGTTTTGGATTTTCACCCTTAAGGGCTTGTTTTTAAGCTTAATCGATATATTTTGAAATTATCATCCTATTCTCAAACCAAGAGGCCCGTGACTACGCTGTCTGTTCGTACAAGTTACATTGGTCCCGTGCTAGGTGTTCGTGTCTCTTACGAGGCCGTTTGGGTTTTCAGCCTATAAGGGCCTATTTTGAATCTTAATCGGCCTGTGACTATGTAGTAAGTTCGTAAAAGTTACATTTGTCCTGTGCGAGGGGTTCGTGCCTCTTACAGGGTCATTTGGGGGCTGGTTTGGGTTTTCACCCTCAAACGACTTATTTTTAAGTGTAATCTATATATTTTGAAATTATCATCATATTCTCAAATCGAGAGGCCCGCGACTACACGGTCAGTTGTATAAGTTACGTTGGTCCCGTGCGAGCTGTTCGTGCCTCTTACGAGGCCGTTTGGGTGATAGTTTGGGTTTTCACCCTTTAAGGGCTAGTTTTTAAGCTTAATCGATATATTTTGAAATTATCGTCATATTTTCAAATCGAGAGGCCCATGACTACGCTGACAGTTCGTACAAGTTACATTGGTCCCGTGCGAGGTGTTCGTGCCTCTTACGGGGCCATTTGGGGGCTGTTTTAGTTTTCATCCTCAGACGGCTTACTTTTAAGCTTGACCTACATATTTGAAATTATCGTCATATTCTCAAATTAGGAGACCCGCGACTACGCGGTCAGTTCGTACAAGTTACATTGGTCCCGTGCGAGGTGTCCGTGCCTCTTAAGGGCCGTTTGGGGGCTCACCCTCAAATGACATATTTTCAAGCCTAATGTAAATATTTTGAAATTATCATCATTTTCTGAAATTGGGAGACCCACAACTACAAGACCATTTTGTACAAGTTACAGTGGTCCCGTGCGAGGTGTTCGTGCCTCATACGGGGCCATTTGGGGCATGGTTTAGGTTTTCACCCTTTAAGGTATTATTTTTAAGCTTAATCGATATATTTTGAAATTATCATCATATTCTCAAACCAAGAGGCTCATGACTACGCTGTCAGTTCGTACAAGTTACATTGGTCCCGTGCGAGGTGTTCATGCCTCTTATGGGGCCGTTTGGGGGATGGTTTGGATTCTCACCCTTTAAGGGTTTGTTTTTAAGCTTAATCGATATATTTTTAAATTATCATCATATTTTCAATCGAGAGGCCCGTGACTATGCTGTCTGTTCGTACAAGTTACATTGGTCCTATGCGAGGTGTTCGTACCCCTTACGGGGCATTTTGGGTGATGGTTTGGGTATTCACCTTTTAAGGGTTTGTTTTTAAGCTTAATCGATATATTTTTAAATTATCGTCATATTTTCAAATCGAGAGGCCCGTGACTACGCTGTCAGTTCGTACTAGTTATATTGGTCCCGTGCAAGGTGTTCGTGCCTTTTACCGGGCCGTTTGCGGGCTGGTTTGGATTTTCACCCTCAAACGGCTTATTTTTTAGCCTAATCTACGTATTTTAAAATTATTGTCATATTCTTAAATGGGGAGACCCGTGACTACGCAGTCAGTTCGTACAAGTTATATTGGTCCCATGCGAGGTGATCGTGCCTCGTAGGGGGCCGTTTGGAATGGCTTGTTTTCAAGGCTAATCTACATATTTTTGAAATTATCATCATATTCTCAAATCGGGAGACCCACGACTATGCAGTCAGTTTGTATAAGTTACATTGGTCCCATGCGAGGTGTTTGTGCCTCATACGGGGCCGTTTGGGGGATGGTTTGGGTTTTCATCCTTTAAGGTATTATGTTTAAGCTTAATCGATATATTTTAAAATTATCGTCATATTCTCAAACCGAGAGTCCCGTGACTATGCTGTTAGTTCGTACAAGTTACATTGGTCCCGAACGAGGTGTTCGTATCTCTTACGGGACCAGTTTGGGTTTTCATCCTCGAAGGGCTTATTTTTAAGCTTAATAAATATACTTTGAAATTATCGTCATATTCTCAAATAGAGAGGCTCGTGACTATGCTGTCTGTTTGTTCAAGTTCCATTGGTCCCGTACGAGGTGTTCGGGCCTCTAACGAGGCCGTTTGTGGGCTGGTTTGGGTTTTCACCAATAAACGACTTATGTTTTAGCCTAATCTGCATATTTTGAAATTATTGTCATATTATCAAACGAGAAGACCCGCGACTACGTAGTCAGTTCATAAGAGTTACATTGGTCCTGTGCGAGGTATTCGTGCCTCATATGGGGCCATTTGGGGGCTAGTTTGGGTTTTTCACCTTTTAAGAACTTATTTTTGAGCTTAATCGATATATTTTGAAATGATCATTAGATTCTCAAATCGAGTGGCCCGCGACTACGCTAGCAGTTCATAAACGTTACATTGATCCCGTGCGAGGTGTTCATGCCTCGTACGGGGCCGTTTGTGGACTGGTTTGGGTTTTCACCCTCAATCGACATGTTTTTAGGCCTAATCTACATATGTTGAAATTATAATCATATTCTTAAACTGGGAGACCCGTGACTACGCGGTTAGTTCGTACAAGTTACATTGGTCCCGTGCAAGGTGTCCGTGCCTCTTATCGGGTCGTTTGGGGGCTAGTTTGGGTTTTCACCGCCAAACGGCTTGTTTTGAAGACAAATCTACATATTTTGAAATTATTGTCATATTCTCAAACCGGGAGACCCATGACTACGTAGTCTATTAGTACAAGTTACATTGGTCCCGTGCGAGGTGTTCGTGGCTCGTACGGGGTCATTTGGGGGCTGGTTTGGGTTTTCACCCTTTAAAGGATTATTTTTAAGCTTAATCGATATATTTTTAAATTATCGTCAAATTCCTAAATCGAGAGGCCCATGACTACACTGTTAGTTCGTACAAGTTACATTGGTCCCGTGCGAGGTGTTCGTTCCTCTTACCGGACTGTTTTGGATTTTCACCCTTTAAGGGCTTGTTTTTAAGCTTAATCGATATATTTTGAAATTATCACCCTATTCTCAAACCAAGAGGCCCGTGACTACGCTGTCTTTTCGTACAAGTTACATTGGTCCCGTGCTAGGTGTTCGTGCCTCTTACGAGGCCGTTTGGGTTTTCAGCCTATAAGGGCCTATTTTGAAGCTTAATCGGCCTGTGACTACGCTGTAAGTTCGTAAAAGTTACATTTGTCCTGTGCGAGGGGTTCGTGCCTCTTACATGGTCATTTGGGGGCTGGTTTGGGTTTTCAACCTCAAACGACTTATTTTTAAGCGTAATCTATATATTTTGAAATTATCATCATATTCTCAAATCGAGAGGCCCGCGACTACACGGTCAGTTGTACAAGTTACGTTGGTCCCGTGCGAGCAGTTTGTGCCTCTTACGGGGCCGTTTGGGGGCTAGTTTGGGTTTTCACCCTTTAAGGGCTAGTTTTTAAGCTTAATCGATATATTTTGAAATTATCGTCATATTTTCAAATCGAGAGGCCCATGACTACGCTGACAGTTCGTACAAGTTACATTGGTCCCGTGCGAGGTGTTCATGCCTCTTACGGGGCCATTTGGGGCTGGTTTGGGTTTTCACCCTCAAACAGCTTATTTTTAAGCTTAACCTACATATTTTTAAATTATCATCATATTCTCATATTGGGAGACCCGCGACTACGCGGTCAGTTCGTACAAGTTACATTGGTCCCGTGCGAGGTGTCCGTGCCTCTTAAGGGTTCGTTTGGGGGCTCACCCTCAAATGACTTATTTTCAAGCCTAATGTAAATATTTTGAAATTATCATCATATTCTCAAACTAGGAGACCCATGACTACAAGACCAGTTTGTACAAGTTACATTGGTCCTGTGCGTGCGAGGTGTTCGTGCCTCATATGGGGCTATTTGGGGCATGGTTTAGGTTTTCACCCTTTAAGGTATTATTTTTAAGTTTAATCGATATATTTTGAAATTATCATCATATTGTCAAACCGAGAGGCTCGTGACTACGCTGTCAGTTCGTACAAGTTACATTGGTCCCGTGCGAGGTGTTCGTGCCTCTTACGGGGCCGTTTGGAGGATGGTTTGGGTTTTCATCCTTTAAGGTATTATGTTTAAGCTTAATCGATACATTTTAAAATTATCGTCATATTCTCAAACCGAGAGTCCCGTGACTATGCTGTTAGTTCGTACAAGTTACATTGGTTCCGAACGAGGTGTTCGTACCCTTATGGGGCCATTTGGGGGATGGTTTGGGTATTCACCTTTTAAGGCTTGTTTTTAAGCTTAATCGATATATTTTTAAATTATCATCTTATTTTCAACCGAGAGGCCCGTGACTATGCTGTCTGTTCGTACAAGTTACATTGGTCCCGTGCGAGGTGTTCGTACCCCTTACGGGGCCATTTGGGGGATGGTTGGGTACTCACCTTTTAAGGGCTTGTTTTTAAGCTTAATCGATATATTTTTAAATTATCGTCATATTTTCAAATCGAGAGGCCCGTGACTACGCTGTCAGTTCGTACTAGTTACATTGGTCCCGTTCGAGGTGTTCGTGCCTTTTACGGGGCCGTTGGGGGGCTGGTTTGGGTTTTCACCCTCAAACGGCTTATTTTTTAGCCTAATCTACGTATTTTGAAATTATCGTCATATTTTTAAATAGGGAGACCCGCGACTACGCAGTCAGTTCGTACAAGTTACATTGGTCCCATGCGAGGTGATCGTGCCTCGTAGGGGGCCGTTTGGGGGCTGGTCTGGCTTTTCACTTTGAAACGACTAGTTTTCAAGGCTAATATACATATTTTTGAAATTATCATCATATTCCTAATTCGGGAGACCCGCGACTATGCTGTTAGTTTGTATAAGTTACATTGGTCCCATGCGAGGTGTTCGTGCCTCATACGGGACCGTTTGGGGGCTGGTTTGGATTTTCATCCTCTAAGGTATTATTTTTAATCTTAATTGATATATTTTAAAATTATTGTCATATTCTCAAATTGAGAGGCCCGTGACTATGCTGTTAGTTCGTACAAGTTACATTGGTCCCGAACGAGGTGTTCGTACCTCTTACGGGACCAGTTTGGGTTTTCACCCTTGAAGGGCTTGATTTTAAGCTTAATAGATATATTTTGCAATTATCGTCATATTCTCAAACAGAAAGGCTCGTGACAATGCTGTCTTTTTGTTCAAGTTCCATTGATCCCATGCGAGTTGTCCGGGCCTCTAACGGGGCCGTTTGTGGGCTGGTTTGGGTTTTCACAAATAAACGACTTATTTTTAGCCTAATCTGCATATTTTGAAATCACTATCATATTTTCAAACTAGGAGACCCGCGACTACGTAGTCAGTTCATAAGAGTTACATTGGTCCTGTGCGAGGTATTCGTGCCTCATATGGGGCCATTTGGGGGCTAGTTTGGGTTTTCACCTTTTAAGGCCTTATTTTTGAGCTTAATCGATATATTTTGAAATTATCGTCATATTCTCAAATCGGGAGACCCGTGACTACGCACTCTATTAGTACAAGTTACATTGGTCCCGTGCGAGGTGTTCGTGCCTCGTACGAGGTCATTTGGGGGATGGTTTGGATTTTCACCCTTTAAGGGATTGTTTTTAAGCTTAATCGATATATTTTAAAATTATCACCAAATTCCTAAACCGATAGGCCCATGACTACACTGCTAGTTCGTACAAGTTACATTGGTCCCGTGCGAGGTGTTCGTTCCTCTTACCGGACTGTATTGGATTTTCACCCTTTAAGGGCTTATTTTTAAGCTTAATTGATATATTTTGAAATTATCATCCTATTCTCAAACCAAGAGGCCCGTGACTACACTGTCTGTTTGTACAAGTTACATTGGTCCTGTGCTAGGTGTTCGTGCCTCTTACGAGGCTATTTGGGGGTTGGTTTGGGTTTTCATCCTTTAAGGGCCTATTTTGAAGCTTAATCGGCCTGTGACTACGCTGTAAGTTCGTAAAAGTTACATTTGTCCTATGCGAGGGGTTCGTGCCTCTTACGGGGTCATTTGGGGGCTGGTTTGGGTTTTCACCCTCAAACGACTTATTTTTAAGCGTAATCTACATATTTTGAAATTATCATCATATTCTCAAATCGGGAGACCCGCGACTACACGGTTTGTTGTACAAATTACATTGGTCCCGTGCGAGGTGTTCGTGCCTCTTACAGGGCCGTTTGGGGGCTAGTTTGGGTTTTCACCCTTCAAGTGCTGGTTTTTAAGCTTAATCGATATATTTTGAAATTGTCATCATATTCTGAAACCGAGAGGCCCATGACTACGCTTATAGTTCTTACAAGTTACATTGGTCCCGTGCGAGGTGTTCATGCCTCTTACGGGGCCATTTGGAGGCTGTTTTGGGTTTCATCCTCAGAGGGCTTATTTTTAAGCTTGACCTACATATTTGAAATTATCGTCATATTCTCAAATTAGGAGACCCGCGACTACGCGGTCAGTTCGTACAAGTTACATTGGTCCCGTGCGAGGTGTCCGTGCCTCTTAAGGGCCGTTTGGGGGCTCACCCTCAAATGACTTATTTTCAAGCCTAATGTAAATATTTTGAAATTATCATCATATTCTGAAACCGGGAGACCCAGAACTACAAGACCATTTTGTACAAGTTACAGTGGTCCCGTGCGAGGTGTTCGTGCCTCATACGGGGCCATTTGGGGCAGGGTTTAGGTTTTCACCCTTTAAGGTATTATTTTTAAGCTTAATCGATATATTTTGAAATTATCATCATATTCTCAAACCGAGAGGCTCGTGACTACGCTGCCAGTTCGTACAAGTTACATTGGTCCCGTGCGAGGTGTTCATGCCTCTTATGGGGCCGTTTGGGGGATGGTTTGGATTTTCACCCTTTAAGGGCTTGTTTTTAAGCTTAATCGATATATTTTTAAATTATCATCATATTTTCAATCGAGAGGCCGGTGAGTATGCTGTCTGTTCGTACAAGTTACATTGGTCTCGTGCGAGGTGTTCGTACCCCTTACGGGGCCATTTGGGTGATGTTTTGGGTATTCACCTTTTAAGGGTTTGTTTTTAAGCTTAATCTATATATTTTTAAATTATCATCATATTTTCAAATCGAGAGGCCCGTGACTACGCTGTCAGTTCGTACTAGTTACATTGGTCTCGTGCGAGGTGTTCGTGCCTTTTACGGGGCCGTTTGCGGGCTGGTTTGGGTTTTCACCCTCAAACGGCTTATTTTTTAGCCTAATCTACGTATTTTAAAATTATTGTCATATTATTAAATGGGGAGACCCGTGACTACGCAGTCAGTTCGTACAAGTTATATTGGTCCCATGCGAGGTGATCGTGCCTTGTAGGGGGCCGTTTGGGGGCTGGTCTGGTTTTTCACTCTGAAACGGCTACTTTTCAAGGCTAATCTACATATTTTTGAAATTATCATCATATTCTCAAATCGGGAGACCTGCGACTATGCAGTCAGTTTGTATAAGTTACATTGGTCCCATGCGAGGTGTTCGTGCCTCATACGGGGCCGTTTGGGGGATGGTTTGGGTTTTCATCCTTTAAGGTATTATGTTTAAGCTTAATCGATATATTTTAAAATTATCGTCATATTGTCAAACCGAGAGTCCCGTGACTATGCTGTTAGTTCGTACAAGTTACATTGGTCGAACGAGGTGTTCGTATCTCTTACGGGACCAGTTTGGGTTTTCATCCTCGAAGGGCTTATTTTTAAGCTTAATAAATATACTTTGAAATTATCGTCATATTCTCAAATAGAGAGGCTCGTGACTATGCTGTCTGTTTGTTCAAGTTCCATTGGTCGCGTACGAGGTGTTCGGGCCTCTAACGAGGCCGTTTGTGGGCTGGTTTGGGTTTTCACCAATAAACGACTTATGTTTTAGCCTAATCTGCATATTTTGAAATTATTGTCATATTATCAAACTAGAAGACCTGCGACTACGTAGTCAGTTCATAAGAGTTACATTGGTCCTGTGCGAGGTATTCGTGCCTCATATGGGGCCATTTGGGGGCTAGTTTGGGTTTTCACCTTTTAAGGACTTATTTTTGAGCTTGATCGATATATTTTGAAATGATCATTAGATTCTCAAATCGAGTGGCCCGCGACTACGCTAGCAGTTCATAAAAGTTACATTGATCCCGTGCGCGGTGTTCGTGCCTCGTACGGGGCCGTTTGTGGACTGGTTTGGGTTTTCACCCTCAAACGACATGTTTTTAGGCCTAATCTACATATGTTGAAATTATAATCATATTATCAAACTGGGAGACCCGTGACTACTCGGTTAGTTCGTACAAGTTACATTAGTCCCGTGCAAGGTGTCCGTGCCTCTTATCGGGTCGTTTGGGGGCTAGTTTGGGTTTTCACCGCCAAACGGCTTGTTTTGAAGACAAATCTACATATTTTGAAATTATTGTCATATTCTCAAACCGGGAGACCCGTGACTACGTAGTCTATTAGTACAAGTTACATTGGTCCCGTGCGAGGTGTTCGTGGCTCGTACGGGGTCATTTGGGGGCTGGTTTGGGTTTTCACCCTTTAAGGGATTATTTTTAAGCTTAATCGATATATTTTTAAATTATCGTCAAATTCCTAAATCGAGAGGCCCATGACTACACTGTTAGTTCGTACAAGTTACATTGGTCCCGTGCGAGGTGTTCGTTCCTCTTACCGGACTATTTTGGATTTTCACCCTTTAAGGGCTTGTTTTTAAGCTTAATCGATATATTTTGAAATTATCATCCTATTCTCAAACCAAGAGGCCCGTGACTACGCTGTCTGTTCGTACAAGTTACATTGGTCCCGTGCTAGGTGTTCGTGCCTCTTACGAGGACGTTTGGGTTTTCAGCCTATAAGGGCCTATTTTGAAGCTTAATCGGCCTGTGACTATGCTGTAAGTTCGTAAAAGTTACATTTGTCCTGTGCGAGGGGTTCGTGCCTCTTACAGGGTCATTTGGGGGCTGGTTTGGGTTTTCACCCTCATAACGACTTATTTTTAAGCGTAATCTATATATTTTGAAATTATCATCATATTCTCAAATCGAGAGGCCCGCGACTACATGGTCAGTTGTACAAGTTACGTTGGTCCCGTGCGAGCTGTTCGTGCCTCTTACGGGGCCGTTTGGGGGCTAGTTTGGGTTTTCACCCTTTAAGGGCTAGTTTTTAAGCTTAATCGATATATTTTGAAATTATCGTCATATTTTCAAATCGAGAGGCCCATGACTACGCTGACAGTTCGTACAAGTTACATTAGTCCCGTGCGAGGTGTTCATGCCTCTTACGGGGCCATTTGGGGGCTGGTTTGGGTTTTCACCCTCAAACAGCTTATTTTTAAGCTTAACCTACATATTTTTAAATTATCGTCATATTCTCATATTGGGAGACCCGCGACTATGCGGTTAGTTCGTGCAAGTTACATTGGTCCCGTGCGAGGTGTCCGTGCCTCTTAAGGGTCCGTTTGGAGGCTCACCCTCAAATGACTTATTTTCAAGCCTAATTTAAATATTTTGAAATTATCATCATATTCTCAAACTGGGAGACCCATGAGTACAAGACCAGTTTGTACAAGTTACATTGGTCCTGTGCGTGCGAGGTGTTCATGCCTCATATGGGGCCATTTGGGGCATGGTTTAGGTTTTCACCCTTTAAGGTATTATTTTTAAGTTTAATCGATATATTTTGAAATTATCATCATATTGTCAAACCGAGAGACTCGTGACTACGCTGTCAGTTCGTACAAGTTACATTGGTCCCGTGCGAGGTGTTCGTGCCTCTTACGGGGCCGTTTGGGGGATGGTTTGGGTTTTCACCCTTTAAGGGCTTATTTTTAAGCTTAATCGATATATTTTTAAATTATCATCATATTTTCAACCGAGAGGCCCGTGACTATGTTGTCTGTTCGTACAAGTTACATTGGTCCTGTGCGAGCTGTTCGTACCCTTATGGGGCCATTTGGGGGATGGTTTGGGTATTCACCTTTTAAGGCTTGTTTTTAAGCTTAATCGATATATTTTTAAATTATCGTCATATTTTATAATCGAGAGGCCCGTGACTACGCAGTCAGTTCGTACTAGTTACATTGGTCCCGTGCGATGTGTTCGTGCCTTTTACGGGGCCGTTTGGGGGCTGGTTTGGGTTTTCACCGTCAAACGGCTTATTTTTAGCCTAATCTACGTATTTTGAAATTATCTTCATTTTCTTAAATGGGGAGACCCGCGACTACGAAGTCAGTTCGTACAAATTATATTGGTCCCATGCGAGGTGATCGTGCCTCGTAGGGGGCCGTTTGGGGGCTGGTCTGGTTTTTCACTCTGAAATGGCTAGTTTTCAAGGCTAATCTACATATTTTTGAAATTATCATCATATTTTCAAATCGGGAGACCCGCAACTATGCAGTCAGTTTGTATAAGTTACATTGGTCCCATGCGAGATGTTCGTGCCTCATACGGGGCCGTTTGGGGGCTGGTTTGGGTTTTCATCCTTTAAGGTATTATGTTTAAGCTTAATCGATATATTTTAAAATTATCGTCATATTCTCAAACCGAGAGGCCCGTGACTATGCTGTTAGTTCGTACAAGTTACATTGGTCCCGAACGAGGTGTTCGTACCTCTTACGGGACCAGTTTGGGTTTTCACCCTCGAAGGGCTTGTTTTTAAGCTTAATAGATATATTTTAAAATTATCGTCATATTCTCAAACAGCGAGGCTCGTGACTATGCTGTCTGTTTGTTCAAGTTCTATTGGTCCCGTGCGAGGTGTCCGGGCCTCTAACGGGGCCGTTTGTGGGCTGGTTTGGGTTTTCACCAATAAACGACTTATGTTTTAGCCTAATCTGCATATTTTGAAATCATTGTCATATTATCAAACGAGGAGACTCGCGACTACGTAGTCAGTTCATAAGAGTTACATTGGTCCTGTGCGAGGTATTCGTGCCTCATATGGGGCCATTTGGGGGCTA
Organism: Sambucus nigra; assembly: GCA_949130495.1. NCBI lineage: Eukaryota > Viridiplantae > Streptophyta > Magnoliopsida > Dipsacales > Adoxaceae > Sambucus > Sambucus nigra. The sequence goes on along the minus strand of OX422218.1, from coordinate 380,715,164 downwards.
CTTTGGGTTTTCACCTTTTAAGGCCTTGTTTTTTTAGCTTAATTGATATATTTTAAAATTATCATTAGATTCTCAAATCGAGAGGCCCGTGACTACGCTAGCAGTTCATAGAAGTTACATTGATCCTGTGCGAGGTGTTCGTGCCTCGTACGGGGCCGTTTGGGTACTGGTTTGGGTTTTCACCCTCAAACGACATGTTTTAGGCCTAATATACATATGTTGAAATTATAATCATATTCTTAAACTGGGAGACCCATGACTACGCAGTTAGTTCGTACAAGTTACATTGGTCCCGTGCAAGGTGTCCGTGCCTCTTATCGGGTCGTGTGGGGGCTAGTTTGGGTTTTCACTGCCAAACGGCTTGTTTTGAAGACAAATCTACATATTTTGAAATTATTATCATATTCTCAAACCGGGAGACCCGTGACTACGTAGTCTATTAGTACAAGTTACATTGGTCCCGTGCGAGGTGTTCGTAGCTCATACGGGGTCATTTGAGGGCTGGTTTGGGTTTTCACCCTTTGAGGGATTATTTTTAAGCTTAATCGATATATTTTTAAATTATCGTCAAATTCCTAAACCGAGAGGCCCATGACTACACTGTTAGTTCGTACAAGTTACATTGGTCCCGTGTGAGGTGTTCGATCCTCTTACCGGACTGTTTTGGATTTTCACCCTTTAAGGGCTTGTTTTTAAACTTAATCGATATATTTTGAAATTATCATCCTATTCTCAAACCAAGAGGCCCGTGACTACGCTGTCTGTTCGTACAAGTTACATTGGTCCCGTGCTAGGTGTTCGTGCCTCTTTCGAGGTCGTTTGGGGGCTGGTTTGGGTTTTCACCCTTTAAGGTCCTATTTTGAAGCTTAATCGGCCTGTGACTACGCTGTAAGTTTGTAAAAGTTACATTTGTCCTGTGCGAGGGGTTCGTGCTTCTTACAGGGTCATTTGGGGGCTAGTTTGGGTTTTCACCCTCAAACGACTTATTTTTAAGCGTAATCTACATATTTTGAAATTATCATAATATTCTCAAATCGAGAGACCCGCGACTACACGGTCAGTTGTACAAGTTACGTTGGTCCCCTGCGAGGTGTTCGTGCTTCTTACGGTTCCGTTTGGGGGCTAGTTTGAGTTTTCACCCTTTAAGGGCTAGTTTTTAAGCTTAATGGATATATTTTGAAATTATGGTCATATTTTCAAACCGAGAGGCCCATGACTACGCTGACAGTTCGTACAAGTTACATTGGTCCCGTGCGAGGTGTTCATGCCTCTTACGGGGCCATTTGGGGTGCTGGTTTGGGGTTTCACCCTCAAACGGCTTATTTTTATGGTTAACCTACATATTTTGAAATTATCGTCATATTCTCATATTGGGAGACCCGCGACTATGCAGTCAGTTCGTACAAGTTACATTGGTCTCGTGCGAGGTGTCCGTGCCTCTTAAGGGGCCGTTTGGGGGCTCACCCTCAAATGACTTATTTTCAAGCCTAATTTAAATATTTTGAAATTATCATCATATTCTCAAACCGGGAGACCCACGACTACAAGACCAGTTTGTACAAGTTACATTGGTCCCGTGCGAGGTGTTCGTGCCTCATACAGGGCCGTTTGGGGCATGGTTTAGGTTTTCACCCTTTAAGGGATTATTTTTAAGCTTAATGGATATATTTTGAAATTATCATCATATTCTCAAACCGAGAGGCTCGTGACTACGGTATCAGTTCGTACAAGTTACATTAGTTCCGTGCGAGGTGTTCATGCCTCTTACGGGGTCGTTTGGGGGATGGTTTGGGTTTTCACCGTTTAAGGGTTTATTTTTAAGCTTAATATATATATGTTTAAGTTATCGTCGTATCTTCAAACCGAGAGGCCCTCGACTACGCTTACCATTTGTACTAGTTACATTGATCCCGTGGGAGGTGTTCGTGCCTCTTACAGTGGCATTTTGGGGCCGATTTGGGTTTTCACCCTCAAACGACTTATTTTTTAGCCTAATATGGATATTTTGAAATTATCAACATATTCTTAAATGGGGACACCCGCAACTACGCAGTCCGTTCGTACAAGTTACATTTGTTCCGTGCATGGTTTTCGTGCCTAGTAGGGTGCCGTTAGAGGGCTGGTCTGGCTTTTCACTCTGAAACGGCTAATTTTCAAGGCTAATCTACATATTTTTGAAATTATCGTCAGATTCTCAGATCGGGAGACCCGCGACTATACAGTCAGTTCGTACAAGTTACATTGGTCTCGTACGAGCTGTTCGTGCCTCTTATGGGGCCGTTTGGGGACTAGTTTGGATTTTCACCCTTTAAGGGCTTATTTTTAAGCTTACTCGATATATTTTGAAATTATCGTCAGATTCTCAAATCGAGAGCCTCGTGACTACGCTGTCAGTTCATACAAGTTACATTGGTCCGGTGCGAGGTGTTCGTGCCTCTTACGGGGCCGTTTGGGGGCTGGTTTGGGTTTTCACCCGCAAACGGCATGTTTTTGTGCCTAATCTACAAATGTTGAAATTATAATCATATTCTCAATCTGGGAGACCCATGATTATGCAGTCATTTAGTACAATTTATATTGGTCCCGTGCGAGGTGTTCGTTCCTCTTACGGGGTCGTTTGGGGGCTAGTTTTTAAGCTTAATCGATATATTTTGAAATTACCATCATATTCTTAAACTGGGAGGCCCGTGACTACACTGTCAGTTTGTACAAGTTACATTGGTCCCATGCGAGGTGTTCATGCCTCTTACGGGGCCGTTTGGGGGCTAGTTTGGGTTTTCACCCTCAAACGACTTATTTTTGGGTTGTATCTACATATTTTGTAATTATCATCATATTTTCAAAACGGGAGACCTGTGACTACGCGGTCTGTTCGTACATGTCACATTGGTCCCGTGCGAGGCGTTCGTGACTTACGAGGCTGGTTTCGATTTTCACCCTTTAAGGGCTTATTTGTAAGTTTAATCGATATATTTTGAAAATATCATCATATTCTCAAATCGAAAGGATCGTGAATTCACTGTAAGTTCCAAAGAGTTATATTGGTCACGTGTGAGGTGCTAGTACTTCTTACGGAATCGTTTGGGGCTGGTTTTGGCTTTCACCCTTCAACGACTTGTTTCTAAGCCTAATCCAGATATTATTAAATATCATCATATTCTGAAACTAGGAGACCCACGACTACGCTGTCAGTTCGTACAAGTTACATTGGCCCCGTGTGAGGTGTTCGTGCCTCTTACGGGACCGTTTGGGGCCTAGTTTGGGTTTCACTCTCAAACGGATTATTTTCAAGCCTAGTCTATATATTTTGAAATTATCATCATATTCTCAAACCGAGAGACTCATGACTACACGGCCAGTTCGTACAAGTTACATTGGTCCCGTACGAGTTGTTCGTGCCTCACACGGGGCCGTTTGGGGGCTGGTTTAGGTTTTCACCCTTTAAGAGCTTGTTTTTAAGCTTAATCAATATATTTTGAAATTATCATCTTATTTTCAAACCGAGAGGCCCGTGACTACATTGTCAGGTCGTACAAGTTACATTGGTCCTGTGTGAGGTGTTCATACCTCTTACGGGGCACCCTCAAACGGCTTGTTTTTCGCCTAATATGCATATTTTGAAATTATCGTCATATTCTCAAATGGGAAGACCCGCGACTACGCATTCAGTTCATACAAGTTACATTGGTCCCGTGCGAGGTGTTCGTGCCTCTTACGGGACCGTTTTGGGTTTTCACCCTTTAAGGGCTTGCTTTTAAGTTTAATCGATATATTTTTAACAGTTCCTACGAGTTACATTGATTACATGACATTTGTTCATGCCTCTTAAGGGGCTGTTTGGTAGCTGTTTGTCATTTTCACCCTCTAATGACAAGTTTTCAAGCCTAAGTCTTGATATTTGTAAATTTTCATCATATTATCAATCCGGGACTCTCGTGGCTACGCGGTCAGTTCTTATGAGATACATTGGTCTCGTGCGAGGTGTTCTTGCCTCTTAGGGGACCGTTTTGTTGATGTTTTGCATTTTATCCCCTTAATGTCAGGTTTATAATCCTAAGTCTTGATATTTGAAAATATATGTAATATTCACAAACTGGGAATCCCATGGCTATGCGGTCAGTTCTTACGAGTTACACTGGTCCCGTGTGAGGTCTTTACACCTCTTACGTGGCCATTTGAAGGGTCGTTTTGGGTTTTTGACCTCGAACGACATGTTTTTAAGAGTAAGTCCAGATATTTACAAATTATCATTGTATTCTCAAACTTGGGCTCCCATGACTAGGCGGTTAGTTCCTACGAGTTACATTGGTCCTGTGCAAGGTATTCATGCCTCTTATGGGGCCGTTTGGGGGATTTTTAGATTTCTCCCCTCTAACGGAGTGTTTTTAATTGTAAGTTTATATATTTGCAAATTATCATCATATTCACAAATTGAGAGTCCCGCGGCAAGGCATTATGTTCCTAGGAGTTACATTGGTCCCGTGCGAGGTGTCTAGGCCTCTTACGGGAAGTATGGGGTTTATTTTGTATTTTCGACCTCTAACAAAATGTTTTTAAAACCAAGTATACATATTTGAAAATTATTATCATATTCTCAAAACGGGATTACCGTTACTTGCGGCTAGTTTCTATGAGTTAAAATGGTCCCGTACCAGGTGTCCTTTCCTCTTACGCGGCCGCTTGGGTTTTCATCCTCTAACGACGTGTTTGCAAGCCTAAGTCCAACTATTTTTCCTTGACGCCCTATTTTTATTGAAAAAGGTGTTAGGCGAACGGTGACTTTTAGTTACGATATCCCAAATAATTAATTTTTAAGATAGATTTGATAGTTTCGAAAAAGAATTTACATAGCCAAATCAATGTAGCAATAACAATACACCAAAACAATAGTAACTGATATATATATATATATATATATATATATATATGGGTCTATGCAAGGAAGCAAAGCACCATATATTTTTTAATGAAAATATTAGTACTGACCTCTTTGATGCCACAAACAAGTCCTTCTCTTCTTTATAGTTCAAAGCGTCATCAAACCCGAATTTGTTTTTCAACCGAGCAACCTTGTGAAACCAAATATAAGTTCAATAACATAGAGAAAAAAAGTTATTGTTTATTACAAAAACCATTCTAGTGAAGGTTTTAATCTTAAATGAAAACTAGCATATGTGGTCAGACAAGACATACCTGTACACAAATTAAAAGGAAGCTGATTAGTCTTTAATGAAGCCAAATATATACAAGAGAAAGAAGATAGCATCATAAAGTAGGTTCATCAAATTTACTAGTAATATGTATCCGTTGGGGTCTATGTGACACAAATTAAGGTCATAAGTGCATTAAGGGTGTGCTTGGCAATTATACTTCCAAGCTTTGGAATTGGAATTGGGGCCTTAACTTGTAATTCCATTGTTTGGTCAAAACAGATGATTTTAGAATTATTACGGGGATCTAATTCTAGGAATTCCAAGTCCATAAATTGAATGCCGAAGTAGAAGTACATAATTACAAGATGTATATTACAAACAAACAAACACGGACGCACACTCTACATTGCACATATGAACACCACACACACAAATACTGTGGACACAATTCACATACGCACGAACTACAAATAACACCACACTGCTCCCACACACTTTCACATATTGCACACTATTTCTCACACAGTTCCAAACACTACATGCATTTTTACCACATACACATTTCATACACTGCACACACAAACATAAATTTATAATTCGTATAAATTTCCAAATAAATTTGACAACAGAATCGAACAATGGAATTAATTCTGTGCAATTGGAATTTTTTAAAAGGGAAACTAGAATGAAAAAATTTCAATTCCAATTTCATAGCATGATATAAAATTTACGAAAGACACCCTAATATCCATTTCATGTCTAGGCATCCAAACACACCATAAGAGTTTGTTTTGAATGAATCACATTTGTAGTGCATAATGCTTAAAACAGAAGTTGATAGATTAAATGACTAGGTGTAGCGCATAATGAATAATGCTTAAAAAGAATACTAATAATCATATTTGTAGTGCATACTGCATAATGGTTAAAAACATAATGAATCATCTTTAAAATAATCATGAAATTATTCATCTGTATATGGGGATATGAAGAACCCAACACTCATAAGTTTCTATAATAGTATATACTAGAATTGTTATAGAGTTATTAGTTCACTGTAATAAGAATCATAGATGAAGAAGTACCTTTTGGATGTATAGGTGTAGTTTTTTATGCTTTGGTATGCCAACTAAGCAAAATATAAAGAGGTCAAAACTAAAATATTGAAGTAAAAGAAAATATATAACTAGTGAAATGACAAAATAAAATATCAACATTCATTACTAAACAAAGGCAACTATGGTTAATTGTTTAGATCGTAATATTAGTTTCTAATATACTTTGCTTTTACCAATATTAACAATTAACTTCTTGGAATAAAGAAGTTCATTTTGTTCCAATTTTGCTTGAATATTATAGATAGAACATGAGATGCATTTAGATTGAAAATTTAAAATTAAAAGAGATAAGTTACCTGAGCGACATCATCCAATGAAAGAGGGAGATTATATTATTGAGATGGGCAATCTAGGAAGAAAATTGACCCATTGTCATGGAATTGAATTTAAATCAATAAGTTAAATTCATAGATCCAAACAACTTAAGCAAAATTTTTCTAATACCCAGTAATTTTTAATAACTTTTAAAACAGATAAATTAAAAGTTAATGGGGATTAATGGGAGTTAATTATTAAAAATTAATTGCGATTAATCCGGATTTATTATTACTAGATATTAAAGTAATATATGATTCTAAATATTACTTAGTGATATATAATTAATGTATGAATATGATGTTATTTATATTGTCGTGAGTTACTACTACGACAATAAATGAAAGTAAGCCGGGACGCGATTATGAGACGTGTCGGCACAAATTTAAATAAATAAAAAGGAAAGATTATTTTATATCAACCTTATGGTCGTTTTGAGTGCGTCGTTGCATCTAGAAGGGTCGAAATAGTTAGAAAACTCTACTTAGGTGTTGAATTTGGGTCTCGGGTCAATTAGGAGATGAAAGGACACCCCGAAGGGGCATTTGAGTCATTTTAATTGGGAGATGAATAGTAACTTCATTTTTGTCTTTTAGCTTACCTTTAAGACATTTTATTTAAATAATACTAGACTCTACGTAAGATTCATTTCATCCAAAAACAAGTGAGAAGGTTTGAGAGAAAAAAAATAGAAGAGTCTTAGAGAGAAAGTGAAAGGGTAGCTTGAGGAGGGGAAGAGTTCTTGGAAACGAGGAGTCACCAAGGGCAAACCAAAGGAACAATCACCTTCTATTCACCTTTCACCACCACCATAGTCGCCAAAAAAGTCACCGAAAAAAGGCAAGGAGAAGTTCTAACATTTGTCTTCATCAAAGGTTCAGACCGACTTTCAAGGCAAGTGAATCTTGCGCTATTTTAGTGATTAACATATCCATGTTAGAATAGGTTTTTATTGCAGGATTCATGAACTTATGAATTTGTAATTTATAATGATTGGTAAATCAAGATAATGGTTAGGCAAATTCATGTAGTTGAATACATAACATGTAGGGACTATGATCATTATGAAAATTAAGGATTTTACATGTAGAGAAAAATTTATGTTCGTAAGGTTATTGAAAAGGATGATAGGAATTGCATGTAGAAAAATCCTACCATGTTAAAAATGAAATTTGATGATTTAGGTATGAAACAAGGATTATAAATTCTGAGTTTTCATGTTGGATAAAAATGGAGAATTCAGACTATTGAAATTTTGGGGTTTTAATGGGTTTGATGATAATCCCTTATGAACAAGTGGAATTCATGTTTTTTATGTATAAATCACCCATGTATATGTTGAAATAATGTTAGAATAGTAATGAAGATTTTTGGATTCGGTTAACATAGAAAACCAGTAAGGTTTGGGTGTTAGAAATTAAGAAAAAACGTAGAAAACTAGAATTGAAGACGAACAGGAAAAACGATGACTTCATTCGAACGAAACCTGACTTCATTCAAACGAGAGTCAATCTCGTTCAAACGAGATCCCATCTCTTTCTAACGAGATTACTGACTGATACGGCGGAAATATTGCGTATTTCACCCGTTAACCTACGCGTTATTAGCCCCCTCGGGTATCTTATTCCCTATATTTATGCTCGTTAACCAGACAACCCTCGGATTTCTATGTTAACATGTTTTTCAGGGGTTAATTGAGCTTTTGTAGGTATTTGGATGCTTAGTGTGAATTTCGGATGCGTTTCGCTCGATTTCCGTACACAACCGCACGCGCAAGGGCATTTTAGTCTTTTGACAGCTTGGGCACGTGGCCCGACATCTACACGGAAGTTGTAGCCCTCCTCGCTAGCTTCGCGTGGCCGCGAACGGTGCGCGATTCCGATGCATAACGACAAAGTTACGTCGATTTGAGCGACGTTGGATTGTATGCCAAAACAGGGGATTCTGCATACTGCCTGTTTGATCGATCGATCGACCATAAGGGTCGATCGATCGACCCTTCTTATTTTTTCCACGATTACAACGGTCGATCGATCGACAAAAGGGGTCGATCGATCGATCCCCTGTTTTCCCCTGCAGATATTTTCTTTCTTTTATTCCAACTTACTATATAAGTTGGTTTTTGTTGTGAGACTAATATATACACTTAGAGATATTCTAAATTAGATAGTTTAGTTAGGGTTTGGTGTGGAGATTTCCTTTCTTCTTCTTCTTGGATTAACAACCCATGGGTTTGTAAGATTGAACTATTCACTTCCTCTCCATTAATCTAGTTTGTTCTTCTTCTCCTCTTGCCTTGTAATTTAGTTTCAATGCTTTCTAACTAGTTTACATGTTTTAATTCATGCTTTCTTAGTTTAATTAGCATAATTTAGTTTAACTCACCATGCACCCTTAGATAAATAGGGTCGGGATTTCATTTCCGCCATTTTCGGGCCCCGAGCTCCGAAAACTAGGTCTAGTGCAAAATCGCGTTTAATTGAAACTGCGTGTATTAAAGTTGGATTGTTATGCGTTTAACTTTATTTGTCACGCAACTTTAGTGTTTATAGCGACAATCCGAATTTAATCCGCGTGCGACCATTTTCCATTAAATGTTTAATCTCGCAACTTTGGGTTAAATTCCTTCTTGTGTGATGTTTATGCTTAATTGTAAATGCTCGATTAGATTGCTTTCGAGCCTTAACTCTAGTTAGTAGTTGTTTCGATCCGTTTGGTAGAATGCAATCCCGATCCTTGCTTTCCTTTAATCTAGAATTAACTTATTCTTTTCTTTTGTCACCATAATCACCTATCACCTTTTACACTTTTATTCTTGAAGTAATTAAACAATTAACATCTAAAATTCAATTACTCCCTACGGATTCTCGATACCCGACTTACCGCTTTACTTTCTTGTCAAGTGTAGCTGTAGCTTAGGTTTTATTCTTTTGCATGTCGAGCGGGAACCGAAATCAACGATAGTGTCCCTACACGAACACTCGGTTTCCCTCGCATCAAAATGGCGCCGTTGCCGGGGAGCTTGTTTTAGATAGTAATTGTTTTATGATTTCGTAGTATTTTTCCTTTTCTATTTGTATTCTTTCTTTTAACCTTTCTTGCAGGATTTGCATACTTTGAGCGCTAAGAAACTCCTATTCGCGGTTGCTCACTTTCTTTCTTGGATTCTCCATCTTTCAACAACGAGGTAACCATGTCTTTCTTTTATAGTTATTACGGTTATTCTAATGATTCTTACTTTGGGGATCGTTTTCAAGTTTTCCATTTTGAAGATTTTCTTGAAAATGAAAGACTTGAAAACATTTATCGGAATGAAAATCGTTATTGGGAGCTTGAGTTGGATTCATTATTCGAATCCAATGACGATCTTCATCTCATTACTTTCGAAGACGAGTTTCAAACAAATGAGGAGTCCGAGGCTCTTGAGCCGAGGAAGCCTACTTTGGAAGAGACTTTTCTTCTTTATTCCCAAGGTTTGGAAGGCTTAAATGATGCTGAAATGAGACTTGGTTCACTTTGCGATGAGATGAATTCTTATGCACAAAACAACGGGGAGGTGGAAACTTGTGTTTCACCTCAATTTTTCAAAGAATTTCTCATCGAATGTGAATCTTTCTCCCTCGAAATTCGATCTCCTTCCGACGATGAGTCGATTGAGATTGAATTTGTTTCATCACCATATTCGTTTTCCGTGATCGAACCATTGAATTACCGGTCGATTCCTATGAGTCGGTAGAAACTTTTAAAATTTCTACACTTCTTACCGACGAAGACTCTTTACCGGACTTGTTTTCGATGGATGTTATCCCGATGTGTGCACCATCTCCCATTCCCTTTGAAAAACCTTTGGGAGATGAATCGATTTTTCTTGGACCTCAAGTGTAGTTTTCCCCCTTGTTATCCAAATCCCCCATCGTCCGCCTAGAATTTTAAATTGGCGATGGTTCATTTCTTTCACCGCCCACATGCCTTCCGTTGTTCAAACGGAATTCCTATTTTCCGGGAGGCATGCATGCTCGGGAGGGTCCACCGTTGATCCTCCAAAGTCAAATCGTGTTTTGGATGGACCCTAAAAAATTTTGACTTTTGGTATATAGTTAAGGGCACATTCTAAGCGTAGGTCGCATATACTAACTTCTTTATTTTTGTTTTTCTTGATTTTAGCATAGTGTAATTACTCTAATCTCTTTTTATTTCTTTTTGCATGCTTGGTTCTAACTCTTTTGTAGGTTCAACGGACTTGAATTTGCAGAGATTACGCGCCCCGGCACGCACTTTTATTAAGAAAATTCACGAAAATCATAAAAACATTTTTTTTGGTTAGCTTAGGCCTATGTATGTGTATATGCAGTGATCTTTCATGTAGGGCATGTCGCCTCGAAGATTTTAGTTATTTTCTTTCTGAGTCAGGATTATATTCATATGTTATTGTGGTACATTTGTTATCATTGGGATTATTGTATTTAGATATTTTACTGAAAAGTTTTATTCCAGTTGCATTTAATTCAGTTGTGATATTTACTCAATTGTTATTCAATGTGTGAATCGATTGTGTTAAATGGTTTCTGTTTTAAAAAGTGAAATTTTATTAAATTCAAATTTGAAGGTTTTTAACACCTGTTTAATTAAGTATTAGGTGACTATAAAATGTTTTTGACAGTGATGATAGGAATGATCCAATTGTATATTCTAAATTCATTTGGTATGGGACTGATCACCTGGTATTTAATTAAGCGGGGTGTTACAGGTGGCATCAGAGCATTAAGTTCTAGAGTCTTTTAGGATCTGAATGGTTTACTATGCTTTCAGATAAGCATCCTTTGATGTAGAGCCCTATTATTAGTATGGTTGTATCCCTAATTGCAATTATACGTTCTTCAGCTATTCTGTGATTTCAAATACTGATGGTATATTCTCTCTTATTTTTGATGCCTCCTCGACTTGCACCTCTACCCGCCCTAACTCAGGGAATAATGAATGCTACAGAAGTTGCTGCCATTATTACTTTGACAGTCAACGTAGCTTTAGCTATTGTTCAACAAGCTCCAACAGAGGCGCCACCTGTGCCACCTGTGCAAGGTCAAGTGTTTCCTACTGCATGAGAACGTGTTAGGGATGCTTTTCAGAAGGTGCATCCACCAGATTTTTAGGGGAGGTCTGATGTCGAGATTGCTAGCCAATGGAAGAAGGATATATAGAGGCACTTGAGAATGTTAGAATGCAAGGAAGTTAAGCGTTAGATACTAGCTACGTTTAAGCTAGTCGAGGCAGCTCTACAATGGTGGGAATCTATTACTACCACTAAGGAGAGAGATACTATGACTATCCAGGACTTCTGGGTACGGTTCGACCGCAACTACTTCCCTTCTGCCATCCAGACTAAGATGAGGAATAAATGACTTGGCTTGAAATAGGAAGGGAATACAGTGGTAGAATATGAGGAGGAATTTACTTGGCTGACTAACTTGGTGCCAACAGAGGTACCCACTGAGGAAAGGAGAATTCATATGTTCACTGATGGCCTTAACTATAAAATTGGCCAGCATTTATTAGGTAATCTTTCCCTATATACTTACACAAATATTTTTAATGATGTAATACTTCATTGTCAGGATAACTACATACATGCTCAGGGTGTCAAGCGGGGGATTGATTCAAGCCAGTAGGGCAAGAAAAATGGAGGCAGTTCTAACAGGACATAGTCAGGTCAGAGTCAACAGCGACAGGGTAAGCAGGGTTCCCAACCAGGGGACTATGCTAAACATTTATGATTCGGAGGATTTTAAGTTGGGCAGGGAGGTAATAAGCAGGGCCATCAGGGCCAAGTGAGAGGTGGTAATGGCCAGAAGGGCCGAGGACATCAGGGACAAAATGGGGGGATGTTTATTGGCAGATGTTTTGTGTTTTGTAAGCCTGGCCATAAGAGGTAGGATTGTCCTGATAAGGGCAAGATTACTTAGTAGGGAGCACTATAGGATCCACATAGACCAATATTTCCACCACCCACCTTCCCAGCACCAGTTTAGGTTCCAGCATTACCCCTCATTCCAGCATCTCCAACATAACAGGGTCAGTATGGGCGTTTATACATTGACCATCAGGCAGTATTTCAGCAGCCATCGCCCACGATTGAGGGTTTGTTCTCTATCTCTGGGGCTATGGGGCATATTATGTTTGAGACGGGGGCCTCACATTCATTTGTATCCACTAGATTTACATGGTATGCAAGGTTATTAGATATAACGAATAGCACCGTTACATATGTAGACTCATCGATGGGTAGTGGGACACCTATTTTCTTTATATGTCGTCATGTGAGTATAGAGATTAGGAGACTAATTTTACCGGTGGATTTACTTGTTTTGGACATGTTCGAGTATGATGTGATTATCAGCATGGGTTGGGTTGTTGCATATAGAGCTATGATTGACTATTATAGTCGGTGTATTATTTTTGCTATTCCGGGACATGAGATGTTTCTTGTGGTGACGCCTCATTCTGAGGGAGGGTCGTCTAATCATTTGTATTATATAGAGGAGGAGACCTCTACGGGAGTAATAATATCCCTTAGTTTGATACTGGTAGTTGGTGAGTTTACGGATGTATTCCAGAAGATACTGGGATTACCTCCCAGTAGGTAGATTGAGTTTGTGATTTATTTAACGCCGGCAACTCGACCTATTGCTCGTGTACCTTACCGTATGGCTCCAACATAAATGAGGGATCTCAGGGATAAAATAGAACAACTCTTGGGGAAGGGGTTCATCCGCTGGATTACGTCTCCTTGGGGTGCCCCGGTGTTATTTGTAAAGAAGCAAGACGACTAATTCCTAGATTATCGGGAGCTTAATAAAGTCACGGTATGAAACAAGTATCCTTTGCCTATAATCGATGACTTGCTTGACCAACTGAGAGGAGTAGCCTACTTCTCAAAGATAGACTTAAGGTCCAGTTATCATCGGGTGCGTATCAGGGAGCAGGACGTTTTAAAGACTTCCTTCTTAACTAGATATGGATCATATGAGTTTTGGGTCATGCCATTTGGGTTGATTAATGCGTCGATGATATTCATGGAATTAATGAATAGGCTATTCAGAGAGTTCTTAGACCAGTTTGTCATCATTTTTTAGATGACATCTTGATTTATTCTCAGACTAAGGAGGATCATGAGGGGCAGGTCATACAGACCCTACGTGAGCATTAACTATATACGAAATATGAGAAGTGTGGATTATGGCTTCGAAAAGTTCCGTTTTAGGGTCATGTTGTGTTTCAAATGGGGATATCAGTGGATCTTAGTAAGGTATCAGCGGTGAGGGAGTGGGGATAGCCCACGATACCGACAAAAGAGCGTAGTTTATTGGGATTGGTCGGTTATTACAGACATTTTATTTGGGGTTTCTCAAAGATAGCAGGTCCGTTGACTAATATTACCCGTAAAGGCGTACCATTTGTCTGGGATGATGTATGTCAATTAGAATTCGATGAGCTAACAGATAAGTTGACTTGAAAACCAGTATTAGTGCTGCCTAAGCCAGGTGTGGAGTACTTGGTTTACACAGATTCTTCCTTATAAGGGCTTGGTGGAGTACTATATTAGGAAGATAAGGCCATGGATTATACCTCTAGAAATCTTAAGCCATGAGAAGAATTACCCCACCCACGACTTAGAGCTTGCGGCAGTCGTGTTTGGCCTTCGCATATGAAGACACTATTTATTGGGGGAGACATTTTGCCTATTCACGGATCATAAGTCACTACAGTATTTATTCACTCAGCGGGAGTTGAACATATTCCAGCGCAGGTGGCTTCATTTCATGAAAGATTATTAGTTTGATATACATTACCACATGGGAAAGGCTAACGTGGTAGCAGACGCGTTGAGCCAAAGGACGGTAGGTGAGTTGGCTGGGGTGTGGAAGGAGAAATGGAGGGAACTGGGACATCAGGATGCAGTTACCCGATCATTTATGTTAGCTATGACTGTTACACTTCAGATTCTGATGAGGGTGGCTCAGGCTCAGGCAGCCGATTCGTTTTGTTAGGAGAAAATTTGACAACTTTTAGCCGGAGGAGTAGAGTCTTACCCCGTGAGTTCAAACGGGGGCTTGCATTTCAACAGTAGGTTGATTGTTTTAGAGGGTGTGGATTTGAGGCATGCTGTGATGACAGAGTCGCACAGATCTAGATTTGCGGTACATCCCGATGGGGATAAGATGTACCAAGATATGCGATGATTGTATTGGTGGAGCGGGATGAAAGGGACATTGCTGAGTTTGTCTCTAAGTGTAACACTTATCAGTTAGTGAAAGTGGATCATCAGATGCATACTGGATTTCTTTAGCCATTAGAGATACCGATGTGTAAATGAGAGAGCATCTCTATGGACTGCATCATAGGGTTACCTACTTCCCAGAGGGGTCACGATTCCATATTGGTGATTGTGGATCGGTTGAATAAAGTAGTAACGTTTTTGCCCGTTCGGACTGATTATAATACGGGAAAGTATGCCCATTTATTTATTTCCGAGATAATGAAGTTACATGGGGTGCCCCTAAATATCGTGTTCGACAGAGACAAGATTTTGGTGTCACACTTCTGGGAGAGCTTTTCGGAGGCTATGGCACCGAGTTGCGGTTGAGTACAAATTATCATCCGCGGACAGATGGGCAAACAGAACGTACTAACCATATCTTAGAAGAAATGCTACGTATGTGTATCGTGGACTTTGGGGGAGGTTGGGAACAGTACCTTCCGCTAGCGAAGTTTGCGTTTAATAACTCCTATCAATTCACCATTGGTATGGATCTATTTGAGGCACTGTATGGTAGACCTTGTCGTTCTCTTGTGTGTTGGTTATAGATGGGGGACTATAAGCTACTAGGACCAGAGGTGATTTAGGATACATCTTCCAGGATTGAGATGATTCGTTGTCATATTGGGGTAGCCCAGGATAGATAGAAAAGCTACGCCGATGCAAAGCCATTCTTCTATGAATTTAGTGTGGGGTCCAGGTGTTATTACGAGTATCACCTATGAAGGGGATTATGAGATTTGGTAAGAAAGGGAAATTGGCTCCAAGATATGTAGGACGACTTCCTATCACTGACATGGTTAAACCAATTGTTTATAGATTGGGGTTGCCGGAGTACTTGCATAGAATATATGATGTGTTCCATATTTCTTTGCTGAGGCAATATCTTCGAGATGAGTTGGACCACACTCATGTCGCATTAGAGTAGATCGACTTCCAGCTAAATAGTTCTTATGAGGAAAGATCAATAGCGATCTTGGACCACAGAGAAAGACGGTTGATACTGAAAGTAGTTCCGTTGGTACGTGTTTAGTGGGAGGACTATAACATTGAGGAGTTTACTTGGAAGCACAAGGATGAGATGCACGAAAAATACCCGAAGTTATTTTTACCAGGTAAGCTTTTACATGCCAAATTTCGGGATGAAATTCCGTTATTAGGGTGGAAGTATGTAATACCCCGTAATTTTTAATAACTTTATATTAGATAAATTAAAAGTTAATGGGGATTAATTGGAATTAATTGAGAAAAATTAATTCGGATTAATCCGAATTTAATATTACTAGAGATTAAAGTAATATATGATTCTAAATATTACTTAGTGGTAGATAAGTAATATATGAATACAATGTTATTTATATTGTCGTGAGTTACTAATACGACAATAAATGATAGTAAGTCGGGATGCGATTATGGGACGTGTCGGGACTAATTTAAATAAATAAAATGGAAAGATTATTTTATATTAACTTTATGGTCGTTTTGAGTGTGCCGTTGCATTCAGAAGAGTCGAAATAGTTAGAAAATTCTACTCGGGTGTTGAATTTGGGTCTCAGATCAATTAGGAGATGAAAGGACACACCGAAGGGGAGTTTTAGGCATTTTTCTTGGGAAATGAATAGTAACTTCATTTTTGTCCTTTAGAACTCCTTTAAGATTTTTTTATTTAAATAAGACTATAATCTACGTAAGATTCATTTCATCCAAAAACAAGTGAGAAAGTTTGAGAGAAAATAAATATAGAAGAGTTTTAGAGAGAAAGTGAAAGGGTTGCTTGAGTAGGGGAAGAGTTATTGGAAAGGAGAATTCACCTAGGGAAAACCAAAGGGACAACCACCATATCTTCACCTTGCACCGCCACCATAGTCGTCAAATTTTTTTCCAGAAACAGGGAAGGAGAAGTTCTAACATTTGTCTTCGTCAAAGTTTCAAACCGACTTTTAAGGAAAGTGATTCTTGCTCTATTTTAGTGATTAGCATATCCACGTTAGAATAGGATTTTATTGTTGGATTCATGAACTTATGAATTTGGAATTTGTAATGATTGGTAGATCAAGATAATGGTTAGGAGAATTCATTTAGTTGAATACATAACATGTAGGGACTATGATCATAATGAAAATCAGGGATTTTACATGTAGAGAAATAAATATGTTCTTAAGGTTATTGAAAAGGATGATAGGAATCGCATGTAGAAAAATACTACCATGTTCAAAATGAAATTTTATGATTCAGGTATGAAACAAGGATTATAAATTCTGAGTTTTCAAGTTGGATAAGAATGGAGAATTTAGATTATTGAAATCTTCAAGTTTTAATGGGTTTGATGCTAATCCCTTATGAACATGTGGAATTAATGTTTTTTATTTTGAAATCACCCATGTATATGTTAAAATAATGTTATAATAGTTATTCGGATTTCAGGATTCTATTAGGATAGAAAACCAATAAGGTTTGGGTGTTTGAAATTGAGGAAAAATGCAGAAAACTCGAGCTGAAGACGAACAGGAAAAATGATGACTTCTTTCGAACAAGACATGACTTTGTTCGAACGAGAGTCAATATCGTTCTAACAAGATCCCATCTCATTCTAATGAGATTACTGACTTCAAACGAGATTTCCACAAATCTCCAGTTTGGCCCATAAAAGTTTGGGAAATTGTAATCTGGGCCAGAATGAGTTTTTAAATAATTTTGGCACATTAATAGAGTGAGAAACTTGGGACTAATGTTGGAGAAATATTATATATTAAGGATTAAAATTATGTGAGAGATATCAACATAATTATTATACAATTTAGAGCAAAATAATCGTTATGACAAGTACGTGTAACATCGAGGACATATATACGGGTACTTGGGATAAATAAAAGATTATGGGAGAAATAATTACATAATATATGTATGATCATTATCATGATTACATGTATGGGTAGTATTCGAGAATATGACGGGTACTTGTGATAGGATGAATTCCTAATATAATATAGGTAATGTAAGTACCTAATACTAAATAGGAAGATGATAATGCCTATTTGATTGATTTATGGTTTATGTGTATGACATACATAGGTTACTTGCTATCGGGGGAGGTTTGCTCATGAGGGCAGTCATATCCTTATGAATCTAATAATATTTTTGACTAGTCACTCGGGAACCTGAAACTTAGGGATTGATCACCACTTTTGGGTGTGACCGGTCATTTGGGTTCATAGGTATGTGCGTAGCCCAAAGGCTTAGGACAATGTTCACCTTCAGTGTTTGTGTCTAATATTTATGGTTCGGGGAATTTTTACCAAACCTATAGTCCCCCATATAGTGACGAGATGTATTGGGACATGATAGCAGAGTAATGCAGCACCGCATCTGCGTCTTGAGGTGCAATATTATATATATATATATATATATATATATATATATATATATATATATATATATATATATATATATATATAAATAATAGAGTGAATGTATATATATACACATATGATGATATCTCTCGTGGGACTAAAGTAGAATGTAAAGATAATGATATCTGGAATTAATTAAGTATGAAAACAGTTAATTGAATTGAATTAATAAGGGGCTTGTCCACGTTGAATCTAAATGGATATACATATACATATACATATACATATACATATACATATACATATACATATACATATACATATACATATACATATACATATACATATACATATACATATACATATACATATACATATACATATACATATTATTATTATTATTATTATTATTATTATTATTATTATTATTATTATTATTATTATTATTACATGTATTATTAGAGAAATACGTGGGAATGAATTGGGCTAAGAATAGTGGATACTTTGGGTTGATCTAGTTATCGTGGGAACTGTAACAAGTATGACTTTGAGGTACGTTAGGTGTGCACTCTAGATGAGAGGTGAGAATCTCAAGAGAGAGTCCGATAATCTAACATGTATATAATAATTGCAAAATATAGAATTTATTCACTTGCTGTTTTATAAACTATTTTTTCATCGGGCTTTGACCCGTTTCCTTTATGTTCTCTTCTCTCTCTTGTATCTCCTATATCAGGTGTCCATCCGCAGGGATGCCAACCATAGAGGATTATGACATGTGACGAGATAGGGATGCTATGGAGTTTTGATCTTTATTTAGATGCCTTCACATTCATTGATTCATACTATGTTGTGATCTTTCATGTAGGGCATGTCACCCCGAAGATTTTTATTATTTCCTTTTTGAGTCAGGATTATATTCGTATGTCATTGTGATACATTTGTTATCATTGGGGTTATTGTATTTAGATATTTTACTGGAAAGTTTTATTCCAGTTACATTTAATTCAGTTGTGATATTTACTCTGTTATTGTTCAATGTGTGAATGGATTGTGTTAAAAGGTTTATGTTTTAAAAAGTGGAATTTTATTAAATTAAAATTTAAAAGTTTTTAACACCTGTTTAATTAACTATTAAGTGATTATAAATGTTTTCGACAGTGATGCTAAGAGTGATCCAACTGTATATTCTTATTTAATTTGGTATGGGACTGATCACCCGATATTTAATTACGCAGGGTGTTACAATTTTTTGTATAGCATAGTGAGCTTTAAAACAAATATATCAATGTAACAAATCTGAGATTATAGTAATTGCCACTATTACCAAATAATTTTATGTAATCAGAGCACTAAATACAAAATTATAGTGTGCCTGATTTATTCCTCACTCTAGCCTTTAAATTCGAACAATCAGAATCCTTGATAAGAAAGCACACAAACAACAAAATTCAAGAAAATTAGGGATTGAAATCGAAACAAAAGTATGAAGTTATAATACCGACCAGGCACCAAGTTCTCCATGGCGAACACCCTTTTTCATCCCTCCTTTAGTATTGTCATATTCACAGATGAATCCCCAGATAAACTGCGTATGCCATCTTGTTAGAAAGAAGTCGATCATCTTTGGATCATATACTCTTATAGGAAGTAGGTCATATTTCCCCTAGATGAATTATTTGTCACATAAATTGTTATCGTCAAGTATGCTGTGTTGTGGCAATGGTAAATAAAAATGAGTGAATTTAGCTGCACACTATCTAAGACAACAACCATAATGACTCACATATAGGATGATCAAAAAAATATTTGAGCATTTAATGGTCCAATCGATGTAAGAATTTAGCCTTAATAAAAGTATCAATATAATGAAATATAACTCTTAACAATACCTACATTACAACTAAACCTGAACCTCACACAAAATACTCTCTAAAAATCAAAATACACGCACAATGGAAATATGATGATTCAACAAACAATTAATGTAAAGAGTAAAGAATTTTACATCCTAGAATAATAGAAATTCAAATTTTAAATGTGAACAACTATAAAATGACATTCCCCGCGATCAATTCCAATTCCCTAATACTAAAAAAATTAATACAATCTCCTTATTAAACTAAAAATATCATTCTAGTCATGAAAAAACTTAATAAAACCACATTGAATACACGTGCATGAAATATAGTCGTACAAACAGTTTATATAACAAGTGGAGGATTATATTTCCAAAATCATGAAAAAACTTTAATGTTTGGTGTGGATATGTATAAACTAATCTATCAGAACCTATAAGATAAAAAAACACTACGATCAATGCCAATTCACTAATACTAAACGAAACATCGAGAAAAAAAATGTGAAACTAGTCTTTACATCCTATGAAGATCTTTTTCCCATTATAGGAAAGGAAAAAACAATAATCTTGAAAAAAATAGCCAAATTTATCATAGCAACAGTATAACCTACTATAAATTAATAGAGATGGCTTTGTCATGGATGTATGAATTAGATTAGAGTGTGCAAACTACGCGATAATTAAATGGTCTCTTGGAACTCTTTTGCATCGCATATCATGATAACATTTCTCCTTTTTAACCCATAAAGATTATCACACAAACACCCACACATATACGTATATCGATACATGTAGGAAATGGTTGCTCTCAAGCTTGACCTTGCCTTATTAACTTAGCAATTAGAGATCTTGTCATCACATGAAAAATGAGGCAATTGCAGGGAAAGTACTTGATAGAGACAACCTTCGAAATGAATTAGGTTATAATGAATTAATTAGTTAAGATAATTTCATAGAATGTACAATTAAGTCTAAAATCATAAGATTTAACCGAATTAAGTTTTTACATAAATCAAATGGTTTTCTCACAACTTACTAATGTGATCAAGTGACCACCCAAACAATTTTCCAAGTGCGATTCAGCTATTCAATTCTTTTTTTTACTACTCACAAAAAAAAAAATTCCTAGTAGAGAAAGATAAGAAGGTGGAGAAAGGACATACCCAGAAGAATTAACAATGGTCTTAGAAAATTTTCACCTTCTTCTTAGCACCCTTATATAGCTTATCCAAACTACAAGGAAACAAATTCTAAATCACAGAAGCCCTCCTCTTTCTAAACTCCCCACTGAAAGTCCTAGAGAAATAATCCTTATAAGCCAACCTATCCTAAGTCCCAGTACCACTGGCACAATCCGATCCAACAAAAAACTCAGCGGGGATCGAGGAAGGAGATGTAGGTCAAGGGTGGAGTGGGGCAGGGATGGAGGAGAGAGAGGAAGGAGTAGGGGAAGGGTGGGGTAAGGGTAAGGACAAGTAAAGTAGGGGAAGGGCAACGTAGGGCAGGGGCGGGGTAAAGGTGGAGTCATTAGAAGGGGAGGGGAAGGGAGACATAGAAAAGAGGTTGGGCAATGGGTTCTGTCGGACCGGGGGGAAAATGAAAAAAGCGAGAAAATGAAAAAAGTAACTTAATTTATCAAAACGCACGGTTTCACTTTTGTCCCTTCAAATTTTATCAAATGGGAAGGTTTTCTAGGTATAAGATATACTAAATGGGAAGGTTTTTAAAGTATATACTTTTTATAATTTATAAATCGTTGGTATAAAGTGACTCAATTGGGACGGTTATTAAAATTCTTGGTTTATATTTGTTAAAAAAAAAGAACGCTTAAAATTTAACTCACATAAAGGATGGTAAATAAAAATGTCCTAAAAAAAATAATATTTCTACTTTAAGGGTCGATAATTAAAATCCGTTCCAAATGGTCCTTTTAAGGGAAAAAATGACATAATCATACAAAATACTCTTGTACCCATTAACCATTTTTCTTGTAGTGGTTAGACGATTGCGTTTGTTTTATTTGTATGGGTGATATACATGGTATGAGTTGGGGATATACCCTTTGCATTTATCTTTCTCTAAGGATGATAAAAGTCATGATTTTGGCAAATACTCTTTGGTTTGGTCTATTTAGACGGTATGAGTTGGGTTAATATTCTTTTTATTGGTCTATCTGTAAGGATGATTGATGGTATGGGTTGGTTAAATACTCATCATTTTTATCTATCTGTAAGGATATTATGAAATATGAGTTAGCTAAACACTCTTTTTTTTTATCGGTCCAAGGTTGGTTGATGATACTGGGCTGGCGTAATATGTGTATATTTGATGGTATGCACATATATTGGATTTGGGTATTTTCTTAGGTAGTCTCTTACCATTGTCTTGAACAATCAATCTGACTATACAAAATTGTATAAGGGGTTCGTTGTATGGATTTTGTTCACGCGATGTCTCATAGATGGAATCTAGTTCGAGTGAGAGTTTGGAGCCATTTTTTATGGGATCCTTAAGACCTATTATTAAAGATAAATGGTTTACATGGATATTACAGTTGTATATATTTAGTCTTGGGCCAACGGATCTTAATTACCCACTAATCTAAGCAAAGTGTATATTATTTGGATTTCATCAACGAGATGTCCCACACATGAAGCTTAGTAAGATAGGAAGTTAGGAGACATTGGTTCATTAGACTAATGGTTTTTACATCATGTTGTAATTATGTGGAAATGTAGCCTTAATATGGTAAGGTATATGTAGACATCCCATCTTTATACCTCCCTACGCACCTTCCTAGGTCCTTAACACTCATCCACTCGTAATAAACCCTACGTCATGCTTTGAATACTTATATGAATAACACTGAGTGATCCGAGGCCCAATTTGACTCTGATAAACTATCTAACATGAGTGATGCTCAATGAAACCTTGAAGTTCTACGAATCCCCTTTCTAACGGTTCATCCTGCACGAGTTGCCTCATGGAGCGCACGAACGATCCCTTTCACTGCGAGTACTGATTTGGAGACCAACATATGATCTCGATCCCTATTTGATTCTGATAAACTCTCTGACCTAAGTGAAGTTCATGAAACCTCGAAGGTCTCTGAATCCCCTTTCCAATGGTCCATCCTGTGCACAAATCGATCGACGGTCCACTGGGAGATTTTGGGCCCCATTTGACCTTGGTTAGCTCTCCAAACTTAGCGAAGCTCAATAAAATATCAATGGGACATAAATTCCTTTTCCAACGCGCCATTTCTGTGCACAAATCGTCCTCATAGTTCGCACGAACTGTCTATTTTCTTTTGAAAACCCTCGTTTAGAGACCATGGGGCGCTTCCAAGACCCGTTTGTCATAGATCAAGTCTTGGACTCGGGAGTGATTCAATGGATTATTAAAAGGCTCTAACTTCCCTTTTTAATGAACCTGGCCATTCATAATTTAGATTAACGGTTTGGGCCTACCCATAGGTAGCCTAGACACCATGGTTATTAATAGGGTGTACTTTACTTACCCAGTATGGAAAGCACTATACCGATAGGTAGGCTCGGGGGTATGTCGATCGAAACCCTCAACCCTAAGTGGCAGTATATGAAGGGATCATGACCTCACTCCTGAAGGATATCCCTTTTAGTACTCAACAAACATTCTCTCAAAATCAGAGCCTTCTCTATTCCAGAAAGTCTATTTTCCAACATTTCGTCACCTCATATTCTTATCAGACTTTGTCATCTTCCTCATCTTATAATACTACATTCATACCACTAAAAAAACAAGTCTATATATGTTCTAAATTTAGCAACAAAGATCTACAAGGAGGTACATTCCTCACCCTTTTCTAGTTTTTTTCATTTAAGTATTATTATTCACTTTATTCTCATTTTGTTATATCTTTTAGTTTTGTTTCACTATTTCAAACCAAGTAATCGTCATGTTTATTATTAGTATTGCACGCAAATTATTATCATAAAATCCCACAAAAGACAAAAGGAGATCTTATTCGTAAATTTTGAAAGTAAGACTTCCTTATTTTCTTACACTTTCACACTTTCACACTTGAACACATTTTCCTTTAAAAGAACTCAAAGAGGAGTCATATATTTGTAGTTATGGGTTGGACCCCACCCCTATGATATTTTTGAACTACATGGACCTTGATACCCCCGGACTACGTAGGCATCTTAGGCCAATCTCGAGATTCGAGTCCTCCCTTCTCATTTCATGTCTTGTTTATTCTATTATATCTATTTTGTGAGTCTTTGACTCCTATGTATTTATATCTCATCTGAAAGGAAAATTCACTTCTATATAGATATTCATGATTCGGCGAAAACTTACAACATAGGTTTGTTATTATTTTTAGATACACTCTTAAGGATGAGTCTCTTTTATCAATTCCATAATGCGAGTAGGATAATTCCATTCTCCTGCTATTTATATTATACACATTTACACACACATGACGGAAACATAAGAAGAAGATTAACATAGCCCATGAGAGATTGAAAGGGAAAAATGGGTTCATAACACCTTCCTTTTCCATAACTTAGTCCCCAAACCCTTTGAATCACTTGGTTTTGTATTCAACAATATGACCTTGATGCCATTTTCTCTAAGCAACGACATTATTTTGCTTGTTTGGAAAAAAATCGGATAGAGACTTCATCCCTTCATGTCATCCCCATTTGAAAATGGTAAATTTTATATCCTAGATAGATCGCTAAGACACTGACACGAGTGGAAAAAACAGTACCTTCGTATCCTCAAATCACCCACATGCACATGACAAGAAAGGGGAGAGATGGGGATCCTTTTCCTCCTTCTCCCCCTCGTCCCAACTTCGGGGCTGGGCCCGTGCTGAAGGAATCCTTCCCGAATGTCCGTAGTGGTGACTCTACTGTAGACTTTTTTTAAAGGACTAAGCTTTATTTGCACATTGGTGTTACTTATTTACTTTCCTGCTTTTCTACATGCGTACATATGCCTATACTTGGATGTTTCCTTTACTCCTAAGCTTACTTCTTGTATATTTTATCTCATGTTCATTTCTATCATGCTCTCTTCTCATGCAAACATGCTCACCATGCTTCATCTTACACCCACTTGTATATAATCTTCATACTCACTTCACACACTAACACTTGTATATAGTCTCACGTTTACTTGTATGCTTACACACCACTTACAGATTATCAATATTTAGCTTCGCTCGTACACATACCCACTCTTTTTCATTTGTATATATCTCCATGCTCACATACACATCTCACACACAACTTCTAGATGATCCATGCTTAGTCTCACTAGCACACACTTTCACTCGTATATATTCCCATGCTTTTTTACTCACACTACTCCCATGTCACTCTCTCACTCTGCACATATATCTCAATCACTTGTATATCTACATGCTTCACACTCTATCACCATGCTTTGTATGGTTGCCATGCTCCATCTATATATACTTGCTAGCTTTTCTTTTCATTCCATGATATTTGTATATTCTCCCCCTATAGTGGTAGTGTTCCCCTCTACTTGGCATACAAAAATAAAAAATTTCATAAGATACTAATAAAAACTCATGCATTTTATCCCACTACATCATCTGAGCATGGAAAATTTTATCCTGTACTAGGGGGTCACTTTGTGGTGGGTTCTAGTCCTGCGGGGTGTAGTTAACCTAAGTGATACGATTCTCACCTTCCATTGGCCTCGTACCTTTAACGTATATCGAAAAATTCCCCCTGTATCTTACTGTTTGATCGAACTCACGACGGAATGTATATAACGTGGAACTTGCTCACATATGTCGAGTATATCGAATTCTCTCTTACACGTACCACATCCCCCCGAGGTATATCATGAGAAAATTCATGTCCACTCAGGTATATAATATGGTTTTTCCACACGTACTAATGAATGATTTCCCATATAGGCAAGAGGTATATCATGGAAGTCATGCCAAAAGGGTAACCCTTCCACTAAACCACCAAATGCAAAAACCTCATATAGGCGTTAGCCTTAGGAAACTCACAATTAGTTTACCGGTTACTATGATAAACTCTGCCAAAATTTTGAGTTATCATACCACCCAAATTTTTGCACTATTTCGCCCATTTTTAAAACAGGACCCTGTCCGTGAGCCGGGAAGCAAGTCCAACTGTGTCATACATCTTATACACTATCTTTTCCCAGGATCGGGCCCTGTCCAACATTTTCTTTGCATTTAGACAAACATATCACAAGTGAAAACTAATAATAATAATAATCATGCTGAGGATTGTCTCTTTTCCTTTTTTTGGAGACAAAAATACCAAAAATATATTTCCCCCTTTTTTAAAGTACCAAAACTACTCTCTCTTTCCTTTTAAAAATAAACCAAAATCATTTTCCCCTCTCAGGTCGATCGCTTATATGACTTTGGCTTGGTGTCCTATTGGCTTCGATATTCCATCAAACCACCCTAAAGCTCCACTACTTCCTCTGTTTCTTCAATAAAATTTAAGATCTATCTGTCCAAGATTAACAACCTTTAAGCTGATGTCCAAGAGGTGCAACAACATCGGGCCCAAACTCTCGAGGCTCATAAACAAGAAATCCTCTTCCTTCGTGCCATGGCTCTGCCTACCCCTGAGTCTATTTAGGTTTTATAGGAGTACCAAAACACCCTCATACCCCACCTATGACTTGGCCACCACCCACTTAACTTCCGATTCCAAACCATGCCTAATCAGGGGATAATTCGCCAATGCCTGTGGACCCTAAAAAAGTATAACTGAACAAGGTTAAGTAAGACCTCAAGCAATTGCTAAAGAAGTTTGACCAGGTCAAGATCTCCATAAATTATATGGACTACACCCACATGTCTCCCTATCCTAAGGTCAGATTATGAGAAAAGTTCAAGATGCTAAACATAAAAAAGTTCGAGGACAACGGGCTCCCAATTATTCATTTACGTAGCTACCACCGAACGATGACCTTTCTTGGAGTTTCAGAAGATATAATGGCCCAGATGTTTCAACAAACCTTGAAATATAGTGCTCTTCGATGGTTCTTGTCTCTCGAAGAATCCAAAATCCATATCTGGGAGGATGTTTCCAGGGAATTGTTGTCCCAATATGAATAAATGAAGAACTGTAAGTCACATGTAGAGTGCTATAGATACTCAATAAAAATCTTGGGAAATTAGTCAATATCTTCATCGGGAGGTGGAGAGAGAAAGACGCCACTATGACTAACAGACCCTCAACGAAAGAATGAGTGAGAATAGTGAAGAAGAACTTTCTGCCCCATATGTGAGCATCTACGGGAGGATAATACTACCCGCACTTCAGAGCCCTTCTGGAGGCTGGTGTGGAAATTAAAGAAGGGGTTTCCAAACTGGAGTCTGAACCAAAAACGTTAACCGTATAGTTCACGCCCCAAAAGTATAACAAGCCCACCAATGCCTATGTATAAACCATCAATAATATATCTGAACTTGCCACTTCTTGGGCACCTTAAAGTTGCCCCAATCCTATCAAAAGAGAATATAGTAAACTCCATACTCCCTTATCCAAGGTATCCAAAGCTCTACTTGCCCGAAACCTCATTACATCACTGGAACCCTGACCATTATCAAACCCCTTCAGTAAAACTACGAAATTGATGCCCGTGGTGACTTTCACCAAGTCGTAATCCACATCAATGATTAATGCTTTCATCTCAAAAATTTAATCGAAGGCCTTTTAGACACGGGCATCATTGCCTCTCTAGCTAATCCTAAACCCAACATAATTACCCTCTCCTAACACATGGAATCGTTGCAAATACCATATTATTAAAAAAATAACCCTGTATTTGACCCTTTTACTAAAATTGTGCTTGTCGAAATATCCATCACCTTCACAATCTCACCCAAACCCCTTAAAGTTTGCTTATCATTTCTCCTACACCCCACTAGAATTGATGATCAAGTTGTGTCATTTCTCATATGAGATTATGTTACCTCCCATAACCGATAAAAGGGTGGAGGCATCACATTGCCTTCAGTTATGGATTCACTCCAAATATTTGGGTTAAAACTGCTCGCAAAAATGACCATCAACTATGAATGGTTTAATGGCCTGTTTACGTAAGCCCAAAAGTGGTCTCGAGAATCCAATGAATGGGTCATATACCCTTAGAAGAAATCAACCTGGATGATGTCGCATAGACCATGTTACATATATTTCTCTTGAAAGGAAAAGTATTCAGTATTCCCGAGTTACTCACGGACTTGAAACTTTATGGATGGATGGTACCTTTACTTAGGCACTTCCTCGCTAAGTGGGAAGACCTGGGTGACAAAGTCATGGAGGTTGTCGAATTCATCAAATTCTCTTAAAAGGAGGACATCGTCATTATCGGTTGGGGTGAGGACTTTAATAGCTCAGACAGTGAATTTGAGAGAGAAGACTTCTTATTTTGTGGATTCTCTGAACCATGGTATGACCCCACTGATAAAAAGATGAAGCTAGGAATGGAGATCTTCTTCGACGATGACAAAAATTGGGGAGAGAAATGGAAGCACAAGGTGAAATATCTGACTGATGAGACCATAAAAATCACTTAAAACTCTAAGGGTAGCAACACCGAGGACTCATTCGACCTACAAACACTGGGGTTATGTTTCTGCATGATTCGACAAGAATATTTTCGTCAAACCCATTCACTAAGATTGAAACTAGTGAAGTGCCTCTCTTTAACTAACATACCATTCTGATCTAGCCTGCTCAAGCCCAACCAAACCCTACTAGACACCCCATTCAACAAATCCCTGCACTTGTCACCATTTATCCAATTTCTCGTGTCAATGTAAATGAGGCCGCTTAGAATGAGATTCTTAATGTTGTATTCCCTAAGAATGATATAAACATATAATTTGAGTATCTTGTTATGCCTTACATTAATTAATTTGATTCCAATCAATCTTTTGATGAATATTATTTTGTAAATGAACAATTCTTAACTGATCTCAATAAGAAAAATAATAAACAACATAATATCATTCAAACTAATGATGAGACCGTTGTTATTAAAATAATTTCTAGTACCCCTATTCGCGAGATTAGGATAGGGTCACTCCTTAACGATCATGAGATGACGTAATTCAAAGATCTTCTAAAAGAGTTTATGGACGTCTTTGCATGGTACTACGACGATATACCCAACATTGATACAGAGATAGCTCATCACGTGATCCAAACATTCCCATAATGTAAACATGTCATATAAAAACTGAGGAAGATTCGAACTGAATGGTCCCTCAAGGTTGAAGAAGTAGTCAAAGAGGTGAAAGTGGGTTTTATTCGTGTAGTCGAATAATCTACATGGCTTTTAAATACTATCTCTGTGCCAAAATAGAGAGGGAAATTCCTCTTGTTCATCGACTAACAGGATTTGAAAAAAGCATCCCAAAAGGATAATTGCCCTTTGCCCAATATCGACATGATCGTGCACAAACACGTACAACTATGCCCTCTAATCATTTGTTGGCAAATTTTTTGGATACAACAAGATCAATATGCACCGTGGCCACCAAGAGAAAACTTCCTTCATTATCCCTTGAGGAACTTTCTGTTATACCATCATGTTGTTCGGGATAAAAAATGTCGGGACTTCCTACCAAAGGGAAATCACAACCATATTTCATGATCTCATCCACAGAGAAGTCAAGGTATATGTTGACGAAATGATCGTCAAGTCCATGACTTGGGAAGGTCATATCGATGTCGTGACAAAATTCTTT
Organism: Sambucus nigra; assembly: GCA_949130495.1. NCBI lineage: Eukaryota > Viridiplantae > Streptophyta > Magnoliopsida > Dipsacales > Adoxaceae > Sambucus > Sambucus nigra. The sequence continues at coordinate 380,685,278 of OX422218.1, read as the reverse complement.
GAGCGACTACGATAGTACTAGATTTGGCTCAACCCATAGAGGTATGTCTTCGACATAACTAAAGGGAAAAATCTTTGATTCATGGTCAGTGATAAAGGAATTTAAGCAGACCCCGCCAAACTAAAAGTCATACTTGATATGATACCACTCCGTATGAAAAAGGAAGTACGAGTATTCCTAGGTAAGATATAATACATCAGTCGGTTCGTCAACCAACAAACCTCTATTTACGAACCCATTTTCAAACTCCTCCAGAAAGATTTGACCAATGTTCTGAATAAGGCAGGCCAAGAAGACTTCAACCAAATCAAGCAATACCTCACCCAACCTCCGGTGCTTATGCCTCTGCAACCACATTTCCCTCTCCTCCTACACCTAACTGTCACCCATACTACAACAGGGGATTTAATGGACCAATACATTGAAGGATACCATAAATAAGGATCCATCAACTACATTAATCGAAAGATAGCCAAATATGAAGTCAACTACACTGCCTTGGATAAAGCGTCTGTCACCCTCCTCTGGGTCACGTAAAAGTTATGGCAATACATGGTTGAATTTCTCTTCAGATTAGTATCTCGCATGGATCCCGTAAAATACCTGCTAGAGAAACCCACTCAATCAATCCGAATGTCTTGATGGTTGATGTTACTAGCCAAGTTTAAAATTGTGTACGTCACAGAGAAAACCATGAAAGGAAAATCCATCTCCGACTACCTTACCAATCATCCCATAGATGAAAACAAAGTTTAGGTCTTCGAATTTTTGGATGAAGACATCCTATGCACCTCTCAAGAGGACCTCAAATGGTAACTGTTCTTTGATGGAGCTACCAAAAATAAAGAGTTTGGCATTGGGATACTCCTGGTTGACTCGGATGAATCTCACACTCCCACTACCATCAAGCTACACTTTCCTTGCACCAATAAAATTACTAAATACGAAGCATGCACTATAGGGATCAAGATCTGCCTCGAGAAAGGAATCAAGTACATGGACATCTATGAGTGCTCTGCTCTCATTATCGTATAAATTGTGAAGAAATGTAAAGTCAAAGACGAGAAGATCCCACCCTTCGATGACCACCTAGAAGAACTTGCCTCCATTTTCCATTACCGTCCTCGCGAAGAATAGCCCAGCTAACGCACAAGCTACCCTGGCCTCCATAGTTGGTATGCTTGAATTAAAAATAATGGCGCATTTAATGGTTCAGAAATAAGCCTCACCTGTGCACTACTACTTCATCGAGCTCGTCACCGAAGTAGACTTTCATATGGCAAGATTATGGTGCTATGATAGTTGGTACCTTCTCAATTATGATAGATATCCCGGAGATGCAGACAATATAGATCATGCAATACTTCGCAAACTGGCTGCTCGGTATATTATTTATGATATCATACTTTTCAAGAGAAACTTCGGTGGATCCTATTTGCATTGCATAACAAGTTTTGATATTAAAGGAATGATGCAAAAAAATCCATTACGGGGAATACGGGCCCCACATGAATGGCCACATGCTTGCCAAGAAAATCATTCATCACGAGTACTTTTGGACCACCATGATTCAATATTGCACAGTCTATGTTCAAAGATGCCTCAAATTCTAACAGTTTGCTAACCTCCAACACTTGTCTCCTCGAGAGTTCTACAACTTGACCTCTCCCTTGACCTTCTCTACTTGGGGCATATACATCATTGTAAAGGCCACCCTCAAAGCTTCGAACGAGAATGAATTTATCCTGGTCACCATTGATTAGTTCACGAAATGGGTCAAAGATGAATCATATACGGTGCTAAATGTGAAGAAAATTCCCAAGTTTATCAAAAATAAAAGCATTTGTCACTATTGGGTTCCCCATGAGTTGGTATCAGACAATGAACTCTCCTTAGAGGTCAAGGTCACATAATTTGTCGACGAGTATGGAATTAAGATGCATAAGTCTTCTCCCTACCTACCAAAACCATCGGTGCCGTCGAATATGCCAAAAATAGCCTCAAAACAATCATCATAAGGATGACTAAAAGCTACTGAAATTGGGCTGACCGAATCCCATATACCCTCTGGGTCTACCACACTTTTATTAGGACACCCACTGGGGTTACCCCTATTTACTAGTATACAATGTGGTGGCTGTACTCCCCGTCGAACTAAGATTACATTCTTTGCATGTCATGCTAAAAAAAGGCCAGGGGTCCTATTCTCTACTATCAAACCACTATGAAGAATTCTCACTCCTAGATAAAAAGAAAGTAAAATCTCTATACCATATACATGGGTATCATCGCCGAATAACGTGATCTCAACTTGGACCATTTTAAGAAATTCTACCCTTAATCCAGGCTCTTGGAATGCTACGACTCTTTTCATCACCCATCTAATCCAAAAAAAATCTCTTCATTTCCCCTCCTCAAAACTATATGGGATCTGATCCTCTCAGAACACCCTTTTGAAAATGTAGCTCATGAATTTTCAAAACCCACAGAGCGAAGTAGGAAACCCATAAAATGCACATGGTTACGGTCCTTTCTTTTTCATGAAATGCTATTCTTTTCTTCTCCCGAGAACGGCGGTCCATCTCATCATTTACATGAAGAAAAGAATTACATATACCTTGTGATTGGTATAGATAGTTAAAATACAAAATTCGTCAGAAGACATAAAAAATATGTTAAAAATAATATTATTGAAATAAAGGAATACAACTATTACACGATATATAAACGATGAGAGTAAAACAAACCACTCCCATCCTAACCTTCATTCAACCTACTAGTCCCTACCAATAACCAACTTCACAAAAAATCCAAAAATAAATAAGACCAAACACCTAGCCAAACATAAAACTCCCCACAAAACACAAGCACAACCATCTTTATAAAACCTTATCCTTAACTACTGAATAGCCCTGCCTTATCATTATAGCCTGCTCCTGGAGACCCCAAGCATCCCATTACTGATTGTTGCTAGGAATGTGCTCCATGCGACGGTAGGCCCTAATAAGCTTGGACGAAACAAAAACACCTTCTTTTATGGTATCAAACATGACAAGAAATCTTTGCCTAGTCTCCTCCACCAAAATCTTCCCAACCACCCGTTTTCATGACCACTTAAAATAATCCCTGGATACAAACCAAGACCTTTGAATGGATTGGGATGGGAAGGTATATGATCGACGATGTTGCTATAATGGCGCCAATATCATCCGTAGGAACTCAGTTAGACCTTCCACCGAAAAGAAATTAGTTATAAGGGGTGGAACGATATGCTCCCACCCTACTTGGCGTAGAAGCCGTCAAGGAAAGTTGAAAGACGTCTGTTGAAGACCAATTAATTGCACATATCGGTATTCCGAAACTGCAAAATGGGATAAAAGTCCCCCCACCGTGTCATAGACCATCCAAGGCATTGGTCCCCTTATTTCACAAGCCAGTTAACCTAGTTCTTCTTCGAAGGGATAAAATTGAAAAAGGGTGTGGTAAAGAAGATGGGAACACTTGACAGAGGGTAATTAAGTGGGTTCGCCAGATGCAGTCTCTAAGAAAGCCACATGAATATCATGAGAGGGATCTCCTGTAGAAATCCAACTCAAGGTTCCTTCTAGGCATCTAGGCCATCCAAAGTCTCCGCTAACACCATCACTGTAGGACTACAATGATAGGATAACAATATTGCTGTCGTGTGCACATGAGGATCTACCGCCAGGTCACTTGTCACCAACATAAGCGTATCAATCAGGCCTATGGCTACAAATTTGACAAAGACATTGTTAGAAAATTCCTCGGTCACACTGAATTCAGGACTACTGGGAGGATGATATTTCGCCACAAACCAATGACCGAGCGATTGAGGGTGAGATATGAAGTAACTCCGCCAAAGATACTTGGAGAGAACGAAATAAATCGAGGATAACAGCCACTACACTGGGACTGATGCCCATCATCGCAGAGAACTCTTCTTAAGTAGGGCACAACTCATTTAAGCCGAACCAAAAAACATGGTCTTCAGCGTACTAGAACTCTACCGCTGCTTCTACAAGATTCCAGTCAAAGGCATGATTACGTCATAAAGAGGCCTGATGCAAATTAAAGGCTTCATAGTCAAAATTATAGAAGCACATTGACTCTAGACCCTTAAGGTTTGAAAATAAGCCTCAGACACTTTAAGAACCATTTACAGAGAAGAAGAAAGCTATAGAAGAGAGAAAAGGGAAGATGGCGAGGAAAACACCTACAAAGACCCTTTTAATACTAAAAAGACCCCACAAGAAAACAAGCCTCTGAAAACACCACTGGTTCTCCTACCCCTAAGTACATAAAGTACATAAAAAGTACAATCAAAGCAAATGAGTAATTTGGACTTGACCGTTATACCGATAAGTAGGTCTAGGGGTATACCGATTGACAAACCCTTCTAAAAAAATCATTGTTTCCTCTTTTACGCATATTAATTTTTGAGTTTTCCCTTTTGAAAAATTATTTTCCCCTTTGTACATAATTCCTAAAAAAAGGAAACATTTTCTCTTTACTTCATATCCCTTTTTCATTTTTATCTTCATCATTCCAAATAAATGAGAAACCTTAGAAGTAAATTAAAGTCCATATATATTAAGTCATTAAACTAAGGTAATACCAAAAAGATATGCATTTCTCATATATTATCATTTTCTAGAATTATTACACTTCTTGCAGGTACAAAAGAAAAAAGAAGCAAAAGAAAAAAAGCTGAAAAGATACATCGGGACACAACCCAAATCCCTCAGAACCTACCAAAAACAAACTCTCAACCTCTGCAACATACACTCTTACCCCTGTGACAAGCGGTAGATCCTGCATTCCCAGAGCTAGAACTCTTCTCAGATATGGTCGATAGCACTAGACAGGCGCTGGATGACTTCCTTACATAGGCTGACATCGATTCTATCCAGCCCTTGATGTATCTCAACCAGGTGGTTGACACACGGACAGTCTGCAAGGAAAAAGAACAAAAGTAATAAAATCAAGCAAGTCATTAAATATAAAAATAAATCTGGAACAAGAAATAAATTGGGAAAGAAAGGAATATACCTGTGTCTGAAGGGCATATAAAAAAGACCTGCCAACCTATCCACCGGTGCATGGGGTGGTGGGGAACCAACAACACTTCCCCTCTACGTATTCAGAAATGATTAGAGGGAGTAGAGATCTGAATAAGAGGAGCCTCGTTCGCCGGCACAGTCATGCCTCCTCCAGTGATACGGGCTGACACCATAGGTATGCCTTCTCCCTAAAGCATTAACAAGTGGAGGCATATTATCTATATCATATATACACGAAGGATTCAACCAATTGGTCACAAATTCCAGGCGGTCGTAATTCGTCATCATATTGGTGTAGAGCGTATATGGCTTGCCCTCTATCATCGTATCCCTCGCCTTATTCGTCATCTCTCTCAGCCAACTTTTTTACTCTGAAGGCACCGATGGTGGCACCTCCACCTATCCCTCCATAATATAATGCAACACCTTCTCCCCAAGGTACTAGACGAACTCAAATTGATGCACAAACAATCGCCTTATCTGCGCGTGTATGTCCATAGCCTCAGTGGTGATCTAAGTAAGAATCCAAGGGTAAAAGGTCTCCTAAATTACTAGCAAAGATTCAATAAACTACCCAGAAGTAAAAGGTTTTGAAAATTCAGAAATAGACAAAAATTGAAACCTTAGCCTGGTCGCTTATCAAGGAGCTTATCACTACCCATACGTCCTTTAGGTCCAGGGACTCATTCGAACATCTGTTCGATTTCCTTAACTTTTACATCTTACATAAGTCTACTATATCGTTCTCCTTTAAGGAAACCAACCCCACGTTGTACCATATCTCCTCATAGAACGATGTATGCAAAACGCAAACACCAGGAATCAGAAGAGAAAATAAAAAAGGGCTGCAAGAAAATATAAAAGAAATTAAACTTGAAGATTACCTCCCAAAGGAACATGGGTCCATGAACGTCTTTTGGTAGCAATGACTGAACACATTCAAACAAGTATGAAGGGAAGCCAAAGTGAAGCTCTCCCAATCGTACAAGTGGATGTCTGAGATAATTTGCAAATACGGTAAAAGCTAGAGATGAACGACATCGCCACTCTTCGCCACCACAAACCCTCCTAGGAAAAGAAAATGAATAAGCAGGCTGCCTGTCTCACATGTCGATCAACCATATGATCACCGCACCTAGACAAAAGAGTCTCCTTCAGCATCAATATACAGATATAATCCCCCGATTTGATTCTACGAACTTCCTCCAAGGTATCCCGTACTGTCACTTTCGTGATGCGGAGAGTACGGTCCAGTACAATTTGATGACCAGTTCAATCTGACCTCATCAACTATTGGACATACAAGGGAGTAATAATCATCTCCCCAATCCCAAGATGGAATGTGTGCGTCATATCCTGCCACCTCTCACCAAGCACACATAACACTACAATAGAGCACGACTTCTTGTATAGTGCACCCAAAAAAGTATAAAACTTGATGGATGCCACCATTAATTTCATAACCGTAGGAAAGACTATCCCAAATATCCTTCATTCCCAGTCGACCATGGGACTTGATGCTCGAAAAATCAATGTCATTATGCAAGAAACTAAGGAAAATCCTTAATTAACCCAAGGATAAAAAGAAAAAGAAAATAATGGGAAACCAAAGGACAAATACTCACATATCCATTAGGATTCGTCACCCTCTCCTAATGGTGGTGCGCTGGATCACACAATAAAATCCTTTCATCAGTCATCGACTCAAAGGGGTCATAGGCATTTTCATTACCCAAAGCTAGCGGCCCAACAGCCTGGGACTCCTAATTTTTTCAGTCATCAACGGACACCCATTCATTGTTGGTGTTGATAGAAGTACTCGCCATTTAAGATCTTGAGAAAAATGGACTAAAAAAATGACCTTTAGAGAGAAAAAACAAGGGAATCAATCGTTTGGAGGTGTGAAAAATGAGGACGAGTCGCCCCATTTTTTATAGAAGGCTAAGGGTTACTGCGATCGGTAGTCCCCTTGTCCCACCTATCGATAATGACTTTTTCCCTTCCCCAATAAACCTAGGAGTCCGTTCCCTATGCCAATACGCACCTCCCCAAACTTACCTATCGGCAGTAACCTAAAAATTTTGTCATAAAAATTTTAAAAAATTACCCGAAAAATCGATGCAAAGTCAAGGACATTCGTTCTCAGAGAAAAACTCATGCTAAAGAGCCAAACCAATTACAAGTCATCAAATACCCAAAAGGATCATCAACATTCACATGTATCATTAGCATATTCCCTCGCGGAAGCAAAGGTGCTACTATACCAAAGTACTCTATGCTTTCCCTAGTGAAGTTTCTCACCGTAAACTACATCTTTAGGTCCGTAAAATTGACATGGACCCATAGAATTGGTTGTCACAACTTTAGGTTCGTAAAATTAACCTCGACCCTTTGAATTGGTCACCTTAAATTTAAGTCCGCATAATTGACCTCAACTCATAGAATTGATCATCATAACTTTAGGTCTGGAGAATTAACCTTGACCCACTGAATTGGTCTCCCATCATTAGGCCCAGAGAATTGACTTCGACCCACTGAATTGGTAACCCCATATTTTGGTTCACATAATTAAACTTGACCCACAAGATTGGTTGATAATTAGTTTAATAGAATTGACCTCGACCCACAGAATTGGTCATCACAACTTCAGGTTCGTATAATTGACTTCGACTCATAGAATTGGTCATCATAACTTTTGGTCTGCGGAATTGACCTCGACTGCCAGAAATGGTAGCCATAAATTTTGACCCGTGGAATTCATATCGACAAGAAAAATTGGTTACTATAACTGTAGGTCTATAGAATTGACCCAGACCCATAAAATTGATCACCTTCATTCCTTAGGTTCGCAGAGTCGATCATCCCATTCTTTAGGTCTATAGAATCAACCTGAACTCTCCTTATATTTGCAAAATGAACCTCGACACTTTGAATTAGTCACCTCCATTATCTAGATTTTTAGAATCAAACATCCCATTTTTAGGTCTGCAGAACTAACCTCATCTTCCTTAGGTCCGTAGAATTAACCTCGGCTGTCTGAATCATCACCTTCTCCCCTAGGTTCGTAAAATTGACCTCAATCCTATTCTCTAACATCGATAAGGTATCTATCTTTCAATGAACTTCACTAGTTCCAAGCTCCCCCATTGGGGGTGTCTCTAGATACCCTATCCTAGTACCCCCTTAAGTGCCTCATGAGGTCCCTAACACTCATCCACTCACTATAAGCCCTAGGTCATGCTCTGAGTACTAATTATGAGGCCATCGAGCACTCTCGGGTCCCGCTTGACTTCTATCAACTCTATGACTTGAGCTAAGCTCAATGAAATCTCAAAGGCCTTTGAATCCCCTTTCCAACGATCCATCTCGTGCACGAATTGTCCTCACGATCGCACGAATTACCCATTTCACTTTGAGTATTGATTTGGAGGCCATTGAGAACTCACAAGCCCCATTTGACTCTAGTTAACTCTCTGAGATCAGAAAAGCTCAGTGAAAGATCAAAGGGATCTGAATCCCCTTTCTAATGGTCCATCCCATGTGCATATTGTCCTAATGGTTTGCACGAATGATCCATATTACTTCGAAGGGCCACAGGATACTTTCGAGCCCCATTTTGATCGTGGTCAACTCTCCAAATTGAGAAAAGTTTGATGAAATATCTAAAGGCCCTGAATTACCTTTCCAACAATATGTTCCATGAGTGAATTTTCCTAATAACTCCCACGAATGATCCGTTTTCCTTCAAAAACCCCCATCTAGAGACCATTAGTGTTATCGAACCCATTTTACTTTGCTCAACTAATGGACCTGGGAGTGCTCAATGAATTATTTAAAGGCTCTGAATTCCATTTCCAACATCCCGATTATGCACGATTCGGACATACAATTTTCTGTTTTTCCCATTTAAAAAAAAAGTCCATTCCAGGCCGCTTATAGGCACCCCAGACCCCCTGCCTATCGATATGGTGTACTTTCCTTGCCTAACAAGGTAGGTAATGTGATGATTTGCAAGCTAAGGACCATGTCAATCGGCAAACCGAACCCCAAGTGGCGCTATATAAAGGTCTTAGCAGTCAACAAACATTCTCTCAAAATCAGAGCCTTCTCTATTAAAAAAAATTCCACTTTCCAACATTCCCTCACCTCATTTTCTTATCACACTTAGTCATCAACCTCATCCGGTCATGTTACTTTCATACCAGTACAAAAACAATCCTACATGTATTTCCAATTCAGTAACAAAGATCTACAAGGAGGTCCATTCCTCCCCCTGTTTCTAGTTTTGTTCATCTAAATATTATTATTCATTTTTTTCTCATTTTGTGATATCTTCTAGTTTTATTTCATTATCTCACATCAAGTAATCTTCATTTATGTTATTAGTATTGTCCACAAATTATTTTCAAAAAAGACCCCCAAAAGGCAAAAAGGTGGTTTATTCGTAAATTCCAAAAGTAAGACTTCCTTATTTTTTACACTTTCACACTTGAACACATTTTTATTTAAAAGTACTCAAAGAGTAGTCGTACAATTGGATTTATGGATTGAACCCCACCCCTATGATATTTTTTAACTACGCGGACTTTGATGTCCCTTGGGCTATGTAAGCGTCTTGGGCCAATCCCGAGATTCGAGGTCTCCTTTTTCATTTCATGTATTGTATATTCTATTATATCTATTTTGTGAGTCTTGGACTTCTACATATTTGTGTCTTTTTCGACATGCACATTCACTTCTCCATAGTGACTTTTGATTCGATGAATAATTACTCGATATGTTTATTATTATTTTTGGCTACACTCATACAGATAAGTCCGCTCCGTCCATTCCATGACGTGAGTTAGATGATTCCGTTTTCCCATTATTTATATTATATACATGTACACAAACATCACGGAGAAAAAAATGATAATATTATAATAGCCCATGCGATAATGAAAGGGAGGAATTGGTGCCTAATACCTTCCCATTCTGTAACTTAGTCTCTGGACTCCTTGTTGGGCGCCAAGTAAAAAAAATGAACATAGAATAAAAAATAAACTAAAAAAATAACGACACAACACTTTGATGACATGAAATGTCATGAACATGGAGTACGCCTCCCTCGAGTACTTGGAGTACGTCTGCTAAGCAAGTTCAATGGACTCAATTTTTTTGGACATAGCACCTCGGTAACCATTGACTTGTGCTTGTGTTGCTTGCCATGAAGTGTAAAGACCAGAATTTAGGCGTTTGAATACTACGTATGTCGAGTATTCCATGTGTCTACCTGCAAACAATAAAATGTAAATATGTTAGTTATAATAAAGAAGGTGGGGCATAATGTTATTTTCATAATACATGCAAGGAGACAAGTAAAATGGTAGTAAGAATGAGTGAGTCAGTACAACAAAACAGTTATGAATACAAAAAATCCTCAATTTGTGGCATTCAGTACAACAAAACAATTGCCTATGCCTATGAAACAATTATATAACTGTTATATAACATGACTATTATAACAATTATATAACCCACGTCATATAACTTTTATAGATTTTGTGTTTTTGGTGAGAATTGTCATAAACATGAGAGGTTGTATGTATATATTATGAACCAGAAGAACAAATTTATTGGTTGGATGCTAATTCTCACCAAAACCCCTATAGATTACATACCCAAGCTACAAGCCATATATAGATACAATGGTATAAGACCGAGGAACTAAAGGAAAAAATCAGTTTTAATAAGAAACTCATTAATAAAGCTAAATTCTCAATATTGATATTCCAATCATTCAAAAGTTGACCAATCAATGGGGATTACAACTTATTTAAAAGACAAATTAGACCATAATTCAAGTAGGACAAATGAAACCTAATTAATATACATAATCTAAGATAAATCCTTCAAAAGATCCTAATTCCTAATAAATAAAATATTAAAATATCTAATAGCCTGCATTATAAGAAAAATTCAATCAAACTACATATAAGCTTTTAATCGTGGTATGTTCTGCATCATATAATGAACGTGATCATATATACAATGGTATTTCGACCTTGGTTATTGGGGAAGGATCCCTGCCCCTTGCTAATAATTTAAATTTAGACGAAATTTCACTTATTGTAAAATTGAACTAATTTTGAACTGGTCCAGTTCCAAAGTATGGAATCATAAATCCTATTTTTAACCATAAAATTTGAATTCTTAAACACAGTAGAAGTATGAAAGGAAAAAAAAGAATGGGGATGAGAAGAATTTGCTTACTCTTAAGATCTGGTAGTCCACCATAGTTCACTTTAGCATCTTTAACAAATTTTAATTTTCTCAAAATTAAAATTACACTAAAAATCAAATTTGTGAATTTTTACTTTAAGCTCAAAAATAAATTTAATACAAGTCCTAGAATTTTGTTTAACAAAAAAATTTACTTTTTGCAAATTAGGCCAATTTTTTTTACCAAATTAAGGTTAATGACTTGAATTAAATTAATTAAATTGTACCCAAACTAATTTAGCACCAAATTAAACAAGAGTGGTGAATTAAACCATATTTTATCTCTTAGTCCTAAGCATGCATTGTAGGTGATTTTGCAAGATAAAATAAAATCACAACACACAACGCCGCGATCTACGAGGAAATCCCATAACGGGAAAAACCATGGACGACCCCTAGCCTAAAGTCCACTAAGTACGAAATTTTACGAATACAAGACATATGACATACACAACTTAACTCGACTCCTTTCAAGCCCCTGACGCGTCTTTTTGTATCAACCTCTGTTTAGCCGACAATCCCGGACTCGACCGAAACCGTGGAATCCACCAATGAAGCTTTTAGGAACAACCGTCAACCACACATGATACCTTTCTCCACGTGAGAATGCCGCAGCAAAAACTAGTCTTCTTCTTTTAGGGATGTAGAAGTAAACCCAAACTTCTCTGCTTTGAGGTGTAGTGAAAAACCTGCTGCCAAACACTCCAAGCAAAGATATATATGAAGAAACTTGGAATAAACAAACTATGGGTGTGTAAACCATGATTTTGTTCTAAGGATTAAAACATTTTAACAAAAATTACGGGAACTTTTTCTTGAAAGAATTTTCTCTCAAAAACTATCTTAGATGTGTGAAAAAGTCTTAGAAAAAAATCTGGTCCCGAAGTATATTTATTTGGCAAAAATATAGTGGGACAAAAAGTGGGAAAATGGGATAAAACTGTCAAAAAACTGTTCCCGCCAATTTCGTTCGAACGACATTTCTAACGATAAGTAAGAACGAAAAAAAAATTCTCGTTTGAAATCTCGTTCGAAAGACTTTAGATCTTGTTCGAACGACAATTAATATCATTCGAACAACCTTTCATAATTGTATATAATTTCGATACGAATGCGTGGCGGCAAGTTTCGTATTTTTCTGATTTTTTTGGATTTGATAAGATTTTTATACGGAAAGGTGTCCGAGAACAAAATATTTAGAAGTATGAATTCAAAAAAAGTTTAACAAAAAAATACTAGCACCCATAATAAATTTTCAAGCTCCTATATATATATTAATGCATTCATACCTTTAGGAGAGATTGGAACAAAGTTGATGATGTGAAATGAGGAACATGGAAATCGACAATGAGGTTCTCTTGATAGGTAGGCCGCAACGTCTTCAACCCAAACTTATCATAGGCTTGAAGGATGCACAAGAAAACTACCCCATGACTCAAATGTTTTTGTCCGAAATTGATCCAAAACTACAAAGGATTAAATTGGAGATTTGTGTCCTCAGAAATCTCCCCCTTTGGCTGATGATGTAGGAAATAACACCACCAGATAAGATATAAACAAGGCCAAATAAGTACAACAATGGCAGCAAAATTATATGTAGGTATAGTAGGAGATGAGGTGAAGGAGATGAACACAATAATATAAGTGGTTCGACAATTGCCTACATCCACTGTGCAAGTGAGTGTTAATATCACTAGATGAATGCACTAACGGCCATAGATACAATCTCTAAAGATTTCTCTTTCTACTGTGTAAATTGACAGAGTTTCAGCGAGGGTTGCTATTATGGATCCCTTTATAAGGTAGGGGATGACCTCTATATATAGTGGCGGGGGGGGGGGGGGGGGTGTATTGTACCTCCTAAGCATGCAATTAGTATGTGCATGGAGATTGAACTAGTCTAAGGATGACACCCGTCTGATCTTGTGTAGATAATGATGACATCAAAATTTCCTCACGTGGAGGGAATGATTTAGTTATAATAGATTTGTCCACGTGCACCAAACCATATATGTGCTTGTAAATGCTCGGCCCTGTCTCTGATTGGTAGTAACCTCGACCTAGACGAGTACGAGGTTGGTGAAGTCCGACTATTTCTTTGTTCGAGTTCAATATCCATGACGACATCGGTTAGGAGGTCTAGTCGAGGATAGGTATGAGATAGTAGTAACATCAGCTAGGGCCGATGATGACATTATGATTGACAATTGAGCCCATGAGGGTTTGCTGACTTTGAGTGATGGCTATAACATCGGCTTGGGCCGATACGACGTTTGCTGAAGTAGAGCCCGTGAGACTCTGGTAATCTCATCTATTACAGAGCTATGGTTGATGTAAGGGGGACGACCTTAGAAATATGACCTTTATGATGGTTGTCATAAGCTTCTTATCGCCTCAGTTGTGGGACTGGACGAGGTTGGTTGCTCTGAGTAAGAGGGTACACTTTGTGCATATCCATCACCCATAGCCCTTAATTACCTATGTGAGTAGGTCAATGAGGGGTTTTGCAACGCCGAGGCTGAATTTTCTTGTGTACCTATATTCTCTTGACACATGTCACTTACTGAAGTGAGTGGCGTGTGTGTCAAGGTGATGTGATTATGGCTTACATTTTGGGTTCCCTAGGGCAAATGATGAGGCTTTTGGACACGTGCCTCATCATTAGGTAGGTTTAGAAACCCTCTCTCTCTTCAAACCCCTTTTTCTTCCCAAAACTCTTCCCGTCTAAGATTTCGTTCTATAATTTTCTCTCTATTCAATAGCTCCATCATTGCAGCATTTGAGGGTTCCTCTAGCTTCAAAGTCTCTTCTTCCCTCCTTCATAACTTGTCAGGTATATCATTTCCCACCTTTTCCCACTTTTAGCCCTTATTTTCATTTTTGAAATTTCTAACGAGGCTGTGTCTTTTCCAGGAGTGATTTCCGCCAATATTGGTGGTTATTAGGCTAAGACATTTGTGGTTTGAGTGATTTAGGGGAATTTTTAGGTATTTCAGATGAAATTTTTAGCTCTCCAATTATCCCCCGGTCGTCTTCTCTAACAACCTGGTTCTAGAGTGTTCTTGGTTGGGAAACCTTTCACCTTCCCAATTTGACCTTTAGTTTAGGTTGAGTTCAGTTGTTTTCCTATTTGTGACTTTGAGACTGAGTGTTGTGTCGTCTGCCTTATGCTCATACCTTTGTATCAACTCATAGAAGAGTTCCCTTATCTTCATGAGAATAGATTTGAAAAAATTTGGCAAATAAAGCTAGCCCAAGCAGAAGCTCGTAGGGCTGAGGCCTTTCCTGTCAGAAAATTTTTTACTCCACCTCTGAAGGTTATCTACCCTGAGCCAGCCGAGCCTGCTGAGCCAGTAGAGGTTCCAGTGGATGCAACACCCATGTCCGAGTCTTAGTCGTCTACCTCAGACCCCATGTCTGTAAACACTTTCCAAGAGTCTATGAATTACTCAATTAGGTAAGATCAGGTCCCTGATCAAGTTAAAGTTTTGAGTCGTGTCTCATCACACCAGTGGGCTAACACCTCTCAGTCTTCTTTCGATGTCAAAATTATAGGGCCAAGTGTGGAAATTCCCCCCATTTTCGATGCTATTCCCCTGTTGGTAGCCACCGAGTCTGAGTTCACTCAGAGGTTTCTGGATGGTCCCCCAGTAACTACCCAGGACGATGTCAAAAGGGATGAAGATGATGGGCATGAGATCAACATTGACACCTCTCAAGAAGCCGAGAATAAGAGCTCCATTAGTGAGTAAGATCTTCTGGATTTTAGACACATCTACTCAAAAGTCCCTTCCATTAATCTTATGAGACCTCCGAGGGGTTAGAGGGATTTTGCCGAGATGGGGAGATCTGCATCTAAGAGCAGATGTTCAAGTTGGGCTTCCGTCTCCCTATCCATCCTTCAATCAGAGACATATTATACTATATAAATCTGGCCCTTCATAATTATCCCATAATGCCTCGAGGGTTATGATAAGGGCTATAGTCCTTTGTAGGGCAGTCCACCACTCAGACCTTCCTGTTAGGGTCTTCACAGGCTGTTACATCCCCTCCTCTGCTAAGAATCACCCTAGATATTACCACTTCTTAGCTAGGAAGTATGATAATAAGATGCCGTTGGTTACCCAGACCTCAAATCACAACTGTAAACCTCAGTATTTCTTTGCATCTGGGGCATGGGAGTTTGGTCCCTTTGAGGCATATGAAACATTGGTTTCAAGGACCCCTCTGAGATGGGGGAAAGTCTCGCTTGGTGCAAAAGCCAACCCTGGACTTAGCCAGGAAAGTATTCAAAATGTTAAGGACCTTCAGGATCAGGGGAAGTGGGTCGTTTGGTTAAATATGAACATCTGATGACCCCCTACTACCTCTCTCAGACAGTGCTGGGATGTGGTTCTTTGACAGAACTATGTAAGTATCATTTCTCATAAGTTGTATCTCTTACTTTTTATATCTGATTTATTAACTCAAATATTTCTTTTTCCAGAGCGCCCTAAAGGTATTTCTGACGATCTTTGGTAAATGCCTGCCCCAAGTCTCGTGAACTTAATGAAGAAGGATGGCCAGAATGTGCCACTTCCTACCACCCATAAGAACGTTGGCACCTCTAAGGTCGATGCCATAAAGAAGAGGACGACCACAACCGACGCAAAGCCTCAAAGGCAGAGTAATAATTAGAGAGTGGATTGTACTATCCTAATCTTCGCCGATTATGACCTGTATTCTTGTCTGGATCAGTGATAGTCTGATAGGACATGGTTTGAAGGCTATTGATGCCATCGGCTCAGTGATGATCGACGAGGATAAGCATTTCCTATGCTCTTTAGACATCCCGCTGTTGGCCGAGTTTGCCCTCCATAGATCGATTCAGGTACTAGTTTTTGCTTATTTACTCTCCTTAAGTGTAACCTCGTCCATATTACATTAATGTGGTTATACATCTGACCTCCCACTGTAGGGTATATTGTCCATGCATTATTTTGTGGACTGAACTCTGAAGAAAGTGCCCCTGATCGAGAAGAGTCAAGAAGCTCTGACAGTACAAGCCTCATTTACCTCAGAGGTTGATTGTCTGAAGGAATAGCTGAAGGAGGTTGATAAGCTAAAGGAAGTTATTCATCAGATAGACATGGTATTGGCCAAGCTGAAGGAGGATCATGAAATGGCTTTGAAGGCCAAAGATGATGCTCTGCAGGATAAGGTGGTTGCTGCTGTTCAGGCTTCTTTGGAGGACTCCTCAGAGAAGATTATTAAGGATTATAAGGTCTCTGATGAGTTCATCAGTTTAGTCTTTGAATACCTTGAAAGATGTATTAAAGAAAATAGAAAGTATGTTGCCTCTAAGGAAAAGGATTCAGAGAGCTTAACTGCCTCAGACTTTGAGGGTTTAGGCTTTGGTGACCCCCTATTTGCTCAAGCCTTACAAGAAGTCGAGGAAGATAATGCTACTCCTGCTCAGATCTCTACGTTGGAGTTCACTGAGATTGGAGATGTTAATTCTCAGGATGACACAACTGAGGTGACTAACGCCAGCCCGGAGGACAAGACTGCGGCTGCAGATACATAGGCCTTATAAAGCTTTTATAATTTTTGTTTCCTAAAGTCGTGTATCTTTAACTTTTATGAGCCCTGATGGCGTCCTGATACATTTGATTTGTATTCTAATCATTAACACCATCTTGTTCAGATTATGCTGCTTCTCTCAGTGAATGTCTTCTCTTACTCGTTATTTTTAAAGCCTGAGGATATGATATGATACGCAATTTTTTCACCAAACTAATGTTGAGGTTCATCAAATTATGATGTTTCCCCTTTAGTTTTCACCAAATTAATAGTGTAAGGTCTGAGGTCACCATATAATGATGTTCCCGATCATAATTTTTTCCAAATTAATGGTGTAAGGTCTGAGGTCACCATAATATGTTGTTTACCCTCATAAATTTCACCAAATTAATGACGTGTAAGGTCTGAGGTCACCATATAATGATGTTCACCCTCATAATTTTCACTAAATTAATGGTATTAAAGGTGTGAGGCCACCATAATATGATGTTTACCCTCACACTTTTCACCAATTTAATGATGTTTAAGGTCTGAGGTCACCAAATAATGATGTTTACCCTCCTAATTTTCACCAAATTAATGATGTGCAAGGTCTGAGGTCACCATAATATGATGTTCACCCTCATAATTTCCACCGAATTAATGATGTTTTAGGTCCGAGGTCTCCATATAATGATTTTCACCCTCATAATTTTCACCAAATTAATGATGTATAAGGTCTGAGGTCACCATATAATAATGTTCACCCTCATCATTTTCACCAAATTAATGATGTTTAATGTCTAAGGTCACCATATAATGATGTTCACCCTCTTAATTTTCACCAAATTAATGATGTTAAAGGTCTGAGTTCACCATATAATAATGTTCACCCTCATAATTTTTCACCAAGCTAATGATGTTTAAGGTCTGAGGTTATCATATAATGATGTTTACCCTCATAATTTTTCACCAAATTAATGATGTTTCAGGTCTGAGGTCACCATATAATGATGTTTACCCTCATAATTTTTCATCAAATTAATTATATTTAAGGTGTGAGGTCACCATAATATGATGTTGACCCTCATAATTTTTCACCAAACTAATGATGTTTGAGGTCTGAGGTCACCATATAATGATGTTTACCCTCATAATTTTTCACCGAATTAATGATGTTTAAGGTCCGAGGTCACCATAATATGATGTTCACCCTCATAATTTCACCAAACTAATGATGTTTAAAGTTAATGTAACAAAGTATTGACACCGAAATATCTATTTTCATTTAATATCCTCTTAATAAAATGATACACATATTACAAAAGAAATAGCTGCAACATCATATGTAATATTTCTTTAGGTGGTTAGCGTTCTAAGGATTGGAAAAATGTTCCCCTTCCACCCGGTAAGTACCAGGCACAACCTCATCGACTATTCTGTAAGGTCCATGCCAGTTTGTGTGGAGCTTATTTCCCTTATGCAACATCTTCTTTAGGACTAGGTCTCCCAGAACTATTGGTCTTGATTTCACCCTTTGGTTGTAGAACTTTGTTGTTCTCTACTGGTAGGCTGCCTATTTGTCCTTTGCATCTTCTCTCCTCTTTTCAATTAGATCCAAGTCAAGTCTTCTTTCTTCCCCATTCCTCTTAGGATCATAGGTCTGAACTCGATGGGTGGGGAGTCCTACTTCTGTAGGGATGACAACTTCTGAGCTATGTGCTATCATAAAAGGAGTCTTTCCCGTTGGCGTTCTTGCGGTCATCCTGTAGGCTCGTAACATATCATGTACCTTTTTTGTCCATCTCCATTTTACCTCCTCCAACATCCTCTTTATACCGTCAAGGTTTGTTCAGTTTGTGACCTCAGTTTGACCATTTGATTAGGGTCGAATAGGAGAGGAGAAGAACTGCTTGATCCCCACTCTTTCATAATATTTTTCTAAGGAAGAGTTCTTGAACTAGGTTTCGTTATCTGAGATGAAGGTGTTTCGAAGGCCGTATATGCATATGATGTTCTTCCAAATGAACCGGAAGGTCTTCTGTTTTGTAATCGTGATCATCGGCTCAGCCTCCACCAACTTAGAGAAGCAATCAATTGCCACCACTAAGAATCTATAGAGAAGCAATCAGTAACCCAAACTGCAAATGTACAAGGTGAGCTAATTGACGTCATAGGATGATGAGGTTGGTGAGGGATGGTGGAGAATCTTTGACATTTGTTGCCTATCTTCACATAAGCATCTACATGTTTATCCATGGGTTGGCCACCAGAACCCTTGAGTAATTATCCTCTTAGATAGAGGCCTCCCTCCTATGTGACTTAAACAAGATCCCTCATGTACATCTTTCAGGACTTGAGGAACCTCTAAAGGGTGTACACATCTAAGGAGTGGGATTAGGAACCCCTTCTTATACAAGACGTCTCCTATAATTGAGAACTTGGAGGCCCTGAAACTCAGCTTTCTCCTTTCCAATTTTGATTTTGGCAACTCTCCCCGTCTGATGTATCTGGTGAGTGGGTCCATCCATGAGGCTCCCATATTCAGATTGAGGCAAGTTTTGGCAACCTTTTATTCTTCGATGGTTCAACTGGTACTATTTTTCTTATATATGTCCTCATTGCTGAGGCCAACCTAGAGAGTGCATCGATTAGACTATTGTCTTGCCGAGGTATCCTCTTCATCTTCACCTCTTTGAAGCCCTCTAACGCCATTCTCACCCTCTTCAGGTATTTGTCCATTCTTTCATCTTTGGCCTCATACACCCCAAGAACTTGGTTGACAACTAACCTCGAGTCACTGTAGTATAGTAGTCGGCCAACACTAAGGGCCTTTTCCAAGGAGGGCACCGCTATAAAGGCCTCATACTCTGACTTGTTGTTTGAAGCCTTGAAGTTGAACCTGAGTGCATATTCAATGTCGGTACCATTCGGTGCTGATACTATCAACCCTGCTCCGCTCCCGTGTTCATTAGATGACCCATCAACTAAGAGGTTCCAAACATCTTTATTTGAAGAGAAGTTCCGCTCTCACATGGTTCCTTGCTTGAAGAGGTATCTGTCTTCCTCATTATCAACTACACTTTTTTTGGGTCTGCTTGACCCAACCTCATCCGAATCTCGGAAGATGTTTCTATTTGGTTCCTCAGCAGCTCTTTGACTAACTTCAATCTTAACCTCTTCCCATGTGAACTCTGCTACAAAGTATGCAAGTGCTTGCCCTTTGATGGCAACTCTGGGTTGATAAATAATGTCATACCCACCCAATTTAATGGCCCAGGTCATCAGCTTGTCCGAATTTTCAGGCTTATGGAGGACCTATCTTAGTGGAGAATTAGTGAGGACAACCATAGAGTGGTCTTGAAAGTATGGATTCATCTTCCTAGGAGCGTGTATCAGGGCATAAGCTAACTTTTCCATTCGAGGGTACTACTGTTCATACCCTTAAAGAGCTTTACTATTGAAGTATACTGGCCTCTGCACTCCATCATCTTCCCTTATTATGGCTGCACTGGTGGCTGATTCAGAAACAACTAGATATACGTACAACCTTTCCCCCGGAATGGGTCGCGATAAGAGTAGAGGGGATTCGAGGTAGGACTTGACCTCCTTAAAAGCTTTGTTGCATTCCTCATACCATTCAAAAGATTTTCTAAGCACTTTGAAGAATGGAAGAGACTTATCTGTAGCCCCCGAGATGAACCTGTTCACCGTAATAACTCTTGCGGTTAACATTTGAACGTCTTTGGTGGTTCTGGGTGTCTTCATCTCCATCAGGGCCTTGATCTTCTCAGGGTTAACCTCTATCCCCCTATGATTGACTATGAATCCCAAAAACTTTTCAGCTCCTACCCTGAAGACACTATTAGCCGGGTTGAACTTCAGTCTGTATCTGTCCACGGTGTTGAAATTTTTTTCAAGGTCGGCCACATGAGTGTCGGCCTTCAAGATCTTCGTGAGCATGTCATCGACATACACTACCATGGATATGCCTATTTTATCTTCAAACATCTTATTTACAAGACGTTGGTAAGTAGCCCCTGCATTCTTCAGCCCAAAGGGCATGAGCTTGTAGCAATAGGTCCCCTTGTCTGTGATGAATGTTTTCTTCTCTGAGTCTTCCGAGTTCATAAAGATCTGATTATAGCCGAAATAGGCATCCATGAAGCTCATAAGTTCATGTCCAGCTATGGCATCAACCATATGATCAATACGTGGCAAGGGAAAACTTTTTATTTTGGCAAGACTTGTTCAAATCAGTGAAGTCCACAGACATCCTCCATTTTCAATTTTCCTTTGGCACTATGACTATGTTGGACTACCAATCGCGGTATATGACCTCCCCGATAAACTTAGCTTCTTTAAGCTTTCTGACCTCTTCTTTGATAACGTCATATTTCTCTCTTGAGTATACTCTCCTCCTTTGTTTGATGGGCTTACCGTCTTCCATAATATTGAGTTTATTGTACATGACTTTAGGATAAAAAAATACTCTGTCTTTTCCTTAAAAACTTCACCAACTCTTCCTTGACCAAGGTTCTTAGGGCTTTGCCTATTTAGATGGTTTTTTTCCAGTTCGTCCTCATTCCGGACGATGGATTCTACCTCTTCCGCAACCTATGCCTTTTGGAGCTTTGTCTCATCTCCAGGGTCAATGGTGTTGATGTTGTAAGTGGTTATTTCCTTCTTACAAACCTATTTCTCTTATACAGAGTTGAAGTAGTATTTTCGTGCTGATGTTTGGTCACCTTGCACTTCTTCTACCCCATAAGGGGTTGGGAATTTTAGCATTTGGTGAACTGTGGAAGGCAAGACCTCAAATTATGTGAGGGATGCTCTTCCTATGATGAGGTTGTAGGCTGAGAAGACGTTCTCATCCATCATAAAGAAATTGATTTTTCTGATCAACCTCTTAGGCCACTCATCTCCCATCCTTACATCCATATCATACATGCCCAATGGATGAACCTTTTCTCCACTGAAACCGATTAAAGGGTGACGATAAGGGACAAGCCTAGCTCTGCTAAGGCCTAGTCTCTTGAAATATGGCCAAAACATTACTTCTGTTAAGCTTCCCCCATCAACGAGGATTATTTGTACCTCACATCCATGCACCCTTGTAGTGATTACCAAAGGGTCATCGTGTGGAGCTAGGATAACTTTGAAATCAAGTTGGGAGAATCCAACTATAAGAGTATCCATATCTACCTTCTTTCTCTTATGTTTAGCCTCTGAAGACGCGAGATTCATAACCTCTACTTTGGTCAATGACTTAGTTTTTCCACATGAGCTTTGCGGTAGGCTACCTCTGAGCCACCCCATCTAGTCCTCCACAGATGGTGCTAACACCAAATGATATCATACCGACCCTCTTCACAAGGGCATTGTCGTCTTCTGGTTGGAGGTCAGGGTCATCCTCATCATCATCATCTGAGTCCTCATCTCTTTTTATTGGGGCATCTTACCAATACCTTTCATTTCTCTTCTTTTTAGTTTCGTATCTTCCCCCATTAGAAGCTCTACCATCGACATACTTCCTGAACTTTCCATACGTAAACATCTTCTCAATCTCATCCTTCAAGGCAAAGCACTTATCATTCAGATGATCGTTGTCTTGGTGGAACTCGCACCACAGATTCTTGTTCCTCTTATGCGGAGGAGCCTTCAGATTCTCCCGCCATCTCAGGGACCGATCATTTTTTATTTCATTGAGTATGTGCTCACAGCTCACCGTTAGAGGAGTGTAGTGTGCAAACTTGTCGTCCGCAAATGTCTTTTTTCTGTCTTTCTTCCTTTGGAATTTTCCACTGCTACTTTGGTTCACATCTTCATACTTTGCGGCCATTGCTTCTTTAGCATTGATAACTCTACCAGCTGTTTGTAATAGCTCGGCCATGGATTTTGTAGGGTCTTAATCAAGCTTCCATAAGAACTTCCCTTTTTGGAATCCTCCAATAAGAGATGTCTTAGCTATATTCTCTTTGTAGTCTTCAACCTCCAATTTTCCCTTGTTGAACCTTGCAATGTACTCTCTGAGGCTCTCATTCTTGCCTTGCTTTACATAGAGTAAATATGTCATCTTCTTCTGAGGTCTTACCCCAAAACAGAAGTTGGGTATGAACCTCTCAGCAAACCCTTAAAGTTCTCCACGAAAATTTTTTGAAGGGAAGTGAACCAAATGTGTAACGCTCCCATCATGGTGCTTGAAAAAGCCTGGCACCTCATCTCATCAGGGATTGAATAGATGTCTGTCGTAGACTGATACATCTCGATATGATGTATCGGGTTGGTACTCCCATCGTACTTGGGAGACACCATAGGTGTCTTGAATTTGGCAGGGGTTAGGAAGTTCACTATCCTTGCCATAAATGGGTAGCCTTCTGAGAACCCTCTTTGCAGTGGGTCTCGAATTTTGATGAGGTTCCCTATCTTCTCTTCCAAATGTTGGATAGAGTCATTCTATGGTTTACCAACGTCATCCTGACCGAGGTTATCCCCAGCCACCTCCAAAAGGTGGACTGATGGTTCACCGGCTGTAACACAATGTCGATTGTTGACCTCTTGATCATCGTCTTGGACATATAGGGGTCGGCCATGGTGAGGCCGACATTCACCATCTCCCCTCTGAGAGCCAACTTCACTTATTAACCTAGATAACCTATGCCTCAAATCATTGACTGGGCTGAGCCTTTCAAAGGCGGAACATCTACTCAAGCGATAAAAAGCTGATCCTCTTGGCTGGGCCACACATACTTCGGCCCTGCTGCAGAGGACATACCATGTGGTTTAAAACCTCATATGGATCCCAGCAGTCGGCTGGAGCATCATGTGCTTCAATGCCATCGTACTTATCCTTAGGGCAAGGGTTTCCTTGCCTCCCCAAACGTAGACGTCTAGGGTCAGCAACGTCCCCCCTCTACTGAGGTGTTGGTTGGTCCTTTCGCTGTGTCTGGGGTGGTCCCCAAGCCTCTGGATATGATTGAACGATCACCAGAGTAATCATTTTCGGTGAGATCGCAGGTGGCCTCATCATATTTTGGCTTAGCTGGGTAAACTGTTCCTTCAAGGTTGTCGCCACCTCAGCCATCTCGGACTGGGGTGGTTCCTGGATGGAACTGGTTCCTCACCCACCAGGTGGTGGAGGAGGTGGTGGTAACTCTGGTGCCATATGTTAGGGATAAAGAGCTTCTGATGAAAATATGAGACCTTAAATACCTTAAAGGACCCCTTTCAAGGTGAAATAGCTTCACACGAAGGGTGAGGCCTGGTTCACCACGAGAGTCTCCGATGAGGTTAAGCTAGGAAGAGATGAATCTTCTCGTTCCCCCAGACGGCACAAAAAATGATGATGCTGGAAATAGAACCACCAGATAAGATATAAACAAGCTCAAACAAGCACAACAATGGCAACAAAAGTATATGTATGTAGAATAGTGATGAGGTGAAGGAGATGAACACATCAATATAAGTGGTTTGGCAATTGCCTACATCCACTGTGCAGGTGAGTGTTAATATCACTAGATGAAGGAACTAACGGCCATAGATACAATCTCTCAATATTTCTCTCTCTATTGTGTAAATTGACGGAGTTTCAGCCAGGGTTGCAATTATGGATCCCTTTACAAGGTAGGTGATGACCTCTATATATAGTGGTTGGTGGGTGTAATGTACCCCCCAAGCATGCAATTAGTATGTGCAAGGGGATCGAACTAGTCTAAGGATGACACCTGAATGATCTTGTGTAGGTAATGATGACCTTAATATTTCCTCACGTGGAGGGAATGATTCAGTTATAACAGATTTGTCCACGTGCACCAAACCATATATGTGCTTGTAAATGCTCGGCCCTATCTATGATTGGTAGCAACCTCATCCTAGACAAGTACGAGGTTGGTGAAGTCCGACCATTACTTTATCCGAGTTCAATATCCATGATGAAATCGTCCAAAAGGGATGGCCGAGGTTAGGTATGAGATAGTAGTAACGTCGGCTAGGGCCGATGATGACATAATTCTTGACAATTGAGCACATGAGGGTTTGCTGACTTCGGCTGATGGCTGTAACATCGTCTTGGGCCAATGATGATGTTGGCTGAAGTAGAGCTCCTGATACTCTGGTGATATCAACTAATGCTGATGGTTGTCATAAGCTCTTGTTGGGTGACAAGTACAAAAATGAACATAGAATAAAAAATAAACTAAAAAAAATAACGACACAACACTTTGATGACATGAAATGTCATGAACATGGAGTATGCCTCCCTCGTGTACTTGGAGTACGCCTGCTAAGCAAGTTCATTGGACTCAATTTTTTGAACATAGCACCTCGGTAACCATTGACTTGTGCTTGTGTTGCTTGCCATGAAGTGTAAAGACCTGAATTTAGGCGTTTGAATACTACGTATGTCGAGTATGCCATGTGTCTACCTACAAACAATAAAATGTAAATATGTTAGTTATAATAAAGAAGGTGGGTCATAATGTTATTTTCATAATACATGCAAGGAGAAAAGTAAAATGGTAGTAAGAATGAGTGACTTAGTACAACAAAACAATTATGAATATAAAAAATCCTCAATTTGTGGCATTCAATACAACAAAACAATTGCTTATGCCTATGAAACAATTATATAACTGTTATATAACATGAGTATTATAACAATTATATAACCCATGTTATATAACTTTTAGGGTCCGTTTGATTCAAAAGTGGGCAAAAGTCAAGATGGCAAAATTTTCCATGGGTAAAGTTTGCCTAGGCAAATTTTACCTAGTTTTTTCATACGACGCTATCAAACAACAATTAGGCGAAATTAAAGTCAATCCAATTAGTTTATTTAAATATTTAATAAAAAGTTTTTAAACAATTTTTAAAACATTTCTAAAACAGTTTTTTATTTAAATTTGATAAAACAGTTTTTTAAAATAATTTTTACAACATTCGAAACAGTTTTTAAATTATTCAAAACAAATTTTAAACCTTTTAAAATAGTGTTTTTAATAGTTTTAAAACAAGTTTTTAATAAAACAATTTTATAAAACATTTTTTTAAAACCGTTTTAAATTGTTTTTAAAACAGTTTTAAAAACATTTTTGTAACATTTTTTATAAAACAATATTTTTTTATAACAGTTATTAAAAAAGTTTTTTTTTAACATTTTGAAAAACAGTTTTTATAAAAAAATTATTAAAACAGTTTTTAAAATTATTTTTAAAGCAGTTTTTAACAACATTTTTATAAAACAATTTTTACAATATTCGAAACAGTTTTCTTAATTATTCAAAACAGTTTTAAACTTTTTAAAATAGTGTTTTAAAACAGATTTTAATAAAACCGTTTTAAAAAATATTTTTTTAAACAGTTTTTAAATTGTTTTTAAAACAGTTTTTTAACAGTTTTAAAACATTTTTTAAACAGTTTTAAAATAATTTAAAAACATTTTTTATTTAAAACAGTTTTATAAAACAGTTTGTAAAATAATTTTTAAAATATTTTAGCATAAAAATATAAAACAAGCACTTGTAAGAAGTGGCAAATTGTTTGGCAAATAATTCTTCTCCAAATAGCAAAGCAAAATTTGCCCACTTTTCATGCATTAGAGGTGTTGTACATAGGCAAATGAGTTGTAGGCAAATTTGTGAATCAAACAGACCAAAAAGTGGGCAAATGCCATATTTGCCCACTGATTTGACATTTCCCATGACAAATGTGCGAATCAAACGGACCCTTATAGATTTTGTGTTTTTGGTGGGAATTGTCATAAACATGAGAGGTTGTATGTATATATTATGAACCAGAAGAACAAATTTATTTGTTGGATGCCAATTCTCACCAAAACCCCTATAGATTACATACCCAAGCTACAAGCCATATATAGATACAATGGTCTAAGGCCGAGGAACAAAAGAAAAAAGTCAATTTTAATAAGAAACTCATTAATAAAGCTAAATTCTCAATATTGATATTCCAATCATTCAAAAGTTGACCAATCAATGGGGATTAAAACTTATTTACAAGACAAATTAGACCATAATTCAAGTAGGACAAATGAAACCTAATTAATATACATAATCTAAGATAAATCCTAAAAAAGATCCTAATTCCTAATAAATAAAATATTAAAATATCTAATAGCCTACATTATAAAAAAAAATTCAATCAAACTACATATAAGATTTTAACCGTGGTATGTTCTGCATCATAACGTGATCATATATACAATGGTATTTCGACCATGGTTATTGGGGAAGGATCCCTGCCCCTTGCTAATACTTTAAATTTAGATGAAATTTCACTTACTGTAAAATTGAACTAATTTTGAACTGGTCCAGTTCCAAAGTATGGAATCATAAATCCTATTTTTAACCATAAAATTTGAATTCTCAAACACAGTAGAAGTATGGAAGGAAAAAAAAAGAATGGGTATGAGAAGAATTTTCTTACTCTTAAGATCTGGTAGTCCACCATAGTGCACCTTAGCATCTTTAACAAATTTTAATTTTCTCAAAATTAAAATTATACTAAAAATCAAATTTGTAAATTTTTACTTTAAGTCCAAAAAAAAATTTAATACAAGTCCTAGAATTTTGCTTAACAAAAAATATTTACTTTTTGCAAATTAGGCCAATTTTTTTTACCAAATTAAGGTTAATGACTTGAATTACATTAATTAAATTGTATCCAAACTAATTGAGCACCAAATTAAACAAGAGTGGTGAATTAAACTATATTTTATCTCTTAGTCCTAAGCATGCATTCTAGGTGATTTTGTAAGATAAAATAAAATCACTACACACAACGCCGCGATGTACGAAGAAACCCCACAACGGGAAAAACCTTGGACGACCCCTAGCCTTAAGTCCACTAAGTACGAAATTTTAAGAATACAAGACAGATGACTTACACAACTTGACTTGACTCCTTTCAAGCCCCTGAGGCATCTTTTTGTATCAACCTCTATTTAGCCGACAATCTCGGACTCCACCGAAACCTTGGAATCCACCAATGAAACTTTTAGGAACAACCGTCAACCACACATGGTACCTTTCTCCATGTGAGAATGCCGCAGCAAAAACTAGTCTTCTTTTTTTAGGGATGTAGAAGTAAACCCAAACTTTTCTTCTTTGAGGTGTAGTGAAACACCCGGTGCCAAACACTCCAAGCAAAGATATATATGAAGAAACTTGGAATAAACAAACAATGGGTGTGTAAACCTTAATTTTGTTCTAAGGATTAAAAATTTTTAACAAAAAGCAAAGATATCATACCAACCCTCTTCATAGGGGCATTGTCGTCTTCTAGTTGGAGGTCAGGGTCATCCTCATCATCATCATCTGAGTCCTCATCTCTTCTTATTGGGGAATCATCCCAACACCTTTCATTTATCTTCTTTTTAGGGTCATCTCTTCCCCCCTTAGAATCTCTACCATCGACATACTTCCTGAGCTTTCCAGACTTAATCATCTTCTCAATCTCTTCCTTCAAGGAAAGCACTTGGCAGTCAGATGATCGTGGTCTTGGTGGAACTCGCACCACAGATTCTTGTTCCTCTTATGCTGAGGAGCCTTCAGCTTCTCCGGCCATCTCAGGGACCGATCATTTTTTATTTCATTGAGGATGTGATCGTAGCACAAAGTTAGAGGAGTGTAATGTGCAAACTTGTCGTCCGTGGACCTCTTTTTTCTGTCTTTCTTCCTTTGGAATTTTCCATTGCTACTTTCGTTCTCATCTTCATACTTTGCGGCCATTGCTTCTTTAGCGTTGATAACTCTACCAGTTATTTCTAATAGATAGGCCATGGATTTTGTAGGGTCTTAATCAAGCTTCCATAAGAACTTCCCTTTTTGGAATCCACCTATAAGAGCTGTCATAGCTATATTCTCTTTGTAGTCTTCAACCTCCTATTTTTCTTTGTTGAACCTTGCAATGTAGTCTCTGAGGCTCTCATTCTTGCCTTGCATTACATAGAGTAAATGGGTCATCTTCTTCTGAGGCCTTACCCTAAAATATAAGTTGTGTATGAACCTCTCAGCCAAACCCTTAAAGTTCTCCACGAAAATTTTAGGAAGGGAAGTGAACCAAATGTGCGCCGCTCCCATCAAGGTGCTTGAACAAGCCTGGAACCTCATCTCATTAGGGATTGAATAGATGTTTATCATAGACTGATACATCTCGATGTGATGTATCGAGTTGGTACTCCCATCATAATTGGGAGACACCATAGGTGGCTTGAATTCGGTAGGTGTTGGGAAGTTC
The DNA here is from genome assembly GCA_949130495.1 of Sambucus nigra. NCBI lineage: Eukaryota > Viridiplantae > Streptophyta > Magnoliopsida > Dipsacales > Adoxaceae > Sambucus > Sambucus nigra. The sequence continues at coordinate 380,656,140 of OX422218.1, read as the reverse complement.
ATATGCTTGCAATAAATGGGTAGCCCTCTGAGAACCCTCTTTGCAGTGGGTCTCGAATTTTGATGAGGTTCCCTATCTTCTGTTCCAGACATTGGATGGGGTCATTCTATGGTTTACTAATGTCAGCCTGGCCGAAGTTATTCCCAGCAACCTCCAAAGGGTGGACTGATGGTTCCCCGGCTGCAACACAACGTTGACTGTTGACCTCTCAATCATCATCTCCGCGATATAGGGTTCGGCCATGGCGAGGCCGACGTTCACCATCTCCCCTCTGAGAGCCAACTTCACTTCTTAACCGGGATAACCTCTGCCTCAGGTCATTAACTGGGCCGAGCCTTTCAAAGGTCGAACCTCTACTCAAGCGATCAAAAGCTGATCCTCTTGGCTGGGCCACACCTACCTCGACCATGCTGCAGAGGACGTACTGTGTTGTTTGAAACCTCATTTGGATCCCAGCAGTCTACTGGTGCATCATGTGATTCAACATCATCGTATCAATCCTCAGGGCAAGGGTTTACTTGCCTCCCCAAACATAGACGTCTAGGGTCAGTAACGTCCCCCCTCTGCTGAGGTGTAGGTTGGTCCTTTCGTTGTGCCTGGGGTGGTCCCCAAGCCTCTGGATATGGTTGAACGGTCACCGGAGTAATCATTTTAGGTGAGATTGCAGGTGGCCTCATCATATTTTGGCTTAGCTGGGCAAACTGTTCCTTCATTGCTTGCTGCATTGCAGCCAATGACCTCAAGGTTGCCGCCACCACAACCATCTCGGACTAGGGTGGTTCCTGGATGGAACTGATTCCTCACCCACCAGGTGGTGGAGGAGGCGGTGGTAACTCTAGTGCCATATGTGAGGGCTAAAGAGCTTGTGATGAAAATATGAGACCTTAAATACCATAAAGGACCTCTTTCAATTGTGAAACAGCTTCACACGAAGGGTGAGGCCTGGTTCACAATGAGAGTCTCCGGTGAGGTTAAGCTAGGAAGAGGTGAATCTTCTCATTCTCAAAGATGGTGCTAAAAATGATGATGGTCGAAATAGAACCACCAGATAAGATATAAACAAGCTCAAACAAGAACAACAATGGCAACAAAAGTATATGTATGTATAGTAGGGATGAGGTGAAGGAGATGAACACATCAATATAAGTGGTTCGGTAATTTCCTACATCCACTGTGCAGGTGAGTGTTAATATCACTAGATGAAGGCACTAACGACCATAGATACAATCTCTCAAGATTTCTCTCTCTATTGTTTAAATTAACAGAGTTTCAGCCAGGGTTGCAATTATGGATCCCTTTACAAGGTAGGGGATGACCTATATATATAGTGGTTGGGGGGTGTAATGTACCCCCCAAGCATGAAATTAGTATGTGCAAGGGGATCGAACCAGTCTAAGGATGACACCTGGTTGATCTTGTGTAGATAATGATGACCTTAATATTTCCTTGCGTGGAGGGAATGATTTAGTTATAACAGATTTGTCCACATGCACCAAACCATATATGTGCTTGTAAATGCTCGGCTCTATCTCTGATTGGTAGCAACCTCGGCCTAGACGAGTACGAGGTTGGTGAAGTCCGACCATTACTTTATCCGAGTTCAATATCCATGATGAAATCATACAGGAGGGATGGACGAGGTTAGGTATGAGATAGGTGTAACATCGGCTAGGGCCGATGATGACATAATGCTTGTCAATTGAACCCATGAGGGTTTGATGACTTCGGCTGATGGCTGTAACATCGTCTTGGGCCGATGATGATGTTGGCTGAAGTAGAGACCATGAGACTCTGGTGATATCGGCTATTACATAACCGAGGTTTATGTAAGGGGGCGACCTTAGAAATACGACCTTGTCGATGGTTGTCATAAGCTTCTTGTCGCCTCGGCTGTGGGACTGGCCGAGATTGGTTGCTCTGAGTATGCGGGTACACTTTAGGCATATCATTGGTTATTCCAGGACAAAAACCTAACAAAAAATCCTAAAGGGCCGTCAAGGTCTTACTATACTAAAAATCATCCCACCCAAAAAAATAAAATTACAAGCCTGACTCGAAAACCCAAGGAACACTATATTTGCCGAATGAAAGTTTTCGTTTAGAATAAAACATGCACACTTAAGCAAAACATTAACTACATATGGAATATAAAAATATTGAATGTAATTAAAATAAATACTCTCCCTAAATTAATTCTCTCCTTTATCAAATAAACCCATAAAGAAAGACGTTTCCCCCTAAGTTAAATCTCTCAAACTAAGATACGATTAGAATAGGAATAGATACCATTTCTCCCCCTATAATTCTCCCTCTTTTTGTTCAGGAATAGACAAAGGATAAAATAACTAATCAATTACTCATTTCTTCCCATTTTAACTAAGTACGATTTCTCTCCCTAAAAACGTCATAAGGATATAAATTTGGGAAAACATGTAAAACAAAATGATGCTTAAGAGATAGGATCAAGACGACCTATGGGCAACAAAAGACAATGACTAATCCAAGTAAGTGGCAATGGATACTAACTACGATGCGAACAAAATGATATCAATTTGAAATATAAGAAACTAGGCATGTGATATCAAACAAAATTTTACAACAAGTTAGAAACCAATTATGAATTAAGGCATAGGTGGGCTGGCGTAATATCATATACATGTATACACAATAGATAAAAAATATATTTAAGCACACACACACACACACACACACACACACATATATATATATATATAAACTCACAAATGACACAAAATAAATGACACAAAATAAATTAACATGAGTTCTCCACACTCTTATAGCAAAAATGTGTCATATGGAAACGGAAGTGACGGGGTGTGAACAAGATACCAATGAATTAAAACCCAATCACTTAAAAATGTTCACGGAGTTCTCATTTGATTGCAAAATTTTATCAACTTAAGATTTAGCCTTATGTGACAAGATAAATTGAACTCTATGAACAAACAAACATAATGCATACAAGCCTAGCATATTGATGATTCTACAAACGATTAGAGTCATAACAATGAAAGCGCAACTAGGATAAACGAACATTGTGCAAACCGTTGATATACCATCCAAACTCCTCAAATTAAGCATATATATTTTTGAATGGTAATATCAATCTAAACAAATATAGGCCTTGGCCAAATATTTTCTATTAATGCCATATTCTTTTTATTCCTTTGGACCACGTATTTCTTTTGGGTCCATTCCAAACGGTGGCTTACTCGCAAAGGATAATATTTTCTTTCGGAGTCCTTCCCCGTGCACAATCATATATCATTTTTTATCACACAAATCTCACGTGAAACGGAATTAACATGCACAAATCCTTCTAGGCACAAGAAATGTAGATGACTAGATTGATAGGAGAACGCCTCACAAAGCTCAAATATACATGTGAAGTTAAAATTTCAAAAGAGCTCGTGCATGTGTGTGAAGACATATAAAAGTGAATCCATTAAGCAAGTCAAACTTAAAATACTCCATGTAAGCATGATAAAGAACATTTTCAGGATTAAAATTTTAACCAAAAGTTCTAGACACATGGTCGCGATATGAAGGATTCAAACACAAACATATGCCACAAAAGATGTGCAAAACAAAAATACACACAAAAAAATATTTTTGATTTTTTATTAATTTTTTAACCCAGACAAAAAAATATTTACTCAAAATACAAACAAAAATCATTTGTATTTTTCATTAAGCCTAAATTACTAAAAAGGTAAAACACAAATGATAAACAAAATCTTTTTGTATTTCTCATTTGATGCAAACAAAAATGAAAAGAATAAAATACAAAAGATAAATAGGTCATAAATCTAGAAAAGCATATATAATGCAGAAATGACTAGAAAATGACAAACAAACATACAACTAGCATGAATATATAGGATGTATCACAAAACCTAGTGTATGTAAAATATAGCAAGTGAAGAGTCGTGTGCAAGTATGCGAGAACCATCAAAAACTGGAATTTTTTTTAAAAAGGCATATTTTTCGTTCTAAAAACTCATAAGGATCTTAAACGCAATAATTTAGCGAACCTGGCTCTGATACCAATTTGAAAACAATAGGACCCCAATTCAAAAAATTCTTCTTTCAATTAAATATGATTAATTTCCTAACACGTGCGGAATAGAGATGGTTCAACTAAACAACTACATAAACTAAAAATTAATTTCTTCACAAATTAAAACTGAAGTAAAACAAATTTTAATTTTCCCAAAATTAAAATTATACCAAAAATCAAATTTGTGAATTTTTACTTTAAGCCCAAAGCCCCAAAATCAATTTAATACAAGTCCTAGAAATTTGTCTAACAAAAAATAATTAATTTTTGCAAATAAGGTCAAACCAAATTTTACCAAATTAAGGTTAATGACTTGAATTAAATTAATTAAATTATACCCAAACTAATTTAGCACCAAATTAAACAAGAGTGGTGAATTAAACCATATTTTATCTCTTAGTCCTAAGCATGCACCCTAGGTGATTTTGCAAGATAAAATAAATTCACAACACACTACGCCGCGATGTACGAGGTAAAACCACAATGGGAAAAACCTTGGACGACCCCTAGCCTTAAGTCCACTAAGCATGAAATTTTACAAATATAAGACAGATGACTTACACAAATTGACTTGACTCCCTTCAAGCCCCTGACGCATCTTTTTTTATCAACGTCTGCTTAACCGATAATCCCGGACTCCACCGGAACTTTGGAATCCACCAATGAAGCTTTTGGGAACAACCGTCAACCACACATTGTGCTTTTCACCATTTGAAAACTCCACAATAAAAACAAGTCTTCTTCTTTTAGGGATGTAGAAGTAAACCAAACTTCTCTTCTTTGAGGTGCAGAGAAAAACCCAGTACCAAACACTTCAAGGAAAGATATATATGAAGAAACTTGGAATAAACAAACTATAGGTGTGTAAACCTTGATTTTGTTCTAAGGATTAAATATTTTAACAAAAATCAAGGGGACTTTCTCTTGGATGAATTTTCTCTAAAAAACTATCTTAGATGTGTGAAAAAGTCTTGGAAAAAAGTCTGGTCCCGAAGTATATTTATTTGGCAAAAAGATAGTGGGACAAAAAGTGGGAAAATGGGATAAAAGTGTCAAAAAACTGTTCCCGCCAATTTTGTTCGAACGACATTTCGTTCAAACGACACTTCTAATAGTCGGAATGAAAAAAAGATTCTCGTTTGAAATCTCGTTCGACCTACTTTGGATCTCATTCGAATGAGAATCAATGTCGTTCGAACGACCTTTCATAATTGTAGATAATTTCGATACGAACGCGTGGCCGCCAGTTTCTTATTTTTCTAATTTTTTTGATTTGATATGATTTTTCTAAGGAAAGGTGTCCGAGAACAAAATATTTAGAACTATGAATTCAAAAAAAGTTTAACAAAAAAATACTAACACCCAAAATAAATTTCCAAGATCCTATATATATATATATATATATATATATATATGTATTAATGCATTCATACCTTTAGGAGAGATTGGAACTAAGTTGATGACGTGAAACGAGGAACATGGAAACCGGCAATGATGTTCTCTTGATAAGTAGGCCGCAACATCTTCAACTACAACTTGTCATAGGCTTGAAGGATACATAAGAACACTATCATATGACTCAAATGTTTTTATCCGGGATTGAGCCAAAACTACAAAGGACTCAATTGGAAATTTGTGTCCTTACAATAATTCAGAAAAGTTCAAAATGACCAATCTATGTTATACTAGTGTAACATTTGTAATGCTACAATATAAAGCATTGAGTTTTACTTATCTGAGAAGAAGAGAAATGTGGATCATCCATGTATGGTTGAGTTGGAGGAGATGACTCAACATGATCATGACATGCTCCAATGTAGAGTTGTTCGCTCCCAATACGCTACCTTTCATAATCTTATTAACGAGAGAAGAGAAGATGTGGCAAGTGTTGATTCAGATAAGTTGATAACCATCATCCATGAAGTTCAGGACATGCATCAGCTAGTGAAAAAGCCACGAGAGCAAATTACTGATGCAGAGACACTGTCTGAGCATACTAGTAGTTTGGTATGATCTATTAAATCACATACTACATGAGGAATTACTCCATCAGATTTCATATATAGTCTTCTCAAACACTTTGGCCAACAATATGGAAGAATAAAAATCTCTGAGAATTCCCCAAATTCTATTTACTAGAGAAATATTTGTTTGACTGTCTCACCTATTTTTAGGAATACTAGAGGGTGATGCACCATGCTGGGACCAACAAAAAATTAGCTTAAGGAATGGAAGGTTTTAGTTTATATAAAACCTACTGGGCCGACTGAAAGTGCTCACTCGGAAGAGCTTGATAATAGCACATAAGAGAAAATAGATACTGATTGATGATGCTGCAAAGAGAACCACCAGATGAGGTGTTGGTAAGCTCAAGCTAGTAGTAACAATGGAAGCACAAAAAGTAAATAACCCATAGAAGTAGGTGATGAGAAGAGGAGAAACACCAGAATATAAGTGGTTCAACCAATCTAGCCTACGTCTAGTGTGAGTGTGTCAGTAGTTTCACTAGATAAAGGCACTAATGGACATAGATACAATCTCTCAAGCTTTCTCTCTTTACTGTGTAAACCTACAAAATTTTAGCTAGGGTTGAAATTATCGATCCTTTTACAAGGTAGAGGAAGACCTCTATATATAGTGTTTGGGACGTGTAATTTACCCCCCAAGTATGCAATGAGCATGTGTATGAGGACCAAAATAGATGATGATGACACCTGGATGATCTTATGTAGATAATGATGACCGTAATATTCCTTCATGTGAGGGGAATGATTCGGTTATAAGTGATTTGCCCACGTGTTCCAAACCTTCCATGTGCTTGCATGTTCTCGGACCTGTGATATTGACTGATGTAAGCTCATCCTGGATGAGTACGAGGTTGGTGAAGTCCGATGGTGTTACTTTATCCTGTCAATCACCGATATGAGCTTGGCTTAGAAGATAAGTTAAGGTTATATGTGTAACATCGACACAAGCAGTGTACGACATTATCGTAGCTTGATTCCATGACTTCTGATAACCTCGGTTGATGGCCAGCCGAGGTTGGTATATGAGGGTTAACCTTCCGAAAGATGACATTTCTGATGGCTACTGGGAGCTTCTTATCAACTCGGCTATGAGACAGGCTGAGGTTAGTGAACCTGAGTACGAGGGTACTCCATATCAATCACCCCTAGCCCCTAGTCTCTTATATGAGTAGGTGATTGAGGGGTATGTATGTTAGGCTGAGCCTAAGTCTCTTTAGGTTCCAGTGATTTCTTAACACATGTCACTTATTGAAGTGATTAACATACTTCCCAAGGCATGATAATTCTGGCAGGGTCTTTTAGGATCCCTAGGTAATGATGGGTGCGTCGAAACTTGTGCCCCGTCATTGAGAAGGTATTAAACCCTTCTTTTTCCCCATTTTCTCTTTCATCTTCTAATCTTTCCTACCTACAGCTTTTCTGCCACCGCGATTTTCTTCCATTCCACCATTGTTTGCTGTTATTTAAGGTTTTCTCCTTCTAACCTCTTCCCTCTTCAATCGTAATCAGTCAGGTATTGCTCTTCAACCTTTCATTTTTCGTTTCTAGCCATTATTTTTACAGTTTTAACTTTCTGATGAGTTTTTCTTTTTTCGGCGAGGGCTTACACTATTGTCAAGCGATTGTAGGGCTTAGCTTCTAGTGGTTGGGTGGCACTAGGTCCATCCTAAGTTATTTTGAGGCTGCCTTATCCACAACTTCTTTCTTTTAAGTTCTCTGGTGACCTTACGGTCATCTTCTCAGGTGACCAAATATAGGGTGTTCTTCGTTTGAAACCTTTCAACTTCCCCTTTTTGATCTTTAGTTTAATTAGCCCAAGTTATTTGTCTGTTAACAGTTTATCTTTCCCATAAGTGTAGTGTCACCTTCAATATGCTCAGACCCTTGTACCAACTTATAGAATAATTCCCATCTCTTTTTTAGAAGACCTTTGAGAAGATTAAGCAGATAAAGCTAGCCAAAAAGGAAGCTTGTAGGGATGAGGCCTTTCCCCTCAGACCAATCTTTACTCCACCCTTAAAGGTCATATATCATGATCCTTTAGATCCTACTAAAGTCCCTGAGGTTCCTGAGCTAATGTCTGAGTCATCTTCCTCAGATCCCATGTCTACCTCTGAGTCTGTAGAGTTTTTCTAAGAGGCTACGGATTGCTCCAATAAGGGAAGTATAGCTTGTGAGGGAGCAAAGGTTTCTAACCATTCCTCCTCCCATCAAGAGGTTAAAACCTCTCATAGGTATTCGTTCGTTGAAATTTTAGAGCCCAATATGGCAGTTCCCCCTTCTATTGATTCCATTCCGTTATCGCCTGCTACTGGTGCTGGGTTTGCTAAGAGGTTTCCTGATGGTTCCCCATCTGAGCCTCAGACTCAGACTGTTAATGAAAATGTTGATGATGAAGGGAGTGAACTTGACACTTACAAGGTCAATGGTCCTGAGACATCTGTTACCGAATATGACCTCCTCGTCTTCAGACATTTGGATGTCATTCCTTCCTCCGTCACCTTACAAAAACCTCTGAAGGATAAGATGGACTTCAACGGTCGAGAGGGAGATTTCTACGTCTATGAGAAGTTGTTCAAACTCGACTTCCATCTCTTAATTCCCCCCACTATCCGAGCTATTCTTTCCTTTATCAACGTTGCTCATTCTCAGCTTTCTCCCAATGCCTGGAGGGTCTTGGTTGGGGCCATTGTACTTTGGAAGGTGGTTCATCATACCAACCTTCCAGTTAGGGTATTCTTAACTTTTTACATACCCTCATATGCTAAAAATCACCCTAGCTACTTTCACTTTGTAGCCAGGAAGTCTGAGAAGAAGATATTACTTTTGACTCGAACTTCTAAACATAATTGGAAGCCCCGGTTCTTCTTTGCCTCGGGGGCTTGGGAGTTTGGTCTTAATGAGGATTGTGGAACATCTGTTCCAATAACACCCCTGAAGTGGGATAAGGTCTCCTTCTCTTCCAAAATCGACCCTAGATTGAGCAAAAATAATTGTAAGCATGTTGAAGATCTTCGTAGCCAGGGAGAAGATGGTAAACTCTTTAAGTACGAGCCTCTGATGACCCTTTTCTATTTGTCTCAGATGGGTCTTTGAAGTTACCCTTTTACCGACCTTCATAAGTATTTTTAGAAAAAGAAATTTTACAAAGTCTAGTCTCGTGAATTTCATATGTCTAATCTTCTCCTTTCGATGTTTTCTTTTTGCAGAGAATCCTGAAGGAGTTTCTGAAGACATTTGGAATATGTCTACTCCAACCATCACAAAACTACTAGAGAAGCATGGTGCATGAGTGTTCCACCTCTTGCCCAAACAATGAAGGGAAAATCTCCTGTTGGGACATCAAAGAAGAGGAGGTCACCTAGGGACTCTTCCCATACAAGGCCCATTAAAGTTTAAAATATTGAGCGTGGTATACCAATCTCCTCAGATGATGCCTTATTAGCTTGGCCTGCTCAATTGAAAATTAGTGACAACCTCTTAGGCAATAGTGCCCGAGATTCTGATGCCGTCGGCCACGCAATGACTAGGGATGATAAGCATTATCTTCACTCGATGGATATCCCTCTGTTAGAAAATTTTCTATTCATAGGGCAGTTTAGGTACATATTTGCAATTTTCTCAAGTGTTACCTCTGCTATTTACATTTCATTGTTGCTAATGTTGTTTCTTCTTTTTATAGAGTATCCTCTCTCTTCATCGCCTAGATAACTATACTCTGGCTAGGTTGCCTCTTATCCAGAAGGGCAGGAATGCTTAGAAGCTTGAGGAAAGATTAAATAAGCAAATTGAAGATTTGAGCAACAGTCAACCGGAGAAGAGTAACAAGATCTCCGAGATGAAAAGTGATCATGCCAATGCTCTCAAGGCATAGGATGATAGCCTCCAGTCCAGACTTGATGCTTCCATTAAGTCTACCTTTTAGGATGCTTCAGAGACAATCATCAGGGAGTATCAAAACTCTGATGAATTTGTTAGTTTCAGTCTTGAATACTTAGAGAGGGGCATTAAGTCAACTAACAGATGGGCTTCCATGAAGTAAGAAAGTTCTAGTAGTTTATCGGCTGAGGACTTTGTTGGCCTCGACTTTGCAAATGCCCAGCTTACTAAGGCCATCGAGGAGGTTGAAGAGGGTGGCCCAGCAGAGACCAACCATCTCGAGGTGACTGAGACTGAAGGGGTTGGACAACAAGGTGAAGAGGTTAAAATTACCAACCTAGTTCAAGAGCAAAACAACCCTGTCGCTGGTGGGTCGACTGAAGCCTGAGTGTCTCTTCTGCATGTCTGAGTTCTTGTGAAGCTTTTGTATAACCTTTTTTATTTGATGGACTATAACCTCTTCGCTTAGAACAATGTAACACTTTTTGGCTCGAATGAATGCAGTTCCATTACCTTCATTTGTGTTGATATTCTTTGCTTATTATCTTGCTATTTCATGTCTATGATGTTTCCTTTATTCATCATACTATACAATTTGAGTAATGGGAATCAAAGTATGTAATAGCAGATGCACACAATGATTCTTCACCTCACATTTCACCATATTAATGATGTTTAAAGGCCTGAGGTCACCAAACTAATGGTGTTTGACCTCATACTTCACCAACTTGATGATATTTAAGGTCTGAGGTCACCAAATTATGATGTTTTACCTCATACTTTCACCAACTTACTGATGTTTTATGGTCCGTGGTCACCAAATTATAACGTTTTACCTCATATTTTCACCAACTTAATGATGTTTTAATGTCCGAGTTCATCAAATTATGATGTTTCACCTCATACTTTCACCAAGTTAATGATGTTTTAAGGTATGAGGTCACCAAATTATGACGTTTTACCTCATATTTTCACCTACTTAATGATGATTTAAGGTCTGAGGTCACTAAATTATGATGTTTCACCTCATACTTTCACCAACTTAATTATGTTATTTTACCACATATTTTCACCAACTTAATGATGTTCTAAGGGTCTGAGGTCACCAGATTATGAAGTTTTACCTCATGTTTTCACCAACTTAATGATTAAAAGGGTGGTCCTACATGAGTGTGTTTCAAATGAAACCAATCTTCACCAAAAATTATCCAACTTTTAATTAGCACCAAACGAAGTTGTGAAAAAACAATTTTAACTTTAAACCAATTTATCTTGATTAATCCTGAACAAGCATCTAGTGATTCAAGGAAGAAAAGTAAAGTGAAGAATACTCACAATGCTGGAGGTACGAGAAAAAACCCAAGACGAGAAAACAACCTTGGACGACCCAAGCCACACAATCACTATAAATTTGGAATTACAACGAACAGACAAAAGACTCACTCAACGACTCGATCCCTATGGGTCTTGACGCTCTTCTGATCTTCAACTACTCCTCTCACAGTTCCCACGCAAAAATTCCTTCTTCCACGATACCTGTCCACAACACACGCGTCGACGTATGTTTTGGTGTCCACCGAATGAATTTGATACATCTATGATGTCTAGCAAGAAGACCTTCTCTTTTATTCACCACAAAACCCTGATGTTCAAGTATAGAACAAACCATCTTATTGTAGCAAGATCACATAAACATATAGTAATGATAACTCGTATCTTTGAAAACTCTAAGGACATGTTTAAGCTTTGAAACCATAGAAAAACATGTACAAAACTCATACTGGATTGACAACAGTTTTTCAGATTGCGCTGCACGTAAATTCTAACGAAACTAGGCTTTAAATAGGATTACTTCATCGCCTCGAAAACCGTGTCTCTTGAACGAGATTGACTTGTCGTTCGTGTGACCTGGATATCTCGCTCGAACGAGCAGAGATGTTGTTTGAACGACGCGCGTGTCAGTTTGACTTTTTCTTTAAAACATTTCTTCCAAAAGAGATCCAATTAAGTCAAACTCTATTTCGATCTTATCAGAATAAAACGTTGTGTAAAACCTTTAAAACACTCTTTAAAACATTTTAAAATATTTTTTCTTATAAAATTACATCCTTATCTTTTATAAAAATAATTTTGAATCTCATTAACAAAATGAATTCATACCTGTGTGATCTCGGAATGTAATAAACTTGAAGACGAATAAACTTGCACCAATTAAACTTCGGCATGATTAATTCTTTGAAGCTTTACCGTAACGTCTTTAATTTCTTCAATATGTCATAGACCAAGTGGGATTGTGACAAAATAAAATCTCCCTACGATATATTACAAACACAGTTTTGTTCACGGAATTAAGTCAAAACAATACAGGGACTCAATGGGAAATTTATGTCCCTACAAATGTCCCCCTTTGACTATTTCGGGATAAAACTAAACTAATGAAATGCCTAAGTCGGTCCGTCAATCAATATGACGCCTAAATCCCATCCTATAAACCCAAAGTCAAAAAATACATGACACACACTAGTATATGTAGTACCATCAAGCTTGAACTGTATGAATGTGATGTAGACTTGAAATCTCAAATTGCTGAAACATACCTACACACATGATATCGCTGAAGCATACCTACACACATGAAATAGACAAAAAAATACCCAGTGAAGTACGTAGGAACAAATGAAACCAATATATATATCTAAATGATACCAATTTTACAATTGATACTAATATGAATAAACTCTGAAAAATCAGTTGTTAAACAATTGAGCAACAAAATGATACCAATTTGTACAACCAATTTGTAAAATATGTAATAAAAAATATGCTCAATAAAACTCAAAACTCCCCCTACATCACATACATCTCTCCCCCTTTTTGTCTCGAATAGACAATCCGGTGAAAAGATAAACCAATCAACAAGTATCTAGCATAAAGATATACCAAATAAAAATCTTTAGATAATCATGAAACGACGAGCTAAATATGATCAATAGATGACAAATCTGTATCTAGTAAACCAATGAATCACACAAAGAATATAACAATCTAATCAGGTGTGATAAACGGAATCATATGCAAAATATCAATTTTGAAATAATATAACTTGCATATAAAACAGTCAGTCCAGAAAGCTTCCAGCAGTACCAAAAAATATACCAGAATAACCAGGATGCTGCAAACAAAAATGAAGCAAAAGTTCGAGAATGTTGCTCGAAGGAATCAAGATGTCGCTCAAACGAGATGAGGACGTCGCTCGAACGAGTCTTCTCGCGACATGGCAATGTCGCTCGAACGACTTCTCGCGACAGGACAAATTTTCCCAAATTTCCAAAAATATCATATATTTTTGCCCAGTGAAAAATATCTAGAAAATCACACTGTGTAAGGACATAAATTTCCAATTGAGTCCATATATTGTTTTGACTTAATTCCTTGAACAAAGCTGTGTTTGTAATATGTTATAGGGAGAATTTATTTTGTTACGATCCCACTTGGTCTATGATGTATTGAACAAATTGAAGACGTTGCGGCAAAGCTTCAAAGAATTAATCATGCCGAAGTTTAATTGTTGCAAGTTTACTCGTCTTCAAGTTAATTACATTCCGAGATCACTCAGGTATGAATGCGTACAATTATTGGTGCTCAGAATTGTTTTTATAAAAGATAAGGATGTATTTTTATAAAGAAAGATATCTTAAAATGTTTTTAAAAGTGTTTTAAAGGTTTAAACTACATTTTATTCTGATATGCTCGAAAAGGAGTTTGACTAATTTGGATCTCTTTTGAAAGAGACATTTTAAACAAAAATTCAAAGAAAGTCAAACTTTGTTGTGTCATTCAAATGACATGTGAGCTCGTTCGAGCGAGATGCCTATGTCTCATGAACGACGTGGCAATCTCGTTCAAGCGACACTCTTTTTGAGGCAGTGTTAAATTGTTATTTAAAGCGTGTTTCTATCAGAGTTTCGTAAGTGTGCATCTGGAAAAAATAGTTTATCATCCAGTATGTGTTTGCACATGTTTTCTAAGGTTTAAAAAGAATAAACACATCCTTGGAGTTTGCAAAGACCCAAGCTATCATTCTTATATTCTTAAGTGATCTTGCGGCACCAAGAAGTTTGTTCTATCATTGAACATAAAAGGGTTTTGCAGTGAAGAAAGGAGAAGGACTTCTTGTTCAACATCGTAGACGAATCAAAGCCATTCGATGGACAACGAGACATACATTGACGTGTGTGTTGTGGGCAGGTATCGTGGAAGAAGGAATTTTTGCATGGACACTATGAGAGGAGTGGTTGAAGATCAGAAGAGCGTCAAGACCCATGGGGATCGAGTCGTTGATTGAGTCTTTGTCTTTTCATTGTAAATCCACATTGATAGTGATTGTTTGGCTTGGGCCGTCCGAGGTTGTTTTTCCGTTTTTTTTTTCTTGTACATTCGGCATTGTGAGTATTCTTTACTTTACTTTACTTGCTTTAATAAATAGATGGATGTTTAGGATTAATCAAGATAAAATTGGTTTAAAGTAAGAATTGGGTTTTCACAACTTGGTTTGGTGCATATTAAAAGTTGGATAATTTTTCGGTGAAAATTGGTTTTGTTTAAAACACGCATATTGGGCACTCTCAAATTGGTATAAGATCTAGGAAACATAATTTATTTGTTTTTTGATCCGGTGTGTTTATTTATCTCTCCTGTGTTTGTTTTCACTCGATGGATTCTCTACGCTTTGACGATTTACATCGTTTGAATTTAAAGTTTGCAAAACGTATTGAAGTTTTGGAGAAAGAAAATTACGGTTTCAAAAATAGGAAAGAATATTTGCAAACGTTTCAAATTCAAAGAGATGTTTGTCGTGAGAAGTTTAGTTCCTTGTTTAAAGATTTTAATATATGAAAATTGGCCAAAAAGGAGAGTGATTATAGAGTCCTCATTTTAGAAAAAGAGTTAGAGGATTTAAAAAATTCTAGAGTTTGTGACGTTGAGGAAAATAATTCGATTAATGACTTTGTGGCACGAGAAAAGGCTATTAGGGATAAGTTTGCTCACATTGAGGGGGAGCGAGATAACCTTCTATGGGTAATTGAAAATTTAAAGAAGGAGTCCCAAAAGTTTGAGGAGTCTAATTGTTTGCTTGAGTCGAAAGTTTTGAAGTTAAAAAATGATTTAAATGACTCGAGTAGTGATGGTAGCGTCTTATCTTGTTCTAGTGGTTTGAATGTAAAAGACAAAACCATAGTTTATTTTAGAGCATCAACCACATCCGAGGGTATTAGAAAAGGTCAATCTAAACGTACCATTCCTCATCGTGTTTTCACATGTTCGCATTGTAGTAGGAAAGGCCACCTTAGGAGTTTTTGTTGTGATCTTAGAAAAGATCCTAGGAAGTTTAAACGTAGTGTCCCATTGGTTCCCAAAACTTTCTTTGTTAGGTATACACCTGTTTGTGTTAAGAAGTTCATTTTGGAGATGCTAAATTCTTCGTTGGTTGATTCTCACATGCATGCACATGATTCATCTCTTCCTATTTCTTATGGATAGTAGCTTGCATGTTTTGTCATACGCTAGTCGTTGAAGCATAATTTATAATTTGCTAGTGTTATGACATGTTTATCTCTTTGTATTATATTTTTCATTTGTTTGAGTCTTATTTGAAAAATACAAAAATATTTTGTCTTTTATAAAATTTTTAAAAAATCAAAAATAGTTTTGTTTTGTTTTCTTGCTTTGTTTTTGTTTTTGAGTTTACATGTTTGAAGTGGCATATTGGTGTGCTTGGACCCCCCATCATTTTATTATCCATGTGTCTAGTACATTTGGTCATTATTATCAATGCTTAGAATGATCTTGACCATTGCTTATATGGGATTGTTTCGAAGTTGATATGCATTGTGATTTGACTTTGTATATATGCCAACATCACACACATGCACGAGCTTATATGGATGTTTGACTTCTCTTGCATATATGAATTTGGTGAGGCGTTCTTATCTCAATCTTGTCATATATGCGTAAGTAGACTTAAGGAGAAGTGTGCATGTAAGAACCGTTTACCGTGAGGATTTGAATTGAAAAAATGATGAGTGATTCACGAGAAAGGGATGAGAGAGTTCAAAATTAACTCGTCGTGAAAGCCACCATTTAAAAGAGTCCAAAATAAAATGCAATATGCTAAGAAAAGGGTCAAATTAGTTTAGTAAATTCCATTGAAAATATGATATTATTGAGGGAGTTTGGATGGATTAAAATTTAAACGGGTTTGCACAACTAATCCTAATGCTAAAATATTGCAATTTGACGCTATTGTTTATAGAATCATCAAAATTCTGGATTTGTGTGCATGTAGTATGTTTATTTCATTAAGCATATATTTAAAATGTAATAAGGCTATGTGAAAGTTTGATGATTTATCCCTGCAATTAGAGCTTCTTGATCATTTCGATGTGTTGGAATTGTGACTCATTTGTTGTAGTTTCACGCCCACTAATTCCATAGCCATGTTTGAGCACATCGATACTATGTTTGCATGTAACTAACATTATTAGTTTTTATGAGTTTTTGCGTTTTGTGTTAAAAGTCTACTCTTTTAACACTGTTTTGATTCTTTCAGGCCCTTCCAAAAAATTTTTTGTGGAAAATTTTTCACTGGGCAATATTATATAATATTTGTGGGAATATGAGAAATTTTGCGATGTCGCGAGAAGTCGTTTAAATGACATATCCATGCTGCGCGAGTGACAGATGTACTTCATTCGAGCGACGTCCTCAACTCATTTGAGCAACATCCCTGGCTCGTTCGAACGACAGGCTGATCTCTTGCTTCTGATTGGTTTGCAATCCACTGGTTTATTTTGTTTTTTTGGTACTACTGGAAGTGTTTCTGGAGTGACTGGTTTATATGCAGGTGTTATTGGTTCTAAATTGTATTTTTGCATATAGTCCATTTATCACACCTAATTAGATTGCTATATTCTGTATGTGATTCGTTTGGTTTACTAGCTTCTGATTTCTCATTAAATGATCATATTTAGCTGGTTGTTTCATGATTATCTAGCAATTTCAAATTGGATTCAAAATTGGTTTATATTCTCATGCTAGATACTCGGATTAGTTTATCTTTTCACCGGATTGTCTATTCGAGACAAAAAGGGGGAGAGATGTATGTGATGTTGGGGGAGATTTGAGCAAGTTTTGGTGTACATATGTTACATCTTGGTATCTCATATTGGTAGTACACATTGGTATCTGTTTATTGCTCAAAAATGATTTTTCAGAGATTATTCATATTAGTATCTATTATTGTTTGGTATCATTTGGATATATATATTGGTTTCATTTGTTCCTCCATACTTCATTGGGTATTTGTTTGTCTGTTTCATGTGTGTAGGTATGGTTCAGTGATTCAAGATTTCAAGTCTACATCACATTTAGATAATTTATGCTCGCCGGTGCTACATATTCTAATCCATGTCCTGTATTTTTGATTTTGGGTTTTTGGGATGGGATTTAGAAGTCATACAGTTTGACGGTCCGACCTAGGCATTTCAGTAGTTTAGTTTTGTCCCGAAATAGTCAAAGGGGGAGATTTGTAAGGCATAAATTTCCAATTGAGTCCATATATTGTTTTGACTTAATTTCGTGAACAAAACTGTGTTTGTAATATGTCGTAGGGAGATTTTATTTTGTCATGATCCCTCTTGGTCTATGACGTATTGAAGAAATTGAAGACATTGTGGCAAAGCTTCAAAGAATTAAAAATGCCGAAGTTTAATTGGTGAAAGTTTACTCATCTTCAAGTTAATTGCATTATGAGATCAGTCAGGTATGAATGCGTATAATTAATGGTGCTCCGATTGTTTTTATAAAAGATAAGGATGTATTTTTATAAAGACAAATATTTTTAAATGTTTTTAAAAGTGTTTTAAATGTTTACACTACGTTTTATTTTGATAAGCTCGAAAAGGAGTTTGACTAATTTGAATCTCTTTTAAAAGAGACGTTTTAAACAAAAAGTTAAACTTCACGGCATCGTTCAAATGACATGTCATCTCGTTCAAGCGAGATGCCTATGTCGCGCGAACAATGTGGCAATCTTGTTCGAGCGACACTCTTTTCGAGGCTGCACTAAATTGTTATTTAAAGGGTGTTTCTATCAGAGTTTTGTAAGTGTGGCTCTGGAAAAAAATGGTTTATTATCCAGTACCTGTTTGCACATGTTTTCTAAGGTTTAAAAAGCATAAACACATCCTTAGAGTTTGCAAAGATCCAAGTTATCATTCTTATATGTTTAAGTGATCTTGTGGCACCAAGAAGTTTGTTCTATCATTGAACATAAAGGGTTTTGCGGTGAAGAAAAGAGAAGGACTACTTATTCGAGATCATAGATGAATCAAAGTCATTCGGTGGACACCGAGACATACATAGACGCGTATGTTGTGGACATGTATCGTGGAAGAAGGACTTTCTGCGTGGGCACTGTGAGAGGAGTGGTTGAAGATCAAAAAAGCATCAAGACACGTAGGGATCGAGTCGTTGAGTGTGTCTTTGTCTGTTCATTGTAAATCCACATTCATAGTGATTGTCTGGCTTGGACCGTCCGAGGTTATTTTCCCGCATTGGGTTTTTTCCTTGTACATCCGGCGTTGTTAGTATTCTTTACTTTACTTTAATTTACTTGCTTTAATCACTAGATAGATGTTTAGGATTAATCAAGATAAAATTGGTTTAAAGTAAGAATTGAATTTTCACAACTTGGTTTGGTGCATATTATAAGTTTGATAATTTTTCGGAGAAAATTGGTTTTGTTTAAAACACACATATTGGGCACTCTCACACTGGAAGGGCCTAACAACAACAAAACAGTGCTAAAACAGTAAGCTTTTTACACAAAATGCAAAAATGCATGAAAACTAATAATGCGAGTTACATGCAAACATAGTACTCACGTGCTCAAACATGGATATGGAATAAATGGGCATGAAACTACAACAAATGAGTCACAATTCCAACACATCGAAAAGATCAAGAAGCTCTAATTGATAGCGATAAATCATCAAACTTTATCATAGCCATATGACAATTAAAGTGTGAGATTAATGAACTAAACATACTATATGCACATAAATCCAGAATTTTGACGATTCTACAAACAATAGCGTCAAATTGCAATGTTTCAACATTAGGATTAGTTGTGCAAACCCGTTTAAATTTTTTCCAACCAAACCCCCTCATAAATATATACTTTTTTCAAGTTATTTTGAGGTTTCTAGCATTCTCAACTTAGGGAAAATGTTATTGGACCTGTTTATAGGAATAACGTTTCTTAGATGCACACTTATCCTTAAGTCTACTTATGCATAGATGACAAGATTGAGATAAGAACGCCTCACCAAATTCAAATATGCAAGAGAAGTCAAACATCCATATAAACTCGTGCATGTGTATAATGCTGGAAAATATTCAAAGTCGAATCAAAATGCATATCAACTTTGAAACAACCCCATTTGAACAATGGTTAAGATCATTCTAAGCATCGATAATATTGACCAAATGCCCTAGCCACATGGATAATGAAATGATTGGGGGAGGGGGGGGGGGGGGTCCAAGCACACCAATATGCCACATCAAATATGTAAACTCAAAAACAAAAACCGAAAATATTTTTGGCTTTTCAAACATATTTTGACTCAAATAAAGGCAAAATTCTTTTGGTTTTTCAAAAGTTTTTTCAAAAACAAAATCTTTTTGTATTTTCAAAAGTTTTCTCACAAACAAAATCTTTTTGTATTTTTTCAATAGGACTCAAACAAATGAAAAACTATAATGCAAAATGATATACATGACACTATACTAGAAATGAATATATCATGAATCAAACTAGAATATGACAAACATGGCAACACTATTATCCTTTAGATTTAGCATGGGAAGAATCAAGTGCACCCAAACGAGAATCATGTAGTTTTGTTCCTAATGCCACTAAATTCGATTTCCAAACCCAAGGAGGTGTAAAATGACGAATGGTGGTTTGGGGAATCGGGGTAACTTTATTCCTAAACTTCCTAAGAGCTTGTATATGGTCGTAACAATAACGCCTAAGGTGACCTTTCCTACCACAAAACGTGCAAGTGTAGCGATGGTTGGAATGATTACCTATATGTGGAGCTTTTCTAACCTCCCTTGTGTTTCTCACACGTGCGGGGGGAATGGAAACTACTCTCTCATTAAAACCAATACCTCCCATATCTCCCTTAATTTGGACGGTGCCTAAGATCTTATCTAACTTCTCCGATCTAGCTTCCAAATCAAACTTAACTCTAGACGAGTCTCTCAATATCTCTTCCAACTCATGAATTCTAGACTCGAGCAAACGCCTAGACTCATTAAACTCTAGAATTTCCTTTTTCAAAGACCCCATCAAACCACAGAGATGATCTCTCTCTTTCTCCACAAACTCTAGTTTCTCCCTAAACTTCTTCTCTCTTGCCCTAAGATCCTCTATCAACGCATTATTATTTTCTATGACACGCTCATTCAACTTAGCTTGCAATTTTGATTTACCTTTTTCCCTTTCACAGTCTCGGCATACAACTCATTAAATGCAACTTACAATTCTTTCACATTTACATCCTCTTCGTCATTCTCTTCACCCTCACTAATATGAGATTTAATCAAAACCTCCTTGGAAGTGTCATTCACATGATAATCGTCATAGCTCACATGACATGCCATAAACACAACAAAGTACGATCAATGGGGGAACTCTCTCCCTCTTCCGGATCACTATCACTTAAGGTGTCACTATACACTATGGGTTGCTCTCCCTCTTTCTTAAGTCTAGTGGGACACTCCTTAACTTTGTGACCATACCCCTCACACCCAAAGCACTTATCTGACTCATCTCTCTTAGGCTTCTCAAACTTATCCTTAGAGGTGGGATCAACTTTGTTGTTATTCAAATTTTCAAACTTCTTGGCATCTTTCGATTTCTTTTGAAATTTAATTAATTTTTTAAATTTCTTTGCCAACAAAACAACATCCTCAAAATCAGAATACGAATCGAAATCCAAAAATTTAATTTCCTCCTTCCGGGTTTTCAAAGAAATACCCTTTTCTTTTTTAGGCACTTGCTTGGAGGTAATCATGTCGATTTCAGAGGTTTGTAAGTCACCTACAATCTCTTCCAGTTTCATCGACTCTAACTTACCAAGGAGTATAAAATAGTCACTTTCGCATCGAACCTACAAGGCAACGACCTAAGGATTTTCTTAATGATACGATTGTCAGGAATTTTCTCACCTAGGTTAAACGATGAGTTGACTATATTGGACAACCTAGCATAAAACTCATTAAATGTCTCACTCTTTAACATCCTAATGGTCTCAAACTGTGTAGTAAGATTTTGAAATTTCGACGCCCTAACCATGCTAGTGCCCCTGTGAGTGAGTGCCAAAATTTCCCAAGCCTCTTTCGATGTTTCACAAGTCATAATTATATTATATTCTTCTGGTGTGAAATGTGGATAAATAACGTGCAAACCCTTAGAATTATATTGTGAAAGTCTATGTTCAGTTTCGGTCCATGACTCGACAGGCTTTAAATTAGTTACCTCACCTAAAATAGTGACAGGGGGTGTCCAACCTTTCTCAACTACTAGCCACACACGCTCATTAATAGATTTTAATGCACTCTCATCTTCCAATAGGTGTAATTAGTGCCATAAAAAATAGGAGTCAGAAAAAGTTTATTGTTTCCAAAATTCATCTTTGAAAACACACGGGATCACAAAAGAAATAAATTATGTTTTCTAGCTCTTATACCAATTTGAAAGAGTGGTCCTACACAAGAGTGTTTCAAATCAAACTAATTTTCACCAAAAATTATCCAACTTTTCATTAGCATCAAACGAAGTTGTGAAAAAACAATTTTTACTTTAAACCAATTCCATCTTGATTAATCCTAAACATGCATCTCGTGATTAAAGCAAGTAAAGTAAAGTAAAGAATACTCACAATGCTGGATGTACGAGGAAAAAAATGGGAAAAAACCTCGAACGGCCCAAGCCAGACAAGCATTATGAATGTGGAATTACAACGAAGAAAAAAAAGACTCACTCAACTACTCAATCCCCACGGATCATGACGCTCTTCTGATCTTCAACCACTCCTCTCACAGTGCCCACGTAAAAAGTCCTTCCACAATACCTATCCACAACAAACGCATCCACGTATGTCTCGGTGTCCACCGAATGGCTTTGATACGTCTATGACGTCGAACAAGAAGTCATTCTTTTTTCTTCACCATAAAACCCAGATGTTTAAGTATAGAACAAACCTTCTTGGTGCAACAAGATCACATAAACATATAGTAATGATAACTCGAATCTTTGCAAACTCTAAGGATGTGGTTAAGCTTTGAAACCTTATAAAAACATGTGCAAAACCCGTACTAGATTGAAAACTATTTTCTAGATAGCACTGCACGTAAATTCTGATGAAAACACGCTTGAAATATGATTACTTCTCCGCCTAAAAAAATATGTCACTCGAACGAGATTGACTCATCGTTCGCGCGATATGGCTATCTCGATCGAACGAGCAGAGATGTCGTTTGAACGATGCGCGTGTCAGTATGACTTTTTCTTTTAAACGTTTCTTCCAAAAGAGATCCAATTAAGTCAAACTCTATTTCGAGCTTATCATAATAAAACGTAGTTTAAAACATTTAAAACACTCTTTAAAACATTTTAAAATATTTTTTCTTATAAAATTACATCCTTAACAATATGCATTCATAGATGTGTGATCTCGGAATGCAATAAACTTGAAGACGAATAACTTGCACCAATTAAACTTCGGAATGATTAATTCTTTGAAGCTTTGCTGCAATGTCTTCAATTTTTTCAATGCGTCATAGACCAAGTGGGATCGTGACAAAATAAAATCTTCCTACGACATATTACAAACACAGTTTTGTTCACGGAATTAAGTCAAAACAATACAGGGACTCAATTAGAAATTTATGACCTTACAATGATGTTTTAAGGTCTGAGGTGACCAAATTATGATGTTTTACCTCATATTTTTGCCAACTTAATGATGTTTTAAGGTCTGAGGTCACCAAATTATGATGTTTCAACTCATACTTTCACCAACTTAATGATGTTTTAAGGTCTGAGGTCACCAAAACAGGATGTTTCACCTCATACATTCACCAACTTAATGATGTTTTAAGGTTCGAGGTCACCAAAATATGATGTTTGACCTCATACTTTCACCAACTTAATGATGTTTTAAGGGTTTGAGGTCACCAGATTATGATGTTTTACCTCATATTTTCACCAACTTAATGATGTTTTAAGGTCTGAGATCACCAAATTATGGTGTTTTTTATCATATTTTCACCAACTTAATGATGTTTTAAGGTCTGAGGTCACCTAATTATAATGTTTCACCTCATACTTTCACCAACTTAATGATGTTAAAAACATATAATAAAAGCATCAGCATAACATTGCAATCTTTTCATTAACATCATTTGTATAAACTGTACACGTGTTACAAAAAGATAAGATCTGTGACATCATATGTAATATTTCTTTAAGTGATCGACATTCCAAGGGTTGGAGAAACCTTCAAGATTTTCTAGCTGCTAGGTACCAGGTACAACCTCATCAATTATCCTACAAGGACCATACCAATTAGGATGGAGATTATTCATTTTTTTTCCACACATTCTTCAGGAATAGGTCTCCCATAGCTATCGACCTTGACTTTACCCTCTAGTTATAGAATCTCGTAGTTTTCTGCTGATAAGCTGTCTGTCTTATCTCTGCATCCTCTCTTCTCTCCTCGATCAAATCAAGATCAAGTATTCTATCTTCGCCATTCCTCTGAGGGTCATAGGTCTGAATTCTATGAGTAGGAAGTCCTACCTCTGTTGCGATTACAGCCTCTGAGCCATGGGCCAAAAAGAAATGTATTTTCCCCTATTGGTGTCCTTGCTGTCATCCTGTCGGCCCAAAGCACTTCATATACCTCTTCCAACCTCTTTTTTATCCCATCAAGAATTATTCGATCTGTGACCTCAGTCTGGCTCTTTGCATGGGGTCGTTCAGGAGAAGAGAAGAACTACATGATTCTCACTCTTTCACAGTATTTTTCTAAGAATATGTTCTTGAATTGGGTTCCAATGTATGAGATGAGGATATTTGGAAGACCATACATGCATATGATGTTCTTCCAGCTGAACTGAAAGATGTTATGCTCAGTGATTGTCATCATTGGCTCAACTTCTACCCATTTGGAGAAATAATCAATTGCCACTATTAAGAATAGATAGTTGTTTACATCTCTTAGCAGGGGTCCTACCAAATGAATGCCCTATATTGAAAATAGCCAAGGGGAGATAATTGAAGTTAGAGGTTGGTTAAGATGATGAGGGATGGTGGAAAACCTCTGACACTTATCACATTTCTTCACATACACATTCGCGTCTTTGTCCAAGGTCGGCCACCAGTACCCCTGAGTGATTATCCTCTTAGCTAATGTCCTCCCTCCTATGTGACTTACCCAAGAGCCCTCATGCACATCGTGCAAGATGTTTGGAATCTCTGAAGGGTGAAGACATTTGAGGAGAGTGATTAGGAACCTATTTTTATATAGGACATATCCTATAATTAATAATTTAGTAGCTCTGAACCTCAGCTTTCTCCTTTCTAACTTCGACTTTAGCATATCTCCTTTTTTGATGTATCCGATAATAGGGTCCATCCATGAGGCTCCTATATTAAAATTTAGGCAAGGTATAGCAACCTCTTCCTCTTCAATGGTCGGCTTGAGCAAAATCTCAACTGGTAGCAAAATCTCAACTGGTATTATTCTCCTTATGTATATCTTTATTGATGAGGCCAACCTCAGCTCGACTGTTATTTAGCCGAGGCATCCTCT
Source organism: Sambucus nigra (assembly GCA_949130495.1). NCBI lineage: Eukaryota > Viridiplantae > Streptophyta > Magnoliopsida > Dipsacales > Adoxaceae > Sambucus > Sambucus nigra. The sequence goes on along the minus strand of OX422218.1, from coordinate 380,631,205 downwards.
TCATCTTAACTTCTCTGAAACTCTCTAGCATATTTATCATCATCTTCGGGTATCTAGCCATCCTTTCATCTTTGGCCTCATACACCCCCAAGATTTGGTTCATGACTAACTTGGAATCACTGTGGAATAGGAGCTCGCCGACATTGAGGGCTTTCGCCAAAGAGAGACCTGCTATTAATTCTTATACTCTGACTTATTGTTGGAAGCTTAGAAGTTGAACCTCATCGCATATTCAATATCGGTACCATCCGGTGCTAACACTATCAGCCCTGCTCCACTTCCTCTTTCACAAGACGACCCATCAACGAAGAGGTTCCATATGGTTAAACGTAAAGATAAGTTACCCTCATCTAGTGTACCGAGTCTGAAGAGGTATATCTCTTCTTAATTCTCAACTGCTCTTTGTCTGGCTTTGCTTGACTCAACTTCGTCCGAATCACGAAAGACATTTATATCTGGTTCATCTGCATCTCCGTAACTCTCCTCAACATCATCCTCTTCCTAGGTAAACTCAGCTATAAAATCTGGGAGTGCCTATCCCTTGATGGAAATCCTGGGTTGATAAATAATATCGTATTCCCGCAAAGCGATTGCCCAGGTCATTAACCTTCCTAACTTCTCAGGCTTATAAAGGACCTGTCTGAGTGGGGAATCAACGAGGATGACCATGGAAAGGGCTTGAAAGTATGGCTTCATTTTCCTATAAGCATGTATCAAAGCGTAGACTAACTTTTCTATCTGAGGGTACTTATGCTCATACCCTTAGAGTGCCTTTCTATTGAAGTAGACTGGTCTCTACACTGCATCCTCTTCTCTTAATATCACAACACTGATGGCTGACTCTGAGACAGCTAAGTATACATACAGCCTCTCCCCCTAAATTGGTCGGGATAGTAGTAGGGGATACCCGAGGTAGGACTTTAGCTCTTTAAAATCAATGTCACATTCCTCATTCCATTCTAAGGCCTTTCAAAGAACTTTGAAAAAAGGAAGACACTTATATGTAGCTCTTGAGACGAACCTGTTAAGTGCAGCAACTCTCCTAGTTAGCCTCTGAATGTCTTTGATAGTTCCTGGTGTCTTCATTTCCAATAAAGCCATAATCTTCTCAAGGTTTTCCTCTATTCCCCTTTTATTGAGGATGAATCTGAGAAACTTTCCTACTCCTACCCCGAAGACACATTAGTCGGGTTGAGCTTCATTCTGTATTTATCCATGGTGTGAAGAGTTCTCTCAAGGTCATCCACATGAGTGTCGACCTTCAAAATCTTCGTCAGCATGTTGTCCATATAAAATTCTATGAATTTTCCTACCTAACCTTCGAACATCTTATTTACAATACGTTGGTAAGTGCCCCTATATTCTTTGGGCCAAAGGGCATGACCTTGTAGCAATAGGTCCCTTTGTCTGTAATGAATGATGTCTTCTCTGAGTCTGCCGAGTCCATGAAGATCTAATTATACTCGGAATACGCATCCATGAAGCTCTTGAGCTCATATCCTGTTGTGGCATCCACCATATGATCAATACGAGGCATGGGAAAACTGTCTGTTGGGCAAGACTTATTTAAATTGGTGAAATCTACACACATCCTCCATTTCCCATTAGCTTTGGGCATAATGACAACGTTAGACAACCACTCAAGGTATATGACCTCTCTTATGAACTTGGCCTCTTCAACTTTCTAACCTCGTCTCTGATGACATCATACTTTTCCCTTGAATATACTCTTCTTCTCTTCTTGATGGTCTTAACATCTTCTATAATATTGAGTTTAAAGCACATAATCTTTGGATCACTACCTGGCATGACTATATGGCTACAGGTAAAAATACCTTGTCTCTTCCTTAATAGCTTTACTAGTTCCTCCTTAACCTTAGGTCTTAGGGCTTTTTTGACTTGGATGATTTTTTATAATTCATCCTCATTGAGGATGATGGATTCTACCTCCTCCAAGGCTTCTTCCTTTTTGAGCTTTGTTTTATCCTTAGGATCAAGTGTATCAATGTTTTACGTGGTCATTGCCTTCTTATAAGCCTCTTTCTCTTCTGCATAGTTGAAGTACCATTCACGTGCCAATGTTTGGTCACCTTGCACTTCCCCTACTCCATAAGGAGTCGAGAATTTTAGCATTTGGTGGACCGTTGAAGGCACGAACTCAAATTCCTTGAGGGCTACTCGTCCTGTGATGAGGTTATAAGTTGAGAAGATGTTTTCATCCATCGTAAAGAAATTAATTTATCGGATCAACCTCTTAGGCTATTCATCTCCTATTCTGACATCCATTTCATACATACCCAATGGATGAACCTTTTCACTACAGAAGCCAATCAAGTTATAATGACAAAGGACAAGCCTAGCTCTGTTGAGGCCCAGGCTCTTAGAATAAGGCCAAAGAATAACGTCTACAAAACTACCCCCATCAACGAGGATCCTTTGAACTTCACACCCATGCACCCTTGTGGTGATGACTAAAGGGTCATCATGGGGAGCTAATATACCCTTGAAGTCAACCTGTGATAAGTCGACCATGAGGGTGTCCATATCTACCTTCTTTCTCTTCTCGCGTTTAACCTCCGTAGATTCCAAGTTCACAACCTCATCTTTAATCACTTCTTTAGCCTCTGCCACATGAGCCTTGCGATCTGCTACCTTTGAGCCACCCCCTTCTAGTCCCCCACAGATAGTGTTCACACCGAAAGAGATCATATCGACCCTCTTCACTGAGGCATTATCTTCCTTTGGTGGGAGGCTAGGGTCATCGTCATCATCATCTCAGTCATCAGCTCTTCTGGCACGGGCATCTTCTCGACATTTATCATTTCTTTTCTTTTTGGGGTCATCTCTTACCCTTTAGAAGCTCTACCATCCACATACTTTTTGAGCTTTCCAGACTTTAACATCTTCTCAGTATCGTCCTTCAGGGTGAAACACTTGTTAGTTAGATGGTCGTGATCTTGGTGGAACTTTCACCATAGATTCTTGTTTCTCTTATGTAGAGGAGTCTTCATCTTCTCCGGCCATCTCAGGGATCTATCATTCTTTATTTCGTTGAGGATATGTTCGTATCTCACAGTTAAAGGAGTGTAGTGTGCAAACTTATCGTCTGCGGCTCTCTTCTTACTTTAAAACTTCCCACTACTACTTCCATTCTCATACTCATACTTTTTAGCCATTGCTTCTTATGCATTCATGAACTTTACAACTGTTGCTAACAACTCGGCCATAGACTTGGGACGGTCTTAATTAATCTTCCAAAGTAGTTTTCCCTTCTAAAGTCCTCCAATAAGGGTTATCATGGATATGCTCTCTTCATAATCTTCTACTTCCAAGTTTTCCTTATTGAACCTCGCGATGTAGTCTCTGAGGCTTTCGTTCTTCCCTTGCTTTACATAAGGCAAGTGAGTCGTCTTCTTTTGAGGTCTTACCCCAAAACAAAACTTATGAATGAATCGTTCGGCTAAATATTTTAAATTTTTGACTGAATTTTTGGGAAGAGACGTGAACTAGAAATGTGCAGCCCTAGTTAAAGTGCTTCAGAAAGCTCGGCACCTCATCTCACCAGAGATTGAATAAATGTCTGATGCAGATTGATATATTTCAATTTGATGGACTGGGTTAGTACTACCATTGTACTTAGGAGACACCATCGGAGGTTTAAATTTGACAGGGGTTAGGAAGTTAACAATCCTTACCACAAATGATGAGCCCTCTGAGTACCACCTCTATAATGGGTCTCAGCTTTTTATGAGGTTCCCTATCTTCTCTTCTAACCTCTGAATAGAGTCATTCCATGTTTTGGTAATATCAGCAAGGCCAAGGTATTCCCCAACTAATTTTAAAAGATGAACTGAGGGTTCCCCAGCTGCTGCGCATTGTCGGCTCTTGACCTGCCCCTAACCACCGTCTCGAATATGTGGGGGTCGGCCATGACGAGGTCGATGATCAACATCTTTCCTTTGTGATCTAGAGATGATTCTTGACCTGGATAGCCTTTGCCTTAGATCATTAATTAGGACGAGCATTTTGAAAGGCTTACCCTCTACTTAAGCAATCAAAAGCTGGCCCTTTTTTTCTTACATCACCATCTCGTCTTTCACACTGACCTCGACTCTGCTCTATAGGACGTATAGTGTTGTTTGAGACCTCTTATGTATCCAAATAGTCTGATGGGGCATCCTCTGCCACAATGTCATCGTACCTATCCTCAGGTAAATGGTTTTCTTCCCTCCTCAGGCATAAACGGCTAGGGTTAGCAACATCCCTCCTCTATTGATGAGTAGGTTGGTCTTTTCATGGTGCCTGGGGTGGTCCCCTGGCCTCATGTTGTGGCTGAGCAGCCATCAGAGTAATCATCTTCGGTGAGATCGCATGTGGTCTCATTATGTTTTGTCTTAGCTGGGCAAATTGATCCTGCATCACTTGCTGAGTTACAGCCAAGGACTTCAAGGGTGTTTCCACCTCATGCATATCAGACTGGGGTGGTGCCTGGATAGAACTGGGTGCTCCAAAACTAGATGGTGGAGGAGGTGGTGGTAACTCTGGTGCCACATTCTTGAGCTTTTGATGAGAGGACTATATAGCTTGGAAACCTTAAGGGACCTCTTTCCATGGTGAAACAACTCCACGCGATGGGTGAGGCATGGATCACCACCAGAATCTTCGGTGAGGTTAAGCAGCAAAAGAGGAAGAGACGAATCTTCTTATTCCCACAGACAGTGCCAAAATGATGATGCTGTAAACAACACCACCTGATGAGGTGCTGGTAATATCAAGCTAGCAATAACTATGGCAACACAAAGAGTAAATAACCAGTAGAAGGAGGTGAAGAGAAGAGGAGAAACACCAAAATATAAGTGGTTCAGCCAATCTGGCCTACGTCCACTGTGAGTGTGTGAGTAGTTTCACTAGATGAAGGCACTAATGGCCATAGATACAATTTATTAAGCTTTCTCTCTCCACTGTGTAAACCAATAGAGTTTTAACTAGGGTTGTAATTATTGATCCTTTTACAAGGTATAGGAAGACCTCTATGTATAGTGCTTGGGAGGTGTAATGTACCCCCCAAGCATGCAATGAGCATGTGTATAAGGATCAAACCAGTATGATGATGACACCTGGCTGAACTTATATAGATAATGATGACCACAATATTCCCTCACGTGAGGGGAATGATTCGATTATAACTGATTTACCCATGTATTCCAAACCTTCCATGTGCTTGCATGTGCTCGGACCTGTGATATTGACTGACGTAACCTTGGCTTGGATGAGTATGAGGCTGGTGAAGTCCGATGGTGTTGCTTTATCAGGTCAATCGCCGATATGAGCTCGTCCTGGAATACCGACCGAGATTATATGTGTAACGTCAATCGAGGTAGTGTACGACGTTATCGTATATTAATTCCATAACTCTTGATAACCTCGATTGATGGCCAGCCGAGGTTGGTATATGAGGGGCTGACCTTCTAGAAGATGACGTTTTTTATGGATGTTGGGAGCTTCTTGTCAACTCGGCTGTGAGACATGCTGAGGTTAGAGACCCCGAGTACGAGGGTACACCTTGGGCATATCACCAATAAGAATATGTCGACCATGTTTGATATTTTATGGAAGAAAAAGGGTGTGAAACTCAAAAGTCTTGTATTAAACAAAATGTCCTTTTTGGAGACTGTGGAAAACTTATTTGCTTTGTCTTTTTAGGTGAAAGTTGGGCGGGTTGCAATAGCGGTTGGTAAGTTATTTTAAAATAATGTTTATTCAATTCAAATTGAGCATTCAGAGTTAAGATCATGGTAACCTCAAATATGTGACTATTAGACTAATTCAATTATTGAAGATCATGGTAATCTCAAAGATGGAATCGCGATGGATGACACCAAACAACCAACGAGTGAGGACTTTGAATCTTTTTTTATAACCTGGCGATTTCAGAATCAGCAGGCATGGGCTCTTTAACAGATAAAAGTATATTTCTTGAATAAAAAGACCATATGAATACTAAATTTAGTCATAAAGTATACAAGATGGCGAAATCATATTGCTTTGATGATGTTACAAAATCTGTGCAAACGATTTTCTGAACTTGCTAGGCTTTGATCAGAGTCCATTTTTTATTCTGATACAATAGGAGAAGAGGATTTTTTTGAAGATTTTCATTTTTCATTTGCTATTGAGGCAGCAGCTTAAATGTAAAATCATATGGTGAGCCAATCACTGAGAAGTGGAAGGGATGCCAAATTTCTAACAAGGCCACCATAATTGTTGTCATGGATTTCCATTCAAGCTTCTATTGGTTTTAATCACGACTTATATGGATAACTAAGTGGGTCTGCGAATTAACACAATTAAAACATCAAGGTACTCCGGCCAAGCATAGCACAAGCTCACAATGAATCAGTGATTCAATCCGTGAATCAGTGATTCAACCCCATTTTATTATTTAATTTTGTAATTTCTTCCCTGACTCACCGTGAATCAGTGAACAACCCATTAAATTTCATCCCATCTCCACCAATCAGAGCACAACTCTCTTATGGAATCTGAATTACTGTTGAGGTTTGTACCCTGTTTCATTGAAAGGATAGAGAACTTCGAACACCTTATTATTATGATGGAGAAAACATAACCTTAAGAGTATATTCTTCTTATAACCTTCAACCGTGAATCCCCATAACTAAATTGATAAATAAATTCCCAACGGGACTATAAAATAATCATAACAACAAATTTCTAAACATAATAGAAATGGGATTGAGAATATGCCCCACAATAGAGTTTAGTATGGGGTGACCGGTCACCATGATTGAATTTTTTATGATTCAATGCATACAAACATACAAGATGGACAAAACGAGAAGATTCAATTCATTCCCAAAGTTCACTTTATTAGGCTGTCAAATCCCACCTAAAAATGGATGATTTGTGCATACAACCGCAGACAAGATAAAAAATCCACACCAGTTCCTTAGGCAGTCATAGGACAACACTTAAATGCATGAATTAAATCCCAACCGATAGAGTTAGCTTTGCAATTCATGAAACGAAAGGTCTTAGAAACCACCGACTGAAACCTTGAAGATGAGGTTGATGTCATCTTTATTGTCGATATGCTCCAAAAATAAAATGATAACAAGGTATTCCATATATTATCTCCCCGTAAAAGATTTTCTAGATGATCTTGTTATCTTAGTCCTAGTAAATGATTTTCATGATATATAATCTTGGCACTAAAGTTACGGTTACGCTCGATCAAGTGTAGCTATTATTCTCCCGGTTTGTATAAGTAACTTACTTTTATTTAGGAAAAAATATCATCGATCATGATGATATATTATTCGGACAGTATTTTAAATTCACCCCGGGGGATAATTGGTGATCATCTTAATCATCCAACTCCTCTATTTCTCCATGACTAATAATCAACCTCATTTATATTTGCCCCAACAAATGGATGGTTAAGATAATTCTTATTCAGAATTATAATGACAAATGATCCACTTTATGAATGGTGAGACATGATTATCACTCAACCCTCTCATTTCAGCCATGACTGATGGTCGAATATGATATTTATTTTTTAATCGTCTTGATTATCGATCATAATAGACTCCTTATGTTCATAAGCTTATAATATAGATCCTCATCACTATCGCCCCTTTAATAATATCACTTCACTACTAATTGATTTAAAAGAATCCTTCCATAACAAGTTATAGGATTGACTCATGACCAATAAAATCTTTTTCTTTTCTACAATTCTAGACTGAGAAGGAAGAATGCCTAACTATAGTCAGATCTCTATGGAAAGAAGTGGAGTGGAGTAATCAAGGAAGGAACACAAACACGTGGGAAGCAAAAGAATTCGTATTAATCAACGAAAGAATAAAAGGACATGGGGGAGGCCTTTATTTATAGGCTAAAAAATTTCAAAAACAAAACAAACTCATGCAGTAAACTCATCGTTGATATCCCATGATATAAAAGAATCATTCCATTTATGCTTAGATATAGATATACCAATCAAAAGGGCAGAAAAACTTCGAACAACTATGATTAGTGTATTACATTGAAGATAAAGTAACATATTATTCATTTGGCATTTATGAAACCTCATCTGCAATGCACTCCACAAAAAGACAGTTAGTGACCATTGTTTAGTCACTGCAAAGTACCCAGCATATTGGTAAAAGAGTTAACATGGCACACTTTTTCTTGTCTTAATCCTAACAAATTAAACAAATCTCTGATTTTAATTTAACTTTTTCTTGTCTTAATCCGAACATATAGTAGCAATAAAATTGATAACCAAAGTAAACAAACCTCTATTTCTTCTTTAATTTTCTCTTAGCACACTTTTTCTTCATGAAAAGAATTATATTTTCTCTTGGCTTCTTCAACAGCGGCATCACCCCTTATTCTTCTTTCTTCAAATTGGGATCTGTGTTTGTGGTCCCTCTGGATGGCAATTAAGTGATTATCATGTTCCTCTGCACTATAGTAATAATTCAACAAGTATACCATTAAGTTGTTTCCATAATTCCAGCAAGAACTGTAACACCAAATACTAGAACAAAATATAACTATTCACTGTTGTAATGTTCAAAAGGATAACACCTTAATTTTTAAGAAACCAACTCATGTTGGATCCGCTCGTAAGAAGTCTGTGGTCCATATCCGCCTCTCATGCTCCCTCATTTCTATGAATACTTGACTTCTCATAACATCCCATACCTGAATAAGTTTTAGACAAACCAACTGATTTTTCCTACGCAAGTAATTGAAAGCTTAATAATTCAGGTTCCTTTAGTTTAAAATGAAGAGAATTTTCATCTATTTATAATTTTCACTATTTTTTCCAAACATATAATTATAATGTGTACATTTATTTGCAATTTTATGTGAATAAAAAATTTAAACTCTTACTAGGTTTGAAAAAATGACCATATTACTATGAACAAAGGTGAAGAATAATTTACCCCGAAGCAAATGGAGCTTAATGTTGATGAGTTTATAGGGCATGACCTACCTGCACTACTCTTTTAAAGTTACTTGAAGAAATCTGGCTTTTGATATAGCCATTCCAACATATACTACTTAACTTTGATTTACTAGCCATCTTAATTGCATGGTAATGAATATCATGATCTTCTTTTATGATTGTTTCAAATTCAAATACTTTGATCTTCTTATACAACAGTTTTCCTACAAAAATCTTCATCATGGTAAAAAATCATAGAGCCAAATGCAATAACCCTCCACATTATAACTATACTAATGAGACCAGGTTCATGACAACACAGATTAATAGCTAAGCGATAAAGAAAAAATAGACAAAACACCAACATATCCATAAACGAAAATAACCCAACCAAGAGTTGTGTATTAGCTATCCCTGAGACAATTAAGGCTAACTGATTGAGAAACTCATTAAACAGTATGTACGTAACTGATTGATAAATTCATTAATTGAACTACAAAGGATATTGATCGAACAAAATCAAAATAACATTGTTTAAGCCTACTAATAAGTCTAACTACTGGTGTATTGTTTAAGCCTACTAGTTGTAACATATTGATCCTTATGACATGCTGTTAGAGCAACATACATTCCAATCAGAGTACGTTCATAGCAACATACTTTAAAAAATGATTATAAAATAATAAAATAGTTCCCAATAATACTAATTGTTCAATTTGACAAATTGTTCAAAATAATTTACTCCGGATCACTTAAGGCAAAGACAAAGCAAGGGCCAAAACACCCAAGATTTCTCGACGTCCTTACATAATGTATTCTTAGTAGTTTCCTTACTTGAGGGTCATATAAGAATTACACCTCAGTTCGAATCTACCTAGTTGAATATTCAGTACTAGACCTATGTTTTCAAACTTACTCATAGCATTTTAATATCAACCTACTAACACAATACAAACATACATAGAAATATAAACCTAGTTTGAATATAAGACTTACAGCTCAACTGGTGAATTTCAAGTAACTTTTATCTACCAACAGACACATAAGCACAAAAAGGTTTATATATAAAGGGCACAAAAATTCCCTAACATCTTATCCAAATCTTATATATTGTGCTTTGCAAAAAAGCCCTAACAACATCAAACAAATTCAAGAATGATAATCCAAACTCCTTGATCAAACTTATTAAAACATCCATTATAAATAGGTAAGACCCATCGAGGTATAAGGCAAACTAATAAAAAAACTTACAAGCATAAAATTGTTCTAGAAAACTATAAATTGAATCTCAATACCCTTAATAGAACCATTCAACATACAAACATATTAAAAAATGTGTAAAAACATATAAAGCATACAAATAGTGTCACTGTCCTCGACAAATCCAACTAAAGTTATAACCCTCTCATATATCACTTGGCAAAATACCAGAAAGCATATAAAAAAGTATAAGAAAACATTCCCTTATTAGCAATGGTTCAAGTTGTTTGAATCCAAATGTAATGTTGTTAGCAAAGTCATTGTATAATCATATTTAGGGCTTACAAACATTAACAAAATCATTTTTCTTATAAGAATATTTAGGGCTTACCGAAATGGAAATGAAGAATAACATTTAGGGCTTACCAGTGAAGCGAGATTAAGGTTGGAGAGAGATTGAAATCATTCCAGCGAAATGAAAGAGAAAGGGGGCGGGGTGGGAAAAAAGAGAGAGGAGAGATAAGAGGGAAATTAAAGTTAAGGTCGAAAATTTTGTGACCGCCAATAGAGGTTACAAATTAAGTATTAGGCCAAAATTTGTGACTACCGGGAGCGATTAAAAAATTATGCCTGCTAATAGCAGTCAGAAATTTAGTATAAGACTAAAATTTGTGACTACTGAGAGCATTTACAAATTTATGACTACTGATAGCAGTCATAAATTTAGTATTAGACTAAAATTTGTGACTGCTGAGAGCGGTTACAAATTTATGACTGTCGATATCAGTCATAAATTTAGTATTAAACCAAAATTTATGACTCCTCATAGCAGTTATAATTTTATGACTACTTATAAGAGTCATAACTTAGGCCTACTGATAGATTTATGACTGCTCGTGATAGTTATAAATTTGTAACTGCTTATACGAGTCACAAATTAACTATATGGTAACATTTGTGACTCTCATTAGCGGTGACAATTTAATTGGCTCAAATTTTTTATTACCATTGATTTTATCACCCCTAATGGGAGTTACAAATGGTTTTGTGACAGCTCCTGAGAGTGATAAGTTTGTCACCCCTATTAGCAGTTACAAAAAGGCACTCGCAAAATTAGCATTTTGGTGTAGTGGGGCATCAAGCCTTGTCAAGTTAAAAGTGTGACATTCATGCATATCCTTTCAGGCCCAACACGTGCATGGGCATGCACCTAATGGTGATTTGCTCCGTTGACCATGGAAATAGCTGGAGAATATACTAATCCTGTTCCAAGAATTTGTGCGCACGCATACAAAACCCATTTGTGTGCAAGCTTATAGGTAAAACCTATAGTTTAGCTAAACTAGATATCCACGACAATGGTTTTTAAAAATATTTTCAATTGATTAAGATAAAAATCATTTTATAAAAGTATGAACGTGAACATGTGGGATAGCCATGGATGATTCAATCAAGAACCACCGTAAAAGGATATGATTATTGAAATCTTCAATTGTAGCATGCGAAAGCTTTGACTGTAGAGAAGACGTATGATCTTCAATTCAGTGTCCATAGGTTATATGAAAAAGACTCTGTCTAACCTATCGTATCACTGTGTATCAAGATTTTTGGCTCGATTTTGTGCATGACTCAAATGCATCGACATGGATTTAAGCCTACTAAACTATATGTAAAAAAATTTGCATTTTAATAATAAACATGAATATGATGAGACATAAACGGAGCTAAGTATGTAGTTTGAGATAATAAGAGAGACAAGAGAGCAAGAAAGATAGGGATTTTCATAGTTCAGCCATTTAAATGGACATATGTCTATAATGAATAATCATCCACATCATCTTTCTCGTATGTCAGGCAAGGATGACCTTAGACCCATTCCCCCCATGCACATACTTTTCACACGTAATACCCCGATTTTTTAAGAAATGAATTTAAATGAATATTTTAAGTAATTGTCTTTATTAATTTTAATGGAAAAAAATATTTTTTAGATAATAAATGATATGGGAAATTTTTCTATAAATTAACTTTAATAATTTTAGCATTAAATTGAATTGAGTTTTCAAAATAAACTAAATTGGACAACTTTCTTATTAAAATTGAGATTTGATTTATAAGAATAATTCATAATTAGCTACTTTTTGGGTATCATTTGGAGGCCCAAATGTTGTTTAAAAGATGAGAAGTGGGCCCATGGACTGGGTAAACCATTTGGATATCTTGTAGTCATTTGGGTTTGATTTAGGGTCCATAGGTTATAGATAAGTTGAGCTTATTCAAAATTTCAAAAATTGAATTATAAAATATAACCTAAGTTAGTTAATTATCCTAATTTCATTATTTTAAACAAATCCTAAACCTGGTGGGAGGATATAAAGGATATGAAGACTTGGAGGATATGGGGGAAGCATTCTTGGAAAGGAGGCTTTTGGGAGGGAATATGGAAAGTGAGCTATATGCACCAAATTTTCATTCATAGTCTATAAGATATGATTTCTTCCAATTAGTCTATTTGATTAGAGTAGTCTATATTTATTTACATGTTTCCATTTTTTATGAATTTAAGACATTATATTTGGATTAAGGTTCTAAAATTTGGAGAATTGGTATAGAGTTATTTGGTATTTTCTTCTCTAAGAATGTGGACGATTATAAATGCCCTCAAATGGTGTGATAACTCTTGTAACCACTTAAGATATCCACCATAATTTTGCCTTTGGTTTTATACTCACCTAATACTTGGCCGACGACCACCTAGGAGTCAACGATGAACTAGACTTGGTCGGCCTTGAGGGAGAGTGTTAAGTACACCTTGACGATTAGTTTCTCATACTTTACCTCATCATTTGTCTATTGGAACCAAACCCGAGGGTATATTCCATGGTAGATCCATCATGTGCATAAAAAATAAGGTCATCTTCGACATCAAATTTATTCTATGATCCATCCGCATGAACGACCCACATTGTTCATTGCTCATTTACATTGATGAGTGCATTATTTTTTTATGTATACCAAAATCTATACTTTGTTTGTTCATTTTATTTTATTTAATAAGTTCTTAGGACAATTTTGTTAAGAAGGGAAAAATGTAAGAATGATTGAATTCAGATTGAAAATTGTAATTTTAAGTGAAAAAATGAGGAGTCTGATAGTCTTATAATATTCTTATGCTAATTTGTGTAAAACGTTGTCTAGTGATTTTTTTTTAAATAATGGTGGAATTTGGTGCAAATTGATGATTAACTCGAAAAAAGCGGAAAAGGCTGATTTTTACAGTCGTCCAAAAAATGTTGTTTTACACTTGAGAAATCAAAAAAAAAGTAAAAAATTCTTATTCTTCGAATTAGATGAAAATCAGCATGCATATTTGGCAAGCAATAATAAGAGTCCCATGGTGGGGAAAATTTGATTACCTTATCCGATCCAAAGACTAAAAAGTTAGAGTGGCCAGTTTTATCACCGTTTGGCCAATTAAAGAGAGATTCACCCCAACCCAAACACCTCACCCCTTGGCATATAAAAAGGACCACTGGGCTCACAATTTCACATATAATTTCGAGGAGCCATTTTTGAGTGATTGTATTCAATTTTAGGGACTATTTTGTATTATTTTTAGGGGATTAAAGATTATTATGAGAAAACTTATTGTAAGTTTGATTATTTAATGGAAATATCTACTTATTCTTGTAATTTTTTTTGTCTTTCATTAAGGTAACTTAATTCTTCTATTAATATTAGGATAAAGTTTATCATGGTTAGATTATATTGTCATGATAATTTAATAATTGTTTATGCGTGACTTGTTTTGATTACATTTGAAATTCAGTATTCATTTTAAACCTTCAAAATTATTTTGTCAAATCAAGCTGTGAGATGTAAAAAATAGTAATATCTAATGGATGATGCTTGGAATTTGATTGTTCTGATAGTTCGTGCTTAAATATCTTTACAAACTATAAAACTTGTATTTTTCAAGGGAATTTGGATTTTAGCCGTCTATTAGAGACGTTAAAAATATTTCGAACATAGCTGTCTTATTTTTTAGTTAAACGCGATGAGAGTCGGTTTAATTTGAGTTATAAAAAGGGAATAACAACGTTAAATTAGTGTGAAATATTAGTTACATGATAAATCGACCCCTAATCCAAATTATTTCTTTATTATTTACAACTATCGTGTGTTGCTCTCATTATTCGTAGTTCCTTTTATTTAGTTTAGTGCATAATTATTCTCTGCCACCTTTATCGAGTTGGACAATTTTAATTCTATCAAAAGTTAATTGACAAATCTCTTTGGGTTCGACTCGTACTTATACTCAATATTCTATAATAGTCCGTGCAATTATGGTATTTTATTAATTGACAAGTTTTGGCGCCGTTACTGGGAAGTTGTTTATTTTTTCTTTAAAAAATTATGAGTTACGAACTAGTTTTTTTTTTGCATTTTTGTTAGAAAAATATCATAAAAAATAAAAAATAAAAAAAAAAATTGAAAATTGAAAATTCCTTTTTTCCCCTTAAGTAGTCCCGCCAAAAATCAAAGTAAATAAATCCAAAAATTTTAAAAATAATTTTAATTTCCACTAGTAATTTTCTTATTTCCACAATATAAAAAAATTAGAAAATTATTTCATAAGTGTGTGTGCTTATTTTTGTTTAGTATTAAATACACCATTAGTGTGCGTATGTCGTGTTATGTTCTTTTTATTATTAATTATTTTTGTATTGCAATTAACATTGGGTGTAATTTGTTGTGCTATTATTTAGTAACACATAAGAAAAAAGGAGGCAAAAGTGAAGAAAAATATGAAAAAAGTGTGCAGCGATGACCGAAAGTGAAGAATACTTGTGTAATGTTGCCACGAGCAAAATGAACTCTTGGGGATGACTGAAACGTAGGCAACATTTTCCCCCGTTCGATGCTAACTTAAACTTTGGATCGGTATAAACAAGCGACCATAAAAAAGTTCACTCCGGAGGTACGATTTTGTGTGCTCTTTTGTGGGTTCATTTCACATATAATGTAGCACGTTGCATAAATTGACTCGGGGGAAAAACCCATGCAAAAGATAAGGTGAGAATTTCATCACGCTTCCTTGGCCCAAAAATCAATAATTAACCAAGTATTTGCATATCCCGAACCATCGTATTCAATTTAAAGTCAATTAGACATTGGGATTAGGGTATCACATAGTTCATAGAAAACACCTTAACGAGGCTAGAATTGAAAGCTACTCCAATGCAAACTTGTCAAATCCATTCTGTTTTAATTTATCTAGGACTGGTGGATTTTTAACGAGTCTTCGTACCGACCACCTACCTAGAAGTAAAATCAGGATTTGACATGATAACCGTAGTTGGTTCAAAGTCTCCTTTTTCAAAGAATAGGACTTTTCTTATTAGGGAGATTAATTCAGAGACCCTTGTTGTCATCGATTAATCTCAAGAAAGTAGATTTTAACATTGAAATTTCGTTCATCTAATTAGATAAAATTCAATTTGCTTTATGTGAGCTAGAAATTACATGACTTGATTGAAATTATTTACTTTTACTTTTCTTAAAAACAACATATATTTCAAAATTTCAAGAAAAATATAAAAAGAAAAAAATATGTAAATTCAAGTGAGCTCAGTGTATGCAAAGTCTGTTTTGAGATCATACTGGTCGTTTGTTGAGTGTGGAGTCTTACATTATCGATAGATATGTAGGTAGATGTTTTTATATTCACTGAGATTAGAGGTGAGTTAGAACCACGTGCCCTTAAGGATTAACTTTGTCTTACTAGGTCTGGTCAACCTTCATGCATACTTCTACCCGAGTTCAACGCGAACAATTTTTAATTCCGTTCGAAATAATCCAATTGTTACTGGTGTTTCAAGGAACAAAAAAGAGGATCCCTACCTCCACATGCATGAGTTTGAAGAGATTTTTGGGATCATTAAGAACCAAAAACTCACCGACGAGATTGTTAAATGTAAATTGTTCCCATTCTCATTGAAATACAAAGTAAATAGTTGGTTTAACTCATGAAAGCTTGAGTCCATAACCACATGGAATCAAATAAGTGTTACATTTTTATAGAAATTATTTCCTAACAAAAATATGACGTTGATACATCACACCACCAACACATTTAGTCAAAAGGAGGGAGAAGCCTTGTGAATGTATTTGGAGCGATTCAAACACTTTCAACTGCAATGTCTACCCCATGGGATTGAGATGGGATGTCAAGTTTAAATTTTGTATATGGTTTCGATTTTAATACTCGAACTATGCTCGAGTCACAATCTAATGGTGATTTTATAGAGAAAAATGAGGTGGAAGCGTGGATATTCTTAGAAGCTATAGCGAAAAAGTCCCAGTGATGGGCACTCAATTAAGAATCTAGGTGTAAAACCCTATAAATTTTAAATCAGAATTCATTTAAATTAATTCAGAATTCGAAAAAATAAAATTTTGGGATTTAATAATTTTTTGTTAATTTAAAATGTTGGATTTTAATTATGAAAAGTATGATTTTAATCGGAGTTGAAATCGGAGGTGAAACTGTGAATTTATTTACTTATATAATTTTTGGGCCCTCCTTGGCTGGTAGCCAGGGGGCGAATCGATTTGTCCTAGTAGCCAAATCGATTCAGTTTTGGTCAGGGGCAACGCTGTTTCGTTTTGGTTAGAATTCTAATGGAAATTAAACTCTTAATCCCTTTAACATAAAAACAACTCCGGGTTAGGACGTTTGTAACATAATTTCACAAACTCTAAGAGTTGTAGTCCTCTATATTTTCATCGCCTTCTATCTAAAAACCATATCCTTAATTTTATTCAGTATTCAGCCCTAGTTTTGAAGGCTTATTTGATGCTTTCTCGAGTTTGGGCTAGAGCGAGTTCTTATGGCTTTTGCGAGAGGAATCCAGTGGTGTAATTAGAATTTCAAGGAAGAATTTTATGAGTTTTCAGGTGATGAGTTTAAGGTATGGGGTTTACACAATAGGCTTCTCTAAATATCTCGAGAGTAGTCGTTTTGTTCCTCATTTATTAGTACTCATATTATTGATATCATGACGTTTATTAGAATCTAATATATTTTTCGATTGAGATATTGTATTTACTTATATGAGCATGGTGTCATGAAATTTTTATATGGCACTAATAATGGTCACCCGTCAAAAGTCCAGTAGCCAGAATGAGGCTTTACGAAACATAGGTGAGGCGAGGTGGGGGCCGATAACCTATTGATGTGTTAATTAGAAATAAATTGGTACAATACTCGGATGTTACATTGGACTCGTATACAGTTTCTTATTGTTACATTTTATTCACCGTTATTTTTTTGAGCATCTATTCTTGTCATATTGTGTACTTCCTCGTATTTTTCTTTTAATGGCAAGTCAGAGTGGATTTTGATGGTACGGATTTTCGGAGGATTTTAGAGCACGACGTTTGGAGGATTTATTTTTCTATAGATTGGCAGTATAATTATTAGGAGAGCTTAGCATTTTTTTTAGTGGAATTAAATTGTAATTATTTTGGAGGTGTAAATATTAGTTTGGACGTTATGTATTTTTGGTGACCTTTCATGTTTATTTTTGTGGAATATAGGTGCTATATACCAATTGTTGAGGATTTAGTTTAGTTTTAATCGCGTTAGCACCTTGTGCTTATAGATGGTATCAGAGCATGGTCTTAGGTCTCGTAGGTTGTGAGTCCCTTTAGCTTTCGTGTTACCGATCTTTGACTCCCTTTGTTGATTCGTACTCCTTAAGGTAGTGAGCCTAGCCTACATGTTAGCGGTATTTCTTGAAGATAGGATTTTCATGATAAGGCCGTTGTAGGCATTGACGTTGGAGGTAGTAATCTTGATGTGAGGATACTGATAAGTGATTTTGGGAGACGAGATTTATGTTGAAGATTATTAATGGATATGTTAGCTATCGTAAGTATCAATTTTGGTGATGTGAATGGATTCGAGGACTTAAGTGTTGTGATGACTTTTGGTAGATAGAATCGAGTGTTGATTCGAGAGGGAGTACAATACATTGTTATTTTTATAGTTATGCGTATATATAATTACGATATATTTTGTATTTTTTATCGTGGGGAATGTGCGGGTAGGATTGGGTGTATGGGAGCATAATCGTGGTAGTTATGGGTAGTTATATGTGAGCCTTATTTTATTTTGCGCATTTATGCTTCGTCGAATTTCGAGGACGAAATTCCTTTGCTAGTGGAGAAGTATGCAACACCCGGTAGATTTTAAATAGAAATTTGTTTAAATTAATTCGAAATTCGAAAAAATAAATTTTTGGATTTTATTATTTTTTGTAATTGAAAATGTTGGATTTTAATTATGAAAAGTAGGATTTTAATTAGATTTGAAATCGGGGGTGAAATTGGTAATGTATTTACTTATATAATTTTTGGGGCATCCTTGGCTGGCAGCCATGGGAGAAATGATTCAACCTGGTTGTCGAATCGATTCAATTTTGGTCAGGGGTGACGTTGTTTTGTTTTGGTTAGAATTCTAATGGCAATTAAAATCTTAATCTTTTTAACCTAAAAACGACTCGGGGTTAAGACTTTTAAAACATAATTTCACAAACTCTAAGATCAGTCCTCTATATTTTCATCTTCTTCTATCTACAACCCTAGCTCCAATTTTATTCCATATTCAACCCTAATTTTGAAGGCTTACTTGGTGTTTTCTCGAGTTTTGGCTAGAGAGAGTTCTTATTTCTTTCGCGAGAGGAACGAAGTGGTGTAATAAGAATTTTGAGGAATAATTTATAAGTTTTCAAGTGATGATTTGAAAGTATGGGGTTGATGCAATATTCTCCTCTAAATCTCTCTCGAGTATTCGTTTTGTTCCTCATTTGTTTGTACTCATATTGTTGATATCATGACATTTATTGCCATCAAATACGTTGTTCGATTGAGATATTGTATTATTATATGAGTATGGTGTCATGAAATTTTAGTATGGCACTGAGAATGGTCGCCAAAAGTCCAAAAGTCCAATAGCCCGAATGACACTTTACGAAGCTTAAGTGAGGTGAAGTGACGCCTGGTGACCTATTGATGTGTTATTCAGAAATAAATTGGTATAATGTTCGAATGTTGCATTGGAGTCATATACAGTTTCGTATTATTGTATTTTATTCACCGTTATTTATTTGAGCATATATTATTCTCCTATTGTGTACTTGCCCACATTTTTCTTCTAGTGGAAAGTAAGCGTGGATTTGGACGGTACGAATTTTTGGAGGATTTTAGAGCACGGCGTTTGGAGGATTTTATTTTTGTATAGATTGGCAGTGTAATTATTTGGAGAGCTTAGCATTTTTTTTAGTGGAATTAAATTGTATATATTTTGGAGGTGTAAATTTTGGTTTGGACGTTATGTATTTTTGGTGATCTGTCATGTTTATTTTTGTGAAATATGGATGCTTTATACTAATTGATGAGGATTTAGATTAGTTTTAATCGTAGTAGCGCCTTGCATTTTTCGCGGGGTGTTACACTAGGTTCACCATGTAAAATGAGGGTTTTGCTCACCAAGTCAAAAGTTATTATTTTAATGCCAAAGTGGCCACATTTTCCTGACGTTTGGAAGCTTTAGAGATGAGCGAAGAAGGAAATTGAATCGCACTTGCAATCGTGCAACACATAGGTTCACCTATGTGCATTCTTTATGATACATTCGACCACTTAGCAGAGAATTGGGCTACCCTTCGGGCCCACAAGGCACTCACCGTGAAAACCAATCATATCTAGCAAAATTGGTCAAAGTATGATGTTACACCACATGATTTTTTTAGATGTAAAAATCTTTGTTAAATTAAAAAT
This sequence comes from Sambucus nigra, assembly GCA_949130495.1. NCBI lineage: Eukaryota > Viridiplantae > Streptophyta > Magnoliopsida > Dipsacales > Adoxaceae > Sambucus > Sambucus nigra. Next base: position 380,611,179 of record OX422218.1, on the reverse strand, counting down.
TTTGAGAAAAATAAAAAATTGAAATTAATTAATTTTCATATGTAAAAATGTTGGTGTTGATTTATGTAAAATGAGATTTTTATCGAAATTGAAATCGGGATATAATTTGAGAAATTATAACTTTTTATATAAAATTGTGAATTTCAGTTTGTCAGGCCATCTAAACCGGTTCACCCAGGGGAGAACTAGTTCGCACCAGCAGTATGAGGTAATTGGTCATTTTTCATGTAGTGTTTGTGTAAGACTGAAACCCTTTCCTTTTCTTAAAATAAAAAGGCACAAGTTTAGGATTTTTAAAAATATTTTAACCTTCTCAAAAAGAAGAAGCCTCCCATATTTTTATCTCCTCTCTTCTATAAAACCTCAACCCAATTCAAAAACTTTCAACCCAAGTTTTGAAGATCAAAACTAATTTTTTTCAAAATCATCTGCGAACGCGTCTTTATTGTATTCTCGCGAGGAACGTAATCGTGCAATCAGATTCTTCAAATGACTTTTTACATGTTTTAATACTTTTATTTTCTCATTTAGTATTATGCGTTTTAAATGTTGCCTTGACCCTAATTATGTTGTTTTCTTAAAGTAAATTAGAGATACTAATTAGGAAAAGTGAGACTAAAGTTGGGACTGCTTTTATTCAAATCTCTAATACGAATTGAGACTTAAAACTCTTACATGTTTAGATTATAGGTTGGGATTCGGTTAGAATATATGGACGTTCACATGTTAAAAAAAAATCATTTGAATTTTAAAATTGAAATTTGATTCGTAAAATCTTGTTATTTATATGTACCTTGTAGAATAGAAATTTATTGTTTTATGCCCCCGAAATATGCATGTAAATGGAAATTATATAAGTTATTGAAATCAAAATTATTTAAGTAAAATTAATATTAAATGGACGTATATTGGTTGAATTAAAATCTTAGAATTTTGTTGGAAGAATTACGTTATAATTGTAAAAAGAATATGCCTTGCGTGATCATTAATTAAGTTAACATTCGACACCACGGGGACAACGGAATTATTGGGGTGACTATGCTTTGACCTTATTTTAGGTTGCTTGCTAGGTATGGGAGTAGTAGGTGGGACTTTTTTGTTGTAAACACTTTATAGGTATGGGATTAGTGAGTGTAGATTTTCACTGATGGGTATTTTCGGCTTAAGACTAAGTAGTACACTTTTTCATTATTTCGTTTGCCTAGGTGCGAGACTAGGTGGTAATTATTGGTAGGTATTCTTCCTAAGTGATAGGCTAGGGTACAATTATAGTTTGGAGATCTCTAGATTTGGGAATAAGGATGGTTTGAGGATTTAAGGCTCGAATAAAGGGTGGGGCTAGTTGAAAATAATGAACTTGATAAAATGGGAAATTAATGCTTAAGTTAATAAATGGGTATTAAAATGGATTTGCATCGCCAATAAGTGTAGGGCTAACGAAAATTGGGATGGATGATTATGGTGATGTGTCGTGAGTGGAACCTCATAGATAATCCCAGGGCTAATGATATTGCGCCTACTGGTTATAATGAGGAGAATATGTGTGGTATAGAACAATAGGCAGGACCGAATATGTGCAAGGATAATAAAAAGGTCAGCTGGCTATAGTGGTGTCGCCATAATAATATTTTGGTTAATCGATTAACATTGAAATGATAGCTTTAATAAAATTGAATGAGTGAAATATCGTAATTGGACTTGAACATTGGGGTGGCTTAATTATGTGGGTATATAGTGGTAGTTCAGGTTTACTCGCATGTTATTATATATCGTGTTTAAATTAAAATACTCCATTGTGATATTTGTCATGTATAATGTTTTCGTCTGAGTTTACGAGCCCTAATTGGAAGGAGTATCTAGTATTCATGCACTAGCCTCTAATCCACTGTATTGACTAACATTTCAGGTATAGTGCTGGAGTATCTGCATAGAATGAATTGGAGATCTTTGGAGTGCAGTTGGAGATTTATTTTTATCTCTTTAGTAGTAGTTTGATTTAGTTCCATTTCTCCGTTTTATTATGAGACTTTCATTTATGGATTTGGTGGGCAAATCAATTTCACAGTTGTTTATGGTTTTAGTCATACATTTATAGTTGGATTCTTTTCTTTTAGTTTAATAATTTGGAGTTGGATTTATTTTGGAGATAGCATGGTGATGGATCTTAATTTTCATGAATGTTTATATTGGTTGGATAAATTTCAATATTATCTCATGAAAAAGGTTTTTAATGTCTCATATTTCTATCATATATTGACAATGATAACTTATTTAGTGACCACTGATGTAGTTTGGCAGCGATGACTGGCCACCTCGCTTTCCAGAATGCGCGGGATGTTACACAGATGGTATAAAATCATGATATTAGGTATGTTAGGGTGTGAGTCCGTTATAGTTTCTACATTATCGATCCTTGATTCCCTTTATTGATTCTTACTCTCTAAGATATTTGGTCTAGCGTACATGTTGGTTGTATTTATTGGAGATTGAATATTTTGTAGGCATTAAGGTTAAAAGTAGTAATCTTGATGTGAGGATATTTATTGTTGATTTTTGAGACGAGATTTATTTTGAATATCATTAGTACATTTGTTAGGTATTTCTAGTATCGATACGATGATGTGATTTGATTTCAGGACCTTAGCGTTACTATGACTTTTGGAGATAAAATTGAGTGGTGATTCATAGGGGATCATGATACGATGTTATTTTCATAGTTATGTGTATATATATATATATATATATATATATATATATATATATATATATTGTATTTTTATTCATGAGGTAAGTGCGTCTGGGATTGGGTGTATGGGCGCCCAATCGTAGTATTTTTTGGATAGGCATATGTAAGCCTTATTTTATTTGTTTGAATTTACGTTTGATGTTTACGCTTCGTTAAATTTTGAGGACAAAATTCCTGTATTAGTGGGGGACTATGTGATGCCCTATGATTTTTTTAGCCATAAAAATATTTGTTAAATTAAAAATTCAGGACAAATAAATTTTTGGCATTAATTAAATTTTATACTGAAAAATGTTGGTTTTGATTTATGTAAAATGAGATTTTCAATCAGAACTGAAATCGGAATTTAATTTGATAAATTATAACTTTTTATATAAAAATGGGAGATTTCGGTTCGTTAGGCTAGCCGAGCTAGTTAAGCCTTGGGGAAAATCGATTCGAACTAGCAGTAGGCGGAAATTGGTCTTTTTTCTTATAGTGTTTATGTAGGACTCAAACTCTTTTCTTTTCTTTAAATAAAAGGCACGAGTTTAGAGTTTTTAAAATACATTTTAACCTTCTCAAAAAGCAGTAGCCTCCCATATTTTTATCTCCTCTCTTATACAAAACCTAAACCCCGTTTAAATTAACTTTTAACCCAAGTTTCGAAGATCTAAACTAAGTTTTCTAAAGATCATCCAAGAATGCGTCTTTGTTGTTTTCTCAAGAGGAACGCGGCCGTGCAATTAAATTCTTGAAATGATTTTTACTAGCACTAATACTTCTATTATTCTCCTTTAGTATTACACAATTTAAATGTTACATAAACACTAATAACAATTATTTTCTTAAAACAGATTAGGGATACTAATTAGGAAAAGTGAATTGGGGACTATTTTTATTCAAGTCTTTAATATGAATTAAGAATCAAAACTTTTGCATGAATTGATTAGAGGTCGGGATTCCGTTTGAAAATATTGGTGTTTGCATTTTAAAATAAATTGTTTGAATTTTATAATTTGAATTTGACCCGTAAAATCATGTTATTTATGTGTCTCTTGTAGAATATAAATTTAATATTGTATCCCCTCTAAATATACATGTAAATGGAAATTATATAAGTGGTTAAAATCGGAATTATTTAAGTAAAATTGAAATTAAACGGACGTATATTAGTTGAATTAGAATCTTGGAATTTATTTGTAAGAATTGCAATACAATTGGAAAAAATAAATGCCTTAGGTGATCATTAATTTTGTTAGCATTCGTTACCGAGGGGACGACGATATTGTTTGGGTAGCTATGCTTTCACTTTATTTTAGGTTGCTTGCTAGGTATGAGACTAGTAAGGGGTCTTTGTTGTTGTTAACAGTTTCTAGGTATGAGACTAGTGAGTGTAGATTTTTATGGATGGGTATATTTGGGGTGGGGCTAATTAGTACACTTTTCCATTGTTCTGTTAGCCTGGGTGTGAGACTAGGTGGTAATTATTGGTAGGTATTCTTCCTAAGTGATCGGTTAGGCTACACATGTGGTTTATAGATCTCTATGTATGGGACAAGGGATGGTTTGAGGATTTAAGGCTCGAATAAAAGGTGGGGCTAATAGAAAATAATGAACTTCATGAAATGGAAAACTAATGCCTAAGATAATTAACGGGTAATAAAATGGATTTGCATTGCCAATAAGTGCATGGCTAATAGAAATTGGGTTGGCAAACTATTGTGACGTGTTGTACGTGGAACCTTATCAATAAGTGCAGGGCTAATGAAATTTGGCCGACTGGCTATAGCGATGTGAATGCGTGTGGTGTAAAACTTTAGGCAGGCTCAAATATATGCAGGATCAATAGAAAGGCTGATAGGCTATAGTGGTGTCGCCATAATAATAATTTGGTTAATCTAATTAAACTGAATTGATAGCATTAACAAAACTTAATGAGTGACATATCATAATTGGACTTGAACACTGGGTTGGCTTAGTTATGTGGGTTGATAGTGGTAGTTCAGTTTTACTCGCATGTTATTAGATATCTCGTTTAAATTAAAATACTCTATTGTGATATTTGTCATATATAATGATTCTATCTGGGTTTACGGCTGGGAGGAGTCGGTAGTATTCATGCGGTAGACTCTAAATCATTGCGTTGACTAACATTTCAGGTATAGTTTTGGAGTTGCTGCATCGGATGAATTGGAGATCTTTGGAGTACAGTTGGAGATATATTTTTATCGATTTAGTAGTAGTTTGATTTGTTTCCATTTCGTTGTTTTATTATGAGACTTTCATTTACGAATTTAGTGGGCCTATCGGTTCCAAAATTATTTATGGTTTCAGTGAGATATTTATAGTTGTATTATCTCCTTTGAGTTTAATATTTTGGAGTTGGATTTATTTTGGAGATAGCATGGTGATGGATATTAATTTACATGAATGTTTGTACTGGTTGGATAAATTTGAATATTATCGTGTGGCAAAAGGTTTTAATGTCTCATATTTTTGCCACATATTGAGAATGATAACTTATTTAGTGACGCATGCCACCTCGCTTGCCAAAATGCGCAGAGTATTACATATAACCCATATTCCAATACGTATAATCCGAGGTGGTGAGACCACGCCAATATTTCATGGTCCAAAGGTCAATACCAATAATGTGGAGGATAATCGTTTGATAGCCCACTCCCGGGTTTTCAAAAGAAGGCTCCCTTTCCATCATATCCCTCGTCCCAAAAGATACAATCTTTAGAAAATACAGTGAACCTTTTAACCACTCAAAATTTCCTCATATCCACCTAGAAAATATTGAATGCATACACTTGAGCCATTACCAAACTCGAGGTCCTATTGATCCAACTAGGGGATGAATTGAATGAGAGGAACTAGGAAACAATCCCGATCCAAAAGGTAACATGCCTAGCGGTCAATTTGTTATTTAAGAAGACACGATCACGTCACACACCTAAGAGCATGCGAAAGCCATCATCAGACTTAGGTTTGAGAACGTGAGAATTACGTGTGATAATTGATTAACTTCGCAACTTTTTAATAGAGCACACTTATTTAATTTCAGCCCCTAATCATGCATCTAAAGTGCAAGTGTCAACCCATAAACAAATAAAGGAAGCGACACAAAGTTAAGGAAAAATCCCCGAAGGGCAAAACCTTTTATTTTAGAACTTTGAACAATTTACAAGACCATTGACTTACATACAACCTGATAATCGCCCACAAGTGTAACGCACGGTGTCTTCGGTAAACCTTCAAAGCAACGGCTAGAAACAGTGTCGACTGGAATCTCCCGCAGGAAGTCCAGGTGGTCAGCAATGAAGAAGAGAGACGGCTTCTCCACAAGGGTTGAACAATAACAAAATTGTGTTCTAGGGTTCCAAAAGATTCACAAAAGTAATTGGGATTTTTTGTGTGAATCAAAAAGATATTTGGCACATCAAAAATTGAAGTCTTGTTGTGTTTGTACTCTTAAAAACGTTTTCTAAAAGACTTGAAATTGAAGTCTTGTTGTGTTTGTACTCTTAAAAATGTTTTCTCAAAGACTTGAAAAATATACCATCGGAATAGGTATATATAGGAAAAATAAGTTGGTGGAAAAACAACTCACGAAACTGTTCGAACTTATCCCAGGCGGACCGGTCCGATATGGGGGCGGATCGGTCCGACCTCGGATCGGTTCTTTTAAAAATTGGCTTCTTCGGTTCACTTTCGGTCCGGGGTTTACTGGATCTACAGCAAGCGGATCAGTCCGGGTAGAGGGTGGACCGGTCCGGTGGCGGATCGGTTCGGTATAGAGGCAGACCGGTCCGGCTTCCTAGAAAACTAAAATACTTTTAAAAGCCTCATTTTGCTTGAAAACATTTTATAAAAATTTTATAAAAATTGATAATGGACCGGTCCGGGGTTTACTTCTTATTTTTATAAAAAACATTTTATAAAAATTTCCCAATACTAAATATGAACTTTAAAGAACGTAAAAACAAAATTTTACCAAGTTCATTCTCGCAGAGGCTATGATGTCGAAGACACATTGATATTCGGATCCGTTGATGTAGATGCAATCTTGAGTTTCTTCAATGGTGTAACGGGGTACGACATGAAAATTGATAATGGACAGAAATGTCCTTACAAGGTTCAATAAGGAAGTAGATAAAAACATTTCACCACCCATCGATTGTGAATTTGAGAAATGTATGGAGAAGGAAGATCCAATCATTGATCCAAATTCCTCCCCACTCTCATCTTACGATCCATTTTTAGAGACCTATGTTTCGAAAGCCCCGTTTTATAAATGTTTGGTGCCCCAAAAGAAAGTGGTACGAGTTGATATGATGTTGGATGCATTCAAGAGAGTAAAAATCAATATACCACTTCTTGATTCAATTCAACAAGTCTCGTCCTACACCAAATTTTGTAAGGACCTTTGTACCTTTAAGAGAAGCACCGACATACCCAAAAAAAAAACATATATTGAGCAAGAAATCTCGATCGTTTCTTATCAAACTCCAATTAAGTATTAGTATCCTAGAACTCCAACGATCTCTATAAGATAGGGGAACACATCACCTAAAATCCCATACCAATTTAGGAGAAAGCATGAAACTTTTTCCATATATCGTGTATGAGAAACTAGGTTTGGGGTAGTTGGAGCTCACTTGGATCCACTTATCCTTAGCCGAACGTTCTGTAAAAATTTCGAGTGGTATCATTAAGTAAGTCCTAATTAAAGTGGAAAGCTTTGTATTTCTCATCGATTTCGTTGTCCATGACTCCTAACAAGTGCGAAAGCTCGTTGTAAAAATTCGTGTTATTTTGGGTTACCCTTTCCTTTCCACGCCTGATGCTGTTATTAGGTGACATAGTAGTTCATGGAATCTATCCTTTAGGAACATGACTATGAAACTTAACATGCTTAATTTGTCTGAATAACCATCCATTGACAACAAACCCGTTGACATCAACATGATTAATAGTATTGTTCAAGAGACTTTCGAGCAAACTTGTAATGCCAACCCTTTAGTGTCATGTCTCACTTTTTTGGGTACGAATTTGACGTAGAACAGTTAATCAAATACATCAACGCCCTCCCCGACTCCTCTCCATCATGTAAGTAGGAAGTTGGAAGTTTAAGCCTGAGCCACTCTCTCTCTCTATGTCATTTGTTCCACGTTGGGTTGAGAAAGCTCTCAAGCTTGACCTGAAATGCTCAAACATAGTTTCTTAGGACCTCCTAACACCTTACCTATTATCATCGCATCTAACTTGGTTAAAGAATAGGAAGGTAAGTTATCGCGTATTAAGGTAAGTTATCGTGTATTATCAAAGAACACAAGTAAGTAATAGGATGGACCATAGCTGACATTAAGGAGATAATTCCCTCAGTGTACATGCAGAAGATACACCTAGAAGATAATACTAAATATTCCCCTGAAGCACAACGTAGACTTAATCGCAAAATAAAGAAGGTCATTCGAGCTAGTGTGCTTAAATTACTCGATGCGGGTATTATTTACCCCATCTCTGATAGCCAATGGATCTAGCATGTTCAAGTTATTCCGAAGAATCCGATGTTACAGTGGTAAAATATAACGATAATGAGTTAGTTACCACATGGATTCAAATCAATTTAAGAGTGTGTATTGATTGTAAGAATTTGAACGATGTTGCAAGGAAAGATCAATTTGCTCTTCCTCTCATAGACCAAATGTAAGAAAGATTAGCTAGCCGTCCCTACTACTATTTTTTCGATGGTTATTACGACTATAATCAGAGTCCCATAGCTCTTGAGGATCAAGTTAAAACCACCTTCACTTGTCCATTTGGTACTTTTGCTTATTAATGCATAACCTTTGGGTTATGCAATTCACCCTCCTTTCGATGGTGCGTGATGAGTATCTTTTTTAATATGGTGGATAGATTTATCTAAGTCTTTATAAATGATTTTTCGGTATTTGGGTCTAGTTTTGATGAGTGCCTCCATAACCTCATCATCATTCTAAAGAGGTGTAAGGAAAAGAACCTTTTGATTAATTGCAAAAAATGCCACTTCATGGTTAAACATGGAATAATGCTTGGTAATATAATTTCATTATAGGGGATTAAAGTCGACAAAGCTAAAATTGATCTTATTGATAATTTCCCGCCACTAAAAATTATGCGTGAAGTTCGATCATTCTTAGGACAAGCCAATTTTTACCGGATATTTGTTAAGGATTTTAGTAAAATCTATCGGCCCTTGTGCAATTATCTTTCCATAGACACTCCCTTCGATTTTATCGAAGATTGCCTTCAAGACTTTGAACGGATAAAGAAGGAATTGACCTCTGCACCCATTATACGACCCCCGACGGGAGTCAACCTTAGAGATCATGTGTGATGCTTCCGAATATGCCATAGGTTAGGTCCTATGATAGGGAAATGAAAAACTTCTTCACGTTATCTACTATGCCAGTAGGATGCCCAACTGAACTATTCTATGAATGAGAAAAAGTTCCTTGAAGTTGTTTTCACTCTTGAAAAGTTTAGGTCTTACTTGATAGGATACAAAATTTCCATTTTCATCGATCAATAACCCTAGTCATACCACTTATCTAAAATGGATGTTAAGGCCTATTTCATTAGGTGTATCCTATTGCTACAGTTTGTCCATGAAATTCAGGATAAGAAAGGATGTGAGAATGTAGTGGCAGATCACTTTTCTAGGTTAATCATTGAATTATACGATAGCCTGTTTATGCTAAATGAGTCCTTTTTTTATGAGCAATTGATGCTTGTTTCTCAGCTTTCATAGTTTGTTGATATTGTTAATTATCTTGTGATTGGTGAATGGCCTCCGCATAGGTCTAAAAAAAATCATTCCAATTTTTTAAAGGAAGCTAAGCATTTTTTTTGGGATGACCCTTATCTTGTCAAGTATTTTCATTATCAAATCATTCAGAAGGGTGTACCCGATCATGAGATTCAAAGTGTAATATATCTTTTCCACAACCAATCCCGTGGAGATCATTTTTGTGAAAAGAAGACCATTGCGGAGATTTTACAGTGTGAATTCTATTGGCTAACCATTTTTCTTGACTTGAATGATTACATTAGGAGTTGTGACCGTTGCCAAATGTTAGGAATGATTACAATAGGAACATATTCCCCTTAAATTCCATTCTGATTATTGAGTATTTCGACTAGTGGGGCACTGATTTTATGGGTTCATTCCTAAATTCCTATGAGAATATTTACATCCTTTTGCGGTTGAGTATGTGTCTAAGTTGATAAAAGTCATATCGTGTAAGACGAATGATTTACACGTGGTGAAAAGTTTCTTTCGAGAAAATATTTTCTACCATTTTGGTTTGCCTCGAGTTATCCTTAGTGATCAGGGAACCCATTTATATAATCAATCCTTTAAGAGTGTCATGAAAAAGTAATGGATCGCGAATAAAGTAGGATGTTATTATCACTTGCAAACATAGGGTCAATTAAAATTTTCCAACAGGAAAATAAAGTAAATCATCGAGAAGACAGTGAATCTGAACCAAAAGGATGGGTCCTTGAGGTTGTTAAAGGCACTGTGGGCTTATCGCACTGCCTATAAAACACCACTTGGTATGTCCCGTATAGGGTTGTCTATGGAAAATACCGCCACCTTCTTGTAGAGTTAGAATACGAGGCTTATTTGGAATATGATACGTGCGAGAACACAAAACTGTACAAAGAGAAAATGTAAATGTTTTATGACAAGTCGATCCTACGGAAGTCATTCGAAACTCGATAAAAAGTTCTCTTGTACATTTCTAGGTTACATATCTTTCCCAGTAAGTTAAGGTTTAGGTTGTTTGGTGCCTTTGTTGTTAGGACACTCGACCCACATGGGGCGATTGAGATAGAGAATCATAAAAATTATGAAATTTTCAAAGTTAATGGTCAAAGGTTAAGCCATATCTAGAATTACGAGATCAAAAAGTGGAGGATATTCTTCTCTAAGACCCTGTATACCAAGAGTGAACATGAAATTAGTTCATTGTTGTTGTATCATAGTTTTTATTTTGCATTTGTTCAGGAATTATGCGCTGAAAAAAGTCCCTCATTACGATAATATCTGTCATATCTTCCTTGCCTTTATCATTTTTTGTCATTTACATTGAGGACAATGTAGAAATTAGGTTTTGGGCTATTGAGGTAATTTTTCTTCACTTTAAAAATATCATTAAAAAAATCAAAAATCCAAGAAGATTTTCAATATAATTAAGTTTTGAAACGATTAATTAATATAGAATTAATTCTTGGATCTCTCGACTTATGAAATTTTTACACATTAGCCAAATAATATGATCGAAAATGGATATTGAGGCAAAATTTAATATTCTTAACAAATAAATATGGATATTTTAGTCAGATGAGATATTGTGTCATTCATTTCGAAGAGATTTCAATCAATTCCAGTTAAAATAACTCAAACTTTCTTTCAATGATAAATTCCTCAATGATCTCAATTTTTTTCTTTTATTCGATTACTGAAAACAAAAGTCAAAATGTGAATCTTAAGCACTAGTAGTCTTAGTAAGTCATCTTGAGACCAAAATTAACTTAACGGAACTTGAGAATTAATATTTGGTCATCGTTTGGAAGCCAAATATTAAGTCTAACTCCAACCTTTTTATATTATTCTGTTACAAGCCCATTTGAGCCAACAAAAAATAAGCCTTTTAATAAAAATCTCCATTATCCAACCCAACCCCAACTGGGAGTTTCAAAGCCCATAGAAAGATGCCAAATCCATTTTTTTGAGAATATTAAAGTAAAGGTATGGTAAGAAAGGGCTAAAAAGAAAAGAATTTCTACAAAAGAATAAATCTTGAAAAGAAGAAAAGAAAAAAAGAAAAAAAAAGGAAAGAATGAAAAAAATAAAATGAAAATTGAAAGAAAATAGTGTGTGAGTTTTAAAATAGAAAAGAGAAAAGAAAATTATAGTTATAAAAAGTGCCTAAAAGTCAAAATACCAAAAAAGTCTACATTCTCAGAAATTTTGAACTCAAAGAACCATTCTTTCGAGCCAAAATTGAAGCATAGAATAGAATCAAAGAAAGTCCTAATCGATCACAAGACAAGTTAATTATAGTTTGGAGACAAGATGAATAAAATCTACGGTTTAATTTAGTGTTTTCATAAATTAATCGATTTACTCATTTATTCACATCTACCGAGATAAAATAGCCGACTTACGAGTGTTTGATTGTGAGTGAATATCATGAAATTTTGAAATCAAAATGAACTTTGTAATTAGAAACATAACGATCAAATCTTTTGAAATGGATGGTTGTATTGGCTAAGAATACACACATAATAAGTTGAGATTGAGAAGTGAAACGTAATGATCAAATCTTTTCACATGCTAACTGCAACATGATTCCTACGAAAGTAAGTTAGAATTTAAGTTTAGTTTTTCTCAATAACTAACAAAGTTTATGTTTGGAAATATTTGATGAGTGCATTATTTTAGATATTTTATACCCAAATTTATATTTTTTTAGTCCCATTTTATTTTAGTTCATAAGTTCTTAGGACCACTTTGTTGAAAAGGGAAAAACATCAAGCATGATCGAATTTGAATTGAAAATGGTAATTTAAATTAAAAAAAAGAGCATTTCGATATTTTATAATACTATTATGCTAATTTGTGAAAAACACTGCTGACTGAAAATTTTACAGGTAATAATGGAATTTGGTGCAAATTGATGATCAACTCGAAAAAGCACAAAAATTTTGATTTTTACGATCGTTCGAAAAATATTTGAGAAATCGAAAAAAAAGTTGGAAATTTATATTTTTCAAATTGGATGAAAATTAACAAACGTGTTCGGTAAGAGAAATAAAAGTCCCCAGGTGAGGAGAAATTCAGTACCATATTTCGATCCAAGACTAAAGAGGTGAAGTGTCCCTCATCCATTTTTTAATGATCGTCCAAAGAACATCCCCGGGTAACCTCATCCATTTTTTTACAGATCGTCAAAGCAACATCCCAGATTACCTTTATGAAATGGTGGCCTTAAACCTAAGAAAACTTTTCTGTAAAAGTAGTAAGAAGTCTGACACCCCTGCTGCTCAGACTAATAAATCCAGTTTGGGAGAATCCAACCGAGCCGACGACACTACTATTGATTGTCCAACTAAGCAGGCTCATCCTTAGAAGGAGATCCCCCATCTCCATAGACGAGGCCTTAGAAGCTCATCTTTCTCAATTGAAACTAGATGATGAAAGCGTCATCATCCATTTTAAAAAGGTTATGGTTGGTGTCGGCTCCCTTATCTCTGAGGGTGGCAAGAGCGTCCTTCAGTACCTACACATCTCTTTACTTACCGAGTTTTCTATCCATAGGGTTGTTAAGGTATATCAATAGACTTGCCAACTGCAATGTCTTTAATCCCATCTCATACTGATTTATCTGTCCTTATAATTTATTGCAGAGCGTGGTTTCCCTCTATCGCTTAGGGGATTGGATCAATAAGAATCTTCCATTGAATCAGAAGGGAAGAGATGCAATGATGACTAAGAATAACATGAGGGACGATATTCGAAAGTCCAAGTCGGCCTTATAGAAAATTGTCGACGAGGTTACCAATCTAAAGACTGAGCATGCCAATACCTTGAAAAAGATGGTTGAAAACAAATATGACGATATTGATGCTACCGTTAAGGATGCCTTGGATGAGGCTAAGGCAGAAGCTATAGCTAACTTCAAGTCGTCTGATAAGTTCGGGGGATATGCCTTTGAGTATCTTGAAATAGGCCTAAAGATTACCAATTGATGTTCTGGACTCAAGCATGTTGAGGTTAGGAACCTGAACCCTGATGACTAGTGGATCTTAACTTCAGTGACCCTCTTCTTCAGATCTCTCTAGCCGATGTTAAAAATCTCGATGACACTTTGGAGGTCAACTCCAATGATGTCATCGAGAACAATGATGCTACGATCGAGACATGTGCAAAGATGATGGGGCTGAGACTACCCATATTGGGGCAGAGACTATTCCCATTGACAGGTCAGCTCAGGCAGATGCTGAGTATAGTTTACAACTTTAGGCTTATTTATTTCTTTTTATTTTTGTTGGGACGACCATTTATTGCCTTATACTTAGTTCTTTTGTGTAGCCCTCGTATGAAACAACTTTATAACCTTATTATTAAATGAAGATCTTTGTTTGTTCTTGTCTTCTTCTTGTGTTATGTAAATATGTTTGCCTTAATTTTTCATTAGTAGCATAATTTTGATCCAGCAAATTATGGCGTTAGATCAGAAGTCCCCTCCCATCGTTTTGAGAGTGTATAAATGAGAATTGTCTGTCCCATTCACTTTTGTCTCGATTGAAAGAGAATTTTCACTAAGTTAATGGTGTTTAATAAAAAACTACAAAGGGATTTTAAATTTTGATCCACCAAATTATGGCGTTAGAACACTAGTCCACTCTCATCGTTTTAAGAGTGTATGGATGAGAATCGTCTCATCCATGCACTCTCGCCTCAACCGAGAGAGAATTTTCTCCAAGTTAATGATGTTTAATAATGAACCACATAGTGATTTTGAATTTTGATCCACCAAATTAAGGCGTTAGATCACAATTCCCCTCTCATCATTTTGATAGTGCATGGATGAGCATCGTCTCGTCCATGCACCGTCGTATCGACCGAGGGGGAATTTTCACCAAGTTAATGATGTTTAATAATAAACCACAAAGTGATTTTTACCCCTCTCGATGTTATTCAGAGTCCATAGGCAAGGTCGACCCGGTGGTGACTGTCATGTCACCGAGAGAAACTTAAAGTTACTTCACCACAAATTATGTTTTATAGCTTAAGGTGAGTTCATACATACAAGCAAGAAATATTCAAACAATTGACAAGGTATGAGAGAACACTTGGAATTTTTTATTGAATTTCATTCAAAGTTAATTCACCTTCTGATTCTCACATACATGTACTAAAATGGAATTGATAAGAGACAATCAAGACTAGAATCTTAATGGTAATATTTCTAAAGATGGTTAGCATTCCATGGTTTATAAAACGACTCTCCTTCTAAGTTTTCCAATCGATACGTGTCTGGAAACACCTTTTCAATCACCCTATAGGGACCATGCCAGCTAGGATGAAGCTTGTTGGACTTCTTCCATGTCGTCTTTAAAAGGAGGTCTTCTACTGCCAGTGGTCGGGCCTTCACCCTCTTATTATAATTTTTTTATTCTTTGCTAATAGGCAACTTGCCTAACCTTAGCATCTTCTATTCATTCGTCTAGGAGATTAAATCTAGTCTCCTTTATTATACATTTTTCTTCGGGTAGTATGTTTAGATTTTATAGGTTGGGAGACCTATCTTTGTCGGCACCACAGCCTCTGAGCCACAAGCTAGAATGAATGGAGTTTCCCCCATCGGAGTCCTCTCTGTTGTCCTACATTCCCATAGGACAACATGCACTTCCTTAGTCTATCTCCCCTTAGTGTCCTCTGACTTTTTATTGATTCCGTCAAGGATTGTTCAGTTGGTGACCTCTGTTTAACCGTTAGCTTAGGGTCAGCCTGGAGTAAAAAAAAACTATTTGATGTCGACGCGCTCACAGTATTTTTCAGGGGAGATGTCCTTAAATTATGTCCCGTTATCAAAAATCAGAGTGTTAGGTAGGCCATATCTGCATATGCTGTTTTTCAATATAAACTGGAAGGCTTTATTCTCTGTGATTGTAATCATCGACTTGGCCTCTACCCACTTCAAAAAATAATCAATCGCCATAATCAAAGAGCAATAATTATTCACAACTTTCGAAAATGGTCCTACCAAATCAATCCCCCCAGACCACAAATGGCCAAGGAAAAGTAATATAAGTAAGAGGATGATGATTTTGATGGGGTATGGTTGCAAACTATTGGCACTTATCGCACTTCTTAACATATGCAGTTGCACCTTTTACCAACATCGACCACAAGTAACCCTGAGTGATGATCCTCTTTGCTAATGACCTTCCTCCAATATGACTGGAGCAAGACCTCTCGTGCACATCCTTTAAAATGTACTCTATCTAAGATTGATGGACACATCTGATTGGAGGAAGTAAGAAACCCTGTTTGTATAATATGTCTCCTACGATGGAGAACTTAGCTACTTTATACCTCAACTTCTTTATCTCGGCCCTAGACTCTTGCACGTCCCCATCTCTGAGGTACCGGATGATAAGATCCATCCAAGAACATCCCATACTAAAATTCAAGAAAAAATCCATTGTATTGTCTTCTCCTTCAATAGTCGATCGATGTAGGATCTCTACCAGGATTGTTCTTCTAATTTCAGTTCTGGTAGTGGAAGCTAACCTCGCCAAAGCATCAGCTCAGACATTAACAAGACGAGGTATCCTCTTTCTCTTCACTTCGCTAAAATGCTCTAGTACCGTTTTCACCCTCCCCATTACTTGGCCATTATGTATTCCTTAGCCAAGTATACCCCTAAAATTTGGTTGACAAAAAACCTCGTATCACCATGGACAAGGAGTTGGCCAACGTTCAGTGTCTGGTCAAGGCAAAGACCTTCTAGCAAAGCTTCATACTCTGATTCATTATTGGAGGCTTTAAAGATGAACCTCATTGCATATTCACTATCGGTCCCATATAGGGATGACAAAATTAAACATGCCTCACCTGCATTTTCACATGAAGATCCATCAACGAATATGTTCCACACAGTACCATTGTCAAAAAAATTACACTCTTCCAGGACTCCCTTCTTGACGAGATATCTCTCTTACTCATTCTCAGACACCTTTCTTCTCGCTAAAATCTTCCCGGCCTCAGCCGAGGGGAGACACTCCCTGCTCTCTTTCTCACAAGATATAACTTCAGTCTCTTTTGTGTCGGCCTCATCCCACATGAAATCGTGTACAAAGTTAGCTAGGGCCTTCTCTTTAATTGCCATTCTCAGTTGGTAGATGATGTCGAATTACCCCAATTCATTGGCTCAGGATATCAGCATTCCTAACTTCTTAGGCTTATAAATGACCTATCTTAGAGGTGAGTATATGTGGACCACCATGGTATATGCCTGGAAATACAAATTCATCTTCCTCGATGCATGGATCAGAGCATAGCCTAATTTCTCCGTTTTGGGATACCTTTGCTCGGCCCCTTGGAGGGCCTTGCTGTTAAAGTACACTGGCCTCTAGATTCATCCCCTTCTCTGATAATAGTGTCACTAATCATCGATTTTGACACTACTAGATAAAGATTTAACCTCTCTCCCTGGGCTAGTCTCAACAACAAGAGTGGAGATCCGAGATAAGACTTCAAATCTTGGAACGCTTTCTCAAACTCATCATTCCATTTTAATGATTTTCTTAATACTTTAAAGAAAGGGAGGAATTTATCAGTATCTCTAGACACGAAACTTTTTAGTGCGGCCACTCATCCAGTTAGTCTTTGCACATCCTTTATAGTTATAGAAGTCTTTATCCCCAATAAACCCTCGATTTTCGGAGGATTTCCTTCGATTCCCCTTTGATTTACGGTGACGCCTAAGAATTTTCTTGCTCAAGATCGGCCACATGAGTGTTGACTTTAAGACTCTTCATCAGTATATCATCAACATAAACCTCCATTGTCTTCCTAATATTTTCTTTGAACACCTTATTGACCAATCTTTGGTAGGTAGACCTAATATTTTACAATCCTAAGGTCATGACCTTATAGCAATATGCCCCATTTTAAGTTATTAATAATGTCTTCTCTGCATCAGCTCGATTTATGAATATCTGATTATAGCCTGAGTAGGCATCCACAAAGCTCATTAATCCATGGCTGGTAGTAGCATCAGCCATCTGATTTATCCTTAGAAATGGGAAGTTATCTTTTGGGCAGGATTTATTAGGATCTTTAAAATCAACAAACATCCTCCATTTTTCTTTAGCTTTGGGGATGATGATAACATTCGCAATCCATTTAGCGTAAAGGACCTCCCTGATGAAGTCAGTTGTTTCTATCTTTTCTACCTCCTCCCGAATGATATCATATTTCTCTCGAGAGTATACTCTCCTCCTCTGTCTGATTGGATTTGTATCCTCATCCACATTGAGTCTGTAGTAAAGGACATTCGAATCAATGCCTGGCATGTCCTGATGGCTCTAAGCAAATATACTCTCTCTCTTCTTTAACAACTTGATCATCTATTCTTTGACCACTTTCTCTAGGGCTTTACCAATTTGGAGGGATTTTTTTGGCTCATCCTCATTGAGGATGATGGATTCTACCTCCTCCGTGGCCTATCCTTTATTTAGCTTTTTTTTTTGTCTCTAGGGTCTAAGGTATCAATATTTTATGTCATAGTGGCCCTTTTATACGCTTCCCTCTCCTAGGTCGATTTGAAGTAGCATTCACATTCTTCAACTTGGTCCCCCTGAACTTCCCCTACCATATAAGAAGTCGAGAATTTAATCATATGGTGGACTATTGAGGGCACGGCCTCAAATTTCTTGAGGGATACCCTTTGGAGAATTATATTGTAGGATCAGTAAACATTTTCAACCATTATAAAGAAGCTGATCTTCTTTGTAAGACATTTTGCCCAACTATTTCCCATTCTCACTTCATTTCATTTATACCCATGGGCTTCACCTTCTCACCACTAAAGTTGATGAATGGTTGGTGATAGGGAATAAACCTCTTCTTACTCAGAATAAACCTTTGTAACAGTCCCAAAACATAACATCGGTCGAACTGCCACTGTCCACCAAGATCCTCGACACCTTATAACCATGTGCCAGTGTGGTGATGACCAGAGCGTCATCGTGCGGAGATAAAATCCCTTTAAAATCTAATCTTTAATAGACGACAACTAAGTTATTAGTATCAACTTCGATTCTCTTATGTTTCACAGGCTCAACTGCAGTAGAGTTCATAGTCTTTGAGTTTAGTTGGAGAGCTTTGGCCTCGGCCACATGTTCTTTTAGATCATCAACTTCTTTCCCTCCTCCTGTAAGTCCTCCACATATCATCTTGACCTCATGTGATATCATATGCAGTCGACCAGATGGAGCGTCCATCTTGCACTTTCCACTTTTCTTCTTTTTTTTAGGTGTCGTCTTGGCCTCCCTTCGAGTTGTGATTGTCTACATACTTTCTCAGTTTCCCAGCTTTCAATATCTTTTCAATTTCATCCTTGAGATCAAAACACTTGTCGGTCACGTGCTCATGGTCTTGGTGGAACTGACATAATAGATTCTTATTCCTATTAAGTGGAGGAGCTTTCAACTTCTCAGGACACCTCAAGGACCGATCATTTTTTATCTCGTTCAGGATGTGGAGCATTCGGCTTCCACTTGTTACTTTTCTTTTTCTTCTTTTGGGTGTCGTCTTGGCCTCCCTTTGAGCTGTGATTGTCTACATACTTTCATAATTTCCCAACTTTTAATATCTTCTTAATTTCATCCTTGAGAGCAAAACACTTATCGGTCAGGTGCCCATGGCCTTGGTGGAACTCACACTATATATTCTTATTCCTATTAAGTGGAGGAGCTTTCAACTTTTCAGGCCACCTCAAGGACCAATCATTTATTATCTCGTTCAGGATGTGATCATAGCTGACTGTCAGAGGGGTATAATCGGAGAATTTATCATCCATCGATTTCTTCTTACCATCTTTATTCCTTTTTTGGAACTTGCCCCCGCTGCTTGTTCCCTTATCATCTTCATTCTTTGCTACCATAGCCTCTTCAACACAAATGACCTTTCCATCCATTGCCAAGAGTTTCGGCATGGACTTTGGTGGATCTTCGACAACTTTGCAAAGTATCTTTCCTTTTTGTAGTCCCCTAATCAGAGTTGTCATTAAGATGCTCTCCTCATAATTTTTTTTACCTCTAGCTTCTCTTTATTGAATCTCGTGATGTACACCTTCAGACTCTCATTCTTCCCCTACTTGACATACAACAGCTGTGTTGTTTTCTTTTGGGGTCTCACCCTATAGCAGAAGTTATGTATGAACCTTTATACAAGCTGTTTGAAGTTCTTAATTGAGTTCTTAGGGAGTGAAGTAAACTATATATGGGCTTCTCCAATTAATGTTGTTAAGAAGGCACAACTCCTCATCTCATCTGATATCAAGAAAATATCGACAGTGAATTGGTACATCTCCACGTGGTGGACTATATTAGTGCTCCCATCATACTTGTGAGTGACCACTGGTGTCTTGAATTTGGTCGAGGTTGGATAAATGGTTATCCTGGCCATGCAGGGGGAGCCTTTAGAATATCCCCACTACAAGGGTTCCCGACTTGTCCGAATATATCCTATTTTGTTTTCCATCCTTTGGATTGAGTAATTCC
Source organism: Sambucus nigra (assembly GCA_949130495.1). NCBI lineage: Eukaryota > Viridiplantae > Streptophyta > Magnoliopsida > Dipsacales > Adoxaceae > Sambucus > Sambucus nigra. Next base: position 380,591,093 of record OX422218.1, on the reverse strand, counting down.
AGGGTCTCTCGGCTATAGCTGCAGCATCGGCGTGGACGATAATTTCTCTGGCTCTCTCAGTTGGCTGAACTGAAGGTTCCCTTGCCACTGACCTCTATCGACTATTTACTTCTCTAAGTCCCTCGTCTCTGCTATATGGAGGCCAATAACTTTCTTTATCTCTCCTTTTGACAGTAATACTCCTTGACCTGGACACCTGATCCCTGAGATCACCCACTAGATTGAGAATTTCAAAGACCGACCCTCTAGTCAGCTAATTAGAAGTTGAGCCCCCCCCCCCCCCCCCTTTTTGAACTAAAAACTTTATTAAAATGGGGTGAAGAATATCCCTTCACGAATGGCTTACAAAGAAAGATATAGAAAAATATAAAATGAATTCTAACAAGAAGCTAGATTTAGAGCCTTTGTAGGGACGAGTTTTAAAGGAAATTATAATATCTTCATGAACAAGCTCAATAATTTTTGAAGCGTTCATGAGTTCTTCTTCATATTCCTTTTTGTTTAGCACACCAAATATTCCAACAAATGTAACACGGGGCCATAATAGAGAGGAGAGATTTAATGTTTTTCCCTCTTGAATTTGACCACCAAGACATAATAAGTCTTTTAAGAGAGGAAATATTAAATCTATAACCCATCACACCTGAGAAATGGTTCCATACTTGTTATGCAATGGAAGTTAATCTGAATAAGTGATCAAAATCTTCTTCTATAAGAGTAGCACAGCATCTACATTTTGAGGCTAAGAAGACATGAAGAGTTTTCAATTTCGAATCTAAAGGACGAGCCTGTTGGAGAAGACGACACATAAAGAATGAAACTTTTGGAAGAATTCTTGGATTCGAGATGCCGAGAAGGAGAAAGGAGTACAATCCCTGTGACGAACAATATCCTATGCTGAATTTAAGGTGAACTTTCCATCTGAGTTTGACATCCACATAGTTGGATTATTGTCTTCTACATTATCATGGTAATTTTCCCAATATTTTTTCATTCTCATCCAAGTTGAACTTGAAAAACAGGGTAAGCCATAGAATTTAGAATTAGCAAGGTACATGTATCTTTGTTGCATATACCTTGCCCAGGTAACTTTACCTTTGTAAAAGGTAGACCAAAGTTTACAAGAATAGTCCTTTACGATGTCTTCCAACGTTTTAATACCAACACCACCTTCTGTATGTGGCAGACAAATATTTTCCCATTTGTGCTTCGGTTTTGCCTTCATCGTAGCCCCAGATAAAATTTGTGAACAGCCTTTCTAATCTCTGTATGACAATTAGAGGAGGATCAAGGACACAAAAAAGATGAAACATCATGGTCTGTAACGCTGCTCTAAGTCGTACCAGACGACCACTGTGATTTAGCATTTACCCATACCAAGTATAAATTTTTTGGCGCATGGCAACTTCCAACCTTTGAAAAAATGCAGCAGTCTTCCTACCTGTGTACAGCGGTACACCGAGGTATATAAGTGGCAAATCCTTAATGATATGACGACGTGTGTGGGAAGTACTCACCGGGCATATGAATGTCGATTTAGAGCTATTAATTAGTTGGCCAGAGGTAGCTTCATACTGATGTAAGAATTTCATTAAGCCGAGAAGACTGTTTTAGCTCCAATAGTGTAAATTAAACAGTCATCGGTAAAGGAAAGATATTGGATAATTTCACAGCCAAGTGGAGTTGAAATTTTTTTAACACTACCTTGAACCATGAGTTTCTGGAGACCCCTTTAAAGAATCTCAGTAACGATGATAAAAAAAGGCTTGGAGAAAGTGGGTCACCTTAACACACACCACAATTTCATTTGAAAAAACCGCAAGCTTTCCCATTAACACAAATGGAATACCAATAATTCGAAATTGCACGCCAACAAGATCAATCCATGTTTCCAAAAAGCCAAATGCACGGAGAACTTTGGTAATACATATCCATGAGACCCGATCATAAGCGTTGGAGATTTCTAATTTAATTAGAACATTGGATCCCCGAATTTTTTTGTTGAAGTTAGTCATAAGCTATTGCGCCAAAAGAATGTTATCCATTATGTTGCGATCTTTGACAAACCCTGCCCGAGAATAAGATATGATTTTTGGAAGCAAGTTTGCAAGCCTATTGTTCATTATTTTTGTAATTATTTTATTACAAAAATTACATAAACTAATAGGTCTATAATCTCGATAGCAGCTTGGGTTTGGATTTTTTGGAATAAGAATAATATTTGTAGTGAACCAACTTCTTGGAATATCATGACCTGTAAAAAAGGACACAATAGCATTAAAAATATCAGTTTTAATAATACCCCAGCAATGTTTGAAAAACTACCCACTAAATCCATGCGGTCCAACCGCACTATTTTTATCCATTCCAGAGACAGTGGATTTAATTTCTTCTAAATCCGGGAATCTTGTAAGCATGCCATTATCCTCTTGTGAAATTGTAGAAGGGATGACATCCAAAAATTAAAATCCATTGGATAATCTGGGGGCTGGATGAGAATGTCTTTAAAGTGATTCACTAATTCTTCCTCAATTAATTGATGATTATCAATTTCAACACCATCCTCTTTTTTAATGCTATGGATAAGGAACTTATTTTTTTTCACCCTTGCCATAGTGTGGAAAAAAGTAGTATTATAGTCCCCATCAGTTGCCAAATTTACCCTTGCCTTTTGACACCAAAATTCCTCCTCAATACTCAATTCTTTGTTGAAACTTGCTTTTGCTTTGAAAAATTCGATCCTATTCTCTGGGATTTGATCCATATCATAGGCACTTTCTTTAGAGATAAGCAAATCTTCTGCATTTTTAAATATTTGATGAATATTTTTGAACACTTTTGAATTCCAAGACTTAAGGTTATATTTTAATCACTTAAGTTTGGATGCAAAAATGTAAATAGGTTCCCCAAGCACTTATTTACTCCAAGAATCTGAAAAAATGCTAAAAAAATCGTCATGCTTAGTCCATGCATGAATAAATCTAAAAGCTTTTGGAATACCATCCATTGGCGATTTAACACTGAGAACTAAAGAAGAATGATTTGAGTTTGTTTAGTGTAGGTGTTCTACTATTTTTTAAAAAGTCATGTGTACACCACTGAGGGATATAAAAGATCTTATCAAGCCGTGCCAAAATCCGATTACCCCCATCTCTATTATTACACCAAGTGAATTTGGATCCTATGTGATCAATCTCAAGAAGCCTAGAATGAGAAATACAATCATTCAATTCCTCAATCGCCAGGTTATTAATACCACGACCCCCCATTTTTTCATCCTGAGAACGAACAACATTAAAATCCCCCCCCCCCCCCACGCCATAATCCATTGACCTCGAAATGAGTTTACAAAGTTTTCAATATCCCCCCATAAGGATCTTCTACCTGCCAATTTGCATTTAGCGTAAACATGGGACAGAAAAATTAAATTTGAGAGATTTAGATGATCCAATTTAATAGAAATGATTTGATTTCTTTTTTGCACAACATTCATAGGCCAATCAAATTTCCAAAGAACCTAAATTTTAGTAGTAACATTTGCAACACCTCCAAAGAAATTGATCCTTCTACAAAGGTTTTTTAAATTCCGAGCTTCAATTTTAGGTTCCATTAAGCAAACAACACGTGGCTAGAGCTAGGACCATCAGCTAGTGGTGGAAATTCCGTTTCCATGTTTCAAACATGGTGGATGAGCTGAAAACTGAAGGATGAAACCTTAGAATCTCAATAAGAGCTCTGTCGGCGGTGAAATAACTCCATAAGAGGGAAGGACTGGCTCACCACCAGAGACTCTAGGGAGTATAAGCTAAAACATAAAAGAGATGATAATCCTCGTTCCCACTGATGGCGTCGGACTGATGATACTAGAATTGGTATCCCCAGATTAAAGTGATGAATAAGCTCACACCAGTTCAATAATGGCAGAAATATAGCAATATAAAAATAGAAAGAGATGAGGCAAAGAGTAAGTAAATACCAGAATTAATTGGTTCAGCCTATTGAAGGCCTACGTCCACTGTGCAAGTGTGTTTAGTCCACTAATACAGGCTCTGATGGCCTTAAGATACTTGCATTCAAGCTTTTTATCTCTAACAGTAATTTCGGCAGGGTTTTCAATATGTCTCCCCTTACAATGTAGAAGATGAAGTGTATTTATAGTGATTGGGGGTGGGGGTGTAATGCACCCACAAGCATGTAATTAGCATGTGCATGAGGAGGCTCCCAATAATGAGTTGACACATATCCCTCAGGCATGTAGTTAATCATGATGTAATATTCCCTCACATGAGGGGATAATCTTGTTGTAACAGACTTGTCCATGTTGGATTTTCCATCCTGGAACTTTTTACTGATTGTACTATAGAGGTCATTTGGGGGGTCTCGGCTGGACGAGTATGAAACCCCGACATAGCCTTATTAGATATTCCGATGAAAGTGTAGTCTTGGCCGAACACGTCAGGACGAAACTTTCTTATACTGATGTAATGCTGTTATGGAGTCTCGGCTCATGAAGGGGCTAAGAGCATGGATTCCCGAGGCTGGCCCTATTTCAGACGAGCCTTGAGTAGCCTAGGTGGGATCCTTTGAGAAATCGGCTATGGACATTGCTGACCCTCGCCTTAACACGAGGTCACACCTAGTCCTATCAATATTTATGAGGGTATTGGTTTCAATACTCATTTAATGCATTTATAGGACTTGGTGGCAAAGTCATGGCTGAGGATGAGGAGGTAAAGGAAAGAGAATAGGGTCTCAAAGCCCTTTCCAACCTTCCAGGATATGAGGTTTGTTTTGAACACTGTTACAAGAGTGTTGGTTGGTTATTTTTTTGGATTTGTAGATTTTCTTCATTATTTTGTTATTTTGGATTGGATTTTTTTATCAATGCATTTCTTTGGATAGGTGACATTCTTACCTTTATGCTCGATGATATAAGATATGGGTGTCATTGGTGTGCACACACAGATGTTCCAACTACTACTGAACAAGTTTGACTAAATCAGGTACTGGAGATAGAGGTTTATTAGGCATGAGATGGTTGTTCCACCAGCTGGTCCTCCAATCCTCATGTAGGAGGCAAGGGATGCATCTATGATTAGAGAAGACTATTCAAATTATACGAAAATGATAGTGACATATGACAACCTAGATTTGTTTACAAGTAATTTGATGCTGATGTCGATTTATGATGTATCTAGTGAGCTACTCTAGGAGGCTGGAGCGAGAGGTATTAGGGCACTCAGATAATCAATCCAGGTGTCAGAGATTGGTTCCTGTTTCGTAGACCATCCTCTACTTTATGAGTGTGGGTTATCTTCTCGATATCTATCAATGAGGGGGATAGAGAATGAGGAGATACCTTACCTTCCGCACACTCTGTTGTCAAGATTTCTTTGCTTGCTAGAAGAAGACACACGTATAGAGGTAGAAATGTTCACCTTTATTCTTGCGTTTTGCATCTTGAGGTCTTTTTTTATATATTATTGTTATGTCTACTATTTATAAATAACAATTGTACAGAATAATGAAAATAATATAATTACAGAATTAAAACAGAATTACAACAAAATTACAGAAATGAAACACTTACTTGAAATTGCAGAAATTAAACAAGAATAAAGAAATAATCCGAGCCCTGTGAATCTCACAGTGTCCTTAAGATAATTTATTCCCTCAATGTTCTCCGAGGTTTGTGAATATAGTCTCCCAAGATAGAACAGATTTTCCCAATTAATTATGCAGCACAACAATAATTAATTTTCAACGAACTCAAATCTGTGTTTATACTCAACACAACCAAGAACATGCAATGCAGAAAATGAAGAAAAGAATTTTCTGGGCAGAGGAAATAATGCAGTAGCAATTTTGGAATTTTGGAGGGTTAATTTTTTCAGTAGTAAAAACTGAGGGGGAAATATTTTATTTATAGTAAAAGTCTTGACTGTTGGGAACAGTCAAAACAGAAATTAACTGTCAAAGCAGTTAATTTGGTTAACTGTTGACTCTTGGAATTAACTGATTATCAGTTAATTAAAGATTAATTAATTCCGTAATTAATTAATTAAAGCCCAGAAAGTTAATTAGATTCGGCCCAAAAATTTAAGAATTTTTATAAGCCCAAGCCCGAGCCGAGCCGGCCGGCCGGACGGACGCGCGCGCGCGCGCGTGTGGACTTTTGACCGAAAGTCAACCCGAGCATAGCTTAGGTCATCTCCCCTTCAAAGAGTTGGGATACCCCCAAGGCATCCAAGCCTTAGTCCATACTTGGGGTGTTATTAACTCATCAAAATTCCACTACTCTTCCAATGTGGGACAAGAGTTAAAACACACCCAATTCATTAGCTTTCATTGCTTTGTGAGTCACTTTGGGGACATAATTATCATTCATAACTTATTGAAATTGGACATATGAATATACTACGTTAATCTCCTTGCAGAGGTGAACGCGTTCGTATATGGTCCCACAATTTCCGTAGTGTGGGTCCCACCTAAATTTGTCTCAAAGTTGCTCAAAAATCTGTCCAGAAAAATCTGGACAACTTTAAATACCCATTTAAGTTCCAATTTTCCAACAATCCCCCACATGAATGATATATCGCTATAAATAAAAAAAAAAAACAGATACTGATGCAGATGCAGACACATGTTGAGTAAAACTGAAGAATTATTGCATCGGGAGAAGTAGCCTAGTGGCCTTGAACTTTCCTTAGTGATATACTATCGGATTTACTTGGTTAATCAGTAGACTTCATGTCCTTGAACCGTCAACCGTTTTTGTAAACCTAGACAACAGTATTCACACAACAATTCTTCAACACTGTTGGTTCTCACGTTTGTGTTCATTTTGGCCGTGAACACCACTTGGTTCCGCAAGTATTTTAGAGAATATGCCTTTCATTATTCTCATAGAAGTGGCCCCCTTCTTACTTACGTAGGTGACTTCCATAAAGAGTATTCTGCAATACCCCACTTAGACGTACTAAGATATAGATGTCATTAAAAGTATAACTTATCCTAATTTCGCGGCAGATATGCACTGTCTCATCTTTGGAATGGATAGGATTAAATATCCTCAAGTGCTTACTGAATACAACGTAGTTTGGTTTGCCCATTGAACCTAGATCTTGGGATCTCCAGTCAGCTAGGTTGGGTTGCCACTATATTGATTCTTATTTATTTATAGGCTTTAGACCCATTCCTCTCGGTGATCTTTCAACTTGCTCTCGATTTAAACCTTTCGTTAGTGGATCCGATATATTATCTTTTGACTTTACATAGTCAATTGTGATAATTCCGTTTGAGAGAAGTTGTCTAACGGTATTGTGTCTACGACGAATATGTCGTGACTTTCCGTTATACATGTGATTTTTTGCCCTTCCAATCGCTGATTGGCTATCGCAATGTATACATATTGCGGGCACAGGTTTAGACCAATTTGGAACATCCTCTAAGAAATTTCGAAGCCATTCGGCTTCTTCTCCAGCTTTGTCTAGTGCAATGAATTCAGATTCCATTGTCGATCTAGCAATGCACGTTTGTTTTGAGGATTTCCAAGATACGGCTGCACCTCCGAGGGTAAACACATACCCACTCGTAGACTTAGAGTCTTTTGTATCAGATATCCAATTTGCATCGCAATGTCCTTCAAGAATAGCTGGATATTTTAAGTAATGCAATCCATAGTTTTGAGTATATTTTAAATAACCCAAAACTCTCAATATTGCTTTCCAGTGATCTCTTCCTGGATTACTCGTAAATCAACTTGGCTTACTTATTGAGTATGCTATGTCCGGTCGCGTACAGTTCATGACATACATTAAACTGCCGATAATACGAGAATATTCTAGTTAAGATATGCTTTCACCATTATTTCTTGCTAGATGTAACAACACGAGTACGAATATTCAAATCAAAATGCGAATCTCAAAGCATTTATCAATATAATTTCTCAACAACACTTTAACCGGGTCACCAGGCCTCACCACATCCGTATATGCTTTATCAAGCCATAGCCCGGGAAACAGGAATTTTGGCGGGTGCCCAACATCCGTGCCATATCAAAATCTCATGACAACGTGCTAATCAACAATATAATGATACCACATGAATCAAAATAATTTCAACAATCATTTTCCTGATTTCAATGAATTTATCAATTCAAATATGAGTTCAATTAACAAGAATTCAAAGAGAAGGGTTACAGTAAGAACATTCAGTTTAAAGAGCCCCTCATTTATGTAGCCCTTTCCTACATACATGTCATTTTTAGACAACACAAAGTGATCCGACACAAACACAAGCTTGAAACCATTCTTAGTAAGGAGAGATCCCGAAATCAGATTCTTTCGGATATCAGGCACGTGAAGAACATTGTTGAGAGTAAGTTCCTTTTCAGAAGTCATTTTCAAAACAATCTTTCCTTGTCCCACCACCTTAGAAGTGGAAGAATTTCCCATAAAAAGGTTCTCCTCATTTTCCAAAGGCTTATAGGTGGAGAACATCCATTTGTTTGCACAAATGTGTCGTGTGGCTCCAGTGTCCACCCACCAATAAAATTTAGATAAACAGATTTTAACAAGAGTACACAAATAAAATTTTATTTTCTAAAACAGAATATAAAAACAGTATAGAAATTAATTTTTATATCAAGAACTGTTTTACTAATTTCTACAATAAAGCAGTAATTTAATTCATTTTATTCTGTCAAAACAGATTTATTTCCAACAAATAAATTTCTGTAAAAAAAAAATTTTTGAACACAAAAAACAGTAGAACTTTTATAAATTGTCTTAAGATTGTTATGTCTACTATTTATAAATAACAATTGTACAGAATAATGAAAATAATATAATTACAGATTTAAAACAGAATTACAACAAAATTACAGAAATGAAACACTTACTTGAAATTGCAGAAATTAAATAAGAATAAAGAAATAATCCGAGCCCTGTGAATCTCACAGTGTCCTTAAGACAATTTATTCCCTCAATGTGCTCCAAGGTTTGTGAATATAGTCTCCCAAGATAGAACGGATTTTCCCAATTAATTATGCAACACAACAATAATTAATTTTCAACGAACTCAAATCTGTGTTTATACTCAACACAACCAAGAACATGCAATGCAGAAAATGAAGAAAATAATTTTCTGGGCAGAGGAAATAATGCAGTAGCAATTTCAGAATTTTGGAGGGTTAATTTTTTCAGTAGTAAAAACTGAGGGGGAAACATTTTATTTATTATAAAAGTCTTGACTGTTGGGAACAGTCAAAACAGAAATTAACTGTCAAAGCAGTTAATTTGGTTAACTGCTGACTCTTGGAATTAACTGATTATCAGTTAATTAAAGAATAATTAATTCCGTAATTAATTAATTAAAGCCCAGAAAGTTAATTAGATTCGGCCCAAAAATTTAAGAATTTTTATAAGCCCGAGCCCGAGCCGAGCCTAGCGGAGCCGGCCGGCCGGACGGACGCGCGCGCGCGCGCGTGTGGACTTTTGACCGAAAGTCAACCCGAGCATAGCTTAGGTCATCTCCCCTTCAAAGAGTTGGGATACCCCCAAGGCATCCAAGCCTTAGTCCATACTTGGGGTTTTATTAACTCATCAAAATTCCACTACTCTTCCAATGTGGGACAAGAGTTAAAACACACCCAATTCATTAACTTTCATTGCTTTGTGAGTCACTTTGGGGACATAATTATCATTCATAACTTATTGAAATTGGACATATGAATATACTACGTTAATCTCCTTGCGGAGGTGAACGCGTTCGTATATGGTCCCACAATTTCCGTAGTGTGGGTCCCACCTAAATTTGAGCTCAAAGTTGCTCAAAAATCTGTCCAGAAAATCTGGACAGCTTTAAATACCCATTTAAGTTCCAATTTTCCAACAATCCCCCACATGAATGATATATCGCAATAAATAAAAAAAAACAGATACTGATGCAGATGCAGACACATGTTGAGTAAAACTGAAGAATTATTGCATCGGGAGAAGTAGCCTAGTGGCCTTGAACTTTCCTTAGTGATATACTATCGGATTTACTTGGTTAATCAGTAGACTTCACGTCCTTGAACCGTCAACCGTTTTTGTAAACCTAGACAACAGTATTCACACAACAATTCTTCAACACTGTTGGTTCTCATGTTTGTGTTCATTTTGGCCGTGAACACCACTTGGTTTCGCAAGTATTTTAGAGAATATGCCTTTCATTATTCTCATAGAAGTGGCCCCCTTCTTACTTACGTAGGTGACTTCCATAAAGAGTATTCTGCAATACCCCACTTAGACGTACTAAGATATAGATGTCATTAAAAGCATAACTTATCCTAATTTCGCGGCAGATATGCACTGTATCATCTTTGGAATGGATAGGATTAAATATCCTCAAGTGCTTACCTAATACAACGTAGTTCGGTTTGCCCATTGAACCTAGATCTCAGAATCTCCAGTCAGCTAGGTTGGGTTGCCACTATATTGATTCTTATTTATTTATAGGCTTTAGACCCATTCCTCTCGGTGATCTTTCAACTTGCTCTCGATTTAAACCTTTCGTTAGTGGATCCGATATATTATCTTTTGACTTTACATAGTCAATTGTGATAATTCCATTTGAGAGAAGTTGTCTAAGTTGTATTGTGTCTACGACGAATATGTCGTGACTTTCCGTTATACATGTGATTTTTTGCCCTTCCAATCGCTGATTGGCTATCGCAATGTATACATATTGCGGGCACAGGTTTAGACCAATTTGGAACATCCTCTAAGAAATTTCGAAGCCATTCAGCTTCTTCTCCAGCTTTGTCTAGTGCAATGAATTCAGATTCCATTGTCGATCTAGCAATGCACGTTTGTTTTGAGGATTTCCAAGATACGGCTGCACCTCCGAGGGTAAACACATACCCACTCGTAGACTTAGAGTCTTTTGTATCAGATATCCAATTTGCATCGCAATGTCCTTCAAGAACAGTTGGATATTTTAAGTAATGCAATCCATAGTTTTGAGTATATTTTAAATAACCCAAAACTCTCAATATTGCTTTCCAGTGATCTCTTCCTGGATTACTCGTAAATCAACTTAGCTTACTTATTGAGTATGCTATGTCCGGTCGCGTACAGTTCATGACATACATTAAACTGCCGATAATACGAGAATATTCTAGTTGAGATATGCTTTCACCATTATTTCTTGCTAGATGTAACAACACGAGTACGAATATTCAAATCAAAATGCGAATCTCAAAGCATTTATCAATATAATTTCTCAACAACACTTTAACCGGGTCACCAGGCCTCACCACATCCGTATATGCTTTATCAAGCCATAGCCCGGGAAACAGGAATTTTGGCGGGTGCCCAACATCCGTGCCATATCAAAATCTCATGACAACGTGCTCATCAACAATATAATGATACCACATGAATCAAAATAATTTCAACAATCATTTTCCTGATTTCAATGAATTTATCAATTCAAATATGAGTTCAATTAACAAGAATTCAAAGAGAAGGGTTACAGTAAGAACATTCAGTTTAAAGAGCCCCTCATTTAGGTAGCCCTTTCCTACATACATGTCATTTTTAGACAACATAAAGCGATCCGACACAAACACAAGCTTGAAACCATTCTTAGTAAGGAGAGATCCCGAAATCAGATTCTTTCGGATATCAGGCACGTGAAGAACATTGTTGAGAGTAAGTTCCTTTTCAGAAGTCATTTTCAAAACAATCTTTCCTTGTCCCACCACCTTAGAAGTGGAAGAATTTCCCATAAAAAGGTTCTCCTCATTTTCCAAAGGCTTATAGGTGGAGAACATCCATTTGTTTGCACAAATGTGTCGTGTGGCTCCAGTGTCCACCCACCAATAAAATTTAGATAAACAGATTTTAACAAGAGTACACAAATAAAATTTTATTTTCTAAAACAGAATATAAAAACAGTATAGAAATTAATTTCTATATCAAGAACTGTTTTACTAATTTCTACAATAAAGCAGTAATTTAATTCATTTTATTCTGTCAAAACAGATTTATTTCCAACAACTAAATTTCTGTAAAAAAAAAATTCTGAACACTAAAAACAGTAGAACTTTTATAAATTGTCTTAAGATTGTTATGTCTACTATTTATAAATAACAATTGTACAGAATAATGAAAATAATATAATTACAGATTTAAAACAAAATTACAACAAAATTACAGAAATGAAACACTTACTTGAAATTGCAGAAATTAAATAAGAATAAAGAAATAATCCGAGCCCTGTGAATCTCACAGTGTCCTTAAGACAATTTATTCCCTCAATGTGCTCCGAGGTTTGTGAATATAGTCTCCCAAGATAGAACGGATTTTCCTAATTAATTATGCAGCACAACAATAATTAATTTTCAACGAACTCAAATCTGTGTTTATACTCAACACAACCAAGAACATGCAATGCAGAAAATGTAGAAAATAATTTTTTGGCCAGAGGAAATAATGCAGTAGCAATTTCGGAATTTTGGAGGGTTAATTTTTTCAGTAGTAAAAACTGAGGGGGAAATATTTTATTTATAGTAAAAGTCTTGACTGTTGGGAACAGTCAAAATCGAAATTAACTGTCAAAGCAGTTAATTTGGTTAACTGCTGACTCTTGGAAATAACTGATTATCAGTTAATTAAAGATTAATTAATTCCGTAATTAATTAATTAAAGCCCAGAAAGTTAATTAGATTTGGCCCAAAAATTTAAGAATTTTTATAAGCCCAAGCCCGAGCCCGAACCGAACCGAGCCGAGCCGAGCCGGCCGGCCGGACGGACGCGCGTGCGGACTTTTGACCGAAAGTCAACCCGAGCATAGCTTAGGTCATCTCCCCTTCAAAGAGTTGGGATACCCCCAAGGCATCCAAGCCTTAGTCCATGCTTGGGGTGTTATTAACTGATCAAAATTCCACAACTCTTCCAATGTGGGACAAGAGTTAAAACACACCCAATTCATTAACTTTCATTGCTTTGTGAGTCACTTTGGGGACATAATTATCATTCATAACTTATTGAAATTGGACATATGAATATACTACGTTAATCTCCTTGCGGAGGTGAACGCGTTCGTATATGGTCCCACAATTTCCGTAGTGTGGGTTCCACCTAAATTTGAGCTCAAAGTTGCCCAAAAATCTAACCAGAAAAATCTGGACAGCTTTAAATACCCATTTAAGTTCCAATTTTCTAACAATCCCCCACATGAAAGATATATCGCTATAAATAAAACAAAACAGATACTGATGCAGATGCAGACACATGTTGAGTAAAACTGAAGAATTATTGCATCGGGAGAAGTAGCCTAGTGGCCTTGAACTTTCCTTAGTGATATACTATCGGATTTACTTGGTTAATCAGTAGACTTCACGTCCTTGAACCGTCAACCGTTTTTGTAAACCTAGACAACAATATTCACACAACAATTCTTCAACACTGTTGGTTCTCATGTTTGTGTTCATTTTGGCCGTGAACACCACTTGGTTTCGCAAGTATTTTAGAGAATATGCCTTTCATTATTCTCATAGAAGTGGCCCCCTTCTTACTTACGTAGGTGACTTCCATAAAGAGTATTCTGCAATACCCCACTTAGACGTACTAAGATATAGATGTCATTAAAAGCATAACTTATCCTAATTTCGCGGCAGATATGCACTGTATCATCTTTGGAATGGATAGGATTAAATATCCTCAAGTGCTTACTGAATACAACGTAGTTCGGTTTGCCCATTGAACCTAGATCTCGGGATCTCCAGTCAGCTAGGTTGGGTTGCCACTATATTGATTCTTATTTATTTATAGGCTTTAGACCCATTCCTCTCGGTGATCTTTCAACTTGCTCTCGATTTAAACCTTTCGTTAGTGGATCCGATATATTATCTTTTGACTTTACATAGTCAATTGTGATAATTCCGTTTGAGAGAAGTTGTCTAAGTTGTATTGTGTCTACGACGAATATGTCGTGACTTTCCGTTATACATGTGATTTTTTGCCCTTCCAATCGCTGATTGGCTATCGCAATGTATACATATTGCGGGCACAGGTTTAGACCAATTTGGAACATCCTCTAAGAAATTTCGAAGCCATTCAGCTTCTTCTCCAGCTTTGTCTAGTGCAATGAATTCAGATTCCATTGTCGATCTAGCAATGCACGTTTGTTTTGAGGATTTCCAAGATACGGCTGCACCTCCGAGGGTAAACACATACCCACTCGTAGACTTAGAGTCTTTTGTATCAGATATCCAATTTGCATCGCAATGTCCTTCAAGAACAGTTGGATATTTTAAGTAATGCAATCCATAGTTTTGAGTATATTTTAAATAACCCAAAACTCTCAATATTGCTTTCCAGTGATCTCTTCCTGGATTACTCGTAAATCAACTTAGCTTACTTATTGAGTATGCTATGTCCGGTCGCGTACAGTTCATGACATACATTAAACTGCCGATAATACGAGAATATTCTAGTTGAGATATGCTTTCACCATTATTTCTTGCTAGATGTAACAACACGAGTACGAATATTCAAATCAAAATGCGAATCTCAAAGCATTTATCAATATAATTTCTCAACAACACTTTAACCGGGTCACCAGGCCTCACCACATCCGTATATGCTTTATCAAGCCATAGCCCGGGAAACAGGAATTTTGGCGAGTGCCCAACATCCGTGCCATATCAAAATCTCATGACAACGTGCTCATCAACAATATAATGATACCACATGAATCAAAATAATTTCAACAATCACTTTCCTGATTTCAATGAATTTATCAATTCAAATATGAGTTCAATTAACATGAATTCAAAGAGAAGGGTTACAGTAAGAACATTCAGTTTAAAGAGCCCCTCATTTAGGTAGCCCTTTCCTACATACATGTCATTTTTAGACAACACAAAGCGATCCGACACAAACACAAGCTTGAAACCATTCTTAGTAAGGAGAGATCCCGAAATCAGATTCTTTCGGATATCAGGCACGTGAAGAACATTGTTGAGAGTAAGTTCCTTTTCAGAAGTCATTTTCAAAACAATCTTTCCTTGTCCCACCACCTTAGAAGTGGAAGAATTTCCCATAAAAAGGTTCTCCTCATTTTCCAAAGGCTTATAGGTGGAGAACATCCATTTGTTTGCACAAATGTGTCGTGTGGCTCCAGTGTCCACCCACCAATAAAATTTAGATAAACAGATTTTAACAAGAGTACACAAATAAAATTTTATTTTCTAAAACGGAATATAAAAATAGTATAGAAATGAATTTCTATATCAAGAACTGTTTTACTAATTTCTACAATAAAGCAGTAATTTAATTCATTTTATTCTGTCAAAACAGATTTATTTCCAACAACTAAATTTCTGTAAAAAAAAAAATTATGTACACTAAAAACAGTAGAACTTTTATAAATTGTCTTAAGATTGTTATGTCTACTATTTATAAATAACAATTGTACAGAATAATGAAAATAATATAATTACAGAATTAAAACAGAATTACAACAAAATTACAGAAATGAAACACTTACTTGAAATTGCAGAAATTAAATAAGAATAAAAAAATAATCCGAGCCCTGTGAATCTCACAGTGTCCTTAAGACAATTTATTCCCTCAATGTGCTCCGAGGTTTGTGAATATAGTCTCCCAAGATAGAACGGATTTTCCCAATTAATTATGCAGCACAACAATAATTAATTTTCAACGAACTCAAATCTGTGTTTATACTCAACACAACCAAGAACATGCAATGCAGAAAATGAAGAAAAGAATTTTCTGGGCAGAGGAAATAATGCAATAGCAATTTCGGAATTTTGGAGGGTTAATTTTTTCAGTAGTAAAAACTGAGGGGGAAACATTTTATTTATAATAAAAGTCTTGACTGTTGGGAACAGTCAAAACCGAAATTAACTGTCAAAGTAGTTAATTTGGTTAACTGCTGACTCTTGGAATTAGATTCGGCCCAAAAATTTAAGAATTTTTATAAGCCCAAGCCCGAGGCCGAGCCGGCCGGCCGGCCGGCCGGACGGACGCGCGCGCGCGCGCGTGTGGGCTTTTGACCGAAAGTCAACCCGAGCATAGCTTAGGTCATCTCCCCTTCAAAGAGTTGGGATACCCCCAAGGCATCCAAGCCATAGTCCATACTTGGGGTGTTATTAACTCATCAAAATTCCACTACTCTTCCAATGTGGGACAAGAGTTAAAACACACCCAATTCATTAACTTTCATTGCTTTGTGAGTCACTTTGGGTACATAATTATCATTCATAACTTATTGAAATTGGACATATGAATATATTACGTTAATCTCCTTGCGGAGGTGAACGCGTTCGTATATGGTCCCATAATTTCCGTAGTGTGGGTCCCACCTAAATTTGAGCTCAAAGTTGCTCAAAAATCTGTCCAGAAAAATCTGGACAGCTTTAAATACCCATTTAAGTTCCAATTTTCCAACAATCCCCCACATGAATGATATATCGCTATAAATAAAACAAAATAGGTACTGATGCAGATCCAGACACATGTTGAGTAAAACTGAAGAATTATTGCATCGGGAGAAGTAGCCTAGTGGCCTTGAACTTTCCTTAGTGATATACTATCGGATTTACTTGGTTAATCAGTAGACTTCACGTCCTTGAACCGTCAACCGTTTTTGTAAACCTAGACAACAGTATTCACACAACAATTCTTCAACACAGTTGGTTCTCACGTTTGTGTTCATTTTGGCCGTGAACACCACTTGGTTCCGCAAGTATTTTAGAGAATATGCCTTTCATTATTCTCATAGAAGTGGCCCCCTTCTTACTTACGTAGGTGACTTCCATAAAGAGTATTCTGCAATACCCCACTTAGACGTACTAAGATATAGATGTCATTAAAAGCATAACTTATCCTAATTTCTTGGCAGATATGCACTGTCTCATCTTTGGAATGGATAGGATTAAATATCCTCCAGTGCTTACTGAATACAACGTAGTTCGGTTTGCCCATTGAACCTAGATCTTGGGATCTCCAGTCAGCTAGGTTGGGTTGCCACTATATTGATTCTAATTTATTTATAGGCTTTAGACCCATTCCTCTCGATGATCTTTCAACTTGCTCTCGGTTTAAACCTTTCGTTAGTGGATCCGATATATTATCTTTTGACTTTACATAGTCAATTGTGATAATTCCGTTTGAGAGAAGTTGTCTAACGGTATTGTGTCTACGATGAATATGTCGTGACTTTCCGTTATACATGTGATTTTGTGCCCTTCCAATCGCTGATTGGCTATCGCAATGTATACATATTGCGGGCACAGGTTTAGACCAATTTGGAACATCCTCTAAGAAATTTCGAAGCCATTCAGCTTCTTCTCCAGCTTTGTCTAGTGCAATGAATTCAGATTCCATTGTCGATCTAGCAATGCACGTTTGTTTTGAGGATTTCCAAGATACGACAAACTCGTTCGAACGATAATTTCGAGCCAACTTCCAGAAAGTATAAAAATTTTATTTTAGCCCAGAAAGTTTATATATTTTATTTTAAAGTTTTAATAAAATCTTTTTGAAAATAAACAATAGTTTTAAAAACTAAGTACACCTATACAAGTTGTTCCAAGATCATATATATATATATATATATATATATATATATATATATATATATATATATATATATATATATATATATATATTTATATATATATATATATATATATATTTATATATATATATTAAAATGCATTTATACCTTAAGAGCAATGGAACCAATGTTTTTGACGTAGAAACGAGGCACATTAAACTCAGCATTTTGATGAAGATTTAAACTTGGCCTCTATGTCTTCAACAAACATGTCATAGGCTTGAAGGATAGTCAATTACTTTATCCTATGACTCAAACATTTTTTCCCGGAATTGAGCCAAAACTACAAAGGACTCAATTGGAAATTTGTGTCCTTACAAATCTCCCCCTTTGGCTATTCCGGGACAAAAACCAACAAAAATCCTAAAGGGCCGTCAAGCTCTACTAGACTGACAAAAATGTCCCACCCAAAATAAAATTACAATGATTGACTCAAACAACCGAAGGATTAAAATCTTTGCCGGTGAAAGTTGCCACTTAGAATATAATAATTCCTTCACACTTAAGCAAACACATTAAACGCATAGGGAATATCAAAATATTAAATGAAATTAAATAATTACTCCCCCTAAATTAATTCTCCCCTTTATCAACTATGATCAACCTAAGAAGATAGCGCTCTCCCCCTAAGTAAAATCTCCCAAACTAAAATACGATGGCAATAGGATTAGATATCATTTCTCCCCCTATCATTATCCCCCTTTTTTTCAAGAATAGACAAAGGCTAAAGAATCAAAACGTAACTTATCTCCCCCAATAAAATCACATACACCCCTTAAACTAAACAAGAGAAGATTAAAGCACGTGGGCAAAACAATCATAACTAATCAAACAAATAATAACGGATACCAACTAGGATGCAAGAAAATGATACCAATATGATACATAAAGTATTAAGCATGTGATATCAACAAAGAATGCAACAAGATAGATAGCAATTATGAATTAAAGCATAGATGGACTAGAAAGCAAGGCAAAGACCAAAAAAAATATCATATATATACATACTCTAGATATACCAAAGATGCACACGCATATATATATGGATATAAACATGCAAATGACACAAAATAACATAAGCTTTTCACAATCATATGGCAAAAATGTGTCATATGGAAACGAAAGTGTCGGGGTGTGAACTAGCAACAATTAAATTTAGACCCAATCACTTAAAACATGTTCACGTAGCTCTCAATTGATTGAAAAATTCTTCACATTTGAATATAACCTCATGGGACTATATAAATTTAACTCAATGAACAAACATACACAATGCATACAAGCCTACACTTTTGATGATTATACAAACCAACAGAGTCCTGACATTGAAAGTACAACTAGGATAAACGAAAATTGTGCAAACCGTTGATATACCATCAAATCTCCCTCAATAAGCATATATTATTTGAATGAATATATATATAAAAAAATAGGCCATGGCAATTATTTTTCTTTTAATGCCATAATTTTATTTTAGGTCTTTGGACCACGTATTTCTTTTAGGTCCAAACAAACAGTGGCTTACTATACGCAAAGGATAATAAATTCTTTCGGAGCCCTTCCCCATGCACATTTATATATAATATTTATGTTTCTCATAAATCTCACGTGCAACGGATTTTGACATGCACTAGTTCTCCTAAGTCACAAATATGTAGATGACTAGATTGGTAAGAGAACACCTCACAAAGCTCAAATATAACATGTGACGATTAAATTTCAAAAGAGCTCGTGCATGTGTGAATAGAGGAATATAAAAATAGAATCCATTATATCAACACATAATCCAACTACTCCATGTAATCATGGTAAAGAATATAATAAGGATTGACAATCTAAATCAAAAGTTCTGGCCACATGGAAGCGAAAAAGATGGGATTCAAACACAAGTGTATGCCACATAAAGTGTGTCAAACTAAAATACACACAAAATAAAAATATTTTTGAGTTTGGTTTTGAATTTTTTTAATCAAAAATAAAATATTTACTCAAAAGACAAACAAAAATCATTTGAATTTTTCATTAAGCTTAAATTTCCAAGAGATAAAAACCCAAATGATAAATGAAAATATTTTTGTATTTTCCATTTGATGCAAACTAAAATGAAAGAAATAGGATACAAAAGATAAACAAAAATCATAATTCTAGCATGTGATTAAACATGGAGCATAGACTAGAAAATGACTAAACATGCATACACCTAGCAATGATATATAATATGAATCACAAAGAGCTAGAGTATTCAAAGAAAACTAACACATTCAACCTTTAGATTTAGCAAGTGAGGAAGCATGTGATAGTAAATGAGAATAAAAAATCCTATCTTGTAAAGCTACCAAGTCAGATCTCCTAACCCAAACTAATGAAGAATGACGATCTAGGGGTGTAGGAATCTTGGCTACCTTGGTTGCCTTACATTTGGATTTTTTGGGAACTTGATTAGGATCAAAACAAAATTTCCTAAGATGACCTTTTCGACCACAATGTGAGCACTTAAAAACTCGATGAAAAGACTTACCTACGGAATGATCATTAAAATCTTTCCTAGTCAATTCTCCTAAAAAATTGGTTTTGGCTTTATGAGTTGATTCATTACAAGTATCAAAGTCTAAACCACAAGTGTCATTTTTGCTTTGGACCGTGCCTAAGATTTTATCCATCTTTCTCCAAATCAAATATGACTTTTCTAGAGTCTTTTAATTTATTTTTTAATTCTGAAATATTAGACTGTAACAAAACATTTCTCTCTTCAAACTCGAGAAGCTCTTTTTTCATTGATTCCATTAAACCTCTAAGGCTATCTCTCTCGCCTTCTACATATTCAAGCTTCTCACTAAGAGTTCTCTCTCGGGTCTTATGGTCTTCCACTAATGCACTCTCATCAACGACCTTGACACGCTCTCTTAAACTCACTTCTAACTTCAAATTAACTCTTTTTAATTTAATAGATTCTTCATAAAGTTCTTGATAAGCATTTTTAAGTTCACTCACATCAACCTCTTCTTCATTTTCACTCTCTCTTTCTTCTTCACTCTCACTACCCTAAAAAATAAGGGAATCATAAACTTTGACCACGAAAGTGTCATGTGTTTGAATATCTTCATGGGAAGATTCATTATCGGTGCTCACATGACTAGCCATAAAAGCCACAAAGTTGGGCTTAGTGGGGGAATCCGGTCCCTTTTCATAATCATTATCACTAAGGGTTGCATTAAAAGAAATTGGTTACTTACCCTCTCTCCTTAGTTTAGTGGGACACTCTTTTTCCCTATGGCCATACCCTTCATAATCATAACACCTATTTGACTCGTCCCTATTTAAGCTTTCATTAATAGTTTTAGGGATATTCTCGGCTTTGTCATGCATAGATTTTTCAAATTTCTTAAAATCATTTTTAAATTTATCTTTGTTAAATTTAAGAAATTTTCGAAACTTTCTAGCAAACATAGCCATATTTTTCGAGTCACTATCACTTTCACTCTCTACTACTTATTTTTCCTCTTTTCGGGCTTTTAAATCAACGCCCTTTTCCATTTTTGTTTTCAGTTTTGGAGGGAAACATGTCCTGTTCATAGGTTTGTAAATCACCTTCAAGGTCTTCTAATTTCGTAGAGGCTAAAGTTGGTAAAGAATTTAAAACGAACACTTTTGGAATAAATCTATCGGGTAGGGACCTGAAAATTTTCTTTACTACTCGGTTGTCGAGTATTTTCTCTCCCAAGTTAAAAGATGAATTAACAATATCGGAAAGTCTATCATAAAATTCATCAAAAGTTTCCTTTTCATTCATTTTGATGGTTTCAAATTGAGTGGTGAGGTTTTGGAGTTTCGAAGCTTTTACGACACTTGTACCTTCATGAGTGAGTTGTAAAATATCCTAAGCTTCTTTAGCGATTTCACACATCATAATGCGACGAAATTCATCCGGTGTGACAGCGCTAAACAAGGCGTTTAAACCTCGAGAATTAAATTTTGATAATTTAAATTCATTCTCACTCCATCTATTGGCCGGTTTGGGAACACGTTTATTATCTACTAAATGAGTTGGTGGAGACCACACATTAACTACAGATAACCAAACCCTTTCGTCAATAGATTTAAGTGCCGATTTCATTCGCTCTTTCTAGTACGCGTAATTAGAACCATCGAAAATAGAAAATTTTGAGAATGGGGAAAATTCCATTTTAGCCAAAATCTTTTAAGGATCTTATCGAAATAATTTATCGTTTTGGCTCTAATACCAATTGGAAAAGATGAAGGCCCCCAAGTTTTAAATGATTTTTACTTCAAAGAGTATTTTGCTTTTATAGATATGCGGAAGCGTTGATGGTTTAATTAAACAACAAATTTGAATTTCTTTTTCAAATTAAAATTAAATAAAGTGAAATTAGATTAAACACACACACAATTTAAATTTCACTTAAACCAACTTATTTCAATCCCAGCCCTAGAAATTTGCCTAAGTCATATTTTCAATATTAGCAAGTTAGGTCAAACCAATTTTATTAAATTAAGCGATGACTTGAACTAAATTAATATTTACCCAATTAATTTAGCACCAAATTAAACAAGTAGTGATTTAAACCCATTTTTATCTTTTTACCTAAGCATGCGTTCTAGGTGAGTTTTGCGAAAGTTAAAAATAAACAATGAATCACTACGCCGTGATGTACGAGGAAAAACCCACAACGGGAAAAAATCTCGGACGGCCCTAACCTTAAGTCCACTAAGTATGGTTTTACAATTACAAGACAAATGACTTACTTCCTCTACTCGAACCCTTTCAAGCATTGCCGCGTCTTCTTGTAAACACCTCCGCCTAGTCGACAACCCTGGAGCTCCACCAGAATCTTGGAATCACCAATGAGACATAGGTGTGACAACCCGCCTACTAAAATAAGAGGTGGCTATCCCGATACTCCAATAATCACATAAATCATAGATAGTCCATTCTTAGCATCATTGTGGATTAAAATAATAGTACGAGATAACCACCAATTATTTTAGAAAACGGACTGTCAAATTTAAATTTTTAAGTAAAAGAAAAACACTTAGACAATCCTATTTGTAAAAACGGTGGATAGCAAAAATCACGGGTAATAGAATACAATGTGTATAAACCAATAATCGAATAAGCTGTCGATTAACAGACTAATACAAGCAGGTTACACCGAATATTACAATTTAAATATCACAGTATAATAAAGGAATACAAAGCATGGGCAACACGCCTGAATAATTGTATTGAACATAACTAGAGTACAAAAGATATAAGCGTCTAAAAGAAATATCCTACAACACCCGCAAAATGCTATAGCTCCAAGACAACTGGAACGGAGGGATCAATATGGGCGTCCATGCGGAGGAGCACCTGAAGGGACAAAGAGTGCATGCAAAATAGAGAAATATAGACGAGTCGGGGTCCGGTTTGATATGATTACCATGTGACTAAAATGCATGACAGTTATGAATGTGACTTTCTATCGTAGTAAAACACAAAGATTCTCACCGCTCGTTCTAAAAGCACAACGTAACGTAATTTCAATGATAATGCCCAATGATCATATAAGCATGGGAGAACTCATCAACATTTACTCAAGGAGACATCAAATCAACTATTTAGAATAAAAGGGCACAATTCCTTTTTCTCTCTCAGGAAATACATATGTGGCAATTCATTTTATCAAATGTTTACCAATAATTTCATCTCATTACTTTCTTTACCAATTCCATTTCCCTTCTTCCATCTAGGAAATATATTTAAAGCAAGTTTTATTATCATAAAAGGGTTTTTTCATATCATAACTTCTCATTTCCTTTCTTCCATCCAGGAAATATATTTAAATCCATTTTATTATCATAAAATGCTTTAACATCAATAATGTCCCACATTAATATAAATAGTTATATTTCATATCGTATAACGTTTCTAAGATCGTCCGTCCGGGTTTCCCCACTGTGCGCGCCCCAAAATGGCTATCATCTTCCAAGGCCTATCATCAAGACAACCTGGGATCCTGCAACGCAAGACGTCAAGAAGCGGCCATATGCCTATGAAGGAGTCATAACCACACCCAGAATTACCTCACTGGCACAGAAAAACATATAATAACCGATCATATGCCCTAGGAATATATTCGCCCTACATTCATTAGCCAGGGGACTTCACCTCACGCGCGCAACTTCCCTTATGATAGCGATTTAGAGAGGTGTGTTTACATAAATTTTCATTTATGAAAATCATTTCTTTTTCCATTTGAAAACATTCATAATTAACATTCTCAGAAATCATTTATTCTCAATGATGAAATAACAATTTTAAAATGTGTATTTCTTATTCTCAAAGTCATATTTTACTAATGACCTAAGACCCGAAGTGTCAATATCCTCAAACTAGTCTCCAAGAGTCCACAACAATATCCTAAGTCATCAAAGTGAGTCTCCCTCAATAATAGTCTCCCAAACATCTCACATTATCGTTTTATCTTCTATAAATTTTAGGTTAACTTCCTATATCATTCGGTCGTTAACCTACATAAACTAACCCTTAGAATAAGTCCAATTAAAATCCGTGTTAACCTCGGACAATTATCTACCCAACACAAACCTCTAAATCTTTTTATTACTTCCAAAAGGAAGGATCCTAAACCTTGAACCTGAAAGAAAAGGGTCTAAAACGAAACTAGAAAATCTCACAAAAATAGGGCATCCGAATCGATTCACCCTAGGGCCGAATCGATTGGCCCATGACTGCGAATCGATTCGCCCAAAAGCGAATTGATTCGGTGAGTAAACCCAACATTATTCCTTAGCCGAATCTATTCGTCCCCAACCCGAATCGATTCGGTTTCCCAGACCTGTAACCTTCCCCATATCCGAATCAATTCTCCCTAAGGCCGAATCGATTCGGCCCTACAGAATTGCCGAATTTGGGCTACGGGTTGTATAAACCCTAAAATACCAAAACGCCAAATCTTTAATTTTCTCCAACATCAACAACAACTGATTCTACCAAATGATTCCTACACAATTACTAACTAATTTTCTCAACTCAAATCAAAAGGAACTACAAGATTAAGGGTTTAATCACTAAAAACCTACAAATCCCAAAAATGGTTTAAATCTCCAAAAATATAACTATACATGCAATTTATCACATTAAATCATGATCTAGCAAGTAAGAAACTTGCCTCAAGTTTGTAGGCTCGGATTCCCTCCTCGATGCAACGATTTTCGGCTCCAATCTTCCATTTTTCTCTCTTTTCTCCATTTTCTCCCAAGCTCTCTCTTCTCTCTCTTTCTCTCTTGGCTTATAACACATGAATGGGAAAATAAAAGGGTTTGGGAGACTTAGCCGGGTTCTAAATATTAATTCCCCTCGTTTAATTGTTGATACACCATTAAAATGACTCGTAACTACATAATTGAGTCATGACACATCAAAAGTGCCCGAAACTCAAAAATACAACTTGGCACTTATTTTGACTATCGCGACTATTCTAAAACCAACCGCACCCTCAATTTTGGCATTCGGGTAAAGTGAAATATTTTTATGTTCCAAATTTATTAATTATACTCCAACTTACATATAAGTCATAACCGTCATTTAAAATATAATGACGCAATAAATCATAATATAATGCTATTTACCTTCTCATAACGGTAAATAGGCATGGGAAATAATATTTACTTCAACTTTCTCTATTTTATAAAATTATCCCATCAGACAAAATAACATAAAATAGTTGCTCAAAAGTCTGGGTTGTTACATACTTCCCCCCTTAGAAGGGAATTTTTCCCTAAAAATCCAGGCATACACTATAACCATAATAAGGGTATACTTTTCAAAACTATCTTTCTTTCATCCTTAGCTAACTTCTTGTTATTGTGGGGACCTCATTGGACTTGGACCAAGGTCATCACTATTCGATCTTAGTTTACCCTCATCGTTCTCTAATGTAGCACCTAGTCGTTCCTCATGAACTATCGATCCTACCTTTCTACGACGGAAGAAGATGCCTACATAACTCGGCATAAGTTTCCATTCCTCCTGAATCGCATTATACCCATGTTAGGGAATACCTCATTAAACCTAACTCCCTACCTCCGATACTATATGACCTCTATTGGAGTTGGTGTAGCCCTTCAAAGTATGCGGCTCCATGAACCCTATCATTTAAGAAATATCCTTAGACTTCTCAAGTCCAAGGAATTTATTGTCCTCTGGTTCCATCCAACGAGCGGGCGAATTACTTAGCCGGCTACAGAAGGCCACCCACCGTGCCATGAATGTAAAAAAATGACCCCAAATTTTTGTACGGAATTTTGATCCATAAAAGCTACTACTCCCATCCTTCCTTTAAGCCTAAGGCACACCTTCGAAGTATGCCTCTCGACATTAGGTTAACCTTCTCCATTCATTCATCCACTTTAGGGTGGTAGGATATACCCCATTTCCATACGGTTCCCATTTCTTTCTGTAAACTTTACCAAAACCTTGACAGAAAAATCTAGTCTCGGTCCAACACTATATTTATAGGAGCCTTATACCGTTCCATAACTCCACCATAAAGAGCTGGGCTTACTCCTCTATAAATAGTCCACCCACATTGGCCGAAAAAATAGCGATTGGGTTAAACGATCAACAATTTTACTCAAATAGGATCATGACCATTATGGTGCCGGCAATTCAATGAAAATGTCCACATATATACCTTTCCTCGTTCCCCCACTAGTCTCTTCACACTAGTAGGTGAAATGATCAATCACGGACATGAATGCTCTTACTGCAATATCCTCCTAGTTAGGCTCATTCTACTTGGCTTTCCATGCCTTCACTAATCTCTTTGACGGGTTTTCTACTCGGCGCATCAGATACTCCATTCGCATTCCCTTAGCAAAAGGGAATATCCAATTGATTGTCCTTTACGAACTTTAAACACCAACTCTGCCTCTCCAACAATATATTATAACAACTTGTTGTTCCTAAAAGACCAAATTTTCCTACCCAAGAAGTAGTGCCTCCATTTCTTTAAGGCAAATACTACCGTTATGATCTCTACATCAAACGTGGGATAATACTTCTCACAAGGTTTAAGTTTGTGAGATTCATAAACAATGGGTCCATGCTCGAGTATTAAGCGTGGGATGAAAATTTCTTACACTTCCTGTTCCTGGTAGAGACTCGTTCGTTAAATCCACTCTCGATCTTAACAACACGAGTGTAGGAGTAAAAGTCAGCTCGTCCTTATAACTCCCCGAAAGTTAGGTTACCAACGTAACGCTCTATCTAAGAGAGGCCTCACCTCCTTTGGCCTAACATTATGAATCACTCGATATCCCATATTTGTTGTTTCTAAGGACCTAATCCCTCTTAGAGTTAACCCACAACCTATTCATGGTCAACTCCCTACCGCCTTCCTAAAACAACGTCGCATGCCCTAAAGGCCTTACGTCCTAATAATCCTAAGGTTGATATATATCCTAATCAAGTCGAATAAATATTATACTAATAATATCCCTAGTGTCCAAGACCTTTCCCGACTTCTAACATTCGCTCGGTTTCATGTGTGGGACGTCTCGTAGAGCGAAATCCAAACAAGGAACCCTCCCGTTACACTAGTACCTCGCATCGTCGGTCATCAAGATATAACGGTCTAAGACACATGATCGGGACCACTAAACTTCTAACTTGCATCTCTACTAATAAGCTTCTACTTTTATGTTTTACCATTTCAAATAATTGAAAATTTCAACTAATCGGACGTTTACTTTGTGTAAAGTCTCACAAATATTTTATCCCAATATATACACATATCTTTTTAATTGGCCTTCTCATCAAGGCATAACCATAAGTATCAATTCAAATTTTCTTATATCAGTCTCCCTCACATCGATCAGAGGGGAGAACTATTCATAATGCTTCTATATCGCACTTTAGTAGCCCTTTAATCACTCAATCACGTGATTCTCGGCTAAACCTTCCAACCCATCACTCTACCAACAGAAAGAAAGAAAAGAAAGAAAGAGAATTTTTTTTACAGCATCTAACCACTTCCAACATCGTTAAGGTTCCCGCGTGGAGAGTCTCACAAAGCGAAATCCAAACAAGGAACCTCTCTTATGCATTACTAATTAACTTTGTTGGTCGTGGAGATAAGGCAACATCATACATGCAAAATGAATGAAATAGAATAAAAAAGAAAATTCTTACATACCTTAGACCATCACTATAAAGTCTCAATCCTGTATCTAGGTGAGATATTATAGAATAACAAGTTCCATTCGGGAACTACAAATACGATAACCTCGCAATTTATCCGCTTGATATCTCTCCAACCAAACCAAAAATATTTCCACTCATATAATACATATAATACGAGTATCACATACCGCACATATACTTTTAAAATATCATCACTCGCCTTATAACGAGTGAAGGAAAAATATAGAACTCCCTACCATAGAAGTCATATAGATACACTCTCTATAATAACATCAACAGCATCACAAACTCAATTTACACACTCGAATCTAGGGTTAATACCACACTACTCCATATTATCTTAAGGAATGCACCACCCTTTACTAAGGTGGAATTCCCTACCAACATTCTTGCCAATCATCCCAGGCCAATCCTAATAGTTCCAAGACATCATACTCGAATATTATCCGAACCAATTTACTTCCATTTATGCCCCAACTAGGCACCCTATTCTCGCCCTTATTTTCCCTTCAACGAGGTCAAAATGTGTGGTTCTATATTCCACGTCAGAACCGTTTCTCCATCTCTTGCTACCCTGGCGATTATTCGCGTAGTTCCATTAACTTCCTCAATAAAAGAGAACATGCTACCGGCCTCCCCTGCCTTTATTCAATGAGTCTTCTCCGGGTGGATGCCCACTAATGGGGTCTCATGAACATTACTTCTCCTGAAGTGTTAACAACAATTATTCGTGAGCCTATCATTACACTAAAGGGCTCGTTCTTCCTTATACCTACCTTATTTCGGTGCACGATTTCCTTAACCGTACCACTATTTATTCACGGTCGGCCTCTAACCGAACCTTTAGTGAATATTTGAGAATCTACCTTCTCATCATTCTTGTTATTCCAGAGAAACTCGTTGTTGAAAATATCTAACGGGTTTCTCTATGGGAAAAACTTTATACTCCACCAAAATATGGTGACTACCATTTCCCCCATTTCAAACTTACTCCTATGGGTGAAAGATTTTCCTCCAATCTTCACACATGGGCACTTCTATACCCGTCTCTAGACCAAAGCTCCTAGGCCTTATACTTTTACCGAATGAGGTTAAACTTCCTCCATCTGGCTTAACTTCAACACGTGGTCCTTATCAAGGTCCTTTTCAACTTCAACTCAACGTCGCTTAAAATTACAAGCTTAGTACGACTCTCTATTTGCAGCGGTACATGGAAAACTATGTCTACTGTACTTAGTAGTTGCGGTAGAAATATAAGATAATGCTACTAAGGGAGAGACCTACCAATTGGCCCTCATCCCCGACTACAGCTTACAGTCCTTAGAAATCCCGTCTCGTGACGCCTTCATAACGGCTTCCTCTGACGCCCTTCATTAGTCGTCCTACGAATCTTAAATGAGCGTGTAAAAGATTCTCTAAGTTCTTGCTCTACAGCAGAGGAACAAAACCTTACCGGAGAAATCAAAGTTCTTAATTCTAAGGCTCTATATAAATTTAAAAACAACGCTGAAAACATAGTACGTCCGCACAGATTCCTAGGGACACTAGAACCTGATGCTCTGATACCATCTGTGATAACCCGCCTACTAAAATAATAGGTGGTCAGCCCGATACTCCAATAATCACAGGAATCATAGATGGTCCATTCTTATCATCACTGTCGGTTAAAATAATAGTACGAGATAACCACCAATTATTTTAGAAAACGGACTGTCAAATTTAAATTTTTAAGTAAAAGAAAAACACTTAGACAATCCCATTTGTAAAAACGGTGGATACCAAAAATCACGAGTAATATAATTCAATGTGCATAAACAATTAACCGAATAAGCTGTTGATTAATAGACTAATACAAGCAGGTTACACCGAGTATTACAATTTAAATATCACAGTGTAATAAAGGAATTCAAAGCATGGGCAACAACCCCGAATAATTGTACTAAACATAACTAGAGTATAAAAGATAGAAGCATCTAAAACAAATATTCTACAACACCCGCAAAATGCTATAGCTCCAAGACAACTGGAACGGAGGGATCAATACGGGCGTCCATGCAGAGGCGCACCTGAAGGGACAAAGAGTGCATGCAAAACAGAGAAATACAGATGGGTCAGGGCTCGGTTTTGATATGATTACCATGTGACTCAAATGCATGACAGTTATGAGCGTGACTTTCTCTCGCAGTAAAACACAAAGGTTCTCACCCTTCGTTCTAAAAGCACAATGTACTAAAATATCAATGCTAATGCGCAATGATCATATAAGCATGGGAGAACTCATATAACGTTTCTAAGACCGCCCAGCTGGGTTTCCCCACTGTGCACGCCCCTAAATGGCTATCATCTTTCAGGGCTTATCATTAAGACAACCCGAGATCCTACAATGCAAGACGTCGATAAGTGGCCATATGACTGGGAGTGAGTCATAACCACACCCAGAATTACCTCACTGGTGCAGAAAAACATATAATAACCGGTCATATGGCCTAGGAATATATTCGCCATGCATTCATTATCCAGGGGACTTCACCTCATGCGCGCAACTTCCCTTATGATAGTGATTTAAAGAGGTGTGTTTACATAAATTATCATTTATGAAAATCATTTCTTTTTCCATTTGAAAACATTCATATTTAACATTCTCAGAAATCATTTATTCTCAATGATGAAATACCAATTTTAGAATGTGCATTTCTTATTCTCAAAGTTATATTTTATTAATGACCTAAGATTCGAAGTGCCAATATCCTCAAACTAGTCTCCAAGAGTCCACAACAATATCCTAAGTCATCAAAGTGAGTCTCACTCAGGAATAGTCTCCCAAACGTCTCACATTATCATTTTATTTTTATAAATTTTAGGTTAACTTCCTATATCATTCGGTCGTTAACCTATATAAACTAACCCTTAGAATAAGTCCAATTAACCCCATGTTAACCTAGGACAATTGTCTACCCAA
Source organism: Sambucus nigra (assembly GCA_949130495.1). Lineage (NCBI taxonomy): Eukaryota > Viridiplantae > Streptophyta > Magnoliopsida > Dipsacales > Adoxaceae > Sambucus > Sambucus nigra. Next base: position 380,560,272 of record OX422218.1, on the reverse strand, counting down.
CACAAACCACTAAAACTCTTTATTACTTCCCAAAAGAAGGCTCCTAAACCTTTAACCTAAAAGAAAAGGGTCTAAAACCAAACTAGAAAATCTCACAAAAATAGGGCATCCGAATCGATTGGCCCATGATTGCGAATCAATTCGCCCAAAAGCGAATCAATTCAGTGAGTAAAACCAACATTCTGCCTTAGCCGAATCGATTCAGCCCCAACCCGAATCGATTTGGTTTCCTATACCTGTAATCTTCCCCATATCCGAATCGATTCGCCCCTGCAGAATTGCCCAATTTGGGCTACGGGTTGAATAAACCCTAAAATACCAAAACCCCAAATATTTAATTTTCTCCAACATCAACAACAACTAATTCTACCAAATGATTCCTACACAATTACTAACTAATTTTCTCAACTCAAATCAAAAGAAACTACAAGATTAAGGGTTTAATCACTAAAAACCTACAAATCCCAAAAATGGTTTAAATCTCCAAAAATATAACTATACATGCAATTTATCACATTAAATCATAATCTAGCAAGTAAGAAACTTGCCTCAAGTTTGTAGGCTCGATTTCCCTCCTCGATGCAACGATTTCCTGCTCTAATCTTCCATTTTTCTCTCTTTTCTCCATTTTCTCTCAAGCTCTCTCTTCTCTCTCTTTCTCTCTTGGCTTATAACATAAGAATGGGAAAATAAAAGGGTTTAGGAGACTTAGCCGGTTTCTAAACATTAATTCCCCTCTTTTAATTGTTGATACACCATTAAAATGACTCGTAACTACATAATTGAGTCATAACACGTCAAAAGTGCTCGAAACTCAAAAATACAACTTGGCACTTATTTTGACTATCTCGACTATTCTAAAACCAACCGCACCCCCTATTTGGGCATCCGGAGTAAAGTGAAATATTTTTATGTTCCAAATTTATTTTAATTTATTAATTACTCTCCAATTTATATATAAGTCATAATCGTCGTTTAAAATACAACGACGCAATAAATCACAATATAATACTATTTACCTTCTCATAACCGTAAATAGGCAGAACACGGTAAATATTATCCCTTAACATCATGGGAAATAATATTTACTTCAACTTTCTCTAGTTTATAAAATTATCCCATCAGGCAAAATATTATAAAATGGTCACTCAAAAGTCTGGGTTGTTACAATAGGTACACCGTAAACCACACATTGTGCCTTTCACCATGTGAGAATGCCGCAGCAAATCAAACACTTCTTATATGTGAGATGTAGAGAAAACCCAAACAATCTCTTCTTTAATATGTAGAGATAAATCGGTGAAAAACACTCCAAGCAAAGTATATATATGGAGGCTTGGAATTAATAAACAATGGCTGTAAACGAAAGTGTTTTTGGAAGATTTTCTTGAACAATTAACACATTAAACAATGAAATTTTTCTTGGAAATTTGAACTCTCAAAACTCTCTCTAGGAGTTGGAATAGTATGAAAAAGTTAAGTGGAAAAAGTTGATTCCCGCATATATTAAGACTGCCCAAAAAGTTAGTGGGAAAAGAAGTGGGAAAGTGGGAAAAACTGCTTAAACTGCCAAAATAACTGTTCCTGCAAAAACTCGTTCGAATGACATTTTCGTTCAAACAATCCTTCTAACGAAGTTCCAGTGTGAACTCGTTAGAAATCTCCTTGAAAATCTTGTTCGAACATCATTCTCGTTCGAACGACACTTCAAACGACATTCTAATGGCCAATGTGGGAACTCGTTGGCAAACTCGTTCGAACGACATTATTGTTCAAACGACAAACTCGTTCGAATGACAAGTTCGAACGAACTTCCAGAAAGTATAAAAATTTGATTTTAGCCGAGAAACTTTATATATTTTATTTTAACGTTTTAATAAAATCTTTCTGAAAATAAACAACAGTTTTAAAAATAAAGTACACCCATACAAGTTGTTCCAAGCTCCTATATATATATATATATATATTAAAATGCATTCATACCTTAGGAGTAATGGAACCAATGTTGTTGACGTAGAAATGAGGCATATTAAACTCGAAATTTTGATGAAGCTTTAAACTTGGCCGCTACATCTTCAACAAACACGTCATAGGCTTGAAGGATGATCAATTACTCTATCCAACGACTCAAACGTTTTTGTCCGGAATTGAGCCGAAACTACAAAGGACTCAATTGGATATTTGTGTCCTTACATCAGTTGATTGATTCATAACTTATGTTGTCGTTTAATTTTATCGAGAAAATCAAGGCATTCACAAATCATTTGGTTCATGTTTATATCAGCATATGCTTGGTTCATCTAGGATTTCTGTTAAGAAGTTGTGCAATTATAATAGGTTCATGGTTCACTATTAAAATATGTCTGAGTGCATTTATTCTATAATGATTTGTATTTTTTCATGGCAAACAAATGAGTTTTTTTTCTTTATTTCTAAAGGCATTATTCAGTAAAATACTCACCTGATTATTTTTGGTATTAATTATTATGATTCTTGAGTTTGAATCTAAACTTGGGGTTCTCTAACATCTCCACACTTTTGTTAGGATACTATGCATGGGCAGTGATGCCACAAAGAGGTAAGGCGTGAAATTAAGAACTGTTGGCACATAGTTTTGACATTTAAAACTGTAAACACATAACTATTGACGCATTATTTATAGTATGACATCATTTAAGGATGTTGGTGATGATATGGATTTTATTGCTAAGACAGTGATTAAGGATGTTGAGCATAATGAAATTATAGGTGGTCGTTCACCGGGATTGAAATTTCAAGGCAGCGAAGGCTTCGACTGAGAATATGGGTTTGAACTCGATTGCGATTGTGGCAGAGCTTCGCAATAGGCATGACCAGGGTAAGATCAATGCTAGAATCATGTGAGGAAGGGGTAGAATGTGATGCAACCACTATGTTAGTTAAAACACCCGAACTTAAACACATTGTATTGAATAATACTGAACATTTATTATTTGTTTTGTTCTTGGATATTGTATTAGTCTTTGGTTTTCGTGTGTTGATTTTACACATTCAACGTTGAACGCATGAATGCACTCAAAGTGTTCACATATTTGTTGTTCGAGTATTTTTTTTATTTTTTAAAAGGGTGGATAGTCTTACAAATAACGTAAACTTTGCCCAATTTTTTAAAATTGTTTACACATTTTTGTTGTAAAGAAAATTGTTTACACGTTTGTGCATCCCATATGAAATTTAACTGTATATGTTCTTTGTCCTGACCTGACCCAAATTAGTAGCAGGGAACGAGTGTCTTGACATCCACCAAGGCAACATATATTACGACTTAATTCATTTCCTTAAATAGGTGCAACAAAAAAAACAGTCACATGGTTATGAATCGTAAAATACTGAAATTAAAGGAATTACGTCATCAGAGCTTTCTAATGGAAACTTCATTTATATTAAAAGTAACAACGAGTTACAACTTAAGACGAAATTTTAAACTTATTACAAGAGAGCCAAACATGTTCTAAATGCTAAAACAAACATTTTATTTACAATAACAAAAAGAGCTCTAAAAGCTAAATCTTCAACATAGTCCTTTTTCGTTCCCTCCATGAACCTACATATTTCCTGAAAATGGTTATTTATACAATATCAGCTAAAAGCCGAATGAGATTTAATCTCAAGACATTCCATGGTTTTTCAAAAAATTGATACCTATTCAATTTACAACATAAGGCATATACATATATGGATAGGAATTTGCAGTAAAATATATAAAGTAAATTGACAATATATATTTTCAGAATAGACAGTTCAAAACAGAACAGATAAAACAATTGAGAAATATTTCAATTATTCAATTTTATTTTGATGTCCATCAAGTTCTATTACCCAGATAAACAGATAGTGTTACCAAATGTTTCCACCCGGCAACAACACAGACAGAAAATCATGATATCTGAAACAACGCCTTATTTAGGGCACACTAGTGATAGACCAGCTGGGAAGGTACCACCCAAATATTTCCACCTGGTAGTCAAGGTCAACATAGTAAGAGAGTTTCCATAGGCCAAATCAATAATTCCAGAATTCAAATCAAATGTATATATCGAGAGATATGGACATATAACAAACGATGGAATCATCGGTCTCAGATGTATTTTGAAGACAAAACATTTCACAAAATAGATATAGTTTTCATAATACCATATAATTAAAATACGCAAGGAATGTCATAGAGTACTCACCTAAAATAGAAGTACGAAGTTACAGATATTGAGTCTTGGATCACTAAGACGAAACTTCTTCTTAATTTTTCTCGTACTTTCTCTCACTATTTCTCTTCAATATTTTGAATGAATTTCGTGTAATAATGATCCTAAAGGCCTTATTTATAGTTTCCCAATGATATTAGGGCGTTGACACGTGTCTGGATGACCAAGCTTTTACAATGGCGAGTCAGCATTTACGTGTCGCACAACGGAGCGGTCTTGTAGTCTTAATTCACCGAACTGAGACACATATTTTAACTTTTCCTCTAACGAAGACACGTGTTTTAGATTTATCTATTTGGATGACATTTGTAAGCACGAGATGTCAAGCATGAGGTGGAAAGGTGTTAGGGGTATAATGGTCATTTTACACCTTAAGGGCATTTTGGTAATTTCACACAATATGCTTTTAATATTTCTTGGAGGTCCTTGAAAATATTTTATTTACAAAATGGTACTTTATATATTTTCATTTAAGTCCTTGAAACTTTATTTAAAATTAAGTCCCTACAGTTTCATAAAATTACATTTTCTACCCCAAAACTTATTCATTTAGGTTAGGATATTCTATAAGACTTTGATTTGATCCATTTTGCTGAAGAAAAAGGTCATTTCAAGGTGTTTAAGTCACTCTAAATATCTTCCCTTTCCAACCAATAAAACATAACACATGGTGTGCTAATAAGACAAAATACGACTTAAAGGATGGACAGATTTACGCTTATTTCGTAATTTCGCTATAAATTCTTGCTCAGACCTCCGTTTAACACACCGTTTGTTGTGTTACAAACCTAATTCATATATGTACAACTTTTTATTTTTACCTCAAGTCAATTGTTCTATTATAATGGTCAAAACTAGTCTCTGATATGAACATTCCTACCAAAATTTTGAAATTTTACGTTTGTAACTAATTTGATGTTTCATGATTTATGAAGGGAGGATTATACTAAAAATAATATATTATCATTATCCATATCACGTATGAAATAATACAACATTCAAAACATTATATTTATATATAAAAGTGGGGCCATTACATTCTTGGTGTTCAAAATGAAGTTATGTAACCAGCTTGGGTTTCATGCCAAGTTTTGGTGTGTTTGAGAGGACTTTCAGTGTAAAAGTGTAAGGAAAAATTTGTGAAGTCCCAATCCTAATCACTCCTACTAAATATTTGGAACATTTTTACAATCGTATCAGTACATCACAGTGGACACAAATTAAGATAAACTGATTTTTTTACATGAAAACATTAAATAGTATATGAAAACTATTTTTTTATAAAAATAGTTCAAATGAATATATATATAAAAATATATATATATATATATATATATATATATATATATATATATATATATATGTATATATTAAAAATAGTTAAAATAGATTTTTATATATTTCAAAACAGTTAAAAACATATTTTAAATATTTTTTAAATAGTATTTTGGACGAAAATGTTCATATTCTTTCAAGCGTTATGTTAAATTAAGCCCAAAAAGTTTTTTGGAGTTAAGAATGTTACTTTAATTTTAAAAAAAATATTACATTCTTTGATGATGGAAATACAGATGGTCCATTTGGAGGGTTTAATTTGGATGATCACCATCGGCTTCTTATTTGGATCTAGCTTTTGACTTCTTATAGAAGGTCATTTGTTGGATTGTTTTTCTCATTTGTTTGCACTTCATTCTTTAAAAAGTTGTCAGAATTGTGCCACATGGTTCCAATGAGGTTGGGTCCAATATACTAATTTGATTTTGTTTAATTGCAATTTTTGGATAAGATTGTTTTTAGATTCTTGGTATTCATTGTAAATAATGTATATTTTAGCACAACTAGTGTTTTATGTAATAAATTTATATAGAATGTAATTTAGATTTTTATCTTAACTGGGAACATGATTAATCATTTTATTGTTTACAATATTAAAAATGTGTTGTAAATAGTTTATTTTGTATTGTCCTAATTTTTGTAATATTTTTTGTTGATTTGGAATTTTCCAAGTATGTTAACCTACTTAATAGGAATCATTTTTTTTCATGTTATTAAAAAATTATAAGTAAGTTTTACTTCCTAAAATAAATATTATGATTATTTGAGGCAAGGTTAAAGAAAAAAACACATGTATTACATGTTCTTTTTGTCACGTGTGTTGGTAATCTAAAACTTAACGCTATAACATTTCCAATGGCAAAACAGTTTATATTGGTATAATTGGATATGAATGAAACTTAAATTATTATTTATATTTTTTTGTGAGTAATGAAATATGAGCATCTTTGAATTGGAAAAAAAATCAGAAAAAAGTTGGTACCTTAGCAAACTTTTTAAAAAAAGTTAATTCCAGTATATTCTTTTAAATTATCATATTTTTTTGTAGTAAAATACTCTAGTTGCTAATAAACTGTCTGTAATTTTTTTATACCAAAAACATTCAAAGGGAACCAATTAGGTTAAGCAATTATAAGTATTTTATTCTTCTCTATGTTTTTAGTAATTCTCTAATAAATGTTATACATTTGAATTGCTCCAATGCGTGTTCATGTTGAAATAAAATTCATGCGATAATTAAATAAATGGAGACTTTCGGCTTGTGTATATTGTTGACATGGTTTTCCAATTCGAAATTTTTTGTGGTAATTACAGTATTTTTTAATCCAATTATTTCTTATTATCTATTACTACATATGCAAGAATATCAACAACAAAAGGTAGACATTTTAGGTGCGAATGGACTATCACCTCTCTTAAATTTCAAATAATTCAATGAAGTGACATCATTTAGATACTTGAATTAGATTCATAACTTTTTTTTAATAGAATCTGTGTTGTTTCTAAACTAAGATTGCAAGAAACTCCACAATGTATTATAATCAATATCAAGATCGAATATACATGTGTGACTAGAAACTCGTAGGTCCATTCTTTTTTACTTTTTCCTTGGAACATGAAGTAAGAAAAGGCCCCCGATTTTAATTTTCTCAATTCAAATATTATTTCCTTTTATATATATCAAGATGCGGAAGCATAAAAGGTGATGGTTCAACTTAAATACTAAATTTTAATTTCTTCTTTCAAATTAAAATTAAACCCAAGTGAGAATTAATAAAAACACACGCAAACATTAAATTCAAGTCCTAGAATTTACCTAAGTCATAATTATCAATTATTAACTTAACGCATTAAAATCATTTTCACTTAAACCAAGTTAACTACACAATACCCAAATTAAACACGTAGAGATTAAATGAAACCAATTTTTAATCTTTTACCTAAGCATGTGTTCTAAGTGATTTTGTAAAAGATAAACTAAACATTTAATCCACTACGCCGAGATGTACGAGGAAAAACCCACAACGGGAAACAACCTCGGACAGCCCTAGCCACAAATCCACTAAGTACGGAATTTACAAATACAAGATAGAAAGGCTTACAACACATGACTCGATCCCTCTCAAGCCCCGACGCTTCTTCTTGTAGATACCTCTTCCTAGAAGATAACCTTGGAGCTCCACCGCGATCTCGGAATCCACCGATTGGACTTTATATGGTCACCGTCACCCGAGCAAGGAGCCTTTCTCCAAGTGGGTAATGCCGCAACAACCTCTTCTTCTTTCTTTATGGGATGTAGAAGAAAACCCAAAACTTCTCTTTGAACGAAAGAGATGAACCCGGTCCCAAACTCCAAGCAAGATATATGAATATGGGAACTTGGAAGAAACTAATTTGGGTGTAAACTTGAGTGGTGTATATTTTTCTCTTTGATAAAAACTCACTCAAAACATGATCTTTTTCCCTCTTTGATTTTTCTCTCAAAACACTCTCTAGGAGTTAGTAAGATATGAAAAAGATTAATATTCAAAAGTGATTCCCGCACATAGTTATGCTGTGAAAAGTTTGTTAAGAAACAAGTGGGGAAGTGGGTTAAAAACTTCTTAAAACTGCCAATAACTGTTCCCGCCTGGCATCTCGTTCGAACGATATTTCGTTCGAACGACATTCTCATTCGAACGAGTCTTCTAACGAAGTTCCAGTACGAACTCATTAGAAACTCGTTGGAAATCTCGTTATAACGACAATCTCGTTCGAGCGACATTTCGAACGAAGTTCCAGTATGCCTTAATGGGAAGTCGTTGGCAATCTCGTTTGAATGCCATCTGGTTCGAACAAGAATCTCGTTCAAACGACATATCGAACGAACTTCCAGAACGTTTGGAAAATTCGATTTTAGCCCATAAAACTACAGTTTTAATTAAACCTAACACCCAATTAAACTTGTTCCAACCTCCTATATATATAATATTGCATTCATACCTTGGGAGCATGGAACCATAGTTTGATGACGTAGAAACGAGGCATGCAAACCGGCATGATGATGAAGCTTTATACTCTTTGCCGCTACGTCTTCAAACAAACTTTTTATAGGCTTGAGAATATTACAATTAAATACAATCCTATGTATATATGTTTTTGTCCGGAATTGAGCCAAAACTATATATGGACTCAATTGGAAATTTGTGTCCTTACAAATCTCCCCCTTTAGCTATTCCGGGACAAAACCAAACAAAAATCCTAAAGGGCCATCAAGCTCACTAGACTCAAAACAAAACCCACCCAAACTTGACTCAACCCAAGGACCAAACTCTTTGCCATTGAAAGATGCCTCTTTAGAAGAATTCCTGCACACTTAAGAAAACTCATCAAATGCATAGGGAATATCAAAGTATTTAAAACAATTAAAATTAATTCTCACCTTTATCAAAATGATCAACCCAAGAATTTAGCTACTCCCCCTAAGTTAAATCTCCTAAACTTAGATAAGATTATAATAGTATAAGATAACATTTCCCCCCTATCATTCTCCCCCTTTTTGTTCAGGAATAGGCAAAGTATAAAGAACAAATATAAAAGCATGTTGAAGCTTAAAGTGATAAGACATGAAAGCATATGGGCAACAAAAGCATAGCTAATCCAAGATAGATACCAAAACAAAAGAATACGCATAGAAGGACTAGACAGCGAGGCAAATGCAAAACAAAATACCATATATATATGTACTAGAAATATATCAATAATGCACACACACATATATAAATAGATATAAACACACACATGACACAAAATACAATAAGTTTGCACACTCGTATGGAAAAAATGTGTCATATGGAAACGGAAGTGTTGGGGTGTGAACTAGTAACGATTAAATTTAGACCCAATCACTTAAAACATGTTCACATAGTTCTCAATTGATTACAAACTTCATCACATTTGAATATAACCTCATGTGACAATATAAATTGAACTCAATGAGCAAACATACACAATGCATACAAGACTAGCATATTGATGATTATACAAACCAATAGAGTCATTACATGAGATACGCAACTAGGATAAACGGACAACGAGCAAACCGTTGATATACCATCCAATCTCCCTCAATAAGCATTAATAGTAAATTTTAATGACTATATCAATCAAACATAGGCCTTGGCAATTATTTTTCTTTTAATGCCATATTTTCTGTTTTTAGGCCTTTGGACCACGTATTTATTTTAGGTCCATTCAAAAACGGTGGCTTATAATCGTAAAGGATCACTTAGTCCTTTCGGAGCCCTTCCTCGTGCACATTTATGTATATCATGTTTTTATTTTTCACACAAATCTCACGTGCAACAAATTTTGACATGCACTAGTCCTCCTAGTTAACAAATATGTAGATGACAAGATTGGTAGGAGAACACCTCACATAGCTCAAATATACATATGAAGTTAAAATTTCAAAAGAGCTCGTGCATGTCTGAATAGAGGCATATAATAATAGAATCCATTTAACCAACACAAAATCCAACTACTCCATGTAAGAATGGTAAAGAACATAATAAGGATTGATAATCTAAACCAAAAGTTCTAACCACATGAGAGCGTTAAAGGAGGGATTCAAACACAAGTATATGCCACTTAAAGTGTTTCAAACCAAAATACACACAAAATAAAGTCTTTTTGAGTTTTTGACATTTTTAACCAAAGATAAAAATAAGTACTCAAAAGACAAACAGAAACCATTTGAATTTTTATTAAGCTTAAATTATCAAGAGATAAAATCCAAATGATAAACAAAAGCTTTTTGTATTTTTCATTTATTTCAGACAAAATGAAGAAATAAAATACAAAAGATAAACAAGAATCATTATTCTAGCATGTGATTAAGCATGGGACATGAACTAGAACATGATTAAACAAGCATACATTTAGCATGAAGTACAAATGCTAAAGTATACAAACACTAACACATTCATCCTTTAGATTTAGTAAGGGAGGAGGCATGTGAAAGTAAATGAGAATCAAAAACCCTATTTTGCAAGGCAACCAAGTCGGATTTCCTAACCCAAATTAATGAAGAATGACTATATTGGGGTGTAGGTATTTTAAATACATTGGTTGCTTTACGTTGGGATTTTCTATAATTTCGTTTAAGATCAAAACAAAATTTCCTAAGATGACCTTTTCGACCACAATGTGTACAAGTAAAAACATGTCGAAAAGAGTTACCTACGGAGTGATCGTTAAAAACTTTCCTAGTAGATTCTCCTAAAACGTTTGTTTTGGCTTTATGAGTAGATTCATTACAAGTATTGAAGCCTAAACCATAAGTGTCATTTTTAATTTGAACCATTCCTAATATTTTATCTAATTTTTCCGAACAACACTCCAAATCAAATTTGACATTACTAGAGTCTTTTAATTTATTTTGCAATTCTAAAATGTTAGACTCTAATAAAACATTTCGATCTTCAAAAGAAAGAAGCTCCTTTTTTAAGGATTCCATTAAACCCCTAAGGCTATCTCTCTCGCCTCACCTTCGATATATTCAAGCTTCTCTAGAAGAGATTTCTCTCGTGTCTTAAGGTCTTCAAATAACATACTATTATCAATGACCTTGACACGTTCTTTCAAACTAGCTTCTAACTTCAAATTAGCCCTTTTTAATTTAATAGATTCTTTATAAAGTTCTTGAAAAGCATTTTGAAGTTCACTCACATTAACCTCTTCTTCATTTTCACTCTCTCTTTCATCTCCACTCTTACTATCATCAAAAACAAGAGAATCATATACTATGACCTTGGAAGTGTCATGTGTTAACGTTTCATCAATCGATGAGTTCTCACTATCACTCACATGACTAGCCATAAAAGCCACAAAATTAGGCTTAGTGGGGGAATCGGGTCCCTCTTCCTTATCACTATCACTAAGGGTCGCATTATATGAAATGGGTCGTTTACCCTCTTTCCTTAGTTTAGTAGGGCACTCAGAAGCCCTATGTCCATAACCCTCACAACCAAAACATCTATTAGACTCGTCCCTATTTAAATTTTCATTAATAGATTTAGGGATCTTCTCAGCTTTAGGGATCTTCTCGGCTTTGTCATGCTTAGAAGTTTCAAATTTCTTAAAATCATTTATAATTTATCTTTGTTAAATTTAAGAAATTTTCTAAATTTACGAGCAAACAAAGCCATATCTTCCGAGTCACTATCACTCTCGCTATCTACTACTTGTTTGACCTCTTTTCGGGCTTTTAAAGCCACGCCCTTTTCAATTTTCTTTTCAGTATTAGAGGGAAACATATCTAGTTCATAGGTTTGTAAATCACCTACAAGCTCTTCTAATTTCATTGAGGCTAAAGTTGGTAAAGAATTTAAAACGATCACTCTTGGAATAAATCTATCGGGTAGGGACCTTAAAATTTTCTTTACAACTCGATTGTCGGGTATTTTCTCTCCCAAATTAAAAGATGAATTGACAATATCGGAGTGTCTATCATAAAATTCATCAAAAGTTTCATTATCGTTCATTTTGATAGTTTCAAATTGAGTGGTGAGGTTTTGGAGTTTCGAAGCTTTAACGACACTGGTTCCTTCATGAGTTAGTTGTGAAATATCCCAAGCTTCTCAAGCGGTTTCACACATCATAATACGTTGGAATTCATCCGGTGTGATAGCGCTAAACAAGGCATCCAAACCAAGGGAATTAAAATTAGAACGTTTAAACTCATTTTCAGTCCATCTATCGGCCGGTTTGGGAACACGTTCATTTTCAACTAAGTGAGTTGGTGGGGACCACCGGTTAACTACAAACATCCAAACTCTCTCGTCGATAGATTTTAGTGCCGATTTCATTCGCGCTTTCCAATACGCGTAGTTAGAACTATCGAAAATAGGAAATTTCGAAAATGGGGAAAATTCCATTTTAGCCAAAAATATTTAAAGAATATTTAATGAAATAATTTATCGCTTTTGGCTCTGATACCAGTTTGAAGTAAGAAAAGGCCCCCGATTTTAATTTTCTCAATTCAAATATTATTTCCTTTTATATATATCAAGATGCGAAGGCGTAAAAGGTGATGGTTCAACTTAAATACTAAATTTTAATTTCTTCTTTGAAATTAAAATTAATCCCAAGTGAGAATTAATAAAACACACGCAAGTGGGGAAGTGGGGAAGTGGGTGAAAAACTGCTTAAAACTGCCAAAAATTGTTCCCGCCTGGCATCTCGTTCGAACGACATTCTCATTCGAACGAGTCTTCTAACGAAGTTCCAGTATTAACTCGATTGAAACTTGTTCGAAATCTCGTTAGAATGATAATTTCATTCGAACGACATTTCGAGCGAAGTTTCAGTATGACTTAATGGGAAGTCGTTGGCAATCTCGTTCGAACGACATCTGGTTCGAACGACAATATCGTTCAAACGACATATCGAACGAACTTCTAGAAAGTTTGGAAAATTCAATTTCAGCCCAGAAAACTACAGTTTTAATTAAACCTAACACCCAATTAAACTTGTTTCAACCTCCTATATATATAATATTGCATTCATACCTTGGGAGCATGGAACCATAGTTTGATGACGTAGAAACGAGGCACGCAAACCGGCATGATGATGAAGCTTTATACTCTTTGCCGCTACGTCTTCAAACAAACTTTTCATAGGCTTGAAAATATTACAATTAAATACAATCCTATGTATAAATGTTTTAGTCCGGAATTGAGCCAAAACTATATATGGACTCAATTGGAAATTTGTGTCCTTACAGAACACACACACACGCACAAACATAAAGAGAGCGAAAGAGAGACTTATATATATAACCTATACGTACCACCTTTACAGCCCATTTTTTTTAAATAGTAAAAAAATATCTTTGGATTTTTTTGTATGGTATTTAAACATTTCAGGGAACCCAAAAAAACAAAGCAGCTCAAAGCAATTTCTTTAGCTATTTAAAAAATCGATCAAACTATGTTAGTTTTTAACATCTTAAAAACTAACATAGATTGACCAATTTTTTTATAATAACAAAAAAATTATTTTTAGTTGATTTTATTTTGTGGGCTCCCTTTTAATGTTTAAAAACCACATAAAAATATTTTTTACTATTTTAAAAAAAAGATCCTCATTGGTGGCCTCAAATATATATATTTGGTAAAACTTTCAGAGCTTTTAAAGTGCTTTAAAAGCAGCGAAAGTTTGACCAATTTTTTTAAAATAGAAAAAAATGTTATTTCGAGTTGTTTACATTAATGGTTCTCTCTATCTCAAACCGTGACAATGTTTATTTCTATTTCGAATTAATTTTTTGTTTTCACGAATATGAATTTTTATTCTATTGCCCAGTTTATTTTTTTCGTTTCTTCATATTTTCATTGACTTCTTTTATTTCGCTTACTATAATGTATGATCCGCTCATTGCGCGGGTTTCCAACTAGTAATAGATAAAACACTATTAGAATAATTCATCTAGTTACTAAAAAATATATGTCAAGCTAATCTAATATATGTATGATTTATAAACTTCATTCCCTAAGTTTATTCTCATATGATTTCATTTCCATGTATATTATTCCACAATATATCCAAATGATACCACATGCAATTGACAAAGGAAAGATGATAGAATCAAATGGTGGTGTCATTAAGAACATAATGAAACATTTTATAAAGAAATGAATTTGAAAAGGAATAATAATAAAAATTGAAATAAATATATCATAATATCCAATTAAGATATAAGTTAATCCCGAATATGAATACAAGGTAACAATAGATAAGGAAACAATGATAAGTAATGGACAAATATATCACCTAAAATACTAAAAATCTGTTATCCCTAACTTAACTTTCCTTAACATGTTATTGCATAAAGTATAACCCTAATTGAGTCAATTTGTATGTATTGACTTAATTTTGGACAAAAAATTTAATTCACGGGCTTGGATTTGCATGTTGATCTTTCAATCCTATGACATATTTGATTAATAACATAGTGGTAAAGCTTCAGATATTTCATTATCGTTCTGTGTTTCATGCCACGGTAAGTCTTCGTGTTTCCGAGGATCTCTCAGGTCTGAATGCATACACATTTTGATCCTTGGAATTTTATTTTGGGTGTTAGGTCTTATAAAAATTTTAGGGATGTTTTTAAAAGTTTTTTAAATAACACATTTTTTTTATTTTAAGTCGTTCGAATGACTTTATAGGTTTTGTTTGAACAAGTTTAGCAGTTCATTCAAATGAACATCAAACGACATTTTCTATTAGCTGAACAAATATTGTTCAAAGAAGGTTTGAACAAGATTGATTATTCGTTCAAACGAGTTTTGAGTTGGTTCGAACGAGATTTTGTTTTTGTTCGAATGAACCCTTATTTTCATTTGGTCAAGCTTTCTCAAAAAATGACTTGCCTAAAAATGTGTTTTCTAAATAAAAAGGATCATCCATTTGTTTTTAGAGAGACTTTTGGCAAAAATAATTTTCCTATACTTATCCAAAAGTTCCGAGATCCTATTTTCACCCAAACCTTTTAAGATACAAGGTTCAATCTTTATAGGTTTTGAGATCTTGTTTATGGGCACCATAGTTTGTTTCTCTCATCATCTTGATAGAGAAAAGTTTCATGCAGTGGACTCCCCATAGAATTTTTTAACACATGGTGGACCCTGTGGTGTGGTGTTGAGGTGAAGAAATTATGGACTCCATTTTTTTATTCATAGATGGTTGATAATCATGGATCGGTGGATATTGAGGAGTGTATGGACTCACACATTATGGCACTTATGTGGGTGGATTCTTGCATTGCCATTATGGAGGGCAAGTTGAAGATCAAAGAGGTGTCAAGGATTACAAGGGCGTGTGTTGCAAGTCACCTGTAGAATTTTATAATTCCTTATCATTGTTAATTGACATGTCTAGGTCATTCGAGGTTTTACCATTATGGGTTTTTCTCATACATTGGTGTGTTGTTGTTCGTTGCTTTATTTTATTTATTTTTGCACCTAGATGCAAGTTTTAGAACAAGATAAAATTTGGTAAATCGTTCATCATAACAATCGGTTTAAAATTGGTGCAAAGATTATCTTTGGGTTAAATACGTTTAAATTTTATATTTAATTTTTAAAAATTAAAAAAAATGACTTTTGTTTACCCCTCCCTCCATATACTCCAGTGACTTCAAATTGGTATCAGAGCGGAAACAGTAAATTTTTATGTTAGATCTGTGTTAGGCATGAGTTTTAGTGACTTTTATTTGGAGGGTCATTCTGGTTTTGGGGCACCGATGTTTGATGGGTGTAATTACGCATACTGAAAAAATCATATGATTATCATCACTTAAGGCATTAAATGTGATGGTATCTCAAGCGACAATTAAAGGCTGGTCCCCACACTTAACCTTAAGTAGTGAATATAGAATTCCCTAACCTGTAAAATCATAGAGGTAGGAAGAGCATATTCTTGAGGTTTAAATGCTTAGTTTTGTTCGGTCACACAGGAGGAGTTCCACCGTATTATGACCTGTAATACATCTAAAGTGGATTAGAATATACTCCAACTCACCCATAAAGGTACTAGTGTTATTAAGGCTTCCTAACTTTAAAACGTCATTACTTAGTTTGGAACCATTAGAATGGAAGTGAGTGAAACCTTCGATGAGTTCCATGCTAGATTGTACTTAGTTTGGAACCATTAGAATGGAAGTGAGTGATACCTTCGATGAGTTCCATGCTAGATTGTCAGAAATCATGTTTCAACTTGGGAGAGAGAATACCAAAATCCCATGTATTAAAGAAAATCTTAAGGTTGTTCGTGAAAGATTTAATTCAAAAGTGACAGTTTTTAACTACTTGGGTACTTTAGAATCACCGAAATGAGCTCAATACGCTTTCCCCTAAAAAGACAAAGAAAGAAAAGGGCATTTATTTGAAAGCCCATAAGGAGGAAAAACGTATTTCAAATAACGAATATGACATCAATTCCGATGATATGGCCATATTTGCAAAAAAAGTTTAAAAACTTTCTTGAAAAACAATCAAAAGATGTAAAAAAGTTTGAGAAAAATAAGTATAACAAGGTCGATCAATTTCCTAAAAATCGTAATGATAATTTTAAGAGGCATGAGTTGGATAAAGACTTTGGTTGCTAGGGTTATGTTTATAGGAAAGATGAGTGTACGACTAAACTAAGAAAGGAGGGAAAAAAATGAAGGTGTACAATTCCACCCTTAGCAATAGTGATCTGGAGGAGAACCCAATTCCCCTATTGAGCGCAACTACACCACGTTCACGTCTAGTCATGAGAGCCTTCATGAAAAATCTTCGCATGAAGATAATTCTGAGCATGACATTTTTTAGGCCATTATTATTTTTATTCCAATGAGAGTGATGGTAGAGAGAGTGGAAAAGATGAAGATAATGAAAAATAAATGGAGGATAATGAAATCCAAGTTATCGTCCATGAGTTTGATACAAAAACATTTATATTGAAAAAGTAAAACTTGAAGCTGGAAGCTAGGTTGAAATAACGCGCCTTAGGTGATAATAATGCTAAATTGATTACGGATCTTAGGGAACGTGAGAGGGATTTTAAGAAGAAGTCCGAGTATGTTGAGGGTGAGAGAAATAGCCTTCGAGTTTTGATGGAGGTTTTTCAGAAGGGTCTTCTTGAGTTTAAAGAGTCTAAGCACTTTCTCGATTTTAGGATAGTGGGGCTAGAAGGAAGATTGATAGACTCGAGTCATGTAAAATTTTATTTGGAATCTAGGTTGAAAATGTTTGATAAAATATTAGGCATCATCCCAATTAAAGATGAAAAGTGTTGGATTGACTTAGATGTTATAGATACTTTCGTTGCCAAAGACAATACCATTTTTTTAAGATACTTAACCAATTCTAGGAACATTAGAAAAGTTCATCCCTTAGGTAACATGCCTAGTCGTGTCTACACATTTACACATTCGATCGGAAAAGTCATCTTAGGCATTTTATTTGATATTAGAGATGGTCCAAAAAAATCTAAGTCTAGAGTCATCAAGGTTCCTAAAACCCTAGAGCGTCACATGACAGCTATGTGAGTAAGGAAATAAGAGTTAGAGGCTTTACACGTTAGACTTTTTTATCCTCGAATGCTTGAACATGACACTTATCATGGTAAATCTTATGGTTGATTATGTTCGCATGTTTACATATAATAGCTTTTGCACTTCATGTTATATGCGTTTTCTAGTTATATGTGGTTTGAGTCTTTTGTATTTTGATTTTTCATTTATTTTGTCTTATTGAAAAATACAAAAAAAAGGTTTTTCTTTTGAGTTTTTTCAATTGGTATATTTTTTAAAATGTTAAAAAACTCAAAAAGATTTTTGGTTTATGTGTAATTTAGTTTTACACATTTTGTGTGGCACATTTGTGCATTTGAATTAACTTCATTCCATGCTTCCATGTGGCTAGAACATTTGATTATGATTTTCAATGATTAGATTGTCTTAATCATGCTTTCATGGAGTTGTTCGACTTTGATTTTCGTAATGGATTCACTTTGTATATGCCTCCACACACAGATACATGAGCTCTTTTGAACTTTAACTTAACATATTATATTTGAGCTAAGTGATATGTTTTCCCATCTATCTTGTTATCTACATATCTGTTGACTATGGGGGATTTGTGCATGTAAAAATCATTGCCCCCGAGTATGATGATCTTCTTTTTAATATATAAGGATACACGGAAAAAGGGATACAGAAGGAGAAAGTCTCCTTTACAGGAAAACCATCGTTGGCAAGAACCTATAAAAATGAGAGGCAAAAAAAAATTAAAGGCCAACTTATCTATTTGATTGATTTTAAAAAATGCTATCTTCAAATGTGTGAAAAAATATATGAGATTCGATTAGTTTTTTTAGGGTTTTATAGTTAAATATCAACGAGTTTGAACAATGAATCATAGTTATGCTCATCATATCATGATGCTATTGATTTGTGGAATCATCAAAATTCTAGGCTTCTGTGCATTATGCATGTTTATTTTTTGAGTTCACTTTATCTGTCATTTGAGGATATTAGTTTGATAAAGTTTTATTGTTAAATATAACTCCTTGGACATTTTTTAGGGCTTGGGACATAATTCATTTTTATCTAGTTCATGCCCATTCAGTCCATTCTAGATGTTTAGACACATAGACTCTGTTGGTCTGTGTAAAGCTTATGTGTTTTGTGTCATGTTTGTGGTGTTTTGACCTACATATATATATGTGTGTGTGTGTGTGTGTGTGTGTATATATATATATATATATATATATATATATATATATATATATATATATATATATATATATATATATATATATATATATATATATCATGTGTGTCATTGATATATTTTCCATATTTATATATGTTACCACTTTGTTCTATTTCTTTGCGTTTGCGTTTAATCCATGTTTTCCATGCTTTTTATCTTTGGATCAAATTGGCATGCTATATGATCATATTGGTACCTCTTGTTGCTTGTTTTCATTTCTATCTCATGCTTCATTGCGTATTCAAGTTGGTATCATATTTGCATCTATTTGGTATTATTTAGTCATTTTTAAGATTATTTGTGATTGTGTTTCCATGTTATGTTTTGTTGCACTTTACACTATTGTACGATATTATTCTTTCTTCCTCATTTTCAATTTGCATTTTCTCATTTTTTTTAGGGGAGATATGTCTTATGGGGGAGAAATAATTTATTACTCATTCTTATTTTGTCTATTGCTGAACAAAAATGGGGAGATATTGTATCTTTCACTTCAGTGTTAGGATATCTTTATCTTTGGGGGAGACGTCTTACCTAAGTGGGGATTGTTAGGCATAAAATTACACCAAAATTTGAAAATGGTCATAGTAAATGGGTCACGATTCAGAACCATGACCAAGTGGTCGCGATCCAAAATCGTGACCCCAACCTAATTATCATGAATGTCTATGTGACCATTGTTTAAGATGACCTCTTGTAGGGGATGGCCACGGTTAAGAGTCGTGATGAAAGGGGTCATAGTCCAAAGTTATGACACAACTGTGACCCATTATGGTGTTAAGTATCCCACTTTTTATCATAATGGTGATTATGTCCCACAACCGTGACCCACCCATGACTATGTATACTAAACCTTGGTCACGGTTAGGAACCGTGACCCCTAAAACCTATTTAAAATGTTCACATTACCTTTGTCACGGTCTAGAACCATAACCATTTCCCGAGCTTTCAATTGATCACTAATGGGGTCATCATCAAGAACCGAACCATGTTTAACTCATTAATGGGTCGCGGAAGGGGTCACGATATTGGGACCTGACCCCATTTTAGGTATATAAATAAAAACAAAACCCTCTCCATTTTGCTTCACCCTTACCCTTACTCTGTGTCTCTTTCTTAGAGAAACTAAACCCTTACCGTTGCTCCATTTTCGATAATTTTTTGGCCTCTCTCTCTACAGAACGTACATTTTCGTCCTCTTTCTATTTGTTTCATGTATGTTCAGTTTGTGTTTAGTGAGTGTGCGCGATTAAAATGTGGGTTCTTGAAATGAAATTAGTATTAAATGAGGCATAATCCCTTATCCAGATGATGATTAGTTTTCACATAACAATCGCAACCTATAATAAATTAAAACAAATAATAAATGGCCTTTAATATCAAAAGATGTTATTAAATAAGGTTCTTACAACATAAATGCTCCGGGAATCTCCAGAAACAGCTTGCTTGGAAGGAGAAGGAATAAGCACTCTTAGCACAGCAAGGGCAAGGTAGTAACCTCAGAGTACAATAAATGCTAAAATGAGTGTTTTAATGGAGGTAAAGGAATAATCGCTCAATGATGTACTCATAATAAACTCTCTTGTATAGAGAAAACAGGGCAGCTATTCTAGTTGTCAAAATTGTGGTCCTTTAAAAAGATATAGCTGGAAGCATTTATATGAGGACAAGGTCACTATAGTGATTTTCTCACATTAAATGCACCTGACCATATTTAAAGCTAGTAATACCATGCAATAAATGCTAAAGATAGTGCATTAAATGCGTAAGGTATGATATTTGGGTGGGAACACTGTTTAGCCAATCAAAAGTATATTGCCATTAATTAGAATGTGATAGGTGACACAAAGGTTTATTCTATGATTGTTGACAAGACAATAAGACGGTTGTCCTGGGAATAAATTTACTTGACTGCTACTATCCTTGAGCTTCTAAAATTTCAGGGATCGTGATGCCCAAAAGATAGCGAACAATGACATGTATGGGATAAATTGTGCAATTACCAAGTGTGGTCTCTCGTATGATGGTTGTTAGAGCAACCTGGAATTAAGTGTGATGAACTAAAATCTAATTTGAACAACTATTTGGGTTAAGTTCCCTCAAGGGGGGTCCCTCAAGAGATATTATCTCGAGTATCCATTCAATTGTGCTAGTTCGAACACATGTTTTTCCCAAGTATGCTAAAGGGGTTGGTATTTCTTTTTCAATGTTACCATATCCCTAATAATATAAACCAAATCCCTGCAAGGTTCCCAAACTAAGGTCATTCGATAGAGAATGTAATCTCTCCCATTTTATGCCCGACATGGTCCTTCAAAGGTGCCGATCAACCTCAAAAATTTTACAAAACAAACGTAAATATTTTACCAAGGGGAATTAATAAAAATACATCTTAATATTTATCCCAAATGAGCTATCTTCACCTCTTGATTGAGCTTGACCTTTTTGGGAGGTCATTCGAGCGACCTTAGTCATTGCAAATGACCTTCTTTTGAACAATCTTTTTTATGTGAGGTCCTTCAAGTGAAATCATTCTCTACTTGATCCTCTACGTGTATACGGTTAGTTTGCTAATCAACCCTGATCTTGGACCTCCCCTTACAACTGTTATATATATAAATTTTATTAATAATTTTTGTTGTTGTTCAAGGTATGTTGTTTAATTTTGATTGATGATTTCTGGGAAATTTTTCCATTTTACTGTGTGTTATTATGAAATTACTCTTGAGCTTATGATTAATAACATTTAATGTACTTTTTTTCACATAACTAATTTTTAAGTAATATTAGGTCTTCAAAGAAAAATACTTTAGCTTAGTCAAAAAAAGTAATTTTGATTTGCAATAATACGCCTTCAACTAATTTTTTAACATGATGAATATTTTTTAATTAAATATTTCAATCCTTAAAATGGGGTATGTTGTCACTCAAGATTTTAGTTTTAAGATTTTCGTCCAAGTGGGCAATTCATCATTTTTAGGCCTGTTCGATTAGTAAAAGTGGGCAACACCCGGAGCAAGGAATTTATAGCAGTTTCGAATACCATATTTGGAGGTTTGAATGGATATTCACTTGGGAATGCTATTCTAAGGAAAAATATCCCACGATGATAAGGTTCACATAACAAATGTGTGTGTGTTTAACTATTCTCACATATTCTATATATTGGCCTATTTATTGTTATAAATTGCTAAACCTTTGATGTATAATTATATATGAAATCTCATGTTCTATAATTATGTTGTTAGAAATCAATCAACTAGATTATTAAGAAGGAGTACGGGATAAACTTGTGATGGATTATTAGTTTGATGGTTGTTGTGTTTTATAATTATACAATCTCATGTTCTATAATTATGTTGTTAGAAATTTCATGTTCTATAATTTTCCACAGTTTGATACGGATTATGGATACTTTAAATGCTCACTTTATTAATTCTTTATAAAAAAAAACTTTAACTAATTATTTGTCTTCACGACTACCCTATCTTAACAAATAAATGTTTAGAATATAGTCATTCAGTAACTTGTTGTGGTTATGTTAACCCCTTTCATAAATGGTTGTTGTTTGGGTGAATAAAAATCGGTGGAAGGGCTTGCACAATTAGTGAACATATAGTAATTTTAGGTTTAGTTTAATGAAAATGAAAATGATAACGGTGAAATGGTGTTTACTTATGCAAACAATGAAGACTTTGCTTCTAACTCAGTTATGGAGCTCAATATTTTAAGGCTTGGTATTAGTTTATGTTTGAAGAAGAATTTAAATGAGACGGACATTGAGACATACTCTCTATCTGTTTCTAAGCTAATAAATCGAGAGTGGAGGTCGCCATGGAATCTCAAGACAGTGACGAAAGCCATTTTTGTAGATCTTAGAGGGATTAATTATTCAGTAAGTCATTGCTTCAGAGAAACAAATATGGTAGTTGATTGTTTAGATAATGTGGGAGTGGATTTAAGTGGTTCAAAAATCTATGAAGATGTTAAGTATCATCCGCAAATGCTCAGGGGTGCATACAATCTTGATAATATCAAATGCTTTTATCTTAGATCTCTTAATTGAGTGTGTTGTAATGGGGTTAGTATAAAACCCCAAATTTATTTTTCTTTAGCTTTTGGAAATTGGCTCCCCAAAAGTTTTCTTTCATATTGAGCTTGTATTGCCATTAAAGAGGCTTTTTCTCCTTTAATTAATAATGTGTGTGGGTTCTGTCCCTCTTCTCTAAAAAAATAAAAAAAATGAAAATGACCTTAAATTGGACTTGTTATGTCCGATTGATCGGATGGGACACCATAATTTATTTAGAATTAATTAGAGACATTACCTCAACAACTCATATTCACACATATCTATATATTTTCTCAAGAAAAATGAGTCACAGTAGTAAATACTGGAAATAAGAGCATAAGAAGGCGTAATTTAACCGCACTAAAACATATTTCATTAGTGTACACCATATAAAGGGAACTCTAATTTATAAGTATAGTAATAGTAAAATTTAACAATTTAATTACCATACAAATCATGGAGTTTATCTCTCACAAGTCTACTGAAGAGATAAAATTAATTGAAGTCATGTGACCTGAGTCACATGGACGAAAACGTGGTGGATTACGGAGGGAATGGATATGTAGTAAATGGCTTACAATAGTTTATATATAATCAAATCTAACAAGATCATTACAGATAGAGATAAGTACGAAGTAGCCCACAAGCACGGGACACTGTGTCTATAAATAAGGATAATCTAACTCATTTTCGAGGGTAATTGTAACTAGCAAGCAATAGCCGAGATTCTCAGCTAGCAACACTACTACTCCGATTATTGCTATCTCCATTCTCTAATATAAAACAATCTGCCTTTACCCCATTGACATAGGACGACCTCACGAATGAATCATGCAAATAATTTTCTCTCTCTTTTTCTACATACATATTACTTTTGGGGCATTCCTAAAATTATACTAATTATTGTGGGAAGGATCTTTTACAATTTGGCGCCATCTATGGGAAACGAAGCTCTCACCATTGTCAAAGTCAAGAAAGCTCAAAACTTTACCATGAGTGAAGATAAATCTCAACCCACTCAAGCATTGAGTTGTGTGCAGTTTAAGATATGTATCGAAAGGAGGGAACAAACTCCTCTCTGAATGCCTCCTCTCCAGCGACTGTCAAAATCCAGGAACATTTAATTGTAAAATTAGAACCTAGTCGACAGTATCGAATGCTTCCAATTGACCACGAAGGGGAAGTTGTCTTCTATTTGGCGAATATATGTGAGGAAAAACTAAACAATCATGACTAGGAGATCGCCTATGGGAGGTGACAACATTCCCAATAGTTAGAGGGTAATACCTTGGACTTGTGTATTAGGCATCACCACAAGAGGAATCCTCGACCGGAATCCTAATAATATGAGGGTAATAACTCATATTCATGTAGTCGGCAGCACCACAGGAGTAAACCTCACTCCCTCGAAAATCAACTCGGCATGTCTTCTTGTTTAAGGATCCCTTATATGATTCATCGCTATCACCAACATGATCGTTCGCCCGAGAGGAGTTTCAGTAACCATGGGCATCACCAACCCTATCCCATGAAATTAGCCCTAGGATAAGTAGGTCAGCTCACTCTGAACCATAGTTGAACTAGGTAAAGATATCCCAATTGAGAGGAATCATCCCTACGAAATTGAAAGGACGAATCTAAATCATTCTTGGACCACCAAGGACCTGGCCAGGAAAGCAGTGGGGTATGGCGCAACCTCATCATTTGCCGAACAGATAGAATCCTTCAAAGTCTAAATAAGTTTTTAATGCCAAAAGTCACAATGTATGTAGGAAAGAAAACCCCATATCATCATATTAGGCACTACGAGAAAACACTGTCCCTTTGGAGCCATCACAATGCTTTCATGTTTAGGGTATTCCCATCAGCCCTAGGTATGATCGGGCTAAAGTGGTTTGATAAATTGTCTCCTAGGTTTATCTCCACCTTTAGGGAGCTTGCCGAGAAGTTCATAGCCTGGTTTATCATAAGTATCTAGGGGGCCAAGGAGATAAATTCAATAATCTCTCTCAAAAAGAAAAAGGGAAGAGTTGTAAGGAAGTACACTCAGAGACACTGGGAGTTATACAATGAAATTGATGATTGCAACAAGCATCTGACGATTGCCTCCATCAAGTTCGTTCTAGAACAGTCAGATGATCTCTATTAAACGTTGATAAGGAAGACAACTTCTTTGATCAACGATCTTATGTCCCACATTGAAAAATATTCCAATATAGATGACGATCTATCCAATATAGCCTCTCCAACCATCCAAAAGAAGGAGCATAAAAAAAAGCCTCCAAAGGGGCAACCAGCCATCATCTATCTCTAAGGGATCCGAGAATGAAGCCTCTAGAAGTTCCTTTAAGCCTTAGGCTAGTGAGAGTAGCTACAAGGCATAGGAAATAATCTTCAAAGACACCCTCTTTAGGATTTTTCATCAGATCAAAAACAAAACTTTCTTCAAAAGGCCTCCCAAGATGGTTGGTGACCCAAGTGCTATGGATGCCAAACTCAGATGCAGCTACCACTAGGACTAAGAGCACCTTACGAAATACTGCAAGATGTACACAAAAATACCTAGAGGATCTAGTCCGAGAAAATCATATTAAGGAGTATATAAATGCACCAAAATCAAAGGTAGTGACCAAGATCAACATAGTCCAAAAGGTGCAGGAGGATTTCCTACCAGTTGGATTAGTCACCATCATCCACAACTACATAAACACAGCCTTACACATTGTCAAGAAGATATGGGAGAAGGTGAGGGTAATAACCAACATATAATAAGAATTCTTGATGGACCTAATCAAGAGGGAAAGAAAAGATCTAGATACAGGAAAAACTATTATGTTCATTGATGATGATCTAGTTGGCGTGAACATTCCCCATAAGGATGTCTTGCTGCTGACTCTACGAATTTCAAACTTTGATTCGAGAAGGGTGTTGATAAACGAAGGAAGCTCCTCTGAGATCATGTACCTCATAGTGATCTAGAATCTTGGCTACCACGTCAAGGATTTTGATACTAAAGTCATCCATTAATGAACTTTAATAGGGACATACAGTCACCCATGGGGAAAATTAAGTTTCCACTCAGAACCGGCCCAACTAACAAAGAGGTTAAGTTTCATGTAATCCAGTCAGAATCATCATACAATGTTATTTTGAGCAGAGGTTGGATGGATGACATCACGATTATTTCATTATCACTTCATCAAAAAATCTACTTTATAACTAACCACTGAGTGATAGAAATTGGGTGTCATCAAGTAGCTGCAGGAAGCTGTTTGTTTCAACAATTAATATAAATCAATCTCAGTCCAAGAACAAAAAAATCGATGATAATTCTAAGGATGATTAGACTAAGTATAAATGCAACAGAGTTTGGCCAGGGGTCGAAAAAACTCGGTTGGCCCCTTCCGAACATATGTTAGAGGAAATAGTACCCATTCCTCTGGATGACCTAAATCCAGAGAAGATCTTCATCATCAGATCGGAGAATCCCAAAAATAAAGTTGAATAACTTTTTTGGTTCCTCAAAGAAAATGCAGATGTTTTTACTTAGCAGCCTTATGATCTCTTGAGAGTCGACCCAGAGATCGCTTGCAATCGATTACATGTGGATCCGAGCATCAAGCCAATCAAATAAAAACCCAGCAAGTTAGCACCAATTACAGTAAGGATGGTATAAGCTAAGGTTTACAACCTACTCAAGGCTATATCCATTAGAAAAGTCCAATTTTGATAATGGGTCTTAAACACCATTGTGTTCAATAGGAAAAGTGGAAAATGGAGATTCTGCATTGATTTCACTGACCGCAACAAACACTACCCAAAGGATAGTTTTGCAATTCCCGATTAGGTCAGTTGGTAGATTCTATTGTGGGGCATCAAAGAATAAGCTTCATGAACACATAATTCGGCTACCACAAGATACCCATGTTTGGACCTGATCAAGAGAAGACCTCATTAATCAAAACCTTATGGATTTACCTCTACAGGGTAATGCCCTTCGGCTCGAAGAATATAGGGGAAATATATCGATGCTGGTGAGTCACATTTTTAAGAAATTAATCGGATATACTATGGAGGTTTATATAGATGATATGCTCATTAAGAGTAGGTATTCATCCGACCTGAAATACTTTTGAAGACCTTTAGCATCCTCAAAAAGTAAAAGATGAAGCTAAATGCATCTAAATGTGTGTTCGATGTAAGCTCCGGTAAGTTTTTGAGATACTTGGTTACTTAGAGAGGGATCGATGAAAATCCATATCAGATTAAAGCTCTTTGGGTTGTTAGAAGCCCGACCACCATTAAAGGCATCTAGGTTATCACTAGATTGATGGCGACCCTTAATTTATTTATTTCAATATCCTATAACAAGTGCCACTCCTTTTTCTAAGCCTTAAATAAGACAAGCCACATAACTTGGACAGAAAATTACAATAAAGCCCTAGAAGGTATTCGACAATACTTTAGATATGCCCCCTTGTTGTCTACTTTTAATGACCGAGAAAACCTATATCTTTATTTGGACGTTTTAAATCATGAAACCAGTGTACACTAATTTGCCTATACGATGGGGAGTAAAAGTCGATCTACTATGTAAGCCATAGTCTTTTTGAAGAAGAAACACATGTTTGCCCAGAGAAAAGATGGTTCTATCACTCGTTATTGTCGTAAGGCAGATAAGGAATTACTTTGATGCCCAGACTATAGTCGTCTTGACAACCTACTATTTGAAGGATGACCTTAGAAATAATGACTTCTCTATTACAATGACCAAACGATCACTTGAACCATCCCAATTGGACATCAGGTATGAACTTAGACCAATAATTGAAGTTCAAGTATTGGTAGATATCGTGTCAAAATTCCTAATAACGCCAAAAGAGGAGAAACTGTCGCTCATCCTAGAAGCATTGTTAGCCACTGAGAACAAGTAGCGATGGAAACTCTTTACTGAAGGCTCATCAAATGAGAAAGGCACATGAGTTGGGATAGTCTTCCTAACCCCATAAGATGGCCTGATTGAGCTTTCCATCAGATTGGGATTCAAAGGTACAAATAATGAAGACAAATACAAAATCGTGGCATATAACATGCGAAGGGTGATCAACATGGGTTCTCTCCACGTCGATGAATTTTGTGATTCCAAGTTGATCACAAACTAGTTCAATAGAGAATATGAATGAAGAGATTCCAGTATTATAGACTATAGAAATAAAGCCAGAGGACTACTCTAATAGTTCAAGTCGGCATTAATAGTGCAACTGCCAAGGAATAAAATAACCACGTGAATGCCTTACTTACTTTGGCCTCTGCCATCGAAGTCGACCAAAAAAGAACATTTGAGGTGGAATATGTGGACTGACTAAGCATTGAAGAAGTAGCGAGAACCTCAATATCCTTCTAGTGAAATTATCCCCATAATGGATGGATCAAATAATCTCTTTTTTTTTAAATCGGTGAGATACCCCCAAATAACAAGGAAGCACACATGCTAAAGATTAAATCGTCCAGATTCTACCTTAGCTCGGACAAAAAACTCTACCAGAGGTCGTTTACAGGGCCAATATTGAATTGTATCCACCTAGATCAATTCGAATGTATTTTGAAGGACATACATAAAGGAAACCGTGGAGGACACACAGGTGGGATATTACTCTCTCACAGAGAAATCTCTCAAGGATTCTTGTGGTCATATATACATAAGTATTCATCACAGTTCGCAATAAAATGCCTAATGTGGTAAATGTTATTGCCAATGATCAAACAACCTACTAAATATCTCGATCCTCTCATAATTCCATGGTCGTTCGCTAAATGGGGCATGGATATTGTATTACTATTGCGCTTGCACCTAGAAATTGAAGGTATCTGATAATAGAGACCAAATACTTTACTAGATAAGTTAAGGCCTAACATCACATAATTATTAGAGATATGGATACCAGGATATTTATCTAGAGAAAAATCATCACAAGATTCGGCATTCCAAAAGAACTCGTAACTGATAATGGAACCCAATTTGATAACGATCAATTTTGAGACTTTTGTATCGAATGCGGAATCAGGAAGCACTATGTGTCACTAGTCTTCCCTCAATTAAATGAGAAGGTAGATATCACTAATAAAACCCTTCTGTCAAGCATTAAGCGAAGAGTAAAAAATGCCAAGGGATGGTGGGTAGATGAACATTCATGTATTCTATGGGCATACAAGACGACCCCAAGGAAGCTAGTGAAGGAAACTCCCTATTCCCTTTTCTATGGCATGGAAAAAGTAATTCCTATAGATATCAGTCTATTAACGCATAAATCAAATATTTTTAATATGGCTAAAATGATGAATGAATAGCCCACGAGTTGGACTTTTCTAAAGAAAGGATGTATAATTCTCTTATACATTTGGCCGCTTACCATCAAGAACTCGTAAAGCAAATAAAGTCAGAGAATTTTAAGTCGAAAAATTAGTCCTTCGAAAGTTGTTTCCCACCGTAAAGAAACCATCAGATGGAAAGTTAGTGCCGAACTAGTAGGGACCTTATTGCATAGCTTCAAAAGGGGGTGTGAGTTAGTATCATCTAGAAGAAATAGATGGGAGGGTAGTCCCAAGGTCATGGAATGCCATGAATTAGATAGAAAATTCCAACATTAGATGACTAGTCATTTGAATTCTTTCATCTATCCACAATAAAATGGTTTGCATTTAATTATGTTGAATTGTGTAAAATTTCTTATCCTAAAATAAAAACCCACTTGTATAAGTGGTACGATGTGGGAAAGGTCAGTTGAAACCTACTATTATGAGTGGTATGATCTACATCAGATCGTCCTAGAAGAGGAAAAAAACCACTTGTATAAGTGCTACAATTTGGGAAAGGTCGGTTAAAACCCACTCTTAAGAGTGGTACGATATAAATTAGATTGACCTGGAAGGAGAAAAAAACTTGTATAAGTGGTACGATATGAGAAATTTTGGTTAAACCCCACTCTTAGGAGTGGTATGTTGTAAATTAAATCGGCCTAAAAGGGGCAAAAAACTCACTTGTATAAGTGGTACGATTTGGAAAAGGTCAGCTAAAACCCACTCTTAGGAGTGGTATGATCTAAATTTGATCGACCTAGAATAGATCAGCCTCAGGAAAAGCTAGAACCTTCAACCGATCACATAAAATTACTATCCAACTGCTTTATTGGTTAAAAATTACTTAAGGTCAATCAAGTCGATCATTTAACCTGACTTTAACTAACTGCTCTATTGATTAATAATTACATAAGGTTAATTAAATTCTATCGTTCAAAATGACTTCGACCAACTACTTCATTGGCTGAAAATTACCTAAAGTTTGACTTAGTCAGTCACCTAAAAAAGATTTCGCCAACTACTCAGTTCATTAATGGATACTAAAGGTTGGTTTAGTTTTTCACCTAGAATGGCATTGACCAGTGGTATTAAATGTTTCTTGATGTTTAATTTAGTCACTTCACCCATGGTGATTTGCGCCAATTAAACTGAAGAGTGATTCATCTTTGGTAAGGTAAAAATAAAGAACCATGAAAGTAAAATACAACACTAGAACTAAGAAGACACTTTTCAATAATAATGAACAAAAGACCACCAAGGGTCAACAAAAATACAAGGGAAAAATAAAATAGAACGAATAAAAATGATCTCACCTTGGCCAGACTGCCTAGAAGCTTCCTCAACGGGAAGATCAATCGAGGCTAGAAGATTAGTTGAGGCTCGGATATCAGTTGAGACGTGGATATCGGTGGAGGTGGGGGAGAATGACTCCTTAGGAAGGACCGTTAAGGGGTTGGCCAAGGGAGGGTACTCATTGTAGGCAGGGTCGCCGTCACTGACATTGCCCCTTTTAAGGCCTACTACCCAACCTTATTAAAGGCAATTGACTCATGGTAGTCAAGTTGGGCAGCGAACTCCTAGACGGAAGCATCATAGCTTTTATCAAAGGCCTTGTCTATGTTAGCCTCCCTACTCTTCTCCCTTTGGGACATCAGCTAGGAAAGAATAAGATTCTCTATAAGGATGCGCTTGTTGAAGACCATAAGCTTGGTAAGGTGACTGTCAACTCAGATGAACTCGATTAGAACTTGATCATCCTCTTACTGTGAGCGTCGCCCTACACCTTGAGCTTCTTATTTTATTCATCCACTTGCTAGTCCTGAGTTTTCATTTAGTCCTTGAGGGTGGTGTTCTTCTTGCCAGTAGCCTCAAGTGATTTCTAATAAGAGGAAGCTCAACTAATGAGCTCTTGTTGAACCTGCATGTTCTTCACCAAAAAATAGATATGTATTAAAAACTTGTTACAGAAATTTACTCCGTCATGTCAGACGACAGCATGGCAGTTTGATAAATATAAAAAGGCCACCTCTAAGTCATCATGGACCAAGTCATTGTCCATCACAGTCTCCTTCCTCATAAAAAGTAAGGCTCCTATGGGTGGTTTCGATTCACATGGAGAGGTATGGTCCTTGGATGCGGTACTGGTCGGCCTCGTTGATAATAACTGGTTAGAAGGGTGGAGGGGCCATGTTAGAACCACCACCGATCAAAGTTTTATCAGTTTTCTTCTTCAAGGTTTGTTCAACCTCTTCCCGTTGGTGCTCAAGCAAAGAGGGACTCCTTTTCTCCTAGGTATACCAACTTCCTTTTTTTCTAGTCAGTTTCCTAGTTTTGATGTCCATATCGTTTAAGGAGGATAGGATTGGGGGGAAGGCAAAGTCTTGGAAATAAAAGTACTCTACAACCTCAACCTCCCCCTAAGGATATCCCGAAACACTCTCCTAGTAAGAGAATAGAAGGTCAAATTCGTGCAAAGGTGAACTAAAATCCTCTTCATCATCTTCTTCTCTCTCCTCTTCCTACTCTTCTTCTTCCTCCTCCACCTATATTTATCTATCCTTTTCCTCCTCTCCCTCTCACTAGAATCAAATTCGGTGGATATCACGTAAGGAGTTATAAGGGTTGGAATTCCACAAGCGATTAGTTCGGCGATCTAAATTATCGGGATACCAATTAGAATGACTATAAAGTTAGAGAGAGAGTGGTAGGCAAAATTGGTAATTAGGGATAATGTGGGTCATTCTCTAGTGGGTTTAATCTCCCAATAGGGTCAATCTTCTCTAAAAATGTCTTTAGATCTTTTCGATTTACTTGATAGTTTGAAGGCATAGTGTTCAGAAAGCGATCTGGAAACAAAAAGTCGAATCGATAAGTCATAAGAAAAATAGAAAAAAAAAAACTACTAGTGGACAACCTACCAGGAGCCCCTCTTGTGGCAGGGACCCCAAGACCATCGTAGGCTTCACTATAAATTGACCCATAAACCATAGTGACATTTTTATCAGTGTCGTTTTAGGGTTTGGGAAAATAAATGATCAAATCATGGGCATTATCCCTGACCTAAAAATTGTAAATTCTAGTGCTTGGGAAAGATATCAAGTCGTAGCAATACCTAGTATCCTCGAGACAAATGTTAGTACCAAATATTTGATTTATAGCCACTGTCCCCATTACAATACGGTAAAAACTATAGTTTGCTTGGACATGGAGTATTCCGTAATAATGGAGAAACTTTACTAGTAATGGATGGGGGGAAAACCGTTCTTCCCCTCAAGTATTGTCACAGTTAAGAAAGCCAGTTCCCCTTGGTGAAGATCAAATATTTCATCCTCCTCATGGGATACCTTAATGAAAATGTTATATGGAATTCCATATTGATCACAAAGTTCCTGAAAGTTATTGGCTGAAGAAACTTTATAGTTTCTAAAATGCCTGGACAAGGCAAATGAAGAAAATAAAGAATGCAAAATGAAAAAGTGGAAATAGATAATGTGTAAAAGCTATAATTACCTTGGAAAATGATGAAAGTGTTAAGGTATAAGGGATGAAAACCCTTATACTCTCTCTGGAGAAGCGTATCCTCAAATCCATCACAATGCTTGGCAAATTATCTATCATGATCATTCATTATCATTACTTTTAATGATGATGTTGGACACACAACACGATGTGGAAAATACATGCCCAAATTACATTAGTAGTGATTGTTTCACGAACCTCTAAAAATAATTGCGTAACAAAATATAGCTAAAATGAAGGCACACATGGTAGAAAAATAAGATAAGATGTCTGGAAGATCAGTGTGGAAGGCTGTACACTCGTATAACAAATCAAGGTAAGGACGATATGTGTGTTTATAAGATCACCCCCATCTTAGGGGAAAATGAAGGGATACGATTAATTAAAGTCATGTGATCGGAGTGATATGGCCGAACACGTGGAGAATTATGAAGGGAAGGGGTATGGAATAATCATCTTACAATAGTTTAGATGTGATCAAATATAATAGGATCTTTACAAATGGAGATAATTATAGAGTAGCCTACGCGATTGGGATACTAAGTCTATAAAAAGGGGCAATCTACCTTACATTATTAGGTGATTGTAACCAACATGAATAGACCAAACACCCAGCTTGCAACACTGGACCTCCAATTATTGCCAACCCACTTCTATAATAAAAACACTCCCCCTTTATCCCCATGGAAAAAGACCGACCTTACGACCGAACAACGTAAATAGTTTTCTCTCTCTTTTCCTGCATTCATATTACTCTTGGGGCATTCCTGAAATTCTATTAATTATTATGGGAAGGATATCCTTCAACTACCTATTCGATCGTCTTTTTTTTTCCTTTCCAAAATGCTAAAATGAGGTAGTAGAGAATATATTTTTATTGCATAATCCTGAGAGGGCACTGACGTTAGTGACACTATTAGAAAAGGCTGATAAAATATTCACCCTTTACGAATACAATTCCATAAAGAGAGCATTCACCCAAAGTGCGACGTGTCTATACATATATATATATATATATATATATATATATTAAAAATGAGCTTGCAAATAAGTTAAAGAATAAAGGATTCCAAGTTCATGTCACGTAACTTTATACGTCAATCATAGCCACGTTTTCGCCCAGTTGGCAGCGTGAAAAATTTGATATATTTTTTAAAAGTTATACTGATTGGGTGGAAATTAGACACATCGAGTATATTTTAAAAGTTGATGAAAATGTATATATATATATATATATATATAGTAGTAAATAGTTGTTTTTTACAAGTGTCACAAAAAAAAATTGTAGGAAATGTCGAAGAGAAATGACAATAATCAACTAAATAGAAGAACATCGCCAATTGGGCGCTCTCCAATACCCCAACCTCAATTCTTATCTCCTCCGAGATATTTAATCTATCAAAGATTTATTCTACATCATATTCGAGTCACCAAAGTCAAGAAACCCCTATATATATGACACACTAAACTGGTATTGCAAAGGGATGCCAAGCTAACTTAAGAAGTGAATTGGGTTCTCCATTAGCGGGGATAATCCTACCACTGATAAAAAGTGATGTTCGGCTATTGAAAAACCATTATTTGTCTTTTGAAAATATGATTGTGGTCATTGAGGGCATAGACAACTGGAAGAAGGTTGGTCGTACCTTAAAGGATGAAGTTTGGGATTAACTTGGTAAAACTTCTTCATTCCCAACAGTTTCAAAGCGAACGATTCTTTCCAAAATAGGTGATTATTTGAAAACCTATTGGAAAAACCTAGGAAATAATTTTATCCTGAATGGGGAAACAAATTTAGATATTTTAGGGCTGAAAGGTAAAGTTCCCCAAAATATTGAAATGCCCACTAACCAATGGAACGAATTCTCGGAGAATGAGGATGGGGAGGGAAAACTAAATGAGAGGGTAAGAAATAAATGGAACAAATAAAAAAGGTTGATGTCCATAAAATCGGGGAAAAATATTACGATGATCTTAGGGGTGAATGGGAGAAACGAGCCAAGGGGACTTTGGAAGAAGGTAAAGACGCTAATCGGGTCAACTTGTACTTGCATGCACGATGGGAAAAAGGGACCAATAAATTCCTAGACAAATTGGCTCTGACTTTTTTGAGTTTGAATTTAGTTATCATATATATAAACGTTATAATATTATTCTTGTTATAATCGTAGTCATAAATATAATATTATGTTATAGGAAATAATAAAGGGAATGTCCAATAATTAGTTAGAGTTTAGACCCTATAACATTCAATCAAATGCCCTAACCAAGGTTCTTGGGAGGTGCCATAAATGGAGGATCCGAGGTGTGGGATTCTGTATGCCAAGTACCAAATTATAGCACAATTAAGATTTGGTGGACGAGATCTCTTCAGTGAGGGTTGAGGTGGTGAGGGGATTTGGAGACAATGCCAAGACAAAAAGATGTGTTAGAGTTTTGAATGGACATGGAACTCCTAATGAATGAAATCCACGAGTTGTTTTGACTTTGAGGTAACAAACAGGGTGGGTTAACCCCTCCCCCCATATGCCTCAAACATTCCTTATCCTCCCCCTAGAACATTCCCCTCCCAAATGCCTCTTACTGAAACATTTCCCTCCCAAATGGCTCCTCTCGAAAAATTACCCTCGTAAATTCCTACACTTGGAGGGTTCCAAACATCGTCGTCATCTCTTTGGCGAGGTGTATTATATAAATAACTTGATCGATATCGAGGTTATTGGCACGTGCACTTTCATTTCCATAATTTTCGAAACACGTGTCCACACTCGACCTTTGGTGATGGGAGAGGCACAAATATTAGCCGATAAAATATACTGTGGTTATGGAGATGAGCCTATGTAATTTGATCATGGGGAAGGGTTATTGTTAAAAAAATTATGCAACTTATTTTGTTACTTGACTAGTTAATTTATTTGACAAGTCTACACATAATATTTTCTTTTTTAACAAATTTGAAACATTTTAAATAGTTGGGATATCTTTAGTTTGAAGAATTTTATTTGAATGAATTTGCTTGTAATATTTATTTTTGATCAAGTTGAATGAACTTTCTTTGAATTTGTTTCCAATTTATAGGGGTTGAATAAATTTGCTTGAATTATAAACTGAGCATTTTTGTATCCAACCTATTTATATATTTGACTTGAATTTTGAAGACTACTTAATGGCTATCCCACAATACAAGGAGTGGACGGGGGAGAGTTATAGATTATTTATTAATCATATAAAGAGCGTTTGGGAACTTATTAAATATGCATATAGAAATCTTAATAGTGATGAGATTCCATGTTCGTGTAGTAGTTGTATAAACGGATAATTAAAGTTGTTGAAAGATGTTAAAATGCATTTACTAATGTGGGGTATGATGAAAGACTATAAGATATGGACATTCCATGGGAAAAAGAATGTACAATATGTTCTAAAAGAATTATCATTACATGATCGCATGACGGAGCCCCACCAGGTGGAAGTGGTGTGTGATTCTCCAGCACGTCATATTTTGATCGACCTAATTAATGTTTCTTACAGAGTCCACAACGATCAAGACCACCAACCTATGGATACAAATAATGTGCATTATGACCAAGTCAATGAACAAGTTGATGCTGAATTACTCAAAGATTGGGAATACATACGGCTTAAAGCCAATACATCTAGAACTTTTTATAAAACTTCTTAATAAGATATCTTGGTATTATATACAATGATTTTCATTATTTGAAGAGTCAATTTGGGTTGTCAAGCAAAAACATAATCGAAATTCTTAAGTGGGTTAAAGAAATTCTCCCAAAAGATAACAAATTACTAGACAATTATCCTAGCATGAAGAAGAGCTTTAACATTTGGGCTTGAAGTATAAATCCATTCATTCATGCATGTATGATTGGATATTGTACCGAAATGAGTAAAAAGAGAAGGACGAGTGTCCTTTATGCAATGAGCCCAGCTACTACCACGTAGGGGCCAGAAAGCGTGGCAAGAAAATCATTCATGTCAGCTAAAGATTTAATCATTATTAGAAGTTGAGGTTCTTTGTTGTCTCCAGGGCTTAGTAATTCCTAGCTGATGCTGATCGTTTTGAGGATGAACCAAGAGTTCCTTATGTTTGGGCCAGCCCTTCCATGTCCTACAAGTTAGACCCGGGTCTAAGTAGTATCGGCAGGGAGAGGGTTAACTTTCTGAGAAATCAAAGGAAGGATGGTGCACTTCCTGAGTTTGAAGATTTAATGTCTCCTGCCTTTTTAGAGACGTCTGGTCTGGGGGTACGGGTTGTGTGAGTTACTTAATTCTTCTGATCATGTCTTTCTACGTCTTTTAGTTTTATTACAAACCATTTTTCTTTCTACTTTGCAGAACATCCACCTCATATCTCTGACAAGGTTTGGAACATGATGGCCTCGAGTCTCCAAAATTCTTTTGGAAAAAAGGGTGGCAAGAAACCCTCTAAGAAGGCAACCATCGGTGGGTAGACCCAACTCGAGGTTAGTTAGAAGAAAAAGGAGATAACTATTCCCGTGGATGTTCATCACGATCGTGATATGAGTCTAAGACTAATTCCACCTCCACCTAAGTATGTGCCAAGCCCATCCCCGTCCGAGTCATTTGAAACTTTTTGGGCGACTAATATAGCCCAGCTTAGGGCATGCCAAGCTCAATTATACCTTTGGCAAGGAGGTCAATGGTTTTCATGCTTGCAATACCCTCAAAGGGAGACTATGAATTCATGGGGAAGATACAACCCCAAAAGGTTTATGACTTAGGTCGCCGTCATCTGGCATAGGTATTTGCCTTGTCTTTGATTTGGTCTTCATTTCATACTTTTTTATTTCGTCCTTTTATGATATATGTAGCTTTTCTTTTTCTACAGTCTGTGTGTGCATTTTCCTCGACTACCAAGTTGATAAATGATAACTACCCAACAATACAAGAGTCCGAGAGAGCTCTCCAAGCCGAGGAAGATCTGAAGGCGAGGCTGACGAAATATAGTGCCGACTATAAAAAGGCCCTTGAATCACTAAAGGTGTAGCACAAAAATGCTTTGAAGGCAAAGGACAATGATATGAAAGTGAAAGACGATGGCTTAAATTCCCAATCTACCAAGTATGTGACCAACTTTGTGTGACACCCCGCCTAATTAAATACCGGGCGATCACTCCATTATTAAATTAAAATCAAGGTGAACAGTTGGTTCATTCTTAGCATCACTGTCGTAAAAATAAACTTTTCCAAATTAACACCCTAATTAATTAAGCTAAGTGTCAAAACCATTTTTAACCTTTATAACCAAAATGTATTTTTAAAGAAAAACTTATTTATTTAATTAGTAACAACATTTTCAATAAGTAAGAATCATACAACAATTATCCTGGAACATAATCTAATTAATTTAAACATTCAACATTCAAAGTCCTTACATTTAAGACTTAAGGTAAAACATCCATACTGAAATAAATCCCATAGTAACAGTACTAGAAATAACTGAAATACAAATGTCCCAACAAAACAGATAAATAGTGGAAAGGGAGACACATGCCCAATAAATGAGTATGATAGATGTGGAATCAAGTGAACGAAGTCGTCTATGCAAGTGGCTTGCAACTCCCACCTAAGCTGCAGCACGTTCCTTTCAAGGGATCCTAAGAAATACGCCCCTGTGGCTGGGCACCTGTAATACATACATATATATGCAAGAGAGAGAAAGAGAAAAAGAAACGGGTCAGATCCCGATAGTGTGTTTGATTTAAAATACGTTTAGCAAGTATTTAAATTGATACAGGCCAATGCAACAACATATTAGTGCAACACTCTCTTGAGAAATTATCACCTCTCTTCTAATGTGCACACCTATCGCACTAACCTTCCCAACAGTTTTTCTTATCATTTATCGCACTAATCTTCCCAATGATTTAACTTATCTTAGGTTATTTGTAGGATTCAAAATTTAACGATTCAATTGTTTGAAAAGAATATTTTAATTAGTAACCAAAGTTCTCATTTTAACTTTATTAATTAATAAAGTATTCCAGTGTCATATTATACTTTCTCAAAACAAGCATTTACAATTTGAGTCATCAACCAGGTCCTACATATCAAATCACAGTAGGCAGTTCCAGATTTCAGGATTTCGTATAAATATTAACTACTCGTAAGAATATATATATCATAACAGCACCCCAAAATAAAACTATGGTGCGGGCATACTCTACTATCCAAACCCCGTATCACTCGTATTAAGGGGAATACAAATTCTGAATCACTCTCGAACTGTATTAACACATACTCAAACAATATTGAGGCGAAGTATAGATTCCAAGTCTCTTAGGACCGTCTGAACTATCACTGCGATAGCCTGTACCAAGGATACCTATACACAAACAATATGAGGCGAAGCATAGATTCCAAGTCTCTAAGAGGAAAGCACATACCCGCATCTCTTAGGAACGTCTGAACTATCATTCCGATAGCCTGTACTAAGGATATCTATCTTCTGGGGTACAAGTCAATATCCCCCATAAAGGTTCCATCGAGATAAGACTGTCCCAGAGCGGAAACCTCAGGGATAGCAAGTAGCGTGGGCATGATTTTCACACATAGATAGTATATGCATACACAATCATATAACTATACTAATATTACCATATCTATAATGGGTAAATTCTCAACTCCCATAATTACGTCATTTGCATTTATTTCTCATTATATAGTTATCACGTATAACCATTCACATCTTACTTTAATTTGAGGAACTTTTCCACTTACTACATAACGCTCAGGGATTCTATCACCGGACCGGTCCTCCTGCAATAAAAGAATCGATCCGGCTAACCGGACTGGTCCGCCTCAGACCCGGACCGATCCGACTACTGAAGGCCAGTATACCCCGGACCGTAAGCGAACTGATGAAACCTGGAAAAGAACCGATCCGATCATCAATGGACCGATCCTCCTCAGAATAAAAGAACCGATCCGGTAAATCGGATCGATCCGCCTCAGACCCGGACCGATCCGCCTGGGATAAACTTAAACAATTTCGCAGAATTGCAGTTACGGGTTTCATCTTCTAACTTACACCAAATCCATATTTTAAAATTCCACACGTCTCAAAATTTTTACTACTAACATCCTAACATGATATCATACATTTCCTACGTAAAGCATGTCAATTTACGTCACTAAACATGGATTTATCATGCCATAATTCATTTAAATATACAAGAACCCTAGAAATCTCTAAATCATGGTTCCAATCTGTTTTCCAGAAATTTCTTCTTATAAACATCATAATTTCATGGGTAAATTCCTCTACATGGCAATGGTTTCCAGAATTATCATTTAGACCATAACTACATGCGATTCCTATCTCAAATCTTAGGTTTTCTTCCATAAAACTCATCCTAATCATTCCTACACTAATATGAAATATGCATCAATGAAATAAGAAAGAAAAACACTTGCTTGGAATTTTTGATGTTCTGAATTTCAGATGTTTTTGGTATGGTTGCGTAACCCGTTGCGCGATCTACGCGTTGGTGGTGGCGGTGGTGCAAACGGATGACTTTTGGGGCCTTGGATTGCCTTGGAAGCTTTCTTCTTCCCTCTCCTATGGCCGTCACTTGTGTTTGAGTTTTCTAACCCTAGCTGACTAACCTAAATGGCTAATATGGGTTTCTGA
Organism: Sambucus nigra; assembly: GCA_949130495.1. NCBI lineage: Eukaryota > Viridiplantae > Streptophyta > Magnoliopsida > Dipsacales > Adoxaceae > Sambucus > Sambucus nigra. Next base: position 380,519,769 of record OX422218.1, on the reverse strand, counting down.
TTTTCGTGGGTTTAATTACCCATAAATGTGAAATGTCCAAAATGCCCTCCCGGGGTACCACTTAGGCCTAAAAACGCCCCGATACCCAAACTAAACCCCCAGGTACACTTTTCTGACTATCTCGACCCTTCCGGACGTATTGGCGCACTCAAAATGACCATACAAACGACTTATAAAATATTCACTTTTATTTATCAAAGTTTAGTCCCGACGTGACACGGGCGCGTCCCGACTCAAATTTCTAAAATTGTCATTTTATTCACTCGTGACATTCAATATAACCAATATTACATATTACTTTACTCATTAGTAATATTCAACAAATATCCCATAATTACTAACTCTCGTCACGTTAATAATTATAACATAATTAATTTCTGGATTTTTATTAAATAATTAACTCACATTAAATTTAATAAATCCCCAAATTAATATACCATAAAAATACGGGGTATTACACACTTCCCCCCTAATAACGGAATTTCATCCCGAAATTTGGAAAACAAGGCATACCTGGTAAAAACAAATCTGGATATCTCTCGCGCATATGGGCCTTGCGCTCCCGAGTGGGTTCCTCCATATTATGATGCTCCCACTAAACTCGCACAAGTGGAACTATCTTCGACCTCAATCTCCTCTCACTATAGTCTAGGATAGCCATCGGTCTCTCCTCGTAAGAGATGTCAGGCTGTAAGTCTATCTCATCTATCGCAATGTGAGTATGGGCCATATCATCCCGAAGATACCGTCTCAACGACGAGATGCGGAATACATCGTGAGTGCGATGCAAATGTTCTGGCAGTCCCAATCTGTATGCTACCGGCCCAATCCTCTCGATGATGGGAAATGGTCCTACGTACCTCGGGGCCAATTTCCCCTTCTTCCCGAACCTCATCACTCCTTTCATAGGAGATATACGCAGTAACACTCGGTCCCCCACATTAAACTCCCGGAAGAACCGTTTCGCATCAACGTAGCTCTTATGCCTGTCCTGGGCTACTCGAATGTGACTCCTGATCATCTCAATCCTCGCGGAGGTTTCCTGAATTACCTCTGGTCCTAGCAACTTGTTATCCCCCACCTCGAGCCAATAACTTGGAGAACGACAAGGCCTTCCATACAAAGCCTCAAATGGGGCCATACCAATCGTAAACTGGTAAGAGTTATTATAAGCAAACTCTATCAGTGGGAGGTGTGGCTCCCAACCTCCCCCAAAATCAAGGACACACATGCGTAGCATTTCCTCCAACATCTGATTGGTACGCTCTGTCTGTCCATCTGCTGTGGGTGATAAGCTAAACTCAACCTTAACTCGGTACCCATGGCCTCCTGAAAACTCTCCCAGAAACACGACACGAAAATTTTGTCTCTATCTGACACAATATTCAGGGGCACCCCATGTAATCTGACAAAATCAGCAATGAACAACTGAGCATACTGACCCGTGGTATAGTCTGTCCGCACCGGCAGAAAATGAGCCACCTTGGTCAAACGTTCTACAATCACCCAGGTAGAATCGTGGCCCCGCTGTGATGTAGGCAACCCCGTAATAAAATCCATGGAAATACTCTCCCACTTCTACGCGGGTACTTCCAATGGCTGAAGCAATCCTGACGGTTTCTGATGGTCCACCTTCACCAGCTGGAAGGTAGAACACTTGGACACGAACTCCGCAATGTCCTTCTTCATCCCACTCCACCAGTATTGCCTCCTCATATCCTGGTACATCTTGTCTTCTCCAGGATGTACTGCAAATCGGGACCCGTGAGACTGGGTCATCACTGCATGACGTAATTCTACTCCTTCTGGAACCACCAATCTCCCATTAAACCTCAAACCCCCATCAGAACTAACAGAGTAGGACTCAGCACCCTCAGCTAAAAGTCGTACAATCTGCTCCTGGCAAAACGGGTCTGTGGTTTGGGCCTGTATTACCCTCATAACAATCTCGGGTGTGACTGTCATAACAGATATGAAGGAATGGGCAACTGCGTCCTGGTGACCCAACTCCTTCCACTTCGCCTTCCAGACGTCCGCTGCCTCATTTACCGGTCTACGGCTCAACGCATCAGCAACTATGTTGGCTTTCCCCGGATGATACTGTATGTCAAACTCATAGTCCTTCACAAACTCTAACCATCTGCGCTGTCGCATATTCAGCTCTCGCTGAGTGGATAGGTACTGCAGTGACTTGTGGTCTATGAACAAACGGAACTTATCCCCCAATAAGTAGTGCCTCCATATCTTCAATGCAAAAATGACCGCTGCTAACTCCAGGTCATGGGTGGGGTAATTCTTCTCATGCGGCTTAAGCTTGCGGGAGGCAAAAGCTATAGCTTTCTCCTCCTGCTGAAGTACTCCCCCAAGTCCCCGTAAAGAGGCATCAGTGTAAACCAGGTACTCCTCACCCGGTTTCGATAAAGCAAGGACTAGTGCTGAAGTAAGCTTGTCTTTCAGATTGTCGAAAGCCAACTGACAAGCGTCATCCCAAACATATGGTACCCCTTTGCGAGTCAGATTTGTCAGTGGACCCGCTATTTTGGAGAATCCTCGAATAAATCTCCTGTAGTAACCATCTAACCCCAAGAAACTACGCACTTCTATTGGTGTTGTGGGCTGTCCCCACTCCCTCACCGCTAACACTTTACTCGGGTCAACTTCTATTCCCTGTTCAGAAACAACATGCCCCAAGAACTGTACCTCTCGCAACCAGAATCCACACTTCTCGTAATTAGCATACAACTGATGCTCTCGTAGAGTCTGAAGAACCTATCTCAAGTGCTCGGCATGCTCCTCCTCGGAGTGTGAATATATCAAGATGTCATCTATGAAAACGATGAAAAACTGATCCAAGAACTCTCTGAATACTCGGTTCATTAAGTCCATGAAAATGGCTGGAGCATTTGTGAGTCCAAACGGCATCACCCTGAACTCATAGGACCCATATCTCATCAAGAAGGCAGTCTTTGAAACATCCTACTCTCTAATACGCAACTGATGGTACCCCGACCTCAGATCTATCTTCGAAAATAAAGTTGCTCCCCTCAGCTGGTCGAACAGATCATCGATTCGAGGCAACGGATACTTATTTCGTATCGTGACCTTGTTCAGCTCCCGGTAGTCCACACACAATCTCAGTGAACCATCTCTCTTCTTTACAAACAAGACTGGAGCGCCCCAAGGTGAGGTACTCCTACGAATGGAGCCCTGACCTAGCAGCTGCTCTATCTGATCTCGTAACTCACGCATCTCCGCCGGAGCCATACGGTATGGAGCCCGTGCTATAGGTCTAGTATCTGTCAATAAATCTATAACAAAGTCTATCTCTCGACTAGGGGGTAGGCCTGGCATCTCCTGAAACACATCGGAATACTCCCTGACAACTGGGATCGAATCCAAGGGAATCACAACCTCCTTAGAGGTATCCTCCTCTATGTAATACAAATGAGAGGTCGAACCTCCCTCTGGGCGAGGCATCGCCACTACAAACATCTATTGCCCCAAAATGGCAAAAACAATGCTCCCACCGAAGCTATCAATCATGGCTCTATAAGCTGCGAGCCAATCCATACCAATAATCACATCATGCTCGTGCATATCTAAAACTAACATGTCTGCAGGTAATACCAAGCTACCAATCTCTACCCCCACTCCCCGGCATATAAAGAAAATAAGGGACCTACTCCCTAGTGGCGAGTCTACACACGTCACTGTGCTCTCTGCTGTGGCTAACAACCCTAAGGCCTTCGCAAAATGCGTAGCTATAAAACAATGTGTTGCCCCCGTATCGAACAAAACTCGACCCATAGTACCATGGATAGGAAACATACCCTCAATTGCGGGTGGTGCCTGTGGAGCTGCTGCCTAGTGGACGTTATATACACGTCCATACTGTAACTTCCCCTGCTGCACTGGGGCTGCTGGAACGGCTAGTAGGGCTGGCACCTGGGCTGGAGCTGGGAGGGCAGGTGGAAAAAGTGGTCTCTGTGGCTCATTACGAGCACCTTGCTGCTGTGGGGCCCTCTCTCCCTCTGGACAATCCTGGCGCCTATGACCGTGCTTACCACACCCAAAACATCATCCTTTGAAGCTGCCTCCCCTCTGTCCCTGCTGACCACGGCCCTGTTGGCCGTTACCTCCCCGTCACTGGCCCTGTTGGCCCTGATTAGCACATTGTTGTCCCTGTTGGCCCTGCTGCTGACCCTGCCGTCGGTGTTGGCCTTGCTGGCCCTGATGAGTAGGCTGGCCCTGCTGGCCTTGCCTATAACCCCCATATCCCTGCCTAGAATCACCTGAACGGAATCGCTTAGCATGTTCCCCCTGATGGGAACTCTGCTCGTGCTGACGAGTCTGTCCATAAGATGGTGCCCCACTGGCACTATTACCCCCGGTCCTTCCCTGCTGGCTGGACTCTCCTGCTCTCTTGCTTCCCTGAAGATGGAACCGGTGATCCTGGAAATGTAGTAACGCGGCATTGAGTACATCAGTGAAAGTAATCAGGTATAAATTCCCAATAAGGTGCTGACGGATCCTCCAAGCTAACCCGTCGACAAACAGCATAATCTTTTTGCTCTTAGTAGGTGCCTCATCTGGCACAATGGTGAGAAGTCTCATGAACTCCTCCTCATACTCCGCTACGGTAAGACTCTCCTACATCAGATTCAGTAATCTCCGCCTCATCTCAGTCTGCACAGAGGGTGGAAAATACTTGCGGTCAAACCGCTCCCAAAATGACTGAATAGGGATCGTGTCCCTCTCCTCCAAAGTGGTAGTGGACTCCCACCACTGCAAAGCGGCTCCCACTAGCTTAAAGGAAGCCAATAACTTCTTCTTCACGTCGGTGCACTCATACATACGGAGATGCCGCTGGATGTCTTTCTTCCATTGGCTGACAGTGACAATATCGGAGCTACCAGAGAACTCAGGGGGGTGCGCTTTCTGAAAAGCATCCCGAACCCTCTCCCATGCAGATGGAAGCTGTGCTGGTACTGGCGCCACTGCCTGAACCTGGGGTGGATCCTGCTGAACCACCGCTAGTGCGGTATTCATCGCCTGAGCAACAATGGCGGCTACTTCATTTGCATTCATGGTGCCTTGTGCTGGAACTACTGGCTGCTCGGCCTGGGCACGCCTATCCTTCGGAGCACGTCTCAGAGGCATCTGAAGCGTGAAAAAGTTTATTAGTCTACAGTTATTATCAAATCTCAAATAGCTGAAGACTTAAACGTAAAAGCAAGAGTACAACAATCACTCCTTTATTAAATTAAAATCAAGGTGAACAGTTGGTTCATTCTTAGCATCACTGTCGTAAAAATAAACTTTTCCAAATTAACACCCTAATTAATTAAGCTAAGTGTCAAAACCATTTTTAACCTTTATAACCAAAATGTATTTTTAAAGAAAAACTTATTTATTTAATTAGTAACAACATTTTCAATAGGTAAGAATCATACAACAATTATCCTGGAACATAATCCAATTAATTTAAACATTCAACATTCAAAGTCCTAACATTTAAGACTTAAGGTAAAACATCCATACTGAAATAAATCCCATAGTAATAGTACTATAAATAACTGAAATACAAATGTCCCAACAAAACAGATAAATAGTGGAAAGGGCGACACATGCCCAATAAATGAGTATGATAGATGTGGAATCAAGTGAACGAAGTCGTCTATGCAAGTGGCTTGCAACTCCCACCTAAGCTGCAGCACGTTCCATTCAAGGGATCCTAAGCAAGACGCCCCTGTGGCTGGGCACCTGTAATACATACATATATATACAAGAGAGAGAAAGAGAAAAAGAAACGAGTCAGATCCCAATAGTGTGTTTGATTTAAAATACGTTTAGCAATTATTTAAATTGATACAGGCCAATGGAACAACATATTAGTGCGACACTCTCTTGAGAAATTATCACCTCTCTTCTAATGTGCACACCTATCGCACTAACCTTCCCAACGGTTTTTCTTATCATTTATCGCACTAATCTTCCCAATGATTTAACTTATCTTAGGTTATTTGCAGGATTCAAAATTTAGCAATTCAATTGTTTGAAAAGAATATTTTAATTAGTAACCAAAGTTCTCATTTTAACTTTATTTATTAATAAAGTATTCCAGTGTCATATTATACTTTCTCAAAACAAGTATTTACAATTTGAGTCATCAACCAGGTCCTACATATCAAATCACAGTAGGCAGTTCCAGATTTCAGGATTTCGTATAAATATTAACTACTCGTAAGAATATATATATCATAACAGCACCCCAAAATAAAACTATGGTGCGGGCATACTCTACTATCCAAACCCCGTATCACTCGTATTAAGGGTAATACAAATTCGGAATCACTCTCGAACTGTATTAACACATACTCAAACAATATTGAGGCGAAGTATAGATTCCAAGTCTCTTAGGACCGTCTGAACTATCACTGCGATAGCCTGTACCAAGGATACCTATACACAAACAATATGAGGCGAAGCATAGATTCCAAGTCTCTAAGAGGAAAGAACATACCCGCATCTCTTAGGACCGTCTGAACTATCATTCCGATAGCCTGTACCAAGGATATCTATCTTCTAGGTTACAAGTCAATATCCCCCATAAAGGTCCCATCGAGATAAGACTGTCCCAGGGCGGAAACCTCAGGGATAGCAAGTAGCGTGGGCATGATTTTCACACAGAGATAGTATATGCATACACAATCATATAACTATACTAATATTACCATATCTATAATGGGTAAATTCTCAACTCCCATAATTACGTCATTTGCATTTATTTCTCATTATATAGTTATCACGTATAACCATTCACATCTTACTTTAATTTGAGGAACTTTTCCACTTACTACATAACGCTCAGGGATTCTATCACCGGACCGGTCCTCCTGCAATAAAAGAATATATCCGGCTAACCGGACCGGTTCGCCTCAGACCCGGACCGATCCGACTACTGAAGGCCAGTATACCCCGGACTGCAAGCGAACTGATGAAACCTGGAAAAGAACCGATCCGATCATCAACGGACCGATCCGCCTCAGAATAAAAGAACCGATCCGGTAAATCGGACCGATCCGCCTCAGACCCGAACCGGTCCGCCTGGGATAAACTTAAACGATTTCGCAGAATTGCAGTTACGGGTTTCATCTTCTAACTTACACCAAATCCATATTTTACAATTCCACACGTCTCAAAATTTTTACTACTAACATCCTAACATGATATCATACATTTCCTACGTAAAGCATGTCAATTTACGTCACTAAACATGGATTAATCATGCCATAATTCATTTAAATATTCAAGAACCCTATAAATCTCTAAATCATGGTTCCAATCTGTTTGTCTAGAAATTTCTTCTTATAAACATCATAATTTCGTGGGTAAATTCCTCTACATGTCAAGGGTTTCCAGAATTATCATTTAAACCATAACTACATGCGATTCCTGTATCAAATCTTAGGTTTTCTTCCATAAAACTCATCCTAATCATTCCTACACTAATATGAAATATGCATCAATGAAATAAGAAAGATAAACACTTGCCTGGAATTTTTGATGTTCTAATTTTCAGATGTTTTTGGTATGGTTGCGTAACCCGTTGCGCGATCTACGCGTTGGTGGTGGCGGTGGTGCAAACGGATGACTTTTGGGGCCTTGGATTGCCTTGGAAGATTTCTTCTTCCCTCTCCTATGGCCATCACTTGTGTTTGAGTTTTCTAACCCTAGGTGACTAACCTAAATGGCTGATATAGGTTTCTGATTTTCGTGGGTTTAATTACCCATAAATGTGAAATGTCCAAAATGCCCTCCCGGGGTACCACTTAGGCCTAAAAACGCCCCGAGACCCAAACTAAACCCCCGGGTACACTTTTCTGACTATCTCGACCCTTCTGGACGCGTTGGCGCACTCAAAACGACCATACAAATTACTTATAAAATATTCACTTTTATTTATCAAAGTTTAGTCCCGACGCGACACGGGCGCGTCCCGACTCAAATTTCTAAAATTGTCATTTTATTCACTCGTGACATTCAATATAACCAATATTACATATTACTTTACTCATTAGTAATATTCAACAAATTTCCCATAATTACTAACTCTCGTCACGTTAATAATTATAACATAATTAATTTCCGGATTTTTATTAAATAATTAACTCACATTAAATTTAATAAATCCTCAAATTAATATAGCATAAAAATACGGGGTATTACACTTTACTGCCGCATAAAAAATGGCCAAGGATGTGGGCCTATCTTCTGAGGCCATAAGAAAGATATAGGATGAGGCCGTTGAAGCTTATGAGGCTTCAGGTGAATTTGGAAGCTTTGGTTGTGAATACCTTGAAATGGGTATTAAGATGGCATGTCGATGGAAAGTCATAAAAGTTTCTGATGTCGTCTCATCCATTCGTCCAGAGTTAGAGGCCCCTGACATAGAGGGTCCTCTATTCCCCCAAAACTTGGTCGATGTCGAGGGAGAAGGAGATATAGTCAAGGTTCCGGTTACCACTCCTGCTATTGGGGAGGTGTCGACTAAGACGAATGTCGTTGATGGGTTAGTGCAAGAGGAGGCCGAAGAAAACCAATCAACTTGAATCCTCCTTTTTCTTTTTCGGTTAGGGCACCCATTCGTGTCCTGATGCCCCTTTTGTAAGATTTGAACAATTAATTTTTGAATTCTGTACATATGTGCACTCGTCTCAATTATTCTTGTATAACACTTTGGTGAATGTAACTAAATACATATATTTGTAGCTCTTATTTTTGCCAGCTCTTCTAATTGTAGACATATTCTCGTCCTTAGCTGGGAAGTAATTCAACCAAGCTAATAATTTGTAAATTGGAGATCACAACCTTATGATATTTGAATGAACCATAATTAAATAACTTTCAAATTTGAACCACCAAATTAATGGTGTTTAACTTCAAGTACCCTCTCATCATTTTAAGAGTGTATGGACAAGTATCATCTCGTGCTGCACTATCATCTCGCCGAGAGAGTTTGTCTATGATACCACCAAATTAATGATGTTTAAATGAACCATAATTAAATGATTTTCAAATTTGAATGCACCAAAATAATGGTGTTTAACTACAAGTACACTCTCGTCATTTTGAGAGTGTGTGGACGAGTGTCGTCTCGCCGAGAGAGTTTGACTATGATACCACCAAATTAATGATGTTTAAATGAACCATAATTAAATCATTTTCAAATTTGAATGCACCAAATTAATGGTGTTTAACTACAAATCCCCTCCCTTCATTTTGAGAGCATATGGACGAGTGTTGTCTCATCCTGCATTGTCGTCTTATCGAGAAAGTTTAACTATGATACCACCAAATTAATGATATTTAAATGAACCATAATTAAATGATTTTCAAATTTTAATGCAAAAGATTATTGGTGTTTAATTGCAAGTCCCCTCTTGTCATTTTGAGAGTGTATGGATGAGTGTCGTCTCGCCGAGAGAGTTTAACTGTGATACCACCAAATTAGTAATGTTTTAATGAACCATAATTACATGATTTTCAAGGTTGCTTTGTGTTTTTCACCACCTTAATGATGTTATCACACTATTACCTTGTCTCAATGTTATTAAGAATCCATGGATGATGTAATCCTTGTCTGGATTCTCGTGTCACCGATATTGAGTTAATGCTAATTCACTATATGAGTGATGTTTTTACCTCACGAAATTTAAACAATTTATACAATAAAGATATTAGGAAACACTTGAGACTTTTCTCATTCATCACTCTTAGAACATTTCTCATACAATGGTAAAATAAAACTTTTACAAAATCCTATTGATAGTATTTCTTCAAATTCTCAAGTTTATAGCTTCCAAGAACAACTTCTTCGGTAACTCTGTACGTGCCATGCCAATTTGCGTGGAACTTATTCGGATTCTGCCAAGTTTTTTCCAGGACTAGATCCCCAATGGCTAGCGGCCTAGTCTCAACCCTTTGATTGTAAAATTTTGGAGTCCTCTCCTAATAAGTAGCCTTCCTAACCTCTTCATCTTCTCGTCTTGATTAAATGAGGTCCAGGTCTAATATTAGCTCCTCTGCGTTTTCCTCCGGGCTATATGTTTGGACCCTATGACTTGGTAGGCCGTGCTAAGTGGGTATCACGTCTCCTGAGCCGTTGGCAAGCATAAAAGGGCCCTCACCTATTGGCGTTCTTTTGTTATCTTGTATTTCCACAAGATGGCATGTACTTCTCCTATGAACCCTCAGCATCTTCCAATTTCTTTTTGATCCCGTCTAAGATAGTCCTATTTGTCACCTCAGTCTGGCTATTTTCTTGCGATCGGCCTGGTACTGAATAAAATTATTTAATGACAACCCTCTTATAATAGGCCTCCAATGACGTGTTTTTAAACTGTTTACCATTGTTAGAGATTAAAGTGTTGGGCAGACCATACTTGCAGATGATATTCCTCCAAATAAATTTGAAGGTCTTCATCTCGGTTATAGTGATCATTTCCTCAGCCTCAACCCACTTAGAAAAATATTCAATCACCATAATTAAATATTTGTAATTTCCTGTAGCTCTAGGTAGGGGTACAACATAGTTAATCCCCCGACTGCAACCGACCAAGGGGAAGTGATAAATGATAGGGGTTGATGAGGAGTGAAAAAATATCTCTACCACTTGACACACCTCTTCCCATAGTTGGTTTCATATTTGGCTCATATCAACTAACAATACCCTTGAGTAACTATTCTCTTTGCCAAATACCTTCCTCCTATGTGGCTTGAACAAGAGCCCTTATACACATCTTTCAATATATACTCCACCTCTGTTGGATGAACACATCATAGTAAAGGGAGGAGGGACCCTTTTTTGTATAAGACATATTTTATGATCGAGAACTTTGTTTCCTTATATCTCAAATTCTTCCTATCAACCTTTGACTCTGGAAATTCACTATCTCTGATGTATCGGATGAGGGGATCCATCAATGATGTTCCTAGGTCCAGGTTTAAGCAGAACTCCACTGTATTGTCATCTTCTTCAATGGTCGGTCTATATAAGATCTCCACGAGAACTAATCGTCTGATCTTAGTTCTTGTTTTAGATGCTAACCTTGCCAGGGCATCGGCTCAGCTGTTGTATAGTCGAAGGATCCTTTTGAGCTTTACCTCTCTAAATTTCTTCAACATTACCTTCACCTCTGCCAGGTATTTTTCTATCCTTTAATCTTTAGCCTCGTATACCCCCAAGATCTGATTTACCACCAAACGGGTGTTACTATGAAATATCATATGCCCAATATTTAACGCTTTGGAAAGGGATAATCCTGCCAAAAGAGCTTCATATTCTAACTCATTATTAGATGCCTTAAAGTTGAATCTCAAAGTGTATTCGATGTTGATTCCATCCGAGGCCGATACTATCAACCCAACTCCACTCCCTATTTCACATGAAGATCCATTTACAAACATACTCCAAATTTTGGTTCTTTTGAGAAGGTGCCTTCTCCAGCATCAGTAATAAGTGACCTTGCTACAATGGTCTCGATATCGATCGGGCCTTTATCTACCTTTTCTTGCTCATTTATTGGTACTTCAAACTCTTCACTATCGACCTCATCCTAAGTGAACTCGAATACAAGTCGACCAAATCTTACCTATTGATTGTTTTTATCGGCTAATGGACATATCAAATTATCCCAGCTCTACTGACCAGGCCATTAACCTACCAAATTTCTCGAGTTTATGGATGACCTATCTTAGAGGAGAGTTAGTGAAGACGACCATCGTATGAGCTTAAAAATAGGATTTTATCTTTCTCGAGGCATGTATCAAGGCATACACTAACTTTTCCATCTTAGGGTACCTCTGCTCGGCTCCGTGAAGAGCCTTATTATTATAGTAGACTGGCTTTTGCACCTTATAATCATCTCGTACGATCACTGGACTAATGGTTGACTCAAATATAACCAAATATTAATACAACTCCTCTCCATGAATTGTCCGAGACAACAGCATTAGGGAGACTAAGTAAGCCTTGAGATCCTTGAAGGCTCTTATATATTCTTCATTCCATTCAAAGGCTTTCCTCAATATTTTGAAGAAGGGTAGAAATTTATATGTGTCCCTTGATACAAACCTATTTTGTGCAACAACTCGTTCGATCAGCATCTGAACATCCTTAAAGGTCTTCGGAGTCTTCATCTCAATCAAGGCTTTGATATTTTTAGGATGTACCTCTATTACTTGAGTATTAATAATGAATCCTAGGAATTTTTCCGCTTTCACCTCTAACACGCACTTAGCGGGGTTGAGCTTCATTCGGTACTCGTCCATGGTGTTAAAAGTGCACTCAAGGTGATTCATATGCGTCTCGGCCTTGAAGAATTTTGTCAACATGTCATCCATATATATTTCCATGGCTTTGCCTATCTGTTCCTTAGACATCTTGTTCTTCAGTCTCAGTTATGTCACCCCAGTATTTTTTAGGCTGAAGGGCATGACTTTGTAGCAATACTTGCCTTTGTATGTGATGAATGAGTTCTTCTCAGCATCGGTTGGGTTCATAAAGATTTGATTATAGTCTGAATAGGCATCTATGAAAATTATCATTTCATTCTCATCTGTGGAATTTACCATCTGATTGATCCTAAGAAGAGGGATTTTTTGTCTTTCGAACAAGCTTTATTTAAATCGGTAAAGTCTACACACATCCTCTACTTATCATTAAGCTTTGTCACAATGACTTCATTAGCCAACAACTCTGGGTAAACCACTTATTTGATGAACTTAACCTTCACTAGATTTTTAACTTCATCTCTTATTACATCATATTTTTATTTGGGGTAGATTATTTTCCTCTCTCTAACGAGCTTCACTCCTTCATCCACATTTAACTTGTGGCAAATAATCTTTGGATCAATTCATGGTATGTTCTCGTGAATTCAGGAAAAAATACTTTGCTTCTATCTCAATAGATTTATCATCTCATCCTTTATTTCATTTTTCAAGTCTTTGACAATTTGGATAGTTTTTTTTTACTCATGCTCATTGAGGGTGGCATATTCTACCTCCTCAGCGGTTTCACATTTCTTTAATTTTGTCTCATCCCTTGGATCGAGAGTATCAATGTTGTAAGTGGTGGTGGATTTTAAGATCTTTTCTATCTTCGACCGAGTTAAAGTAACATTCTTGTGCCTATACTTGATCACCCTGAACTTCCCCTACTCCATAGGGAGTCAAGAATTTTATCACTTGGTGTAGAGCAGAGGGAACTGCCTCAATTTCCTTGAGGGCTACCATTCTCATGATAATATTATAAACTGAATAGACATTTTCATCCATCATAAAGAAGTTTATCTTTTTAGGGAGGCACCTCGTCTAGGTCCCCATACAAACAACCATCTCATATACTCCCAGGGTATGGACCATCTCACCACTGAAGTCGATCAAAGGTTGGTGGTATGGGACAAATCTTTTCTTCTTAATCCCTAACCCCTTAAAGAATTCCCAAATCATCACATCAGCCAAACTCCCTCCATCGATGAGTATTCTAGGAATGTCATACCCATGCATGCTTGTAGTGATCTCTAGCGGGTCATCACGAGGGGATATAATCCCCTAAAAATCCAACCTTGATAAACCAACCACTAAGGTGTCCATATACACTTTCTTCCTCTTACTCGACTTGGATTCAACCACAACCGAGTTTACCACTTTGATTTTTAGGACTGCTTTAGCCTCTACAACATGGGCCTTCCTATCAACCATATCTTTGACACCACCAGCTAGGCCACCACATATAATCTTACCTCCTAAGGATATCATATTAAGATTACCCTTAGGCGCTAGCACTTTTGGAGAAAGATTAAGGTCGACTTCATCATCATTTTTATTTTCCTGGATATCCCGTCTAGGCTTGTTATCTCGTCTATTTGTAGTGTCGTCTATGTCACCTTGGACACTTTGCTTATCCACATATTTCCTCACCTTTCCCTACTTTAATATTTGTTTGATCTCATCCTTAAGTGAAAGGAACTTATCAATATTGTGGGCATGATCTTGGTGGAACTTGCACCCTCTTGATTTTATCCCTCTTATGAAGAGGGGCTCTTAGCGTTTTCGACCATCTCAGAGATCCATCATCCTTGATCCCATTCAGTATCATATCTAGGTTAACCGTCAAATCGATTTTAGTCAGAGAACTTATCATCCACCAACCTATTCTTACCTACATTTCCTTTGGATTTATAGGACTTACTCCCACAATTTCCTTTGTCGTCCTCTATCTTGGCATCCATGTCCTCCTTCGCATTCATGACTCTCTCGGTCGTGGCCAAGAGCTCTACCATAGTTTTTGGAGGATCTTTGACCAACTTCTATAGGAGTTTTCCCTTCTGCAGTCCTCCCATGATGGCAGTCATATCGATGCTTTCCTCGTAGTCCTCTACTTTCAGCTTTTCTTTGTTAAATCGAGCTATGTGGTCTCTCAAAGACTCATTTTTCCCTTACTTGACATACAACAAATGAGTGGTCTTCTTTCAAGGTATTAATCCAAAGAAAAAAAAATTATGGATGAATCTTGCGACTAACTATTTAAAATTCTCGATAGAGTTCTTAGGGAGAGAGGTGTACCATACATGCGTAGCTCCAGTAAGTGTACTTGAGAAAGATCAACATCTCATCTCATTGGAGATCGAATAGATGTCAGATATTAAATGGTAAATTTCAACATCATGAACATGGTTTGTGCTCCCATCATACTTTGGCGTGACTACTGGCACCTTGAACTTGGTCGGGGTTGAGTAGCTTACTATTCTTGCAAAAAATGGAGACCCTTCCATATAGCCCCTTTGTAGTGATCTCGACTGTTTTAGATATCACCAATCTTATCTTCAAGCCTCTGTATAGAACGTTTCCATGGTTTGTCAGTCGCTATTGTATTTCCTCCCCCCGCTGTAACAACCCCAACCCCTTCTCCATCGGCTTGGCATTGCACATGTTCTCTATTAGTCATCCTTTGATAACTATTAAGCTCTCTTTGTTCGTCATCTTAGCTTTGTGGTGGCGGACAATGAGTACATCTTCCATTCCTCCTGGAGCTTGTGATACTCCATGACCTAGAGAGTCGGTCTCGTAGATCACCAATTGGATTGAGTCTGTTGAAAAGTGTTTCTCTATTCAAACTGTCTAGTGCTGAAGCCCTGTGTTGGCTGTATTAGCTCAGCCTCCCACTATTTCCTCTACTAACTGGGATTGGATGCTCTTTATCTCTAGAAATTTCATAGGTCTCCCAGTACTCATCCTCATCACAGCACATGTCATCCTAGAATTCCCGACTTCCTCTTCCTAGATGCAATCTCCCAGGGTCAGACATATCTCTGTGTCTCTGTTGTTGTCTCATTTATTTTTGTGGGGTTGGGGGTGGTTCCCCTATCATCGGATCTATGCCTGAAAGCTAGAGCTATTATCTCTGCTACAACGCCAATGGGTCTAGCCATCACATTTTAGGTGAAGGCAGCAAGTTATTCCTGTATATTATGTTGGCTGGATGTCAGGGATCCCAGCACTGCCGTAACCTCAGTCATCTTTGACTGAGGAGGAACCTGGATGGAGTTGGGGCCAATGCCTTAAGGCAAATTAAAAGTCATCTATTTCAATGAATGAACAGAGCAAAGGATGAACTGGAAACTTATTTAATAAGCTTCAAGTTAGAGGTCCAACACCTGATAGAGCAACTCACTTGCATTAATATGGACAAGCAACTGTACCTCGTACGAGAACATAGGTCTTAGGGTAAATACCTTCGTAAATCAAATCAGGCACCGCGTGTGAGGTTTTTGTGCCCCTAAACATTCATAATTCTAACTAAACATTCATAAATCAATCTCAAGTGTCAATATAACATCAATATCATAATATAATACAATTTGGATTCAAATAGGATTATCAAGGGAAAATATAATAATAGGATACATATTGGATTGTCAAAGGTAAAATAATGTTTTGATACTCAATCTTCCTCTAAAGCAACTAACAGATCCTTCAAACTAGGGTTGTCATTAAGAGCATACTAGAACTATTTAGGAGCCTTTAATGCATCTTCTTGAGTACTCATACCCTTTAGTGTATGCACAACAATAGACCAATTGTCATCATTTATGTACTTCCACTAGAATACCTTCTTTACGTTCAGAAAGGAACAAATAAAAGACTCTTCGACTATGTAATCTTTCCTCTTTATCTTTGACAAATCTACCATGATAAGTTTGGAGTCAGGAAACTTTACAAGCATTCGTAGTGTCCTCCACCTTCACCCAATCACAAAATAATACATTTTCTATTAAATCTAAATAACCGAGTTCCCGAATTTGTTAGACAATCCCATAATAGATTAGCACCGTATCTTTTGGATTTTTGTTACTTTTTCTAGTGAAACGGGTAGTCAAGGAAAATTGAAATTCCATCATTTTTCATCAAAATCTTTTCCTCGAATGGATATGCAAAGAAATCAAACCTGTTGGTGCAAAATTTCTTAAACTCTTTGGCACGAAATTTGGGACGTTTTGCTATGAGTGAAAGCCTTGACGAGAGATCACCTCTTTTTCGAAGATGTATTTATTAATAAATTCATATTAGGGCATGTTTTTACGACAAATTATTAGATAACTGCACACATAAGAGGAGTAAATTATGTCTTTTGATATACATGCCCTAAATTTTTTTGTCGTGTAACTTCTCCTTTGATTTTGGAAAATTTTGTTCTCGTACTTTCAAAAGGTAAATTATAGAGTTTAGATCATAATATATAGAATACATAAAATCAAACAAGAATAATTTAGTCATTTCTGTAACTAGTTAGTCTCTCCAATCTTCAACTTCATCTTGCGATTTGAAGATATAATGAGCTGCATGATCTTATTGTAGATTAGTGAGTCTCACCTCTTTAGGTTTATCATAGGCAATTCGTCCTCAAACTTATCTAGTTCCTTGATCACTTGTTCTTCATGAGGATTGAACCTCCTCAGCTCTTGTTCCATCATATGTTCTTGAGCATATAGCGATAATTCCACAGTTATGTATTCTTGTGCAGTTGACCCTCTAATATAGCGTGTATTCTTTATGTAATCTTTGAAGGTTTTCATCAAGCTCTTAAAAGAATAAATCTAGCAATACCTAAAGGGACCACACAACAAATATTGACCCCATAAATGCACAAGAAGGTATATGCTGATATCGAAGAATGACGAAGGAAAATATTTCTCTAATACATAAACTTCCTTGGCTAAAGATAATTTCGAAGATTTAGTTTTCTTTTTGTTTACCACTTTTATATAAAGTAGGGTAAAGCTCAAACTAATTTTCATAATTGATCGATGGAGATCTTTGTGTTCAGAGAAGCAATGCTAAATAACATAGGGATTAATTTAATGATGATATGCCAGTTGTGACACTTACATTGCTTCAGGTCATTTCCATGGTAGCTTACTACCCTACACAAATTATTGGAATAACTAGCTGGAGTCTTTAAGTTGAACAACGTGTGTAAGAGGATATTTTTCATAGTAGTTTTTAAAGGGAGAGAAGCCTAGGGTAGAAATTATTCTTGTTATAGGATAATTTTTTAACCATAATTTCTTCTTTATTTTCATATCACATAGATCTTTGCAGGCCCACTATCCATATTTTGAATGAAATCCACCCATACATGTTCATATTATATGTTCCATAACATTCTTCTCTATGTGCATCGCATTAACTACATGCCCTACACAATGATCTCTCCGGTATGACAAGTCAACAAATATTTATCGTCTAAACCATCCCTTCGTTTTACCAGGGTAGTTTGGATCCCCCTAGATTTATTCTTAAGGTTTACAACCTTAGAGTCTTTCATATGTATTCCCCGCAGTCACAACCTTCTCATTCTCCTCAATCTACTAAGAAGAACGCGGGGAAAGTTTCGTCCTATGCTCGTGATCGACATGTAAGAAGTTAGAATTGTCATTACTAAAAGGGTTAGTGTTTGGAAGAAATTTATTATGACCCTATAACTCATCTTAGCACAAAGAGGTAGCCAAGTGGCTTCAATTTCCTCCCAAGATATGGTCATCTCAAATAACTATGAACATTATAATCAAACAAGGTCCGATAAGATAGAAGGTCATGGATCACCCAAATCATCATTGATTTAAGTGTGAACTATTCACCCTTATAAGAATCAGATGTTGTCATGCCTTTATCCCACAACTCTTTAAGTTCTTCGATTAATGGGGCTAAAAATATATCAATATCATTACTAGTACCCTTTATCTTGAGTATTAATAAAGATAACAATCTGAACTCCTTTTTCGTGCACAGTGTCAGAGGGAGACTTAATGGTTCCATGAGAATTGGACAATAACTCTAATTAGTAATTGAATTATAGAAAGAATTAAACCCCATCAGTTGATAATGCAAGAGGGACATTGCGCGGTTCCTTTACAAATTCAGGGTGGTGTATGTTTGAAATGTACAGATGAGTGAATCAATCGGATTACACATGAGATTTCCACCCACCTCGCATCGATCATTCCATTTCATGGCCTCTGTTATACATGGTAGAGTAAAAAGGTTTGTAACCGTGGTCGGAGGGGAAAATAATTCAAAACCTTTTGTGGGACTTGCGAGCATTTGCGATATTTTACAGTCTTGACTTTTTGATTCTAACAAGGCATATATCTCGAGTTGAGTTCTTGATGATGAGACATTATAACAAGCCTTGAAAACCATGACTAAAGGGTTGTCCTCGTACTTGTTCATCTAGAGAGAGACGCAACTGAGTATAATCCTCCATAAGTTTGGTGATAATTGGGAAGGATAAACCCCTATACAAAATAAAATTACTCGGACATAAGGATGTAATTAGAGTCGAAAGCCAACCCTAAATATTTGTTGATAGATGGTGACTTTTCTTTCTCGACCGTTATATACTCTATCATCCTCGTTCGAGACACACACGATGATGTTTGACTTAATTCCATATAAATGCCCCCAAAAAAGGAGGTCAAACTCTCTGATATTAGATGAAAAAGTCTGTTAATACGAATAGTCAAAAGGTTCCCCGTCCTCGGAATCATTATTATCAGTAGAAACTTTAGCTTTCGGGGCCCCCATCAGTGAATCTCTCTTAGAATTCTCTTTCGATCATATTCGAGAGGGGAATAGCTGTTGGTGGAATGGCTACGTTGAGTCTCAGCTCATTAATGTTCAAAATATGTTGAACTTAAGTGTCATCTTGGCGAGATGACTCAACGGGATTGGAAAATGAAGACCGAGACAAATTCTTGGCCGCCTCAAACCCCTCAAGGATTTGTGTGTGAAAACCTCATAGACTCATCAAAAGAATCTCCACTCTCGGCCCAGGCAGAGATCGAGGGAGCAACATTTGAGGATGATTAGTATACATATCATTTCCACTAACCTCGATTGGTGGAGGTGGGATGACCTTTAAAGTAATAGGGAAGATCACACGAGTAAAGTCGACTTCAACTTTATGACACCCCTCGGACTTGGTTTCAATTCTACATATCTCTTGTAAGAATCTCTCTCTAAGTGTGGGGTATTGTTAAGCTAGCTCATAAAGGGTTCTTAACATTCAAGTGGATGAGATTCAACTGGGTTGGAATAAAGGGTAAAAAGGCATAAATAACTTGAAGTTTGACCACTATCGACTTAAAGATCAAAAGGGGATACTGGATCATTTACTTTTAAGAAAATTCAATCATAGTTTTTTCCATAAAAGATGACAGACTCAACTTTGGTGGTTGATTAGAAGGCGAATAATTGATAAAAATTTCAAAGGTTACTAATCAGTGGTGATAAAAATCAACAAACCTCCTAAAATAAGCCCAAGAACTCCCACTCAAGTCGCCGAAAAAATTTGAAGCTCGTCGATAATGCGTGAACATTGATAAGGTAGAAGTGAGTTCTGTTAGAGAGAGAGAGAGGGGTTTTGTCTCCAAGAAGAACAGGTAGGAAAGAGAAATGAGTTATTCAAAACCATTTAAATATGTGTAATGATGGGGCACAACTTCCAAGGTGATCATAATTAAGGGACAACCCCCTACGAAACACTTACATCTGTCATTCTTGGGCAACACACTAACCCACGAGATACTTCCAAGTATCTCATTCAACATTTTAGGTCTGACATATGAAAGTACATATCAGACGTCTGATACGACGTAAATATTGCGTATTTCACCCGTTAACCTACGCCTTATTAGCCCCCTTGGGTATCTTAATCCCTATACTTATACTCGTTAACCAGACAACCTCGAATTTCTATGTTAACATGTTTTGCAGGGGTTAATTGAGCTTTTGTAGGTATTTGGATGCTTAGTATGAAGTTCGGACGCTTTCCGGAAATATTTCGTCGACTTTTGCAGCTTCGGGGGCATTTTAGTAATTTCAGAATTCGGGTTTGAATCCCGATCTCTTCACGGAAGTTTAAGACCTTTGATTTCTCTTCGCGTGGCCACCGACGATGCATGATTCCGAGTTGTAATGATGGAGTTATGGCATTTTTAGGATGGTTTTTACTTCAAATTCACACTCAAGGTCACATTCAAGGGCATTTTAGTCATTTCATATTTTGGTTTTTTAGCCGAATGTCTTCTTGGATTTTGTATTCCTTTGAGTTATCTTCGCTTAGCCTCCGACCGTGCCTCATTCCGAGCTATAACGAAGAAATGGCGGCATTTTCCGTAAAACAGGACAAAGCTGCAGAATTCAGACCTGTAGGTTGCGAATCGATTCGGCCCAAAACCGAATCGATTCGGAATTCTGCAGAATTGCAGATTCGAACTTCCCCTGTTTCCGAATCGATTCAGACCATTTCCGAATCGATTCGGGCCTCCAGATTTTTGGTTTTCTTCCCTTTTATTACAAGTTTTCCATGGGATATTTTGTATAAACCCAATTCTCTCTCATTTGAGACAAAGATAATCAGATTTTAGCTTAGTTTAGGGTTTGGTTTTGGGAGCTTTTCTTCATTTCTCCTTGGGGTTATGCCCTTTTTGGGTTTTGTAAGTTGGTTTTCATTATCCATTCCATTAATATAGTTGTATTTCCTTAATTCTTGCTTTGTTAATTAGATTTACATGCTTTCATAATTAGGTTTACATGCTTTATTTATTGCTTTTATAGTTTACTTAGTTTATTAATGCTTAGCCCTTAGATAAATAGGGTCGGGGTTTGTGTTCCGCCATTAACGGGCCTTGAGCACCGAAAATTAGGTTTCGTGCAAAATTGCATTTAATTGAAACCGTGTGTATTAAAGTTGGATTGTTATGCGTTTAACTTTATTTGTCATGCAACTTTAGTGTTTATAGCGATAATCCGAATTTAATCCGCGTGTGACCATTTTTGATTAAATGTTTAATCTCACAACTTTGGCTTAAATTCCTTATTGCGTGATGTTTATGCTTAATTGAAAATGATCGATTAAATGTTTTCGAATCGAAATTCTAATTAGTAGTTGTTTAGCCCGTGAATGTGTGAATGCGATCCCGATCCTCGCTTTCCTTTATTTTAGCGTAACTTCTCTTTTCTTTTGTCACCATAACCACCCATCACCTTTTCTTATTTCTTTTACACCATTTTTATTCTTTAAGTTTTAAAACAATTAAAATCTAAAATTCAATCACTCCCTGTGGATTTACGATACCCCACTTACCACTTTACTTGCTTGTCAAGTGTAGTAGTATATTAAGTTTTCTTTTGTATCGCGGCGGAGAAACACACGACGACTGTGCACTTACACGCGCACACTTTTTCTGCTCGGTCAACGTCAATCAAGGATGTCTCATTAACTTCTTACCCAAGATGCTTTATCACTCATCCTTCCATTCACATTGAAGATTAAGGGATAAGGGTTGATTGATATACCAAGTATGACCTCATCCCTGGGCTATAAACCCTCGCCCAAGGTCGAATAGAGGAAGACCATCAGTTTGGTAAAGCTATGACTTGGTCGTGGACCCAATAAGAAGGGTCTCTTCCTCCTCCTCCTCAAACCCATCATGAAAGGTCTCATCCTCATCTCATAACACAGTCAACTTTATCAGTATTAGTGATCTTATGACTCACGTTCCCTCAGTCTCATCCATCACTTGGAGGCCAGGGATGAATGAAGACTCGATTCAATATGATAGTTACCTTTGTAAGGACACAAATTTCTAATTGAGTCCATATATAGTTTTGGCTCAATTCCGGACAAAAACATTTATTCATAGGATTGTATTTAATTGTAATATTCTCAAGCCTATGAAGAGTTTGTTGAAAACGTAGCGGTAATATTATATATATAGGAGCTTGGAACAAGTTTAATTGGGTGTTAAGTTTAATTAAAACTGTGTTTTTTTTCAGAAAGAATTAATTAAAAATTTAAAATAAGTTTATAAAGTTTTCTGGGCTAAAATTAAACATTCCAAAGTTTCTGGAAGCTCGTTCGATATGTCGTTCGAACGAGATTGTCGTTCTAACGAGATTTACAACGAGTTTCTAACGAGTTCATACTGGAACTTCGTTATAAGACTTGTTCTAACGAGAATGTCATTCGAACGAAATGTCGTTCGAACGAGATGCCAGGCGGGAACAGTTTTTGGCAGTTTTAAGCATTTTTTCACCCACTTCCCCACTTGTTTCTTAACCAACTTTTCACAGCATAACTATGTGCGGGAATCACTTTTGATAAAACATCTTTTTCATATCTTACTAACTCCTAGAGAGTGTTTTGAGAGTAAAATCAAAGAGGGAAAAAGATCATGTTTTGAGTGAGTTTTTATCAAAGAGAAAAATATACACCACTCTAGTTTACACCCAAATTAGTTTCTTCCAAGTTCCCATATTCATATATCTTTCTTGGAGATTGGCACCGAGTTCATCTCCTCCGTTCAAAGAGAAGTTTTGGGTTTTCTTCTACATCCCATAAAGAAAGAAGAAGAAGAGGTTGTTGCAGCATTACTCACTTGGAGAAGGGCTCCTTGCTCGGGTGACGGTAAAGTCCAATCGGTGGATTTCGAGACCGCGGTGGAGCTCCGTGGTTATCCGCTAGGAAGAGGTATCTACAAGAAGAAGCATCGGGGTTTGAGAGGGATCGAGTCGTGTATTGTAAGCCTTTATGTCTTGTATTTGTAAATTCCATACTTAGTGGATTTGTGGCTAGGGTCGTCCGAGGTTGTTTCCCGTCTTGGGTTTTTCCTCGTACATCGCGGCGTAGTGGATTGATTGTTTATTTTATCTTTTGGAAAATCACCTAGAACACATGCTTAGGTAAAAAGATAAAAATTGGTTTAATTTAATCTCTACGTGTTTAATTTGGGTAATGTGTAGTTAACTTGGTTTATGTGAAAATGATTTTAATGCGTTAATTTAATTTCATGCGGTTTAATTTTAATTTGTTTAAGAAAATTAAAATTTGGTAATTCGTTTGTTTGTGAACCATCACACTTCTTTACGCTTTCGCATGTTGATATATATATAAAAGGAAATAATATTTTAATTGAGAAAATTAAAATCGGGGGTCAAACGCACCTACAAAATGGTATTAGGGCCAAAGCGATAAATTTATTTCGTTAAAGATCCTTTAAATAGTTTTTGGCTAAAATGGAATTTTCTCCATTTTCAAAATTTCCTATTTTCGATGGTTCTAACTACGTGTATTGGAAAACGAGAAACAAAATCGGCGCTTAAATCTATCGATGAAAGGGTTTGGATGTCTGTAGTTAACGGGTGGTCTCCACCAACTCCTTTAGTTGAAAATGAACGTGTTCCCAAACCGGCTGATAGATGGACTGAAAATGATTTTAAACTTTCTAATTTTAATTCCCGTGGTTTGAATGCCTTGTTTAGCGCTGTCACACCGGATGAATTCCGACGTATTATGACGTGTGAAACCGCTAAAGAAGCTTGGGATATTTTACAGCTAACTCATGAAGGAACTAGTGTCGTTAAAGCTTCGAAACTCCAAAACCTCACCACTCAATTTGAAACTATCAAAATGAACGATAATTAAACTTTTGATGAATTTTATTCTAGGCTTTCCGATATTGTCAATTCATCTTTTAATTTGGGAGAGAAAATACCCGACAACCGAGTTATAAAGAAAATTTTAAGGTCACTACCCGATAGATTTATTCCAAAAGTGACCGTTTTAAATTATTTACCAACTTTAGCCTCTACGAAATTAGAAGAGCATGTAGGTGATTTACAAACCTATGAACTAGATATGTTTCCCTCTAAAATTGGAAAGTAAATATAAAAGGGTGTTGCTTTAAAAGCTCGAAAATAGGTCAAACAAGTAGTAGAAAGCGAGAGTGATAGTGACTCGGAAGATATGGCTTTGTTTGCTCATAAATTTAGAAAATTTCTTAAATTTAACAAAGATAAATTTAAAAATGATTTTAAGAAATTTGAAACTTTTAAGCATGACAAAGCCGAGAAGATTCCTAAAGCCGAGAAGATCCCTAAACCTATTAATGAAAATTTAAATAGGGATGAGTCTAATAGGTGTTTTGGTTGTGAGGGTTATGGCCATAGGGCTTCTAAGTGCCCCACTAAACTAAGGAAATAAGGTAAACGAACCATTGCATGTAATGCGACCCTTAGTGATAGTGATAAGGAAGAGGGACCCGATTCCCCCACTAAGCCTAATTTTGTGGCTTTTATGGCTAGTCATGTGAGTGATAGTTAGAACTCATCGATTGATGAAACGTTAACACATGACACTTCCAAGGTCATTGTTTATGATTCTCTTATTTTTGATGATAGTGAGAGTGGAGAAGAAAGAGAGAGTGAAAATGAAGAAGAGGTTAATGTGAGTGAACTTCAAAATGCTTTTCAAGAACTGTATAAAGAATCTATTAAATTGAAAAGATCTAATTTGAAGTTAGAAGCTAGTTTAAAAGAGCGTGTCAAGGTCATTAATGATAGCATGTTGGTAGAAGACCTTAAGACACGTGAGAGGACTCTTCAAGAGAAGCTTGAATATGTAGAAGGCAAGAGAGATAGCCTTAGGGTTTTAATGGAATCCTTGAAAAAGGAGCTTCTTGATTTTGAAGAGCGACATGTTTTATTAGAGTCTAACATTTTAGAATTGCAAAATAAATTAAAAGACTCTAGTAATATCAAATTTGATTTGGAGTGTCATTCCGAAAAATTAGATAAAATATTAGGAATGGTCCAAATTAAAAATGACACTTGTGGTTTAGGCTTCAATACCTGTAATGAATCTACTCATAAAGCCAAAACCAATGTTTTAGGAGAATCTACTAGGAAAGCATTTAGAGATCACTCCTTAGGTAAATCTTTTCGACATGTTTTTACTTGTACACATTGTGGTCGAAAAGGTCATTTTAAGAAATTTTGTTTTGATCTTAAACGAATTCCTAGAGAATCCCAACGTAAATCAACCAATGTATTTAAAATTCCTACACCCCAAGATAGTCATTCTTCATTAATTTGGGTTAGGAAATCTGAATTGGTTGCCTTGCAAAATAGGGTTTTTGATTCCCATTTACTTTCACATGCTTCCTCCCTTGCTAAATCTAAAGGATGAATGTGTTAGTGCTTGCATACATTAGCTTTTGTACTTTATGCTATATTCACATGCTAAATGTATGCTTGTTTAATCATTTTCTAATCTATGCTCCATGCTTATCACATGCTAGAATTATGATTTTTGTTTATCTTTTGTATTATATTTCCTTCATTTTGTTTGCATTAAATGAAAAATACAAAAAGATTTTTGTTTATCATTTGGATTTTATCTCTTTGTAATTTAAGCTTAATGAAAAATTCAAATGATTTTTGTTTGTCTTTTGAGTATATATTTTTATTTTTGGTTAAAAATTTCAAAAACTCAAAAAGATTGTATTTTGTGTGTATTTTGGTTTGACACACTTTATGTAGCATATACTTGTGTTTGATTCCCCCCTTTCACGCTCTCATGTGGCTAGAACTTTTGGTGTAGATAATCAATCCTTATTATGTTCTTCACCATGCTTACATGGAGTAGTTGGATTTTGTGTTGTTTAAATGGATTCTATTTTTATATGCCGATATTCACACATGCACGAGCTCCTTTGAATTTTTAACTTCATATGTATATTTGAGCTATGTGAGGTGTTCTCCTTCCAATCTTTTCATCTATATATTTGTGACCTAGGAGGACGAGTGCATGTCAAAATCCGTTGCACGTGAGATTTGTGTGAAAAATGAAAACATGATAAATATAAATGTGCATGGGGAAGGGCTCCGAAAGGACTAAGTGATCATTTGCGATTGTAAGCCACCGTTTTGAATGGACCTAAAAGAAATACGTGGTTCAAAGGCCTAAAAACAGAAAATAATGCATTAAAATAAAAATAAAAACAAATTGACAAGGCCTATGTTTGATTGATATATTCATTCAAAATTAACATAAATGCTTATTGAGGGAGATTGGATGGTATATCAACGGTTTGCACAATGTCCGTTTATCCTAGTTGCGTATCTTATGTCATGACTCTATTGGTTTGTAGAATCATCAATATGCTAGGCTTGTACGCATTGTATATGTTTGTTCATTGAGTTCAATTTATATTGTCACATGAGGTTATATTCAAATGTGATGAAGTTTGCAATCAATGGAGAACTCCGTGAACATGTTTTAAGTGATTGGGTCTAAATTTAATCGTTACTAGTTCACACCCCAACACTTCCGTTTCCATATGACACATTTTTGCCATACAAGTGTGAAAGACTCCTATTATATTTTGTGTGTGTCATTTGTGTTTATATATATATATATATATATATATATATATATATATATATATATATATATATATATATATATATATGATATTTTGGTTTGCCTTTGCCTTGCTTTCTAGTCCTTCTATGTTTATACTTTCGTTTTTGTATCTATCTTGGATTAGTTATGCTTTTATTGCCCATATGCTTTCATGTCTTATCACTTTAAGCTTCAACATGCTTTTATATTTGTTCTTTATCCTTTGCCTATTCTTGAACAAAAAGGGGGAGAATGTGATAGGGGGAGAAATGTGGTATCTTATCGTATTATAATCTTATCTACGTTTAGGAGATTTAACTTAGGGGGACTAGCTAACTTCTTGAGTTGATCATTTTGATAAAAGGGGAGAATGAATTTTGGGGGAGTATTTATTTTCATTGCTTTAAATACTTTGATATTCCCTATGCATTTGATGAGTTTGCTAAAGTGTGCAGGAATTCTTCTAAAGCGGCATCTTTCAATGGAATATTCTTCTAAAGCGGCATCTTTCAATGGAAAGCGTTTGATCCTTGGGTTGAGTCAAGTTTGGGTGGGTTATGTTTTGAGTCTAGTGAGCTTGACGGCCCTTTAGGATTTTTGTTTGGTTTTTGTCCCGGAATAGCCAAAGGGGGAGATTTGTAAGGACACAAATTTCCAATTGAGTCCATATATAGTTTTGGCTCAATTCCGGACAAAAACATTTATTCATAGGATTGTATTTAATTGTAATATTCTCAATTCTATGAAGAGATTGTTGAAAACGTAGCGGCAATATTATATATATAGGAGCTTGGAACAATTTTAATTGGGTGTTAGGTTTAATTAAAAATTTAAAATAAGTTTATAAAGTTTTCTTGGCTAAAATTAAACATTCCAAAGTTTCTGGAAGCTCGTTCGATATGTCGTTCGAACGAGATTTCCAACGAGTTTCTAACAAGTTCATACTGGAACTTCGTTAGAAGACTCGTTCGAACGAGAATGTCATTCGAACGAAATGCCGTTCGAACGAGATGCCAGGCGGGAATATTTTTTGGCAGTTTTAAGCAGTTTTTCACCCACTTCCCCACTTGTTTCTTAACCAACTTTTCACAGCATGACTATGTGCGGGAATCACTTTTCATAAAACATCTTTTTCATATTTTACTAACTCCTAGAGAGTGTTTTGAGAGTAAAATCAAAGAGGGAAAAAGATCATGTTTTGAGTGAGTTTTTATCAAAGAGAAAAATATACACCACTCTAGTTTACACTCAAATTAGTTTCTTTCCAGTTTCCATATTCATATATCTTGCTTGGAGATTGGCACCGGGTTCATCTCTTCCATTCAAAGAGAAGTTTCGGATTTTCTTCTACATCCCATAAAGAAAGAAGAAGAGGTTGTTGCAACATTACTCATTTGGAGAAGGGCTCCTTGCTCAGGTGACGGTGACCAAAGAATGTCCGATCGGTGAATTCTGAGACCACGTTGGAGATCCATGGTTCTCCGCTAGGAAGAGGTATCTATAAGAAGAAGCATCGGGGCTTGAGAGGGATCAAGTCATGTGTTGTAAGCCTTTCTGTGTTGTATTTGTAAATTCTGTACTTAGTGGATTTGTGGCTAGGGCCGTCCGAGGTTGTTTCCCGTCTTGGGTTTTTCCTCGTACATCGCGGCATAGTGGATTGATTGTTTATTTTATCTTTTGCAAAATCACCTAGAACACATGCTTAGGTAAAAAGATAAAAAATGATTTAATTTAATCTCTACATGTTTAATTTGAGTAATGTGTAGTTAACTTGGTTTAAGTGAAAATGATTTTAATGCGTTAATTTAATTTCACTCGGTTTAATTTTAATTTGTTTAAGAAAATTAAAATTTGGCAATTCGTTTATTTGTGAACCATCACACTTCTTTACGCTTCCGCATCTTGATATATATATATATATATATAAGGAAATAATGTTTTAATTGAGAAAATTAAAATCGAGGGTCAAACGCACCTACAACCTTAGCATCGGAGTATCAAACTTGACAACTAGGCCTCGACCTGGATCAGATGGCCGATAGTTGATACCTGACAGAGCGCGCAGATTGGGGCACGTGTGGAGGAATGCGCGTGGGTTGCAAATTCCAAATGGACAAAACCGTTATAACAAGATCTCCCTTACACGCGAGGGAATATTTCATCATCCTGACCTACATGTGCTATTGATAGATGGATGATCCTTATTGGTAAATGCATTCTACACATGCTTACTACATGCTTAGGGGGTACAAAATACACCCTGGGCACTATATATACGCATATTTTTCATTAGTGTAAAGAATGGAAATATTCAAACCCTAGCGTAAGCTTCGTTCCTATAATTGTAGATAGAGAAAGTAGTGAGAATTTTATCCCTAAGCCCATTAGAACCCCTTTTTATAGTGAAATTCGTACTCGCCTGGACACTGGAGTAGGCCAATGGGTGAACCACTTATATTATAGTGTTACTCCTTTTCTCCTCACCTCCTTATTCACTTATACACCTGTTTAAACACCATTATTTCACTTGCAAAGCTATTCTGGATTGAGCTCATACTATTTACTTGTTGGTACTATATCTGGTATCATCAATTACTTTTGAATATGGTGTTCAAGTTATGTCTGAAACCATTTAAATGTAAATAACATTTGTAAATGCTAAATTGTTGTCTTTATGATGTTCAATCAGTGTTTACACAAATATCACCATAATTGCACAAAATAAATTGCAGGTACGTTGATTGATCTCTTTACCCTATGTTTCATGTTTTAAGGGAAAATAGATTTTAAAAAGAGAAAAAACATTGCCGAGATCTGATTATCAAAACATAGAACCAAATGGTAAGTCTGGTATATAAATGTTTTTTTATTATTTTATCCCTAGTATGCGTAAAAAAATTGCCAAGGTATCCATAGCTTGAAATACCTCATTTAATCTACATCTTAGGTAAATTACTTTTATCTTTTAATGAATTAGGATCAAGGACATCCTCACTCAACATCTCATAATCGGTGGTCCATGCCAGTAAGTTATTTTTACCAATAGTATCCAAATGAGTACAACTAACGAAGTTCTAGTATAGCTCCAATATATCTCCTTCAATCGCCTTTAAAATTATTGATTTCTTCTCTTTGTCTATGGTTTTAATTATATGTTTAGTGATCTTATCTTTCCCATCTGTTGCAAAACAAATGTTTTAAGCAATCACCTATTAAAACTTTATATTAAGGTGATCAAATTTTAAGATACATTTAATTAGAGAGCCACTTTCATCAATTCACCATCTCAACAATCTTGTTTTGATGAATTTAAGCTACTGAAAAAATCTTACAAGTCTTTCGAATACCATTTATATATTGAAATGTTTGAAAGCTCTTATTCTCTTTGGCTTCTCAAACCTTGACAAATTACCCGACGATCTGGGAAATTTAAAATATTTAGAGGAGCTTCATGGAGATAAAACATCTATACACGACCGCTACCATCCATTGTACTTTTGAAAAATCACAAGTACTTATCCTTTTGTGTATGTAAAGTAACAATGTTTCAATCATGGACTTCACCTTTCTAGTCTCGGTTAGTACTAAGAAAACACTAAGGTTCCATGATTTTGGTGTTTCGTTTTGTATCGGATTTATGCTCATTAACAAAATTAGATCTAGGTGATTGCAATCTGTTATATGGAGCGATACCTAGTTATCTTGGGTGTTTGTCCTCTTTGAATGAATCAAATTTAAGAAGAAAAAGCAATGTATAGTTGCATTTTCCTAGATGGAAGCTCCCGTAAAAGGAACCCCAGGAATAAAATGCCCGGTCGACGTTAAATCGTTGACGGAAAGGTACACTTCTATCTCTTTTAAATATGCATATTATAGGAGTTAAGTCATATTTATTGAGCTCATATTGTCTTTATCCATTAGTGATATATCAAAGATACTGTCCTTCTGATCATTGAGTCGATTGTCCCCAATTAAATACATGACAAAATTCTCATTTTTTTTATTGAACTCATAAGGTGGTCCCTATGAATGGGTCACATATGCAAAGGTTTGTAACAGAGCCATCCGAGGACGTGGTGTCAATGTTGATTGTTCATTAATAAAAACTTAAATTTATGTCAACTGCCAAGAAATTGATCATACATGATGACAAAATATGGATTATTTGTTAACTTGTAATGTAGTTTTTTAAAGTAATCATGTACACAAAACTTATTATTTGTTGTTTGACTTAGGGAGATCGATGTGAAATCTATGGATCTAACTGCAGAATGGATAATGACAATGGAGGCATATTACTCAATATCTCTAACGAAGTAGCAAATAGTTAATATGCAAGTAAACACATTACATTTAGTCTTTTTTAACATTCATTTTTAAGCATTGTTTAATCTTAAACACTTAATTCTTGTATGTTAAATTTCTCTCATTCTTTTAACGGCCATTCTATATCATACGTATCACTCTATGATACACTTGGTATCATACCTACCACTCTATGATACAATTGGTATGTTATCCTCTTCATTCGGTTATTCTTGAAAGAAAAATCGGTCTTAGTAGTAATACCATAAGATTCATATAAGGCTTTTTGAAAGGGTGTAATGATGGTTTCAGTTATCAATTAAAGGTTGCAATTATGTTCTCAGCTTTAAGTGGTCAATTATTATCTTGTTTCACACGCGCCAATATGCCCATTAAAGGGGTGACATGAAAAGACAATTGTTGCCTAGTTTGTGAAATTTATATATTCCATTTTTTTATTATTTTAATTTATCATTGTAAGTTGTGGAATTCATATATTACATTTTTTATGAGTGGTATTATGTTATTAACGCATAAGCGATGTTATAATTCCTTATAATTTCAGATATGTTTATTCTTTTCTCTAAAAAATAACATCTAGTGATGTAATAACAATTTTGTATGTGGTTTCTCGTATGTTTTTTGTGTTTATTTTTAGCGATGTAATTAGGCTACCTATGTTTTGGGTGGTAAAAATACTTAGTGGGATGCTTGGACTCACGATTAGATTCACCTCAATGAGCTTCGAATCAGCGCTCTATTCTTTTAATTAATGCAATGCAACCTCTAAAGGTCAGCACTAGAATTCATATTCCCTGTTCATATAGTAATATTATCGAATTTGGTATCTTTAATTATTTTAATTGTTTCAACAACATTAGGTCTTTTTTAACCATGCACATTTTATCTTGTGTTCAATACCTTGTTTTAGTTGTTGGCATTTGTCTTCCGTTCAATTTCATAATATGAGTCTCTGAGATACTTATATTCATTTTTTATTTGTAGGTTTTTTGTTGTTAGCATGGACTTTTTAAGAGCCGAATTCAAGGTTGATACAGTAAAGTGAATTTATACACAATATTTGAACACATTTGATGTAATTATCTGGCGTCTGGTTCAAATCTCGTATTATTTATTATTGTTTCTTATCCTCTTTGAATTTTTTAATATATCAACACAGTCATATGTGGAGGTCAAGGTGGAGGTAAAGCACTATGATTATTTTTTGTTGATGAAAATTTAGAGATGGAGTTGGATAACTTCTTTTTTTATATTTCATTTTCTTAGTTATAATTTTAAAACATCTCATTTTCGAGGGGATGTTATATTGGATGCATTTTATGAAAATATTATAACTTTCATGGTGATCGTATTAATATGTTTCATTTGCTTGCTTTATCTTTTTTTTTTGTAAATCAAGAGTGGAGGCTTATCTAGAATGTAAATGTTGAATATAATGTCCTTGTTTATGTTGACTATTTTTGCGCGTGTTCTTAGGATTTTAATAGTGTGGTAAGCATAACTTAATTTATATAAATTGAAGACACAATATCTATAAGGACATGATTTTATAAATGTCCATTATCAATTAGTACGTCATATTCCTCTACAACCATCGAAGAATGTTCAAGATCACATATGCATCAAAACGGATCCGAATATCAAGTTTCTTCAACAATCAAGCCTCCGTGAGATGAATTTTGTAAATGTCATGTTTTTATTCCTTAGCATATCACTTAGAATATTGGGATATTTTTCATCAAAAGAGCAGAGTTTTTAAGTTTTTTGTCAAAAAAAAATTTCAAAGTTTAAGGAGATGCATTTTCTGGGAAAAGAAAATTAAAAAATATTTACTTAATGGCTCGTTTGAGTGATAGCTTATGTCGTTCAAATGACAGGCCATCTCACGTGAAGTCGTTTGAGAGACACCTGTCAACATTCGAGTGAGATTCGATTTCCTTCGAGCAATCTGTCGCCTTAATTTTTCTATTTAAGCGTGTTAAACAACTATGTTTTTTACAAGAAGACCTGCGATTTTAACCTGTGACGAAACTGTTGTTGTAGAAACATATGTCGTCTCACTTTTAGGTTCTTAAAACTTTTTTTTGAATTCACAATATCCCAATGTTTATTGGAATTGTTTTGGAACCCAAGAACATATTTTTCTTTTGTTCATCCTTTGTGGAGTGCATTTCTACATCTGAAGACTGAGGTCATTGAGGTTCGTTGCGTATGGATCTTTACTGGGGATTGGACTGCGGTTCATGTGAGTTCGCTACGTGGAATCCATTGTTGATTCTAGATTGCGCGTCTATGTAGGTTTGCTGAGGTAAGATTATTGCAGATTTCATTGTAATTGTAAATTGCAATTTAATTATAGTGAAATAAAAGGTTTTCCCCTTGGGGGATTTTTTCTTAAATTTGTGAGTTAGCATATTTGTGTTTTTTGGTTTGACACACACACACACACACACACGTAGATATTGATTTAGGGGCTAAATTAATTTGATTCAAAAATGGACTCTAATTAAATAAGTTTGTGATTGGAATTTACGAATTTGTTAGAATCGATATCACATGGCGCATCACTTTTTACAAATTGGTATCAAAGCAGGTTACGCTAATTTATCACGTGATCCTGATTTTTGGTTGTCTGATACATTTTGACTACTCGCGTTGTCAAATTGGTATCATAGCAGGTTACAATAATTTATTGTTTATTCCTATTTACCGTAAAAATTAGTGTGATATTTTGTTTTTGAAAAATCATATTTTTAAAAATTGTCGCAATGTTTCCAAGTGAAAACTTAAAGAATCGGTTGCCAATTTTTGACGAGTCCAATTATGCTTACTGGAAAGCCCGCATGAGATCACATTTAAAAGCAATCAATGAAAGAATTTGATTAATTTGTGAAAGAGGTTGGAATCCTCCCACTGTCATCACAAATAATGCAACGAGTTTAAAATATGTGTTAGACTGGACTGAGGATGAGTTTAGGTAGAGCACTTTTAATTCGTGAGGGCTTAGTGCAATTTTCAGACACGTCAACCCCGATGAGTTTCAACGTATTACGACATGAACCACGTCTAAAGAAGCGTGGGATGTTTTACAACTCACCCATGAAGGCACTAACGCGGTCAAAGAGTTTAAAATTCAAAATTTAACTTCTCAATTTGAAACGATTACCATTATTGAGACTCAGTGTTTTGATGATTTTTATGCACGTTTATTCGAAATTGCCAACACTAGTTTTAATCTTCGTGAGCCTATAGCTGATGAACGTGTGGTTAAAAATATTTTAAGATCACTTCCAAAACATTTTTTCCCTAAAGTGACTGTTTTGAATACTTTAGGTAATTTGGGTAATTTAAAATTGGAAGAGCATGTAGGAGACCTCTAGACATATGAGATTGACATGTTTCCTGACACTGTCAAGCCTAAGGATAGAGGGATAGCACTTAAAGACCAGTCTAAGAAGAAAAATAAAGTGAGATTTTGTGAGGACGAGTCTGATTTTGATATGGACATGCTCCCAAAGAATTTTAAAAAGTTTCTCAAGTTTTCAAAACAAAATTCTTCCAATAAAATGTTTTTTGAGAAAAATAAAGTTAAGTCCAAAGAAAGAGGTGAGAAAGATAAAGAGGGTGAGGGTGATTTAGAAAAATTAACTTGTTTTGAGTGTGAGGGCAAAGGGCATAAGTCGTTTGAGTGTCCCACTAGACTTAGGAGAGAGGGCAAGAATGTTGCTACGCCAACCACCCTTAGTGATAGTGAGGATGAGGTGAGCGATACCGGGGATGAAAATTCACAAGGTAAGTTTGTTGCCTTTTTATATAGTCGCATGAGCACACCCACTTTGTCCCACGACGATGAGGATACTTGTGCACGTGAGACCCCCAAGGAGTATTTGAGTGTTTCTAGCGAGTCTGAGAGTGAGTGCGCTAGTGAGGGTGATAGTGAACTCCAGATTGTATTTAGAGATTTGTACGCCATAACTTTCGAGACTAAAAATTAAATAAGGAGTTGAGTCTTAGGATGAGAGATTTGGAGAGAGAGTTCGATGGTTTGAGGGAGTTTTAGGCAAAAGCAAATCAACTCGAAAAGTCAAGGACCGCGGTATCTAGGGAGGAGACCTTTTCTTCAAAGAGATCATAGAACTGCCTCTAGGACCTCAGAGATAAATTCAACTCGAAATGGAGAGGCCCTTACATTGTGAAGAAAATTATTTCTCATGGTGCCGCGATGCTCACAGACCTCGACGGAGAAAAGATGGCTCACCTGGATCATCTCAAGAAATTTTACCCTTAGCTCGAAATCTCGATGCGCTATGCCTATTCTCATCCCCTTTTCTATCTTAAAAATCTTCATTTACCTTACCTATAACTACGCGGGACCTGATCCTCTCAAAAACATTTCTTTTCAAAATGAGACTCCTGGAAATTTTCAAAACCCCCAGACATACATAGGCAGCCCATATGCCATACATGGTCATGGTGCCTTTATTTTTCACAAAATGTTATTCTTTTCTAACCTCCGAGAACGTCGTTCTATCTTATCATTTACATTAACAAAAGTATTATGTATGCCTTAGCGATTGGTATATGTATTTCGATTGCAACATTCATCAAGAGGAACAATAGAATATGATCAAAATCTTTTTTATTTCTAATATAGAAATACATCATTGTTACATGTAGTATCAATGAAGGGAGATACACAGACTTCCCCAATCCACTAACTAAAACTTCTTAAAACAAACCTAATCCTTATCGGCTTCACAAAAATTACTACTAACCCCACATAAAAACAAAAAACACCAAAATCGCCTAAAACACAAAACCCTAGCTTCACAAAATATTACCCTAACTTCACAAACATTATCTTCAACTGCCAGATGGCCCCGCTTCATCTTCACTCCAGGACTTCCGTGGTCCCCAAGTCTCCCACTCCTAGTTAACAATCCGTATGCATTCCATGGAACGGTACACATTGAGAATCTTAGATGAAGCCACAATACCTAATCCATGGTGTCGAAAGCAACAAGCCACCATTGCCTAGTCTCTTCTCGATGATATTCTATACTACATGATTCCACAAACACTTCAGGTAGTCCTCAGAAACATGTTAATCCCCTCCTACATATTGTGACAGATGGGTAGACAATCGATGATGCTTCCATAAGGAGCTCAATATCATCCGCAATGATTTGATCAGTTCCTCCACCAAAATGAAGTTTTTAAGTGAGGGGGCACAATTTATTCCCATTCAACCTGGCAAAGAAACCTCCAAGAGAAATAAAAGAAAGTTTGGATAAGGACAACCAAACGCACACACTGGTACCCTTTTCGCTCCAATGTGGGTTGCAAGTCTCCCCATCATAGCAAAGATAAACGAAGACACTGGGCTCCGTGCTCCATAAACTAGTTGACCAATTTCTTTACCAATGGACCGAAACTAAAAAAAGGTTGGACAAAGAAATTAGACACACCCATCAAGGGATACTCAAGAGGAGCTGCGAAATGGAACCACTCTACAAGCCACATGAACAACATTATCAGGATCCCCCTGAAAAAATCGAAATGACCCTCTTTCAAGCATCTATACCATTTAGGGTCTCGACCATCACCACTACCATAGAATTATGGCGCTGAGACATCCATGTCTCTATCATATCCACTTAAGGATCAGCCATCAAGTTCCCTGTAACCAGTAAAATCCTCGCAGTAAGTCCCAAAGCAACAACACCATCAAAATCAGCATCCTCAAGGCTCCTCAGGTACACTAAATACATAACTGCCTGAAGAGAAATCGTCCCTGCAGTAACTAATGGTCGAGTTACCGAAGGAAAAATATGCGACAACTCCTCTAGAAATGCTCGAGAAGAACAAAAAAAATCTGGTATAGTCATCGCAACACTAGGGTTGACCCCCAATATTGCTGAGAATTCCTCATATATAAGATAGATCTGGTCCAGGCCAAAATAGAAGACATGATCCTCTAGGTATCATAATTATACCATCGCTCTAGTATGTTCCAGTCTATGGCTCGATTATTCCACAAATA
This sequence comes from Sambucus nigra, assembly GCA_949130495.1. NCBI lineage: Eukaryota > Viridiplantae > Streptophyta > Magnoliopsida > Dipsacales > Adoxaceae > Sambucus > Sambucus nigra. The sequence goes on along the minus strand of OX422218.1, from coordinate 380,482,585 downwards.
AACCCGACGCAAGCTGAAGGTATCATAGTTAACATTGTAAAGGCACATGGCCTCTAAACCTTCAAGATAAGAAGAGAACTCGTCATATATTAGAAGACCCATTTGGAGAATAGAGAAAAAAGAGCAAGAAGAGAAATGTGGGTGTTAGTGAATAAAACACACCCTATACCCCTCCTTTTATACCCAAAATCCTTGGCAAAAAACAAACTTTCTAGAAACCCGTTTAATTCTCAGCCTAATAGAAGTACAAATGTATGAAGGAAAGTACAATAAAATCCTAGGAGTTATTTAACTTGACCCCCATGTTAATAGGCATGTCAAGGTTTATGATGATTGGCAACCCCTATTTTTAGAAAAAAATCTATTTTTCTCCTTTTTGTGAAAAATCAATTATCAAAAATGCATTTCTCAAAATAAACCCCTTCAAAGGGAAATTCTCTTTAACTAGGCCTCCATGGCCTCCCTCTATCGAAAAATTCCAAAAAACATATTTTCCTTACTTTTTCCTTATATAGAACATCAGTATCAAATTAAAGTGCATGTAGAGTAAACCACTAAAGCAAGATAATCAAATAAAAATGCATATTTTCTGCCTTTTTAGAGTATCTCTTCAGGTGCAAAATCACTAAGTCAAGCATACAACATGGCCAATGCCAAGCTCCTCCAGTCACAATGACGAATTTGCAAAAAAAAACCAAAAAATAGTAATGGATGTCATCTCATCTGCCGCACCACCTCATGCACCAGTAACCTTCTTATTAACACATGCATACTCGTAACCCCCGCAGCCCTTGAAAGAAGACACCAAGAATTGAGGTCGCCTACATCCCCAATAAAAATTCAGCAATTCACCCAGAATCAAAGTTTTGAATCTCCCAGCCTATACCGATCAGCAACCTCATTTTACTCTTTCAAAAGATGCCAAGGAGTCTGTGACAGTGTCGATTAGCACCCCCGCAAGCCTGCCTATCGCAAGCCCCCTAAGATGTTTTATAAGAAAATATAAGAAAATTCTAGAAAAATCCAGAAATTGTTAGAAAAAATCCCAAAAATCCTTGAAAAGTATGAAACATTATTTATCCTCAAGAAAATCATTTTTGCAGCACTGTGCCCCTTACAAGATCTTAAAATCTCTAGATGGATTAATCTTACACTCTTATCCCCAGTATACACCAGAGGAGATTCAACGATGCGCCGGCATCCAAGTCCACTACAATTCCTCAACCAAAACCTCAAAACTAAACATCCCCTAGTTGAGTTTCAAGACAACACTATCCCTAGTGGAACCACAAGTGAGCCTTCACCCCCAAAATAATTTAAATTTCCCACATGAGAGTTATTCCCTGCGTTATAACTCAAGGTCCTCAGAATTGACCTCGGCCCTTAGAATTGGTCGCCCCAACTTTTGTTTAGAATTAACATCGGCCCTTAAAATTATCCGTAACAACTTTAGTTCCGTATAATTGAACTCGGCCCTCAAAATTGATCTTCACAACTCAAGATCCTCAAAATTGACCTCGACCCTCAGAATTGGTCGTAATAACTATAGGTCCTCAAAATTAACCTCATCCCTCAGAATTGGTCATCCTAATAAATCAAGGTCCTCAGAATCGACCTCGACCCTCAGAATTTTCCATCATAACTCATGGTCCTCAGAATTGACCTCATCCTCAGGATCAGTCGTCACAACTTTAGGTCCTCGAAATTGACCTCGAACCACAGAATTAGTCATCACAACTTAAGTCCCTCAAAATTAACCTCGGCTCAAAAAATTGGTCATCAAACCTTAAGTTCCTCATAATTGACCCCGGCCCTCATAATTGATCTTCATAACTCAAGGTCCTCAGAATTCACCTTAGCCCTCAAAATTGGTCGTGATAACTTTAGGTCCTCATAATTGACCGCGGCCCTCATAATTGACTTTAGACCTCATAATGGTCATAATAACTTTAAGGTCCTCAAAATTTATCTCATATCTCAGAATTGGTCATCCTAACTCAAGGTCCTTAGAATTGAACTCGACCCTTAGAATTAATCGTCATAACTCAAGTTTCATAGAATTGACCTCGGCCCTCAGAATCGGTCGTCAGAACTTTAGGTCGTCAGAACTTTAGGTCCTCAGAATTAACCTTGCACCACAGAATTAGTCATCACAACTTAAGGCCCTCAAAGTTGACCTCGGTCCATAGAATTTGTCATCAAACCTTAAGGTCCTTAAAATTGACCTCGGCTCACAGAATTGGTGGTCAAACCATAAGGTCCTTAAAATTGATTTCGGCCCTCAGAATTGGTCTTCACGACTCAAGGTCCTCAGAATTGACCTTGGCCCTCAAAATTGTTCATCACAAGTTTAGGTCCTTAAAATTAACCTTGTCCAGCGGAATTGGTCGCCCTAGCATCAAGTCCCCAAAATTGACCTCGACCCTCAAAATTGGTCGCCCTAACTTAAGGTTCCCATAATTAACCTCGGCCCATAGAATTGGTCGTCAAACCCTAAGGTCCTCATAATTGATCTCGACCCTCAGAATTGGTCATCTTAACTCAAGATCGTCATAATCGACCTCGGCCCTCTAAATTTGTCGCACCCAACTCAAGGTCCTCTGAATTAAACTCGACCCATAAAATTGGTCGCCCCAACTCAAGGTCCTCAAAATTAACATCGACCTTTTGAGTTGGTCGTCCCAACTTTAGGTCCTCAAAATTGACCTCAACCCTCACGATTGGTCGTCAAAACCTTAGGTACTAAGAATTAACCTCGACCCTCAAAATTGGTCATCATGACCTTAGGTCCTCAGAATTGACCTCGACCCACAAAATAAATAATCCCAGCATAACCTTAGGTCCTCAGAATTTTCATCGACCCGCTGAATCGATAATCCTCGTCTCCTTAGGTCCTCAGAACTAATGTCGACCAACTAAATCAGTCAACCTCATTCTCTAGGTCCATAGAATTGACCTAAAATCTTCTTCCCTGATGTTGATGTGGTTTATATCATTCGATGCCCTCTAATTTTTCCAAGATTTCACATGGAAGGGCTCTCTATAGACACCCCATACTAGGATCCCCTAAGCATATCCTTAGTTCCCTAGAGCTCACTCGTTTACAGAAAATCCTAGGTCATACTCCGAGTACCGATATAAAGGATTTTAGGATCTCTTGGGGACCGTCAGACCCAGTCAACTCTCTCGTTAGAGTGGAAGGTCATTGAATCTTTTAAGGGCTCTGAATCCCTTTTCAAACAGTCAGCTCTATGTACAAATTGGAAAAATAGCTCAGACAAACGGTTTGTTTAACTATTAAAAACTAATTTAGAGGCCATTGGCAACTCCCGAGTCCCGTTTGACTCTGGTCAACTCTCCACCTTGAGATAAACTCAATGAATCTTTAAAGGGATCTAAATCCCCTTTCCAACGGTCTGTCCCGCGTGTGAATCTTCTTTACGGTACGGACGAACAATCCATTTTACTTTGAAGGTTCAAAGAGAAATTTCAAGCCGTATTTAAACTCATTTAACTATCCAAACCGAATGAAGATGAATGAAATATCAAAGGGCTCAGAATACCCTTCACAAGAGTCCATCCCATATATGAATCAGCCTTACGGTTCAGACGAACGATCCGTTTTTCTTCAAAAACTTCCTTTCTAGTGACCAACAGGCACTTTTGAGTCTCGTTTGACCTTAATCAATGCATGTACTCGAGAGTGGCTTGATTTATTCTTAATGGGATCTGGATACCATTTCTAATGGTCCACCTCATGCACGATTCTGACTTACGATTGGTATTTTATGATCATTTTTCCTAAAACACTGTTCAAGATTATGGAATGGCACCTTAAGTATCCTTCCTATCGGAAGTGTAACTGGGGTTCTATGCTGATAGGAAGGTCTAGAACATTATCGATCGGCACTCCCTTGGCCTTATAAATAGAGGACATGACCTCACTTTGAAAGACACCCTTAAATATCCCTCTCAGTAATCCAAGGAACATTCTCTCGAATTATAAGATGTTCCCTTCCTAAAAAGTCCATTTCCCACATTACACTCCATCCTTTTCATACTTAATTTAGTAAATTTCACATCTCCTCATACCACCTTCATCTCATTGCAAGATCAGTGTTTCTACACTCAATATTAACTTCAAGTATTCATAAGGAGGTCCAATTCCCCATCCCTTTCTTTAAATGCTTTTATTTTAGTACTAGTTGCTTTCTTTCTACTTTAGCACTTTATTTCATTACATCACATATATTACTCCCAAATCTTTATTAATAGTAATTGCACATACTCTATTTCATAAAAAAAATGAGGGTTTATGTATAAATTCCAAAAAAGGCATTCTCATCTCACAATTTCACTTTTAAAACACATTTCTCTCTCTACACACACACATATAAGAAAAATTCCCCGTTTGGATTTATGGTTAAACCCCCACCCTATGTTATCTTTAAACTATGTGAACTTGATGCCCCTTTGGCAACATAGGCATCTTGGGTAAATCTCGAGACTCGAATCCTCCCTTATGAACATTTGTAATATTGTTTTTCATATTATATATATTCTTAATGGATGTCATATTCTTGCATGCTTGTGTTTTGTCCGATATATACATTCATTCTTGCATAATGATTTATGATTCGGCAAACACTCATACTATATTTTGAATTATTATCTTCGTTAACACTCCTGAGGATGAATTCACTCCGTCCTTTTCCATGACGCGAGGTGAATGATTCCATTTTCCATTTATATTATGCACATAAGTACACAATTCATGGAGTCTAACAGGAGAAGATTAACACGTACCCGTAAGAGACCGAAAGGGCAGGATGGATGCCTAACACCTTCCGATTCCCTAACTTAGTACCCCCCCAGTCCATTGAACAACTTGGCCTCGCAAGCATCAATATTGTCCTTGATGTTGTTCTCTCTAGGCGATAACATTTATTTTGACTATTTTTTTGCAAAATAGGCATGTGACTCTATCTCTACATATTATCGCTCATTGACGACGATCGAATGCCCCGAGAAAGGGTGCAATCCGAAACTCACAACAAAAGGAAGCCCCTCCCCCCCCTCTCACGGGATGGCCAAACACTTAACCAAATTTTATCATGCCTAAAGATTCATCTAGGTGATTGGAAACATAAAATAAATCAAGAACATAACATTCCAATATACAAAGAAAACCCACAACGGAAAAAACCTTGGATGGCCCATCCACGCAAATTTCACGATGTATGGAGTTACAAAGGACACGATAGTAGACTTACACAATAACCTTGATGCCCTAACAATCCTTGATGCTCTTTGTTCCTTAACCTTTACCACAATGACATGAAAGAGTCCACCCACGATCTTGCCATAATGTGTGAGTCCACGCACATCTCGTTATCCACCGAGAAGGCTCAACAACTATCTACGAATATGAATATGGAGTCCACCTCTTCTTCACTACAATATCACAACACAAAATCCATTGTGTGTAAACAATATCAAGTATGGATTCCAATGCACAAAATAAATACTCATATGTGAAGAGTATTAAACCGAGGTGCCCCCCAAAAGTTTTTGATGATACCAAAAATAGTGTCACCAGATCATAGATATATAAATCTCAAACAGGTATACAACAATGGCAATAATCACACAAAAAATCAGCAAAGAAGTAGATGAGGGACAGAGGATGAACACCTGAATTTAAGTGGTTTGGCCGGAGCCTACGTCCACTGTGCATAAGCTTTATCTCTCTCTCTTCTACATACAAATGAATAGAGTTTTAGCTAAGGGATTAATTAGCCGATGCTTTACAATGAAAAAAATGAAATGTATATAGACTTGTTAGGTGGTATAGTGTACCCCCCAAGCATGTTGTATGCAACCTCTATTGCCACCTCTTTGACTGTCGCCCATCAAGACTAGTTGTATTTCTACCGCTGATCCCCTATATTTGGCAGGGGTGATGATTTTGCTGGGTTTTTCAAAACTTGCATTTTCAATGTAAAGTATGATGCCATAACGCTTGGTGATGAAGATGAAAGTGCTGTTGACTGGGGATTTCTCCCCCCAAAGGGGACTTTTTTATTTCATCTTGAGCAAGGGGACTTCCCATGGTCCCATATTGACTTCGAAGGGCCTGGGGGCTCTCCTGCTCACTTCGCTACCTAGAACTCCTACATGCAGAATTTCCGTGCTGATACCCTCACAAAAATTGGGCTTCATCGGGCTATGTGGTTTGGTGAGTTTACTCTGTTCAAGAACAATGTTGCCCTTCCTGTTCTGGTGTCTCGTTGGAACATTACTACTCACACCTTCATTGCTACGTGGGGTGAGTTTATAATAACGTTAGAAGACGTCTATGAGCTTTTGGGACTTGAGGCAATGGGCCATGAGCCCTATTCTGATAAGGCCCTGGATGCCCAAGAGGTTGTTGACCGTTTGGAGTTGGATCATATATGCCGAAGGTGCATCGGTTCTTCAAACAAATCCACTTTCACTCCTCTCATCAACTATTTCTTCAAGCATCCTTCTGAAGTTAGTTCTTCTGAGGTTGACCCTGGTCAAGGTACATCGCTGAAAATTTCTGCTTACATGCTTGTCATTCTTTCTCATTTCCTTTTAACAGGGAAACCTAATGACCAACCTCAAAGGGACCTCATCAACATATCACTCCATTTGTCCCTGGGTATCAAGCTTCCTCTGGCTGTAATTGACCTTGGATAGCTCTACACCTGGATTGAAAAACTCTTTTTGACATGGAATGATCTCTTAGTCGTTATAACCTGGACAACTTTGTCAACTGTGTCCTTCTGACAAGCTTCCATTATGTTCATTTCCCAGCCGTAGCAGCCAAAACCAACCATTATCCTTTGAAGGAAGCAATTCTGCCTCGACCCTCCTTCATTTGTCACAACAAACAAAGCCTAAAGGTGTTGATCTCTATTATTGATCAACCTGAGAGTTTTTTATGAGTCCATATGGAGAGGAGGTTTTACTCCAAACTTAGGGTTTTTTCTAACATGGAGCAAGGAGGGTCCAGGCAACTACTTTGGACCTCATCATTGAAGACCCTTCTCTAGCTGTGGTACTTCTATTTTCTCTGGGGTACCTGCTTCCTACACCGAGTGGGTATACACCAGTGACATTACAACCCCAATCAATGTATCCGTTAATTCAGTTTCGATCAAGGGGCTCCTCACCCAGTTTTCTAATTATCTCACCCCAAAGTCTCTTTTAACGAGGCATGTTCCCTATTCTCATCTACTGCTGCATGGGGGTAAGTTCTACCATGGCTGGGCAAGTCACCATTCTGAGCATCACAAGGTAAGGGGATGTGACCCCCTATTTACAGCAAATTACTGGCTGAGACAGTTGGCCCAAATTTCTAAGTTCATCCAGGGGGGATACCGTGTATCCCCCGATTCTTTCATTTTCTGCTCTAGAGATGGGGATGAAAGGTAATTACGTTTTTGGGATTGAGTTCTCTCTAAGAAAAACTCACAAGGAACCTCCCACTAAGCTTCCTCCACATTTCTGCATGATTCCTGTTGCTAACCCAAAGCCCAAAAGATCCCCAACACCCAAACAGCTTGCTCCTTCAGGAGGTATTTCTGGGTAAGGGGTTTTAACTGAGGTAGCCTCTAGAGAAGGACCTTCTCAACCACCAGCCAAAAAGATAAGGAAGTCCAACATTGGGGCTTCCTCCAAGTGTAAGTTCCAAGCTCAACCCCAAAGTCCTTTGGAGGCATTTCCCATCGCCTTCGTTCCTCCTTCTATGTCTGAAAAAGCGAGTGGGGAATTGAGAAGGAAAGTCCAGAATTAGGTGGCATGAATAAATGCTGAGTTTCAATGATGCGCTCCCATCGTTCCTCCTCCTACTGCCTTCCCAACTATCTTGGTTGATCCAACAGAACCAGGGCCAAAGAGAAAGAAGAGTTCAAAGGTTCCTCGAAGTGCTAGTACTGTGAGTGCAAGGAAGAAGACTCTGGGTACCAAGTCTCAGAGTAAACGAACTCCATATGTGCATCTTCCCCCATCTCCCTCTATTACTACCTCCTCTCCTCCTTCACTATTAGTTATATCCTCCCATTCTCCCTCTGGATCTGAGGTACGCATGTGTGTTGTTGTTCTTACTCCCATTTTTCAAAGGCAAGCTGCATCTATTTAATTCTTAACAACTTTGGTACAGGAGGTTGAAGAAGAAAGACCCAGTCCCCCTGTGAACCCTTTTGTGGGGGGATATTTTGGTTCCTCTCAGACTGATGTAACTCCTCCACATTCCCTCATGACCAGGCTTACTTACTCCCGCCGTTCGGCCTCACAACGTGTGAAGGATAATGTTGTGGGGGTGATTCTGTTGAGTTTGTGGTCATATCTTCTCAACCTGAGACAACTCCTCCAGTCCCTTCTAAATTATCACCTCAGCCCGAGGTTCTTCTGCCCATCGTTCCAGCTGCAGAAATTTCCCCCGAGGTAACATATTATCAATTACTTCTTAGGTCTCTCTGGTCTTTTTCTTTCTCCATCCCTTTTTCTGTTTAACATGATGAACTTTAATATATTGGGATGCCTTAGGTTGAAATGGCATCTTTATTAGCTAACATTCTTCTTCCCACTATGCTGACGAGACCCCTGGCTGTAGTTTCCCTCTTTGGTGCCATAACTGAGCTAAGTAACACTTAGAGGTATTTCTCACTTCTTCTGTACTTATTCCCCATTTCTAACACTTAGCATTATTTTTTCAGTTTACTCCAGATCTTTCCCCACCCTCCTCTCTTGGTGGGCTACCTATTCCCAAGGCCAGGGTTGAAATTTTTGCCCAGCGTGGTGGTTCCTCTGCATCTACCAACGTTGGGGCATTACTTGGAGTTCAAACGTGCTCCTTAGTTGAGGCTCCTGTGTTGGACTTGTAACCTTTTGTTGGCGAAGGAGATTTATCGATCGTTGAGGCTTCTTTAGTTGGGGGTGTCGTTGAGGCTTTTGAGGAGGTAAGCCTGCCCCCAACAGTTCCCTCTATTACGGCCTCCTCGGTGACTCCCGTTCTTGCTCCATCCATTACTGAGGTACTTCACTAGTTTCTCTTCGTTTTTCGTTGTTTATCATTTTTTCTTGACAATGTATAATCTAGAAAAGTCTCATTTCTCAGACTTTCAAGCTTCACCTATAACGGTGACTTAACAATGAAAACACTTATTAAGATTTTTCGTAAACTCCACCTGTAACGGTGACTTAACAATGAAAAAACTTGTTAGGATTTTTCGCAATCTCCACCTATAACGATGACTTAACAATGAAAACACTTGTTAAGATTTTTTGCAAACTCCACCTATAACGGTGACTTAACAATGAAAACTCTTGTAAATATTTTTCGCAAACTCCACCTATACCGGTGACTTAATAATGAAAAAACTTGTTAAGAGTTTTTGCAAACTCCACCTATAACGGTGACTTAACAATGGAAACACTTGTTAAGATTTTTTTACTTCACTCATTATTTCTTCTACCTGTTCTCAGGTTGCACGTGAATCTTTTTCAGCGGGAGAGAAATCTCTACCAGTTCTTTCTCCCATTGCCTCGCCCCATCGGGAACCCGCTATTTCCGAGGATTCTAGTCATAACGACCAAGGTTCCATGATGGCGGTTGCTGCTGACAGCGAATCTGGTTGTGATATTCCTTTTCCCAACTTACCTCCTCATGACTTTTGCCTCACGATCCTTTAGTGTTCCCCTCAAATGCCTACCAGTTATCGTTTGGTGATTGAGCAGCTTGCAATCCACCATCCTGAGACTTTTACTGGGGATTGCCTGCATTCCAACATCTTCGTAATGAGCTATAAGCTTCAAGTCATGGTGATCGTTGTTGCTGATATCATTAGTTTCCTAGGGTGAATGTTACCAGACCTCTTCTTAACCAATTCCTGGGCTATTTGAGGGAGTTGGGTCGATATGGCTTCCGTTTTGACTGGCTGATTGCGCATTTATAAACTTTGAAGAGCCAATGACTGGATAGTCAGAGGGAACTTCTGTAGAAACATTGGGAGGATCAATGGGATGAGGAAGATAAGTTGGCTGAGTTAGTGCCTCTGCTTAAAGCTGCCAACAAGGAGGTGGAGGACTTCGAAGAGGCTTTACGTCTGGAGAAGCTCAAATTATAGAAACTTCTTATCGAGCGCACATAAGCGCAAACGAGATTGAAGGATTCTATTAACTCCCAATAGTCTTGCCTAGCAGCTTTCTCAGGCCTGCTCGAAGATTTTTTCTCTCCTTTAGACCTATGGTTCCTCTTAGCCCAATGAACTTTTATATATATTTTTCTTTTTCTTCTCATGTAATTCTTGGGCAGTAGCTCCCAATTTTGTAATGCCCCAAAGTTTGTGAATAAATGAAAAAGATATATGTTTTATGCTATTTTCTTTGTGTTGTCACTGTTTACGTATACTATGGAGTTCTATAATTCTTCCATCCCTACTCGATTTGCAATAATAGACATCAAAAATAACTTGTATATTAATAATAACATCTAGATACAAGAATAGTGTAAACTTAATTGCTCAAACATGATAGACATTCAACCATTTATTGTTAATTTTGAATGGCTTGTCTTCTTCCATCTTAGAAATATATCAATAACCTTAATCATGAGCTTCTTTTACAATGAAAGGTCCCTCCCAATTCGCTGCAAACTTAGGTAGAGGAAGCCCCATGATGTGCTTCAAAGTTTCCTTCAAAATGAAGTCTCCTTCCACGAACTTTCTTAGTCACACCAAGTTATCATATGCCCTCGAGAGCTGCTTCATATACATTTGAAAGTGATGCATTGCATTATCTCTGTGTTTATCCAATGCTTCCAACTGCACATGCTTATTCTGAGGGAGCATTCTACTTCACAAGGCATATCGAGAAGAGGGAACATCCAACTTTACCGAAAGGATCTCCACAACCCCATAAATAAGGGAGAACGGAGTATACCCTATGGCCTTTCTTTTGGTTGTTTGATAGGCGCACAATACAGCTGTTATCTTGTCATCCCACGATCCTGGGAAATCCTCCATCATTTTGGACAAAATATTGACTAAGGTTTTATTAGTCACTTCGTCTTGACCGTTTCCCTTTGGGTATGCCACCGTTGAAGTATGATGAACAATAGAGTACTTATTTATGAGCATTTTTAATTCTGAATTGATGAAGGGGGTTTCGTTATCTGAGAGAATAACCTTTGGAATCCTAAAATGGCAAATTATGTATTCTCTGATGAATTTGCTCACCACCCCTGTCGTTTCTCTTCTTAGTGGTATCATTTTAGCCCACTTTGTAAAGCACTTCATTGCTACTAGTATCCATATCTTCCCCCTTAAAGAAGGATGTATTTCCCCTACAAGGTCAAACTCCCAAGTGTGAAAAGGATAAGGTATTGCCAGGGAATGTAGGTCCACTGATGGGGCATGGATCATATTTCTATTAAGTTGGCAAGCCTTGCATTTTCGAACGAACTCATTGGAGTTCTTGTCCATCATTGGCCAATAATACCCCAATGTTATCAACTGGTCATATAACTTTCCCCTCTTATATAAGCTAGATCCTACGCTTGTTTGAGTACCTCTATTGCTTCTTCCTTTGTGATGCAACACAATGGCCTGTTGAAGTGACCCCTTCAGTAAAGTTATCCCTCCTAAATGTAGAACCTCGGGGACCTTCGCTTTAGTCCTATCGCATCAATTTTCTCTATTGGGATAACTCCATCTTTAATGAAGTCAATATAGGGCTGCCTCCAGTCAGGTTGAGTTTCAACGAAATAATATATAGTCGCCTCGACGAATAACTGGCACTTATCGCACTTCCATTGGACCTCTGTTGCGTCCTGCTTCATTCTAGGCCAGAAATATCCCTCTTTTTAGATTCTTCTATAAAGAGGTATCTCGGTTGTTTAATAGTACTCTTTATGTGTTTTCTTCAACCCCGGCTTTGCTTATTCTCGGCTGATGCATCTTGTCAACCATCCTCCCATATTTTTGAAATAAAGATTTCCCTAATTTGTAAAGTATTGGGCTAATTTTCTCAGCTCCATCGTTCCTTTCCCCGATTCTAGTTGTTTTCTAATATCTCCCCTCCAGTTAAAATAGTCTTCCATCGACATAATTGACTGTACCACCGAGGGAGCTGTCCTTCATTAGATCAAAAATGTGGTTGTATCCTCCCTCATTCCCATATTTCTGAAATAAAGATTTCCCTAATTTGTAAAGTATTAGGCTAATTCCCTCAGATCCACCGCTCCTTTCCCCGATTCTATTTGTTTTCTAATCTCTCCGCTCCAGTGAGAATAGCCCTCCATTGACAGAATTTACTATACCACCGAGGGAGTTGTCCTTCATTAGATCACAACTGTAGTTGTATCGTCCATCATGACCATCTTCTGAGCAATGGTGGCATAGGGTCTGGATAGCGATTCATCATTCGAGGATGTCTCTTAATTTTGGTCCAATGGAACTGGCTGAGAAGCCTCTGAATGATCATTCTGTATGGTGACAGGCTCAGGCTTTTTAACGCATATTCTTCATTCACTTGCTGAATTACCCAGTTTGAATCACCCTTGATGCAAAGTGAATAAATTCCCCTTTGAAAGGCCTCCAAAAACCCCAGTTACTAACGCTTCAAACTCTGCTTCATTGTTGGAACAAGGGAAATCTAACTTATAGGAAAGACAAATCTCCTCCATTCCTTTTGAAATAATAACCCCTCCTCCTCCTTTCTTTTTTGCCGAATATCCATCAAACTACATCATCCAATCTCCATCATGTGCATCTAAGTAATTGGCCTGCAAGTCGACTCCTGGAATGCTTTCATTAGGTGGCTCAAACGTCCCAGAGGGGAAGATTGCCAATAGGTCAACGTACTCCTGGCTCTTAATCGCCCGAGGAACCACAAACTTCAAGTCATATTCTGAGAGGATGAGGAACCACCTAGCTTCCCTACCAATCAATATAGTTCTTACCAGCAAATAATTAATAAGATCACATCTGGTTACAATATGGATTGTAAAAGATAGCATATAATGTCTAAGTTTTTGCGTTACAAAGACTAAGGCTAAACAGTGCCTCACTAAGCTACTATACCTGACTCTGTCCCATGTACGATTCTACTGAGATAGTAGACTGTCCATTCTTGTCTGTCAATCTCTTATGCCAGCAGAACTCCAACAGACCTCGTGGAGGACGTGAGGTATAGCTGCAATGGTATTCCTGGTCGTGCAGGAACCATGGTCTGTGGTGAAATGAGTAGCATCTTCAGTCTAGCGAGAGACTCCGGTTGAACCTCCTCCCAGTTGAATTTTTTATTCTTTCACAAAAGCTGCATCAATGGGTATGTAATCTCGGCCAATCTAGGCACGAATCTCCTAAGGTGGGAAATTTTGTCGAGGAAACTCTTCAGCTCCTTCGTCATTCTTGGACTTGGCATCTCTAAGATCGCTCGATGTTTGTCCTGGTCCATCTGCACTCCTTATCGATTAACCACAAAACCTTGGAGCTTTCCACTTGTTACTCCGAAGACGCATTTCAGTGGGTTCATTTTCATCTTATACTTCCTACATCGGGCAAACACTTTCCTCAAATCGCTCAAATAGTACTCCTTCTTCCTCGATTTGATGACCAAATCATTCACATAGAATTCCATAAATTTGTCAAAGAAGTCATGGAAAATGTCCATCATTATTCTTTGGTAAGTAGCCCCAGCATTCTTGAGTCCAAACAGCATTACTTTGTACATGAAGTTGCCCAATGGGGAGCTAAATATCATTTTTTCTGCATCCGTGGGGTCCATCTTGATCTGGTTGTACCCTACATACCCATCCATGAAGCTATATATCTTATGACCCGACATTGCATCTATCAATCTATCGATGGAGGGTACAGGGAACTCATCCTTGGGGCAGGCCCTATTTAAATCTCTGAAATCCACACAGATCCTTATTTAATTTTTATATTTCTTTACCAACGGGACAATGCTAGATAGCCATAGTGGATGTTATATCAGTTTGATGAACCCTTTCGTCAATAAGCATTGGACCTCTTCTTTGATATTCAAGTTCAACTCAGGCTTGTACATTCTCATTGCTTTCTTCACTGGGATGGCTGAAGGCATCACATTCAACTTATGGAAGCTAACTTCCTCATCCATCCCTTCCATCTCCGTGTACTTCCATTCAAAAATGCCTATGAACTCCTAAATCAACTCAACCAAGGCCTCTCGTTTCTCCTTACTGAGATCCTTCGAGATAAAAATAGGCCTTGAATCCTCCCCTTCTTTTTCTAGGTTCAACTGCTCTAACTTTTGTGTCTGTGGCTTAGGTTGATCTGCCATGTAGTCTGGTTCTTCGGTGACCTCTTTCAAGAACTCCTGTATGTTGGAGTTATCTATCACCATACATTTCTCCCATTGATCCACCAAAAAACACTCATATATTGGGTCAGCCTCATTATCAGCTTCTTCGATCGCCCGTTCACACCATTACAAATGATACACCATTTTTCCTTCTTCGATAATTACCTTTTTTAACTGTCTACTAGTAGTCGCTACTGCCTTCCTCTTCTTCTCTTTAAAAGCCTCAACCACTCTTCCTCTTGAAAATCGACTCAGCACACTTTTTCATTGGACATCATACTCCATTGGATCCACTTTAGGTCTCATACTATCTTTGAACTACTTTGAGATGTTTGGGGGCCGAGGGACCACCTGGTGGGCTTCTTCTCTCATCACTCATTTGCTTCTTGTAACTTCTTTCTTCTGCTCATTCAAGGTCCCCATCCTTTCTCTGATCGAGGGAACCCACATTCCCTCCATTCTTCTCGTTAGGACTCTGACGTCCTTCTCCAATTCTATATAAAAGGTTGAGTCTACCAGGTGAGCTTCTTCAACAGTGAAGGTCCTCTTCGTAGCTCTAATGGTCACCTCCGTCCCCCTGATATTCGCCTTAGCGCATTGGTGATACATTAAAGGAACTAGCCCTTTGTTGTGCATCCACACCCTTCCTATCAGCAGATGGTAGGAATTTGCACTCTTTATTACGTGGAATTTGATGTGGGAACTCATATTTGCCATCACAATCCCAACGTTCACATACCTAATGGACTTAGAGGACTGGTTGCCATAGCTTAAAATCACCAAAGGCATGAGGACTAATCTCTCCTCCGGAATATTAACAGCATGGAAAGAGTTAATTGGTATGATATTAATGGAAGCTCCCCCATCCATAAGAGCCCTTGCAAAGCTAACCCCGTTGATGCTAGCAGTCACATTAAATTTCCTATTATGAGGGAATCACACGACCCTATCTGCGTCGTTAAAAGTTATCTCTGACAGAAACCTCTTTACCAACTTGGCCATATGTTCCTTCCACCTCAGCGAAGGGACTATATTCTTCCTCGCAATATCAAGGATTGACTGGGTTATGTCCAATCTACTCTCCCTTGGTGTCCCTACCTAGTCGAAGAACAAGGCAAACTTTAGGGATTTTGAACCTATACAGTATTCTATGGCTTGGTCTGCTTCCTCACCTTCAATGCTATATACGTCCTCCACATCTTTAGAACGTGCTTCATCGAAAGCTAACACTACGTTAGCCATTTGTAATACCCCGTATTTCTTAATATTACATTTAATTAAATTGGAGAATTAAATGAGAAAATACGGCTTAATTTAAATTACATAAGAGGAGTAATTTAATGAGATTTATTAAAAATTGTAATTTTGGAATATTAATCGAGAGATAGATACCGATTTATATTGCCTCGTTATATTTACTTTGTGCGAGTGGTAAATAGTTACTTAACGTGTGTAGACCGTGTTGGGGTGAGAACGAGTAATATTTTTAAGTGACTCAAATGATAATTTAGAGGTCACAGATGAGTCCGGAAGGGTCAAATTAGTCAAAATAGTATACTCGGGGGTACTAGTTCAGTCTTGGGGTAATTTTAGACTAAACCGAGACCATTCGGGGGAGTTTTGGTCTTTTAACATGAGAGGGTATGGAGACCTACGAATTTGAGAGCCTTTTATCAGCCGTATGAAAGAGGGGTTAGGGTTAGAAAACCCATATAAACACCAATACCATTAGAGAGAAGGAGAAAACCATTCTCAAGGCTTAGAAGATGCTTTTGAGAAGGTTGGGTTTGGATCTTGCACCCTAGGAGCCAAAAGAGGAAGGATTGAAGAAGAGAAGCATCAATCCATCATTAACTCCATGAAATCAGATTCCCTCTGTCAAGGCAAGTTGTTTATTGAAAAAAAAATTATAAAGTTATAATACCCATGTGTAGGGTTTTTGAGTAGTTTTGTTAAATCAATATCTTCATAGGAGAATAATGATATTTATACATGTTGGGATAGGAATCGCATGTATAATGATTTAACATATGTAGAGGATTAATTTTCAGAGTAGACTTGATGATTATTTCGGAATAAAATCTGGATTTTGAATGCATATATAGGAAGAACACCATAACTAAGGTTTTAAGAAATTCTGGATTTAATTCACTATTTCTTTAAAGGAATTAGGGTTTTGATGTATTTGACACGTTAGAAATCGTCCTAGTATATGTGGAAACATGTTAGGATCATTGGGTCAAAGTTTGGTGGACTATAATGAAGTTTGGAGATTTGTTAATGGAGGAAGAGGTTAACGAAGAAGACAAACTGCGTTTGTCCCTGCTCGATCGATCGATTGATCTCGAATGTCGATCGATCGACTAGGTCGATCGGTCGAACCCAATAGTCGATCGATCGACGTAAGCTATTTTTTTCCCGAATTTTCCGTGTTTAAGGTTTCTTTGATTTTCGGGATTTTCAAATTTCTGAGGATTTTTACATAATCTCTGAATCACAAGTTTACTCTACTTTCTTTGGCTACCACGCTTAGTCGTTGTATGGTCTCATTATTTTTCAAATTTGACATAATCACTAAGAATGACATCACTTTAAAGTTGTAAGAAAAATGAGTCTTATAGTTCGTCCCAAGCACTAAACTATTTTTGATCATACACTTACAATTTTCTCATATCACATTATCATTCACTTCACCCATTATCTTTACATATTTATCTTATCCATATATATTCCAGATACCATCCACATATCATTTCCCATCACTATATCATTTTTTAGAAAAATAGTCTTTGAATTTGTCAATGTAAATTGTCTTCATTTGTGTTATGAAAAGAAAAATGCATAGCAATAAAAAAAATTGAAAAATAAGGTAAGGGAAAGAAAGAAAGAAAAAAAATAAAAAAGAAGAAAAAGAAAGCATGCGATAATAATTTTATAAAATGAAGACGTTAGTTACTCAACTTGTGTTACACTCTTCTCAAAAACCCTACCATCATATCATTCCCCTCATGCCTTTCATAAACCCCATTTTCGTCCTTGGTACGGTGTTCGAACAAACGAGAAGCCTATATGTTAATAACTCAACATTCTCAACGTAGTGGTTAGCATTCCTTTATGAGATCGCTTTTTTTCATCTATCCGTCATTTCTTATAAGTGTGTGAGACATTTGATCTCGTTTACATTTACGCATCTCCTCACACACTAGAGAGATACACTTACCTTATTCTTAGATAATTCGATTCAGAGAGATATATATAGTGAGAATTGAAGTGAAAGTGTTGATTCTATAAAGGTGATCAAAAAATTGCTCTAATGATAATTACGATTGTTTCAAGCTAATACATGCTGAGTTTAAGGAAGGTATTACGCTTTTGGTATTAAATAATTTTAGGCCTTACTTTGATAGTTGAACAAGATGTTCCTTGATATCTTTTTAGTTGGGTTTTATTGATTTTCATCGTCAAAATAAGAGATGCCTTTTTATAAAAAAAATCATGGCTACATTCACTGCAAACCGTCACGAGACACCACTCGTCATGTACGGCAACCTAATGGTTTAACGACTTGTTACACATGTTAAGTGCAATCGCAAGTGTCTGCGAAAGTGGCACACTTTTGGTCACTTATCTTTATTTCTCTGTATTTTTGCTCGAGGAATACCAATGTTCTGTTTGGGGGTGGTGTGTGCGATAAGCACCCAAAAGTGTTTAATTTATGCCTCGAATATGTGCATTTTAGTCGCTCATTTTCAATAAAATTGGCATTATGTTCATATTTATTTATTTCTCTGGTCAATCGAAAGTCACAGTATGAAATTGTGCTAAATTAACGTAATTGCGACAAAGTAGCGGTCAAAAGCATGGAATGAAGAAAATCAAAGTGATTGTGAAGTTAGAAGTTTCGTCTGAGCTTACTCAGATCATTATCAATGCCCTAGACCCAGTTCCGTACCAAAATTAAGCCTAAACAGAGCCAAAGACATCACGTGAGCCTCGTGTGTGCTTAGTTTTTAATTTATTATTTTTATATTTTTATTTAGATCGTATATAATTTTTAGGATTTTATATTTTATTTTCGTGTCTTTAGTTGTGTATATTAGTGTCTCTTATCGTGCGTCGGGTATTTTTATATTGTTTATGTAAAAATAATAGGTATATATACTTTGTTAGGTTTTCATTTATTTATTTTATTCATTTTTAGCTTTTATTTATTTTTATTTCAGTTTGATTTTATTATTATTATAATTATTATTTATTTTATTTTATTTTATTTTATTTTACGTTATTTATTTGAGTCGTTTATATTTAGGTTAGGGATTTAATTTTTTAGTTTTAAGAGGGATTATATTTTCTTTTAGTTTTATTTTTAGACTTGTAAATATTTATTTTTTATAAGTTAGGATTTTCATTAGATTTTATTTTTATTAGTTGAATCTTAGTTTATTTGAATTTTTTTAGGACATTAAATACACACACACACCCGACTCTTATAGACTCACCTACACCCAAATACCTATCCTACCTCCACTTTCTCTTTCATCTATCCCATCTCCTATCCACTAACCCTCCATAACCAACCTCCACACCATAACCTATACCCACCAAGTAAACCCACAACTGCCCACCATGGCAGCAGCTTCCCAAATTTGACCTTCTCCGCCTTAGACCCTGTGGCCATCCTGAAATCTCCTCTCCTCCCGCGGAGCGGGAAAAAGGGGGGAGAAAGGTCTCGCGCCCTCTTCCTCTAGGAGCGCTTTGGCCGTCGTCGATGTGGGGTGAATGTAAAGAGATGGAGTCACCATCCCATTTTGCACAAAACAGGCAAAAGAATATGTCTTCCCCTCGAGAGAGCGACATCAAAAGTAAACTGATGCTTACGAAACCAATAGTTCGAAGGTCTGGGGGCAAAGTTACGGAATGGGAAGGTGATAGGCACCCATCCCGCCCTTCTCATGGGATTGTGTTATTATTTTCCTTTATTTCTCCGTGAAATATGTGTGCGTGTATATATAATGGAGATCGGAATCTCCCAACTCATACTATGGAAGAGATAAAGTAAGGTCATCCATAGGAATGTTCCCAAAAATAATATTAAAAGTATGATTTATGCATTTATCATTATATTGATCGTTATAATGAAACGATAATATGTGTTAGATGAAACGCTAATACAAACATAATATGTAGTAAAATAATTCAAGAATACGATAAATGCATAAATAAGGAATTTGGGAAAATTGAAAATTTGGAAAATTAGAAAATTAGCAATTTTGGAAAATAGGAAAATTGTACTCGAGTCTCGAGTTTTAACCCGAAACGCCTATATAGCCTATAAAGGCATCAAAGTCCATGTAGTTCGCATGCGGCATAGGGGTGGGGTTTATCCCATAAATTCAAACGGGATTTTATTATATATGTGTGTGTAGAAAATGTGTTTTAGTTTTGAAAAACTGTGATGGATAATCCCGTTGGAATTTATAGGTGTAACCCTCTTTTTTTTGTTTTGGTTTTTTTTATAGAAAATAAAGTATGTGCAATATAACTAATAAAAATGAGAGATGTTAATGTTTATGAACTAAAGTAAAAGCTCGATTATGAGTTTATTTAATTAATGCAAAAATAAGAAATTTAAAGAGAGAGTGAAGGATTTGGACCTTCTTTGAAGAATTAAAGCTTGATCTTGATCTTGGATGAACTCTATTGAATGTTGAGATAGATGTTGGATTATAGAGAATGAGGTTTTGCCAAATTGGGTTTGAAAAGGATGGGAATGTATGATGGAAAGGAATTTCACATAAGGAAACTTTGTTGATTGTAAGAGAATGTTGTTGAGATCACTGATGCTGATGGATCTGAGGCATGCTTTGAGATTGAGGTCATTCCCTTTATTTATAGGGTAAGGGGTGTGCCAATTATCATGGCCCCAGTCCTGCCAATTGGCCGGTAACCCAAGGCACACTGCCGATAGGTAGAGAAATAAACCTGCCAATCGATAGTCTCGTGCAGATTTTTTTGAAAAAATGGTCGTAGAACACAATACTTTTATCTAAATCATGCACGGGGCATACTCTTACAAAGGTAATTTAGAGAACTTCAAGAGTTCTTTGGGACTCTCCCGAGTCCGGGAGTTAACTTTGGGTCAAACGTGGCTCGAAAGCGCTCATCGATCCTTTGGACAGGGGATCTTCAGATAGAAATGGATTGTTCGTCCGAATGGTAAGTCAGAATCATGCATGGGGTGGACCCTTGTAAAAGTTATGAAATCTTCGCTTTGTTCGTAAAGTTGACCTTGGTCAACTAGGGCCCGAAAGCTCCCGGTGACCTCTCGGAATAAAACGAATCGTCCGTCCATATAGTAAGGCTGGTTTGCACACGGGGTGGAACATTTGAAAGGGTATTCAGTTCCCTTTGAATATTCATTCAGTATCATTTGAGCTAAAGAGTTGACATTGGTCAAATATAGCCCGAGAGTGCCCGGTGACCTCCAGATTGATTTTCAGTGGTAAAATGGTCCGTTCGTCTGAATTGTTATGTCGATTCGTGCATGGGGTAGACCATTGGAAAGGGGATTCAGATCCCTTCGAATATTCATTAAGCTTTCTAGCTGAAGATAGACTTGACCAGAGTCCAACGAGGCCCAGGAGCGCCTGATGGCCTCTTGATCAATACTCGGAGTATGACCTAGGGTTTGGAGTGAAATGGGGAGGTTATAAGAACCTAAGAAGTGACTTAGGAGGTCCTAAAATGTGGTGTATATAGAGCCCCTCGACGGGTGAACTTGGAAAAATTGAAAGATGTCGAATAGACATCACATGATGTTTTGGAAAGAGGTCAATTTTGCGGACCTAAAGGTATAAGGAAGACTATTTTAGAGGGTCGAAGTCAGTTATGAGGACCTAAGGAAATGCTGAGGATGGTCGATTCTGTGGGCCGAAGTCAATTCTGAGTACCTAAGGTGGTAGTGACCAATTCTATGGGCCGAGGTTAATTTTGAGGACCTAAGGTGGGAGTGACTAATTTTGTGGGTCGAAGCTAATTCTGAGGGATTAAGTAAGGATGACCAATTTTGCGGGTCGAGGTTAATTCTAAAGAGCTAAGGTGAGAATGATTAATTATGCGGGTCGAAGCCAGTTCTGAGGGCTGGGAGCAACCAATTTTGTGGGTCGAGGTCAATTTTGAGGACCTTAAGCTAAGGCGACTAATTATACAGGTCAAAACCAAATTTTGAGGGTTGGGAGCAACTAATTTTGTGCATTGAGGAAAACTTTGAGGACCTTAAGTTGAAATGACTAATTCTATGGGTTGAGGTCAATTCTAAGGACCTTATGTTGAGGTGACCAATTCTGTGGGTCAATGATAATTCTGAGGGCTTGAGTAGAGATGACCAATTCTATGGGTCAAATCCAATTCTGAGGGCTTGAGTAGAGATGAACAATTTTACGGGTCAAAGTCAATTCTGAGGGCTTAAGTAGAAGCGACCAACTTTGTAGGTCGAAGCCAATTATGAGAGCTTAAGTTGTAGTTTTCCTAGGTAAATTTGGAGACTCCGGTGGGAAAATTATCTTTCGGTTTTCTAGGGATTTTGGGGAAACATTTGATTTTGATTTTGAGGAATTAATCCGAGGATTTGATGTTTCCTTATTGAGATTTTTTTTTATTTTTGCGGTGTTCGTTGCTGGGGGGATATCCCATTGATTTTGGGAATTTTTTTTGGGAAGTAAGTGTTCCGCTTGGGAAATAAGTGTGGTAAAAATGTTTTTCTTGGTGAAAAAAGGTTCTAAAATTCATCTGGTAATTTTAGGAATTTTCTAGGGATTTGGGGATTTTTCAGCATTTTTGGGGAATTTTTATAAGAAATTTTAGGGAGGGTACCGATCAGCATTGGGTGAGAGGTGCCAAATGGAACTGGCATGGTTTTTTGGGGTAACTAGAGCAGGTGAAGGGACAGTGCCAATTGGTATGTTGCTGGGAGATGCAGATCGTCATTTCCCTTAGCCACCTATAAAAAGGAGTGAAATTTTCTCATTTTTCACAGCTTCCAGACTTGCTCTCTTTTGTTATTTCTTTCTGCAAGATGTTTTATTGTTCTAAAATCAAGAAATGATTGATTTCTCCAGCAGTGAGATCCACATGACATGGCTAAATGTTGACGACTGGGCAAACTTAGAATGGCGGGCCAGAGTGCCCCTTGCGTTGGGTAGTGATAATGCTTTTTAATCATTCGAGACAGTTATGATTAACAGACACTTTTGCGCGATTCAGCGCGTCATCGATCATCTAGGGTGGTGAACCCTGGAAGATATGTAGGTGTTGATGACCTTTGGTATTCTTTTCTTTTTCCTTGGTGATATTTCCTTATTTCTTGAATTTTGACAAGGGCTTTTCCTTTTTATCTTTGACAGACTGATATCTCTACGTCGAACCTGAGTTCTCGAGGGATGACGGGGCATAAGGTTGTATGGTAGTGCCTTCCATCGGTGGTTCATTGGATGGTGTCATCGGCCAATTTTGGTAGATTGGCGCCTGTGCTGGATGAGATGCCTTTCTACGGATGTTATTTGCACTTTAGGGGAGATATTGTGGGACACTACCCACACCATGCATTTTGGTTTTGGAGAGATGACGGTTACTCCTATTGATGTGTAGCATTTGTTGGGGCTGTACAGCGAGGGGGTTCAGATAGAGGTGGACCGAACTTTATGGGTGATGACGACGACGATGGAGGCGGCGTTAGGTGATGTGGACAGGATAGTCTATGGGTACTCTATTCATTTGTCTCTTTTGAGGGAGTTATTGATGAGTCGACGGATGGGCAACGGGTGCAGTAGATGGCCCGCATGTTTATTCATCTTTTTTTAGGAGGGTTCTTAGTGGCTATGAGTGGCGACGTCGTCCACTTATGGTTTTTGCCATTTTTTAGGGTATTTTTGAATGACCCTCTTTTTTAATAGGGGAGCCTGACTTTGGAGATCCTTTATTTTTCTATGGACGCATTCAATCGATGATATCGACTGACCTTTACTGGTACCACGTATCTTCTGGATGTATTCTTTATTTTATGCATTTTCTTGTATACATTGGCATTTTTCTTATGCATTCACATTTTCTGTTATGTATTTTCTTATTGTTGACCCTTGTCATTTGCAGACGTTGTTCTATGAGGTGATTGGTCTCAACGCACAACTGATAGCTTTGAAGGATGAGTCAGTTGGGGACTTCTGTCGGATGTTCTGGTGGTGAAAGTCTAATCAGAAGTCGAGGCAGTTCTTCTCTTTAAGGGGGGTGCATCGGGTCTTTAAATCCCTAACGAGTGATCGAGAAAATCATCTATCTCCTTGAGACCATTTTTCCTTGATGATCTTTTTAAATATTGATTTTTTGCAGGGAATTTTACAAGTGACCTTCTATCCTTGGGGGACGGGCATCCAGCACATAGAGGTGACTGGGGGGAATGCGCAGTTACATCATCTACTGGCACATGAGTTCAGCTACTCCTGGTATCTACGGGAGAGAGTTGTATGGAAGGTGGTGGATAAAGAGGTGATGGTGCCACCTACGAGGCCCCCGATGTACATAAGGTGAGAGCGGGAGATATCAGAGGATACGAGGGTGGTGGCGATGATCGGCGAGCCTTATTCATCGTATACCGATATGGTGGCAACTTATGATTATTTGGATTTTGTGTTGAGTTGTTTAAAGCCACCCAACATATATGACGTTACGCCTCTTCCTCATGTGGGTTCGATTCGACCAGTGGGGTCTTCTCACAGTGAAGGTGGTGTGTCGACATCGGCAGAGGCGATGACCTAGGAGGTTCCCTTTATGCAGTTGACTCCTCCTTTTTATAACACCTGGTGGGATGACGGAGGGTCAGTGCGTATGCTGCATCATCCCAAAGTGATGGGGCCGGAGGAGTTGGGGATGGCAGATGACGTTCTTCAGCCAGTGGTATGCTTTTCATTTCTTTATGTTTTGATTTTTTGATTTCATTTTTTACCTCAAAATAACTGATTTGCTCTTTTCAAGTTTTCATACAGCGCATTCGGGTGTCAACCAACTGGATGAGGGACATTTGGGATTGGGTAGCTTCTGCGATGACTCATATTCGGGAGTCGATCTCGATCCCATCTTTCTTGGTCCCATCCGCCACATCTGAGGAGGGGTCTATTTTGGGGTGCAGAAATACGTCATCTCGTCGCTAGGAAAAGTGCGTGCGCGGTAGGGATGGAGGTTCTTATAGAGAGAGAGAGAGAGAGAGAGAGAGAGAGAGAGTAGGTAAAGTCAGGTAGAGAGAAAAATAGATAGAGCTTGGGGGGTTTGGGCTAAGTCCCGTTATTTTTGTATTTTCCTTTCCTGTAAGGCAAATGTAATAAAATAATATCTATGCAATAAAATGAAGTTTTTGTTTTAGTGACTTAATGCATATGCACTTTTTACTTTGCTCCTGAGACCGTAAAAACTATTTCAAATGATTTGAGATAAAATTTATTTTAAAATAGGATAAGTAAAAATATAGGGAGAAGGAAATTCTGAATTCCTTAGAATAAAAATTATTTTTATTGAAATTTTTTTATTTTGACAAAAAAAGAAAAAGGGGAATTTTCCAGAAATAGGGGGTTGCCAGTCGGCATGCCCCTTGTCCTACCTATCGGCATGTAAGTCAAGTATAATCAACCCAAGGCTTTGATTACACTTTCTTCAATTTCTATTCCTCTTATATTTGCATTACTTATCTTTGGTTGAGGTTTTCCAAGTATAAATAGGGGGTAAGGGTGGAGCATTTTCTTCAACCCTCCACATTCCTTCTCTTTTGCACTCTTGTTGCTTATTTTTCAATACGGGTCTCCCCAAAAGTGTTGAATTTTCTACTTACCTCTAAAACTTAGAGGCTATGTGCTCATATAATGTAGACTACGATGATTTCAACATGCGTCCGGCTTTATTATGGTGTAACCGGCCTATTGAATGGAATATATTGATTGTGGTGGTAGAATTCTGGTACCTCGAGGGCCATGTATTTCGCTTTGTCTTGGATGAAGTCTGTCCGACTTAGGAAGAGTTCTCTTCCATGTTGAGGATAAATCCTAGTGTTGTTGGGGCCATACATGAATTTTCTTGGTCTCCTTGGGAGTTTTTAGCGAGACTTCTCCATATCTCTCCTCTAGCGGCTAGGTCACTAGCTACGGGAGGAATTATTTCTCTCCCTGTTGTGCTACATTTTGTGCATTTACAAAATATTGGTGATGCATGCTTCTGTAGCCGTTATTCTTGTCGTAATTTCAAAATTTCTATTGATGATTGGGAACTGTTGGTGGACCCACAACTTGCATACATCACTTTATGGATGTCATGTCGTTATAATCATGTGACGTTGATACTGGCAGAGATTGTAAATGTTTTAGATGCCTAGCGGGAAGTCCGTTCTGACTTCCTGAGGTGTAGCTTTATTATGTTGTTCATGTGGTTATCAAAGAGATTTTATATGGCTATCCCTCCTGAATATCCCTTGGAAACTATGCCAAACTTCTTTTCTCGCTACTTTATCAGCGCGGGCTTGGACATTAAGAATTGGGAGAACTTATTTGTGGAGCATAGGACTCGAGGTTTGCGTTTATCAGTGCCTTGGTCGGAAGAATTGATTCCCATTCAAGAACTGGGAGAATACCAGTATATTCGATTGGTTGGCCTTCGACAAACCTCTTTCTACCTTCCCTGGCGACTCTTGGGACAATTTTTCTGGGAATAGATTGTGCCACCTAGAACACTACACTTGTTTCCGATGGAGGATTTTACAGAGCGTATGCACATGCGGCTGGGATCTCTATCGGAGAATCATCAATCATCAACTCGTCCTTCCCAGTCTATTGGTAGAGTCTAGCATGTTTTTTAGGATTACCCGAAGTGGTTGTGGAGGAGGGTAGTTGCCAAAATATTGATTGTGGAGACCGAGCAAAGGTGGTTCGACATATCTAACAACATGGAAGGAGGTGTTGTTGTTTTCTCGAGGCTGGTCTGGGATTACCGTTCCATGGAGCGTCTGTGGCACTCTATTCAGGCAATAGAGGTTTAGGGACCCCAGGATATGTATGATGATGATGGGACCAGTTAGTCTGATAGTTACGGGTAATCTCCCTGGGGAATTTATATATGAAGCT
This sequence comes from Sambucus nigra, assembly GCA_949130495.1. NCBI lineage: Eukaryota > Viridiplantae > Streptophyta > Magnoliopsida > Dipsacales > Adoxaceae > Sambucus > Sambucus nigra. The sequence goes on along the minus strand of OX422218.1, from coordinate 380,456,054 downwards.
TTTAGTATGGTGTTTGGTTATATATCTGGTTGTTTTCAGGTTGTGTGGGAATAATTTAGGAAGGTTTCTTAGGAATAGTTTATCTTGTTTTTATTTAGTTTTAGTAAAGTAGGTCTAGGTTGACTAGTGAAGTTGTTTGACTCCCTATGCTGATGTAATTGTAACAGAATTTTCATCAATGGAATAAAGAAAATTTTAATTGTATAGTTGTGCTTCTTGTTGAGTTTTTGCATTTGAATTATCTATACCAAAACACTAAGGCATACATAATCCTTTTGTTCATGTAAATAATAAAAATGAACTGTCAATCTCAGAGATAAGAAAAGTATAGCATTTTGTGAAAAATAATGGGGTCATGCTCATGTAAAGCCTATGAGTTGTCTCGTAGCCCTGGGGGTTTTGAAAATTTTCTGAGTTTCATTTTCAAAAGTAAAAAGGTCTTTAGAGGATCAGGCCCTACGTAGTTATAAGTACAGGCACTACATCAAAATGGTCAAATTGTCACCTTTCAGCCGGCCACCCTTGTCACGATCATTGACCGTGACAACAAACACGTGTTTTGTGTCACGATCATTGACCGTGACAAGACCGTGACAAATAATTATCACGGTCATTGACTGTGACAAGTCTGTGACAAATATATTTATCACGGGCGTGCCACGATCAAGGACCTTGACACGACCGTGACAATGTCTTCAGTAAAAAAATCCCTAGGATTTTTTTTCCCACCGTTTTTTGGTTTTTCCTCTCTCTCTCTCTAAGCGATTTCAGCTCTCTCTCTCTCTCTCTCTCTCTCTCTCTCTCTCTCTAAGGTATGTTTTTTTCTCTCTTTCTCTTTCATTTCTATATGTGTGTATATATGTGTGTGGTGGTGTGTGGTGGGGGAAGGGGGCAGGGGGTGGAGTGGGTGTGTGTGTGTGGCGGGGGGAGGGGGGAGGGGGGAGGGGGTGGGGGGTGTGGTGGGGAAATCTTAACAATTGTATAGCTTTAATTAATAAATTGTATAGCTTTAATTGTAATTTTAATTGTATAGTTTTAGATGAAAGTAAATTAATAATTAGTGCCCATTTCATATGAAAGTAGGATTGCCCCTCATTGTAAATTAGTAAATTAATAATTGCATACTTTAATTGATGAAATGAATTAATTGAGTAGATGAATTAGAAGGAGTACGGGATATACATTTGTTGTTGACATTGCTGTTGGATTATTTTGTTTAGTAAATATTGGGTTGGTTAGTTTTAAAAGTGGCATGACCACTGGATTATTGTCCATATAGGGGTGGGATTTTTCAACTTTTTTTCAAAATTACTTTGTATATCGAACAATATGTATATAGTATGATAATTAAATGAAACATACTTGAAATATATAGTGAGACAAAAAAAGTTGTCTCACCCCGAATTGCCACGGTCAGTGACCTTGACAAGTTGAACTTGTCAAGGTCAATAACTGTGACAATTAGTAAGATCTTAGGTGCACTAAAGTTATGTTTATATCCATTACCTACACAGTATTCTTTAACACCTAAGTATATGAATTATCCACCTCTATCACTTCTTATGCGAGATACTTGGGTGTCCTTCTCGTTCTCAATTTTTAAAAGAATTTTCAAGAACTCACAGAGGGTGTTAGATTTATTTTTCATAAAAGCGACCCAATTAAATTGTGTAAAATCATCCACCATTATAGGAATATAACTGTTACCACAGAAGCTAGTTCTAGAGGGGGAAGGGAGGGGGAAGGGGTGGGGCAAGGTGGGGTGGGGTGGGTTGTGTGTGTGTGTGTGTGCAGGTGTGGTGGGGGTGGGGAAAGGTGGGGGAGGGGGCAGGGATGGGGGAAGGGGGTGGGGCAAGGTGGGGGGGAGGGGGCATGGGAGGGGGAAGGGATGGGGTGGGTGGTGGGGTAGGGGTGGGGGGCTGTGTGTGTCTATGTGTGTGTATGTGCGTAGTGTCCCTTGTAAAAGAATTGATTGATTATTAACTTTTTTAGTAAATTAATATATGATTGCCCCTTATTGTAAATTAGTAAATTAATATATGATTAATTATGAAAGTAGGATTGCCCCTTATGTGTCTCTTCGAACGAAGAAGGGGAAGGACAAGGAGGTGTCCCCGAGCGTCGTGGCCACGATTGTAAGTAATTCGACAGTTTACTTTTTGTTAATTACGTTATAATTTTTTAGTTTACTTATTTTACTAATCATGTGCTTTTTTTTTCAGGCAAAGCTTAAGGAAGTGCATGAGTCGCAGTCTGATGCCGACAAGGCATCTTTGTCCATAGACTCACTCATCCAAGTTCTTGACTCTGATCGCAAGGGGAGGACAAGGGGGGTGAGCTCGCGGGTGGCCAAATCTAGGATCATCGGATTGGAGAAGAGCGAAACCGGGTTGGCTCGAACGGTGGATTCACATGACGTGAAGCTATCCCATTTGGAGGCGACGGTCCAAGATATGTACTCATTTATGAATCTTACGTTGGACAGAGACCATAAGGGTAAAGGGAAAGAGAAGGCAGTGGAGAAGGAGGTGCGGGAGGGCGAGGTGCAGGATGACGAGGATGTGGACCTCGCTGCTTCATCATCGACACGTGCGTACTTCGATGATCCACTTCCTTATTTGGCTCCCTTCAACAGACCTATGTCTACACTTGGTTGGCCGAGCGTGTTCACATTGAACGTATTTGATGGCCAGCGGATAGTGAGGGGGTTGAAGGACCCGAATATCGTCCAGGGTAGAATAGTTCATGGATGTGGTCTTCAAGAGATCGAGTCCAAAGTGCTTGTCATGCAAGTGATACTCGGGAAGGAGAACTCCCTATTGTGGTTGCGCGAACAATGCGGCACAATGTATATTAGTGGGTGTGTCAATTCGTATATCGTGTGGCCTACTCACCTCCTCACATTTACCCCAGACATGTAGTGACATTATTTTTAAGTTGGTACATTTGAATTATATTTGGATTATATCGTTTCTATTTTTAATATATATTTGCATTATCTTTAGTTTATTTGGATATATGATGTTGCTATAATAGGTTCAAATATACTGCTGGGAAGTGGCAGTGGCCATACTACCCAGCAGATTTTTTTTTAAATTCTGCCCAGAATTGTCACGGTCATTGACGGTGACAAGTCCGTGACAAAAGTTGTCACAGACTTGTCACGGTCAATGACCGTGACCATTTTTTATAAAAAGGTCACGTCTTTGTCACGGTTAATAATCGTGACTAAACTTGTCACGGTCATGGCTCGTGACACAATCGTAACAATTCTAATGAACTTATCACGGTCAATGATCGTGACACGTCCGTGACAAAAAAAGTTATCTCGCCTAGAATTTTCACGGTCATTGACCTTGACAAGTTAAACTTGTCAAGGTCAATAACTGTGACAATTAGGCAGATTTGGTGTAGTGAGGGAAATGAATATTTTTTTAGAATAGAAGGGAGATGAGAAGACTCGTAGCATGCCGAGATTAAGGGTAGAATTTATTGAGACGGACCATGTTAACTGGACGGGACATATCTTCCCCATTAAGGTCGGTGAGCATAGAGATGCCACCGAATAGGATCTTCTTTACAATGTAGGGGCCACTTCAATTAGGCTAGAATTTCCTTCTGGGGTCCCAGATGGGCTTTATGATTTTTTTGAGGTCTAAATCCCCTTCTCGGACACCATGGTCCTTGACTCTCTTATTAAATTATTGTGTTATTTGGAGATGGTACCCTTGTATGTGATATAAAACCTTCTGTCTCTTTTTTTCCAAGAATGATAACTCGCCAAAATAGCTTTGATGCCAGTCTTCCTCACTGACATTTCTTTCAAGCATGACGCATAGTGAAGGAATTTCCAGCTCAACGGGTAGGACCGCTTCCATGCCGTATACTAGAGAGTAATAGGTATCTGCAGTAGATGATCAAACTAAAGTGCGGTAGGACCAAAAGGGCGTAAGGGATTTGGTCATCCCAATCTCGATAGGTTTCAGTCATCTTTTTAATAATGGCTTTAAGATTTTTATTAGCGGTCGCCTCAACATTTTCGTTGGTTTGAGGTTGGTAGGGAGAATATTTGTGTATCTAAATCCCATACTTGTCAACCAATTCTATGACTTCTGCCTTGAAATGTAACCCATTGTCTCATACTAGCTCGTGTGGGACCCCATATCGATAGATGATACCTTTTTGGATGAACTTGACCACCTTCTTGGCATTCAGCACTGCATATGATTTAACTTCGACCAATTTGGTGAAGTAGTCAATGGCAACCAAGATGAATTCATGCCCGTTAGAGGCCTTGGGTATAACTTTTCCAATGATATCAATGCCCCATGTGGAGAACTGCCAAGGAGAAGTCATATTGTACAATTCTCGTGGAGGCAAGTGTTGGAGGTTCGAAAATTTCTAGAATTTAAGACATCTCTGAACATAGGTGGTGCAATCCTGAACCATGGTAATCCATTAGTAAACTTGTGGGATGATTTTCTTGGTGAGTATATGGACATTCAAGTGGGGTTCGCATTTCCCGCTATGGATTTTCTGCATCATCTCTTTAATATCAGCCCCTGTAATGAAGTGTAAATGGGTTCCATCGAATTTTCTCATCGACAATGCTTTATTACAGACAATATACTGGGTAGCCAGTCTTTGGAGAGTTTCTCAATCTTTCTTGTTAGAATTTTGGGGTTACCTACTATCCTTGAGGAGGCACCAAATATCATAGTACCAGCAATTGTCTATCTTCTTCTGTGATGAGGTGAATATGGTAATAGTGGGTTGGTTTATCTTTCTTTTGGATGAGTAAAGGGGTCATTGTTATTCCTTCGGGCATGTCATCTATATAGGCTAAGTTAGAAATTTTATTATCTAGGTTGTTCTTTGCTCAGGGCATGTAGTGGGAGGTGATATCTTAGAATTGGAAAGCCAACTCATCTAGGTGGGCCTGGAAGGGTAAGAGTTTCTCGTCCTTAACTTTCCATCTTCGGAGTACTTGACCGATGATGAGGGTTAAATCCTCAGAAACATCAAGGTATCGAATTTCTTCCTTGAGAGAAACTTTGAGGCCTACCGTTCACACCTCATATTCAGTCATGTTATTAGTGCAGGAAAAATCTAGTTTAATGGCAATGGAAGTGTGAGTTATTAGTGGAAATTAGGAGTATCCCAATGCCATACCCTTTCTTGTTGGTGGCGTCGTCAAAGAACATTTTCCATTGGAGGTCTTCTTGGGAGGTAAAAAGGATATTCTCATCCAGGAATTCAAAAATCAAAAGATTAGTTTCTTCCATGGGGTGGTCAACAAGGTAGTCAGAGATAGCTCTTCCTTTCATGGCTTTTTTCATGACATATACAATATCAAATTAGACTAGAAGCATTAACCATCGGGCCATTCATCTAGACAAGGCAGGTTTCTTGAGTAAGTACTTGATGGGATTTATTCGGGATACGAGTTTGATGGGAAAGGCGAGCATGTAGTGTCGTAGCTTTTGAGTGACCCAGACAAGGGTGACACTTGATTTTTTCCAAAGTAGTGTAGTTAACTTCGTGCTAAGCTAATTTGTGACTGGAATAATAGATGGCTCTCTCTTTATGAGACTCTTTAAGGTATTGGGCTAGCAAAGCCCCAACTATAGTATCCGTTACGATCAGATATACTAGTAGGGGAAGACCAGGCTACAGCGACATAAGTACCAGAGGTCGGGTTAGGTATTGCTTAATTTGGTCAAAGCTTCTTGGCAAGCTTTGTTCCCAACCTTGGTAGAATCCTTTCGAATGAGTTTGAATATGGGTTCATAGATAGAAATCAACTGGCTAATGAACCGACTGATATACTGCAATTTTCCAAGGAATCCTTGAACTTCCTTCTCTGTTTAGGGTGGTGGAATCTCAAGTATGGCTTTCATCTTGGCAAGATCTGCGTTTATCCCTTTCTCACTAACCATGAATCCCAATATATTTCCTTTGGTAATGTCGAAGACATATTTTTGTGGGTTAAGTCACATCTGATATTCTCGTAGTCACTTAAAGAACTTCCAGAGAGTTGGAACATGACATTCCCTAGTCTTAGACTTGATAATCATTTCATCCACATATACCTCAACTTCTTTGTGTATCAGATCATGCAAGATGTTTGTGGCATCCCTTTGGTAGGTAGCCCCTGCATTTTTTAGACCAAATGGCATGACGGTGTAGCAAAAGGTTCCTTAAGTAATGATGAATATGGTTTTCTCTTGATCATTAGGGTCGCATATTATTTTGGTTATATCCGATAAACCCATTAAAGAATGACTTAAGAGCGTGGCGAGTTGTGTTGTCCATAATCATGTCGATATTGGGTAGTGGGTAATCAACTTTCGGAGAGGCCTTCAAGTCTTAGTATTCAATGCACATGCGAACCTTACCTCCTAATTTCGGCGTGAGTTCAATCACATGAATTAAAGCCACGTTCAATTGTTTGACCACTTCTTCCTTAACTTTGAACGACAATTCGGTGCGGAGCCTTTGTAGTTTTTATTTGACTCGTTTGCATTCTGGGAGCGTTAGAATCTCATGTTGAGCTATCTCGGGATCAATGTCGGGCATATCATTGTAAGATCATGCAAAGACATCCACAAATTCCTTCAGTAATTCTTTGATTTTCGCGTGCTCATGCTCGTTAAGGGTAGACCCTATCCTAATCTCTCGCAGTTGGCTACTAGAATCGAGATTAATAACAATAGTTTTATCTTCATTAACTGGAACGCGATTATGTTGTCTGTTATTAACCTTATTAAGATCAGTTAAGAATTTTTTATTTGTAAAATCATCATCATCAAGTGTTTGGTTAGAATCAAGACAATTAATGTAAGTCACGGTAAGATACTCAAAATCTTCTTTTATTTCATTATTAGGAAAAATAGCATTGAGAATATCATCGAAGGAGGTAGCAATTCATTAGAATAAGGAGGAACAACAAGATAAGATGAAATGGGATAAAGATCTTAATTGGGTTGTATGTTAGCAGGTGGAAAAGGTACAACATGCCATTTGAGGAGAGGTGCATTAGCAGCTGTAATCAAGAAGGATGGATCCAATGATGTTGCACTTGAGTGGACCATGCAAAGTGTCAACCCTAGTGTCTGCAAGTTGAATGAATCCTCAGAGTCACTTCCCTCTAATTCTTCGGTATCAGCTATAGTCTTCTCAATGAGTGGTTTTACATGATGCTGGGAATTTTCAGCCCGTGAGTAGTTGTTTTGGAAAAATATCTTCATTCCTAGCATCATTTTCTTGTCCACGTGATCATATCACGGTTCGAGAAAGCCGCAAAGGTGGAAATTTTCACCCTCTCTGATGAATCTTCCATTCAAAGAATCTCTTGAGACAGTCTTGGTGCTTTCTAGATGTCTCTTTAGTCGAGGTTGGCGGAGCATTCTCAGTTCCTCTGCGGATGTTGATAACCCAAGTCTCAAGGAGGAAAAGATTTTTTTCAATATAATGGGTTCAAGAATACCCTATTACCATCGTCCCAGCCCCAGTCGGGGCATGAAGTGCATGTTCTTAAACATCTGGATCATATTGCGTTGCCATGAGGGTTATACTCCGAACAAACCCTATCTTTGAAATCGTCCCCTGCTAGAAATACAAGTGGTTCAACTCGAAAACCTAACAGAAGCATGTCATTTTCCCTGTGTTATAACTCTATTATTGGATTGTTGGTTCTTGCAATCTCAGTATTATCATCATCACCTAAGATAGTGATACAATAGGTCCATGGTTGTCCAAGCATCAGATTGAAGTAAGTGGGGATGTCGACCACATGGAATTTCATAACGAAATTAATAGGGACAACCCCTATTGAAAGTTATATAGATCCCATCACTTCTCGATGGGTATTATCACAAATGTGCATCGGGACAGAGGTTGGAGCAAGGTTGCTCACTTTCAATCCAAACAATTGATCTCAGTGGGCAGACATTAAGAGATAATCCATTATCGACAAGCAATAATGGAATAATTTTTCCCATCACTTCACAGAGATATTGAGAGCATAGTTATCATTTGGTCTAATCTTATGGATTTCTTCTTCAGAAAAGCAGAGCATTCTAGTAGAGGTTAGGGATCTGACCAGATTCCCTACTTCTTCTGGATGGTGGAGGGTAGTACTGTGGGCCCGATGAGTAGTTTGATGAAGGCATTTCGGTGCAGCTATGAAGACATAAAGAGTCCCCACAGAGTGATGTTAGCTTGGGTCTTCTTTAACTGATCGAGTATCTTGCTCTCCCGAGGGTTATTTCTGGAATAAGAAGATTCTCAACACCTTTTCCTTTATCCATCACAGTTGACTGCAGGCTTGGAACTTTGTAATGCCTCCCTCATCTAGTCATATGGTGTATTAACCTTTGAAGAGGGGAAAAATAGAAACCCCGTCTCCTTATCTATCTCGGGTTATTCAACCACCATATTGATTTCTCCAAGTATCTCCTCAAACGATAACATCCCACATATATTGACTATTGGGCTAGTCTTTTTTGGGATTTGCTCTTCATCTGAACTATCGAATTTGTCCCCCCATCTGGTGGCAACGAGATCATTTTTCCAATAAAAGTCAATACACTCCACAACCTCAATGGAATCTTTGTATAGGTCCTCCCATTCGATGGGGAGATGTAAAAGTGAAGGGACAGGTACCCTTGTAGTTTTAAAGTATCAAGTATCTCGGACATGCTGTAAATTTCACCGATCTGTCGAAATAAGTCCATCGTGATCTGGACGACATCATTTAAGTTGACTTTATCGGTAGGTACCACCCAATTATCTAACTCTCGAGCCTATTTTTGAGCTTCTAAGTATAGTGCACTAAATCTCTCGCAGTCAATAGTCATCTTGGAGAGCAATTTCAGCCCGAACTCTAGAAGCTGGTTCAATACTGCTAATAAGTCCATATCTTCTCCTCCAGAACAGGAACAAATAGCAATGCATTCTCTAGTCATAAGTGACAAAGCCTGATCGGCAAAACAAGTAGGGTTCAGGAGAAAATATGGGCAAACTTGAAGGGGTTTAGGTGAATACATGGGTATAATGGGTGATTTACTTGGTATGATCTGGGTAGACGGATCAAATTATGGGTCTTTTTCTAGGCAGATGGCATTCATACCGTGGTTACCCGAAATTTAAAACCATGGGCCCGAACGAGTAGCCTAGTCCTGGAGGCCCAAAGTCTGGGCCCCTCATCTCTTATATTGATCCGGTCTCCCCCACGTTTCCACAATTGGAAGTTATATGGGAGATGGAAAATGTGGAGAAACCCATCACCTCCACTTAACTACATGTACATTTATATATTAAACCCTAGGTCCGGGGCAAAAGGACAAGTTGTATTCTCTGTAATTACTCTCCGGAGTATATAGAAATAATATCGACTGCACCACCATGGACGTAGGCACATCCTTGCTGAACCACGTACATCCTTTGTTGTGCGATTGGCATCTTATATTCCTTGTTCTTCTTTGATAATTCCTTCTCTCGTATTTATTTGTGTTGCATAATAATTGTATCCATAATTGGCGGCGTCTGTGGGAAGCGTTCATCTTTCCCTGAGAAGAGCCCACGTCAAGAAAGGAGTTTAAGATGTCTGGTCACAATAGCAATGCTCCCCAAGCAGGAGATATTTAAGAGCCACCTGCTCCTCGCAGGATTAGGTCTGAAGTCCGACGTTCAGATCAGAGAGTTCTCCTGGAAAGACCAACCTCAGAAGAAATTCAGGGACCAACGAGGTCCACACAGATATCCAGGTTAATTGATGCGTACGAGGCAAGGCTACACGAGCAGAAGGAGTCTTCTCACAGATACGAGGTTGAGAATGCTCTCTTAAAAAGAAGACTGGAAAGAATGGAGAGGGAGCTTCGTCCTGATAACAGGAGACGCCCATATCGCACTCCTAGCCCTCAGGCGAGCAAATCTCGCAGTCGAGGAAGGATCCCTAGGCGAGAATCTCAAAGGCACGAAGGAGGCGAGTCAGACGATGACCTCCGCGAACAGCTACGAAGAGCTCGCCGCTACCAAAGCCCTGCTCGCAGCGACGAGAACATATGAAACATGGTCCGCAGGGAGATGGACCAGCATCCCGCTCACCATGGAACAAGATCAACCATAGAACTCGCGAGGCGAGCTCTCAAGACCCAGATGAAGTCACCTTTCACAAGAGAAATCGAAGAGGAGGAAGCTCCCAAGAAATTTGCCATTCCAAGGTTCAAGATTTACGATGGAAAAACTGATCCCATCGATCACGTCAGGCAATACCGACAGGCCATGACCCTCTGGAGTCACCGAGATGCCCTGATGTGTCACATTTTTCCCTCAAGGCTTCATGATGTAGTGCAGAAGTGGTTCGAAAGGCTCCCCCATCGGTCGATCAAGAATTTCAAATCCCTAGCTGAACTTTTTAAGACCCTATTCATTACCAGTAGCTCCCATCCCAAAAGGATGGATGCTTTGCTAACAATGAATAAAATGCCTCAAGATACCCTCTGAGATTACGCGAAGAGGTACTGGGAGTTATTCAATGAGATCGAGGACTGCGCGGAGGAAATAGCAGTGGCCTCATTTAAAATTGGGCTCCCTAGTTCTTCCCTCCTCTACCATTCCCTGACGAAGAAGGAAGCTATGACTATTAATGACCCAATGGCCCGAATCGAGAAATACGCAAAGGTGGAAGATGTCACCCGCCCTAATACAGGAGAAAATGGTCGAGCTAAGCTCACTACCAAGGTAGGTGAGAAAACTGAGAACCAGAAGAAAGGAGGAAAGAATGGAGGCAAAAATGGCTCCAAGAACGGAGGGAACCATGACGCTTCGAAAGTATTCCAGGCGGTCAAAACCATCTTCAAAGAACCAATTTACAAAATTCTCGTGAAGATCAAAGATGAGCCATTCATAAAGTGACCCGGGAAAATGGGAGGAGATCCCTCGAAGAGGAACAATGCGTTAAGATGCGCTTTTCACAAAGAGGGAGTACATAAGATTGAGCACTGCAAAGCTCTTAAGTCTCACCTCGAGGATTTGTCCCAGTCTGGGCATTTGAACGACTTTGTGGAAAAGAGGGCATAGAAAGTGGTTGCCAACAGAGAGGCGAGACCCAACAACTTGCTGGAGGATGATGCAAGACACGAGTTTGCAGTAATCCACGGAGTATCTGACGTTAAGCAGATACAAGGGAACTCAGCTCGAATGGAAATGAAAAAACTTACAGCGGTAATGCAGACTTTTCAAATCGATCCAGCAAAGTCACAGTCAGGAAAGCGTCGATGAGCAGAGGACATCAACTATAACAAGCATATTGTTTTCACGGATGAAGATTTGATGGGAGTAAGGACCCCACACCATGATGCCCTGGTCATTACACTCAGGATAGCCAACTTTGACATCAACAAGTTGCTCGTCGATCAAGGAAGTTCATCCGAAGTAATGTACCTCGACCTATTCAGGAAATTGGAGTTGAGCGTCGCCGACCTAAAGGAAGCTACTATTCCTTTGGTCGGCTTCGTTTGAAAAATGACCATGCCCCTAGGCAAGATAGTGCTGCTAGTTCGTGCTGGGAACATCTCCAAGATGATTGAGTTTTTGGTAGTTGACATCGAATCACCGTACCAGGTCATCCTCGGCAGAGGATGGCTTCATGCGATGAAGGCGGTCTCCTCGATCTACCATCAGAAGCTCAAGTATGTAACCGAGCGAGGAGTAATGGAGATCCACGGTGACCAAACGATGGAGAGGAAGTGCTTCATAGCATCCATCCGACCAAAGCCAGAGAAGAAGGCCGGTCAACCCAGCGAGAAAGTTGAAGAGGGTGTGATACCTTCCAAGTAGTAATTAAAGTATGGAAGACCTGGAGTAGAGGAGACCAGGCTCCTCCCCTCCGAGCGTGTCTTCAAGAACCTGGTAGAAGTTATAGCCGAAGTTGATGACAGTAGAAGAGTCTTCTTGATTGGAGCATCTCTCACCGACCAAGAACAGAAGGAGTTGACGACCTTGCTGAGACACAACGTAGATGTTTTTGCATGGGAACCACACGAGCTGCCTGGAATCGATCCTAATATGGTCTGTCATGAGCTACACGTTAACCCCACATTCAAACCAGTCACGCAGAAGGCACGGAGAACTGCACCCGAGAAGGCTAAAGCGGACGAAAAGGAAGTCGAAAAACTTTTGGATGCAGGATCCATACGGGAAGTGCAATTCCCCAAGTGGTTGTCCAACCCAGTAGTAGTTCCGAAGAATAATGGGAAGTGGAGAGTTTGCATCTACTTCACTGACCTCAACAAAGCATGCCCTAAGGATAGTTTCCCCCTCCCAAAGATAGACCAACTAGTAGATGCCACTACAGCTCGCGAGCGAATGAGTTTCCTGGATGCATAATCAGGATATCACCAGATACCCTTATATGCCCCAGACCAGGACAAAATGACGTTCATCGCGATAGTTGGGTTATATTGCTACAAGGTCATGCCATTTGGGCTCAAGAATGCGGGGGCAACCTATTAGCGGTTGGTCACAAAAATGTTCAAGGATCAAATGGGAGACACAATGGAGGTCTACATTGATGACATGCTCGTTAAGAGAAAAAAGAAGGAAAATCACCTATCAGACCTGTCAAAGACCTTCGAAATCCTCAGGAAGTACCGAATGAAGCTTAATGCGAGAAAATGTTCCTTCGGTGTCCAGTCAGGAGAATTTCTTGGATACTTGGTCAGTAAAAGAGGCATAGAAGCTAATCCAAACTAGATCGATGCAATCAACAGGGTGCAACCCCCTCTCACAATCCGGGACGTACAGAAGCTCACTGGTATGCTCGCTGCCTTAAATCGCTTCATCTCCAAATCCTCCGAGAAGTGCAAGCCTTTTTTCCAGCTTCTAAGGGGGAGTAAAACGATAGAGTGGAGCCCAGATTGCTCGCAATAATTGGATGAGCTCAAGTCCTACCTATGCTCTCCACCACTGCTTGTCACACCACAGCAAACGGATACTTTGTACTTGTACCTCTCCGTATCCAATCACACTGTCATCTCTGCACTAATATGTGAGGTTGTAGGAATCCAGCACCCCATTTATTATGCGAGCAAGACCTTATTAGACGCCGAGCAAAGGTACCTTCCATTGGAGAAGCTCGCATTTGCACTAGTAATAGCCTCGAGGAAGTTGAAGCATTATTTCGAAGCTCATAATATCATCGTCCTTACATCGCATCCCTTTAAGGCGGTCCTAAGGAAAGAAGATTTATCGGGCAGACTGTCTAAGTGGTCAGTCGAGCTCGGTCGGTTTGACATCCAATTCAACCAAGGACAGCTATCAAGGTTCAGATCCTTGCTGATTTCATAGCCGAATTCACGGGCGAAGAACTCTCCGACCAACCTCAACCAACAAGGCAAAAGGAGAACCTAGCAAAAGAGGAAACCTGGAAACTGTTTGTTGATGGAGCCTCCAACTCCAAGGGGGCAGGGGTCGACATTACCCTCATTACTCCAGAGAACACAATCCTTGAACAAGGAATTAGGCTTGGATTTACAGCCTCCAACAATAAAGCCGAGTACCGAGCCCTAATAGCCGGCCTCCAAAAGGCACAAACTCTAGGAGCAAAATGTTTACAGGTGTTCGGCGACTCTCAACTAGTCTCCAATCAGATAAGTGGAGATTACAATGCAAAGGATAAAAGAATGGCATCCTACCTCGCCTTAGTGAGAGAATTAATGTCAAGCTTTGAAGAGATCAACATCCAGCAGTTTCCCAGGGGGCAAAACAGTCATGCTGATGCCTTAGCAGCCTTGAGTTCGGCAGTTGACTATGACCTTAAAAGGGTCATCCCCATCGATTTCCTCATTTGTTCGAGCATTAACCACAGCAGCAAGCTACCAAATGTGGAACAAGTACTCTAGGTGGGATCAGCCCCCATCTGGATGGACCCCTTAAGGGGCTATTTAAAGGATGGCACGCTCCCAGATGACAAGAAAACTACCCACCAGATAAGAGTCAAAGCTGCTCCCTTTCACTTATCCACAGGAGGCGACTTGTATAAGAAATCCTTCTCCGGTCTCTACCTTAGATGCGTCCACCCAGGTGATGTCGAGAAAGTACTACATGAGCTTCATGAAGGAATCTATGGAAGTCATATCGGAGGAAGGTCTCTAGCCTTTCGAGCAATGAAGGAAGGCTATTGGTGGCCATACATGAAAAAGGACTCCGCAGTATATGTTCGCAAATGCCTGAAATGCCAATTTCACGCTCCTATGGCCCACCAACCCACCAGCGATCTGAAGTCCCTATCCAGCTCATGGCCCTTCGCCCAATGTGGAATGGACATCGTGGGACCGCTGCCTACCGCCATCGGCAATCGCAAATACCTGTTGGTTGCGACTGACTACTTCACCAAATGGATCGAGGCCTAATCCCTGGCGAACATCCGAGATGCTGATATGATAAGGTTCATATTGAGAAATATAATCACTCGGTTTGGAATCCCCAAAACCATCATCACCGATAATGGAACGCAGTTCAAAAGTGGCCCCTTTCAGAACTTCTGTAACGAACACGGGATCAGACACCACTTCAGCTCGGTGGCCTACCCTCAGAGCAATGGCCAAGCGGAAGCTTCCAACAAAGCTGTGATCGATGGATTAAAGAAGTGATTAGAGCGAGCCAAAGGCGCGTGGGTAACAGAGCTACCCCATATTCTATGGGCATACCGAACCACTCCTCGGCGAGCAACAGGAGAAACCCCATTTTCGATGACATATGGCATGGAAGCAGTCATCCCACTAGAAGCAGGTTTTCCAACAATGAGATCCAACCTTGTCGACCAAGGCCTGAATGATGAAGAATTGCTCGCCGAGCTCGACCTAGCTGACGAGCATAGAGAACTGGCCCTGGTGAAGCTAGCGAACTATCAGCAACAGCTCGCGAAGCATTACAACAAAAGGGTTAGCCCGAGGGCGTTCCAAGTCGGGGACAATGTTCTAAGGAAGGTCCTGGGCAGCACAGTGAAGTCATCAGACGAAAAGCTAGGCCCAAACTGGGAAGGACCCTATAAAGTAACTAAAGATGATCTGCAAGGTGCCTATCACTTGGAAACGATGGAGGGCAGAGAAATACCACGAGCATGGAACGCAGCTAATCTCAAGAAATTCTATTTTTAGATCCTTTTCTTGTATTTCTTTTGTTATGAAAACAAATGTTCATTTTCCTTGTTACTAATGAAAGTTACTTAGTTGGTTACACTCTGATTGGTGACAGTTGCATTCATCACACATCTTTTCCAAATAACAAGCACCTTGATCACTACAGCAGGGGAATACCGCTCCTCAGGTCATCATCATAAAACACGAGAGACCTCTTAGCGTTGCCCCTGGCAATATATAAATCCCTACAGAGGATTCTTAGGCAAAAAGACCAAATCTTATACTGGTCACCAAACCTACTTCGGTTGAACAAAATCCTGATCGGATGAAGACATCCAACACCAGGTGTGTCCTCGCTAATTGCCCTACTTAGGCCTAAGGGAGTGTGACGACACAACCTAAAAGGTAAGGTGGGGCACAATGGTACTTTGGTATTATACTGGACTGGGGGGACACTTGCATGACAAAACAGAAGAAATCATAAAGCAGCAAGGATACGAAAAGTAGGATATACACGTTTATTTGGCAAAATTTCCCAAAAACACAAACTTTTCATTAATCCATCTTACTTACAATAATGATAATACATGTTTAGTCGGCGAGCTCACCCAAAGCATTTATATTATCAAAAATAAATATATATATATATACAACAGATGGTAAAATCTCAAGGGGTGGAAGCCTCCGATCAAGATAATCAGCCACTCGAGCTCTTCGTCCGTCATCAGGAGCAGGAGAAAACTCTTTAACAACCTCATTCACATTCGACTCCAATAATTGCAGAGGAATAGCATCGATGGGGATCCGTCTATCGTCCCTCCTGAATGGGTTGGGCACTAGAGTAGAGGAAGACATCTCATGACGATACCATAGCACCGATTTCCTCGGGACTTGCAGCTCCTTCAAGGCACTGAGCCATCCCTTGATGAAAGAAAGATCCTCGAACTCAGATAGCCTTGTTGGAGCATCCAACCAGCCTTGATCATAACCATCAGCCCACGCTTGCTGAGGGCCTTTCTTGAACAAGTGCAGCAACCGGGTGACGTCCCTTTGAAGCCCAGCAGCGATTACGTATGCTCGCTGAACATCACAGCGGAGTTCTTCCATTTCCCTATCGCGAAGTTCTTCTCCTTCCCTGCTTCTTCTCCTGGTGCTCCAGTAGCTCGCGAAAGGGGAGGACGTGTGAGACTTCGCGACATGGGAAGGGTAACATTATGATCATCTCCAGCTCGTAATGATGAGGAGCCTTGTAACACTGCTTGAACAGTGTTCGATGCGTGCTCCCTAAGCTGTAAGACTTCCCTCCTCAAGTCTTCGTTCTCCTCCTGATGGAACTCCCCAACTTGGTTGACCTCGGTGGCCTCTAGGAGTCTTGTTCTCAGCACATTGACCTCCTCTTGCACTGAGGCACCAATGTCCTCCATCTCCCAGAGCATATCCTTCAGCTTAGCCACTAGCTCGGATTGCTCCTTATATTTCTGATTTCTAGACCTGAGGGACTTGCAAAGCTTAACAAAACCCTGGCGAACTTCAGGGCTCGCATTGGGACCAAGGGTCCTACCCAACTGGGAAGTAGCAGGAATGTAATCATCCACATCAACTAACTACAAGTGAAAGAAAGATAAAGGAGAGAATCAGTACAAGCAGAAATGAAGCCTTTTTTATTAATGAAGATTGAAGTTACATTGAACTAAAAAAAGAAAAGTTTATAGAATGGAAAAAACAAAAATACAGAGCAATCCTAGTAGATAAATAGTTGACAACCTTAGGCGGCCCAAAAGTTGATGGCCCTTTCCCCTTATTAACATCAGCAGGAGCATCACCCTCAGCGGGGATAATCTCTGTCCCCACAACCAGAGAAACATCAACAAGGGTCGTTTGAGGAACAGTATCGGCGCCTTCAACATCTGGGGCAGGAACTTCATCCACGGTTGGCTTCGGACCTAGGTCATGCTCGTCAAACAAAGGAGAATCGATGTCAATGCCAGCAGCCAAAAGGGCCTTGTTACAGCCTTTCTTGAAGTTCAGATGACTAATATAGCCTATCTGAACTTCAGCATCCTCATATGCTGTAGCCCAACCGAAATTGTATGAGTCCTTCTTAGTAGAAATAGCCTCAGACTCTTTCTTCTTTAGCTCTATAAACAGCATCCTATTGTCCTCAACAACCGCTAGCTTGCTCGAGCAAACCAGGTCATAGGCCTGCTATATCTCCTTCAAGTCCTTGACTATTGTGCCCATCTCCTTGTTGGAAGTAGTATGAGCCAGATCGGATGAAATCCGAGAAGCATCAACAGCTTTAAATCTAGCCTCGAGCTCTTTACCCTTCAGCTTTAGGGCAGCATTTTCCTCCTCCAGCTCGTTGTTTCTCTTCACCAGCTCGTCGCGTGAACGATAGAGCATGGCAAAGTCAGTAACGAACTGCAGAAAAAAAAAGGGATCAGAAGAGAAAAATGAGGGAATTTAAAACAACATAGGAGAACAGGGAAAAACCTTACCAGAGCCAGCCTTTGACTAGCCTGAAGGGCCAACTGCTCTGACCCCACTGCCCTCTGGCGATCAGCCGGAAGAACAGCTCTCTTGAGCAGAACCGGGGCTAGCTGAGGAGAAATTGCCACGGAGGCCCCTTCAGGCAGAGAAGATACTGGGACTAAGGCCTGCCCAGCCTTCGTCCTCGCCTCAGCCCTACTTTTCTCCTCCTCCTTCTCGCTCTCCCTCTTCTTCCTCTCCTCCGCTCTCCTCTTCTCTTCCAACTTCTTCCTCTCTTCTTCTTTCTCTCTCTCTCTCTCTCTCTCTCTCTCTCTCACCAGCTCCTCTTCCTTCCTCCTCCTCTCCTGCTCCTGAGCGGAGGACCGAGAACCAGTGGCCACGGCCCCAAAAGTGGCTTTTTGTTTCTTTGACCTCTGTGCAAGGAGCACGTGGTCCTCATCATCATTATCCCTAATCAAGTTCTTCCTTGGAGGAACCATGTCTTCACTTGAACAGCTAGAAGTGCTCAATGATTTCCGAGCTTCAAAAACCTCCTCACGGTCAGAGGAACTGCTACTATCAAAGCTCCCTCCACCCAAATTGCTCACGGCTCCCGCAAAGTCACTCTTAGAGCTACTCTCTTCCTCGTCCAGCTGGATAGGCTCTGTAGCAGTATCTTCGAAGGAATCAAACTCTGGTATACTATCCACAGGCCTCGCTATGAAGCTGGAGCCAACGTTCTTGTACTCGAGCAGGAAGGCATCAGATCTGGGGTGCTCGTCGTCACTTAAGGGCTCCCTGATTTTCCAAGCCTTTACCAATTCTGAAAGACGGACCTCGTTGAGTGGAGGTTCCAAGTTCTTTGACTTCGATGCGCAAGAAAAAGTAAAGAAGAGTTATAAAGGTCATAAATCAGCAAAAGTCGAAACAACAGTACAATGTCTACCTATATATTCCTCCCCGTAAAAAGGAACAGAGAACCTCTAGACCTCGACCCTTCAAATTGGGGAGGGAACTGCCAATTCCTAGTAAGGAAACCTTCTTGCCAGTAGTCCTTATGGGAATCAGGTAGATTTACTACCATTACCCTATCAGGGCTCCTAGCTTTGAGGTATAAGATACCTGAACTAGTTCGAGAAAAGGAGTAACAGAAACAGACCTCGGCAAGTCCTAACCTAGTACCATACAATTGATTTATCCTATGGACGCCATTTACTATTTTCCACACATTGGGCGAGCATTGTGCAGGAATAATATTGAAATAGCCAAAGAAATGTAGGAACAAATCATTGGGAAGGAAAGTTAGTCCCCCCTGGGAAAGCAATAGAACATGGATCCAGTGAGCATCATCTATATCCCTAACATTCCTAGGAGGGGAGGCACAACACTCAATATCTACCCACTCAGGAATGTTGTAAAACTTCCTAAATTCAGAGATTGACCTATTCCCAATTTTTGCCATTAGAAGACCTAAGAAAAGCTACAAACCAAAGAGAAAGTACAAGGAAAGGGTACAGAAAACTTACAAAATAGAAGATCGGCTCAAGTGATGAAGAAATATGAGCTCAGACAACTAAGAAACAATGGAAATGAAGATTGAGAGAAGAAGGTACGAGGCACTAGAGTTCTCAGAAGAAAGAATAGTACTGGAAGGGCTGAAGCGACGGAAGAAAAAGTGGCTATCCCAACAAGCCTTCAAATTCTAATCATAGCGCACAATAAGCGAAGCGGGTGCCGCCAAATCAACTTCACAGCTTTCGAAGAATCGCAAATCAGCCATAATGGCTGATCATTTAAATCCATTGATCCTATAAACATGTCCCAACAAATTTAGGGGCAATTATGGGTACCCGAAATTTAGAACCATGGGCCCGGACGAGTAGCCCAGTCCTGGCGACCCAAAGTTCGGGCCCCTCATCTCTTATATTGATTCGGTCTCCCTCGCGTTTCCACAATTGGAAGTTATACGGGAGATGGAAAATGTGGATAAACCCATCACCTCCACTTACCTACATGTACATGTATATATTAAACCCTAGGTCCAGGGTAAAAGGACAAGTTGTATTCTCTGTAATTACTCTCCGGAGTATATAAAAATAATATCGACTGCACCACCGTGGACGTAGGCACATCCTTGCTGAACCACGTACATCCTTTGTTGTGTGATTGGCATCTTATATTCCTTGTTCTTCTTTGATAATTGCTGCTCTCGTATTTATTTGTGTTGCATAATAATTGTATCCACACATGTTATTTGGGAGTGGATTGTGGGTAGTGGGTAGTGTTTAGTTTTGGATTGGCTCGTGGGTTGATGATACCCCGATCAATCAAACCTTGGATTACAGTTTAGAGGTGGAAACACTGATTAGTGATATAGCTGGCAGTTTGGTGAAAATTGCAATGGGCATCTGGTTTCAAATTTTTGGGAAGTGGGTTTGGTAATGGATAAGGATCCAATGGTTTGATAAGATTTTGGCTTAAAAGGGCTTGGTTTGGTAAACTTTAGAGAGGGGAGCATAAAGATCGGTGTATTCCTTTTTTACCAAGTTAGGATGCCTTTCTGGTGCCCGTGAAGTAGTAGGCTGGGAAATATTATTGATGGTTGAAACAGGGGTATTAGTAGGCTTCTCAAACTTTCTAGGAGTTAATTGTACTAACACTTTCTTCAGTTCAACTTCTGTTTTGGCGAGGCTTAATTCAATCTCCAACTCTGCTTCTCGGAGGGCTAAAAAATGAGGGTATTATTGTACTCCTATCATTGCTCCGACATGGTGTAAGAAATTCTTCTTCACAATACTGACTTGCTACTCTTCATAAGGTCGATTGGTCATGGTGGTTTCTTTCTCTCTCCACCTTGATATGAAGTTACTAATTGATTCCCCAGGATTATATTTGAGCAGTTCTAAATCAAGGCGGGTAACCTTAAATCCTTCATTGTACTTACACTATGATATGAATTCATGAGCAACATCCTCCTAACTGCGGATTCGGGACTCCTCGAGAGATAAGAACCAGTTAAGAACGTTGTCCTTCAAAGTCTGTTGGAACATTTGGGCCATTATTTCCTTGGAGTCTCCTAGGAGAGTCATGGCTTAGTGGTAACTTCGGAGATGAATAATTGGGGGTCCACTACCCCTAAACTTCTCGATGTTGAGCATCTTGAACTATTTCGGCAGCCTTACTTTAGGATCGGGAGACATATGGGTGTAATTCATGTAGTTATCGGAGCTTAGAACTTGGTCAAACTTCTTGGTAAATATCTTGAGGTCATCCTTGACCTTGTTCAATTCTCCCTCCTTCGCATCAATAGTTATGGGTAGGTTAGCCTCTGGTTGGGAAAGATTCAGCATGGGAGTTAGGCAAGCGATGAACCATTAGCAAGAGGAGCACGTGGAGCTTGCTGATATTCGTCGGGGACCCAAATAAGCTCAGGTGCGGGTGGACCCATAGCGCGAGGGAAGAAGACCATGGGTTATTTAGGAATAAGGACTCGGTTTTATTGTAACTCGTGAACCTCGATTTTAAGGTTATCAATCTTGGCAGTGAGTTGGGCTAGAACTGTCATCAAATCTGATTGCACATTCGGTACTTGGTCTGTGTTCTTCATGGAAAGCATATGAAGATGAATTCTAGACTCGGAGGAAGTAGCGAGGGAACTAATGGAGTCTCGGGGTGGATCGGCAGAAGACCGATGCCAATAGGGAGTCAGGCTAAGGGTCGGGTATGCGATCTACCTGAGAAGGAGAAAAATCAGAATTTATTTTTTAAAAAGAAAGGGGAAAACTTTATTTTTGAAAAGGGAGGAAAATGTTTTTGACATTTTTTTGGAAAAGAGGATGACAAAATGATTTTTGGGTAAAAGGGAGGAAAAATATTTTTTGGTATAAGGAAGAAAAAATGTTTTTGGTATTTTTGATAAAAGAGGGGGGAAATATTTTTCACACTTTTGGAAAAGAAAGAGAAAGGACGAGAGGTGAGTCTCAACATGATTACTTATTATTATGTAAAATATGATTTCACTTGTATTAAGTTTACCTAAATGCAAAAAGAAATATCATATAGGACCTGAGCCTGGGAAAATTGGGTTTGAAAAATATGTAAAAACATGGTTGGACCTTTTTCCAGGCTCATGGACAGGGTATCATTTTTTTAAAAAGATGAAATCGCACAAAAATTTGTGCGGCATGCCGACCCATCATTTTAGCAGAGTTTCGAGTAGAAATCGATAAAATACATATGAGTGTCCTAGGTTAGACACCTATATGAGAGTATGCAGCTGTTGGGTTAATTGAAAGGATTCCCCACTTTGGCATGACTTCCACAATATACATCTTGCTTTTTAGGGTAATCACTACATGTGGACAAGCCATTTGATATATCTGAGTGTACGTGAATTGACTCACTATATACCTCGTGGGGATAGTACGTGTGAAAGAGAATTTGATATACTAGACATATGTGAATGAGTTCCCTGCGATATACCTCATGTTATGACTTCGGTCAAGCGATACAATGTGGGGGGAACCGTTCAATATATGTTTAAGGTATTTAGACAACGAAAGGTGAGAGTCATATCACTTAGGCTAACTATGACCTTTCGGACCAATGCCCATCATAAAGTGAATCCCTAGTTACGGGACAAATTTGGTCAATAGCTATGCTTTTTAGTGATGTAGTGTACAAAGATGCATGCTTCTTAATTAACATATTACGGAGAGAGTATCTTTATTTGGCATGATGAGCATTATACTGAGCAAGGGAGAATGTACAAGTATAAATCAAACATGGAGCATGAAGATTATCCTAAGCATGGATAAGTGAGACTGAGTGATGTGTGAATATATACAAGTGAGTGTGTGGTAGTGAACCTAAGCATGGATCAGCTACAAGTGGTGTGTGAAAAGTGTGAGTAATCATGGATATATACAAGTGTGATAAGTAGAGGTGTGTGTTAGTGACACCTAAGCATGGATATTATAAGTGGTGTGTGCAACATGTAGATATAAGTGATCCTTGGTGCACGCAGTGTGAAGTGTACATGGAGAGTATCTATAAGTTTGTGAGTGAGTAGTAGTATAAACATGAGGTATATATGTGGAAGAAATAATAGGGGAGAGAAAAGAGGGAACGTACAGATAGGTGCATATGCACACAAAGAAAAACAAAACACCCATGCAAACAGATTCCATCCCTCTTATGAAAATTATCCCCAGTAGGGTCGCCACTGTGGTCGTCCCGATTATCTCCCTCTCTCCTCTCGTGGGGTGCGGAAAAGGGGGGAAAAAGGTCTCATGTCCTCTTACTCTAGGAGCGCTTTGGTCGTCTTTGGTGTGGGGTGAATGTAAAGAGATGGAGTTGCCAGCCGATTTTTCCCCAAATAGGAAAAAGAATATGTCGCCGCCTAGAGAAAGAGGAATATTAAAGACAAACTGATGCTTACAAAACCAATAGTTCGAAGGTCTGGGGCTAAGTTACAGAATGGGAAGGGGTTAGGCACCCATATCGCCATTTTGATCTCTCATGAGCTTGTGTTATTATTTGCATTTATTTCTCTGTGAAATATGTGTGCGTTTATATATAATGGAGATCAAAATCGCCCAACTCATACTATAAAAGAGATAGAATGAGTTCATCCATAGGAATATTCCCAAAAATAATATTAAAAATATGATTTATGCGTTTGTCATGATATTGATCGTTATAATGGAACGATAACATGTGTTGGATGAAACACTAATATAAACAAAATATATATTAAAATAATGCAAGAATATGATAAATGAGAAAATAGGAAATTTGGGAAAATTAGAAAATTAGAAAATTTTGAAAATTGGACTCGAGTCTCGGGTTTTAACCCGAAATACCTATATATCCTATAAAGGCATCAAAATCCATGTAATTCGCATGTGGCATAGGGGTGGGGTTTATCCCATTGATTCGAACGGGATTTTATTATATGTGTGTGTGTGTGTGTAGAAAATGTGTTTTAGTTTTGGAAAAAGTGTGATGGATAATCCCGTTGGAATTCATAGGCGCAACCCTATTTTTGTTTGTTTTGGTTTTTTTTATAGAAAATAAAGTATGTGAAATATAACTAATAAAAAGGTGAGATGTTAATGTGTATGAACTAAAGTAAAAGCTAGATTATGAGTTTATGTAATTAATGAAAAAACAAGAGATTTAAAGAGAGAATGAAGGATTTGGACCTTCTTTGAAGAATTGAAGCTTGATCTTGATCTTGGATGAACTCCCTTAAATGTTGAGATGGATGTTGGATGTGAGAGAATAAGATTTTGCCATACGAAAAGGATGGGAATGTATGATGGAAAGGAATTTCACATAATAAACTCCGTTGATTGCAAGAGAATGTTGTTGAGATCACTGATGTTGATGGTTCTGAGGTGTGCTTTTGGAATGAGGTCATGTACTCTATTCATAGGGTAAGGGAATGACCATCGACATGGGGTTAGCCCTACCAATCGGCAGGTAACCGTAGGCACACTACTAATAGGCAGGGAAATGGACATGCCAATTAGGAGTCTCGTCCAGATTTTTCAAAAAAATGGTCGTAGAATGCAATCAGTTGATCCAAATCGGGCACGGAGCATACCGTTATACAGGTAATTCAGAGACCTTCAAGAATCCTTTGGTCCTCTCTCGGGTCCAGGAGTTGAGTTTGGGTTAAATTTAGCTCGAAAGCGCTCGTCGGTCCTTTTGGCCGGGGATCATCAGACGGAAACGGATCATTCGGTCGAACGGTAACTTAGAATCCCACACAGAGTGGACCGTTGGAAATTTGATGCGAGGTAATTTGACATTACAAAGACCTTTGCTCGGTTCAAAAATCTGACCTTGGTCAACCGGGGTTTGGAAGCACCCGGTGACCTCTCAGAGTATAACAAACCATTTGTCTGTACCATAAGGTTGATTCATGCATGGGGTGGACCGTTGGAAAGGGTATTTTTTGCCCTTCGAATATTCATTCAGTCTCATTTGAGCTAAAGAGTTGACCTTGGTCACATGGATCCCGGGAGCGCCTGGTGGCCTCCGAATCAATTTTTAGGGGAAATGAATCGTTTGTCCGAGCGATTATATAGTTTTGTGCATGAGGCGGATCATTGGAAAGGGGTTTCAGTACCCTTAGAATATTCAAAGAGCTTTCACTCTGAAGATGAAGTTGATTGGGGTCAAATTGAGGCTCGGGAGCGTCAGGTGGCCTCTAGATTGATTTTGGTGGTAAAATGGTTCATTAATCTGAACCGTTATATCGATTCACGCACGAGGAGGACCGTTGAAAAGGGGATTTGGATCCCTTCAAAGATTTGTCAATATTTCTCCCTGACGATAGAGTTTATCAGAGTCAAACGGGGCCCGGGAGCACCCGATGGCCTCTAGATTGATACTCGGAGTATGACCTAGGGTTTGTAGTGAAATGGGGATGTGCTAGGGACCTAAGGACAGACTGGGGGGGTCCTAAAATGTGGGGTCTACAGACCCAACCACGCATACCCACCAACTCTGGAAGCTCAATACCCAATCATACCTAGTTTGAAAACCCAACTGAAAAAACCTCCCTAACCCAAGATCGAATTCGGCCGACCACTTGCTCAAACCGATTGACTTCCATTTTCTACTAAACCAAGAAACCAGCACCAGAGAGCTTTGACCCAAGCTCCGGCCTTAAGCCAACTCCTATATCCAAAACTTACAAACCAAATATCCCAAAAAAATCGAATTTCCCTTTTTGACCATTACCTGTCATTTTTCCACCTGTCAACCCACCCACCCTTATCCAAACAAAAACCCTCATGAACCTCCCTATTTCCTTTGAATTGGCAAATTCAAGTTAGAAAAATCCCAAAAATCTCTCCAAGAATAAAAAAAATCGTGGGTTATTAATAAAGAGGAGGGAAAGTTCATAAAAAGGACTCTCACAAAGGGAATAAAGAGAGAAGGCAGTGCCTTTTGGTACAGTTTAGGAAAATAAAAGAAATTCAGAAAAATACAAAAAAAAAAAAAATAGATTCGTTTAGAATATATTTTAGGACTTTTTTT
Source organism: Sambucus nigra (assembly GCA_949130495.1). Lineage (NCBI taxonomy): Eukaryota > Viridiplantae > Streptophyta > Magnoliopsida > Dipsacales > Adoxaceae > Sambucus > Sambucus nigra. The sequence goes on along the minus strand of OX422218.1, from coordinate 380,430,384 downwards.
TGTTTTTTGTTTGTTATCAAGTAAAGTTGATTGTGGAAGAAATTGGGATGCAATTCAAGAACGCGATTCAAAAGAAGATTTTGCGTATCGTATTCTTTCTCTATTTCAATGTTCATTGATATTATTGTGATTGTGCATGCTTATTTAAATATGTTCGAATAATCATCATATTCAAGGGGTGGGACAAAACCATGTAGTATGTTAATTTAACCACAAATAAATTTACATATCGAGAGATAGTAAATTAATTTAGTTTTAATATATGATTTTGGAATCGAACTAGAGATAGGGTTTTTCTAAATTTTAAATATTAATTTGGCATTGATATTTGATGATTCATATAAGTTTTAATAAATAAATCTTAGCATGTAATTTATTAAAAAGAGTATAAATCATGACTTTTTAAAGTGTAACATTTTTTTCAGAAAAAGATATTAATTAAGTTATAATTGTAACGAGAGTTAGATTATGAATTTAATATTTTCACAAAATATTTCAATTCAATAAATTAAGAAATTAAACTAATTGATCATGATAATCGCATCTCTTTTATCTTCTCACAATTACAAACTCGATTACGTCTCATTTTAGTAGTATTTAATCACGTACGATTTTAGCATTTTTGTTTTCCCTTGAAATTGTTAGTAAAAAATATAAAATTAATAAAAATTGAAATTACAAGCATTCACGTTATTTGGTTTCCACTTGAAAGTTGGATTGATACCCATACTTACCGTGATACGATTTATTTGACAAGTTTTGTAGGTAATTCAAGGGATTTTGAGACTCGACTTTTGAAGACAATGATAGATACATAGAAAAGCAAGTTATCAAATGACAAGATATCATGAAACTCTGTCGAAATTTCGGGTAAGCATACGACTCAAATTTTTGTGCATTTTTGCCTCTTTTCAACATAGGATCCCATTTGTGAGCCTAGAAACAAGTCCAACCGTGTCTTATATATTTTTCAAACCCTATTTTCCTAATCTCGGGTTCTTTTCAACATATTTACGTATTTAGGCAAACCTAATACAAGTGAGACTTAATAATAACATTAATAGCAATCATGTTGTGATTCCTCTCCTTTTTACCTCCTGTTTAAAAAATATAAAAACATTTTTCTCCTCCTCCCAAATTACCAAAATTTTCTCCCTCCTTTCAAAAATAAATTTGAACCGTTTTACCTCTCAGGTCGATCGTATACCTGATTTTGGAATGGGTCCCTATTGACTTCGATCTTTCGTCAAATCGCCCCAAAGCTCTGTCGGTTCTTCTTCTACCTCATTTGAGTTTAGTATTTACCTTCACGAGCTCTTCATGTAGAACACCGACCAAAAATTGAATGTGTAGCCCGATCTGATGACCATTTTATCCCAGCTCAGTGCTAAGATTAACAACCTTCAAACTGAGGTCCATGAGATACAGAATCATTGGGCTCAGATTCTCAAAGAACCTGAGGTTATCTTTCCTCATGCCATGTATCCACCCGTTCCCGATCCTGTTTGGATCCTAAGAGAGTATTATCATGCTCTACGTGCGGCTCGCCTGCCAATGGGCTGCCACCAGCTCAACTCCCTATCCTGAACCTTGCCCAACCAAGGCCTAACCTGTCGGTACTTACAAATACTAAGGAGGAAGAACTGAACAAGGTCAACTAAGACCTCAAGTAGTTATCGAAGAAGTTTGACCAAGTCAAGATATCCGAGAACTACATGGACTACACCCATATATCTCCCCTATCCCAAAGCTAGACTACCAGAGAAGCTCAAAATGCCAAACATCGAGAAGTTCGGTGGAAGCAAACTGTAATTTTTTACCTTCAAAGTTATCATTGAGGTATGGCCCAGATGTTCCAGCAGATTTTGAAATAAAGCGACCTTCATTATTTTTCATTTCTAGAAAAATCCAGAATCTGTATTTGGGAGGATGTCACTCGAGAAACTCATGTCTTAGTACAAGTATAATGAGGAGCTAGAGGTTACGCAGCGAGATCTAGAGCTTATTAAGCAAAACCCTGGGAAAACAGTTAGTGTCAACAAAGGAAGGTGGAGAGATAAAGCTTCTATCATGACCAACAGACCCTCCAAGGAGGAACAAGTCAGTATCAAGAAGAAGAACTTCTTACCTCATAGCCGAGCATTTAGGGAAGGATAATATTACCCTCACTTTCGAAACCTTTGAGAGGCTGGTGTAGATATTAAGGAAGGTATTACCAAAGTCAAATATGAGCCGAAGAAGGTGACAGTATATTTCACCCCTTGAAAGTATGAGAAGCCTGCCACTACTACAGTCTCAACCATCAATAATATTTCCTAACTATTTTACCTTTTTGGAATCTAAGAGTCCCCCCAACCCTGCCAAGAAAGAGTACACTGAGATCATTGCTCCCCTATCCAAAGTTTATCATTACCTATTAAGACGAAACCATATCAAACCCTTAGACCCTCGCCCACTACCAAATCCACTCCAAATAAACTTCAAGGCCAATGCCCATTATGATTTTCACCAGTCTGTTGGCCATACTACCGACTAGTGCTTCTACTTTCGGAATGTGATCCAAGGTTTAATTGACAGAAGTGAGATTTCCCCACCAACCAATCCTAAACTTAGTACCACTCATAACCCACTTCCAACCCATAGAAATTCCATCTTTATAGAGAGTGACCCAGAATTTGATCCATTTGCTCAAATTGTGCCCAACAAAGCACCCATCATACCCGTAATCTCACCAAAACTGCTCAAGGTTCCTAGACCCTACCTACTTTTTTTATCAAGCTTTAGCACTCCTTATAAGGTCTTGCATTATCGTTCGTATCCGGTCTGAGGGGGAGGATATGGAGTTGCTATATGTGTCTATCCAACTCTTGGAGTTGGGGAAAAAATTGCGAGTCGAGATGACTGTTGATTGTCACAAATTCAGTAGCTTGTTTATGAAATCCTGAAAATGGGCTTGGGAGTCAGATGAATGGGTTGTACCTGTTGAAGAAGTCTATCTTGATGATGTGGTACAAATAATGGTTGATGCATTTTGATTGAAAACTTGAAGCATTGATGAGTTACTCACCGTTTTGAATATTTAGGGACGATTGGTCCCTTTACTCTTGTACCTCTCTGTCGAGTGGGAAGATTCGTACGATGAAGGTGTCAAGATTTTTTAATGTATTAATTTCTCATGAGAAAAGGGGGTGCCGAGTGGGAAGATCTTGTACCTCTCTGTCGAGTGGGAAGATCTTGTACCTCTCTGTTAATAGTCGCCACTGGATGGGGGTGGCTTTGATAGTTCAGTTGAGGAGCCCAGTCGAGAAGAAATGAGTCTATTAGTTAGTCTATGTGGAGAGATATCCTTTGAGGACCTATTGGTGAATCAACAAGGTGGCCATTCAGCCAAAAAAATAAAGATATAGGGGTCTTATTCTTCCTTAGCTCAGTAAATCATATAACCAGGTCAATGAGACACTACAAAGATCCAATTCCTCATGTGGTCGAGATACATAAGGGAAAGGGAGTTGTCGAAGAACCTCCCATGCCTAAAATGACCATCGAAGAAAGAAAAGTCCTTGACCAACTCAAGAAAACCCAAGCCAACATCACTATATGAGGCTATTTATGTCCTCCCAACTGCACATAAATGCTCTGATAAAACTCCTCACCAGGACTGTGATCCCTCCTTCCACCACTCTCGAAAAATCCGTGAACATGGTTGGGTCCTTGACCTCTTCCAGACGCCTCTCCTTTTTCGAAGTAGAGATACCAAAAATTATCCCTTACCACAATTATGCCTTCAATACCACTGTTGAAGTAATGGGAAAGAAAGTACCACTCTCACTTGTTGATAACGAATCTGCCCTCAATGCTTGCCCTCTCTGAACCTTAATTACTTGGGCATAAAAGTCAGTGATCTCAATCCCACTTTCGTTGTCGTGCGTACTTACAAAAATACATGTCGAGAGGTAATAGGGTCCATAAAACTTACAATAGGGGTTGGCCCTATCAATCCTATCACTAATTTCTAAGTCATTAACATGCCTATATGTTTCAACCTTCTCCTTAGTGCTCCACAGTTAGCAAGAAAATTGGAGCTAGAAATATTCTATCAACCTTATTTCAAGACAGAAATCGTTTCACTGAGTTCTAAGTCATTGAGATACCTTTTACTGAATTCTAGCTAACATGAAGTGCAACCTCTCACCGAGAAAACTGTGAGAGTTAGTGAGAATTCTTAGGAACGTGATTCTCAGGACTCATTCAACCTGCATACAATGGGGCTAAGTCTCTGCATGATCCACTCAAATGTTGCGTCATTCAACTCGTGTACTCAAATCAGAGATCCTAACATGCCTCTCAACTTGAATGTCGTATCTATCCCACCTGCCTAGATTCAACCTGATCCTTTTGTCCACCTTATAAAAATCTCTTCACCCGATGTTGTTGTTCCTTTTTCTAATATCAATGTAACTGAGACCTCTTTTAACGAGGTTCTCAATATATTTTTCTCAAAAATGAAATAAATGAAGATTTCGAGCATCTTGCTTTGCCTTTCATTAATTGTCTTGATTCTAGTCAAAACTTTGATGATGATAATTTTACAAATGAAAAATTCTTAACTAATCTTAATAAGGAGAATTACAAACAAAATAACTACATTAAAATTAATGATGATGAGACTACTGTTATTAATCTCAATTCTAGTAGCCATCAGCATCAGATTAGGATAGAGTACACCCTTAACGAGCATGCGCAATTCGAAAAGCTACTGAAAGAATTCATGGACATCTTTCCATGGTCCTATAATGACATTCCCGACATTGACTGATAAATATGTCAACACGAGATCCCAATATTTCTAGAATCCAAACTAGTCAAACAAAATCAACGGAAGCTCCTCATCAAATGGTCGATCAAATTTAAAGAGGAAGTGGTCAAGCAAATAAACGTGGGTTTCATTCGCGTAATTGAATATCCCACATGGCTTGCCAATATCATCCATTCACCAATGTTAGGAGGAAAAGTCTTTATATGCGTTGACTACCGGTATTTGAATAAAGCATCCCCGAAGGATGATTACCCATTACCCAACATCAAGATGAATGTGAACAACACAACGAGCCATGCCCTCAAGTCTTTCATTAATGGATTCCCCGGATAGAACCAAACCAAGAGAAAACCTCCTTTATCACCCCATGGGGAACCTTCTGCTACACTGTCATGCCATTCGAACTCAAAAATGTCGGGCCTACCTACCAACGGGCTGCTCTAAACACCCTGTATGACCTTATTCACAAAGATGTCGAGGTCTATGTTTACGACATGATCATCAAATTTAAGACTTTGGAAGATAATATTACCTGCCTTCGAAAGTTTTTTGAGAGACTACGGTAATACCAGATTCAGCTAAACCCACAAAAATGCATTTTCGGCATCATAAAAGGAAAATGCTTAGGATTCATGGTCAGTGAAAAGGGAATTGAACAAGACCCTACCAAGATGAAGGTCATACCTGAGATGCCATCCCCACGAATGGATAATAAAGTTAGATGATTCATGGGTAAACTACAATACATCATTCGGTTCATCAGCCAACTGACTTCTATCTGCGAACCCATTTTCAAGCTTCTTTGGAAGGATTCAACTAAAGTCTAGAATGAGGCCTTCAAAGAAGCCTTTGACAGAATATGGCGATACCTCACCCAACCTCCGGTGCATATGCCTCCATAGCTAAGTCTCCCCCTACTCCTGTACTTGACCATCAAAGATACTGTAGTAGGAGTTTTGTTAGACCAATACATTGAAGAATCTCGTAAGGAAAAAGCCATTTACTATACCAGCTAAAAATTGACTAGCTACGAAGTCAACTACACTGCTTTGAAGAAAGCATGTTCCACCCTCGTCTAGGTCACACAAAAGTTAAGGCGCTATACGCTCGCCTTCCTCATCAGACTAGTATCTCATATGGATCCCATTAAGTACTTGCTATAAAATCCCACCTTGTCCGTCCAAATGGCCAGTTGGACAACGTTTCTAGCCGAATTTGATATTGTGTACGTCACGTAGAAAGTTATGAAAGGGATATCCATCTTCGACTATGTCACTGATTACCCCATGGAAGAAGCCAATGTTTGGTTCTCTTAATTCTCGGATGAAAATATTCTCTACACCTCTTAAGAGGACCTTAGATTGCAAAAGTTCTTTGATAGAGATGCCAATAAGAGATGATATGGCATTTGGATAGGCCTAATCGCCCTTGATGAATCTCAAACCCCAATTTTCGTGAAACTATACTTTCTCTACACCAACAACGTGACTAATTATGAGGGATCCGATAACTAAACATGTACAGAGACTCCTCCCTTATCATCGGCAAAATATTTAAAAAATGGAAAGTCAAATATGAGAAGATCCAAACCTTCCCTGCCCACCTAGAAGAATTGGCTTCCCAGTTTAAAAATGTCACCTTACACTACTTGCCTCGTGCAAAGAATAACTTGGCAGATGCCCTTGCTACCATGTCCTCCATGGTTGACATGCCTAAGGGAAGAACAATGGCCCATTTCTTAGTTCAAAAATAAGCTAAGCCCGCTCACTACTACCATATTGAACTCATTACTAAGGAGGATTCTAATATGGCTAGGTTATGGTACTATGACATTTGGCGCCTCCTTAAACATGTTAGGTATCCTTAAGACGTAGATAAGAAAGATCATGCGACCCTTCACAAATTGGTTTCCCTGTATAACATTTATGATAAAGCACTACTTAAGAGAAACTTTGATGGAACCCGTTTGCACTGTATAGCGGGCCTGATGTTGAAAAAATGATATAAAAGTTCCATAGTAAGAATGAGAGCACCACATGAATGATCACTCACTTGCTAAAAAGATCATCCATAAAGGGCACTATCGAACCACCATTATTCAAGATTGCATTGATTATATCCAAAGATGCCTCAAATGCCAACTGTCTACTAATCTCTAACACTTGCCTCCCCGAGAGCTATACAACATGACCTCTCCTTAGCTTTTCTCCACCTGGGTCATTAACATCATAGGCAAGGTTACTCCCAAAGCTTCAAACGGTCATACTTTCATCCTGGTCGCACCTGATTACTTCACCAAATGGGTCGAAGACGAATCATATGAGGTGATGAATGTCAAGAAAGTGATCAAGTTTATCAAAAAGAAAATCATATATCGATACGGAGTTCCCCACGAGTTAGTATTAGATAATGGGATCCATTTCGAAATTGAGGTCACGAAACTAGTCGATGAGTAAGGAATTCAGAGACATAAATATTCTCCCTACCGACCCCAAACCAATTGTCTCGTCGAAGAGCCAATAAAAGTCTCAAATCCATAATTATCAAGATGACTGAGAGTTACAGAGATTGGGCTGATCAAATCTTTTACACCATCTAGGGCTACTACACTTCAATCAGAACACCTACTGTGGCTATCCCTTATTCTCTAGTGTACAATATGGAAGAAGTCCTACTCATTCCACTAGAAATACCCTCCCTCCGCGTCTTACTCAAAAGAAAAGTCAATAAATAATAATGGCATCAAAGCCACCTGGACGAATTATCACTCTTGAATGAAAAGAGGTTGAATGTTTTGTATCATATACAGGGGTACCATGGCTAAATGATGTGGTCATTTAACCAAAAATTTAAGGGTCATGGTGTCCATGAAGGAGACCTTTCCCTCAAAGAGATCATAGAACCCATCTGGGACCCCAGAACGAAAATTCAAGCTTAATTGATGTAGCCCCTACATCATGAAGAAAATTCTCTCAGGAGGCATCGCTATGCTTACAGACCTCGATGGAGGAGAGATAGCACGTCCAGTCAAACTGGACCATCTCAAAAAACTTGACCCTTAGTCCAAAATCTCGAAGCGTTATGACTCTTCTCATCCCCCATCTATTCTTAAAAAAAATTCTTCATTTCTCTTATCTACAACAGCGTGGGACTTGATCCTCTCAAAAATATTTTCTTTTCAAAATAAAAATCATGAAATTTTTTAAAACTCCCAGAGGTACGTAGGAATCCCATATGCCATAGTCCGATCCTATTCTTTTTCACAAAATGTTATTATGTTCTAACCTCCGATAATGGCGATCCATTTTATCATTTACATTAACAAAAGAATTATATATGCCTTAGCGATTGGTATAGATAATTCAAATGCAAAACTAATCAAGAGGCACACCAAAATATGATCAAAATAAATTTTTATTTCTAATAAGGAATACACCGCTCTTACATGAAGTATCAGTAAAGGGAGTCAAACTAGCCACTCCCCTTCGCTGACCAAATTTTTCCAAGCAAACCGAAACCTCAACCAATCTACACCAAAAATTATTCAAAAAAACCCAAAACAACACAAACACCCAATTACCATAGATTCACAAAAGTCACCCAAACTTCACAAAATATTGCCTTTAACTACCAAAGGCCACTGGAGATCCTCAAGTTTCCTACTCTTGGTTGACATTCTACATGCACTCCATGGAGTGGTATGTCCTGACAAGCATGGATAGAACCGCAACCCCATCTTCCATAGTGTCAAAAGAAACAAACCGCCTTTGATCAACCTCTTTTGCCATGACTTTCTTTACTAACTACTTCCATAATCACTTTATTTAGTCCCCAGACAAATGTCGGACTCCCCCGTAGATTGTGATGGACAGATAGATGGCAAATGGCACTGCCACAAAGAGCCCAACATCATCCTCAGTAATTCAGTCAAATCCTCCATCAGGAAAAAGTTTTTTATATGAGGTGGTACAATCTGTTCCACCCAACTTGGTGCAAGAGCCTAAAGGAGAAATAAAAAGAAGTTTGCCGAAAGCCCACCAACCACACATACTGATAATCTCCAAGCAGCAAGACATGAAGTAAGTCCCCCAACCATGGCACTGATCAGCGAAAACACCGAGATTTATGATCTATAAGATAGTTCACCCAACTCTCCACAGATGGGTCGAAGCTGAAGAAAGGTCGGACAAAGAAATTAGGCACAACCTTTAAGGGGTACTTAGGAGGGTCCGTTAGGTAAAACCTCTTCGTAAGCCACATAAACAGCACTATCAGGCTCCCCCTAAGAAAGTCAGAATGGCCCTCCTTCCAAGCCTAGAGACCGTTTAGGGTCTTAGCCAGCACCACCATCGTAGGATTATACAGGTAAGACATCCAAGCCGTTATCACAATAACCTAGTGATTCGTAGTTAAGTACCCCATCATTAATAATAGCCTTGAATTAAAGCCTAAAGTGATAGTCCCAGCAAAGTCGGATTACTCAAAACCCCTCAGGCACACTAAATACATAATCGCCTAAAGAGAAATAGCCCCCTTAGTAACCAAGGATATAGCCATCGAGGGAGAAATGTGAAGCAACTCAGATAAGAAAACTCAGGGAGAACGGGAAAAATCAAGCATAGTCGCCACCACACTGGGGCTGACCCCCGATATGGCTGAGAACTCCTTATAGGTGAGACAGACCTCGTCCAGGCCGAAACGAAAGACATGGTCTTTAGGACACAAGAACTGTGATGTTTCCGCCAATAAGTTCAAGTGTATGGTTTGGTTACACCACAGAGAAACCCAGCGCAAGTTGAAATCTTCGTAATCCACATTATATAAGCACACGATCTCTAGACCATCAAGGTAAGAAGTGAATCCTTCACATATGGGAAGATCCATTTGAGAATGAGGAATATGAAGCAAGAAAATAAATGTGGGTATTGATGGAGAAAACCCATCCCACGCAGCTCCATTTATATTTAAAATCTTTGGCAAGAGATAAGAGCTCCGGATACCAGCGCAAAATTCAACCCCACGAGAGTACTTTGATGTGTAGGAAAGTGCAGTGAAGGCCTACTGATGATTTGACTTGACCCCCATACCGATAAGCAGGTCAAGGGCTACGCTGATCGGCACCCCCCTATTATGGAAAATTCCATATTTCCTCTTTTATCAAAATCGATTGTAGAAAAAACCTCATTCGAAAAATTACTCCTGAGTTACTTACTCATTTTTCTCTCAAGAATATCATTTTCTCAAAATAAATTCGATTTATTACTTTTAATCCTTTTTCAAATAATATTAATAATACTTTTGCCTTTCATTATCAATTCCATACTTAACTCTATTTTTGCATAAAATGAACAATCTCAGTAAAAAATTTAAAGTGTATATAGGATCAGTCACTATGTTAAGAAAAATAACAAAAAGGAAAATGGATATTTCTTCATATATTTTGCTTCACTGAGTTAAATTTTGCACATAAAAGAAAAACTGAAAAAACAAATGCAACTTTTCCCGAACCCACAAACCCTCTCTCTTTCTCTCTCTCTCTCTCTTGCTCTCAACCCCACGGTAGATCTGCATTCCCCTACAGTGAGCGATGGATGCTCCACTCCCAGATCCCGAGCCCTAATCAGAAGTGGCAGGCGGGTGGTCGACATGGAGGACATACAAACCTTGATATTCCTCAGCTAGGTGGTCGACACCCGCACATAGCAAAGAAGAAACAACAAAAAGGAAAATCTGTCAAAAAAAGCAAAGGAAAGTCAACGTAACAAAGAGAGAAAGAAAAATGATATACCTTAAGTCCAAGGGCATCGTCCATAAGTCCCGTTAATTTCTGAAACTGACACAGGAGGGCGATGCGGAACAGTTAGTGACTCTTCATTGCTCAATCAGAAGTTGAAGTAAGGGGCACTAACCTGAATAATCGGAGCCTCATCTCCTGTCGCCACCACTGCTAACGTGCCACCATATGCATTGTGGGTCGATCCCACCGATACACTATTCCCCCTCCAAAAGTCGTGGAAGGTGGAGGAATGGTCTCCACGTTATAGATACAAGAGGGAATCATCCACTAGTTAAAAAATCCAAACAGTCATAGCTCACCGTTGTATCCGTATAGTGTGTATATGGATCTCCAATCATTATCGCCGCCCAGGCATCGTGCGACATCTCGCTCACCTGCCTCATGCACATAGGGGCACTGATGGTGGGACCGCCACCTCCTCCACCACAATCTGTCTCAATAACCTCTCCCCTAGGTACTAGACGTACCTAAACTCATGTGCGATCAATCGACGTATCTGCGCATGTAGGCTCATCACCTTTGAATCATGAGGAGTCACCCCCAAGGGAAGAAGGTCACCTGTAATCCCTGACAAAGAATCAGTATCTACCTAAGAAATGAAGATACCAAAGGACTCAGAGAAGTCAAAAAGACAACCTGATCAATTGTTAGGGAATTCATAGTATGTCACCTGTCTGCCATGGATAAAGACTGATTCGACCTCCGGTTGGACTTCCGCCGCCAAAACATCAAGAAAAAATCCCCCAGGACCTCATCCTTCAGGGCTATTAACCCCGCACTAAATCCGATCACCTCATAGAACCATGTCTGCAAAAGACATAAATGAGCAAAAAGAAACCAAAGAAGAATGAAAGGAAATGCATAAAAAGGGAAAATGCATTCGAAATTACCTCCAAAAGATATGTGGCCCCTATAAAAGTTTATTGGTAGCACCAGCTAAATTCATCCAAAGAAGAATCAAGGGATGCCAAGGTAAAGCTCCCCTAGTAATATAACCGGACATCAAAAATCGTCCTTCAATACGGTAAGAACTAAATAAGGAGGACGTCGCCACTCATCGCCACAAAAAATCCACCCAATATAAGTAAAATAAATAGGTGGGTCATCTTCCTCGCCTTCCCCCATCAGTCACGTCCACCCTCCTCTTCAACAGAATCTCCTTTAAAGAGAAATACGGATATAATCCCAAGATACGATCCTACCCACATCCCCCAAGGTTGCATGCACCACCTCCTACGTCACCCTCAGTGTGCGGTCCACCACTATATGAAATTCCTAACAATCTACCCCTGTCATCTACTGAATTTTTATGGGAGTAATCATTATATCCTTAAATCCATGATGGAAAGTGTGGGTAGTGTCCCACCACCTCTCTCCTGGAGCACACAAAACTGCAGTAGAACACAATGTCTCATCCAAAGCCTCCACCATGCGACCAAAACCTGCATAAGAAACCATCCAGTGTACCGTAGCGTGGAGCTTCTCCAAAACCTCCTTCAACCCCGTCATCCCCCAAGACCGGATAATCGAAGGAGCAATGTTAGTCTCCAAGAGAAAAAGAAAAAAAATCCTTCATTAGCACAAAAGAAGAAAGAGAAAAATAAAATGGAATACTAAAAGTCATTACACTTACGACGAATGGTGGTATGCCATATCCGTAGTAGAGTATCATTAGCTATAGGCTCAAACAGATCAAAGACATTTTCGTTTCTTAAAGAAAGAGGCACCCTAAACTGCCACTCCTATCCAGCCCGATCATTAGTGGTCAGCCACTCATTATTGTACACCTCGCTTGAAGAACCAGCCATTTGATGTCTTGAAGAAAAAAGGACTTAGGAATGGTTTTTAGAGAAATAAAGAAGAAAATTCATACACTTAAGTGCGAAAAATGGAAAGGCTTCGCCTCTTTATATTGACGACTAAGCGGTTTGTCGATCAAAAAACCCCTTACTATACCGATCGACAGTCACCTTTTCCTCTTCCCTAGGAAGCCCAAGAGTCTATTCCCTTATCGATTGGCACCCCCACCCTAAGACTTCCTATCGGCACCCCCTCTAAATTTTGCATAAAAAATGCCAGAAAAATCCAAAACATGCCCATAAAATTCCTAAAAATCGCAAAAAATATGGAACCTCGTTTTTCTTAAGAAAATTATTCTTTTGAAGAAGCCCCTTATAAAACTTTTGGAATCCCCAAAAGGATTAATCTTATGATCTCATCCCTAGCATAATCCCCAACCGAATAAATCTTACACACGTATTCTCAACTTATTCCACAATAAGAACCAATGATGCGTTCGAATCCAAATCTACTATAATTCCCCAACCTAAACATTCCCCGATGGACTTTCCAAACAACACAATCCCCAACCCAAATCTCAAAATAAGGCTTTCGCCAGTAATTTCTTAAAACAACATAATCCCCTACGAAACCATAAAAACATCACCCCCAAGATAATTTAAAATTCCCCAGGAGAGAAACTCCCTGCTTTACAACTTTAGGTCATCAAAATTGACCCCAGCCTACATAATCAATTACTACAATTTTAGGTCCTCAAAAATGAACTCAACCCGCAGAAATAGTCATCCCAACTTAAGTCCCGCATAATTGACCTCGGTCCTCAAAATTGGTCACTACAACTATAGGTCCTCAGAATTAACCTCGGCCCTCAGAATTACTCGCTACAACTTAAGGTCCTCAGAATTAACCTCGACTCTCAAAATTGATCGCCATAACTAAAGATCCTCAGAATTAACCTCGGACCTCAGAATTGGTCGTCAGAACAATGATCTCGACCATCAGAATCAATCATCACAAATTAAGGTCCTCAGAATTGACCTCTACCCTCAAAATTGGTCATCCAACTTAAGGTCCCCATAATTAACCTCGGCTCACAAAATTGATCACTACAGCTTAAGGTCCTCAGAATTGACTCTAGCCCTCAAAATTGGTCGTCCCAGCTTAAGGTCCTCAGAACTGACCTCGGCCCTCAGATGCGTCCGTCACAACTTAAGGTCCTCAGAATTGATCATCAGAACTCAAGGTCCTCAGAATCGGCCTCGACCCGCTGATTTAGTCATCCCTAGCACAACTTAAAAGTTAAGCTTGACCCGTTGAATCGATCATCCTCGTCTCATTAGGTCCCTAAAATCTACCTCGACCTTCCAAATTGGTCACCCTAGCCCTTAGAACTAATTGTAACATATCTTTAACCCACTGAATCAGGTCATCCTCATCTCCATAGGTCAATATAACTGACCTCGACCCACTAAATCGGTCATTCTTATCTTCTTAGAACCTCATAATCGACCTAGATCCACTAAATTAGTTATCCTCGTCTCCTTAGGTCCTAAAACTGACCTGGACCCGCTGAATCGATCAATATCATCCTTTATGTCCTCAGAATTGACCTAAAATCCTCTTTCCCAACATCGATTTAGTGTCTATCATTCGATGGCCTTCACATGTTCCAAACTTGACCATCAAGGGACTCTCTGTATACACATCATCCTAGGATCCCCTAAGAACCTCCTTACGTCCCTATCACTCACTCATTCATTGCAAACCTTAGGTTATACCCCAAGTATCGATCTAGAGACCACCGAACGCTCTCAAGCCCCATTTTACTCAGTCCACTTCTTATCCTGAGTGAAAGCTCAATGAATATTTGAAGGGCTCTGAATCTCCTATCCAACGGTCTATCTCGTGCACAAATATGCCTTGCAATTCGAATGAACGGTCCATTTTACTATCAAAAATTGATCGAGAGGCCACCGAGCGCTCTCGGGCCCATTTTGACCCCAATAAACTTTCTCGGCTGAGAAAAATCTCAATGAATTATTGAAGGACCCTCAATACCCTTTCCAATGGTCCAATCCATGCTCAAATAGGGCATAAATTTTAGACAAACGATCCATTTTACCTAAAAAATTGACACGGAGGCCACCGGGAACTCTCAGACTCCATTTGACTCCTGTCAACTCTTTATCTTCAATGAAGATGAATGTATCTTTGAAGGGCTATGAATGCCCTTTCTAATGGTCCACCTCGTGCACAAATCAGCCTTACGATATGGATGAATAACTTATTTTACTTCGAAGGGTCACCGGGAAATTTTGAGCCCCATTTGACCATGGTCAACTCTCTGAACCGATCGAAGTTTAATGGAATCTCAAAGGGCACTGATTATCCTTTCCAACAGTATATCTCGAGTCTGAATTGTCCTTACGGTTTGGACATATGATCCATTATCCTCTAGGAATTTCCTATCCAGTGATCAATAGGTGCTTTCGAGCCTCTTTTTTCCTTCACCCAACTCTCAAACCCAAGAGTGACTCAACGAATTATTAAAGGCCTCAGAATACCCTTTCCAACGGTCCATCTCGTGTGCTATTTCAACTTACGATTCGTATTTTACAATCATTTTTCTAAAAAATCTGCCTCAAACTGCCGAATGGCAACTCGGGGACTCTACATATCGGCAGTGAGCGTAGAATTCTATGTCGATAAGAAGGTCTAGGACCATATCTATTGCTACCTCATTGGCCCTATAAATAGAGTCCATGACCTCACTTTGAAAGGCACCCCTGAACATCCCTCTCAGTAATTTTGAGAGAATTCCCTCGGATTCAGAGTTCTTCTTTCCTTAAAAGCCCATTTTCCACATTCCTTGCATAGTTTTAATACTCCTTTGAGTAAATTACTACTCACCTCCTCAAAGCACCATCCCTTCATCTTGATATCAGCACATCTACCATCAATATATGCTTCAAGTCTTCACAGGGAGGTTTAATTCTTCCCTTTTGTCTTTAAATTTTCTTATTTTTGCATTAGTTACTTCGTTTTCTTCTTAGTACTTTACTTCATTATGACATATCTTAACTTCAAAATTTTTATTATTATTATTCGTACATACTTTATTTTCATAGAAAAATATAAAAATAAGAAAAAGAGGGTTCACTTGTAAATTTTAAACGGGGATTTTTCATCACACTTTCTCACAATAAAATACCTTTTTCTACGCACACATATAACAAATTCCCCGATTGGATTTATGGGTTAAAATCCAACTCGTATTTTCTTCAAACTACGTGGATTTTGATGCTCTCAAGGGCTATGTAGGCGTCTTAGGTAAATCCCTTGACTCGATTCCTCGCACATACATTTGTTACTTTATTCTCGGCATATATTCATGATATATATTTTATATGCTTACTTTCTTGTGTCTTATCCGATATACGCAATCATTACTTCATAATGTCTTGTGAATTGACGAACACCTACATTATATTTTTAATTTCTATTTTAGAAACAATCCTAAGGATTACCTATTTCCGCCTTTATCCATGATGTGAGTGGAGTGATTCCATCCTCCATTTATATTATGCACATAAGCACACACATCACGGAGTTCTAGAGGGGAAGATTAACACGTGCCCATGAGAGACCGAAAGGGCGGGATGTGTGCCAAATACCTTCCCATTCCGTAACTTAGTCGCCGAACCTTTGAACTATTTGGTTTTGTAAGCATTAGTATTGTCCTTGAGGTCATTCTCTCAATGCGACAACATTTCTTTTGACTATTTTGTGCAATATAGCCTGGTGTCTCTATCTATACATATATCCCCACATCAACCATGGTAAAGTGCCCCCGATAAAGAACACAATCCCACACATGATAGAAAAAGGGGAAGGAAGGAGGGATCCACCTCGAGAGATGCATTTTCCTCCCGGACACCCTGGAGAGACATACCCACTCGGGATGGTCATAGGTTCTATGTGCGTTTTGATTGAGTTTATAAGTTGAGATTTTACTTATCATGTTAGTATTTTTATAGTTCAATCTTTGATACACCTTGCCCCTTGTAGATTTTACTTGTCTTTAGTGACTTTATGGTGTGTTTTTCTTGACTAGCTCTTGATATTATGTCATTGTTATTATTGCATATATATGATCACAGGTTCCATGCTCACATGTCTCTATCACATGGTTCCATGTTCTAGATCCATGTTCACATGACCACATGTTAACATATGATCTTTTGATATCTTTTTATGGTTCTTATACTCCTACTCCCATCATGTTTCACATGTTTTCACATGCCACGTATGTCATGCTTTGTCATGTTCTTCATGATTTTCTTTTTCCATGCGTATCTTTAGGGGGAATATGTTTTTAGGGGGATTTCATATTCTTGTTGAGATGTCATTTGATTGTGGATTATGTATCATGCTACTTTTTCATTATTCCTAGAATGTTATTTCTTGTATGAGTTGGTATTTGATATCATATGATCCTCTCGATTTATCATTAGTTTATTTATTTAATATCATTGATGTCTTGTGACTTGCTATTGTGCATATTACACATGCATTTCATGAGGATTAAAGATTTTTTGTGTTTTTATATATCCATTTATTATACTTTGTTGAGTAGTGTGGCTAGGATCTGATAAGAAACTAGAATGGGTTAGGCGTGACCCACTCCAATCCTTATGAAAAGAGGAAGGCCATTGTGATGATGCCAACAAAATAGTGAGCAACAACTCAAGAGCTTCTTATGAAAGGTGTCATAGCTAAGAAGATTTATACCAGCGCTGGTGGAGGTGACCCACCCATTTTCCCCTTTAATGAAAGAAAATGCTAAGTGGATCTGGGGAGAAGAGCAGGAAAAGGCCTTTGAGAAAATCAAAGTAATATTAGCATCCACTTTTACGATTATACTGTCGAAAGTCGAAGCACCACTACTCGTCTACCTCGTCTGAACAGAGAGGTCTATATGAGCATTGCTTGCTCAAGAGAAGGAAGGGTTAGAGAGGTCGATGTATTATTTTTAAAGGGTAATCTCGAGCACAGAATCTAGATATGCCAATGTTAAGCGGCATTGTCTTGTCATGGTCTTTGTAGCCCAAAAGATGAGACACTAATTGTTAGCCTTTGGAGTTCACATTATCACCAAATGTGACCCTATTAAGTATATCTTAACATGAACGGTCTTGGTAGAGCGAACAGTAAGGTGGTTCTTAATTCTATCAGAGTACGATTTGAAGTGCATGGCGCCAAAATCCATTAAGAGTTAGGTAGTGGAATATTTGTTAGCCCACTTTCCAAGATAGAATTTTAAGCCTCCCAATGAATATCTTCATGGAGAAAATTTCCAAGAATTATTAGCAAAGGAGATGGAGAAGTGTAAGATGGAATTTGATGGTTCTTGTGCACAAGGAACAGGGGGTGCAGGTATTATCCTCTCGAATGGTAAGGAAAAGATCACTCTCTCCTTCAAGTTAGATTTCAAGTGTTCAAATAATGAGGGAGTGTGAAGCCCTCATTATGGGATTGTTGGAGACAGTGCAAAAAGGCATCAGAGTGTTATGTATACGAGGAGATTTTAACTTGGTATTAAAACAAGTTAATGGGGAGTTCTCCCTCAATCACGCCAATCCATCACCATATAGATCCATCATCCATGGGCTGCTGAGTTAGTTCTTGAAAATAACCATTGAGACGAATAATGAATAGGCACCCAAATATGTTAGCAATGATAGCTCAAAAATTTGACTTGGATTTACCAGAAGCAACCATCACGATGTTACAAAGGACAGTTCCTACCGTGGTGAAATCTCTGCTTTCAAATGATGAACTGAAGGATTGGAGGTACCAAGTAGTGAAGCAGTTAGAAACCAGAGAAGGAAAGATGAAGACCTTAGAACTAGACAACTATCACCTACTGTAAGGAACTATTTATTATAAGATCCCTATGGGTTCCTATCAAGGTGTGTAGGAGAAGAAGAAGAAGCTAGAGAGGTTTGAAGCAATACATGAGAAGAATTTATGGGATATTAATATCCCTCTTTATTGTCGGTTCAAGTGAGGGGTTACTACTAGCCCACTATCAGCACGAAGGTTGTTCATCTGTGGTAGGTCTATCAAGAACACTCTGAGAAGTGAATGTCTCAGGGTGGTGCTCGAAAATCCAGTTTAGAGTCTCCTGCAAATGGGTCCTGAAATGCCTAGACTACTCCTCACACCATAATCCGCTCATGAATGTCGTAGGATCCTCCACCGTAGCATCGTCACCAGTATAATGAGACTTCACCTTTGAAGGAAGTAAATAGGACTCATCTCTGAAATTAACACATGCAGCTAAAGAAGTGGCCTCTGAGCTCTGGCGTCCTCCCTTAGCTGCCTCAACAGGCTCGCTAGAAGGATCCTGAAAAACAAAAAGATGGTACAAGTATGTCAATTCAAGAGAACAAAGAAAACACAATACAATTATACTCGAATTCCTTAAGGGATTATGATAGAAAACTTACCCCAAAGCTTAGAGGGGTGAGTGTGCTTCCGCCTAGATGAGAAGAACCCACGGGGTGTAAAGTACTATATAGTAAAAAAAGAAAAGAAAATATTAGCATGAATTTTTTTAGCATTAAATAAAAAGAAAAAGAACATGAAACTCACGGGTAAGAGTCACTCGTGTATAACAATTAAATACCTGACGAGTGAATCGTATAGCACTCTAAACACATTCTACAAAATCAGGAGCGACTGCCTTACAAACTGAAAACAATGAAATGGGCAAGTGAAGGTGAGCATACCTGCACAGTAAAAGCAAGAAGAGAATAGAGGCAGGAAGGAGAAAATGGTATGATAGTATAATACCTGACTCACAACTTCCCCCTGCAAATGCTCCACAACTATCGGACCACTAGCTATGCAGACCTGAAAATAGAGAAACAGGTAGGCATTAGCAAATACTTGCATGGTAAATAGGCAAGAAGAAAGAAAATGCGAAGATGAGTAAAGGGTATGGAAGTATAATACCTTACTCACAAATGCCTCCTGCAAGTGCTCCATAGCTATCGGAGCACTAGCTATGCCTGCCTAAAACAAAAAAATAGGTGGGTATTAGCAAATGCTTGCACAGAAAAAACAAGTCGTAAAGTATAAATTGTTAAACACTTACCTGAATAGTTTCTCCATAAAAGCTAACAAAGTGTTCCATAGAAACAGGAACAGTTATAGCACTAGCCTGAGAAGCAAGCAAATGGGTGAGGAGGGGTGGAAATTTTTTACACGACACGATAACTCGACACGAACTCGACACAAAGTTAGCGGGTTAGGGTTGACGATTTCTTGACACGAACCCGAATATGACACGACCCGCCAACACGAATAATAAACGGGTTGGGTTAGTGTCAAACACGTATAACTCGAAAATGACACGAATAGACCCACTTAACTTGTATTTTATGGAGAATATATTAGATAATTTATATATCTTAATAGGAATTCTATAAAATTCATGGAGAATCGGATGATAAATTATTTATGTGTTGAAAGAAGTTGAAATTAATTAAATTTAAGTTATTGTAGGCCTATGATTGGTATGATTGATTAAGAGAGAAGAAGAAATTTATTTTATATTTTACTTAATGGGTTATGCGGGTCAACCCGAACACGACACGATAATAAATAGGTTGGGTTAGTGTTTGCTCATCTGACATGATTAGTTAAATGGGTCGGGTTAGGGTTGACTAATACTTGACACGAACCCGACATGACATGACCCGAACACGACACGACGCACACGAATTGCCACCCCTAGTGTGAGGGATAGAAAAATAGTTTCACAAAACATGCAACATAGGAGGAATCCAGTAAGGAAATATTAACAGAGGTGCCTCCTTCAAAACGCTAGCTGAGGGCGCCACAGATGTAAAGGTCGTCGCAGTGCTAACCTGAGAACCAAGATAAAAATCACGCAGATAGAGGGATCGAAACTAAAAGTTTGTTATAAATACTTGAAAATATTTTGAAGTATGAAAAAAAGCAACTAAAAAAAGCTAATACATGCAAAATAAATACCTATGGAGTCACCTCCATAGAGCTCACAGAAGATCCTATAGGTAAAGGCCCAACAATGTTAGCCTAATAACCAAATGAAAAAACAGTCAGCAAAAAGGTTACTATTGAGAAGAAAATTAACAGAATGAGTTGAAGTGGCGCCTGAGGAGTTACCTTTACAAGAAGGGAAGCAGGTCCTGCGGAACGATGTGCCTCTGTAAAGCTAACCTATAAATGAAGAAAAGAAGGAAAGTGTTGGTAAACCACTTACCTCATAGAAAAGACAAGTGTACAATGGACATAAAGGCTTAAAATCAAAATATTACCTAAAGAGGCACTATAATAGGGCCCTCACTATAAGCAACAAGGTCCAGTAACTCAACTATAGTAGGGGATGTTAAGGTATCATCGATGTAATACCGTAAGCCAACTGAAGATTGAGGAAACAAATCATCAATATGAGTTAGATGGTTAATAGCCTAGACAAAGAGGTTGAAGGCAGAGAGCTAATAGAGTAACTAAGGCCCTACCAAAGAAGAAGGTCGAAAGGTGACTACCGGCGCAGCAGGGACTATAGTGGTAACATTCTCATAATATAAGTACTAGAAATATTTGTTTAAGAAAGAAAATCAGTATTTGTAACATTAAATTAAAAATATATATTAGTATGTGAAGATAAAAAGGAGGCTCTGAAATAGGCCTATAGTGGAAGCCATAGTAAACACTGGCCCGTGAGAAATAGACTGAACCAAGGGTCTGTTATTCATAAAAATGCGAACCCGAGGTAACGAGATCCTCCCTGAGGGTAATAACCCTGGAATATTAATCCTAGGAGAACGAAGAATCCCTCAAGTAGGAGAAGGAATAATCCCTCCATATGTAAACAGGCCAAGGAGTACAGGGCCCAGGGGAAATAAAAATAACAAACTTGAAGTAAGTAAAGCACATGAGGGTGAACATCACATGCAAGATATATAAATTCTAAAAGGGTTAGGCATACCTCAGAGAATGAAGGAGCAGGGGTTCTAAATTCGAAAGAGCCTTCTGTTGAAATAACGAGACATGGAGTAATGTGACCTAAGGACACAGTCCTCTACATGTATAAAGAAAAGATAAGGCATAAGAAATAAGTTTGAGAGATAATGGTAAAACCGGAAAGCTTAAAAAATTAGTGAAATACCTGAACGAAACATGAATTTCTAGTAGAGGCCCTAGTGACAGTAGGATATCCTGATGAAAGATGTAAAGAAAACAAATAAAAGTTAGTCACGTTAAGAAAAAAATACCTAAGGGGGTAAAAGAAGAAGAAAGCATGCTAAAAGGAAGACAGTAATAAACCTCTTTGGCAAGGCCCAAGGACAAAACAAGCATTGATTTCCTCTCTCGTGGGAAAGGAGCACGAGCGAGCAGGGGAGGTGATGGACCACTCATCTCAACAGAAGCATCCTATGAAAGTATCACAAGGAATAGTTAGCAGACAAATCAATGATGAAAAATGGGGGGGACTATATATAAACAAAAATTCAAGTAAGAAAAGCCTGGAAAGGATATTACAACATCAGGATGAGTAACATGTCCGTATGGAAGATGTTTGGTAGTAGGGCTGGTCTTAGATGGAGAATATATCATCTGGTCTTCACTGGAAGACTCCCTCGAAACTAATAGCAAAGCACAAGTTCTAGTAGTGCCTTCCCCATGAAAGTTCGTGTCATCCGCATCATTTGAAAAATAACTATTATCATGGTAGGAAGGGGTGCTTTCGTAGTCAACTAGTTCCTCTTTAAATGAGCGAGAAGTGGAACTAGCACGTTAAACTCCATAAGAGCCAGTTTCACTAAGTAAAGAGGATTCAAGTACAGTACCTTCTTTAACTAGAATAGATGTAACGGGTGGCTCCTGAGAAGAAAGACCTAGAGCCTCATAACCCTGCACTCGAATAGTCCTATAAGTCTCTTCCACTTCGAGGTCGTCAGTGTCTGATATATGATTATATGCAAAAGAAGAAGAAGAAGTCTCAGTATCAACTCTTTTATTTTTCTTGTTTGCCTTAGTACTCGCGGGTAAAGGAGGAGATAAGGGAGTATTATTAGTGGAACATATGAAATTTTACACATTCGTGTCGGGGTGTTTTCTCTTGGAAGTAGCAAGGGCTTTTTCTTTCACCACTCCCTTAGATTTTCTCTTAGGCTTAACGGGTTGTGGCTTAGGTCGCTTTGAATAAACGGACTCATCAAGAGTGACTTCACTAAGATAGGAGTGACTTGATGGAAGGGTATATTCGAAGTGGTACTGCGATGCCAAATTTCTTTCTGAGTCCTTTTGATTAGAAACTTAGCCATAGAATACTTAATAGGAATAGTTTCATTAGGAACCTGTACCACACAATTCTAAATAAGAAGAACCTTCCTTTGTCAGAACAGGAACCAGAATCAGGTGAAACAAGGTAAATGATCATTAGGAGTCACATATGTCCATCCCAAGTGATTCACCATGTGCAGCATACCCTAGGTGGTGAAGTTTTTATAAGCCTCCCGATATAGCTCGAAAGGAGTAATGCTCAAAGGATAGGTAGGGGTATGAACACCCTGATCATAACCAAACTGAATGATTGAACTTCACACCTTGTCCCAGCTCCATCAAGGAGGGAAGGAGACTAGGCAATAACATCATCACAACATTGATATGTGGGAAAAAATAGACTGATGCTGCATCAGCAGTGTGGTAGAACGTACCCCAATACGTGAAAAAGATGTATAGGAAAAGGTGACACCAACTCCTTTGCCGTATGGACATAAGCAGAATTCATCCACATTATCAATCAAATACCCTAGAGGATTTTTAGGGGACTTTTTGTGCTACCTGGTGATATGAGTAACGTCATTGTGACAAGCCTTTCCTTTATGGCCAAAGTTGGGAAAGTGCTCAAATATGAAGTCCATCAAAATAAAGGAGTTGGTAAAGTTGGCGAGTCATAACGGCCACAAGATCTTTTAAAATCAAAGTGAACACTATCCAACCAAGTATAAAGAGACCTAAGTGTTAAGGCAGCGAGGGGCATAGCCCTCCCTCCCTCCAGCCTCACTCCCAATCTGAAAAGGAGCTCACGAGGGGAGTCCACTGGCCTCACTGGAAGTAAAAATATGCTAATGAAAGTAATCAGGAAAGGTGCTAAATGTGAGGGAGAATTAAGATTAGGAATATCCTGACTCTTGAGGTTCCTGCTTGAAGACTCTTTCTTGGGGAGTTACTCAAAAATCTTTAAATCAGTATCATTGCCATTTATTGAAGAAGTGTTTGGTTGTACCTGTTACGTATATGGCCACATACGTAGAACACTTAGAAAGAAGTAAATGAAGTTCTCCTGCAATCTCTTCTTCGAGGGGGGCCTCATAGCCATCAGTAAAAAACATTTCCCCCTAAGTAAGGAAGGGCGAGCAACTCTATAGTAATAGTAAATTCACCCCAACCTGTAACAAAAGTGTGAGAATCTCTAATCCAATTGGAAACCAATAAGTTAAAAGTAGAACCATGCTTGGCCACTATGCAAAATTTCAAACTATAAATTATTGTGACAAGATCAAGTCCCTCGAGTATAACCTTATATCAAGGGATAACAAGAATATGGTCAGCCCAAAAGGCCCACTTTTCAGGGGGCCCTATAGTAATCTTGAGTTCTATGATGGAATGAGGAAAGTCACCATGATAAAACTTAACCTTAAGGATATAATTTGGTTGGGTAATTGGGAAGTCACCTGTTTCACTAAATATAACGTGGGGTAGCCTACACATTTTAGCAACAAAATCTTCCTCAAACTTATCAAGGGAAGACATGAAGAAATCATTCTCACCAAAATGGGGTGCGTGTCGTTAAAGGCTAAAATCTCTGTGTTTGAGAGTGAGTAAGTAATCCTTATGAGATTTTAAGAGGGGGTAATGGTATGGTCAAGGAACCCCCAGCAGTAGTCGTTCCCAATAAGGAACCCTCAGTGACATTTGGTTCATACGAGGAACCTCAAACATAGTCATTCCCAACGAACCCTCGATATAAATCATCCCAAACCAGGGACCCAGTCATAAATGGTCCAGATAAGGGATTGCTAACATCACGTGTCTCAAGTGAGGGACCCTTGGTAGCAAAGTCCCCAGATGAAAAACCCACAATACCAATTATATCAGATGAGGGGAATCTGGTGGCACTCATCCCAAAAATAAAAACCCCTGATATGACAATAGCGATATGAGGATGGCGGTGGCTATGGTGATCACACGAGTGGCCACCACTGTAGAAACCGTGACTGAGATAGGCAAAAATCCAACTAAAAGATCATAAATAGTGGTGGCAATGCCAGTGGAGGTGGTGTGTGATGATGAGGCCATTGAAGTGGATTCTTAAAGGCTTAAAGAAAAAAAGTTATAGAAGAAAATATTGTACCTCTCAAGAGCTCTGTTGGTGAAGAAGATGAAAAGTGAAAGTGAAAGTGAAAAAATAGTGAAAGTTCAAAAAACTTATTTTATATGAAAATGGGATAGCGTGTGGGAAAACCAAAAGATGCAAAGATTTTTACCCAAATGATGGGATATCAATTCCCATAATGATAGGTGACTCCTTGAGACCACAAAACATGGGATGAAGTGACAGAACATTTAATAACCTAGGAATAATGATGAAGGAGCCCTAGGGTCCCTTAAAAATCAAGTATTGCAATTATGGCATATAAAGAGTTTTGGTCTACCCAACATAAAAGACTTTGCATGAGAGGACTAATGTAGAGGGGTACTTCTTAACTAGTAAAAATACAACTTGGGCGAGGGAGTTCTTAAGTGAAGGACCCCCTACCAATGTTAGTGAAAATACCAATAAGACAAGGTACCCCTCTGCTAATCCTAGATAAAAATGTAAAATTGGGCGAGGGAGTCCACAGGTGAGGAGCCCCTCTTCGAACACCAAGTTAAAATGTTATTTGAGCAAAGGAGTCCAAAGCGAGGAGTCCCACTGCCAACACCAAGTTATTAGGTTATTTGGGAGAGAGAGTCCAGAGCTAGGGCCCCATCTCCCAAAACCAAGTTAAAATGTTATTTTGTAAGGGAGTCAACAACAAGGGACCCCTATGTCAAATACTCAAAATTAAATACTATTTTGCAGCGAGGGAGTCCAAGATACTAGAGAGGGACCCTCATCATAAATAAAGTTATTATTTGTTCATAAGTCCTAATTTTTATTTACTTATACGGGTAGCCTAGTTGAACAAGCAAGGTTCAAATAGGCTGATTGGGATATTCTGGGAGTTTTGGCTTGGTGGTTGAGAGATAAGTTTTGTCGAGAAAGACTCAACCACTTAGTACATTAAAAAAGAGAGAATACTAGTAGGGAAACCCCTAGGAGTCACTCAAGCATGTATACAGCCAACACTTAGTCATAACTGCAGTGAATAATCATATGGCTACTCATAAAGAAATAACTTTTTACAAATGATTTTAAAAAGTATGGCCCTCATGGCCACTCTAAAGTTGACAAAATTTTGTACAATAAGTTACCATTCAAAAAGATATTTACCAAATCTTATGTTTTGTCTTCATTACGAGATATATTTGCTTTTTGACCCATTGGTTTGCACTAGATATCGTTTGTCAGAGAAGGATAAGAAGCTACATACCATATAGGGACCAAATGTACATTCCAGGCCTTATTACTCAAAGTTTCCTCTCATTTTTAGCGCCCAAATAGGACATGTCATCCCTAGCTTGTATCTATAAATAAGACCCTTGGTCTAGGTCAAATCAGATCAGAAAACTCAAGTTATACTGTTACTCTATCAAAATCACACCAAGCCTAGTATTCCATCATTGTTCTCTCTCTAAGTGTTGAGTTCTTGTCTCTTCATTCTCATCATCACAATCATGTACGATGTGCAAAAATAGTGATGTATAAAAAAAAGGCGGATGTAGAAAAGGGGGGGGGGAATATCTATGATAAGGGAAGATGTTGTTTAGGGTGGGGTATACTCATTGTGTTACTCTTTGATCTTAGATTATTTCATATTTCACATTCTTACTTGATTTATATCATCTATAGCATATTTCCTTTTCGGAGGATTCCTATGAAATGGGGAGTCTCTCTTTGTGCATGATATTGCCTACATGATGTTGTTTGTTGTTTCATTCTGTTTCAGGAGTATCATTGGTGAATCTAACCCCGACCCATGTTCAGAATCGACTTTTACTTCGTTGTCGGTATTATGTATTTTTAACATTACCTTCCTACTACTTTCACTATATGGCTAGTGAAGTGTGAGTATTATAGGGATAATAAGATCGCTTTGGGTTTTAGGGTTTTAACATGGAATATCCATAGGGGGATTGAAAATATGCTTTTAAATTAATATATTAGTTGGCTTATTCTCATGTCAAGATAATTGAGTCATTGAGTCCATCAAGTTATATAGAATTGATTCGATAAGAATGAGGCTCAATCATTTAAGTTAAAATGAACCTTTATAGATTGAAGATTTTACAACCCCTAATTAAAGACTTTCATTGCCATGCATTCACATTTAAGTGAGGAATATATGCTTTGTTGTAGAGATTGTGAATTGTTTATAGCTAAACGCACACAGGTTCACAAAATATTTTTAAAATGTGGGAGGATGTTAAAATTGATAGAACAAGTGTTTGAAATTATTTCAAAATTCTCTTCGATTTTTTAAAAGATTTTGGGAGGTGATGAAGTGTTGAAATTTGTTAGGCCCTTTTTGAAAAAACTATTTCTAGTCTCGTCGTTCGCATGACTCGCAATTGAGCCCGTGCACACGGGTTTGCCATGATTTCCATACTGGATGAAATTTTGTGCACGGCCAACACAATCGACCTATATTTTTTTTAAAATCTTATTTGAAGGCCAATTTCCCTCCCATTTGGATATATCTAAAGAAACTCATAATCAAATACATTTCTAAGAGAAATTTCGAGGTTGAGAGTATTATTCATTTGCTTCTCTTTTTAATTTCACTTGTTACCTCATATTTTGATAAAACTTAGATCTATACTTGATCTATTCTTTTGAGAGAGAGACGCAAAAGAGTTTTGGTTCATAATTTGCACAGCACCTTTGAATTTATGATCATCTACTACTTGATCTAAAATAGGTGGCACTATGATTTATTGGAGAAATTGGAGTGTGGCTCTCCAAGGAAGATAATGGAATTCTTTATTCATGGCATGGATCTTGTTGAACACTTTTAATTACTATGGGGGAAAGTTATAAGGTTCATATGTAACTACACGATGTAAATTGTGTGAGAGGTACCTTTTTATCATTTGCAACATTTCTTTTCAAGTGGGAACGAGAATTGGAGTGAGTCGAGTTTTTTTACCCCCTTGGTGGGGTTTTTTCCTCATAAACCTTGTCTTATGGTTTATTGTGAAAGATAAATACTTGAACGCACATATTTGATTACATGTATTGTAATGCCCCCGACCAAAATTTATGGGTTACCCGCAGTCGTCCTAGCCCGGCCCGAGCATTAGGTGTGAAGTGCGATGAAACAACTTATATAATGTTGTTAGTCCAGCTTTATTTTTAATTAATATTTCACTTGTTATCATGTGACTCTAGTTTCAAGATAAACTATGTGTAAGACCTATGGGGAGCACCCCGAGTCCAAGTAAACAGTGCTACTCACGTAAAACAAATAAAATATACTTACCTGTATAACTCCCCTAAAATACGAACCCACACCCATCCTGTCGTAACAATGCGAGGGTGTGAGCCTATTCCCAATTGGAATATAAAAAGCAGTATATATACAAATGGTAGAAAAGATACTCACACATTGCAACCATATGCATACAAAAATATATGTGTATCTACACATATATGGATATACCTTTAAGAAAAATACATATTCAAATGCATTAACCGTTTTACTTCCGAAAACCTTACTCATACAGGTTAATATACCTTAATCTTGTAAAGGCTTCCTTTATTCATACTTATCATTTTTTACTTTATTTAACAAACCCGTTTCAACACTTAAAACCATTACATTTTATTTATCTCAACCCATTCCTTTACTGGAATCACCTTTTTTTATTTATTTAAATATACTTTAGTATTTCCATTGAAAAGTACCATTTCAACACATGCATTCTACGTGTTAGAAAATACTTATTGTCATTTGAAAAACTTTTCAATACATACTTATGAAAATTATGGGTTTAATAACTTGGTTTCTTAATCACCCATTTACCCAATTACTCTACCCTTTTTACCTTATCTTATGGACATTAATAGATTTACGTATTTACTTGTCCATTTCACCTTTACTGGAACATTCTTTACATTCATTCAAGTTAGGTTGTAATAACATATTTTACCACATAATCCATTTCTTGACATGTTCCACATTTTCTTTATCTTTTCTCAGAATCTTCCTATACTGCATACTTCCACGGGCACCACGCCGTCGGTTATGCACACCATATGCTCTGACCAGTGATTTAGGGCTTTTCAGCCAAGGGCTTCGGGCCATTCTTACTTAATTCCCAATTGCATTCGAGTCCTTATTAATGTGTTTATCATTTTAAATATGTCCACATTATTCCACTTCTTTACTTTTACCCGGCCGAAGCCAAAACCCGGACTTAGCCATCTGTTTTTCCATTAACACTTGGAAAATTATTTCTTTCTCCTTTAAGTCCCTTATTCACACACACATGATTTATACTAAAATCATTCACTCTTTCGGACTTAATTCATTTCAACCAATTTTAGGGAAAATATGTTTTTTGACATTTCTATTCTATAAAAATGTTCCACTTTAAGTAAATTGTTGATTTACCCTTTATTTACCAAACTTACGATTTAATCATTTAACAAGTGTTATTCCTCAATGGTTATTAAGTTTGCAACTTAATATTAAAATACTCTTGCCATTTTAACACTTGTTCAATATTACACTTTACCCAACTTTCACACTTGACACTTTTACACTATTAATATATAAAATAGTACCTTTTACATATTAAGCTCCTATTTTCCACGTTCTTCAAAGACCAAAATTTCCATTTGTCTTACGTTATGTTAAAATCCAACAAGACTTTCTTTAAACTTTTTCACATATTTATTGTCAAAATACTACATGTTTATATGCATAGAAAGTGTACTTTAAATACTAAATTCCTATCAAGTGGATTAAGCATACATTTCCTTCTAAAATTTTATACCATTTTCAACAAACATACTTTTTAAGTATTAAAGATATCTCATTAATTCTTTCAACAAATGGCCATTTATTCATAAAGTCTCC
Source organism: Sambucus nigra (assembly GCA_949130495.1). Lineage (NCBI taxonomy): Eukaryota > Viridiplantae > Streptophyta > Magnoliopsida > Dipsacales > Adoxaceae > Sambucus > Sambucus nigra. The sequence continues at coordinate 380,400,623 of OX422218.1, read as the reverse complement.
ATTTTTGCAAGAAACATAGAAATATTTATTTCATAAATATTTTGACAAAATTAGCATCATCCCTTTATTCCATAAAAATGTTTAATACTTCCTTTTGCTAGAATACACGACTGACATTTTCTCACATTTTATTCCATAAAAATGTCCATTATTTCTTTTTACTAGAAATACACCAAAATAATATTTTCCTACATTTTTATTCCATACAAAATGTCCATTATTTCTTTTACTAGAAATCCATGCAAATACTATTTTCTTACATTATTATTCCCATAAAAATGTCTATTACCAGTTTACTAAGGAGCCCATCATCGTTCTATAAAATCCTACTCTTAACATTCAACAACAATGAGACTACAATATGCACCAAATAGAATCTCAAATATAGATAGTAGATTATCCCACCTAAAAAGTCTTCAAAGATGGTGGTGGAGATGGTGAAGATGTGTGACTCTCCCACCTCCAAAGGTGGCCTTAAAGGGAACCATAAAATCTCCACAAAATAGGCTCCCATGGAAGCTCCAACACTCTCCAAAATTCTTTCATAGTCACATCTTCTTGCTCCAAGAATACCCTCATCAAAAACCCCAACTAACAACTTATATATATGTAGTAGCTTTATATTTTAACAGTGGGGAGATTATCTCTTTTGTGGTGTGATTGTATTTACTACACATAAAAAATATCGAATGGCAACTACTTTCAGGAGGAAGAGAAATGTTAAGAGTGTTTAGGAGGATAAGGAGACGACACAGTGAGTGAACCACACTCCCAACCTTATCTTATTATACATAAGGCTAGACCTATTTATTCACACATATTGCTTTCACATACTCACAACCATTGATCCACTTAAATCCACAGTCCCAAGATTGACAACACATTAGGTAGCACTGTCATTGATAGGGCCTATTAACCATGTGTCTCTATAGTCTACCCACGACAAAAACCATAAGGTCATAACCAAACTTCTATCTTCAGAGGACAAGCCCATGAGCGGACATGGAAGGAAAAGAGACGATCGAATGCTTGACAGCACACTGGGAACTGACTCCATCCTGGTCATTCGAACGACAAACTTAGTCGTTCAAACGATAGGCTTAGTCTTTGTTAAAATGGCAGAAACTTCTAATTATGTAATTTGGCCATTAATTTCATTAAATCACACAGTAATACCAAACTAAACTTAAACAAAAGGGCGGGGCTCTATAAACAATAACCCTCTATTTTTTTATTAATAATTCTCACGACTAAAATTGCAACCTTGGGTTGGGGTATTACATGTATCACTTAGATCTAAATTGAATCCAGTGTTTGAACTAAATTTGACTTAGGAGTGTCGATCTAGTTTGTTCATCTAGCTTCACCAAATTACTTTGTTGTGTGAATAATCAAATTAATTTTGTAAAAGTTGTGTTGAGTATCTTGAATGTACAAGAAAAATTGTTTGAAATCAAAAATTGGTCATAAGATATATTCATACCTATTCCCCCACCCCCACCCCAATCTAGGTTTCTTGTAGGTATTTTACTCAAATAAATAACACATTTCTTCAATTAGTAAGAGAGCATATGACATGGATTTTTCAAGGACATTAGGAATGTCCAATTTTTACTTAAAACAGTTGATTTTTAAGTATATTGGGTTAGTATATATCTTGGGTGGAGTTTACCATTTGGAGTGGTATTTGGGATCATTGGGTTGAGGGTTGGTAAGCTAAGTAACATGGTCATCAGTCTTAATAAAAAACATATTTGGAGCATTAAAGAAACCCTAGAAGGCTAAGGAGGGAAGAGACACATAAGTGTGATGGAATTTGAGAGATTTGGGATTTTATTCCCAAATCAATCCATAGGCAAGTTCGCATTGTTTAAGAATTTAATTGGGATTGTGTTATAGTAGTAATAGCTCATTGGATTCTAAATTAATATGAGTACAATCTGATTTTAATCAACTGTTGAATTTGGTTTAATTGATAAAATAAACCTTAATCCCCTAGTTAATTAACTTGAGTGATCTGATGTGTAATCTTAATGAAATAATTTGGGAATTAGACTGAAATTGTGCCATCTAAAGTCATTTTAATGAATTATAACAAATCCCCTTAAATTTGGATTAATTATGAGTAGGATTTGTTAGAATGATGAACTTAGCGTTCTTAAACTCATAAATTTATTTTTATACTTAAATCTTGATTCAATCACCAAAATGTCTAAATTTTGGTTAGTATTGTTGTTATAGACTCTATATCTAAAGGAGGTTAGGTTTAGGATTGATTAGAACCTTGGAAGTTAGGATTTGAGGTTGTTGTAGCGATTCTGAGAGTTGAAAAAGAATATACAATGTCAATCTCGTTAGGACGACCAGGGTAGTTTCGTTCAAACGATTTTTTCAGATTTGGAAGTTTAATCTTATTTTGATTTAAGGTTATTTAATTTAAGACCGAAGATGTTATTTTAGTAATCCAGGAGTATAGTGGATTTTTATGAGTATACTTGGAGGCTTAGAGCGTTGTATAAATGATGGGATAGTTGATGAGACCGTGAGAGTTTTCGGGGTCATGTATATCCTATTAGAATATAGAATAAGTTTGTAGACCCTAGTTGAATGTATTTATTATATCGAGTGAGATATTATATAGTTAGCTATGTTGATGGCTAAATTTGAGAGCCTTCGATATTCAGGCTAGTTTTATGTATAACCCATTATAATTAACGTGTGTATTCACTTGTGGCCATCCCGGGGTCATTGCCTTTAGGGGAAGAGAGAGGAGAGATATAGAGATAGATATGTCTCTCCCTCCAGAAGGCTGTGTCGTGGTCTCGTACCCTTGTTAGGAAGGTTGCTTCGGTCGTCGTTATTGTGGGGGTAAATGTGAAGAGATAGAGTCATCGGCCTATTTTTCACAAAACAGGCAAAAGAAATCTTGCCACTTCGAGAGAGCAGCATCAAGGACAAAATGATGCATACGAAACTAATAGTTCGAAGGTTCGAAGGCTAAGTTATGGAATGGGAAGGTGTTAGGCACCCATCCCTCCCTTTCGATCTCTCATGGGCTAGTGCTATTATCTTCCATTTTATATCCCCACGAAGTGTGTGTGCGTGTTTATATAATGGAGATCAGATTTTATTCAACTCATACCATGGACAAAGTAGATTGAGGTCATCCACGGGAATGTTCCCAAAATAACATATGTAGAAAGTATGATTTGTGCATTCATCACGATATTGATCATTATTAGGGAATGATAATATGTGTTGGATGAAATGCAAACAAGTATGATATATATATATATATATATATATATATATATATATATATATATATATATATATATATATATATATATATATATATATATATATATATGAAAATGGGAGATTTTAGAAAAGTGGGGAATTGGGAAATATAGAGAATTGGAAAATTGGACTCGAGTCTCAGATTTTAATTCGGGATGTCTACATAGCCTATAAAGGCATCAAAGTCCATGTAGTTCGGATGTAACATGGGGGAGGGGTTTATCCCATAGAATCAAACCGAATTTTATTATATGTGTATGTGTAGAAAGTGTGTCCTTTTGATTTTGGAAAAAGTGAGATGGATAATTTCATTCGGAATTTACGGGTGTAACCCTCTTTTATTAGTTTTTGGAATTTTTGTAGAAAATAAAGTATGTGCAATATACTAATAAAAGTAGATATTAATGTGTATGAACTAAAGTAAGAACTAGATTATGAAAATGTTTATTATGCAAAAATAAGGAATTTAAATAGAGAGGGAAGGAGTTGGACCTTCTTTGAAGATTGATCTTTGATCTTGGATCAACTCCCTTGAGTGTTAAGGAATGTTAATGAGAGAGAAGACTAGTTTACCAAATTGGGTATGAAAAGGATGGGAATGTAAGCTTGAATGGAAATTCACGTGAGGAAATTCATTGATTTCGAGGGAATGTTGTTGTGATCACTGATGCTGACGGATATGTTGTGTTATGCCTTGGAGTGAGTTCATGCCCCCTATTTACAGGGTCAAGGGGGTGCCGATCGGCCATGTGACCCTAGACACAGTGCCAATAGGAAGGGATCAGGGCTTGCCAATTGGCGGTCCCATTCAGATTTCTTGGGAAAACGTTCGTAGAATACGAACCGTTGATCCAAATCATGCAAAGGGCATACCGTTAGAAAGGTATTTTAGATACCTTTAAGAGTACTTGGACTTCTCCCAAGTCTGGGAGTTGAATTTGGGTCAAATGTGGCTCAAAATTACACATCGGTTCGTTGAATAGGAGATCATCGGAAGCAAATGGATCATTCGTCCTCATAGTAGGTCAGAATCGCGCATGGGGTGGACTGTTGGAAAGGTTAGGAGATGAAATTCAACATTCTAAATAGTTTTGTTCAGTTCATAAAGTTGACCTTGGTCAACCGAGGCTCGAAAGCGCCCAGGGACCTCTTGTAGTAAAATGGATCGTTCTTCTGTACCGTAGGTCAGAATCGCGCATAGGGTGGACCATTAGAAAGGGTATTTGGTGCCCTTTGGATATTCATTCAATTTTAAGAGTTAACTTTGGTCAAATGGAGCCCGAGAGCGCTCAGTGGCATCCGGATCAATTTTTGAGGGAAAATTGATCGTTCATCCGAATGGTTTTGCGGTTTCATGCGTGAGGTAGACTGTTAGAAGGGATTTTATTTCCCTTCAAATATTTATAAAGATTTCACTCTAATGGTGAAGTTTATTGGGGTTAAATCTGGGCCCGGGAGTCCCCGATAGCCTCTAAATCGATCTTTGGTAACAAAATGGTCCATTCGTCTGAACCATTATGTCGATTTGTGCAAGGGGTGGACCATTGGAGAGGGTATTAAGATCCCTTCAAATATTCAAAGAGCTTTTGCTCTGACGATAGAGTTGATCAGAGTCAAACGGGGCTCGGGGGTGCCCGGTGGGCTCTAGATCGGTACTCAGAGTGCGACTTAGGGTTTACGATGATATAGGAGGTGTTAAGGACCTAAGGGAAGAACTAGGGGGCCTATAATGTGTTATCTACAGATCCACTAGACGGGTGAGCTTGGAACAAGTGATAGCCATCGAATAGACACCATATGATGGAGGTGGGTTCTTGTGGACCTAAGGGATGAGGATGATCGATTCAGAGGGTCGAGGTGGATGCTGAGGACCTAAGGTGATGTTATGGTGGCCGATTATGAGGAACTAGATGAGGTGAGGAGTAAGGAGGTGACTAATTATACGGGCCAGGTTTGGTTCTGAGGATCTAAATTGTAGCGACCAATTTTGCGGGTCGAAGACAATTCTGAGGGCTTAAGAAGAAGCCACCAATTATGAGGGTTAAAGCCAATTCTGAGGGCTTAATATAGGGATGACCAATAGTGTGAGTCAAAGCCAATTTTGAGGGCTTAAGTAGAGATGACTAATTTTGGGGGTTAAAGCCAATTCTGCGAGCTTATGTAGAAGCGATCAATTTTAAGGGTCGAAGCCAATTCTAAGGGCTTAAGATAGGGATGACCAATTATGAGGGTCAAATCCAATTTTGAGGGCTTAACTAGAGATGGCCAATTATGCGGGTCAAATCTAATTTTGTGGGATTATTTGGGTGACCAATTCTACGGGTCGAAGCCAATTCTGCGGGCTAAAGATAGAAGCGAATAATTCTGCAGGTCGAAGCCAATTCAGTGGCCTTAAGTATAAGCGACCAATTCTGCAGGCCTATTTGGGGTGACCAATTCTGTGGGTCGAAGTCAATTCTGCAGGATTAAGTATAGGTGCGGGCTTATTTTTCTTCTGGTGAATTTGGGGACTCCACTGGGGATGTGTGATATTTCTCTGGGAATTTGGGGAATCATTTGGTTTTAAGTTCCATTGGGAAAGAGGGAATGATGTGAGGATTTTGAGTTGGGGATTTTTTGGAATTTTGGAGCGTCCTTTGGAGACATTGCTAGGGAGGATTTTTTTTTAAATTCCACTGTGGATGTAGAAATAATGTTTTTCTTGGTGAAAAGTTTCCAATATTAGTCTGGTGATTTTAGGAATTTTTTCTGGATTTTCTTGTATTTGGACTTTTTATACGAAATTTTGAAGGGGGTGTCGATCGGTGTAGATGGAGGGTTGCCAAACAAAAATGGCACGTTCTTTTGGGATGCCTCGAGCAGGTGGAGGGACAGTGTCAATCGGTGGTGGTAGGTAGATGTCGATCGGCATGCCCCTTAACCTCCTATAAAAAGAGGGCGTGTTCTCCTAATTTTTCATAATTTTTTTACTTGCCTTCTTCTGCAATTACCTTCTGCAAATCGTTCTGACGTTTCAAAGTTAAGAGATGGATGAGTTTTCAAGTAGTGTTACTAACATGGCATCGCTTAATGTTGATTATTTGGCAGGCTTGGAGTGGAGGTCTATGGTGCCCCATTCACTAGGAAGTGAGAACTCATTTGACACATTTGAGCCGGTGGTGGATGATCGAATTCTTCTATGTGAGCCCTTGGATCATCGTTCTTCTAGGGTGGTGAACCCTGGTGGATATTTAAGTATCGAATGACCTTTGGTATTCTTTTCCTTTTTTCTTGATGAGGTTGATTTATTTCTTGAATTTGATAATGGCTTTCTTTGTTTCTTCGACAGTCTGACGTCTCCTTGTCGACTATACGTGCTTGGGGGACGATGGGGCTTAAGGATGTTTGGGAGAACCTTCCATCTGTGGTGCGTTGGATGGTGTCATCAATCGGCTTTGGGAGACTGGCATCTGCTCTGAATGAGATGCCTCATTCTACATCCGTTATGTGTACTCTGGGGGAGAGGTGGTGGGACACTACCCACACATTCCATTTCGGATTTGGGGAGATGATAGTGACTCCCATTGATGTGCAGTAGTTGTTGGGACTGGACTGCGATGGTATTCAGATTGAGGTGGACATGATAATGAGGGTGATGTCAGAGGCGATAACGGAGGCCATAGGTGATGTGGAGAGGGTGGTCTCTGGGGATTCTCTTTGCTTGTCTCTGCTGAGGGAGTTGTTATTAAGGAGGAGGAGGATTGATGAGAGCGACAGATAGCAGGTGCGTCAGATGGGCCACTTGTTCATTATTCTTGTGCTGGGAAGTTTGTTGGTGGTGACGAGTGGCGACGTCGTGCACTTGTGGTTTTTGCGATTCTTGAGGGTGTTCTAGGACATCCACCTTTATGATTGGGGGATCCTGACCTTGGTGACCCTTTATTATTCTCTTGATGCACTCATCTGGTGCTGTCGACTGTCTTTTACAGGAGCAACGTATCTTCTGGAGGTATTCTTTATTTTTTGGCATTTTTCCTTTATGCATTCGCATTTTCCTTCATGCGCTTTTTCTTGATTTCTTAAATGCTAGCCTTTGCCCTTTTCATATGTGGTTTTATGAGGTGATTGGATGAAACACCCAATTGATATCTTTGAAGGATGAATCTGTTGAGGACTTTTGTCGGATGTACCGGTGACGGAGGTCCAACCGATAATCGAAGAAATCGCTCTCTAGAGGCGGTGCGTCAGGACTTGAATGGCTTGACGAGCCAGTGGGTAAGCCCTTTTTTATCTAGAGATTATACTTTCCTTTGATGGTTGTAATGTTTATATTGATATTTTTCTCTTGCTGGGGATTTGCAGGTGACCTTTTATCCTTGGGGAACGGCCATTCAGCACAATGGGGTGACTGGGGGATATGCGCAGATGTGGCATCTACTAGCGCATAAGTTTGGATATTCATGGTACCTCAGGGAGAGGGTAGACCGACAAATTGTGGAGGACGGGGATACGGTGTCTTCGTGGAAGCCTCCTATGTTCATGAGGAGAGTGCGGGAGATATCAAAGGATAACCGGGTGGTGGTGATAATAGGAGAGTCATACTCGGCGTATTCTGACACCATGGTGATGTATGATTACATGGATTTCATGTTGAGTTGGTTGATGCCTCCCATTATATATTATGTGATGCCTCTTCCTTGCTCGAGTTCGAGTCGGTAGGCGGGGTCCTCCCACAGTGCGAGCGGTGCGACGACATCAGTGATGGTGACGACTTCAAAGGCTCCCTTTGTATGGTTATTCTCGCCTGGATACAACATTCGGCAAGCTGATGGAAGGTCGGTACATTTATAACATCGTACCAATGCGATGGACTCATAGGAGTTAGGTCGGACAGAGGAGGTCCTTCGACCTGAGGTACACTTTGTGTTTCTTTTTCTTTTGATTTCTTGATTCCTTTTTTTTTCTTTCACACTTGACTGATTTGATTTCTTTGTTTTATTTTGCAGCACATCCGGGACTCCACCACTTGGTTGAGGGATATTAAGGATTGGATATCTTCGGAGACTTCCCATATTAAGGATGCAATTTTGGTCCCTTCTTGCTTGGTGTCGTCTGCCTCATCCGAGGAAGGGTCGAGTTGTGGAAGTGGTGGAGCATCATCTCGTCACAGGGGGAAAAGGGCATGTCGTAGGGATGGAGGCTCTTAGAGAGAGAGAGAGAGAGATACATAAAAAAGAGAAAGAAGATAGGGGTAGAAAGATTATAGGTTAAGAGAGAGAGAAAGAAAAAGGGTTCGGGATGAGTCCCATTATTTTATTCATTTATTTTTCCTACAAGATGTCAATGTAACACAGAAAAATATATGCAAATAGAGATGAAGTTTTTATTAATTCTTGCTTTAGTGATTAATGCACATGCTCTTTTTACTTTTTTACTGGGACCTTAAAAAGAATTTAAAATTTGATTTCAAAAGGATTTTATTTTGAAATGGGATAAGTAAAAGTATGAGAATATTCAAAATTCCCTTAAGATCAAAATTGTTTTTATTGGTTTTTTGATTTTGACGAAAGAAGAAAAAGGGAATTTTCCCAAAATAGGGAGATACCAATCGGCATGACCCCTGTCCAGCCTATCGGCATATTAGTCCAGTCAAATCAACCCAAGGCTTTGATTTCACTTTCTTCAATTGCTTGGTACTTGGTGGGGCAAGTTTTACTCCGATTTCTGTAGGGTTTCTTATCTTTGCTTAAGAGTTTTTAAGTATAAACAGGGGTGTGAATAGGGCTTTTCTCCTCACACTTTCATTTCCTTTCTTTCTCACATTATTACTTATTTATCATCTCTTTGATTTGCAAGATGGCTCTCCTGGTAGCATTAAGTTCGCCAACTACCTCGAAGCCCTGGAAGCAATGTGTTCTTACAATGTTCATTATGACGCCTTCCACATGCGATGAGTCTCTTTGTGGCACAACCGTCCCATTTAGTGGAATATGCTAATGGCGGCAGTAGAATTTTGGTACCCCGAGAGCCATGTCTTTCGCTTCGGGTTGGATGAAATTTGTCCTACCTATGAGGAATTTTCTGTCATGCTAGGGATAAATATCAGTGTTGATGCGGCTTTGTCGGAGTTTTCCCGTTCTTCTAGGGATTTTATGGTTGGTCTTCTTCATATCTCGCCTTTGGCAACCAGGCCATTGATTATTGGAGGAATGATTTCTCTTCTGGCGGTGTTGTGATCCGTGCATTCGCAGGATGTGGGTGATGTCAGCAATGTTGTGACCGTTATTCTGGGTCTGGTTTCTAAAGTGTTGTTGGTGATTGGGGGAACGCAAGTGGACACCTGATATGCACCCAAAAGTGTTCAAATAATTCCCCTAATAGACCATTTTTAATTGCTAATTCTCGACAAATTGGGTCTTATGCACGTAAATATATAATGTCCAAGCTTGATCACCATTTCCGAAAGTTCGACGCTTATTTCAAGGCAAATGTGCGATTTATGGAGCTAATTTTTCAGTCCCATAACTTTAACCGAGCCTAAGCCTACCCCGAAGCCCATGTGTATTTAGTTTGTGCTTTTTAGATTTTTAGTTTGAGTCATTTTATTTTTCATTTATTTAGTATTTCTTAGAATTTATTTTCAATTTCTTTTTATTTTTATTAGTTTTTAATTGTAGTCTTTATTTTTAGTTAAGCTATATTTTATATTTTTAGAACTTTAGGTTTTATTTTTACTTCTTCTTGTAGTTTTTATTTTTATTATTTGAGTTTTATTTTTAATAGATTTTATTTACTTATTTTTTTAGTGCGTCAAGTATTTGTTTTCCTTTATTTTTGTTTGTTTTTTGCTTTTAGTTAGTTTATTATTTTTATTATTTGGTTTTGTTTTATTTTATTTTTATTTTATTATTTTTTATTTGAGTCGTGTTTAGTTTTTAGAGTTTGTATTGTGTGTCGCGTTATTTTATTTTTTAGTGAGTTTTATTTTTAGTTGATTTTTATTTTTTATTATTAGTTTTAATTTACTTGTTTTTATTTTATTATGTTTATTTTTCTTATTTTGTTATTTTCTTATTTTATTTTATTTAGGGTACAAATTAAACACACACACATATTTTACACCCTACCTCACCCAAACACTCTCATTCACACACACCATATTAACCTATGCCCCCATACACCCAAACAACACACTCACTCACACCCAACTAACACACACTCACATACACCAAAACACTCACTCGCCCTCACCTAACACCATACACCCTCACCACACCCAATCCTTCCTACTTCATCTTTCCCACCAAACCCATCTTTACTCTCTCTCCTACCTCCATTATCAACAAACTCACAAACCTCTAACCATTAACAAAAACTAATCCACCATTTACGAATCCCACCTCCATAACCACAAACCTTATATCTCCCACTCAAAAACCCGACCAACCCACCTGCGTCCCGGTTTGAAACCAACAACCAACACCTTCCATATGCCCATACAACTCTGGCGACACCCACCTGGCCATACCCCCCTATCACAAACCCATGACCCATCATCCCGGAACCCATTCCCGCCGGCGAGACCAGATCCAACCCATTCCCCTACCATTAACCCAAAACCAACTACACTCCATACCCGACGTGACCCCATCTTGTCATACCCGGATGTGACCCAAAAATCCTTTTCCACCATTAACCCGCAACCATAACCCTCGATTATGTCCGAAACCCATCGCCCATTCCTTCATTCCAATCCAAAACCCAATTCGATACCCATTTATCCATTTCTCCTCTTTTACGCAAAGCCACGATTTCTTCACCCGCAAAGCTAAATACCAAAACAAACAAAGCCCCACATGTCTTAAAACCTTTTTACCCCTTTTACCCAAAATACCCCCACATGTGTTTTAACACCCTCACCTCATTCTTTCATTGCACTTGTGTGTCACATGCCTAAAATAACCCCCTCACACTTCTCATGCAAAATTACCTTACCCAATTTGCCCCTAGCTCCATGTTTGCTATGTATAAATTGAAGACTTGGTGCCATTTATTTTTAAACTTTGTGTGATAAATTTCTTTCCACTCCTCTATAGATAGTATTGGCATTTTTAGCAAATATCTCAATATAGAGGTGTGTGGTCAAATTTATCTCTAGGATGAATTCCATTCCACCCCTCTATAGTGGTTTTTTTCATTTTTAGCAACTATTTCAAAATATATTGATGTGGTTGAATTCATCCCTTATGGGAGGTAAATTCCAATCCATTCCTTTATGTTGAGTATTTGCATTTTTAGCAAATATCTCAACATAAATTGATGATGTATAATTTATTTCCTTGGATGAGTTCTAATGTACAATTTTATAATATTACAATTTGTATTTTTAACAAATCCCTTTTAATATTTAAGTGTCCATTATGAATTCATCCATTATCTTGTCATTTGTTTTCATATATTTATTTTTATTTTGTAGCTTTTATTTTAGATTCAATAAATATATTGGTGTGTGATTGTAATTCAGAGAATTTTAGTTGGAATTGAAGACTCCATTCTAATTCAAGGCATAAATGGGTTTGATCTATTCCTCTTTAAGTACTCTAATCCTCACGTGCTTTCATTTGTTTACTTTTATTTTTAATTTTGGATGATGATTATTGAGGGCTAATCTCCCATTCATGGGTAGAATTTTGAAGCCCTCATGAGTTCAATTTAGTTAGTTTACTTATTAGCACAATTTTGTTATCTCACTTTTCTTAAATTAGCTTTTACATCTTAGTTAGTAATTTAAAAGTTAGTATAGTTAGTTAATTAATAATCCCTTGAAAAATCCATAAAAATATATCAAGAAAAAATAAAAAAAATAATAAAATGCAAATGAATTTACCCATGTCTTCACCTATTTTGTGTTTCATCCTTAAAGTTGTATTGATACTCCCTTACTTACCCCTATGCATATTTTGAGTTTATTTGTAGGTTCAAGGGAATTTTAACGGAAAAGGAATTGCACAACAACCACATAAACACAATAGAGAAGCAATTTTTTTCTCTATCAAATCGCGTTGTTGCCGATCTTTGGAGTTGGAAGCACTTGTGAAGATTTTAGAGTAGTTATTTTGTACTTTATTTTTATTTTTAATAACATTTTCATTTTATTAGAAGGCTTGTATTAGGATTCTATTATTTGGCTTGTATTGCGGTGCTTAGAGACACCATTTATTTTTCATTTAAATTTGTAATAATTCATTGCGAAGAAAAGCGTGATAGGAAAACCGGACAAGGTAGAGAGAGGGCCTCCAAGGCGAGAAAAATAAGCCTCTCTACCTTGAGTTGGTAGGACTCTCGGGGCCGACTAAGATAGGCATAATCTCCCCCCGGTCGACTCAAATTTTTCAGCACCCCACGGTGGAAAAACCGTGGGAGGTACCTTTATAAACCCTCGCGCCTCTCCTATAAGCGTGTCAATTTTTGTGTGTGATTATGTGTTCTTATTTGATTTTAATTATCGCATTTATTTGAATGTGTGTGGTGAATTAATCAATTAAAACCTACACCCAGTCATTCACGAGAAGGAATTTCATCATCCGACTCACTCGCTTATCATTTGTATGATGCCCTAGCGATCATTAAATTTAAAATCCACCAACTAGGTAGCCCAATAGGAGAACATTTTTGTAATGGTGATCACTAAGATAATTTTCGTGTTATTTTATCGCCCGCGAACTTAATTAAAATTTGACTACCCCTTTCACTAAATTTTGAAGATAAAATTGGCTATGTGCTAGTTAGGAATTCTCCTTGACTTGTTTGTGTCCAATTCAATTTTTCGGAGTCGATTTTAGTGAGTTCGTCCAATTCAAAGAGTCCAAATATTTTTCCCCATTATTTCTTCCAAAAATATATATTCGTTTCCCCGTCTTTTCTTCCAACAAAAAAAATTTTAAAAAAAAAATATATATATATATATATATATATATATTTTTCTTTCCTTCTTTTTCTCCACAAAAATCCAAAAATATTTTCTTCCTTTATTTTTACAAAAATTCGAAAACATTTTCTTCCTTTCATTCTCTAAAAATCACAAAAATATTTTCTTTCTTTTTCAAAATATTCAAAAATCATAAAGAAAATCTTGAAAATAAATTAAGGTCGTAATCGGTGTTTCTTCACCCTCACCTTTGTTAATTTATCCAACAAGACTGACACTTCAGTCTTGTTTGAGGGTGATTATCATCACCCATTTTTTACTGCCCTGTGCTTTCTTAGTTCTTATCTTTTGGGTGAGTTACATTCGGTCTAACTGAAGACATTAAACTTAACACTACCGGGAGGCAGCCCGTTGTTTCTTGTATGAGTCTCATCCTCTTTGGGGGTGGTGTTTCACATCACCCTATGATTTCCATGTTTATAAACTCGTACACATTTTTTTTCTAATCATTTATTCAAGTTTCATTTTTGCTTCATCTGTCCACTTCATTAGTGGTTGATTCTAGTAATCTCTTTATTCCCTTCTGCTCTCAATTTTAAAAATCATTTTACTTAACATCGAGGACGATGTTTCTTTTTGTTTGGGGATGGGGAATTTTATCAAAATCGTACCTTTTTTGAAAAATGTTGAAATTTCAAAACCTGATTTTTAAAATTTTGTGCAGTTTCTATCATCTCATTCACTTACGTGAATTTTCTATCATCCATATTTTTAAGTCTAGGAATCAAGCTAGAGGATTTATCTTTTTATAAATAGCTTATGTAATATGTAATAAGGCATGTTGCACCATGAATTTCTAGACTCAACAAAATTTACGCACTTATCACGTCACTGCGGTTTAGAGTTGAAGAGTATTACGATTTCTAAGAAAACCTTATGGATCACTAGTGGAGACTTTAGCTTGTGAGATTTGTGCCTTTCACCCTTTCAGAGTGTTTTACGCAATCTCCGAGTCACAAGTTGATTTAACCTCGTTTGGGTTTGCAATTTAATTCATTGTATGATCTCATTATTCATCATTAAAAAAATTGGCTTGATCACTGAGAACGACATCACTTTGGAGTTGTAAAAAACATGTGTCTTGAAGTTGTCCCGATCACCATACTTTCACCCATACACCAACTAAATTCCATTTATCATCAGGCAAACACCTTCCATTTTCCATATCATCACCATATATCATACCACCCATTTCCATATTAATTCCATTTTCCACCCACCATGTTGAAAAATGGAAGAGTGTGGAAAGTAAAAGGAGAAGATCCGTTATAGAGAGTGTTTGCATTTTTAGTGAATACCTCTCCCAAAGCCGATTCAGATGGAGAAAATTTTGATACAAATCTATGTTGAAGTTATTTATAATTTTAGAAGACTTATCTCAGACATTGACGCGTATTTGGGAAAAACAAGTATCAAGGAGAAGATTCGTCATAGAGAGTATTTGCATTTTTAGCGAATATTTCTCCCAAAGTTCGATTCATATAGAGAAAAATTAAATACAAATCTATGTTGGGATTATTTATATTTTGAGCAGATTTATCTCATACATTGATGAGTAATCGGAAAAGAAGAAAAAGAGAAAGTTGCAGTCTAGAAATAAAGACATTTGTGCTCAAAGTATCACACACTCTTCTCTCCTACACATCCATCATCCATTCATTCCATCATATCACCATCCTACCTCATATCATCCCATCCTTCTCATTTCATTTCCCCCTCACCCACGATCATCCATATTTTCATATAGGTGTTCCGGTGAATGAAAGTCAACGTGGTGAATAACTATAGTCATTAACATTCTTTCATGAGATCATTTTTCATTATAAATGTTCATTCCTTATTATATGTGTGTGAGACGTTTGAACTTGCTTACATTTACTCACCTTTTCACACACAAGAGTGATACACTTACCCTAATCACGAGAGTTCATTTGAGAGAGCTATATCCGTGATATTTGAAGTTGAAGCGTTGATTCTCAAAAGGCAATCTAGGAATTATTCTTAAGATACTTTACCCATTTTGACTGATTCACACACACACGTTGAGTTCCATGAAGGATGTGCCTTGACTATTTACTTAGCTAATATTTTCTACATTCTAGCTTGTATTTCTCAAAATATTTATCTCATGATGGATTGTGCGATTATTCTATGTCTAATAAGAGATAGACTGTCGTTTGCAAATAAAGAATTTTGTGGGTATATTCCCTGCAAACCCTCACGAGACACAAGTCGTCATGTAGGACAACCTATAGGTTTAAAGGTTTGTTGCACATGTTAAGTGCAATCGCAAGTGCCCACGATAGTGGTACACTTTTTGTTTCTTATTTCTCTTTCTCTCTATATTTTGCTCGAGGACTAGCAATGTTCTGTTTGGGGGTGGTGTGAAAAGAACCCAAAAGTGTTTAATTAAAACCCCGAATAGACCATTTTTAATTACTAATTCTCGATAAATTGGGTCTTATGCGCGTAAATGTTTAATGTGCAGGCTTGATCACCATTTGAGGAGTTCAAATGCTTATTTCAAGGCAAATGTGTGATTTATGGAGACAATTCCCCAATTCCGTATCAAACCCGAGCCTAAACCTAGCACAAACCTTCACCCGAGCCTGTGTATGTTGAGTTTGTACCTTTATCGTTTTTCAAGATTTTTATTTTAAGTCGTTTTTATTTTTAGATTTTATTCGCGATTTATTTAGAATTTTCTAGAATTTATTTTCTATTTCTTTTTATTTTTTATTTTTATTAGTTTTTAATTGTAGTCTTTATTTTTAGTTTTGCTAGATTTCATATTTTTAGGACTTCAGGTTTTATTTTTACTTCTTTTGTAGTTTTTATTTTTATTATTTGAGTTTTATTTTCAATAGATTTTATTTATTTATTTTTATAGGATTTATTTTTTTTAGTGCGTCAAGTATTTGTTTTCCTTTATTTTTGTTTGTTTTTAGTTTTTAGTTAGTTTATTATTATTTTTTGTTTGGTTTGGTTTTATTTTATTTTACTTTATTACTTTTTATTTGAGTCGTGTTTAGTTTTTAGAGTTTGTATTGTGTATCGTGTTATTTTTATTTTTATTTTTTTTAGTGAGTTTTATTTTTAGTAGATTTTTATTTTTTAGTTTTAGTTTTATTTTGCTTGTTTTTATTTTATAAGGTTTATTTTTCTTATTTTCTTATTTTATTTTATTTAGGGTACAAATTAAACACACACACACCATATTAACTTATGCCCCTATACACCCAAATAACACACTCACTCACACCCAACTACACACACTCACATACACCAAAACATTCACTCACCCTCACCTAACACCATACACCCTCACCACACCCAATCCTTCCTACTTCATCTTCCCCACCAAACCCATATTCACTCTCTCTCCTACCTCCATTATCAACAAACTTACAAACCTCCAACCATTAACAAAAACTAATCCAGCATTTATGAACCCCACCTCCAAAACCACAAACTTTATACCTCCCATTCAAAAACCTAACCAACCCACCTGTGTCCCCGTTTGAAACTGGCGACCAGCACCTGCCATGCCCATACAACTCCGGCGAGACCCACCTGGCCATACTCCCCCTGTCACAAACCCACGACCCAACATCCCGGAACCCAATCCCACCGGCGAGACTAACTCCAACCCGTTCCCCTGCCACTGACTTGCAACCAACTACACTCCATACCCGTCGCGACCCCATCCTGTCATACCCGGATGTGACCCGAAAATCCCTTTCCACCATTAACTCGCAACCATAAGCTCGATTATGTCCGAAACCCATCACCCATTCCTTCATTCCAAGCCAAAACCCAATTCAATACCCATTTCTCCCCTTTTAGCCAAAGCCACGATTTCTTCACCTGCAAAACTCAAGATCAAAATGAACAAAGCCCCACATGTCTTAAAACCTTTTTACCCCTTTTACCCAAAATACCCCCACATGTGTTTTAACACCCTCACCTCATTCTTTCATTGCGCTTGTGTGCCACATTCCAAAAATAACCCCCTCACACCTCTCACCCCTCATGCACAATTAACTTACCGAATTTGCCCCTAGCTCCATGTTTGCCATGTATAAATTGAAGACTTGGTGCCATTTGAAGGGGAACTCCAAATTTATTTTTAAACTTTGTGTGATAAATTTTTCTCCACTCCTCTATAGAGAGTATTTGCATTTTTAGCAAATATCTCAATATAGAGGTGTGTGGTGAAATTTATCTCTAGGATGAATTCCACTCCACCCCTCTATAGTAGGTTTTTGCATTTTTAGCAACTATTTCAAAATAGATTGATGTGGTTGAATTCATCCCTTATGGGAGGTAAATTCTAATCCATTCCTTTATGTTGAGTATTTGCATTTTTAGAAAATATCTCAACATAAATTGATGATGTATAATTTATTTCCTTGGATGAGTTCTAAAGTACAATTTTATAATATTAGGATTTGTATTTTTAGCAAATATCTTTTATTATTTAAGTGTCCGTAATGAATTCATCCATTATCTTGCCATTTGTTTTACTATTTTTTTTTATTTTGTAGCTTTTATTTTAGATTCAATGAATATATTGGTGTGTGATTGTAATTGAGAGAATCTTGGTTGTAATTGAAGACTCCATTCCAATTCAAGGCATAAATGGGTTTGATTTATTCCTCTTTAATTACTCTAATCCTCACCTGCTCTCATTTGTTTACTTTTATTTTTATTTTTGGATGATGATTATTGAAGGCTAATCTGCCATTTATTGGATGAATTTTAAAGCCCTCGTAAGTCCAATTTAGTTACTTTACTTATTAGCAAAATTTTGTTATCTCACTTTTCTTAAATTAGCTTTTACATCTTAGATAGTACTTTAAAAATTAGTATAGTTAGTTAATTAATAATCCCTTGAAAAATCAATAAAAAATTATAAAAAGCAAAAATAAAAAAAATAATAAAATGCAAATGAATTTACACGTCTTCACCTAGGTTCATGGGAATTTTGATGGAAAATGAATTGCACAACAACGACAAAAACACATTAGAGACGCATTCTTTTAATCTATCAACCTCAACTTGCGGTTATCGTTTCCTAAATGTCGTACCATCGCAATCCTGCGGCAGTGATACTCGCGAAGACTTTGAATGGTCTGGATGCTTGGCGCGAAGGTCGTTCCGAATTTCTGAGGGGTATTCCTGTAATGTTGTTTATGTGGTTGTCGGAGGGGTTCCGTATGGCGATCCCACATGAGTATCCTTTGTCGACGGTGCCAAACTTCTTCTCGCATTATTTCATTAGTGTAGACCTGGACATTGAGAGTTAGGGGAACTAGTTTTTAAATCACAGTGATCGGGGCTTTCACTGGTTAGTGTTGTGGTGGGGGGAGCTGCTACCCATTCTGGAACCCGGGGAGTACCAATATGTCCGGTTGGTTGGCCTAAGGCCGACCTATTTCTACTTTCCCTGGTGGCTAGTGTGCCAAATTGGTTGGGAGCAAATCGTGCCACCACGGACACTGAAATTCTTTCCAGTGGAGGACCGAACGGATCATATACGAATGCATCTTGGATCTCTGTGGGAGAACCGTTGTCCTTCGACCCGTCTTTCTCAATCTGTGGGCAGAATCTGGCATGTCTCTGGGGACTACTTAAAGTGGTTGTGGAAGAAGTTAGTGTTTATATCTAATACCATGGAGGGAGGCGTTGTGGTTTTCCCCAAGAAAGTCTGGGATTATCTCCCTATGGAGTATGAGCATTTGCGATACTCTATTCAGTCAGGGGAGGTTTGGGTACCCTAGGATATGGGTGATGATGGGACTGATTTCTCTGGCAACTGCGGGTAGGATTTTGTGAAGCTTTTGTAATGGGTGTGGTTTGTGGGAATAATTAGAGGGTGATTTTTAGGAGTAGTGGGGCTTAGCTTTATCTTGGTTTTAGGAAGGTAGGAGTAGGCTAGACAAGGGAAGTCGTTTGGCTTCCTATGCCGATGTAATTTTTATTGAATTTTCAAATAATGAAATAAATAAGTTTTTGATCATCTAGTTATGGCTCTTGATGACCTTTGTACTTTGAACTATCTATACCAATCGCTAAGGCATACATAATCCTTTTGTTCATGTATGTGTTCAAATGAACTATCATTCTCGGGGATAAGAAAAGAATAACATTTTGTCAAAAAGAAGGGGGCCCTGCTCATGTAAACGGATGAATACGTACTTCTGAGGGTTTTGAAAATATTCTGAAATTCATATTTTTGCAAGAAAAAGATTTTTAGAGGATCAGGACCCACGTAGTTTTGATTAGGGGGAAATAAAGAGCTTTTTTTAAGAATAGAAGGGAGATGAGAAGAGTCGTAACGCACCGAGATTCCGGACAAGGGGTAAAATTTCTTGAGACGGTTCAGGTTGACTGGATGCACCATTTCTTCTCCATTAAGGTCGATGAGCATAGTGGCACCGCCTGACCGGATCTTCTTCATAATGTACGGGAAATTACAATTAGGATTGAATTGCCCTCTGGGTTCCCATATGGCTCTACTATTTCTTTGAGGGCTAAGTCCCCTTCTCACACACTGTGGTCCTTGACTCTCTTGTTGAATGATCGTGCTATGCGACGATGGTACCTTGTATATGTAATACCCCGTATTTTTGGCTATATTTATTTTTGGGATTAATTAATTAAATGCGTATTAATTGGAAATTAATCCGGGTTAAAAATACTAACGAGATGCGAGTTGGTATTTGATTATGTGCATACATGTTTTTATATGAATATTGAATTATGAAAAATTTGTCGTGAGATTAATATACGGTATTTTGGAAATTTTGTTGAGACGCGTGTGACCGCCGCGTCATGGTGTATTATTTTAATTATAAAAGTGAATTTGAATTCTATAAACCGTATGGTCGTTTCGAGTGTGCCAATGCGTCCGGAAGGGTCGAGATAGTCAGAAAACACTAGCCGGGGGTTTAGTTTGGGTCCCGGGGTATTTTTAGGCCATACCGGCAACATAAAGGGCATTTTAGTAATTTTGTATTTTTGGAGAATTAAATGTGACGAAAATTGGGAGTTTTAATCTGATTGGGAATTGACCCACTAATCCACTAACCAACCCATATTAACCCAACAAGCTATGTAGGTTATTAGAATTAGGTTTTCTAATACCTTCCCAAAATCAAACCCTAGCCACCATAGCCACCTTTGGAGAAGAAGCTTGGAGAAAGAGAGAGAGAGAGAGGAAATTCTGCAGAAAAGCTCCATCAAACCAACATCTAAATCAGAGATAAACTCGAGGCAAGTGACTAAATTCCATTTAATTTTAGAGAATGTTCTTTCCATGTTAGATAATTCCAATTTTATGTTAGTTCTTGGTGAAATATGAAAACCCATGTAGTTTGGAACTTAGAACTTGAAAATCTTGAGGAGAATTGCATGTAGAATGATAGGTAGATGATTATACTCATGATACTTGTGATTGGAAGAAATTAAAACGGATTTATATTGGGTTAATTCATGATTTAAAATGTTAGGGTTTGTGTTCTTGAAAAGAATTGGGGAAAAGTGTAGAATCTTGTGATTTAATGATGTTAGGATGTATGAATTCCTTAAAAGGTGTTAGTATATGACCTTAGTATGTTTTAGGATGATTGGAGACCTTAAAACATTGATTGGACGAATTTTGGTTGAGATTTGAGGTGTTAAAATTGGTGAAAAACGAAGAAGGAAAAATCTGGGCTCGAACTGGTCGTTCGTTAGAAGAGCCTCCCCAGGTCGTTCGAACGAGCCTCGTTCGAACGAGCTTCTAACGGATTGACCAGTCGCTGCTAACGAAAAGGAATCTCGTTCGATACTTCGTTCGAACGAGATCTCGTTAGAAGGATAAGTTCATTCGAACGAACTGGATCTCGTTCGAACAGTCTCGTTCGAACGAGACTTCTAACGAGCTGACAGTTCAATCTCGTTCGAACAGCCTCGTTCGAACGAGACTTCTAACGAGCGGGCATTTTAGGCCTTTTTGGCCTGTTTTGATTTTGGGAGTCCCGTAAACTTGTTCGAGGATAGAGATAGCATTCCTTTGATGATATATGGATAGATTTGGGACTTTTGGGTTATTATGAGGAGTAAATTATATACGAGTGATTTAAATCAATGAACTGTTTGGGTTGAGACGTGAGTGTCTACTACGGCGTGAGAATAGATTATGGCACGTATGATTATAAACCGGAATCGTATAAGGTGTGTAAATTATAGATTGGTACGAGAATGAGAATAGTACTATAACTAAACTACGGGATTACTAAGACATGTGTTTACTTAGTATTGATATATGAATTGTGTGTATGACATACCTACCATACTTGCTATCACGGGAGGTTTGCGTTCGCTTAGGTCCCTCTAATCCTTGTGTTGCCCGGATTTAGATTGGTTACCTTGATGAACATAGGTCAGAGAAAGACTTATTGGGATGTTAATAAGTCCGCTGATCGTGGGAGCGTAGGTATGTGCGTGACCCATGTGATGTGACTGTGTTCGCCTCCATTATTTGTGAACTATTCCTGAGAGATTCGGAATATGTAATCCTTATGTACGTGATGTACCGTGATGGATAGCAGAGTATGTGTGCACCAAAGCTTAGTTCTCGGGGTGCTTGTATAGTATATTTATGGTGTGAATAATATATACTTAATTAATGGAAACCTTCATGTTAATGTTGTGAATATAATTACGGTATTGTTTCGAGAAACATAACGAGTTAGCTGATAGCGAAATTTATTGCATATTGAGCATCTGGTTTACGTTAAACCCCTATTTAATTACGAACGTTATAATGTTAATAGAACCGAGTAATAAGGGTAGGACCTATGACAGTCTAGCTAGATATGATGTCACTTAGCTAGTGGTTTGTGTCGTTGTAGATGCGTACTTACGTTAGGAGTGCACAGTTAGACGAGAGGTGAGAATATCATGTGAGTGCACGTCCTAACATGTACTATGCATTTAATGTTTTAAATGTTTTTTAAAGAACTTGCAGGTTTTTAAAATATCTCCACATTCGGGCTCTGACTCGTTTGCTTTCAAATCTTTTTTTTTGTAAAACCATTTTAGGTGCCCAGCCACAAGGACACCATGCATAGGATACTCATTCAGGTGGCGAGCTGTAGCTGTTTGTGGAAGCTACAGGGATTTGCTTGTAGACGCTTCTATCATTTGGATTCCAGAGTCATTATCTATCAGTTGTAGGGCAGGTTGCCCATTTCTATTAGAGACATCTTTCCATTACAGTTTTCAGACTTTGTCATGTATTGATTTAGTATTCAGTATTTTCATTGCGTATTTCAGTTGTGGGATTTGTAGTGAGGAGTTTTTCCTCCAGACTTATTTACATTATGTGATGGTCATTCTATTTACTTCGTTATGGTGAATGGTGTTATTATTCTTCATTATACTTGTTGCATGTTAATCAGACTTAAATTAATTTGGCAACTTACTTTTTAAATACTAGGTGGTTAGTAATCATTAAAATGTTTTCGACAGTGATGCTATTAACTGGACCAACTTGGCATTTTGAATTAATTTAATAAAGGAGTAGCTACCCGGTATTTAATTAGTCGGGGTATCACATGTGGTATCAGAGCATCAGGTTCTAGTGTCCTTTAGGATCTGACGGCTTATTATGTTTCCGCTAAGTTTCTTTGATATAGAGCCCAATATTTTAGGACTGTTGTCCTCTTTTTGTGTATGCTTCGTTCTTCAGCTATCTTAAGTTTATAAACAGTGAACTTATAAACTTTGTTCTTATTTCAGATGCCTCCATGACGTGCACGACGAGTTCCCAGGGATGCAATGCCCGAACCCCAGCCCGCTCCAGTTCAGGGCATGATGAACGTCGTTGAGGTTGCAGCTATAGTAGCCCAAGCGGTAAATGCCGCGATTGCCGTGGTTCAGTAAGCACCACCTCAGGCGCCGATTGCCGCGCCAGCACAGGCAAATGTATTCCCATCTTCTTGGGAGCGTGTATGTGACACTTTTCAGAAAGCGCATCTGCCAGAGTTTGCAGGTAGCCCAGATGTGGTAGTCTTGAGCCAGTGGAGGAAGGATATGCAGAGGCACTTAAGGATGTATGAGTGCACGGACGTTCAGAAGCAGGTGCTAGCTACTTTCAAGCTAGTTGGATCTGCACTGCAGTGGTAGGAGTCTATTACCACCATGGAGGAGAGGGATACTCTCACTATTCAGGACTTCTGGGTGCGGTTTGACAGCAAGTACTTTCCGTCGGTTGTTCACATGGAAATGAGTAGGAAATTAATGAGTCTGAAGCAGGAGGGTAAGACTGTGGCCGAGTATGAGGCCGAGTTCATGAATCTGTTGAATATCGTTCCAGATGAGATACCAACAGAGAAGAAGAAGATTGAGAAGTTCACCGACGGGTTGACTTGGAGGATCCGACAGCATCTGTTAGGGAACCTTTCGTTGGCCACGTATTCTGATGTGGTTAACGTTGCTTTATTACACTGCCAGGACCATCGCTTTTATATGGCTGAGGGCAAGAGGTCGGGAGAGTCTAGCCATCAGGGCAGGACTGGAGGACATGGTGCCGGTGGGGCACAATCTGTTCAGGGGCAGAGACAAGGTGAGCAGTGTTTGCAGTAGGGGGATCAGAAGAGGTTCCGGTCAGGGAACTACAGACAAGGACAGGGAGGTTTCCGTCAGGGCCATCAGGGTCCAAATGGCCATCAGGGCCAACAGGGGCAGAATGGGCAACAGTTTCACCAGGGCCAAGGGAGGAACGGTAACGGCCACCAGGGTCGGGGACCGCAGGGGCAGAGAGGAGGGAACTTCCCAGGGAAGTTTTTTATTTGTGGAAAGACTGGCCATAAGCGATAGGATTGTCCTGATAGGGGCAGGGTCCCACAGCAGCAGCAGCAGGGTGCTCGCCAGGAGCCACAGAGGCCTATGTTTCCTGCCGCTCTCCCCGTACCGCCACAGATGGCAGCATTTCCACCCATTCCAGCAGTCCCAGTTCAGCAGGGGTAGCTACAGTATGGACGTGTCTACAACGTCCACCAGCTGCAGTTCCACATGCACCGCTCGCGATTGAGGGTACGTTTCCTATCCATGGCACTATGGGTCGGGTATTGTTTGATACGGGGGCTACACATTGTTTTATAGCTACACACTTCGCGAAAGCTTTAGGATTGTTAACTACGGCAGAGAGCACAGTGACGTGTGTCGACTCACCATTGGGGAATGGGTCACTGATTTTCTTTATATGCCGGGGAGTGGGGGTAGAGATTGGTGGTTTGGTATTACCTGCAGACATGTTGGTATTAGATATGCATGTTCACGACGTGATTATCGGTATGGATTGGCTCGTAGCTTATAGGTCCATGATTGATTGCTTCAGCGGAAGCATTGTTTTTGCCATTCCGGGGCAAGAGATGTTTGTAGTGGCGATGCCTCGCCCAGAGGGAGGATCGACCGCTCATCTGTATTACATTGAGGAGGATACCTCTAAGGAGGTAGTGATTCCTTTAGATTCTATCCCAGTAGTCAGGGAGTATTCGGATGTGTTTCAGGAGATACCAGGCTTACCCCCCAGTCGAGAGATAGACTTTGTTATAGATTTGCTACCGAGTACGAGACCTATAGCACGCGCACCGTACCGTATGGCTCCAGCTGAGATGAGGGAGTTACGAGATCAGATAGAGCAGTTGTTAGGTCAGGGCTTTATTCGCAGGAGTATCTCACCTTGGGGCGCTCCAGTTTTGAATAAGAGGGACGGTTCACTGAGATTGTGTGTGGACTACCGAGAGTTGAATAAGGTCACGGTACGGAATAAGTATCCGTTGCCTCGAATCGATGACTTATTCGACCAGTTGAGAGGAGCTTCTTTCTTCTCAAAGATTGATTTGAGATCGGGATACCATCAGTTGCGTATCAGGGAGGAGGATGTCTCGAAGACTGCGTTCTTGTCGAGATATGGTTCTTACGAGTTTCGGGTTATGCCTTTCGGTTTTACCAACGCTCCAGCAGTGTTTATGGACTTGATGAACAGAGTGTTCAGGGATTTCCTAGACTAGTTTGTCATTGTCTTCATTGATGATATTCTGGTTTACTCCCAAATAGAGGAGGAGCACGCCGAGCATTTGAGGCAGGTTTTGCAGACACTTCGTCAGAACGAGTTCTATGCAAAATATGAGAAATGCGGGTTTTGGCTGAAGGAGGTCCAGTTTTTGGGACATATTATTTTCGACCGGGGAATATCTGTCGATCCGGGGAAAGTATCCGCGGTAAGGGAGTGGGGACATCCCACGACACCGATGGAGATTCGTAGTTTCTTGGGTCTAGCAGGATATTACAGGAGGTTTATTCGGGGTTTCTCCAAGATAGCAGGTCCTTTGACACATCTGACTCGTAAGGGTGTGCCATTCATCTGGAGTGACGCCTGTCAGTTGGCTTTTGATGAGTTAAAGGACAAATTGACCTCAGCACCTGTGTTAGCATTGCCGAGACAGGGAGTTGAGTATTTGGTTTACACCGACGCGTCTTTGCAAGGGCTTGGAGGTGTATTGCAGCAGGAGAGACAGGCCATAGCTTATGCTTCCCATAAGCTTAAGACTCATGAGAAGAATTACCCCACGCATGATTTGGAGATGACAGCAGTGGTATTTTCCCTACGGATTTGGAGGCACTATCTTTTGGGGGAGAATTTCCAACTGTTCACGGACCACAAGTCCCTACAGTACCTGTTCACGCAGAAGGAGTTGAATATGCGACAGCGTAGATGGCTTGAGTTTGTGAAAGACTACCGGTTCGATATCCAGTATCACCCAGGGAAGGCTAACGTGGTAGCAGACGTGTTGAGCCGTAGGCCAGCGGATGAGGTGGCAGAGGTGTGGAAGGCAAAGTGGAAGAAATTGGGATACCAGGATGCAGTGGCCCGATCTTTCATGTCTATGATGACCGTTACACCGCAGATTATCACGAAGGTAGTACGGGCACAAGCTGATGACTCGTTCTGTCAGGAGAAGATAGTTCGATTACTAGCAGAGGGAGCCGAATCCTATACCGTTAGCTCAGACGGGGGATTACGCTTCAATGGGAGATTGGTGGTTCCGGAAGGAGAAGAATTGCGACACGATGTGATGGCAGAGTCGGATCGCTCACGATTCGCGGAACATCCCGGAGGGGACAAAATTTACCAAGACATGAGACGCCAGTACTGGTGGAGCGGTATGAAGAGAGATATCGCTGAGTTTGTTTCGAAATGCGCCACTTGTCAGCTTGTAAAAGTGGATCATCAGAGACCGGCAGGATTGCTACAGCCATTGGAGGTCCCGGTGTGGATGTGGGAGAGCATATCCATAGACTTCATCACGGGGTTGCCTACGTCGCAGAGGGGTCATGACTCCGTTTGGGTAATTGTGGACAGGTTGTCCAAGGTCGCTCACTTTTTACCCGTAAGGACTGACTACACTACGGGACAGTATGCCCAGCTCTTCGTTTCAGAGATTGTGAGACTTCACGGTGTGCCCCTAAATATTGTGTCTGACAGAGACAAGATATTTGTTTCGAGGTTTTGGGAGGGTTTCCAGGAGGCCATGGGCACGGAATTGCGGTTGAGTACGGCTTATCATCCGCAGACTGATGGGAAGACCGAGCGCACAAATCAGATGTTGGAGGACATGCTACGCATGTGCATTATTGACTTCAGGGGTGGATGGGAGCAGTATCTTCCACTGGTGGATTTTGCTTACAACAACTCCTATCAGTTTACTATTGGCATGGCTCCGTTTGAGGCATTGTACGGTAGGCCTTGTCGTTCCCCAGCATGTTATAAAGAGGTGGGGGACAACAAACTACTTGGGCCGGAAGTGATTCAGGATACTTCGGCAAGGATTGAGTTGATTCGGAGTCGCATTCTGGTAGCTCAAGACAGGCAGAAGAGTTATGCTGATGCGAAGAGGTTTTTCAGAGAGTTCCAAGTCGGGGACCAGGTTTTGCTCAGGGTATCTCCTATGAAGGGGATTATGCGTTTCAGGAAGAAGAGGAAGTTGGCACCGAGGTATGTGGGGCTGTTTCCTATTATTGAGCGAATCGGACCGGTTGCGTATAGACTTGGGTTACCGGAGCATTTGCATCGGATTCACGATGTGTTCCATATTTCCTCGCTGAGGAAATACCTTAGGGATAATTTGGCTCATTCTCACATTGCTGTGGAGGACATCGATCTCCAGCCGGATAGCTCCTACGAGGAGGGGCCAATTGCTATTTTGGACCGAGGCGAGAGGAAACTGCGGTCCAAGATAGTTTCGTTAGTGCGTGTTCAGTGGCGACATCACAATGTCGAGCAGTCCACATGGGAGCGCGAGGATGAGATACGCGAACGTTATCCAAAGTTATTTTTAGCAGGTACTTTCTAGTTTCGAATTTCGGGACGAAATTCAGTTATTAGGGGGGAAGTATGTAATACCCCGTATTTTTGGCTATATTTATTTTTGGGATTAATTAATTAAATGCGTATTAATTGGAAATTAATCCGGGTTAAAAATACTAACGAGATGCGAGTTGGTATTTGATTATGTGCATACATGTTTTTATATGAATATTGAATTATGAAAAATTTGTCGTGAGATTAATATACGGCATTTTGGGAATTTTGTTGAGACGCGTGTGACCGCCGCGTCATGGTGTATTATTTTAATTATAAAATTGAATTTAAATTCTATAAACTGTATGGTCGTTTCGAGTGCCCCAACGCGTCCGGAAGGGTCGAGATAGTCAGAAAACACTAGCTGGGGCTTTAGTTTGGGTCCCGGGGTATTTTTAGGCCATACCGGCAACATAAAGGGCATTTTAGTAATTTTGTATTTTTGGAGAATTAAAAGTGACGAAAATTGGGAGTTTTAATCTGATTGGGAATTGACCCACTAAGCCACTAACCAACCCATATTAACCCAACAAGCTACGTAGGTTACTAGAATTAGGTTTTCTAATACCTTCCCAAAAGCAAACCCTAGCCACCATAGCCACCTTTGGAGAAGAAGCTTGGAGAAAGAGAGAGAGAGGAAATTCTGCAGAAAAGCTCCATCAAACCAACATCTAAATCAGAGATAAACTCGAGGCAAGTGACTTAATTCCATTTAATTTCAGAGAATGTTTTTTCCATGTTAGATAATTCCAATTTTATGTTAGTTCTTGGTGAAATATGAAAACCCATGTAGTTTGGAACTTAGAACTTGAAAATCTTGAGGAGAATTGCATGTAGAATGATAGGTAGATGATTATACTCATGATACTTGTGATTGGAAGAAATTAAAACGGATTTTTATTGGGTTAATTCATGATTTAAAATGTTAGGGTTTGTGTTCTTGAAAAGAATTGGGGAAAAGTGTAGAATCTTGTGATTTAATGATGTTAGGATGTATGAATTCCTTAAAAGGTGTTAGTATATGACCTTAGTATGTTTTAGGATGATTGGAGACCTTAAAACATTGATTGGACGAATTTTGGTTGAGACTTGAGGTGTTAAAATTGGTGAAAAACGAAGAAGGAAAAATCTGGGCTCGAACTGGTCGTTCGTTAGAAGAGCCTCCCCAAGTCGTTCGAACTAGCCTCGTTCGAACGAGCTTCTAACGGATTGACCAGTCGCTGCTAACGAAAAAGAATCTCGTTCGATACTTCGTTCGAACGAGATCTCATTAGAAGGATCAGTTCGTTCGAACGAACTGGATCTCGTTCGAACAGTCTCGTTCTAACGAGACTTCTAACGAGCTGACAGTTCAATCTCGTTCGAACAGCCTCGTTCGAACGAGACTTCTAACGAGCTGGCAGTTTAGGCCTTTTCGGCCTGTTTTGATTTTGGGAGTCCCGTAAACTTGTTCGAGGATAGAGATAGCATTCCTTTGATGATATATGGATAGATTTGGGACTTTTGGGTTATTATGAGGAGTAAATTATATACGAGTGATTTAAATCAATGAACCGTTTGGGTTGAGACGTGAGTGTCTACTACGACGTGAGAATAGATTATGGCGCGTATGATTATAAACTGGAATCGTATAAGGTGTGTAAATTATAGATTGGTACGAGAATGAGAATAGTACTATAACTAAACTACGGGATTACTAAGACGTGTGTTTACTTAGTATTGGTATATGAATTGTGTGTATGACATACCTACCATACTTGCTATCACGGGAGGTTTGCGTTCGCTTAGGGCCCTCTAATCCTTGTGTTGCCCGGATTTAGATTGGTTACCTTGATGAACATAGGTTAGAGAAAGGCTTATTGGGATGTTAATAAGTCCGTTGATCGTGGGAGCGTAGGTATGTGCGTGACCCATGTGATGTGACTGTGTTCGCCTCCATTATTTGTGATGTTGTTATTTGTGAACTATTCCTGAGAGATTCGGAATATGTAATCCTTATGTACGTGATGTACCGGGATGGATAGCAGAGTATGTGTGCACCACAGCTTAGTTCTCGGGGTGCTTGTATAGTATATTTATGGTGTGAATAATATATACTTAATTAATGGAAACCTTCGTGTTAATGTTGTGAATATAATTACGGTATTGTTTCGAGAAACATAACGAGTTAGCTGATAGCGAAATTTATTGCATATTGAGCATCTGGTTTACGTTAAACCCCTATTTAATTACAAACGTTATAATGTTAATAGAACCGAGTAATAAGGGTAGGACCTATGACAGTCTAGCTAGATATGATGTCACTTAGCTAGTGGTTTGTGTCGTTGTAGATGCGTACTTACGTTAGGAGTGCACAGTTAGACGAGAGGTGAGAATATCATGTGAGTGCACGTCCTAACATGTACTATGCATTTAATGTTTTAAATGTTTTTTAAAGAACTTGCAGGTTTTTAAAATATCTCCACATTCGGGCTCTGACTCGTTTGCTTTCAAATCTTTTTTTTTGTAAAACCATTTTAGGTGCCCAGCCACAAGGACACCATGCATAGGATACTCATTCAGGTGGCGAGCTGTAGCTGTTTGTGGAAGCTACAGGGATTTGCTTGTAGACGCTTCTATCATTTGGATTCCAGAGTCATTATCTATCAGTTGTAGGGCAGGTTGCCCATTTCTATTAGAGACATCTTTCCATTACAGTTTTCAGACTTTGTCATGTATTGATTTAGTATTCAGTATTTTCATTGCGTATTTCAGTTGTGGGATTTGTAGTGAGGAGTTTTTCCTCCAGACTTATTTACATTATGTGATGGTCATTCTATTTACTTCGTTATGGTGAATGGTGTTATTATTCTTCATTATACTTGTTGCATGTTAATCAGACTTAAATTAATTTGGCAACTTACTTTTTAAATACTAGGTGGTTAGTAATCATTAAAATGTTTTCGACAGTGATGCTATTAACTGGACCAACTTGGCATTTTGAATTAATTTAATAAAGGAGTAGCTACCCGGTATTTAATTAGTCGAGGTGTCACAGTATATGATATAGAGCTTTCATCCTTCTTTCGTCCAAGAGGGACAGCTCGTCAAGACGGCTTTGGTGCTAGTCTTGCTCAATGACCTTGCTTTCAAGCATGATACGCAGTGAAGGGATTTCCATCTCCACGAGTAGGACTGCTTCCATGTCGTAGATGAGAGAGTAAGGGGTAGACCCAGTAGAGGTTCGAACTGAAGTACGATAGCCCCAGAGGGCATAAGGGATCATTTTGGCCCAATCTCGATAATTCTTGGTCATCTTGTTGATACTGGCTTTAAGGTTCTTATTGGCTGCCTCGACTTAGGTTAGTATGGAGAAAATTTATGTCTTTGAACTCCATACTCGTCGACCACCTTTGTAACTTCTTCCTCAAAATGTAACCTGTTGTTTGACACTAGCTCGTGTCGGACCACATATCGGTAGAAGATGTTTTTCCTGATGAACTTGGCCACCTTCTTGGCATTCAGGACCGAGTATGACTTGGCTTTGACCCATTTGGTGAAGTAGTCCATGGAAACTAGGATAAACTCATGCCCATTATATGCTTTTGGTGTAACTTTCCCTATGATGTCAATGCCCTATGTATAGAACGTCCAAGGAGAAGTTATGTTATATAATTCCTGCGGGGGTAAGTGTTGTAGGTTAGAAAATTATTGGCATTTTAGGCATCTTTGAACGTAGGTTGTGCAATCTTGAACTATGGTGGTCCAGT
This sequence comes from Sambucus nigra, assembly GCA_949130495.1. NCBI lineage: Eukaryota > Viridiplantae > Streptophyta > Magnoliopsida > Dipsacales > Adoxaceae > Sambucus > Sambucus nigra. Next base: position 380,369,191 of record OX422218.1, on the reverse strand, counting down.
AGTAACCTTGTCGAATGATCTCTTTGGCGAGCATATGGCCGTTAATGTGGGGTTCGCATTCCCCGATGTGGATTTTTTGCATCATTTCTTCAATATTATCCCCAGCGATGCAGTACAAATAGGTTCCATCGAAGTTTCTCTTAAACAGTTCTTTATCATAGACATTAATGTACTGGGAAGCCAGCCTGCGGAGAGTTGCTCGGTATTTCTTATCATATCCTTGGGGATACCTACCATGTTTGAGGAGGCATCAAATATCATATTACCAGCAGTCGATTATTTTGAGATCTTCCTCCGTGATGAGCTCAATGTGGTAGCAGTGGGTTGGTTTGTCTTATTTTTGGACAAGGAAAAAGGCCATGGTTATCCTTTCGGGAATGTTAATCATAGAGGCTAATATATCAAGGGTGTTGTTAAGGTTATTCTTTGCTCGGGGAAGGTAGTGGAAGGTGATTTATTGGAATTGGGAAGCCAACTCTTTTAAGTGGGTATAGAAGGGTAAGAGTTTATCATCCTTGACTTTTCATTTTCTAAGTACTTGACTGATGATGAGGATTGAATCCCCATAGACATTTAGCTATTTAATTCCTTTAGTAAGGTCGACTTTGAAACATACCGTGAACGCCTCGTGTGGCCATCCCGACCGATGCGGTGCTCGGTCCGGGGAAAGGAGAAAGAGGATCACCCTTCCTGGAGATGGAGGCTGCGTCGCGGTCTCGCACCCTTCTCTTCGAAAAGGGGGATTCTGCCATCATCGGGGTGGGGTGAATATGAAGAGATAGAGTCGCCAGCCTATTTTTCTTACAAAAGGCAAAAGAATATGTTGCCACTTTCAAGGGAGTGGCATCAAGGACAAAGCCGATGCATGCAAAACTAATAGATTGGAGGTCCGGGGGCTAAGTTATGGAAAGGGAAGGTGTTAGTTACTCATCCCTCCATTTCGGTCTCTCATGGGCAAAGGTTTATATTTTCCTTTTGTTATCCTCGTGAAGTGTATGCATGTGTTTATATAATGGAGATCGTAATCGTTCGACCCATACCATGGAAAAGATAGGGTGAGTTCATCCATAGGAATATTCCCAAAATAATAAATGTAGAAGATTGAACATGAGTATTCATCATGATATTGATCATTATTGGGAAACGATAATATGTGTGGGATGAGATGCAAACACGTATGTATATATATATATAATGATAATGAGTAAATTTGAGGATATTATGAAAAATAAGAGGAATTAAAAAATTAGCAAAATTGGACTCAAGCCTCGGATTTTAACTCGAGACGCCTACGTAGCCTATAGAGGTATCAAAGTCCACGTAGTTCGAATGTAGAATAAGGGTGGGGTTTATCCCATAGATTCGAACGGAATTTTATTAGGTGTATGAGTGGAGAAAATGTGTTTTTTAGTTTTGGAAAAAGAGTGTTGTGGATAATTTCACTCGGAATTTACGGGTGTAACCCTCTTTTATTTCTTTTTTTGGGCTTTTTATGAAAAATAAAGTATGTGAGATTTACTAATAAGAGTGTAGAATTTAATATGTATGAGCTAGAATGAAACTAGATTATGAATCTAAGGTAACTTGTATAAAACAAGAAATTAAGAGAGGGGGAGAAAGAATTGGACCTTTCTTGGAGCTTAAACTTGGATCTTGGATGAAATCCTTTAAATGTCGATGAGAGAGAAGGATATTTGCCAAATTGGGTGTGAAAAGGATGGGTGTCTAGTCTTGAATGATATTTCTCATATGGAACTTCGATGACTTCGAGAGAATGTTGTTGAGATCACTGATGCTGATGGGTTTATGATTTGTCCTCAATAATGAGGTCATGGACCTTATTTATAGGGTCAAGGGGTACTAATTGGCGTACCTTAGAGGGGGTCTATCGGCAGGTCACCCTTGACACTGCCAATAGGATGGGTCCAGGACCTGCTAATTGGCAGTTCCGTATGGACTTTTCTAGAAAAACAATCGTTGCGCACAAACCGTTGACCCGAATCGTGCACGGGGCTTACCGTTAGAAAGGTATTTTAGAGAGATATGAGAGTACTTGGACCTCTCCCAGGTTCGGGAGTTTAATTTGGGTCAAATATGGCTCGGAAGTGCATGTCGGTCTTTTAGACGGGTGATCGTCGGACGCAAACGGATCGTCCATCCGCATGGTAAGTAATAATCGCGCATGGGGAGGATCATTGGAAAGTTTAGTAGATGTACTTTGACATTCCAAACAGTTTTGCTCGATTTGAAAAGTTGACCTTGGTCAACCGAGGCCTGAAAGTGCTCGGTGACCTTTCAGAGCAAAATGGATCATTCATCCGTATCGTAAGTCAGAATCGCGCTCGGGGAGGATCGTTAGAAAGGATATTTAATGCCCTTTGAAGATTTATTTAGTCTCGTTCAAGCTGAAGAGTTGACTTAGGTCAATCGAAGCCCAGGAGGGCCCGATGGCCTTAGGATCATTTTTTTATGGAAAACCAATCATTCGTTCGAACGGTTATGTTGTTTAGCGCATGGGGCAGACCATTGGAGAAGGGTTTTAGTGCCCTTCGAAGATTCAAAGAGCTTTCACTCTGACGGTGAAGTTGATCGGAGTCAAATGGGGTCGATTCGGGGCTTCAGAGCACCCGATGGGCACTCAAAGTGCGAACTAAGTTTACAGTGGAAGGGGGAGGCGTTTGGATCCTAATGAGAGACTTAAGGGGTCAAAGAATGTGGTGTCTACAGAGCCCCTCGGGTGAGCTTGGAAAAAGTGATGGCCGTCGAATAGACCCCACATGATGAAAAGAGGTGAGTTCTGTAGACCTAAGGGATGTGGATTACCGATTCAGAGGGCCGAGGTCAATTTTGACCAAAAAAAGAGGTGATGACCAAGGGTCGAGGTCAATTCTGACTTAGAAGAGGTGACGATCAAGGACTGAGGTCAATTATGACCTAAAAGAGGTGACGACCAGGTACCGAGGTTAATTCTGACCTAACTCAAGTAATGATCCAAGACCGAGGTCAATTCTGACCTAAAAGAGGTCGCGACTGAAGACCGAGGTCAATTCTGACCTAACTCAGGTGACGATCCAAGACCGAGGTCAATTCTGACCTAAAAGAGGTGACGACTAAGGATCGAGGTCAATTCTGACCTAACTCATGTGACGATCCAAGGATAAGATCAATTATGACCTAAAAGAGGTGACGATCGAGAACCGAGGTCAATTCTGACCTAACTCGGGTGACGATCCAAGACTGAGGTCAATTCTGACCTAAAAGAGGTGACGATCCAACACCGAGGTCAATTCTGACCTAAAAGAGGTGACGACCGGGGACCGAGGTCAATTCTGACCTAACTCAGGTGACAATCCAAGACTGAGGTCAATTCTGACCTAAGAGAGGTGACGACTGAGGACTGAGGTCAATTCTGACCTAACTAAGGTGACAATTTAAGATCGAGGTCCATTTTGACCTAAAAGAGGTGATGATCGAGGACCGAGGTCAATTCTAACCTAACTCGGGTGAAAATCCAACAGTGAGGTCAATTGTGACCTAAAAGAGGTGACGACCGAGGATCGAGGTCAATTCTGACCTAACTAAGGTAACGATCCAAGATCGAGGTCAATTATGACCTAAAAGAGGTGACAACCGAGGACTGAGGTCAATTCTGACTAACTCGGGTGATGATCCAAGACTGAGGTGAATTTTGAAATAAAAGAGGTGACGATCCAAGACCGAGGCCAATTCTGACCTAAAAGAGGTGACGACCGGGGATCGAGGTCAATTCCGACCTAACTCAAGTGACAATCCGAGATTGAGGTCAATTCTGACCTAAGAGAGGTGACGACTGAGGACCGAGGTCAATTCTAACCTAACTAAGGTGACAATCTAAGACCAAGGTCCATTTTGACCTAAAAGAGGTGATGATCGAGGATCGAGGTCAATTCTGACCTAACTCGGGTGACGATCCAAGACCGAGGTCAATTGTGACCTAAAAGAGGTGAGGACCGAGGATCGAGGTCAATTCTGACCTGACTAAGGTGACAATCTAGGACCGAGGTCAATTCTAACCTAAAAGAGGTGACTATCGAGGACTGAGGTCAATTCTAACCTAACTCAGGTGACGATCCAAGACCGAGGTCAATTTTGAACTAAAATAGGTGAGAATCGAGGACTGAGGTCAATTTTGACCTAACTCAGGTGACAATCTAAGACCGAGGTCAATTTTGACCTAAGAGAGGTGATAACCGAGGATCGAGGTCAATTCTGACCTAACTAAGGTGATGATAATTCTGATCTAAAAGAGGTGATGATCGAGGACCGAGGTTAATTCTGACCTAACTAAGGTAGCGATCCAAGATTGAGGTCACTTCTGACCTAAAAGAGATGACGACCGAGGATCGAGGTTAATTCTGACCTAACTAAGGTGACGATCCAAGACGGAAGTCAATTCTGACCTAAAAGAGGTAACGACCGAGGACCGAGGTTAATTTCGACCTAACTCAGTTGACGATCCAAGACTGAGGTCAATTCTTACTTAAAATAGGTGTACATTTTCTTCGGGAAAATTAAGGATTTTGCTGGGGATAAAGATTGGATTTTGGATTCCGCTTGGGAATAGTGAATGAGCTGGGGAATAGTGAATGAGCTGGGGAAAATATGGGTCGTCCTTTGGAGACGTTGCTGGGGAGAATGATTCTCTGGAATTCCTACTAGGGGTGTAAAAAAATATTTTCCATGGTGAGCAAGGTGCTAGAGCGGATTTGGCAATTCTAGGAGTTTTTGAGATTTGTTAGGAATTTTTTGGTATTTTTCTGGACGTTCTGTACAAAATTTTGATAGGTGTGCCGACCGGCATGGGTCTGGGTGTGCCAATCGGCATTGGCACAGACTTTTGGGCTACCTGGAGCATGTGAAAGGCCTAGTGTCGATCGGTGGGTGAGGGGACTGTCGATCAACATGACCCTTAGCCTCCTATAAAAAGGAGGCGAGTTCTCCTCATTTTGCACTGCTTTCTGACTTCTTCTTTTTTGTTACAAACCTCTAAAAATTGTCCTATCATCCCAAATGGCTGACTTCTCAAGCAGTGCAATCCATATGGCGTGGCTCAATGCTGATGACTGGGCAAGGTTGGAGTGGAGGGCTAGGGTGCCCCTCACATTGGGTAGTGAAAACTCCTTCGAATCGTTTGAACCTGTTGCAGGTGATCATACTCTTCTGCATGAGCCTTCACATCATCATTCTTCAAAGGTGGTGAAACCTAGTGGATATGTAAGTCTTGCATGACTCTTGGTATTCTTTTCTTCTTTTCTTGTCAATATTACTTTATTTCCTGAATCTGATAAGGGTCTTCTTCATTTCTTGGCAGTCTGACATCTCCATGATGACTATTTATGCGTGTGGTACGATAGGACTCAAGGATGTTTAGGAGAATCTTCCTGCTGTGGTGCGATGTATGGTGTCCTCTACAGGTTTTAGGAGACTAGCGTCGGCATCGAATGAGACACCCCGCTCTACTACTGTTCTGTGCGCTCTGGGAGAGAGGTGGTGGAACACTACCCACACCTTCCATTTTGGCTTCGGGGAAATGATGGTGACTCCGATTGACGTTCAGCAGCTACTGGGGATGGATTGAGGTGGACAGGACGCTGCGGGTGATGCCGGAGGCGGTGACGGCAGCTTTAGGTAACGTGGCTATAGTGGTTTCTGAGGATTCTCTTTGTTTGTCTTCTCTGAAGGATATTTTGCTGAGTAAGAGGATTGATGAGTAAGATGGGTAGTAGGTGCGTCAGATAGCTCGTATGTTTATCATGCTGATGCTGGGGGGTTTCTTGGTGACGACGAGTGATGACGTCGTTCACTATTAGTTTCTGCCATCCCTGAGGATGTTTTCGAGCATCCGCCTCTATGACTGGGGGAGCCTAACTTTTGCGACCCTGTACTATTATTTGGATGCATTTAGCTGGTGCTGCTGACCAACTTTTATTGGGGCCACATATCTTCTGGAGGTATTCTTCATTTTACGCATTCTCATTTTCCATTCATGCACTTCCTTTTGATTTTAATGTTGATTCTTGTCCTTTGCAGACGTGGTTCTATGAGGCGATTGGGTTGAACACCGAACTGATTTCTCTGAAGGATGACTCCATTGGGGACTTTTACCGAATGTTTCTATGGCGGACGTCCAGCCGACAGTCGAAGAAGAACCTTTCTCTAGAGGCAGTGCGTAAGGTCTTGAATGGCCTAACGAGCGAGAGAGTAAACATTTTTTTGTCCTTGAGACTGTTCTTTTCCTTTGATGTCATTTTATTGATATTGATCCTTTGCTTTCGCTGGGGATTTATAGGTGACCTTTTATCCTTGGGGGATGGCTATCCAGCACACCGGGGTGACTGGGGGACATGCGCAGATGCGGCACCTGCTGGTGCATGATTTCGGCGACTCTTGGTATCTTGGGGAGAGAGTGGTCCATCAGATTGTGGAGGATGAGGTTGAGGTGCCACCTACAAGGCCCCCTATGTTCATGAGGTGCATGTGGTAGATATCTCATGATGCCCGAGTGGCTGTGATGATGGGAGAGCCATACTCCCTGTACACTGACATAGCGGTGATGTATGATTACATGGACTTTGTCACGAGTTGGCTGATATCCCCTATAATTTATGATGTGATGCATCTCCCTAGAGAGGGCTCGAGTCGGCAGGTGGTCTTCTCGTAGTGCAGGTGGTGTGGCTACGTCAGCGGTAGCGACAAATTCAAGGCCTTCTTTTGTGCGGCTGCATTCTCCTAGTTACAACCTTCGACAGGCTGATGGGGGATCCGTGCATCTGTAGCATCGCCCTCATGCGATGGATCTGGAGGATTTGGGTCTGATAGAGGAGCTTCTTCGGCGGCCTACGGTTTGTCTTTCCATTTGATTTCATTATCTCTCCTCATGTTTGACTGATTTGATCTTTTCTATTCTTCCTTGCAGCATATCAGTGTTTTGACCACCTAGCTGAAGGACATCAGGGACTAGATATCGTCGGCAACTACTCACATTCATGACGCGGTTCTGATTCCTTCTTGCTTGGTGTTGTCTGCCTCGTCTGGGGAGGATCGAACTCTGGTAGTGGGGGCACGTCATCTTGTCGTGGGGGAAAGAGGGCGTACTGCAGGGATGGGGGATCCTAGAGAGAGAGTGAAGAAAGAGAGAGAGAGAGATTGGGTTCGGGCTGAGTCCCACTATTTTTTCTACTTTTTTTGCAAAATGTTAATGTAACACAGCCAAATATATGCAAATGAAAGAATGAAATTTTTTGGTAATTTTCTTGTTTAGTGATTAATGCATATGCTCTTTTTACTTTGCTGCTGAGACCGTAAAAAGAACTTTGAAAATTTATTTTGAGAAGTATTTTATTTTAAATGAGATTAGTAAGGCATAAGTATTAACGAAAATCGGAATTCCCTTAAGATAAAAATTATTTTTGTTGGTTTTTTTTATTTTGACAAAAGAGGAAAAAGGGAAATTTTCCAAAATGGGGGGTTTTCGATCGGCATGCCAGTCTAGTCCAATCAATCCAAGGCTTTGATTTCACTTTCTTCAATTGCTTAGTACTTAGTGGGGAAAGTTTTACTCCGATCTCTGTAGGGTTCCTAATCTTGGCTTGAGAGTCTCCAAGTATAAAAAGGGGGTGTGGATGGATCTTTCCTCCTCACACTTTCACTTTCTTCCTTTTCCACAGTCTCACTTGCTTACTATCACTTAGTCTTGCAAGATGGCTATCCCTGGTAGCATTGAGTTTGCTAACTACCTCGAATCCTTAGAAGCAATGAGTTCTTATAATGTTGATTATGACACTTTTCACATGCGACGAGTCTCTTTGTGGCGCAACCAGCCCATTGAGTGGAACATGCTGATGGCGACTGTCGAGTTTTGGTATCCCGAGGATCATGTCTTTCGCTTCGATTTGGATGAAATTTGTCCTACCTATGAGGAATTTTTTTCCATGCTGGGGATAAATCCCAGCGTTACTACAGCTCTGCCTGAGTTTTCCCGTTCTCCCAAGGATTTATTGGCAAGGCTTCTTCATATTTTACCTTCGGCGCCCAGACCACTGGTTGCAGGAGGAATGATCTCCCTTCCGGCAGTGTTGCAGTCCGTACATTTATAGGACGTGGGCGATGCTGGATATGCTAAGGCCGTCATCCTAGGACTTATTTCCAAAGTTATGCTGGTGATCAGAGAGACGCTGGTGGACCCCAACTGGCCACTATTATTTCTTAGATGTCGTACCGTCATAATCCTGAGATGTTAAATGGCCTGGATGCCTAGCGGGAGGACCGTTCTGACTTTCTGAGAGGGAGCCATATGATGTTGTTTATGTGGCTGTTAAATAGGTTTCGTATGGCGGTCCCACCTGAGTATCCCTTATCGGCAGTTCTAAACTTCTTCTCGCGCTATTTCCTTAGCATAAGCCTGGACATTGAGAGTTGGGGGAACTAATTTGTAGAGCACGGGGCATGAGGCTTACGCTGGTCTGTGCCTTGGTGGGGAGAGCTGCTACCCATTCTGGAGCTTGAAGAGTACCAGTACGTCAGACTGGTTGGCCTCAGGCAGACCTCTTTCTACTTTCCCTGGAGGATGCTGTGTTAATATGGTTGGGAAAAAATTGTGCCACCGCGAACACTAAAATTATTTTCTGTGGAGGATCTTACAAAGCGTATGCGCATGCGGCTTGGTTTCCTATGGGAGAATCGTCGTCCGTTGAGCCGTCCTTCTCAATCTACGGGGAGAGTCTGGCATGTCTCTGGTGACTATATGAAGTGGTTATGGAAGAAGGTAGTGGCCAGGATGCTGGCTGTGAAGACTGGTCAGAGGTGGTTTGCCATATTCGACACCATGAAAGGGGGAATTGTGGTCTACCCCAAGTTGGTTCAGGCTTATCGCTCCATGGAGCGTCTGCAATACTCCATTAATGCAGGGGAGGCTTAGGGATTTCAGGATGTAGGTGATGATGGTGTTGGTTCCTCTGGCAGCTCTGGGTAGGATTTTGTGAAGTTTTTTGTATAAGGTGTTGTTTTGTATTTTCTGGAATAATTGGAATGATTTTCGCGGGTAGTAGGGCTTGTTATTTTCTGGGTTTTTTGGCTAGGGAAGTCGTTTGACTCTTTATGCCAATGTAATCGTACGGGAATTTCATATAATGAAATAAATAAGCTTTTGATCATCTAGTTGTGCCTCTTGATGACTTTTTTCATTTTGGATTATCTATACCAATCGCTAAAGCATACATAATTCTTTTGTTCATGTATATATTAAAATGAACTGTCATTCTCGTGGATGAGAAAAGAATAGCATTTTGCGAATAGAAGGGGGTCGCGCTCATGTAAAGCGAATGAACTACCTACGTACCTCTGAGGGTTTTGAAAAATTTTGAAATTTATTATTAATTTTTTTTTAATGTTTTAAGAGGGTCAGGCCTACGTAGTTCTGGTTAAGGGGGAAATGAAGAGTTTTTCCTTAGAATAGAAGGGAGATGAGAAGAGTCATAGCGCGCCGAGATTTTGGACCAGGGTAGAATTTTTTTAGACGGTCCAGGTTAACTAGGTGCACCATTTCCTCCCCATCGAGGTCGGTAATAATATCGGCGCAGCCAGATAAGATCTTATTCACAATGTATAGGCCGCTCCAATTGGGCTTGAATTTCCCTCTGGGTTCCCGAATGGGCTCTACTATTTCTTTGAGGGATAAGTCCCCCTCTCGGACACCACGATCCTTGACTCTCTTATTGAATGATCGCGCTATGCGGTGATGGTACCCTTGTATGTGATAGAGAGCTTTTAATCTCTTTTTGTCTAGGAGGGTCAGCTCGTCAAGACGGCTTTGGTACCAGTCTTCCTCGCTGATCTTGCTTTCAAGCATAACGCGCAGTGAGGGTATTTCCAACTCCACGGGTAGGATTGCTTCCATGTCGTATACTAGAGAGTAGTGGGTAGCCCCAGTAGAGGTTCGAACTAAAGTGTGGTAACCCCAGATGGCATAAGGGATCATGTCAGCCTAATCACGACAACTCTCGGTCATCTTGGTGATGATGTCTTTGAGATTTTTATTGGCCGCTTCAACTGCTTCGTTGGTTTGAGGTCGGTATGGAGAGGATTTATGTCTCTGAATTCCATACTCATCGACCACTTCCGTAACTTCTGCCTCAAAATGTAACCCGTTGTCTGATACCAGCACGTGTGGGACCCCATATCGACAGGTGATATTTTTCTTAATGAATTTAGTCACTTTCTTGACATTTAGAACTGCATATGACTCGGCTTTGACTCATTTGGTGAAGTAGTTAATAGTAAATAGGATTAACTCATGCCCATTGGATGCCTTAGGTGTAACTTTCCCTATGATTTCGATGCCCCATATGGAAAATGGTCATGTAGAAGTCATGTTGTATAGTTCTCATGGAGGCAGATGGTGTAAGTTAGAGAATTATTGGCATTTGAGACATCTTCGCACGTAGGCAGTTCAATCATATACCATAGTGGTCCAGTAGTATCCCTATCATATGACCTTCTTGGTGAGCATATGACCATTCATGTGGGGTCCGTACTCCCCGCTATGGATTTTTTACATCAACTCTTCAATGGCAGCCCCTGCGATAGAGTGCATATGGGTTCCATCAAAGTTTTTCTTGAATAGTGCTTTATCACATACAATATACTAGGCGGCCAGTCTGCGAAGAGTTACTCGGTCTTTCTTGTTGGCTACCTACTGTGTTTGAGGAGGTGCCAAATATCATAGTACCAGTAATCGACTATTTTGGATTCTTCCTCTGTGGAAAGCACGATGTGGGAGAAGTGGGTTGGTTTATCCTATTTTGGGACAAGAAAGGGAGCCATGGTTATTCCTTCTGGTATGTCAATCATAGAGGCTAAGGTGTCAATGGCATCAACCATTTTGTTCTTTGCTCGGGGAAGGTAGTGGAAGGTGATTTCTTAGAATTAGGAAGTCGGTACTTCAAGGTGGGCATGGAAGGGTAAGAGTTTCTCATCCTTGACTTTCCATTTCCTGAGTACTTGATCGATGATGAGGGTTGAATCCCCATAGACATCGCGGCGTCGAATTCCCTTCTTTAGGGCAACTTTGAGGCCTACTGTGCATGCCTCATATTCAGTCATATTGTTAGTGCAGGGGAAATCCAATTTGTTGGCAATAGGAGTGTGGGAGTCATTAGGGGCAATCAGAATAATCCTAATGCCATAACCCTTTTATTGCAAGCGCCGTCAAAGAACATTTTCCATCGAAGAGATTCATGGGAGGCGCAAAGGATATTCTCATCTAGAAATTCTGAAATCCAGACATCGACCTCTTCTATAGGTTAGTCAGCAAGGTAGTCAAAGATGGCTCTTCATTTTATGGCCTTCTGTATGACATAGGTGATATCAAACTTGGATAGAAGCATTAACTAACCGGCCATTCGACTGGATAAGGAGGTCTTCTTGAGTAGGTACTTGATGGGATCCATTCAGGATATGAGACTTATGGAGAAGGCAAGCATGTAGTGCCATAGTTTTTGGGTAACCCGGACAAAAGCGACACATGCTTTTTCCAAGGCTGTGTAGTTAATTTCATAACTGACCAATTTCCACTGGCATAGTATATGTCTTCCTCCTTGCGAGTTTCCTCAAGGTATTAGGCTAACAGAGCATCGGTTATAGTATCGGTCAAGGTTAGGTATACGAGTAAGGGAAGACCAGGCTGCGGTGGCATGAGCCTGGAGGTCGGGTTAAGTATTGCTTAATTTGGTCAAAGTCTCCTTGGTAAGCTTCGTTCCAGACCTTGGTTAAATCTTTGCGTAGGAGTTTGAAGATGGGTTCACAGATGGAAGTCAATTGGCTAATGAATCAACTGCTGTATTGTAATTTCCTAAGGAATCCTCAGACTTCTTTCTCTGTTCGAGGAGGTGGCATTTCAAGTATGGCTTTCATCTTGGCAGGATCAACTTCTATCCCTTTCTCACTGACGATGAATCCCAAGAATTTCCCTTTGGTAACGTCGAAGACACATTTCTGGGGTTAAGCCGCATTTGATATTATTGCAGTCGTTCAAAGTATTTTAAGAGAGCGAGAAAATGACATTCTTTAGTCTTGGACTTGATAATCATGTCATCTACATAGACCTCGACTTCCTTGTGTATCAGATCATGCAGAATAATTGTGGCCGCCCTTTGGTAGGTATCTTGAGACCAAATAGCATGACAGTATAGCAAAAGGTTCTCCAACAAGTGATGAATGTAGTTTTATCTTGATGGTCAGGGTGCATCTTGATATGGTTATATCCAACAAATCCGTCAATGAATGACTGGAGAGCATGACTGGTCGTATTGTCTACGATCATATCGATGTTGGGTAGCGGGTAATCATCCTTCGGAGAGGCCTTGTTCAAGTCTCGATAATCGACTCACATATGGACCTTTCTTCCTAATTTTAGTATAGGTACAATATTGGATAGCCATGTAGGATATTTGATCACACAAATAAAGCCTACGTTCAGTTTCTTGACTACTTCTTCTTTTACTTTGAGTGACCATTCGGTGCGCAGCTTTTACAGCATTTATTTGACTCGTTTATATTCTGGGAGTGTTAAAATCTCATGCTTCACTATTTTGGGGTCAATTCCAGGCATATCATTATAGGACCATGTGAAGACATCCATGAATTCCTTCAGTAGTTCTTCGAGTTGCGTGCTCTCGTACTCATCAAGGGTAGCCCCTATCCTAATCTTACGCATTTATCTACTAGAATCGAGATTAATAACAACAGTTTCACCTTCATTAACTTGAACACAATTATGTTGTTTATTATTAACCTTATTTAGTTCAGTTAAGAATCGTTTATTTGTAAAGTCATCATCATCAAGAGTTTGATTAGAATCAAGACAATTAATTTAAGGCACAGCAAGATACTCAAAATCTTCGTTTATTTCATTGATAGGAAAAATAGCATTGAGAACCTCATCAAAGGAGGTCTCGATTACATCAGAGTGAGAGGAAACAAGTAAAGGGGAAAGGGGATAAACATCGGGGTTAGGTTGAATATCAACAAGTGGCATAGGTGTAGCATGCCAATTAAGAAGAGGTGTATCAACGTCTTTGATGAGGTAGGATGGATCGTATGATGTAGCCCCTAAGTGGATCATGCACAGTGCTAGCCCCAATATTTTTAAGTTTAAATAGTCTTCGGAATTGCCATCTTCGAAATCCTCGGTATCAGCTATGGTCTCCTCAGTGAGTGGTTGCACACAGTGTTGGGAACATTCGGCCCATAGGTAGTTGTCTTAGAAAAATATCTCCACTCCTGGTTTCATCCTTTTGTTTATATGGTCGTATCAAGGTTTAGGGAATCCACAGAAGGGTAAATCTTCACCTTCTTTGATGAATCTTCCATTTAGGGAATCTCCTGAGATAGTCCTGGAGCATTGTAATTTTCTCTCCAGTCGAGGCTGACGGATCAATCTGAGTTCTTCTTATGATGGTTGATATCCTAATCCATAGCAAGGAAAGGCCTCCTTCGACACAATAGATTCAATTATCCCTAGTTTCCTTTGCCCTATCCCCAGTCCGGGCATGAAGTGCATATTCTTGAATATTTAGATTACATTAACATTTCCATGAGGATTATATTCTGGACAAACCTTATCTTTGAAGTCATCCCATGTCGGGAGTAGGAGTGGTTCGACCTAATAGCCTGATAATAGCATATCATTCACCCCATATTATATCTCAAGTACGGGATTACTGGTGCTTGCATTCTTGGTGTTGTCACTGTCTCCCAATATGGTGATAACTTATCCATTGGCAAAGAACTTTAATTTTTTATGAAGGGAAGAAAACACACCTTTGATGCTGTGGACTCATGGTCATCCGAGAAGTAGATTGAAACAGGTTGGGATATCCATTACTTGGAATTTAACAACAGGATTTATAGGGCCAACCCCTATTGTAAGCTTAATAGATCCCATTACTTCTCAGGGGGTGTTGTCATAGGCACGCGCAGCAGTAGAGGTTGGAGCAAGGTTTCTCGCTTTCAGTCCCAAACAGTTGAGGATTCTTAACGGGCAAATATTCAGAGTTCATCCGTTGTCGACGAGTGAGAGGGGAACAATCTTCCCCATGATTTCAATAGAGATATTGAGATTGTGGTTGGGACCATTCTTAGGGATTTTCTCTTCAGAAAAAGAGAGCATTCAAGTAGAGGTCACGGATCCAACTAGGTTCACTCCTTCTTCTAGTGTGGTTGAGGGAGGAGCTATGGGTCCTGTGAGTAGCTTGATTTGGGAATTTTGGTGCAATTAAGAAGACATGAACAGTCCCCATAGAGTGATGTTGGCTAGAGTTTTCTTTAGTTGATCAAGGACCTTGCTTTCTTCAAGGGTCATTTTTAGCATAGGGAGATTCTCAATACCTTTCCCTATATCACTTGTTGATGGTTGTAAGCTCGAGTTCTGGTAATGTCTCCCTGACCTATTCATGTGGTTCACGGAAGAGGGGAAAAATAGAAACCCTTCTTCTTCATCGATATCAGGTTGCTCAACTACCTGGTTAATCTCTCCTAGTAGCTCCTCGAATGATATCATTCCGCATAGGTTGGCTATCAGACTAGTCTTTCTTAAGTCTAGCTCTTCATCTGAATCCTCAAAATTATCTCCCCATCCGGTGGCAATGATATTATCTTTCCATGCAAAATCAATACACTCTACAACTTCTATGGACTCTTCATATAATTCCTCCCATTCGGTAGGAAAATGCAAGACTGGAGGAACCAGACGCCCTCGTAATTTCAAAGCGTCGAGCAGCTCGGATACGCTACAAATACCACCAGTCTGTTGAAACAAACATGCCATGATCTGGACCAGGTCATCTAAACTGACTTCATCGGCTGGAACTACCCAGTTGTCTGACTCTCGGGCCCATTTTCGAGCTTTTAAGACTAACCCACTAAATCTCTGACAGTCAATGGTCATCTAGGAGGGAAATTTTAGCCGGAACTCTAGGAGCTAGTTCAGCACTTTTGATAATTCCATGTCTTAACCTCCAGAACGGGTTCGGACAACGATGAAGGCTCTAGTGAGGAGTGATAAGGTTTGATCGGCAAGGTTGGCAGGGTGTAAGAGGAAATATGGGTATGTTTGGAGAGGTTGAGGAGAGTATATGGGTATGACTAGTGATTTACTTGGTATGATTTGGGTAGATGGGTCGAGTTCTGAGTCTTCTTCTAGGAAAATGGAGTTTGTGTAACTTAGGAGTGGATTAAGGGTAGTGTTTGGTTTAGGATTATCTAGTGGGGTGATGATACCCCGGTTAATCAGGCTTTGGATTGTGTTTCAAATATGGAAACATTGGTCGCTGGTATGGCCAGTAGTTTGGTGATAGTCACAATGGGAATCGAGTTTGAAATTCTTTGGAAGCGAGTTTGGTAATAGACGAGGGTCCAAGGGTTTGATTAGGTTTTGGTTCAAGAGAATCTGGTAGACTTTGGAGAGAGGATCATGAAGCTCTGTACATTCTTTTTGAATTGGGTCTGGGCGAATTTCTGGTGCCCATGAAGTGGCAGACTGAGAGATATAATTGATGGTAGAGACTGAGGTACTAGCAGGCTTTTTAAATTTTCTAGGAGCAAATTGTCGAGAGAATTTCTTCAGTTCGATTTCTATATTGGCCAAACCTTCTTCGATTTTTACTCTTGCTTCTCGGAGGGTTCGAAAGTGAGGATAATACTGTCCTCCCATTGTTGCTCGGACATGTGGTAGAAAGTTCTTCTTCACAATGCTGACTTGTTCTTCTTCGAAGGGCCGATTAGTTAGGGTAGCTGCTTTTTCTCTCCACCTTGGTATGAAGTTGCTGACTGATTCCTCGGGATTCTACTTAAGTAGCTCTAAGTCACAGCGGGTAAAAACTAGCTCCTCGTTATAGTTGTATTGAGACATAAACTCTCGGGCAATGTATTCTTAACTAAGAATTCTGGATTCTTCAAGGGATAAGAACCAACGGAGGGCCCTATCCTTCAAAGTCTGCTGGAATAGCTGTGCCATTATTTATTCGAAAGCTCCTAGGAGAGTCATGGCTCGGTGATAGCTACGGAGATGAATGATCAGGGGGACACTGCCTCCAAACTTCTAGATATTAGGCATCTTAAATTTTTCTGGTAACCTGACTTTAGAATAGAGAGACATATTGGTGTAGTCCATTTAGTTTCTAGAGATTCTGACCTGGTCAAATTTCTTGGTTAACATCTTGAGGTCTTACTTGACCTTTTTGAGTTATTCCTCTTTTGGATCAATAGTTACAGGTAAATTATCCCCAGTCTGAGCAAGGTTTGGCATAGGAAGTTGGGTTGGTGGCGTCCCATTAGCAAGAGGAGCACGCGGAGCATGATGGTATTCTTCAGGAACCCAGATAGGTTCGGGTGTGGGCAGACCCATGGCACGAGGGAATATGACCTCAGGATCTTCAGGGATAGGGACTCGGTTTCTTTGCATCTCATGAACCTCGGTTTGAAGGTTATCAATTTTGGCAGTGAGTTGAGCCAAAATCGTTAACAAATCCGACTGTTCATTAGACACTTGATCCGTGTTCTCCATGAAAGGCGGGTGAGTCTCGAACTCGAAAGAAGCAAAGGGACTGATAGAACTTCGTGGTAGTTAGACTTAAGACCGAAGCCAATAGGGAGCCAGGCCAAGGGTATGTGATCGACCTGAGAAGACAATGGAATTTATATTTTTTTGGAAAAGAAAAAAGATAGAAACATTTATTTTAGAAAAAGAGGGGAAAAAAATTATTTTGATAAAAAAGGAAAAGCATTTTTGGACGCTTTTCGGGAAAAAGAAAGGGGAAAAGACTAGAAACAGGTCTCAGCATGATTATTATGTTTATTAGATTCCCACTTGTATTAAATTCTACTAAATACAAAATGAAATGCCGGACGGGACCCGAGCCTGGAAAAGTTGGGTTTATAACATATACAAAGCTAGGGTTGGACTTGTAACCAGGTTCACGGGCAGGGTCCCGTTTAAAAAAATGCGCAAAAATTTGGACGAAAGGCCGACCCGAAATTTTGGCTGAGTTTCGGGTCGAAACTGGCAATCTAACATGCGTGTCCTAGGCTTGACATCTATATGCGGGTATGCAGTTTGGTTGGGTGAATCGAAAAGGGTTCCCTCCTTTGGTGTGACTTACATGATATACGTCTTTCTTTTGAGGGAAATCGGTACGTGTGGACAAGCCATTTAATATACCTGAGTGTATGTGAATTGCTTCACTATATACCTCTTGGGGATGGTACATGTGAGAACGAATTCGATATACTCGATGTACGTGAATGAGTTCCCTGCGATATACCTCCCGTCATGACTTCGGTCAAGCATACGATACGGGGGAACCGTTCGATATACGTCAAAAGTACTTGGCCAATGGAAGGTGAGAGTCATATCGCTTAGGCTAACTGCGCCCTGCCAGACCAGCGCCCATCACGAAGTGACCCTCTAGTTACGGGACAAAATTTAGTCAATAATAATTCTCTTTGGTGATGTCGTGTGAATCATTCATGATTCTCTTATTAGTATCTTATGGTGGGAGTATATTTCTTGATCATGCCAAACAGGGAGCAAAGTACAAGTACCAATAGTATACTAAGCATGGATAAGTTATGCGTGCAATATATGGATATACGTGATCCTAGGTACACGTTGTGTGAAGTGTACATAGAGAATCCTCTACAAGTGTGTGAATAGAAGCATAAGCATGAGGCACACATGAATAATAAAGGGGAACATGCAAATAGGGGAATATACAAGAAAAATAAAACACCCATGTAAATAGAATCTATCCCTCTTAAATAATATTGTCCCTAGCAGAGTCGCCACTGTGGTCATCCCGGTCGGCGCGGCACTCGCTCCGGGGATGGAGTCTCCATCGCAGTCTCGCACCCTTCTCTTCGAAAAGGGGGCTTCGGCTGTCATCGGTGTGGGGCGAATGTGAAGAGATAGAGTCGACAGCCTATTTTGCTCAAAACAGGAAAAAGAATATGTTGCCACTTTCAAGGGAGTGGCATCAGGACAAAACCGATGCATGCGAAACCAATAGATCGGAGGTCCGGAAGATAAGTTAAGGAATGGGAAGGTGTTAGGTACTCATCCCGCCCTTTCGGTCTGTCATGGGTAAATGTTTAAATTTTCCTTTTTTATCCCCGTGAAGTGTATGAATGTGTTTATATAATAGAGATCGTAATTGTTCAACCCATACCATGGAAAAGATAGGGTGAGGTCATCTATAGGAATATTCCCAAAATAATAAATGTAGAAGATAGAACATGAGCATTCATCATGATATTGATCGTTATTAGGAAACGACAGTATGTGTGGGATGAGACGCGAACAAGTATGTTATATATATATATATATATATATATATATATAATGATAATGAGTAAATTTGAGGATATTATGAAAAATAAGAGGAATTAGCAAAATTAGCAAAATTAGACTCGAGTCTTGGATTTTTACCTGAAAGGCCTACGTAGCCTATAGAGGCATTAAAGTACACGTAGCTCGAATGTAGAATATGGGTGGGGTTTATCCCATAGATTCGAACGGAATTATATTAGGTGTATGAGTGGAGAAAATGTGTTTTTTAGTTTTAGAAAAAAAAGTGTTGTCGATAATTCCGCTCGGAATTTACGAGTGTAACCCTCTTTTATTTGTTTTTGGTTTTTTTATGAAAAATAAAGTATGTTCGATATACTAATAAAAGTGTAGAAGTTAATATGTATGAGCTAGAATGAAACTAGATTATGAATCTAAGGTAACTTATATAAAACAAGAAATTAAAAGAGGGGGAGAAAGAATTGGACCTTTCTTGGAGCTTAAACTTGGATCTTGGATGAAATCCTTTAAATGTCGATAAGAGAGAAGGATATTTTCCAAATTGGGTGTGAAAAGGATGGGTATCTAGTCTTGAATGAGATTTCTCATATGGAACTTCACTGACTTCGAGACAATGTTGTTGAGATTATTGATGCTGATGGGTTTATGCTATGTCCTCTGCAATGAGGTTATGGCCCTTATTTATAGGTTCAGGGGGTGCCGATCGACATACCTCATAGGGTTCCTATCGACACATCACCCTTGACACTGTGCCGATAGGTAGGGTCCAGGACCTGCTAATTGGTAGTCCTGTGCGAACGTTTTTGGAAAAATGATCGTTGCGCACAAATTGTTGATCCGAATCATGCACGGGGAATAACTTTAGAAAGGTATTTGAGAGACCTACGAGAGTAATTCGGACCGCTCCCGGGTCCGAGAGTAGAATTTGGGTCAAATTGTGGCTCGGAAGCGCATGTCGATCCTTTGGACGGGTGATCGTCGGACGCAAACGGATCGTTCATCCGCATGGTAAGTCAGAATCATAATCGGGGTGAATCATTGTAAATTTTAGGAGATGTAACTTGATATTCCAAACAGTTTTGCTCGGTTCAAAAAGTTGACCTTGGTCAACTGGGGCCCAAAAGCACCCGGTGACCTCTCGGAGTAAAACGGAGCGTTCGTCCATACCGTAAGTCAGAATCACTCTCGAGGTGGATTATTAGAAAGTTTATTTAGTGACATTCCAAGATTCATTCAGTCTCATTTGAGCTAAAGAGTTGACTTAGGTCAATCTGAGTCCGGGAGCGTCCGGTGGCCTCCGGATTGATTTTTGAGGGAAAACTGATCGTTCGTCCGAACGGTTATGCTGTTTTACGCACGGGGTGGACCGTTGGAAAGGGTTTTTAGTTCCCTTTGAGGATTATAGGAGCTTTTACTCAGATGGTGAAGTTTACCAGAGTCAAATGGGGTCGATTTGTAGCTTGAGAGTACTCGATGGTCACTCGGAGTGCGACCTAGGTTTACGGTGGAAGGGGGAACCGTTAGGAGTCTAAGGAGAGACTTAGAGGGTCCTGGACCTCGTATCTAGTCATGTTGTTGGTGAAAGAAAAGTCCATCTTGATGGCAATAGGAGTGTGAGGGTCATCATGGTCAATTAAGAGTATCCCAATGCCATACCCTTTCTTATTGGCAGTGCCATCGAAGAACATTTACCATCGAAGGTATTTTTGGGAGGCACAAAGGATATTATCATCAGGGAACTCATATATACAGACATGGGCCTCTTCTATAGGGTAATCATCATGGTAGTCAGAGATGGCTCTTCCTTTCATAGCCTTTTGCGTGACATAGGTAACATCAAATTCGTCTAGGAGCATCAACCAGCGAGCCATTCGGCTGGATAGGGAGGGATTCTCAATTAGGTACTTAATGGGATCCATTTGAGATACAATCTTAATGGGGAAAGAAAGAATGTAGTGCCGTAATTTTTGGGTAACCCAAATAAGAGCGACACATGCTTTTTCCAAGGCAGTGTAGTTAACTTCATAACCGGCCAACTTTTGACTAGCATAGTAGATGGCTCTCTCTTTGAGGGTTTCTTCGAGGTATTGGACTAGCAAAGCCCCCAGCAATAGTATCGGTTACGGTTAGGTTTAGGAGTAAGGTAAGATCAGGCTGCGACGGTATGAGCACTAGAGGTTAGGTTAGGAATTGCTTGATTTGATCGAAGGCTTCTTGGAAATCTTCATTCCATACTTTGGTTAAATCCTTTTGGAGGAATTTGAAGGTGGGTTCACTGATAGAACTCAATTGGCTGATGAACCAACTGATGTACTGTAATTTCCCAAGGAATCCCCATACTTCCTTCTCCATTCGAGGTGGTGGCATCTCAAGTATAGCTTTTAGATTCGCAGGATTTGCCTCTATCCCTTTCTCACTAATCATGAATCCTAAAAGTTTTTCTTTAGTGACACCGAAGACTTATTTCTGTGGATTGAGCCTCATCCAGTATTGTCACAGTCATTCGAAGAACTTTCGGAGAGCAAGAACATGGCCTTCCCTAGTCTTGGACTTGATAATCTTGTCATCTACATAGACCGCAACTTCCTTATGTATCATATCATCCAGAATGATTGTGGTAGCCCTATGGTAAGAAGACCCTGCAGTTTTTAGAGCAAATAGCATGATAGTGTAGCAAAAGGTTCCCCAAGGGGTGATGAATGAAGTTTTCTCTTGGTGATCTGGGTGCATCTTGATCAGATTATATCTGACAAATACATCAACGAATGACTTGAGAGTGTGACTGGTCGTATTGTTCACAGTCATGTCGATGGTGGGTGGTAGGTAACCATCCTTCGGAGAGGACTTATTCAAGTCTTGATAGCCAACACACATGCAAACATTCCCTCTTAATTTTGGCACGGGAATAATATTGGCTAGCCAGGTGGGATATTCTATCACACGAATAAATCCCACGTTTAGTTGCTTGACTACTGACTAAGCATAAATTCTTCTGAATTTAGACCCTTAATTTAGCAATTTTAATATCTCGAACAACGTAATTTATTTGCTTTTATCCCATATCATTTCTAATGACTTCTTCTAATAAGTACCCTGAGTTTCGTTTATTTCTTATTGATTTTACAGGTATTTAGTGCAAGAAAAGAAAGAAAGAAAGAAACCGGAAGAAAGGAAGAGAACAAAGGAAGACAAGTCAAAGGGCATTTTCGTAATTTTACAGACATATTCCGGAGGTGGGGAAAAATATAAAGTTTAATAGATCTAAATTACAAGAACATTGGAAAAACGGCACCCCAATCCGAGATACGGTGAAGAAGTTATGCCCATTTAAAGTTGGAGACAAAAAGTCAAAAGTTGAAATTATTTCTGGAAGCTGAAGAGTTTCAACTCTTGAAATTTCTTGTATAATTCCTTTTTATTAGTTGTAAAACATGGAGAGGCGTGGGAAGAGTCATATTTGAGATATATAAAAGGACAAACCCTAGTAGGAATAAGAGGAGGTTTTTTACTTCACGTTGTAGGAGGCTAGTAGTTAGGGTTTCTTTGTAGTTAGTTTTTAAAGGATTCTTGTATAGTTTTGAAGTTTGGCTACTATTCAAGATTCAAAGATCTATTCAAGATTCATCATTCATCCATTGCAAGTAATTTTAATTTATTGTTTTTACTGCTTTCATAGTTAGTTTAATTAATTGTTGCTTTCAAGTTTTTCAATCCCAATTCAAGTCATGTTCTCAATTTTCTAGATTTAGTTATGAATTCTTGCACTTTTAGTTTTAAGTTTTCTTTTATTTTAATCATGTTAAGCTAAGTTTTTAAGGGTGGGATGCATGAACCCAACTCGATGTGGTATGCATAACTATAAATTTTGTCCTCTAAATTAAATAAGTGATTAGATCGTGTTGTATAGTTTCACAACCATTGTAGACCTTTTGACCTAGTTTGCCCTAGGTAACCGGAGTGCTTAAGGATGCAACGCGCGTGAACTATTGTAACACTGCTTTACTCATTCTTTGATTATGTATGACGTGGGATTGAACCTCATATATGTAATGCTTTGGAGTACTAAAGACTGGGTCCGATCAATTATCTAATTTATGACTAATTTTGTAGTGGCATACACACTAGGGTTTGGGGGAGTGTATTCTTAACCTATTTCTTCATTCATATTAATTCCTTCTTAGTTAGTTAATTTTGCATGCGTAGCACTACAAAAAAAAGTTGCTTTTAAGACCCTATTTTTTGAGAAAGATAAAATTTAGTCTTTAAAACATACTTTTTAAGATGGGTATAATTAGCCGTCTTAAAAACTACTATTTTTTGAGACCGTTAATTATATCCGTCTCAAAAGAGGTCACTTTTTGAGACGGTTAATTATCCCCGTCTTATAAAGTAAATCAAATAAGACAGTAAAATGCTTGTTGTCTCGAAAGATATACCAAATAAGACGGATAAAAAAATTATGTTCCCACCATAATCACTTTTCATCTCCTGCCTTATACCAAAAAATAAAAAATAAACAGGAAGACGCATACACACACGCCCCCACCATCTCTCACAAACTCCATTGACCAAACCCCTCCTCCTCTCACAAACTCAATCGGTAACCCACTCACCATCTCTATCGTCACTTTGAGACGAATCGACGACCACACAATCGGGTACTTACCATCTCTCTCTCTCGCTATCTCTCTATCTCTCTCTCTCTATCACCCACACGCACACACACACACGTGCGTGCACCCATACACACGCACACATGCAGTGATGCACACACACATATACCTGAACACAAATCTTCAAAGTTAGGGTTATTAATTTAATTTTGTGTTGGGTATTTACAGGGATAAATACAATCTTCAAATTTAGGGTTTTTATTCTAGTTTTCAATGTAATTTTCTATTGTGTATTCACCCTCACTTGAAAATTTTGATTATTGATATAATTATTAGGAAAATGTAATTAAAATCAATTTATTGTTTAAAAACCAAATTTTCATTTAATCTATTGTATAAAATGCAAGATTTTTGTAATTATCTGCAATATGTTTAAGACTAAGACGGTAAAAAATCTCTATAATTTAGTTTTTCCGTTCATTTGTATTCGGCTACTCAAGACAAAGCTAAAAATAAAAAAGTGATTCAAAGTGTAAAAAAAATTAGTTGGTGATGATGAAGAGTATGTGCCACGTGAAGAATAAAATGAGCATAATGATTTATGCAAGAGTGAAAATGGGCATGTGTCTTGTGAGTTTTTTAATGTGTAAATGTTTAGTGATGTAGATATTAATTAGTTGATTGTGTGATTTCTTATTTGATGTTTTCCATTATCATGCGTGCATTAGTACTTCAATATTTTAAATTTGAATTGTTCGATTTATCCATATTAATACTTAAATTGATGTGTTGAATTATATTCTTATTTTAATATAGCTTGTTCCCCCTTTATGTGCTAATCTCTTTAGGAATTCATGTTTGTCATTATTAACCTTTTTTATTTTTCATCATCTTACGAAAACATTATAAAGATTTTATCTTATTTATATTATGAAATATAAATTTAATAACATTTTTTTTAAATTCATAGATGGGATCCATATATAAGAGTTGGATTGATTTACGCAATCGTTGACTACATTAATGGGATTGACGGGTTTCTTAACTACGCGTATGCTTGTGTGAGTCATCTGGTAGTAGTTTAATACACTTGATATTAATATTTTTGTCTTGTTTGTTCATGTGTTTTTAGATGTCGTGGAGAGTGTTAATGTAAGGACATTTTTGTCCATTATCAATTTGTTATGTCGCACGCCGTTACACCGTTGAAGAAATTCAAGATTCATACAGTCATCAACGGATCCGAATATCAAAAGAAGAAGAGGAATCAAAGTCTGACAGGCCGGACCGATCCGCCTCAGACCCAGACCGGTCCGCCTGGGATAATCTCAAACAGATCGTGCAGAGATTTTTTAGGCCATATTATTCCTTTATAAACCCACTACGGGAAGTGGTTTTCTAAGACTCATATACATGATTTTCAGAGCACAAAAAACTCTAAGTCTTCACCTATTGAGAACCGAGACTCTAGGTTTTTTATTCACACAAATTTTCAAACACTTGTGAATCACTTTGCAACCGAGGAACGCATTTTTGCTGTTCATACCCTTGTGGAGAAGACCGTTCTTCTTCCTCATTGCAGCCCTCCTGGAAAGGGACATTTCTAGCCGCCAACTACAGAATCCGACACCTGAGGATAATTCTTAGTCACTTGTATTTTCATTGTAATCCGAAATTGTACAGTTACAATATTATAATGAAAATAAATGGTTTTGCCCCTTTGGGGGATTTTTCCTCACAAGCATGTGTTTGAATGTTCTTGCTTAGTTCATTATCTTATTCGATCACATATTGTTGCATGTTTAGGGTTTTTTTGAGTTAAAAGGTGTTTAATATATAATTTTATCATTTGAACGCAAGCACATACGTTCTCAAATTGGTATCAGAGCAGGTTATGCTAATCTATCGCGTATTCCTATTTTCCGCAAAATTTTTCTAAGATATCAATTTTCTGAAAAAATTGATTTTTGAAAAAGTGCGTGTTCAAATGGAGAAGTTATATAATAAAATGCCAGTTTTTTACGGGACAAACTATGCCTATTGGAAAGCCCGTATGAGATCTGCATTAAAATCCATTGATGAACGTGTCTTGATTTTGGTTGAAAGAGGGTGGACTCCTCCCTCCGTGATTGTTGATAATGTGATAAAATTGAAACCTGTCACTTCCTGGACTGAAGAAGAATTTAAATGGTCATCTTTTAATTCTAAGGGTCTAAGTGCTATTTTTGGGCCTGTCACACCTGATGAGTTCAAACGCATAATGACGTGCACCACGTCAAAAGAGGCATGGGATGTCTTACAACTCACCCATGAAGGAACCAATGTTGTAAAAGAGTCTAAATTGCAAAATTTAACAACTCAATTTGAAACCATCACCATGCATGAATCTGAATGCTTTGATGAATTTTATGCTAGACTTTCTGACATTGTGAATACTAGCTTTAATCTTGGTGAACATATTCCTAATGCTAGAGTTGTTAAAAAGATTTTGCGTTCTTTGCCTAAGTATTTTATCCCTAAAGTCATTGTGCTAGATTCTATGGGTAATTTAAATACGCTAAAATTGGAAGAACTTGTAGGAGATTTGCAAACATATGAAATTGATATGTTCCCTAAAACTGCTAAATCTAAAGATAAGGGAATTGCACTTAATGCCCAAGAGAGAAGGAGTGAGGGGTCGGCTAGAAAGAGGGTAGAATCATCTAGAAAGAGAGAGACTGACACGTCAGATTCTGAGTGTGATTTTGACTCAGATGATTTGGCTCTTTTTGCAAAAAATTTCAAGAGGATTCTCAAATTTAAGAAAAATGGCAATTTTAAAGATAAAAAGAAGTTTGAGAAAAATAAGTTTGAAAAGAAAAATGAAAAAGATTCCAAAAATCCTCCTAAGAAATAAAGTGAGAGATGCTTTGAGTGCGATGGTAGGGGTCATAGAGCCTTTGAGTGTGCCACTCGTCTGAATAGAGAGAAAGGGAAAGTTGTCCTTAATGCTACTCTTAGCGACGACAGTGAGGTCGAGACGGTGGATTCAGGAGATGAGTCACCGCATGAGTGTAACTTCATCGCATTCATGGCTAGTCAAGTGAGCACTCCTAGTTCTCTTCACGATGATGAGGATGATGCTTCACATGGATACCTCGGTAGTGAGAACGACGTGAATGAGGGGGAGGATGACTCAAGTGAGAGAGAGAGTGATATTCAACGCGCCTATGCTGAGCTATATTCCGAGTCTTTTAAAACTAAAAAATGTAACAAAGCGCTAGTTCTTAAGATCACCAGCTTAGAGGAAGATTTAAGAAAGGCGAGAGAGAGAGAGTCCTCCACCTTCACCGCCCTGAGAGAGAGAGAATCTGCCTGTGTCGAGAAAGAGAGTTTGTTTAGAGAGAGAGTGTGTTTTTGAGAAAGAGAGAGGGAGCTTGACTAAACAAGTGGCTAGTCTTACGAGTCAGCTCCATTCCTCCGTGGAGACTGGGAAGAAACTTGAAGCCCTTGTTGCCCAGTTGACTCATGATCTTGAGAAAGCACGGGAAGTCAAGGTACAAATCGAGGACAGATCTGGGAAGATGGGAAAGATGCTCCTCGGCCCCGCTTTAGGTTTTGGTGATCGGCAGGGAATTGGGTATGATGGTGGCTCCACCTCTCAAATTGCACCTGGTCCAGTTCCTGAGTTTACTACTACTCCTTATGGTCATCGTCAAAAACCTCGAAGGAGAGTTCGACCAAGAAAAGAAAACCAAGTTCCGCCTTTGACTATGATCTTCTGTACTTATTGCAAAAGAAAAGGCCACCTCAGGGAGTTTTGATATAGCATGGGTCGGACACGACGTACTACTGCTCCACCACGTCATACTGATGAGTTTTTAGTCTGAGAGAGCGAGTTGAGTTCTTAGCTTCCACATCTCATAGTTTGATGGAAGAATTCCGACGGATGTCTTTGCCGTTAGTGAATGCTTCTCACATTCCAGCTAAAACCAACAACAACAAAGGCAAACAAAAGGTCACCACCTCTTGGGTACCTAAGAAAGATAAAAGGCTTTTGTTGTTCATGTTGCTCTAAAAGCACATAATACCTCAGAGTGGTATTTTGATAGTGGGTGCTCCAGACATATGACAGGTGATGCCTCATTTTTTACGACTCTTGAGGATTATCAGGATGGCAGAGTCATCTTTGGAGATGGGAGCAAGTCTATCATTATAGGACGTGGTACTGTCGAGTTAACTGGATTCCCTAAGCTAGAAAATGTTTTGTATGTCAAAGGTTTGAAAGCAAACCTTCTCAGCATTAGCCAGCTGCGCGACACTGACTTTGCAGTAAAGTTTGACCGGGACACATGTAAAGTCTACAATCAAGCCGGTAAACTTTTGATGAAAGGGGTGAGGACCGAGGATAATTTCTATGGGACTGAGCCCACGTCCTCACTTGTCTGCAACAGCGCCACGATCACTCCTATGGATCTGTGGCACCAACGTCTAGGTCATGTGAATGTTAGATATCACAATCGCTTAGATAAAAAGGACCTAGTACGTGGCTTACCATCTCTTGGAAAGTCAACTTCAACCGTTTGTGGACCCTGTCAGATGGGAAAACAAATTCGTAGTCCCCATAGGAAGTTGCATTCCATTACCACCTCTCGTGTTCTTGAGTTGATTCACATGGATCTTATGGGTCCCACTCGTACTGAGAGTCTAGGTGGTAAGAGGTACATCCTCGTGATGGTAGATGATTTCTCCAGGTACTCCATTGTAGGTTTTCTGAGAGAGAAATCCGATGTTGTAGAATTTTTAACGACCAAGTGTCGTGTCCTGCAAATCAACACGGTGTCACTATTAATAGGATGCGTAGTGACAATGGCACTGAATTCACAGAAGCAAAGGTAGATCTTTACTGTGATAGCCTCGGGATCAAACATGAGTTTTCTGCTATGAGAACTCCTCAGCAAAATGGGATTGTTGAGAGAAAGAATAGAACGATCCAAGAAATGGCTAGATCTATGCTTCTAGGTCATAAAGTTTCTAGGAGATTTTGGGCAGAAGCAGTGTTTACTGCATGCCACACGGTGAATAGGGTTTATTTGCGTCCACACACACTTCAGACTCCTTATGAGTTGTGGACTGGCAAGAAGCCCAACCTGGCATATTTCCGTGTTTTTGGGAGTAAATGCTACATCCTACGGGATAGAGAGAAATTAGGAAAGTTCGACTCCCGGAGCGACGAGGGAATATTTCTAGGATATTCATCAAACAGCAGAGCGTACCGGGTTTTTAACCTAAAGAGCTCTAAGGTTATGGAATCAATAAACGTCACCGTGCAAGATGATGAACCTCCGACGGTTATTGATCCTAACTTTCACTGTGAGGATGAGGATTGTTCTGATAGTGATTTACCTGTTCCTCTCTCACACTCTGTGGACCCTACTCTTGTGCTAGGGGACACACATGCTTGGGTTCGCAAGAGTCATGACCCATCTGCCATTATTGGTGATCCCACTCTAGGGGTCAAGACTCGTGCTTAGCTAGAGAATGTTGTTAGCCATCTTTGCTACACGTCCAAAGTCGAGCCCAAGAACCATAAAGAAGCACTCAAGGATGAACACTGGATATCTGCTATGCAGGATGAGTTGCTTCAGTTTAAAAAGAACAATGTCTAGGAACTAGTCCCCCGACCTAGTGAGACTAATGTGATAGGTACCCGGTGGATTTTTAAGAATAAAATGGATGAAAATGGTACCATAATCAGAAATAAGGCTAGGTTGGTCGCTCAAGGCTACACACAAATAGAGGGTGTAGACTTTGGAGAGACATTTGCTCCTATTGCGAGGCTTGAGTCCGTCCTTCTTCTTCTCGCCATCGCATGTCATCTACGCTTCAAGTTATATCAGATGGATGTCAAGAGTGCCTTTCTGAATGGCATTCTACAGGAGGAGGTATATGTGGAACAACCAAAAGGGTTTGAAGACCCTCAGCACCCAGAGCACGTCTACTATCTGAGGAAAGCCTTGTATGGTTTGAAGCAAGCACCCCGTGCTTGGTACGAGAGGCTTACTTCCTATCTCTTAGCTCGTGGCTTCAAGAGAGGGGGAGTAGATATGACGTTGTTCGTCAGGAGAGATGACGGTGCTATTTTGGTTGCCCAGGTCTATGTGGACGACATAGTCTTTAGATCCACATGCTCCCAGCATGCTCACCACTTTGAGGAGGAGATGAAAAGTGAGTTTGAGATGAGCATGGTTGGTGAGCTTACATTCTTCATTGGTCTCCAGGTTCGTCAGCTAGAGGATGGGATGTTCATCTCCCAATCCAAGTATGCTAGAGACCTAGTGAAGAAATTTGGTTTAGACTCCGCTAAGCATGCACGTACACCTATGAGTACCACTACCAAGCTTAGTAAGGACACTTCAAGCAAGGACGTAGAGAAAACCTTATATCGGAGTATGATAGGTAGTCTTCTCTACTTGACTGACAGTCGTCCCGATATAGCTTTTAGTGTTGGAGTCTGTGCACGATATCAGGCATTCCCGAAAGAGTCACATTTACTTGCTCTAAAACGTATTATTAAATACGTGAGTGGGACTCTCTCATACGGTATTTGGTATTCCTTTGATACCGATGACCGTTTGTCCGCCTATTAGGATACCGATTAGGCCGGGGATGTAGATGGTTATAGGAGCACTTCTGGTGGGTGTTTGTATTTTGGTTATGCTCTTCTCTCCTGGCTGAGCAAGAAGAAAAATTCCATCTCTTTGTCCACTGCGGAGGCTGAGTACATAGCCGCCGGGAGTTTTTGCACATAGCTCTTGTGGATGAAGAAAATCCTGGAGGATTATGGGATTTCACAGGACACCATGACCATTTCCTGTGATAACACGAGCGCGATACACATATCCCGCAATCCAGTTCAGCATTCGCGCACCAAGCACATCAGGATACGTGAGCACTTTATTCGTCACTTAGTTGAGGAGAACACTGTATCCCTGAGTTTTGTTCCCACCAACCGTCAGTTAGCCGACATTTTCACGAAACCTTTAGATGCCCTTATATTTGAGAGTCTTAGGAAGTCTTTGGGGATTTTCACAGTTGACTGAGGGGTTGGTCTAGGTCTAGAATAGGATGTTTCTTCATGTTCATATCATATGCTTCATATTGCTAGTCTATTTTATATGTACCATTGCTTTGTTGTACAGCTATTTATTTATTCTTTTTTCTTTTTATACTTCTTTTGAAAAATACAAAAAGATTTTCCTTTAAGAAAATTTTTAAGAAAAGCACATAAAGATTTTATTTTACTAAAATTTTTGAAAAATCCAAAAAGATTTCTGTTTTTGCTCCTTTTATGGATGAGCATTTAAGATAGCCAAGTCACAACTTCATTCCATATATCCATGTGACTGTTTGATAAAGATTTGCGAGGCTACATCATTTCATCCTACATGTTTGACTCCTATCTCCTTTATTGCCCACATGCACGGCTATATTTGATTATTGCACTTGTCTATCACGTATTGGCTTGAGTGTTTCCATCTCAATTTTGTCTATTCAACTTACAATATGCGATAAAACTTGACAAGATTGGAATGCATGTAAAAACC
This sequence comes from Sambucus nigra, assembly GCA_949130495.1. Classification (NCBI taxonomy): domain Eukaryota; kingdom Viridiplantae; phylum Streptophyta; class Magnoliopsida; order Dipsacales; family Adoxaceae; genus Sambucus; species Sambucus nigra. The sequence goes on along the minus strand of OX422218.1, from coordinate 380,338,592 downwards.
GTTTTGGTGAGACTGTGTGTTTTTGTATAACGGGGAGGGGATGCGAAAGGTAATAATCTATCCTTTGCGCAAAAGCCACCGTTAAAAAGGACCTAAAAATGGAGGAATTTTAATATCCGAGGTCCAAAGAGGTTAAAAGATCTCGAAAATATTTAAAGGCAATAACAATCACTTCATGCCAAATATGGGCCACTTAGGTTTCACCATCAATTCTCCAAAGTTTGAGAATTTAGAATACCTCTATTCAAAATATATATCTGAGGGAGTTTGGTTGGAGAATCTTTAAACGGGTTTGCACTTCCTTGAAAGTCCTGAAAAAGCATAAATAGTTTTGGACGTTATTGGTGTGAAAATCACTTTGAGCTTTGATTTGTTGATTTGATTGAGTCAATATCTTATATTGTCATTTTTTTCCACCAAAGGACACATTTGAGTTCATTCGCTAGGAGTATCCAATATTCATCGTGCACATATGTCATGTTTGTATGCATTAATTTTCCTATCGAATTTGATCACACCACTTCATTTACGCTATCATCGACTTGGTTGTTTTTGTGTTCATTCATGGTGTGATTTTATCCTAGTGACATCCCGCACTTGCTTATTTTGCTTTATTTCTCTCATTTGTCTATTTGGGGACATCATAAAAAGGGGGAGATATTTTGGGGGAGTTTTGTGTTTTTGAGATTTGATACAACATGCTTTCTTCATTTGATATCTCATTTCAAACTCGATACGTCACTTGGTATTTTGTCTTTTCTCATGTGTATAGGTACTACATGGATTATCATTGGATTGCACACCCTGATGAGAAAAGTGTTGAGATTCCTGAAGAGTTGAAGACAAACGTTGAAGTCTTATTCAATTGTATCTTTCCAGTTTTGGGTTCATGGAAGGGTAGATTTGTATAGGCATTTTTAGTTGTTTGATAATTCAGATGTTTATTTTTATGTATGTACCGGCATAGACATAGGGGGAGATTTGTAAAGACATTTTTGTCCATTATTGTTATGTCGCACGTCGTTACACCGTTGAAGAAATTCAAGATTCATACAGTCATCAAAGGATCCGAATATCAAAAGAAGAAGAGGAATCAAAGTCTGACAGGCCGGACCGGTCCGCCTAGGATAATATCAAACAGATTGTGCAGAGATTTTTTGGGCCATGTTATTCCATTATAAACCCACTACGGAAAGTGGTTGTCTAAGACTCATATACACGATTTTCAAAGCACAAAAAACTCTAAGTCTTCACCTATTGAGAACCAAGACTCTAGGTTTTTTATTCACACAAATTTCCCAACACTTGTGAATCACTTTGCAACCCAGGAACGCATTTTTGTTGTTCATATCCTTGTGGAGAAGAACGTTCTTCTTCTTCATTGCAGCCCTCCTGGAAAGGGGCATTTCCAGCCGCCGACTACAGAATCTGACACCTGAGGGTAATTCTTAGTCACTTGTATTTTTATTACAATCCGAAATTGTACAGTTACAATATTATAATGAAAATAAATGGTTTTTCCCCTTTGGGGGATTTTTCCTCACAAGCATGTGTTTGAATGTTCTTGCTTAGTTCATTATCTTATTCAATCACATATTGTTGCATGTTTAGGGTTTGTTTGAGTTAACAGGTGTTTAATATATAATTTTATCATTTGAACGCAAGCACATACGTTCTCAGTTAATATACTTGTCAACATCAATGGGGAAATTATTAGATCAGATGTTGTTGGGGCATTAAAGATGCAGACATATCTGAGGTGATTATCAATCCACATGTTATATTTCATTGCTATTGGTGTTTTGTTATCAACTCTTAATTTTTTAATTGTAAGGGCTATGCATACATAGATGTTTGTTAACTGATCTTGATAAGTTCACTTTTTAGCTAGTTTATATGCCTCTTAAGATATGTACATATGAGTAGAGTTTCTCAAATTCTCATTGAAGCATGTCTTGCTATCAGCTTCCCTTTACAGTTATGATATGGTATTATTGCCTGGGAAGACAATACCAAGTAAATTTATTTTATCGACAAGTTCTTCTTGCAATCAATAATGTACTGCCCTTCTGACATTGCCTTGTAGTTACCTTAGATTCCAGAAACTCCATAGATGTATCATGTTTCATGTTGGTAGACGTGATAAATTTTAGGCCACCAGGAACAACAAATGGTCTAATTTTTTTATACATGTTAGAAAAAGGTTTAGATATAGTTATATAATTATTGATTTGCATTTAATATATGATTGCAACATCAATTTTTTTACCATATTATCCTCAGTTGTCTCTTTACCGGTCTTATACCCTTGTCCAGTTATTGAAGTTCTCTATCACATGCACTAGTAGGTTAGGCCAAGCCTTGGCTCAAATACCTAAAGCACAAGATCGATAGGGACAAAAGATTTCTGTCAAGAATTTCATGATAATACTTATTCTACCAATGGATCCTGAATACTTGTGGTATATAGGAGGGGGGTGTCTTCTTACATAGTGGCTACTTTAGGCAAAGTAGCTAGAAATCCTACTTCCCATTTAACTCTAAGTGGTTGTGTTGGCATGAATCCAGATCCATTGTCGTGGTTGTACCAACTATCTTAGGGAGACGTAGTGGGAACACCTTCATCTTCAGCCCGTGTCAGAGAGGAATTAGGACTGGGATCATACCTAAGTATTGGAAACATGTCTTGAAAAGCGTCCTATATGTGTATACTAATCGAGGTCGACCGGTCTAAGCTATATTCGATGTGATGTTCCATATTGCCCATTGGGGGTGGGGGTCATGGAATAACCGGTAATTAGGATCCATCCGATGCCTGAGTTGGTTGAGGAGGGGTAACAAATGGAGAATCCACAAAATCACAGGACTCATGTGACTTTGTACGTGTATCATGTACTAACGAGTTTCGATACCCTTTATTATCTCAATATACTTTAGACCTAACGGTGTTGGCCAGGATAACAGGGACAAGAACTCAAATCCAAACCTAAAACTATGCAACAACTTTTTAGAACTATAGAGAATCCAAATGTTGATCCCTCAAATACTTTGGATGCTCATGTCGACAATACTAGTGATAATGTTGTAGAAAATCCAAAAACTATTAATTCTTTGGATGTTACTGATATGGTTCACCATGTATATGAATTTGTAGTTGCTGTTAATAACAATATAATGTGTGATAGTGCTATTGTTGAGATTAGAGCATCCCCGCATGTTGATAACATGATACTCATATAAATATTATCAACTATGTTGAGGTGATAGAAACAACTTGTCTTGATAAGATAGTGACTACTAGTGATGACCAAAAAATTACTATTTTTTTCTCCTATTTCTATAACCAGTGTGTAATGACTTTTGCCCATGCTACACTACCGATTACATCCTTAGGAGATATCTCTGGAAGACTATCACATATTTACTCAACCCTCTCCCTCCCTTGGTCAATTATTATAGACTTTAATTGTCTTGGGGCTCATGAATGTAAAGTAGATAGACTCCCCTATAATAGACCCTTATTAGATCTTAAAAATATGACCGACTAAGCTAAAATTCTTCAAATTGACACTAGGTATTTTTCACACTTGGGTCAAGAGTGACCAAAGATTAGTTCACAGAGTGCTTGATAGGTCTTTATGCAACCAAATATGGATGGATTTCTAGGATGTTGTCTCCTATGAAACTGTTGTGAGATCTTGCTGTGATCATTACCCACTTATATTTGAGTTTAATACTGATGGTCTTGTTGGCCAAAAATCTTTTAAATCCATCAAGGCTTGGACTAAACATGGACTAAACATGATGGCATAAGTTAGTCTTTTCCCCCAAAGAAGGTATCTAAATGCAACAACATGGTTGACCTCCCTACAAAAAGTAACTGATTTGAGATTGAGAGCTGCTGAAAATGTGTTTTAGGAGGGCCCACTACTGGCAGGTGTCCACTACCTCAGCAAAACAGAGATTTGACCTCACATTTATGGTTGACTCTTCACGCCACCAGAATACTCTGCTGCGCTTATTTAAAGTCGTAAAAGAGAAGAACAACTTGTTCATTCCCACTTTCTGGTTCTAATTTCTAACCATTAAATATTCATGCCTAACACTTTTTATTGATTAATTTGGCTTCCCCTGGTGGTTATCATGAGGATTGAGAATTATAGGCCAGACATGTCCTTGATCTCCTAAACATAGGCAAGTTCATGATCGAATTAGGTTTTCTAGATTTATCGAAGTTAGGGGCTGAAGCTATCAAAGAGTAGTGCAAAATTATTTACATTATTTTTTAGATGGTCACTTTAGGCCCATACGTTTATAACAACCGATGATGTTTGTGAGCTTTTCAGGTTGTAGTCTTTGGGTGAGGCCGAGAGCAGTGGGTATATGTCAAGGCACAAGAAGTCTAAAAAAATCTATAAATGGGGATAAATTAATATATTATCATTTGGAGAATGAAGTGGAGTATGTTACCTCTGCATTGAAAACTTGAAGAAATCTCATCATATCCATGTCCTTGACAAATAGGGATTCTTATCAGTACTAACCCTTTCTTAGAAGAAGAAATTGAAAGCAGATGTTAAAAAGAGTAGAGGCTGGTTACAATTTGAGTAGTGCCTCTAAAAATGAAGGTTTTATATTGGAATATAAAGGGTTTAGTCAATCCCCTTTCAAAAACACGCTCAGCTCTTGGACTATGCAGCATAGACCAAAGTTTCTTTTTGTTGTTGAACATAAAATTGAATTTGATGTATATATTTAGAGATACTTTAATTCATTTGGTATGAAGATGTGGATTCTTTACTCTCAGAGGATTGATAAACCTACTATTATTTAGATTTTAACTTCTCAAATCTCTTTTGCTACCAAAGTGATGGAATATTCCATAAAAATCAACAGTAACACGTAAATCGACTCCCAATTCTTGTCATACTCAGTTAAAAAAAGGAATATTAAACATAAAAATCACATTTAAGGCCTCATTTAGGTCATGCGTTTTTACTACTCCATATAATCCCACAGTATGTACAAAAAATAAGGGCATAACTGTTATAATATATATAACATAAGGGCAAAAATGTTAGTTCCTCCCCTTATAGTCAGTTAGTTCTCGTTTGATTATTATACTAGACATCACTTTTGAATACAAATACCTACTTTTACGTTGTGGTTTATAAGTATGCTAGTTTGCTTTAAATTTTCAAATGGTGATTTCAATTTTCTACAGTTTTATAGATTGAGTAAATACAATTCACTCAACACCTCATTCTATCATGTAATGTGGATTTGGTGTACTTGGGAGAATCACTACTATTAAATGTAAAATTACGTTTACAAATGTGACTCACATAATTATGTCTATGACTCATACATGTAAAATTACGTTTACAAATGTGACTCGCATAATTGGTGTACTGGTGCAGGAAAGCATGTCCTCCACACCATCTTTCTGGATCTTGAACCCACTGTTATTGATGAAGTGAGACTGGAACTGACCGCCAGCTCTTCCACCTTGAACAGCTTATCAGTGGAAAAGAAGATGCTGCGAACAACTTTGCTCGTGGCCATTACACAATTGCAAAAGAGACTGTGGACCTCTGTTTGGACCGTATTAGAAAGTTTGCTGACAACTGCACTGGCCTCCAAGGGTTCCTTATTTTTAATGTTGTCGGCAGGGGAACTGGTTTTGGGTTGGGCTCTCTGCTTTTGGAGCGATTGTCTGTTGACTATGGAAAGAAATCAAAGATTGGGTTCAATGTGTACCCATCCCCACAGATCTCAGCCTCTGTTGTCGAGCCCTATAACAGTGTCCTCTCAATCCAATCCTGGAGCTATTCTTCTTAACAATGAGTCTATTTATGATATCTGCAGGCGTTCACTTGATATTGAGCGACCCACCTACACCAACCTTGACCATCTCGTCTCCCAGGTGATTTCTTCCTTGATGGCATCTCTAAAATTTGATGGTTCCTTGAATGTGGATGTTACTGAATTCCAAACAACCTTGGTCCCCCACCCAAGAATCCACTTCATTCTTTGCTCATATGCACCTATCATCTCAGCTAAGAAAGCATACCATGAGCAACTCTCTGTGGCTGAAATCACCAGCATTGCATTTGAGCCCTCGTCTATGATGGCCAAGTGTGATCCTCTCCATGGCAAATACATGGCTTGCTATCTCATGTAACCTGGTGATGTTGTGCCAAAGGATGTTAACGCAGCTGTTGTAACAATCAAAACTAAGCGCACCATTCAGTTTGTTTACTGGTGCCCCCACTGGATTTAAGTGTGGTATCAACTACCAGCCACCTACTGTTGTTCCTGGTGGTGACTTGGCTAAGGTGCAGAGGGTTATATGCATGATTTCTAACTCAACCAGTGTGGACGAGGTCTTCTCCCGGCATAGATCGCAAGTTTGATCTTATGTACACCAGGCGTGCCTTTGTTCACTGGTATGTGGGTGAGGGAATAGAGGAAGTAGAGTTCTCTAAAGCCCGTGAGGATCTTGCTGCTCTTGAGAAGGATAATGAGGAAGTTGGGGTCAAGGATGATAGTGATGAAGGGTATGAGTACTGAGGATTAATGATTTATTTTAGATTGCCCTTTGCTGGCTTGTTTTAATAATTTGTGACTTCTGCTTGATATATTTTGGTTTTAATGTTAAAACTCTTAACTACTTGTTATTCTCTATCACCGTTTATTTGTTAAACAAAATGATTCATTTTTTAAGGAAATTCCAGAGCCTTTTCCTCTTCCCACCGAAGCTTCAATAGTGAGGCTGCACAGGTTGGGCACATTGTGTTTCAACTACAGGTAATGCTAATTTCCTTTTTGAGATGATGTAGAGTGTATTTATTGACCCTAAAATGGAGTGGTTCATAAAATGGTGAGTTTTGTGTATTTAATTGCATCTATGTTAAAGATATCACGTTATTGAGTCAAATTGAAAAAGGTCCAAGTTGAGGGAACTTATTTTTATCAATTTATATATTTTTAAAGATGTACTAGGAACTTGTAGAGGTAATGTGTATAAATTTATAAGACATAGGTCTTACATAATTGATTTCATGTATAACGTTCTTTATTATACAACGTCTATTTTCTCGCTAATAGAGTGTTGGACTACGTAAGATTCATTCTCAAATACAAAGGCTGGAGAAGTTTACACACGGGGGTGGAAAGAGTGTGTTCCCTCTTGGAATGTCTTTGGTGAGCCATGTGAAGAGATGGATGTACTTGAGAGACAAATATCATTGTTGACAGAACAAGGTAATGTTCACTTGACATCTTTTTATTAACAACAGAAGCTTCTATTTTACAAGCTAATGAGTTATATGTACTGCAGTAAGCCCTCAATCCCAGGGATCAAGATCTGGTGGTGGAACAACTTCTGTTATGGACAACAGAGGAGGCAGGGATGAAACTACATAGCGAAAACGATTTTCATCTACTAAAATAGCAGCTGAAAACTCATCATTTGGTGATTAACCTCTCTCAGCATTGTTGTGTTTGGTGGCATTGAACGTATAGCAATAATTTGCGCAGTTGCAGCTGGTGGGCGCCATACATTTGCATTATCAGGTAATTCACTATGTCCTAAATTTATTTACTCTATCAGTTTACCTTAAATTTACTTCAAAACTAAAGTTTCTTAAAATCCAAGTGTAAATCCTAAATTTGTGAAATACCACAAAGTTTGCTTTTATTTGGATAAATTTATCAAGAATCTCTCTCTGAAACGAAATAGAGCGGTATGCATACCAACTAAAACTACCGTTGTTCGTCAAAGTTATATGTTTGATTGGTTAGATTCATTAATTTTGACGTATTTTTATTTTATAGGTAATTCTTGAAAGACACCGTTGAGAAAGATGTTTGACATCAGCAAGACATTGAAGATCGACATGCTCGACATCGACATGAGCTCGAATAATTAAAAATTAGCAACCAACAAGCTCTACTACAGCTCCAGACTGACATGAGAAGTGAAATGCAAAGTTTATTTCTTAGTATTATCCTACACCATGCTTCTAGAATCTCAACGACTCGTACCGACTAGGTAATAATACATCTTTATTATTATGAGATTGATGTAGCTCATGTTACTTAAAATGGAAAATTCTCCATTTTAAAGTTCATGTTATTGTGTAGTGAGAATTTTCTATTGGTTGGTGTATAGTATTCTTAGAATCAATTTTAATGTTTAAAACAGGCTGGCAACATGTGGTTTTCATGAATAAACAAAGGGGACTCTGCCAATTTTTTTTTAAAATAATAGTAGTTAAATACTCATTAAAAAGATATCGTAGTTTAAAATTTATATTTTTTGTGATGAGAATATACTATATTGATTCATTGCACATTGTATTGTTGATGAGTGGGATATTAATTTTAATATAATTGACACTATTTTTTTTTGCAGGTGACAATTTTTGTAGAATATGCAATGATAATCAGTGATTTTGGAGGTCATACACTTTAAGATTGCGGGATTACTTTGATAAAAGCATTTCGTGTTTTGGAGTATATGTATTTTGTTGTCAAGTCGAATATTTGAACTTAGTGTCGTCATTTTTGTTTTGATGACTATTTGGAGATGTTTGTAAGAACAACTATTGTTGAATGAAAATGATTTGTTGTGTTGGTTGGAAATCATCTTATGTATTACATTTTATGATTATCCATTGTGTTGTCTCAAATGTAATTCATTTCTATATTAAACTTTAACGATAGATTTTATTGTCCACAATATATTGGTGCAAAAAATTTAAGATCCCTCCACCTCTTTTGGGATGGTTAACACCGTCCCAAAAATATATTAAAGACGACTATGTTTCCGTCTCAAAAAGATCTTCTAAAATAGTAACATTTTGAGACAGATTAATTCTAGTCTCAAAAGCACTCTTTTGGGACAACTCTATTGTCATCTCAAAAGGGTCATATAAAATGGTGAGCTTTTGAGACGGCTATGGCGTTACAAAAAGTATTTATAACCCCCTATCAAAAAGATCCCCCCTAGACGTCCCAAATAGCGTCCCAAAAAGTATTTGAGATGGATAAACCATCTTTTGAGACTGTTAGGCCACCATCTCAAAAGCTACTTTTTTTGTAGTGTAGGTTGATTTAATTGAATTTAGTTAATTCATAGATAAAATCCAAAAATCATTCATCTTTTTCTTTTCTTTTATTTTAACGTCAACTTTAGGATTAAACTACCTTACCTTTGTCATCACGTTCACACGTCCTAACTCCCTGTGGATTCGATACCCACACTCACCACTATACTCCTTAAGAGTGTAGTTACAAGTTTAGGTTTTTTGTATTGAGGTTGGAAGCCGATAACAACAACTAGCGTATTACACGGACACTTGGTTTTTCCACTCGATCAAAATGGCACCATTTTCAGGGAATTAGGTTGACTTTAGGTTAGGTTGGTTAATCCCGAATTTGACCTTAAAAATCCAAAAAAAATCATAAATATGGGTGTCACGTTCTTGAATTCCCAATTTGAAATGTCTTACTTTAACTCTTTTGGTGGCATTAATTGTTATGATAATAGTGAGGAGGAGGCGCTCAAGACTTATGAACATTGGATCAATATCTCTAAAGATTAATCTCATAAATACAAGCCTAGTGCTAAGGCCATCCAAATTTATCAAAATGAATTGCTTGAAGAAAAAAGACTTGAAAAAGAATATCGAGAAAAAAATCGTTATTGGGAGCAAGAGTTAGATGCGTTATTTGAACCCAATGAGGATTTTCAACCAAATGAGGAATCCGAGGTGCTAGAACCAAGGAAGCCTACTTTGGAAGAACTCTTGATTATTATAAAAAAGCAATCTGATGGCCTTGCTACTACAGAGTTGAAAATTAGAGCAACTTGCAAGGAGTTTAATGATTATTTGGACAACGTAGAGAAGGTCGAGACTTACGCTTCACCTAACACTTTTGAGGATGAAATCATTGAGAGTGATCCAAGTATTTTTGAATATCAACCTCTTATAAATATTGCCAAGTCTACTGAGGTTGAAGATCATTTGTCTCCTTGTGTACCCACTATTATCGAACCATTAAATCCATCACAAGAACTGGATGAATGTCTTGAGGATGTTGATATGATTATTGTATGGGAATGTTTTTTTGAGATGCTTCATCTTACGGGCCATACACTTAGACGTGTCACTCCACTAGATCTAGTTGAAAATTTGGGGGGAGAAGATTTTGAGGACAAAGACTCTATGCTTGAATTATTTTCCAAGATGGACTCTTTCTGTTTGTGTGCCCCACTTCCCATACTACTTGAAAAATATATGGGATTTGATTCTATTTTTCTTGGATCCCAATGGGACTTGTCCCCCTATGCACCCAAATCCTTCATTATCCCACTAAATTTTTTAATAGGTGATGATTCATTTCTTCCGCATTGCACATGCCTTCCGTTTTTCAAATGAAATTCTTATTTTTCGGGAGGCATGCATCCTAATGAGGGTACACTGATTACCCCTCAAAGTCAAATTGTATTTTGGGTGGACCCTCAAATTTTTCGACTTCTAGTGTATAACTTATTAGACGTTCAAATCGTAGGTTGTACATAACTAACCTTTTCTTTTTCCTTTTCTTTTTTTTTAGTTTAGAGTAATTAGTTAAAGTTTTTGTTATTCTTTTTGTTATGATTGGTTCTAACATTTTTTTTAGTTTCAATGGACTCGCACTCATTGGGGATCGCTCTATTTGGGTAATATCTTTTTTTTCCTCTCTTTATGTTGTGTTCTTGATTCACATTGAGGACAATGCAACATTTAAGTTAGGGGGTGCGGGATATTCTTCCCGTTTATTGTTTAGATTCATTTATTCGATCACATGTTCTTTCCAAGTGTGTGTTTTTTTTTAGAAAATTTCAAAAAAAAAATTGAAAAATTTTGAAAAAAGCCAAAAATATTTTTCTTCAAAATAAATAAAAATTGGAATTTAAATTTTTCAAAAATATCACCTTTATTCCATTTAAAGTCTGAAATTGTTAACAATCAAAATGCACTAAGCCAAAATTGATCGAAGATAGAAATTGAAAGAAAATTGACGACTTAACGAATAAGTGTGGAGATTGATCAAATCCGGTGAGATTTCGAGCCTTTTAATTTTTTATGAGTTTTTAAATCAATCTGAGTTTATGATTAACTTAAAGTCCTTTTCAGCATTTTAATAAGTCATTGACGATCTCAATCCTTTGTTTTGATCGGTTATGGGAAATGTGTGAAATGTTGTCTCGAAATTCGTGCTAAATATATCTCTAAACTTAATTAATCTCGAGATGCATATGGTAATGTGATTAGCAATTTGGACAATGAAGTAGGACCTCTTTTGTTTAACCCAAAAATATTAGCCATAATAAAGTTGTGAAAAATTATCCCTTTGCAACCCACTTTGAGCCTGATAAAATATTTCCTTTTCGTTTGATAACCCAAAAAACCCAATTGGCTCGGAATTGTGAAAAATGAAAAAAGTAAGAATTTAAGTCCGAAAGTGCAACAATAAGGGCAAGAAAATAACAATAGTAAGAAAAAAAAGAAAAAAAATAGTAAAAGAAAGAGAAAAATGAGCAAATGCCCGAAAAAGCACTAATGGACGTCATAAGGACATTTTTCAATTCCGAACATTCCGTCCATTTCCATTTTTACCCTTTACACTTTTTAACCCGAAAAGTCCTAACCAAGTCTTAATGGCGAAATGAATTACTGCATGGAGAGCTAAGACATGAAAAGATAATAAAAGAGATTAAAATGGTGTGATTAAGAGATGATGTTTCCCGTTTCCTAATAATTGTATTTCGATGATGAGATCTTTTCACCATATATTTCCTTCTTTTCAATTTTGTATGCGTGAATTTGTGTCCATTATATTTACTCTTTATATCATGCATACCGAGAGAAAACAACCACAATCCGAGTGATTCATTTTTTAGTGCATCCGTAAGAATTTGAATCAAAATGAATTTTAGGAAAGTAACGTAATGCTCAATCAGTGAAAATTTGAGGTTTAATTTTTGGCTTTGCACACACACACTATGACTTGAGACTTGTGAAATATAATTTTAAGGTGATCATTTTTGGGGAGTTTAAATTGTACAATTTTTATGTATTTTGATATTTATTTGAGTCAATAAAGAATTTTGTAGGTGTATTCACTACAAACCCTCACGAGACAAAACTCGTCCTACTAGGGTAACCTAGGGATTTAAAGGCTTGTTGCATATGCTCAATGCAATCGCTTGCCTGCGAAAGTGGAATTTTATTTTAATAAATGAATTATCAATAGTGGAATTTTGGTTAGCTTCATTTACATTGCCCGGGACATGCAAAGTTCTAAGTTAGAGGGATTTGACTAAGCATAAATTCTTCTGAATTTAGACCCTTAATTTAGCAATTTTAATATCTCGAACAACGTAATTGATTTTATTTTATCCCATATCATTTCTAATGACTTATTCAAACAATTACCCTGAGTTTTGTGTATTTCTTATTGATTTTACAGGTATTTAGTGCAAGAAAAGAAAGAAAGAAACCGGAAGAAAGGAAGAGAACAAAGGAAGACAAGTCAAAGGGCATTTTCGTAATTTTACAGCCATATTCCGAAGGTGGGGAAGAATATAAAGTTTAAGAGATCTAAATTACAAGAACATTGGAAAAAACGGCACCCCAATCCGAGCTACGGTGAAGAAGTTATGCCCATTTAAAGTTGGAGACAGAAAGTCAAAAGTTAAAATTAATTCTGTGAAGAGTTTCAACTCTTGAAATTTCTTGTATAATTCCTTTTTATTAGTTGTAAAACATGGAGAGGCATGGGAAGAGTCATTTTTTAGATATATAAAATGGCAAACCCTAGTAGGAAGAAGAGGGGGTTTTTTACTTCACGTTGTAGGAGGCTAGTAGTTAGGGTTTCTGTGTAGTTAGTTTTTAAAGGATTCTTGTATCCAAGAACTCTAGTTTTGAAGTTTGGGTACTATTCAAGATTCAAATATCTATTCAAGATTCATCATTCATCCATTGCAAGTAATTTTAATTTATTATTTTTACTGCTTTCATAGTTAGCTTAATTAATTATTGCTCTCAAGTTTTCCAATCCCAATTCAAGTCATGTTCTCAATTTTCTAGATTTAGTTATGAATTCCTGCACTTTTAGTTTTAAGTTTTCTTTTATTTTAATCATGTTAAGATAAGTTTTTAAGGGTGGGGATGCATGAATCCAACCCGATGTGGTATTCATAGATATAAAATTTGTTCTCTAAATTAAATAAGTGATTAGATCGTGTTGTATAGTTTCACAACCATTGTAGACCTTTTGACCTCATTTGCCCTAGGTAACCGGTGTGCTTAAGGATGCAACGCGTGTGAACTATTGTAACACTGCTTTACTCATTCTTTGATTATGTATGATGCGGGCTTGAACCTCATATATGTAATTATTTGGAGTACTAAAGACTGGGTCTGATCAATTATCTAATTTATGACTAATTTTGTAGTGGCATACACACTAGGGTTTGGGGGAGTGTATTCTTAACCCATTTTTTCATTCATATTAATTCCTTCTTAGTTGGTTAATTTTGCATGCGTAGGTTAATTTAATTGAATTTAATTAATTCATAGATAAAATCCAAAAATTATTCATCTTTTTCTTTTCTTTTCTTTTAACATCAACTTTAGGATTAAACTACCTTACTTTTGTCGTCACGTTCACACGCCCTAACTCCATGTGGATTCGATACCCAGACTCTTACAATTTTAGGTTTTTTGTACTGAGGTTGGAAGCCGATAACAATGACTAACGTATTACACGGACGCTCGATTTTTTCACTCAATCAACTACTTCTTCTTTAACCTTGAGTGACCCTTCGGTATGGAGATTTTGCAATTTTTGTTTGATCGGTTTGCAGTCCAGGAGAGTTAGAATCTCATACTGGGCTATCTCAGGGTCAAATTCGGGCATATCATCATAGGACCATGCGAAGACATCCACTAATTCCTTTAGTGTTTCTTCGAGTTACACGCGCTCATGCTCATTGAGGGTGGACCCTATCCTAATCTCGTGCATTTATCTACTAGAATCGAGATTAATAATAATAGTTTCATCTTTATTAACTTGAACGTGGTTATGTTGTTTGTTATTAACCTTATTTAGATCAGTTAAGAATCATTAATTTTTAAAATCATCATCATCAAAAGTTTGATTAGAATCAAGACAATTAATGTAAGGCACAACAAGATACTCAAAATCTTCATTTATTTCATTGATAGGAAAAACAGCATTGAGAACCTCATCAAAGGAGGTCTCGATTACATCAGAGTGAGGGAAGATAACTAAAGGAGAAAGGTGATAAACATCAAGGTCAGTTTGAATATTAACAGGTGGCACAGGTGTAGCATGCCAGTTGAGAAGAGGTGAATCGGCATCTTTGATGAGGCAGGATGGATTAGTTGATGTAGCCCCTGAGTGGATCATGCAAAGTGTCAACCCCATCATCTGTAAATTCAAAGAGTCCTTGGAGTCACTTCCCTCAGAATCCCCGATATCAGTTGTGGTCGTATCAGTGAGTGGTTGTACATGGTAATGGGAACTCTCGTTCCATGGGTAGCTGTCTTGAAAGAAAATCTCCATTTCTGGTTTCATCTTTTTGTCTACATGGTCATACCAAGGTTCAGGAAAGCCGCAAAGGGGGTAATATTCACCTTCTCTAATGAATCTTCCATTAAGGGAGTCTCCCGGGACATTTTTGGCACATTCTAACCTCTTCTTCAGTCGAAGCTGACGGATCAATCTGAGTTCTTCTTCTGACGGCTGATAGCCCAAGCCACAAGGAGGAAAGGCTTCCTTCAACATAATAGGTTCAAGTATCCCTTATTGTCTTCACCCTAGCCCCAATCGGTGCATGGAGTGTATGTTCTTGAACATTTGGATTACATTGACATTTCCATGAGGGTCATATTCCGAACAAACCCTATCTTTGAAGTCATCCCCTGCTGGGAGTAGGAGTGGTTCAACTTGGAATCCTTACAGAAGTATATCATTCACCTCGTGTTGTATTTCAAGTACTGGATTATTGGTGCTTGCATTCTCAGTGTTGTCACTGTCTCCCAAGATGGTAAAAACCTGCCCATTGGTGAACAACTTTAATTTCTGATGAAGGGAAGAAGACACCCCTTTGATGCTATAGAGCCACGATCGTCCGAGCAGCAGATTAATATAGGCTGGGATGTCGATGACTTGGAATTCAACAACAGGATTTATAGGGCCAGCCCCTATTACAAGTTTGATATATCCCATTACTTCTCGGCGGGTGTTGTTGTAGGCACGTACGGAAGTAGAGGTTGGATCAAGGTCGCTCACTTTAAATCCCAGACAATTGAGAATTCTTAATGGGCAAACACTCAGAGTTTATCCGTTGTCGACGAGAGAGAGTGGGACAGTTTTTCCCATAACTTCAACAGATATATTAAGAGCATGATTGTGGTTGGGACCCGTCTTAGGGATTTCTTTGTCAAAAAAGGATAGAATTCGAGTAGAGGTTAAGGATCCGACTAGGTTCATCGCTTCTTCTGTCATGCTTGAGGGAGGAACTGTGGGTCATGTGAGTAGCTTGATTAGGGCATTTTGGTGCAGTTGGGAAGACATAAAGAGTCCCCATAAAGTGATGTTGGCTTGGGTTTTTTTCAGTTGATCAAGGATCTTGCTTTCCTCGAGGGTCATTTCTGGCATAGGGAATTTCTCGACACCCTTCCCTTTGTCGCTTGTTGACGATTGTAGATTTGGGATTTGCCTGACGCTCCTCTCTCCAAAGTTTTTCGGAAGTGGGTTTGGTAATGGATGGGGGTCCAAGGGTTTGGTCAGATTTCGGCTCAAAAGGGCCTGGGAGACTTTAGAGAGAGGGTCATGAAGCTCGTTTTATTCCTTCTAAACTGGGTTTGGGCGACTTTCTGGTGCCTATTAAACAGTAGTCTCGGAGATGTTATTGATGGTAGAAACAGTGGTACTAGCAAGTTTTTCAAACTTTCTAAGAGAAAACTGTCCAGAGGTTTTCCTCAGTTCGACTTTTGTCTTGAGAAGACTTTCTTCGATCTCCACTTCTACTTCGGAGGGCTCAAAAGTGAAGGTAATATTGCCCTCCCATTATTTCTCGAACATGGGATAAGAAGTTTTTATTTACGATGCTGACATGTTCTTCTTCGGAAGGCCGATTGGTCATGGTAGCTGCTTTTTCTCTCCACCTTACTATGAAGGTGTTGATTGATTCGCCAGGGTTCTGCTTAAGTAGCTCTAAGTCACGACGGGTAACTTCTAGCTATTTCTTGTACTTGTACTGTGACATGAACTCGCGGGCAACATCTTCCCAACTACGAATTCTGGATTCCTCAAGTGATAAGAACCAATGGAGAGCGCGACCTTTCAAAGTCTGCTGGAACATCTAGGCCATTATTTCTTCAAAATACCCTAAGAGAGTCATGGCTCAGTGATAGCTACGGAGATGAACGATTGGGGATCCACTGCCTCCTAATTTCTCGATATTGGGCACCTTGAATTTTTTCGTTAACCTAACTTTAGGATAGGGAGACATATGGGTGTAGTCCATGTAGTTCCCAGAGAGTCTGAATTCATTGAACTTCTTGGTCAACATCTTGAGGTCTTCCTCGACCTTGTTCAATTATTCCTCTTTCAGGTCAACAGTCACGGGTAAGTTAGCCCCGGACTGAGCAAGGTTTGGCATATGTAGATGGGCCGACGGCGGCCCATTAGCAGTAGAAGCACGGGGAGCGTGCTGGTATTCCTCAGGACCCCAAATAGGCTCGGGTGCAGGCTGACCCATAGCACGAGGGAAGAGGACCTCGAGCTCTTCGGGGACAGGGACCCAGTTTCTTTGCATCTCATGAACCTCGGTTTGAAGGTTGTCAATTTTGGTAGTGAGCTGAGATAGAACTGTCAACAAATCCAGTTGTACATTCAGCACTTAATCCGTGTTCTCCATGGAAGGCGGGTGAATCTCGAACTCAGAAGAAGTGATGGGACTGATAGAATATCAGGGCAGTTAGACTGAAAATCGAATCCAATAAGGAGCCAGACCAAGGGTATGCGATCGACCTTATAAGAAAATAAATGGGATTTATTTTCGAAAAAGAAAAGAAGGGGAATTTGTTATTTTTAGAAAAAGAGGAGAATGTTTTTTTTGACATTTTTTTTTTTGGAAAACATGAGGATAAAAATATTTTTGGACACCTTTCAAAAGATAGAAAAAAAGACAAGAGACGGGTCTCAGCATGATTATTATGTTTATTAGGTTCTTACTTGTATTAAGTTTGCCTAGATGCAAAACAGAAATGTCGGACGGGACCCGAGCCTGAAAAAATTGGGTTTACCATATGTAAAAACTAGGGTTGGACTTGTTACCAGGCTCACGGGCAGGGTCCCGTTATAAAAGTTGCGCGAAAATTTAGGTGGCAGGCCGACCCAGAATTTCGACAGAGTTTCGAGTCGAAACCGATAATCTAATATGCGTGTCCTAGGCTTGACACCTATATGCGAGTATGCAGTTGTTGGGTTAATTGGAGGGTGTTCCCCCCTTTGGCGTGACTTCCATGATATACGTCTTGCTTTTGAGGGCAATCAATACGTGTGGACAAGTCATTTGATATACCTAAGTGTACGTGAATTGCCTTACTATATACCTCATGGGGACGGTACGTGTGAGAGAAAATTCGATATACTCGATGTACGTAAACGAGTTCCCTGCGATATACCTCCCGTCATGACTTCGGTCCAGCAGTACGATGCGGGGGATGGGATCTTGTGTGATTGGGTGGGATCTTGTGTGATTATTGGGTTTCACACACATGTTCTTCTTTTTATTTGATTGGATGGGATCTTGTGTGACCCGATATCGTTCTCATCGATTGAAACCCTTTGCTACATTCTTTACACACAATTTCTTTCTTTAAATCATTGGTTTTTGAATCACAAACTCTCTAAGATTTCTTTGGGATCTCTCTAAGCTCATATCAAAACAATTAGTAGAGTCTGTTATTTTTCTCCGACTTTTGGGGCTGAAATCAAGGATCATTTCATGTGACCACCTAAACATTAAAACTAAAGAAGCGCATGTCACAAAAATTGCACACAAATCTATGTTCTTGATGTTCCCCCCTCATTTGATCACTAAGCAAAACCCAATAATCGCTCCAGAACAAGAAACCCAAATCGGAATTGAAAGAAAGAAAGCGGAACCTCAATTTTTCATCGTTGAATCTCTAACCTTTTCGAAGGAAAGCTCAAGAATGATTAAGAGGGGAAAAAACAAAATATGGACAATATTGAGATTGAGAGGAATAAGAACTAGGAACAAGATGTGGTGCCTAGTGAAGCAAGTTTCTCTTCATATGTGGAAGTGAAGAGGTTGATTATAACAGGAGTGTTTTGATACTCTTTCTCTCTCTCTCTCTCTCCAATTTTATATCCGATGGACAAAATTTTGTACTTGGCGAATGGTAGCAATGCATAGTGGCTACCACCGTCGGAGAAACCGTATGCCAATGTGGACTACCAAGACAAAAAAAAATATTCATGAGAGCGTTATTGCTCTCATACCATGAAAGACTTTATAAGATTGTGGGACTCCTTCACCCATTAGCAATTGGTTTGGGGTTGGGTACTCCAATATTAACATGGTATTAGGGCAAGTTATTCATGGACCAACGACCCAATAACTCTGCGTCACCCAATATAAATGTCCACTTATTAGGCTCAAGTAACGTCACACATGAAGGCGTGTTGAGATATAAAGTCCCACAAAAGAAAATTAAAGTCTTGCATCATAGTATATAAAATCATGGGGCTACTACACCCATGACAAATGAGTTTCGGGTTGG
Source organism: Sambucus nigra (assembly GCA_949130495.1). Taxonomy (NCBI): domain Eukaryota; kingdom Viridiplantae; phylum Streptophyta; class Magnoliopsida; order Dipsacales; family Adoxaceae; genus Sambucus; species Sambucus nigra. Next base: position 380,319,690 of record OX422218.1, on the reverse strand, counting down.
ATTATATATATATACACACATGTGTGTGTGTGTGTGTGTGTGTGTGTGTGTGTGTGTGTGTGAACAATCAAAAGCTCATAAACAAGTATCCTAAAGGACAAACTTGTAAGGTACCTAATTGAACGCATCATTTTCAACTTTGGTCCATACAAAGGCTCATGAGTGGACCATTATTGCCAAAAGCATTGATTCCATTCTGTCTTTTTCACAATTACTTTCGATGCCATGCATTTGGCGTGGGTTTATTAGCTTTCCTCAAATATAGATTTCAATGGCCACTGGAATGCTTATATCGTTTTCACAATTAATTTCGATATCATGCATTTGGCGTGTGTTTATTTGCATTCCTCAAATATAGATTTCAACGGCCACTGGAATGCTTAGAATCAACATACATGATTACATGTTTCTCAAGATGGAAAAACGGGAAGAAAACAATTTCGCAGTTTGAAGTGAAATTGCAATTTAGCCATTCATTCATTGTGGGGCTCAATTAAGTGTATTTGCAAATGTGTTGGGACTCACTACTAAAACACGGCCATGATGGACCAAACTGCAAATTGTAACTCCCTCTTCCAAAACCAGCGATTACTATTTTCTGCACATTTAAAATCCAAGTGACAGTTAGGTGAGAGAGACATACCTAATTGATGTGATGTTGGACAAAATCCAGATACCCACTTGCCACTAGAGGAAAGTTGGATTGTAGAAAACAACAAAAGTAATGAACTATAAATAAACAAACCTAAACAATACCAAATTGCTGATCATGGCCACGGGTTACAGCGTCACTCACAAATGTTTAATTCCAAATTGTGTACTTTTGGTAAATTATATAATATATAATATGCGCATAAAAACTTCGGGGAGATTAAGATGCCAAAACTATAATAAAGGGCTCGCCAATTCATTGCAGTTGAATAACAACATAATCCAGATCTGTTTAGTATATTTAGAACTGAATGCATCTGTGCTTAAAAGCTAAATAGGTTCACGGACAGATAACATTCATGGTTTGAAAGTAATATCTTTTTTGTTCTTCTAGTCAAAGTTAGGCTGGTGTATTGGGGTTTGTGTTTGTGTAACATTCATGGTTTAATAACATTCATGTGAGCGTGTTTGTGTAATTTACAAAATAGGAACTTTCTTTTAAATAGGTCATGTTACATGATTTGACTTTTTTGACATGATTAATTAAATAGACCGAATTAGAATCTACTAATAACTATTACACGGCATGACTTGAACAAAACAAGACCAACATGTATGGACACACCTTTTTTGGTCATGCATGCAAATTACCCAAGTGTTTGACTATGGTGCTCATTTTTCAAAATTAATTTTAAATTAGAGCACGGACATGATGAGACTAATCTTTGATTAGATCTAGACATGCATAATCAGTATAGAATGAGAATTTAGTTTAAATGTTGAATTGATGAATTATGAGTTTGAATTTCTTTTCCCTTTTATCGGGGTTATAAATATTTGTATTCTTACATCAAAGGCAAAACAAACCTCTATATGTACACTGTGTTTTGGGAGAAACATTTTATGAGAAATTCTCTTTCCGTGCTTGAGCTCTTGTCATGTGTGAGGCAACAATCATTTCTTAACTTATTTACAAATATTAATGATTAAACTAATGTGGATTCACAATAATGGTATTCGGATATATATACCAGTAGCTAGAATGAATATAAAATTAGGTACATCCAGAACGACCTAAAAATATTGGAGACAGGGGGTAGGAAATCTTGAATATCAGTCAATGTTTGGCTAATCTTTAATGTCTTTTTCTCTTCCTTTAAAAATTCATACCAGGAGGTTGTAGAATACTTTATGTCATCTTTAGCAAAGAACAAGGTATACAGCCCACAGTTGTTTACATGAACTAATAAACTATAAAAACGCTCATTTCCCCTACTTTCTAACAAAGAATAAACAAAGAACAAATCGTCTTGAATCCTGATGGAGTGCATGTTAAGGTATTCTTGTCCCCAGGAACTCAATCAAATTAGCTTATCTAAAAGAGGGTTATGCCTTAAAAAGGGCCTTTTAAGTTTCTATTAAGATATAAACAGACTCACACACGTTTAGATATTTTAATATACCATTTTGTTTATTTAAAAACAATATTGATTGCATTACATGAACATCTAAACACACCCAGAAGGTCTGAACTAGCATCTATTTAATTAATATTAGTAGTCGATATTGTCTTTATTTTGAGGTGGTTTATCTGTTATTGACTCAAGCAAAAATATAACTTCTTTTGTAAATTTTTTATTTGGCGTTTATGTTTTTCTTATTGAATTTCATTATATGAACATCTAAACACACCCAGAAAGTCTAAACTAAAATCTATTTAATTATATTAGTAGTCAATATTGTCTTTATTTTGAGGTGGTTTATCTGTTAATAACTTAGCAAAAATATAACTTCTTTTGCAAATGGCCCATTTGATTTTGTATTCAGAATACTCGATTTAAATGTTGTTTTTAAATACACTCTTAAAATTCAGTTTTTTGTGTTTACAATTATTTGTGCGCATTTGCTAAACTTGTTTTTAAATACAGTTTTTTAAAAATTTGACAAAATTGACAAACATGTATATTTATATTATAGATTTATATGTGTGTGTTTAACATATGGTTCTTAGTATATTATATAATTTAATAATATAAATATACCTAATTTTATGTACATGTACATATATATTTTTTATTTATAAGAATTACACACATATCAATGTATTATATATTAAGGTATAAATACATTAAAATATTAAGAATGAATAATTTTAAGTTGAAAAATAAAAAAACAAAAGTTATAAAACAATCTTTTGGTATTTTCTATAAACTTGATTATAACACATAAATATTATAATTCAGTGTTTAAAAATAAGTTGTCAAACGCAATTTTTTTTCAAAATTGTATTTAAACACAAAAAACGGAATTATAGTTGCAAATCAAATAGGTTCTTATTGAATTGCGGCATTGCTGACATGAATTTTTTTATTTTCCTGTAACATTTTGATTTTTTTAATTTAAAATAAGTATAGATGATTTTAGTTAAATTTAGCACCATATTCTCTTAATAAGACATTTATGAAGATATTGACACCGTTACTTTGAGTAATGTGAAAAACTAATTTTGAAGTTTGGGATCATTTTCAAATTTTGGACTCAATGTGTTAACCATGATATTTTAACTTCGTGCTTTTTTTAACCAATTATAATATCTCCGTTAGGAGAGATATAACAAAAGAAATGACGCAAGGGAATACGATGCCTAATCATCCACTTTGTCAACCCTCCTAACAATATGTAACTAGGGATTAAAATTGCACGATACATTATCTAGGTAAAATAATTAAAAAAATATGAAGTACAATCTAAAACAAATAGTATAAAACAAATACTAAAGAATGATGGAACTTGATGGCATAAGTTGTTAACCCAACCTTAGCTTCACTTGTAGTATGTAAATTAAATTTCAAGTACAAATGATAAATCTGAAAATTTGAATTTTCTTGAAGTAAATAAAAATTAACAAAATGTAAATATAAAATTTAAAAGAAAATAGAAACATTAGGATTAGGGCTAACATTGTAATTTTTAAAACGTCAGTTTCAAAATTAAAAACAACCCTAAATTTCAGGGTTAAGATTTATAGTTTATTCTTTTTTTCTCTTAACCAGAGTTTGTTGCGTGCAAGTGATTTGGGCAGGACACAATTACAACTCATTTCTTTTGTAAAAGAATCAATATTATGTGTCCCAAACAATTAGCGTGTTAGACCATTTTTAGTTCTTTCTTACGCCAACATTGACCTTCCCATTTTATATGAGATTCAAATTTTGTGAATTTTACTTGTTAAAGGCCATCAAAGTTAAAATTAACAAATTAAAATAAAAGCATCCGACATAAAATCAATAGATTATGTAATTTTAGGACTTAAAATAATATTGATTATGGATATAGAACAACAAACATTTCGTTTTCATTTTTAGTCCCTATTTTCAAATTAAAGGAACATGTGACATGCTGTGATTGGTTAACATTTTATGAATATGGATCCGCGCCAGCGATTTTATTCAAAAATAGATACTAAAATCATAAATAAAATGTTTGTTGTACTATTTTCAAAATACATACTACAATAGTTCCTAAATTTACAAAGCCCCAAATAAATTGAAGTAATCCTATTTTGGATTTGGCCCAAAATCTAGTTTATAAAATTGGGCATGTATGCATTTTGTTTACTCATCGAAGTTCGTATGCAAAATAGAGAATACAGTTAAGTTTTTGTGTAAGTCTAGACCAGCCCGCAAAATAAAGTGAAATTTGAGTTCAAGCAATTCTATAAATTGACAAACAGCCCCTTAGGCAATAAAGTGTTTATCACTTGTCCCCTTCAGTCTATTACAACATGACCAATACTTTTATGTGTTTTAAAATATTATAATAAAAGTTTATATTTGAAACTTAAGTTTTCGGTCCTGATATAATTTTAGCTCTATTATTTATCAATTGCATTGTTATTTTATAAGTTGCAATGATATTGTAGCGCTGTTGGAATATTTTTGAACAAATAAAACATCTCCAAGAAATTTTTAACAAAAGCTAGTTAGAGGAGGAACCAACTGATATATTATCGAGCGGAAGTATCTAAGAATGTCTATTAAAGGAAAAGTAAAGTTGATAATTCTTGGCCCTTTTGGCCAAGTACCATTCATCCATAATATGTTTTCTAAGAAGATACCCAACGAGATGGTTCTGATAATATTCTCACAGCATAAGTGTAAGAAATGCCCTTAGAACTAGAATGCTATGTTAGGAGCTGACTCCGAAGAACATAAGAAATTCATATCTATACGCTTGGTCGCCACAAATTTCGAACTACGTAGGCTTCCATTTCTTAATGATATGAGTACGTAGGTGCAATACCGAGTCCTCTCTCCTGAGGACAAGCCTTTACTTCACCAAGCACACTATGACTCTTTGTACTCCTGAACTATGTAGGCTATAATCTCGTAACTAAACAAGTACGTGGGTGAAATACTAAGTCTCCGCTCAAGAGGAGAAGACCCTGTGATACACCGATATATCCCTCGCCACTAACTGATCGGAGATCTTTATTGACTTAGAACTACGTAGGATTTGATCTCGTAAGTACATGAGTATGGAGTGTTACAATAATTTTAAAGAATAATTCTACGTAATATGATTCATAATTAGATTAATACTAAGAGTCACTTTGATTAATAATAGGATACTCCAAATACTACCTTGATGGACGGTTAATATTACGTGACTATTGGAGATTTGAGTCATGTCCCTGCCTATAAATAAGTGTCTGATTATCCATCATATAGACATACGAAAAGACAACATAATGAAATCATAGGATCAGGGAGAGAAATCCAAAGACTCAAATTTGTGTTTATTTTCGAAATATTATTTTGGTTATAAAAGATGATCCAACTGTTGGAACGTGCTGAAATTAGATTATGTTCCTACCGTATACAAGAGGAAGTCGTGGTTCGAAATTCAGTCTGATCAAACATTGCTAAGGTCGACTGCTCCGTCAATCTTTCCATCTGTGACATGAAAGTATGTCATTATAATATCATTTTGTATTCCTTATAATGATTGTATGTGATAATTATGTTGATCTAAGATCCTAACGTTAAATGTATAATACCTAATGTTTTGTATTACTAAATAACAAATAACATATAGAATTGGATATATAAACGTTAAATTTATATTTTCGTATAAAACTGTTAATTATGTGTTCTTTAATTTATGTTTACATGTGGTATCAGAGTAATAGATTTCTAATCTCGTGATTGTCCATTAATAGTTCTTGCCTATATTTTTATCACAAATGGTTGTTCTATAATATAAGAGCAATAGATTTTTGATCTCGTGATTGTCCATTAATCTCGTGATTATCAGAGCAATATATTTTTATCATTAAATGATTGTTCTAATATTCATGTTATGCATTATTTGGTATTGACAGAAAATATTGAATATAAAGTTTTGAATATTAGAATTATGATTTAGGGGTTTGACAACAACATTTTCGATATATTAGATTATTGTGTATAATCTATTTGATTGCAAAAGATCCTAAAATAATTATGAAATTATGTTTCGACACCAATATTTATATGACGTTAGATTAGGAAGAAAGTGTCTTAATTTATAGTTATAAATATTAGATTATTTTGTATGCATCTATATTTAGACCTTAAATTATCCATTAAGAATTGCATAAAATATTTTTTCTTGGGTATTAACTTTTATATACATTACGTAATATGTGTGTACATGTGTGTTCCATAAAAGTAAATTATTTTTCACACTCCATGAATTACATATTTAAGCGTAATTTAGAATATCTGTGAAGTCAACCAAATGAATTAATTGGTGTATCTATATACTCATATAAAAGAAAATTTCATAAAATGAGATTTTGTGCACCAAAATCTTTATGACCAAATTAAAATTGGTTTTGGTTCCCTTATTGTGATTTTCTTTTGTGACAATTTTAATTATGTGTTTAAAGCAGCTTATTTTATAAAACTGTAAATCCGAATATTTTGAACAATTTTCAGTAACAGTTTTCTTATGCCTCAAATAAGCAATAATTGAGATTAAAATTGTCGACTTACTCGGGATTGATGATTTTTTTTATGTCAATCTGAAATCTAATAAAAAAATCATCATTTTCTGGGGATGGACGTTGTTTTGGCTATTTTAGCACATTTAAGTTCTCAAAACCTTAAGTTTCTCATATTTGGTAATAAAGTTAACAACTATGTCTTTCTCGATTTTCAGAGTTTTCTTAACTATTTTGTAGTGATTACTCAAATTTTTCGTTATTGAATATTATGGATTTCTCCATTTTATATGTTTTAATAAATACATCAATTGTCTTATATTATTTGGCTGTCATAATATTTTTTGTATATACCAAATATTTTTATGACTATTGTAATTATGGTTAAGATGTTAATATTAATATATATTATGTTAGATTAGGTGTTCATTAGAGTGCTCTAGTCTATAATTGTAAATATTACATTACTGTATATAAATCTGACCGTCAGTAGGTTTATATATAATTATGAATTTTAAATTGTTGAAGCAATGATGATGTGACTTATTCAATGTAAGATTGCCCAAAGGGACAATTTTGATTATCAAATGAACATTAATGAGTAAATTTTTATTTTATTATTTTTCGCATCAACTTAACCTCAAATGATTCAGAATTTTCTTTGAGATTAATATTTACGTGAAGTTTAATCGGTGCTCAAAATAGTAAATATTAGATTAAATGTGTATATGCTTATTATGTGCAATATGAGTAATGGAATATTAAAAACATGTCTTAAGGTTTTCATCTCAGTATTTATTAGGTTACGGTTCCACCAAAGTGGTCTAATCTAATAAATTGTAAATATTGAATTTTATGATAATATTCAAATACTATGTCTTGGTGGCTCCAAAGAGTCCGGATATGATTTTGAGTGTTCTAATTATTAATGATTTCATTATGATTAAGCCATTGTGATTTGGTTGATCCAAAAAGTCCGATTGCGATGGTGAAGTTAATATTAAGGAGCAATATATTTGTTTATTAAGGATGGTATCGGTTGCTCCAAAGAGTCTATGACCTTCCTTAATTTATAAGTACACTGTCAATTTATTCCTTTTGAAAACATTGACACCTGCTGAAATTATTATACAATCCATAAAATAATATAATATTCATATATTGGATGATTTGGTAGTCGTAAAGTGACCCAGTTAGAATGCTTATGAATATTAAATTTAGAGCTAAAAGTGATAGTAATAACTTATCTTAGCAAAGACATTAATGGGGCATATTTGATTTATTTTGTTAGGCGAGATAATTTCCCAAAGATAATTTATTTTGAGTAATTAAAATAAATATAAAGTAATTATGCAATTAGGTGGTGAAAAGTTATCCTAGATAGCATGTCCATCTACATTACATAACATGGTACCCAATAAAGTCATATATATAACTTATGACACCCCGCCCAATTAAATATATAGGGTGATCAGTCCTGTACCAATTTAAAATAGAATGTTCGGTTGGTTCATCCTTAGCATCACTGTCGGAAAACTTTTTAACATATTAATCACCTAATATAAAATTAAGCTAGGTGTCAAAACATTTTCCAATTTTAGTTTTAACAAAACAATTCATTTTAAATTCCCAAGCATATAAAATATAAATCATTCACCATACACAGAAAAGTGAAAGGTACTGAGCATGAACTAAGTACTGAAATAAATAAGACTGGGTAAAACCTCATAGTTCAAAACTCCAATTCACAGACTCATAGTAAAATTCCATCCAACTAAAAGAACTGTAAAGTAAACTGAATAATAACTCTGATAAAAACTAGGAATGGGCGACACATGTCCCAACTGAGATGTCTAGATAAAACTGAATGGAAATAATGGATGTGTCTAATGCAAGGACCTACATCTTCCACAACAGCTGCAGCATGTAAAGCAATCCAAATCTCTAGTTCTGGTATCCCTGTGGCTGAGCACCTCATATAATATATATAGCAAAAGGGAGAAGAATTGCAAGAAACGGGTCAGAGCCCGATGTTTTAAAAATATTTAGCAAGTATTTAAAATTGCAATGAAGCAAATATTATGTGTATGTTAGATATCGCACTCTCACATGAGATTCCCACCTCTCATCTATTGTGCACGCCTAATGTATATCTAACCCACACTAGCTATGATACCGGGCCTAACTAGTTCGAAATCATAACATCACCATCTACGTTCTCCAGTAGTATACCCATATCACCCATACAATACATTAAAGAAATAGTTTATCTCACATAACTAAAAGTTCCATTATTCACCGTTCGAGTGGTTAATCTTTTACCCACTAAGATTATTTTATTTCTCAATTATATTATATCTACTAATTTCACAAAGTAGAATGTTCCCAAGTATATTCATATATATATAGTCACATCATCCCCATATAGATGATGTGACTATATATATATATATATATATATACACTAATCATGTACCCTTAGGTTAAGACCATTTGGCGCAAAGCATTTATTATTATTTCCATTATTATTTCCATATCTACTAGTTTCACATAGTAGAAATATTCACAAGTTCATATATATATATATATATATATATATATATATATATAGTTACATCATTCCTATACATATATATACAAATCCTACACCCCCGGGCTAAGACCCATTAGCGCACCAAACCATAATAATCTGTGACACCACGTCTAATTAAATACCGGGTAGCTACTCCTTTTTAAATTAATACAGAATATCAAGTTGATTCAGTCTTAGCATCACTGTCAAAAACAATTAGTTATTTACTAGCCACCTAATATTTAAAAAGAGAGATGCCAAATTTTATTAATTAAGTTTACAAATAACTAAGAATTAAATCATTAACCATTAATCGCATAAACAATCTCATATGAATAACCAACGAAATGAAATTAACTAAGTCTGGAGTAAACACTCCAATAATGATAATGTCAGAGTATATAAAGTCCAAATACAAGAGTCTGAATAAATAAACCAATAATCGAAATAATGAAAATCTGCAACTATGACCTTTCAATAAGAATGGGCAACATGCCCTAACTGATACAAATGACTTTGAAGGAACCAAGGATAATTATGAAGGCGTCTAATACCAAGGTTCTGTAGCTTCTACAACAGCTACCGCACGTCATCAGAATGGAACTCCTATGCTTGGCGTCCCTGTGGCTGGGCACCTAAAATATTTTTACAAAAATAGATTTGAAAGCAAACGGGGCAGAGCCCGAGGTGAAAATATTTTTAAAACTGCAAGTGTTTAAATTACAATATTAAACAACACATATGTTAAACATGTTAGTCATGTTTTCTCACGTGAGTTTCTCACCTCTCAACTAATGTGCACTCTTAACGTGTACCCTTAACCCCTCTTAGTTATGCCACTATCTAACTAGTCCTTATTGGCCCCTGCTATTTCATACTAATATAAGGTGATTGTTCATATTATGCAACCAAGTTATATTTATAACTCACATCCACATTCATTAAATTGCTTATCACAAGTTTTATTTAATTTTCCACATTCGTAGCCCATTCAATTTTCTTAGTTATTCACATCTACCAAGCAACACAACAGAACTATCTCAAGTATATATATATATATATATATACACCCGTATAATATCTCATATACAAATCATGCACCCCACAAGGATAGAACCTACGATGCCCTCATACCCTGCTATCGAATCCCGGTACATCACATACGTAAGGATCACAAGTTACGAATCACTCAGGAACCGTTTAAATAGAAATCACACATATGGGAGGCAAACATAGTTCACATACCCATGGGTCACGCACATACCTACGCTCCCACGGTCAGCTGACTTATCAACTCACAAATAAGTCATTCACAGTCCTATGTCCTTAAGGTACCAATCTAAATCCCCTCGAAGGCACACAAAGATAAGATGGCCCTTTCCAAAAACTAACCTCCCGTGATAGCAAGTATGGTAGGTATGTCATACACATAAGAAGTCCATACACTAGGCATTCACACAACCAGTATATAAATACAAATTCAATGTAGGTATACTCCTCCCCTATATATTAAATCTCACCCACAGTATTTACGTTCCGGATATTCTACGTAATATTTATTTAACCCGACAAGTCTCGTCATACGGATTCGGTACATATACCTATCCCAAGTGAATACTAGGTTTCCCATTTGTTCCTAAGGTTATCTCAGTAAATATATATAATCCCTTAAATTATCTTTCATTCCACTTTCAGTCCCAAAATCAAAAGACCTCACATCGTCCTCACTTGGTAACCATTCGTAATTATAACGCTCGATCCCATAAGTTATAACATTTTTCGACAATAACTTACTGACCTTATTTAAGTCCCACAATATCATATTAATCACCCTAATAATCAACATCGGCTTTGGGATTTTCATTAAACCATAAAAGGAAATAATTGCCAAAAATCAGAAGGGGTCGATCGATCAAAGAAAAGAGGTTGATCGATCGACATTCTTGAGTCGATTGATCGATTAAGCAGGTATTCGCCCAGAATTTCTTAACAGTCACGGGATTCTCCATTTTTACACCTCCAAATCATCTTATAACATCCCAAACTCCCCAAATGAGTATAATAATTCATGAACCTACATTACTACATCAGTCTTAACGTTCACGATTCATCAAAACATCATAGATTATCGATTTCTTGGATTAAAAGTCATTAAAATACCATAACCCTAGTTTTTCCTCATCTCTTCAAAAATTATTACAACCTGAATGTAATTTCGAATTTTCCTAACTCTTAGTTTTTAATTCATTTCCTTAATGATTCCAGAAGGTCCACTACATGCAAGCCTACCCAAATTCATGATTTAGTCCCCAATTTCATATTATCACAATTATTCATAATTTGTCTCCAACTCTAATTTATCATGTAGAACATATGCCATAAATTTTGCAAGATAAATCACTTTCCTGGAAAAATATAGATTATAATCCGATGATGACGTTATTGGTTGTTTCTCCCTCTCTTTTCGGTCATAAATCCGGCGATGGTGGTGGTGTGTGGTGGTTTTGGCCATGGAAGCCCTTGGACTTCTCCTCTCTTCCTCTCTAACTGCCGTTATGATCTATGGTTGTGAAAACCCTAAGGAACTCAAGTGTTGACTGATAAATATCTCCTCGTTTTCGTGGGTCACTATTCACCTCAAATAAAAATGACTAAAATACCCTCCCGGGTTGCCGGTTAGGCCTAAAAATGCCCCGAGACCCAAACTAAACCCCCGACTAGTGTTTTCTGACTATCTCGACCCTTCCGGACACGTTAGCGCACTCAAAATTATCATATGGATTATATAAAATAAACTACTTTTAAATCCTTTCAATTGGGCCCTGAAACAACTGACACGTGCGTCACAACTTAATTACCGAAACTGACGTGTTTTCAACTCACGATAATTTTAATAAATTCGATAATCACATATTACCATAATCACTCAGTAATATTCAACAACATTATAATAATCAAATACTAACTCTCGTCTCGCTAGCATTTAAATCCGGATTAATTTTTCAATTAATTATCCCAAATTAGTTCTAATAAATCTCATAATTCAAGGCAATTTAATTTATTAAATACCATAATTAAAAGCCATAAAAATATGGGGTATTACATACTTCCCCCCTAATAATGGAATTTCGTCCCGAAATTCGGAAAATAGGCATATCAAAAAAAAAATTGTAATCTTCTAGTACTCAAAGTAACATACAAAGAAAGGGTCAATCACTACAGCCATCGCTTCACAACAAGCTTGTTTAACAGTCTCGATACTTTATCAGTTATAGGGTTACACCTCAATAAATTCACCTCACGTTGTGTTCTTACTAAACAACATTCGAATAAAAATAGCCTATACATCAATGGCCGCATTATCTCAATATTATTGTGAGTCCGCACCTCACTATTTCAACTCCCGCATTTATCTAGACACAAAACACCCATCCCGGGAGAAACCATAGAACATTTGATTACTCTTGTCCGTCCTTTGAATCTCTGTTCCCAGCGTTGTGACTTACACAAGGGAAAGCCACTCACGACTGTTGGTGGTTATCCCATTTTAGTCATCGGACTCTAACTCCTTACTGATCCAAAACTCTGATAGTCCGCTCACCTCTAAACATCCGGAGAAAGAATGATAAGGTTTATCCACACAAAACCTCAGTAAGCACCTTGTCCACTACGAATAGATACGGGTGCTTTCACCCAACTCAACCATTAGGTAAATTCTTCTCCCCATTACCACCATATACCTCACTTACTAGCTATACCCGTTTTGGAAATGAAATGATCACAATGAATCCAAAATTTCTTTCACACAGTTCCACCAGTCATCAATCACCTTGCGCCTATTCTTCGTGCTATAGGGGATACAACTTTCTCAAAACAAAACTATTCCCACTACTTCCTTATACCCCATATTGAAGGTGGGTTTCGGGTATCTCATCCTAGTTCAGAATAATACCTATTAGGACTACTTACCGGCATGATCACTATCTAATAGTGTAAATCACCCACGGATATAACGATTTCTCTCCTTTTGGACAACCCGTACCACATATTCGAAGGAACTCGTTACTTATCTATAAGTTGGCAACCCCTGGAGGAAATTTACTAATTTGGCTTTTCCATTATGGAATCGTCAGTTTGATACAAAATCATCTGGTTGATCATCTTATCCCAACCGATCTACTACTTACTATATCCCTTCCAATGCCGACTCCCACATATAATTCTTCCTGTTAAGTGATACTTAATAACCCTCTTCTTCTCTTGGCGTATACCAAAAGTTTCGACCCCGCACTTTTCGCCACTATGCGCGTTTCTGGAATCTTATACCTTATCAACATCCTCACTCTATTTATGCATTAGCCACCCTCAACATTAGATTGGGTGGAACTCCACTCCAAATTATCCATAATAATTAAATATTTGCCTTCTCAAGAGGCACTCCCTTTTTTTAAGTGGCTTCCCACTGCCTTTCAACCAATTTTGGACGTGTTATTCTGATTGCACAAGAATCAATAGATTGTCGTCCTTCTCATGACGATTAATCCATTCTACCACTTCCATTACATCATATTAGTCTCACAAGTAAAAATTTCACCCATCTACGTCCCTTCTTTCGGCGATTAACACATAGCAAACCAGGGTTTCTACACCCCTTATAACCTATGCATATGGGTTTAAACATCATATATGCTTCATACGTACTCCAAACTCTTCATTGCCCCTGCATTTATAACGTGGCTTTACCGCTTGAGCGTTCTCAATCACCCCCGAATTTTGAAATCCTAAATCCTTCTTAACCTCATTGCATCCTTCAATCCGCCAGAGTAAAACAAAATTATCAGTACTTCCTCACCACACCACTGGTTCTACTGTCCTTATATCGTAATTTACTCTTTAACATCCAGTTATAACTACATACTTCACTAATGATCGGGGAATCCCAATCATGAACGAATGGCCACACATCTCCTTACTACCAACCTTACGCTAATTTTCATGCGTGGGGTGTCACGCAAAGCGAAATCCAAACAAAAAACCCCCTCGATACACTACTTCCTAGCATTGTCGGTCATCGGAATCTGTTAGTCCCTTGGTCCATAACATGTATCCCTATATTCCCATTTCTTGATAATCAAGTTACATCTCCTTCCGTAATTACACTTAAACAAGGAACTCCTTTCGAAAGACACTGTCTCTTAATATTGATGAAAATCACCTTCCCTAAACATCATGTAATTATAATCGGGGTTTTCAAAATCTCATCCCCAAACATACAACTATGAGTATTAACTCCCACGTCTCTAAAGGGTAATATAACAATGCACTCTTCCTATTACTACATCCTGAGCATTAATTATAATAATCAGCTAAATCTTTTCGCTGAACAGTAAACTAAATATACTCCGAATCATATTAATTAAATCCCTACACATACTGGGATCAATTATCCGATACCTTTATACCTTCGAAATTTTGATGATATATATATATACATGTATATAAAATATATAAACGCGAGCCCAATCCTCTCGCAGATGGGGTCTCACTAGAACAAAACATCCTACACCAGGGTAGTAATCCTTATAGACTTACCATAACCGTACACTATTGGTCTAACCATTATTATAAAACCACAATCAAGATAATATCATACTCGTATAACACATCACTAAAACGAGTAATTTTAATAAAGTATATATCGCTATCAATATACGCATTCATCCTCCGCGGATAACACTAAAGGTAACCCCATTATACCAAGGAGAAATATTCACATAAATAATAACATTGCCGAGATACTCACTAAGCTCGACTCTCAAGCAAAAAATAGCAATAATAATAAATGTAGCAACTCGTTCCTGACACATATAACACGTATCATTATCTAAGGATATAACTCACACTCCTACCTCGTCAATCGTCTTTGCTGCTCAAATGGTTCCTGGACTTATAACACCTGTCCGTACTGAATCGGAAATTTCAATAACAATTTCCCTTGCTAGGCAACATACCCTTATCCTTATACTTGCTTCGGGAAACATTTATAACACACGAGTCTGGCTCCCCACAAAATACACTACATATACTCCACTTATCTCCGGTCATATAGACCATGTTAGGGTTATCTTACCTTCGGTCGTTGGTAGTCTCGACTCTAATGATTATCTTTGTTGTTCCCTTAGCTTTGATGGCCCTAAGGAACACGCTACTGATTTCAACATCTTTTACTGAAATCACCATCGCTTGGTAACAATTCAGCTATCTGAATCATTTTAATGGGTTCCCTGATGGGTCTCCTCCTTGTGGTGCTTCTTTAACACTATTTCCCCCAGTTTTACTCTATCTAAATTCTTCGATTCTTGTAGTTCCCCTCACAAGGGAGCATTTACCCCCATATTAACAAAACGCGACATAATTACCATCTGCATTGACCGTACAAGCAGAATTCCCCCGAAGTGCTAATAATTCTTCTTGTATGCAAATTCTCCCTTTTTATGTCCTATTCTCCATTTCACCTACTTCACCCAGTGTAAGGTTCGCTAAATAATTAAATTTATTCTCACAAAGTGACCTCTGTTCGACCCTCTTGTGTGAGTTCAGAACACATTCACATCTCACCCCAAACATCTAATGAAGGAAATTATGGTCAAACCATACGTATGCACCTTATTTTGACAAAACAATCCACTTCTAAGTGTGGTAGTTGCCTCTTACCATTGAAACTTCGCTCTTACGAGCCAAGGAAAAATTTTACCCCAAATTTTCACTCCCGATTAGCCATACCCCATCATATGTCCAAGCCTTTGGATACTTTTCGTTAATTGGCTAGTACATGCCATATCCGCATTCCTAGTATTTCCACTGCTGGTTCTTTTTAATGTTTTGTCTGACTCACTCCCAATCCAACCTTGCTGAGTGAGTCAAATTTGACCTCACTTTTTACTATAGTTGTACCTGGAAGTCACAAGTCACGCCTTAGTCGTATTTACCGCCCTGGACTTTCATGCCATAATATGGGTGACTTCAATTACGTTCATCTTTCTTTAATAAATCAAGTAACTTCAACTAATCTTTGCCTCCTGTTGTCCGCCCAACTGTCTTCGCCTGACATACTGCATTGTTCGGCACACGAACACACCCGAATGCAAATAAGATTCACTATCATAAACATTATAGGATGAGAACGGAATCTCACCAGAGAAATCGACAATCCTAAACGTAGGGCTTTATATCAAAGAAAGCTACACGGGAAGTATAATAAGTCGCACAGATCCTAAAGGACACTAGAACCTGATGCTCTGAAACCACCTGTGACACCCCGTCTAATTAAATACCGGGTAGCTACTCCTTTATTAAATTAATACAGAATATCAATTTGATTCAGTCTTAGCATCACTATCGAAAACAATTAGTTATTTACTAGCCACCTAATATTTAAAAAGAGAGATGCCAAATTTTATTAATTAAGTTTACAAATAACCAAGAATTAAATCATTAACCATCAATCGCATAAACAATCTCATATGAATAACCAACGAAATGAAATTAACTGAGTCTCGAGTAAACACTCCAATAATAATAATGTCAGAATATATAAAGTCCAAATACAAGAGTCTGAATAAATAAACCAATAACCAAAATAATGAAAATCTGCAACTACGACCTCTAAATAAGAATGGGCGACATGACCTAAGTGATACAAATGACTCTAAAGGAACCAAGGATAATTATGAAGGCGTCAAATACCAAGGTCCTGTAGCTTCCACAACAGCTACCGCACGTCATTAGAATGGAACTCCTATGGTTGGCGTCCCTATGGCTGGGCACCTAAAATATTTTTACAAAAATAGATTTGAAAGTAAACAGGTCAGAGCCCTAGGTGAAAATATTTTTAAAACTGCAAGTGTTTAAATTACAATATTAAACAACACATATGTTAAACATATTAGTCACGTACTCTCACATGAGTTTCTCACCTCTCAACTAATGTGCACGCTTAACGTGTACCCTTAACCCCTCCTAGTTATGCCATTATCTAACTAGTCCTTACTGGCCCCGGCTATCTCACATTAAGATAAGGTGATTGCTCTTATTACGCAACCAAGTTATATTTATAACTCACATCCGCATTCATTAAATTGCTTATCACAAGTTTATTTAATTTTCCACATTCGTAGACCATTCAATTTTCTTAGTGATTCACATGTACCAAGCAACACGACAGAACTATCTCAAGTATATATATATATATATATATATATATATATATATATATATATATATATATATATATATACACCCGTATAATATCTCATATACAAATCAGGCACCCCACAAGGATAGAACCTACGATGCCCTCATACCCTGCTATCGAATCCCGGTACATCACGTACATAAGGATCACAAGTTACGAATTACTCAGGAACCGTTTAAATAGAAATCACACATATGGGAGGCAAACATAGTTCACATACCCATGGGTCACGCACATACCTACGCTCCCACGGTCAGCTGACTTATCAACTCACAAATAAGTCATTCACAGTCCTATGTCCTTAAGGTACCAATCTAAATCCCCTCGAAGGCACACAAAGATATGATGGCCCTTTCCAAAAACTAACCTCCCCTGATAGCAAGTATGGTAGGTATGTCATACACATAAGAAGTCCATACACTAGGAATTCACACAACCAGTATATAAATACAAATTCAATGTAGGTATACTCCTCCCCTATATATTAAATCTCACCCAAAGTATTTACGTTCCGGATATTCTACGTAATATTTATTTAACGCGACAAGTCTCGTCATACGGATTCGGTACATATACCTATCCCAAGTGAATACTAGGTTTCCCATTTGTTCCTAAGGTTATCTCAGTAAATATATATAATCCCTTAAATTATCTTTCATTCCACTTTCAGTCCCAAAATCGAAAGACCTCACATCGTCCTCACTTGGTAACCATTCGTAATTATAACGCTCGATCCCATAAGTTATAACATTTTCCGACAATAACTTACTGACCTTATTTAAGTCCCACAATATCATATTAATCACCCTAATAATCAACATCGGATTTGGGATTTTCATTAAACCATAAAAGGAAATAATTACCAAAAATCAGAAGGGGTCGATCGATCAAAGAAAAGAGGTCGATCGATCGACATTCTTGAGTCGATCGATCGATCAAGCAGGTATTCGCCCAGAATTTCTTAACAGTTACGGGATTCTCCATTTTTACACCTCCAAATCATATTATAACGTCCCAAACTCCCCAAATGAGTATAATAATTCATGAACCAACATTACTACATCAGTCTTAACGTTCACGATTCATCAAAACATCATAAATTATCGATTTCTTGGATTAAAAGTCATTAAAATACCATAACCCTAGTTTTTCCTCATCTCTTCAAAAATCATTAAAACCTCAATGTAATTTCGAATTTTCCTAACTCTTAGTTTTTAATTCATTCCCTTAATGATTCCAGAAGGTCCACTACATGCAAGCTTACCCAAATTCATGATTTAGTCCCCAATTTTATGTTATCACAATTTTTCATAATTTGTCTCCAACTCTAATTTATCATGTTGAACATATGCCATAAATTTTGCAAGATAAATCACTTGCCTGGAAAAATATAGATTCTAATCCGATGATTTCGTTATTGGTTATTTCCCCCTCTCTTTTCGGTCATAAATCCGACGATGGTGGTGGTGTGTGGTGGTTTTGGCCATGGAAGCCCTTGGACTTATCCTCTCTTCCTCTCTAACTGCCGTTATGATCTATGGTTGTTAAAACCCTAAGAAACTGAAGTGTTGACTGATAAATATCTCCTCATTTTCGTGGGTCACTATTCACCAAAAATAAAAATGACTAAAATACCCTCCCGGGTTGTCGGTTAGGCCTAAAATGCCTCGGGACCCAAACTAAACCCCCGGCTAGTGTTTTCTGACTATCTCGACCCTTACGGACACATTGGCACACTCAAAATGCTCATACGGATTATATAAAATAAAATACCTATAAATCCTTTAAATTGGGTCCTGACACGCGCGTCCCAACTTAATTACCGAAACTGTCGTATTTTCAACTCACGATAATTTTAATAAATTCAATAATCACATATTACCATAATCACTCACTAATATTCAACAACATTATAATAATCAAATACTAACTCTCATCTCTCTAGCATTTAAATCCGGATTAATTTTTCAATTAATTATCCCAAATTAATTTTAATAAATCTCATAATTTAAGGCAATTTAATTTATTAAATACCATAATTAAAAGCCATAAAAATACGTATAGTATAAATATTTAGATTAATATCTCTGTCGTAATCTCCAAGGTACATTCTCTATACCAAATTTATTAAAGTATTAATTCTCACTTACTTTCTCAAAATGTTGTCCTATATAAATTTACTATCTGGCAGTTTCTCTCACTCCAATAAATTGGTAAACTCAAAACTGGAGTCTAAGAAAATTTCCAAAATTCACTACGTAGCTCAAACCATAAAATTTTGTCTCTTGAACAATTGTCACGTGTCGGTCGAACTACTTCGCGTGACATAAAGGTCTCGCTCGAACGACTCTTCGCTCGACTTCGCGCGATGCGCACTGATTTGTCCCCTTTGCCAAGAATTCAACGTTTTTCCACCATTAACACCTCTAAAATCTCTATTTTTCATTCCCAAACACCCAAGAAGCAAACCCAATTGATGCTCTGACATATTTAGATGATTTCTAATAACCTAGATTCATTAATTCTTCACAATACATCAATTAAATACTAAATCCCCAAATTAAACCATTAAAACCCTAGTTCTTCCTATTTCAATTCAAGAACTACTATATCCCAGATTTGTTCATGGAAATTATCATAAATTCGTGGATGACATCCTATCTACATGAAGGAATTTAATCTATTATAATCGCAGACTCAATATGAATCAAATCATCAAGTTTTCATCGAAAGTAAATCTCGTCAATTAATGGGTTATCACCTACTCTAATCATGAACATAATTATTACTAAATCATGCAAGAAATAAACACTTGCCTCAAATATGATGGTCTGATCCATTGGTGATGTTGGTATAGATGCGTTCCTTGTCTTCCGATCTATACGATGGTGGTCACGGTGGTGGAAGATGATGCCTAGAAGCTTTGGCTCCTTGGGATTTGCTCTCCCTCACTCTCTATGACTCTCTCTTGAGTTATGTGAATGTGAGCCCTAATTTCTCTCACATAACTGATATAATAAGACTCTAAATTTTGTCCATTTAATTTCCCCAAAAATCCAAATTTCAAAACTGCCCCTACGGGGTGCCGGTTTGCCCTAAAATATCCCGGAGTCCAAATAAAATACCCAGGTAGAGTTTTTAGACTATCTCGACCCTCCTGGACTCAACGGCATACTCGAAATGATCATACGAGTTACTTAAAAATAATTTATCTTTTTATTCCATTTAATTAGTCCCGACACGACTCATACGCGCATCCCAACTTAATATACTAAACTGTTGTATTTCTCACTTTCGAAAATTTATCAAATTTGCATAATTCCATATTACGTATTCACACAATAATATTCAATGATGATCAACAATAAGTATTAACCCTTGTCATGCTAGTTAATAATTATTTTGACCCGCATTAATTAACAATTAATTTCTCGCATTATAATTTAATTAATCCTACAATAATAATTAATCACATAATTATTCTAACAATAATAATTAATCACATAATTGTTAAATAATCAAAAATACGGGGTGTTACATACTTCCCTCCTTACAACAAAATTTCGTCCCGAAATTCAAAAAAATATACCAGGTACAGACAACGTTGTATAAATATTGCGCATCGCATCCTTGCGCTCCCAAGTAAGATACTCCGTACCATCCATATAGTACACTATCCAATACCCTTAATAATGAACACTTCACATGTGTTTGTTTTAAACTCCAGGTTACCCTGTCATATAGGCTCTTGCCCAAGACTTTTCGATTAAGTTCCACTACTTAAACTTTATTTTAGATATTCACTATCTATAGCCTTCTACTATTTGCACCTTAGTAGATTTATCATCTTTTCAGATACATACGACCTCGTCTCGTGTCGTTCGTACGAGTAAGTTGGTTGTGCAATATATATTTCACGCACAATGTATACGATAATATCAACCCTTTTTTGATATTTGCATTTATAGCTGGTCCCCCACCTCTAACTATCTAGTAGGATAACAACCAAGTTTACCATGCCATACCTCTACTGGCACTCTGCCCAAACGTGAACTCATAGGAGTTATTGAACACAACTTCACTAGTGGAAGGTACTGCTCTCGTCCTCCCCGAAGATTTAAGGGTGTACATAAAATTTTCTCTCCAGCATCCGATTAGACCGCTTGTCCTTCCCATCCTTCTACGGATGGTAGGCCGTACTCAATCGCATCTCGTTTCCTATGGTCTCACCATCTTAGCTACATGATAAGATCATTGTGAATACTCTCCCATACACTAGTGGAAGAAACCCCTACTGATTTCGGATTGTCCACCCTTTTTTTCAACAGTCAGGTGACCCACTGCAAGACGAACTTTGTAATATTACTCTACATTATAACCCATCACCACTGTTATTTGTAACCTGATACAAATTTTTTTTTACTCTGCTCTAATGTACTTCTAACCATGGTACTTGTGACTTTGTCGCACCGCGTGAAACAAGTCTCTTTTTTCGCTCGAAATTTTCAGTTTATCGTGAAATGTAAGTCTCTGACAATTCTTACGGAATAAGCTTCGGCTTACCCGACTAAATGTTATCGAATTCACATGACAATCATAATCCACTTCTTGATTCAATCACCTAGGGCGCCCATACACCCTATGTCTTGCTCATTATTGCACGAATGGCATGTATTTTTCTTAAATCAATCCTCTCGCACTCGGGGAGCAGATATAGTAGGGGTCCACTCAACCACCCCACCAGTCCTAACTTAATCACTCCTCCAGTGGCATCATTGCTCTATTAAGAATGATACTAAGGCAAGGCGACTCTACTGGCCTTAAGTTATAATGGAATTATCAACTCTCAAATATATTCTTGTATAGGTACAATAACCCACGTACGAACTCATGTACTATCGGCCAAACTTCTCTTCAACTCCCGACGTTCGCTAGTTTCATGCGTGGGATGTCTCGCAAAGCGAAATCCAAATAAGGAACACCCCCGATACACTACTATCAAACCTAGTCGGTTATCGAGGTCTGTAAGGCCCTCAGTCCATACTATGTACCTTCCCACAATCTTCTTATTTGTACATAAAAGTTTTCTCATCTACTCTCATGTCCCTAATAATAACATGAAGCATGGAGCTCTCACTATCCCAAGTACTCGGTGCTGCATATATCTAACGAGGTATATCTCGTTGTTCGACAAGAAACACAATGTATACTAAGTCTTATCAGTTAAATAAATTCCTACGCACCGAAATCACATATAACTAGACAACATACTCGCTGAGGTCTATAATACCATGAAAGTTTTATGCATACATATATCTGGGCCCAAACCTATTTCAGGTGGCGCCGCACAAAACAAAGATTACCCCCCCCCCCCCCCGGGAGTACTCGGCACGACAGTCATATCACTTAATTTACTATCGTTCAAACATACGGTAATTAATCACTACACATTACCATAATATACTCTAATAATGCAGTTAGTAAATTATAACAACAAAATATACTCTTAGGGCCCAACCGGTTCACTCACGGGTGACATCAAAATGCCCCGCTATCAATGAGAAATACGTTTATAACAAGACTGTTATAACTAATGTTCCCACTCAACTCGACCCGCACGCGAGTTTTAGGGTTTCCAATTTACGTATAAGTTATGACACACCCATGTCACTAGAATTTATCTTTTACTCACAAGGATGAAGCAAAACCTCACCAGTCTCACCTAATCATAGCGTGACAACCCGGATATAATTATGATAAATTATATTTAAATCATGCTTATATTATGTGATATGAATAATGTATTATTAGTATATCTAATGTTAAGTGATTATGTTTAGTCTAATCCTACTTTAATAAATCGTGAAATGTCGAGTTATGTACGAACAGAAAATTTTGTTATTTTCGATAGAAATGTTCCTGTTTAAGACTAGTTTTTACCCTTATAACATTACAAATGACTTGAGGTGAAAGATATATAGTTGTATAAATGTTATTTAGGGTTGTAACAAAAGAAACGATGCATCAAACGGATGTTTGAGTAAGAAGTTAGATCGAATTTACGAACAAGGGGCAAATCTCTCCATTCCCTTTAAGTGGAAAATTGTCTTTTAGTAAACCAAGTGGTTTAATTTGATTGGTGGGCATGGGAGGCAGACTCGGCCGACTTA
The DNA here is from genome assembly GCA_949130495.1 of Sambucus nigra. Lineage (NCBI taxonomy): Eukaryota > Viridiplantae > Streptophyta > Magnoliopsida > Dipsacales > Adoxaceae > Sambucus > Sambucus nigra. The sequence continues at coordinate 380,296,057 of OX422218.1, read as the reverse complement.
AACCTCTCCCTTTAACTTATTTCTTCAGCAAATATAACCCTAGGTTCAGCTTTGAGAGATTTAAGCTTAAGGAAAGAGAAAGTGGAAGTTTAAGGAAGAATAATTACAAGAAAAGCTAGGAAAATTGCAAGAAAATCCTTAAAGTGTTTCCAAAGTATAAGTTTGTGATTAATATTGTTTTAATCTTGTTTTATACTTATTTCAAAGTATATAAATCATGAATTAGGGATTAAAATTCCATCACCCTTTGTAATAATATGTATTGGTTCATATGTGAGGTAGGTGGTGTTTATAGGCTATATTGGTTTGTATTGAAACCCCTTGTATTCAAACTTGCATATATTTTTGTGTGCTTACTGGAATTCAGAAATTCAAATTGGATATGAAATTAGACTCATATATTCATATCATATTATAAAATTAGAATTTAAATCCTTGTGGTTGGCCCTTGGTGATGGTTTCAAATTGGTACATAGTTGCTGTTTGGATATTTAATTTCGGTATACCATGAGTTTGGTCAAGCTTTTGGCATAGCAAATGAAGTCAAAAGATTATGAAACTTTAATTAAGTATTATTTAGTATGTTTATTGAAAATTGGCGGAAAATTATGGAAAGTTATTTTCGAGAAAAATTATGAAAATTCATGGAAGTTAAAGGGACAATAGAGGAGTTTGTAGGGCAGATTTATGATGTTGTAAAGAAATGGTCACATATTGCTCTAGGAAGCTTGAAAAATTACACCGTCACTTGTATTGGAAATTATATTCATATATGTTTCCATATTGATAAGCTTGGACACCTGTATATGTACAATTTATGAATATGGGATGGTTAAGTATGGAGGACAATAATTTGAGGCCATATTGGATACCCCATGAAAGAATGTTTTTATCTTCTCTTTTCAAAGAGTATTTTGAGTACATGTTTCATGTGTATATACACTGAGAAGTATGCTTTCATATTTACTTGGGTTTAGTTATAAATTCCTTATGAGGTATTTTCTACGGTTGAATGTCCATAACTTTATCAACATTTATACCATTGTTTTGTCATTACACATGTTTCATGGAATGTGACTTGAGTAGAATTATATTGTTGTTGTATAGTCTTTGAAAGTTGCATGGATATATTAAAATAATACTTATGATTGAGATTCAGTACTAATTTAGTTGGATTAACAGGTGTAAGGTCAAATCAACCCAGTTCAGCTTCACCGGGAACGAAACGTGAATACATAGTTAACAACCCAATGTAAGTGTACTTACTGAGTTTTTTTATGGATATGATGTGTATGTATTATATATTGAGATGATATGGCTTATTAAAAGTCATGAGATGTTGAGATGTTATGACTTATTAAAAGTCAAGAGAAGTTGAGATGTTATGGCTTTATAAAAGTCAAGATATGTTGAATTGTTATGCAATTCAGAAGATGTTAGGTTATTAAAACCTATGGATATGATTATTGCCTATGGGCAGGAGATATGGGGTTTATTAACTCCAGATATGTATATGGACTAATTTTGAACAGAGATGGATATATTGATATGTTGAGATGTTAATATAGTACTTTTACTATATAGAGATGTAGTATATTCACTGAGTTTTTAAACTCATGGTTTTATATGTTTATATTTTCAGGTTTTGAAGCTGCCACTGCCAGGTCTAGGAGGTTGTGTAAATAGTAGTAGGGTCTCATCAGTTATGTTTTATACATTGTACTAGTTGTAATTAAGTTAAATGTTATGTGAGTTTTGTTTAAATTATGTCTCCTTAAAACGATTGGATTGTTAGTATTTCGCATTTTAACCTTGAAGTTGTTTTAATATGTATTACAAAATGAATAAATAAATAAATAGTGTGGTTTGTGAACTATTAAGTTAATTATATCCTAATGGGGTTAGGGTGTGACAACTTGGTATCAGAGCTTTAGGTTTTTATATTCTGGGGTTAGAGAGTCTAGATGTGGCAATGGCAGAAATAGCGTGGTGTGGGTCATTTACATTAACTTGTGAGAAATACTAACCATTATGTTTGAAATAAATGTTGTATTCTTGTTTCTGTAAATGTGGTTTATGACAAATGGTAAGATATGGAAGGAGCAAATGTTCATGAGAGGGTGGATGAGGAGTCTTCAAATATAGTAAACCAACAAAATCCAAATAATGTAGAGGGGCCTCCTAAACAACTTACAGATAAGGAGAAAATAGCTCGTGCCATGACTTTAATGGCAGAACAACAAAACATGTTTATGACGCAAATAACAGAAAAACAAGCCAAGTAATTGGAGGAGCACCCTTTGGCTATAAGAGAAAGGGAAATACAACGAAAGGAGAAGAATACTTTACACGAGAAGTTTATCAAATTGAACCCCCCAACATTCTCAGGTTCTGTAGATCCTTTAGAAGTTGAGGCTTGGGTTAGAGACACAGAAACTATCTTCGGGGTGATGAATGTACCTGACACACAAAAGGTAATTTTGGCTACTTTCATGTTAAAGGGAGAAGCTAAATATTGGTGGGAGTCTTCCAAACATTTATTGCTTACTCCGAAGGGAGGTAAGGTAATTACTTGGGATTCCTTTATTAAAGTCTTATATGAAAAGTATATTCCTCGCACGTATCGGAAGCAAAAAGAGAGAGAATTTTTATCATTGACTCAGGGGAATATGTCGGTTAGGGAGTATGAAACTAAATTTATATCTTTGTCTCGATTTTCATTGCGTTTCTTACACAATGAGCAGGAAAAATGCACCAGATTTTAGGATGGGTTGAATTTGGTTATCAATTCTAGACTCACTGCACTTGAAATGGTAGATTATACTTCATTAGTTAACAAAGCTATGATGGTTGAAGGAGATATTAATGATGCAATAAAGAATAGGGAACAAAGGGTAAAGAGGATTAGATTTGATCCATCTCAGCAAAAGGAAGGCAATATAGAATACTCGAAATAGGGGAGTCAAAGTTTTTAGCACGGTAAAGGGTTTGGAAATTATGTTCAGAATAGGACACCAAGCAGTTTTAGGGGTGCAGGATCGATAGGCCAACATAATAGACAACAGGAGAATGACAAAGGGCAGTCTAAGCCTGTTACATGCTATTTTTTGCAGAGCTGAGGGCCATATCAGTTCAGATTGTCCCAAGTTAAAGGGGGTAGAGTGTTATCACTATCATCAAATTGGTCATACCAAAAAGAACTATACTATGTTACTGGGAGGGATTCAATCAGATACTACTAGTCGAGGTTCATCACCTGGAGGCATAGGGAGAGGAGGAGGTAGAGGACATGCTAGTGGTTCCAGGGCTCCGGGAAGAATATTTGCTATGACTTTACAGGATGTTCAGGCTACTCCAGAGATGGTGATAGAAGTGGCGGAGCCAGAAATAAAATATGTCCTAGGCGCGAAAGGAAATTTACGGGGGTTCGGGGCGATAGGCCTCGAAAAAAAAATTTGGAGGATTACTTATAAAAATCTTTTAACTGCATAATAATTAACATATAAATAGATGAATTACAATGATTTAAAAAATAAAACATCATTACAAAATGTACTAGTGTAAGTTCATATAAAACTAGATAGTTGTCATTACATTCTACAAAATTCCTCTACGATTTTTCATTTTCTGAAAACGATTCACGATTACATCATTGGAAATTACATCAACACACATCCTTTTTAATGTATGCTATGCAATTATCACTCAACCAAGCATCCCCCATGCGGTTCCGGAGATCAGTATTGATGATATTCATAGCGGAGAAGGCCCTTTCAACTGAAGCAGTGGAAATCGAAAGAATTAATGGCAATTTCAAACGCCTGTAGACCAATCCATATGCTAGATGTTTTCATTTCTCAACCATCTTCTTATCCAATCCACTTATTCCCTTCACTTCATTAAAGTGCCTATTTGACTTAACATCAAATTCAAAATTCATAAGTTTATCCCGAAGTTGAATACGTTCTTCCTCCGTGAAATCTTCCGTATAAAACTCAGAGAGATGAACCAACAAATTTACATCAAAAGCAGAAAATTGAAATTTAGGATCAAATGCGGTCATACATATAAGCAATTGAGAATTCACCTCATCAAAACGGTGGTTAAGTTCAACAAGTTGCTTATCCACACATTGGTAAAATATGTCCACTTTATAATGATGTAAATTTGTTGCCACTGGAGCTCTCCTTACCCTCCGTAAAAGACAAAATTATCTTCCATGTTGGGAACCACAATCTCATATTTAGTACAAAAGGAAGATACTTCCAACAATAAATTACCCCACCCCTCATCCCTCATTGTTTGGAAACGACCCTTGGCAACTTTCACACAATCCATTGCATTTACAATATCTTGATCCTTCTTTTGCAATAACTTAGAAAGTATGTTAGTTATTGAAAGTACATTCTTCATCAAATGCATGTTAAAGACAAAATCAAAAGTTTACATCTTCATTTGCAAGGCCACTGCTTCACCTCTTCTATCCGCACCATTATTTCCCAATTCATCCAAAACATCCACGACGGACCCAAACATAACCATCAAATTAATCAAAGTCCCGTAATGTGAATTCCATCGTGTATCGCCGGGTCGTTTCATGGAAGTTTCTTGATTTAACCCTCTACCACTTGATGTCTTACCTAGTTCTAACTGACTGAAAATTCGCTCAACCTCTTTCTCTCGTAAAATTTCTCGTCGCTTATATGATGCACTAGACATATTCACTATCATATTCACACTAAAAAGGAACTCATCAATGTGCTTAAGATCTTTTGCGACTTTTACTAGTGCCAATTGAAGTTGGTGTGCAAAATAGTGTACATAGTATGACGACTTGTTCTCCCTCAAAATAAGTGATTTTAGCTCGTTATAGGTCCCTTGCATATTATTTGCCCCATCATATCCTTGACCCCGCAAATGTTTTATACTTAAGTTGTGTTTGTTGAAAAATTGATCTAGTGAGGCCTTTAATGACAAAGACGTAGTGTCAAGAACATGGAGCATGCCCATAAATCTTTCAATCACAAAATCCCTCTTATCCACATAATGCAAAACAATAGCCATTTGTTCTTTAATCGACACGTCTCGTGCTTCATTAACTAATATTGAAAATAAATCCCCCCAAAGATAATTTAATATTTCTTTAATAACCGCATTAGCAATTGCATTTACAACATCTTTTTGAATATCAGGAGATGTCAATTTTAAAATTTTAGGATCATTGTAAAGTACAACATTATTAAAATTTTCCTCCCTACGAGCAAGAAATTCCAAGAGTTCAAGAAAGTTACCTTTATTCCTCGAGTTTTCTGATTCATCATGAGAACGGAGAGATAATCCTTGCCTCAACAAAAATCGAACCACATCAATTGTGACAACTAACCTTCGGTGGTACTCAACTCGACACTCCTTCGATTGCTTATGAATTATTGTCTCAACATGTTGATCTTGATTCATCAAATTCTGACTCTTCATGTACGCCGTGTGATGACCAATAATACTAGCATGCTCACTTAGGCTTCGTTTGCACTTCTAATTACTAAATCCACCCCTAACAAGTACATCACTTTTATTTCTGTCGAGAAACTCATCAAAAAATAAGTAACAAACCAAACAAAAAGCGAAGTTCTCCTTCACACTATATTCCAACCAAGTAGGAAATTTAGCAAACCAATCAGTGTTGAAACAACGAACCTTGTTTCCAATATTTGTTTTAGGAAATGTATGCGAATATGGTTGGCAAGGACCCAATTGCAAGTATGATCGTCTAATTTTATCTCGATCATTAACATCATAATCTACAATACGCGGCCATAAAACAGGATCGAAAGGAAGATTTGAAAATTCAATACTAATGCGGCTTCGTATGATTCTATTTGGGCTAGGGTTATTTTGAACAACATTGGTATCAGATGGTGTGGACACTGGCGCTTCGACTGAGTCTTCACGAGCCCTTTTAAAAAATCTCTCCATTTCTGAATAAATAAAATTCAACAACATTTTCAGAATAACATATTTATACAAAAAAAATCCAACAACTTCATCAAAATGTTAATAACAACTAAAAATTAACAACAAAAAACATACCCAAACATTTCTATTAAAAAACATACCCAAACATTTTCAGAATAACATATTTATACAAAAAAATCCAACAACTTCATCAAAATGTTTATTAACAACTAAAAAATAACAACAAAAAACATACCCAAACATTTCTATTAAAAAAACATACCCAAACATTTTCAGAATAACATATTTATACAAAAAAAAATCCAACAACTTCATCAAATTAACAACTAAAAATTAACAACAAAAAACATACCTAAACATTTCTATTAAAAAACATACCCAAACATTTTCAGAATAAAATTCAACAACATTTTCAGAATAACATATTTATACAAAAAAATCCAACAACTTCATCAAAATGTTTATTAACAACTAAAAATTAACAAAAAATATACCCAAACATTTCTATTAGAAAGCATACCCAAATATATATATTAAAAAACATACCCAAACTAACACATAAATATAAACAAAAAAAATTAACAACTAAATGTTTGCCCAAACTAACACCTAAATCAGATGTCAAAAAAGATACCAGTGGAAGCAGTTGGTGTTCTCTGCGGCTGCGGGTTGGTGGTGCCAACAATCAGCTACCAAAATCAGCAGCAACAGCTGCTAACAAAGCCAACAATCAGCTGTCAAAATCAGCCAACAAAGCACAGCAGTAAGCAAGGAAGAATAGAGACTCGAGTAGGGAAGAGACGGAAGAGAGAGAAAGACTGAAGGAGTGGGTTGGATTTGTTTGTTGTTAAGTTAAGATTGATCCATGTTTTTTAGGTTTGAGAGATTAGGTTATTTATAAAATTGCCCCAATATCTTTAAAAAATCATAAATCATACTTGTACATAATAAAAAAAATACCTTTGTTGCCTGGGCAAGTGCCCAGGTCAAAGACATTGTCCTTTCGCCACTGGGTGACAGGTACACTTTTTGTCATGAATAAACATGCTTACGTGCTTATTGATCCAGGTTCTACTCATTCATTTGTAGCACTATCATTTACCATGCATTTGGGTAGACCATGTTCTTATTTCGATTGTGGTTTATATATTTCTACACCTATGGGGGATGTGATGTTAGTGGAGCTTGTGTATAAAAATTGTGTATTGTATGTGGGGGAAAGGGAGTTGACCATTGATTTAATTTCACTAGATATTCGAGATTTTGATATTATCTTGGGTATGGACTGGTTATCTTCCTACCATGCATCGATTGACTATTTTTGTAAGGAGGTTATATTTAATATGCGAGGTACCAAAATGTACAGAGATTTGAAAGAGTATAACTGGTGGAATAATATGAAACGTGAGATTGCAGAATTGATAGCTAAATGTTTAGTATGCCAGCAAGTGAAGGTGGAGCATCAGAATTCGACGGGATTATTGCAGTCATTGCCTATTCCAGAAGTGGGAACATTTAACAATGGACTTTGTTACAGGATTACCCCGGTCACCAAAGGGGCATGATTCTATTTGGGTGGTTGTAGACCGATTGACAAAGTCAGCTCATTTTCTTCCAGTTAAGACGACCTACACTGTTGACAAGTATGCACATATATACGTTGATGAGATTCTCCATTTACATGGGGCACCAGTGTCAATAGTATCAGATAGAGATCCAACGTTCACTTCTAAGTTTTGGCCTCGTTTACAGATTGCCCTGGGCATAAGTTTGAAGTTCAGTACTTCATTTCATCCACAAACCGATGGGCAATCAGAAAGAACGATTCAAATATTAGAAAACATGTTACGAGCCTGTGTATTTGACTTCAAAGGTAGTTGGGATGATCATTTGTCATTGATGGAATTCGCATATAATTATAGTTATCAGTCCACCATTGGTATGACTCCTTATGAAGCTTTATATGGAAGGAGATGCAGAACGCCATTATGTTGGGATGAAGTAGGCGAAAGAAAAATTTTGGGTCCTGAATTAATAGATATGATGACTGAAAAGATCAAAATGATTCGGGAATGGATAAAGATAGCGCAAAGCATGTAGAAATTTTATGCAGATAAGAGGAAGTATCCATTGGAATTTGAAAAGGGGGATTTTGTATTCCTACGTATTTCACCATGGAAAGGCATTATGAGATTTGGGAAGAAGGGAAAATTAAGTTCAAGATACATTAGACCATATGAAGTGTTGGGAAGAATTGGGAACCTGGAATATAGATTAGCATTAGCTCCATATTTATCTCGTTTACATGATGTGTTTCATGTATCGATTCTTCGTAAGTATTTGGCGGGTCCATCTCATCAGTTGAAAATTCAACCAATTGAACTGAAGGAAGACTTGTTGTACATCGAGGAACCAATGGAAATTATTGATCGTAAGGAGCAAGTATTGAGAAATAAAGTTATTCCCTTAGTTAAACTTATGTGGATGGGCTATGGAATTAAAAAATCAACATGGGAAATGGAGGATAGCATGAAGAAACATATCCCCATTTGTTTGGTAAGTGACCTTTATATTAAATTTCGGGGACGAAATTGTCTAGGGGGAAGTTGTGACAACCCGGATATAATTATGATAAATTATATTTAAATCATGCTTATATTATATGATATTAATAATGTGTTATTAGTATATCTAATGTTAAGTGATTATGTTTAGTCTAATCCTACTTTAATAAATCGTGAAATGTCGAGTTATGTACGAACACAAAATTTTATTATTTTCGATAGAAATGTTCCTGTTTAAGAATAGTTTTTACCATTATAACATTACAAATGACTTGAGGTGAAAGATATATAATTGTATAAATGTGAGTTAGGGTTGTAACACAAGAAAGGGTGCATCAAACGGATGTCCGAGTAAGAAGTTAGATCAAATTTACGAACAAGGGGCAAATCTCTCCATTCCCTTTAAGTGGAAAATTGTCTTTTAGTAAACCAAGTGGTTTAATTTGATTGGTGGGCGTGGTAGGCAGACTCGGCCGACTTAAACCTCTCCCTTTAACTTATTTCTTCAGTAAATATAACCCTGGGTTCAGTTTTGAGAGATTTAAGCTTAAGGAAAGAGAAAGTGGAAGTTTAAGGAAGAATAATTACAAGAAAAGCTAGGAAAATTCCAAGAAAATCCTTAAAGTGTTTCCAAGGTATAAGTTTGTGATTAATATTGTTTTAATATAGTTTTATACTTATTTCAAAGTATATAAATCGTGAATTAGGGATTAAAATTCCATCACCCTTTGTGATAATATGTATTGGTTCATATGTGAGGTAGGTGGTGTTTATAGGCTATATTGGTTTGTATTGAAACCCCTTGTATTCAAACTTTCATATACTTTTGTGTACTTACTGGAATTTAGAAATTCCAATTGGATATGAAAGTAGAATCATATATTCATATCATATCCTAAAATTAGAATTTAAATCCTTGTGGTTGGGCCTTGGTGATGGTTTAAAGTTGGTACATAGTTACTGTTTGGATATTTAATTTCGGGTATACCCTAAGTTTGGTCAAGCTTTTGACATAGTAAATGAAGTCAAGAGATTATGAAACTTTAATTCTGAATTATTCAGTATGTTTATTGAAAATGGGTGGAAAATCATGAAAAGTTATGATGGATAAAAATTATGAAAATTCATGGCAATTGAAGGGACAATAGAGGAGTCTGTAGGGCAGATTTATGATGTTGTACAAAAATGGTCACGTATTGCCCTAGGAAGCTTGAAAAATTACACCGTCACTTGTATTGGAAAGTATATTCAAATATGTTTTCATATTTATAAGCTGGGACACCTGTATATGTACAATTTATGAATATGGGATGGTTAAGTATGGAGGCCAATAATTTGAGGCCATATTGGATACCCCATGAAAGAATGTTTTTATCTTCTCTTTTCAAAGAGTATTTTGAGTACATGTTTCATGTGTATATACATTGAGAAGTATGCTTTCATATTTACTTGGGTTTAGTTATAAATTCCTTATGAGGTATTTACTAGGGTTGAATGTCCATAACTTTATCAACATGTATACCATTGTTTTGTCATTACACATGTTTCATAGAATGTGACTTGAGTAGAATTATATTGTTGTTGTATAGTCATTGAAAGTTACATGGATATATTAAAATAATACTTATGATTGAGATTCAGTACTAATTTAGTTGGATTAACAGGTGTAAGGTCAACTCAACCCAGTTCAGCTCCACCGGGAACGAAACGTGAATACATAGTTAACAACCCAATGTGAGTGTACTTACTGAGTTTATTATGGATATGATGTGTATGTATTATATGTTGAGATGATATGTCTTATTAAAAGTCTTGAGATGTTGAGAAGTTTTGACTTATTAAAAGTCAAGAGATGTTGAGATGTTATGGCTTTATAAAAGTCAAGATATGTTAAATTGTTATGCAATTCAGGAGATGTTAGGTTATTAAAACCTATGGATATGATTATTGCCTATGGGCAGGAGATGTGGTGTTTTTTAACTCCGGATATGTATATGGACTAATTTTTCACAGAGATGGATATATTTATATGTTGAGATGTTAATATAGTACTTTTACTATATAGAGATGTAGTATATTCACTGAGTTTTTAAACTAATGGTTTTATATGTTTACATTTTCAGGTTTTGATGCTGCCACTGCCAGATCTAGGAGGTTGGGTAAATAGTAGTAGGGTATCGTCAGTTCTGTTTTATGCATTGTATTAGTTGTAATTAAGTTAAATGGTATGTGAGTTTTTTTTAAATTATGTCTCCTTAAAACGATTGGATTGTTAGTATTCCGCATTTTAACCTTGAAGTTGTTTTAATGTGTATTACAAAATGAATAAATAAATAAATAAATAGTGTGGTTTGTGAACTATTAAGATAATTATATCCTAATGGGGTTAGGGTGTGACACATAGGGTCCCGGCATGTGGTTGTTAACATGACCCATGAACATCTACAATCGTTATACATCTAGGATTTCATCCAATAGTTGTCCCCTCTCATTGTGGACAATTTATTCCATCATGTGGATTTCTTGCCCATTATTGAAACGTTGGCCCAAAATCTCTATGCCTCAATTATGTCTTTAATTACCTCCCATTTACATCCCGGGCCCGTCGACCCTGATATACCATATGCTACTCTTAATGAGGACTCCACTGGTCCAAACTGAACCCATCACTTTCGGTTTATAAATTTCCTGGGCCTAATTCTCTTGACCCAAATTCCTTCGCTGTAATTCTCACTCCTCCAGTTGTTATGCCTAACTAGCATGGTTTATCATTTCCAATCTCATCACTCACTTCTCAATTATGGACACATTCAACACTTGTAGTCCTACTCTCTTCTCATGGAACAACTTCATGAGCTATTTCCTCATCACTAGTTCCAATCACCATTTTGAAATGTCCTTTTCTCGGACCGAGCAGTCATAGTTCCCAATTATTCTCCAATTGTCCCTTCGGCTACGCTGGCCTTTCGAAACTATTGTTGGCCTCTACAGCCTTGATTGACTCCATCATCACTTTGTAGGAAGTTGATCACTCAAAACTATCTAACTGAGTTCCCTATTAAGTATGCTCTCCTGTGGTGTCTCACTAACACTGTTAAGTTCAGTTTAGCCTTTCAGCCAGATTCTCTAACCCTCCTGGCTCACTTCTTTTATAAATGATGCAATAAATTACAACCGTATAACCTTGACGACATCAACATTAGTCATCCTAGCTGGATTTCTCATCCATGCTTGTATTCTACACACGGTCCTTCTTAACTATAAGCCCTTTTATAATTATATGTCCCCTTTCCAGGTATGAAGTTCTTATGCAATTCAGCTTATTTCACACGATTGGTATCTAGATTACCCATTGTGCTAAGTTTTAAAATTTCACTTGCATCTCTATTACAACATCGAATGGAAGGCCTCACGGTCAACTCGTACCCAAATTTCTCTTTAAATGTCAAACACACTTTCTACACGTGGTGATTGACTCTAATCACTTTATGTCGCTCCCAAGAGCTACCAATTTAATTCCAAATTTAATTCTAAGTGTCGTTACTCTTCACTCTTACATAATTGCCTTCGAATTTTCTACTTTCGTTGGCCTTTTACACTTTCTCTCTTTCTTCTCCTCACCTTCACTGATGGTTTTCAAAAGAGTCCCTCTGGTTTCCCCCTTATCGACTATGTTAGGTGGTCCTGAAATCACTCCACCGTTATATATGACTATGCCCTGGGAACCCACTATTCCTGAGTGATGATTTCATTATCACTTGTTTAAGTAATACTTATGGCGACATTTGTCACAATCACCATTCTCAGATTACTCTATGCCTCCTGTCGGGCTTCTTCTCCTGTATTCCTTCTTATGGCCCTCGTTGGTCATCCCAAAATGTTCGGTGTTCGAATCACATAAAATTTTGTATAATGAGTCACATCCATTATAATTCGTAGCAGGAGAACGTAAGTCACATACGTAAGGGAACATAACAATCCTATCATAAGGCTCTACATCAAAGAACGATACGCTGAAACGTAATAAGACGCATAGATCCTAAAAGACTCTAGGAACCTGATGCTCTGATACCAGTGACACCCCGCCCAATAAAATATAGGGTGATCAGTCTAGTACCAATTTAAAACAGAATGTTCGGTTGGTTCATCCTTAGCATCACTGTCGAAAAACTTTTTAACATATTAATCACCTAATATAAAATTAAGCTAGGTGTCAAAACATTTTCCAATTTTAGTTTTAACGGAACAATTCTTTTTAAATTCCCAAGTATATAAAATATAAACCATTCACCATACACAAAAAAGTGAAAGGTACTGAGCATGAACTAAGTACTGAAATAAATAAGACTGGGTAAAACCTCCCAGTTTAAAACTCCAATTCTCAGACTCATAGTAAAATTCCATCCAACTAAACGAACTGTAAAGTAAACTGAATAATAACTCTGATAAAAACTAGGAATGGGCGACACATGTCCCAACTGAGATGTCTAGATAAACCTGAATGGAAATGATGGATGCGTCTAATGCAAGGACCTATAGCTTCCACAACAGCAGCAGCACGTAAAGCAATCTAAATCTCTAGTTCTGGTATCCTTGTGGCTGAGCACCTGATATAATATATATAGAAAAAGGGAGAAGAATTGCAAGAAAAGGGTCAGAGCCCAATGTTTTAAAAATATTTAGCAAGTATTTAAAACTGCAATGAAGAAAATATTTTGTGCATGTTAGATATCGCACTCTCACATGAGATTCTCACCTCTCATCTATTGTGCACGCCTAATGTACATCTAACCCACACTAGCTATGCTACCCAGGCTAACTAGTTCGAAATCATAATATCACCATCTACGTTCTCCAGTAGTATACCCATATTGCCCATACAATACATTAAAGAAATAGTTTATCTCACATAACTAAAAGTTCCATTATTCACCGTTCGAGTGGTTAATCTTTTACCCACTAAGATTATTTTATTTCTCAATTATACTATATCTACTAATTTCACAAAGTAGAATGTTCCCAAGTATATTGATATATATATAGTCACATCATCCCCATATATATATATATATATAGTCACATCATCCCTATACATATATATATATAAATCCTGCACCCCCGAGCTAAGACCCATTAGCGCACCTAACCATAATAATCCTGCACCCCCGGGCTAACACCCATTAGCTCACTTAACAATTAGATTCTTGTACCCCCAGGTTATCACCCCTTAGTACACTTAACAATAATATCCTTGTACCCCCGGGTTATCACCCATTAGTACACTTAACAATAAATTTCTGCACCCCCGAGTTATCACTAATTAGTGCGCCATGCAATAAGATTCTTGCACCCCCGGGTTATCACCCATTAGTGCACTTATTCATAGGTATTTTCCCAACCTAATTATATACTTCTCATACGTATTTTATTCTCATCACTACGTATAGTATAAATGTTTAGATTACTATCTCTCTCGTAATCTCCAAGGTACATTCTCTATACCGAATTCATTAAAGTATTAATTCTCACATAATTTCCCAAAATTTTGTCCTATATATATTTACTATCTGGCAGTTTTTCTCACTCTAATAAACCGGTAAACTCAATACTGGACTCTAAGAAAATTTCCAAAATTCACTACGTCGCTCGAACTATTGCCACATGTCGTTCGAACTACTTCACACGACATAAAGGTCTCGCTCGAACGATTCTTCGCGCGACGCGCACTGGTTCGTCCCCTTTTCCCAGAATTCAACATTTTTCCACCATTAACACCTCTAAAATCTCTATTGTTCATTCCCAAACACCCAAACAGCAAACCCAATTGATGCTCTAATATATTTAGATGATTTCTAACAACTTAGAATCATTAATTCTTCACAATACATCAGTTAAATACTAAATCTCCAAATTAAACCATTAAAACCCTAGTTCTTCCAATTTCACTTCAAGAACTACTATATCCCAGATTTGTTCATGGAAATTATCATAAATTCGTGGATGACATCCTATCTACATGAAGGAATTTAATCTTTTATAATCTCAGACCCAATATGAATCAAATCATCAAGTTTTCATCAAAATTAAATCTCATCAATTGATGGGTTATCACCTACTCTAATCATGAACATAATTATTACTAAATCACGCAAGTAATAAATACTTGCCTCGAATATGATGGTCCGATCCGTTGGTGATGTTGGTATAGATGTGTTACTCGTCTTCCGCTCTATACGATGGTGGTCACGGTGGTGGAAGATGATGCCTAAAAGCTTTGGCTCCTTGGGATTTGCTCTCCCTCACTCTCTGTGACTCTCTCTTGAGTTATGTGAATGCAAGCCCTAATTTCTACCACGTAACTGATATAATAAAACTCTAATTTTCGTCCATTTAATTTTCCCAAAAATCCAAATTTCAAAACTACCCCTACGGGGTGTTGGTTTGGCTTAAAATATCCCGGAGTCCAAATAAAATACCCGGGTAGAGTTTTTTTACTATCTCAACTCTCCCGGACTCAACGGCGCACTCGAAATGATCCTACGAGTTACTTAAAAATAATTTACCTTTTTATTCCATTTAATTAGTCCAAACACGACTCACACGCGCGTCCCTACTTAATATACCAAGCTGTTGTATTTCTCACTTTCGACAATTTATCAAATTTCCATAATTCCATATTACGTATTCACACAGTAATATTCAATGATTCTCAACAATAAGTATTAACCCCTGTCACGCTAGTTAATAATTATTTTAACCCGAATTAATTAACAATTAATTTCTCGCATTATAATTTAATTAATCCTACAATAATAATTAATCGCATAATTATTCTAACAATAATAATTAATCACATAATTATTAAATCATCAAAAATACGGGGTGTTACATAAATATTCAAAGTTATTACGAAAGAAAGCCCACATTTATAAAATGTTATTAATGTACGTATTGTCAACTCATAGCATTAATATAGTGAGATATTTATTTCATTAATTTATATTACTTTATTTCTCTAAAATTCCATATTTTATCCGTTTTAATGTTCTTGAGGCTGACTTCTTATAATGAAATAAAGAAGCTAAGTTTCACTTAAAAATGCTAAATCGTAATAAATCTATTTTACTTGAGGACCCAATATTAATATATTAGTGTGTGAAACTCTTTTAAAACTTTTAAAGAATTTAAATGGATTAAGAATAAAATTTATGAAGAATCTCATATGAGTACCCATTATGTAATATACATTGTGTGAATTATAATGTGTCATTTGATATGAATGAAATAATTTATTTTATTTTTCGAAAACTAAGGTGCTATGAAATATTGTTCTAAATCGATATGAGGATCCTTACAAGACAACCCATAAACTCATGGATTCCTTTCCTTGTGTTATTTTGGAATCATTTAAAAAAAACTCAATGACCTTTCCAAATATTTTTCTTTAGTGTACAAAAGATTTATTAGTTTATATGAGAATATATTTTCATAATTATAGTGTTCTCATTGGTGGTTTGTATAATTATATTTTTGATAAAACTTTTACAAAAAAAATGATTGTGATCCTATAACATAATGTTGAACTTCAACGTAGCTTTTCGATCTTGTGGATTGAATATCACATTCTTTTAACTCTAGATTTAATTTGATGACTTAATAATCTAGGTTGTCTTTGGATTGTCACTTATGAATCTTGACACTCATGTTTTTTCTTAAGGTTTTACGATTTTAGAACGATTATATGTACCAGGTGGGATATTATATCCCTTGAATAGTGGACTTACATAGATCATGTCGTTATAAAATAATAAGTCAAAAGCAATAAGTTGATATCACTATAACATTTATTCACACAAAATTTCATTTTAAATTTAAAAGTGTAATATATAAATTCCACTTTACTTACCCAATTTGACACGCTCGTATAATTGGGAATGTCTGATACATGCATGGGTTTAGAATCTACTAAACGAATTAAATTTTACAATTATATCTACACTTGAAAGAGGGTACACTATTTACTTTCGAAATCAAAAATGTCAAGTGTCAAATTCTTTAAAGAATGGTAAAATTAGTGGGAGTATCAAATCACCTAGTATGGTTGTAAAAGAAGTTAAAATACTCATGTCATTCCTTTAACATCCAAAGTAATTGTTCTTATGGTTAATGGATATGGATAGTTTTAAAAAGCTCTTAAATGAGTTTACTATTCTGAATAGATTCATCCCAAGAATGGGAATTTGATAGAGAAGTAATAAAATATTCAATTTTGATAATCAACGATATAAAGCTAAACTTATGGTCAAAGTTTTCATTACGAATAGAGAAATAGGTGTAAATAAATATTTTCACTTATATCTTAGAATATTTAAACTTTATATCTTTAGTAGCTCCTTTTGAGTAAGAGTTACATTTAGTGTGAAAACTTATGAGAATTTAAGAAAAGAACTGTATACGTTGAGAAATTACTATATAAACTTATGTAAGTTTCCCATCAATGGTATTTTAAGAATACTTTATGTATTTTTATTAAGCATATATATACCATGAAGTCAGTGGGAGTAAATTTATATATTTCTTGAATTTCTCTTAGTAGTGAATCGTAGATTAAAGACATAAAATAGTTTAAGAGTATGAAGTAATAAGATGCTTAAAATATTATATACTCACATGAGATGATTAAGTAGGTATGTTTGGCCTACTGAACAATATTATGAAAGAGTGAGAAATAATTAAATATTATATGTAGCACGCTTTGGGGCTACGATTTATGGATTATAGTTGCAAAAAATTTATTTTGGGACTTGAAGTTATCGACACTATTAGCAAGTCACTGAAATATTATGATACTATCACTGCACTCTTCATTATGAAGAACTGATAGGTATTTTAAAAGAACCTAGACACATTAGAATATAATACATATATGCAAACAAAGAAGTTCAGAAACAACAAGTGTCAGTCGAACACATTAGTATAAGTATTAACGTAGCATATCCACTAATAAATGGGCTATCACAGAAGGACATTCATGAAACATGCTTAAGATATGAGTCTTACATGTAGCCAATTAGGTATAAGTGTTGTGTATTGTTTGGTGCTTAATTTTTGACACTATATTTGATATCAATTAAACTGTATTCTGAACATTTCAATTTTTGTATTGCAATATAAGTTTACATGCATGTGAATTGATGAATGTGATAGAAATAGTCTTTTATATAAGACATTATTGGACCATTATTGAATAACCTGATTATAGACCTTGTTGGATGAATTGTTAATGTTGTGGTACATGGAAGCGATCATGCTCTTAAATTAGTATGTGAGCGCCATGACCCGCATTAATAGTTTGTTTGATTAAGGTATTTATGAAAGAATATTTAAGGATGACTCAAATATTATTGCGCGTCTTATGATAATTATGGACCAAGTGGGAGAATGTTAAAATTATTTTAACGAATAATTATACATAATACGATCCATAATTAGATTAATACTAATAGTCACTTTGATTAATGAAAGGGTAATCTAAATACCAAGAGTCATTGACGGACGATTAATATCACATTACTATTGGACATTTGGGTCATGTCCCTGCCTATAAATAAATGTCTGACTATCCATCATTTAGACACATGAAATGAAAATATAATGAAATCATAGGATAAGGGAGAGAAATCCAAATACTCAAATTTGTATTTATTTTTGGAATACTCTTTTGGCTATAAAAGAAGATCCAACCGTTGGAACGTGCTGAAATTGAAGTATATTCTTGTCGTACACAAGAGGAAGTCGTGGTTCGAAATTCAGTCCGATCAGTCATCGTTGAGGTCGATTTCTCTGTCAATCTTTTCATTTGTGACATGGCGGTATGTCATTATAATATCATTTTGTATTCCTTATAATAATTTTATGTGTAATCATGGTGATCTAAGATCCTAACGTTAAATGTATAATACATAACGTTTTGTATTATTCAAGAACAAATAACATATAGAATTGGATATTCATACGTTAAATTTATATATCCATATAAAATTGGTAATTACATGTTCTTTAATGTATGTTTACATGTAGGTGAAATATTAGTTCTCCACTTGTGAGCACAAGTCCCTAGGCATAGTGGTATCTCCAAGCAATATATTTCCCTTATATGACACGCTATTTTCCACCACCGTGATTCATCACAAGCCCCAAACTGCGTAGGGGTTGATCTTGTAACTACATTAGTACCTCGGCACAATATTGAGTATACACGCTTGTTCCCAATCCCCTTAAGATACACTTCTTTATCATCGTGACTTGTTGCACCCCTCGACATTACGTAGACACATACACATATACAAGTAACACATTGTTGTTCACCCCACTATTATATCCACCGCCAAACCTCTTTCTAATAAGCATGCATTCATATTCTAGTCTGTCTAAAACTAAGGATTCTACATGACTAAATTAGTACATGTGAGAACACATTCATGAAGGAAGTTCCCATTCATTATTTGTCACATTGTACGGTTATATATAGTATAATTTCAAACACACACATGTGAACACATGAAAAATGAGCGAGGTTCCTAACACCTTCACCTCTTTTAACATGATTCCCAAACTCCATTATTTGGTTACATTCCTAGAAGAATCCATCATGGCCTTACCCAATCTCTTTTATTTTATTTTATATAAAAAAAACTGGCGACTCTCATAAAATCTTCACACTCGATTCTTCTTGAGAGCGCCCCCGCACAATGGACCAATAATAAAATACCGAGGGAATGTGACTTCACAAGCATGCAATGTGATCATAACCCCATATTGGTTGTAAGAACATAGTTTTTATTGGATAATTCTAGTTGGCCAAAATGTGGGTCTAGCAATGTGTCTCCTTTAGTCTATTGAAGAGTTGAGGATGAAATACCCAAATTATGAGGATTTCCCTACTTTAATTTAAGTCCATACTAATTTTTAGTATTTCACATTTGGATATTTTTTAACAAAACATTTTTTAGTTTTATTGAGAGTTATAATATTGGATCAACATCATCCTCAAACTCAAAGCTTCAATAATTCCATAAGATTGGTATAAGAGTAACTCTCCTCTATACAGTAAAGATGCATACTTGACCCTCCCTTCAGTCGTGGTATCACAAGCAATTACATATATTTCCGTGGAATGGAAAAAAAAATGCACTTCCCATGTTAGTCCACACTGGCATGATACTGGGATAGCCAATCCATCCCAAAAATAATATCATATGTAGACATACCCAAAATCAATAAATTGGCCATAAATTGTAACCGACCAATATCTACTCATACAACACGATAAATAAGCCATATACGAGTACCCCAACCTAATAATGAATATATGTATATATATATATATATATATATATATATATATATATATATATATATATATATCGGGTGCTAAGTCTACTATCCATGTTGACTGAGTGAAGACTCTACTGATAAAAGAATGAGAAGCACACACATTAAATAATACTCGTCCCATCCACCCACTCCTACGAAAAATACCCCCAACTGCCTAAAATGGTCCCTGAACATCTCTTGGGAGACATGATATACATGCCCATATTGTAACAAGATATATTGGAAGACATGATACACACGCCCATATTGTAACTATGTATGGACCTACAACTAGGTCAGTGGTGGTGGCGCTAGTAAAGTTGGCACTGCTGCAACCAGCAATGGAGGAAGCTACTATCTTTAACCATGTGGTGCCTAATATCCCCGCTACCCCTTTTATCCTAGGGCGCCTTGATTACCCATTCGATACCTCTTAGATGTGTTCTCTATCTCACCGCACGTGTAATATGCATTGTTAAAAGAACCTCGATGATGCTTGCCCTGTTGTTGGCCCTGATGGCCCCTATTTAAAGAATGGCTCTACACAAGTGTGTTTCAAATCAAACCAATTTTCACCAAAAATTAACCAACTTTTAATGTGCACCAAATCAAGTTGTGAAAAACCAATTTTTACTTTAAAACAATTTTATCTTAATTAATCCTAAACATGCATCTAGCGATTAAATCAAGTAAAGCAAAGTAAAGAATACTCACAACTTAGGATGTATGAGGAAAAACCCAAGACGAGAAAAAAAAAACTCGGACGGCCCAAGCCAGACAATCACTATGAATATGGAATTACAACGAACAGACAAAAGACTCACTCAACGACTCAATCCATACGGGTATTGACGTTCTTCTGATCTTCAACCACTTCCCTCACAGTTCCCACACAGAAAGTCCTTCTTTCACGATATCTGTCCACAACACACGCGCGCACATATGTCTCGGTGTCCACCGAATGGCTTTGATACGTCTACGATGTCGAACAAGAAGTCCTTCTCTATTTTTCACCACAAAACCCAGATGTTCAAGTATAGAACAAACCTTCTTGGTGCAGCAAGATCACATAAACATATAGTAACGATAACTCGAATTTTTGCAAACTCTAAGGATGTGTTTAAGCTTTGAAACCTTAGAAAAACATGTGCAAAACTCATACTGGATTGAAAACTATTTTCTAGATTGCACGTCCTTTAATTCTGACGAAACCACGCTTTAAATAGGAAAAATTAATCACCTCAAAAAATGTGTCGCTCGAACGAGATTGGCCAGTCGTTCGCACGACATAACCATCTCGCTCGAACGAACCGAGCTGTCGTTTGAATGAAGCGCATGTCAGTTTGACTTTTTCTTTAAAACCTTTCTTGCAAAAGAGATCCAATTAAGTCAAACTCTTTTTCGAGTTTATCAGAATAAAACGTAGTTTTAAACATTTAAAACACTCTTTAAAACATTTTAAAATATTTTTTCTTATAAAATTACATCCTTATCTTTTATAAAAACAATTCCGTATCTCATTAACAATATGCATTCATACCTATGTGATCCCGGAATGCAATAAACTTGAAGACGAATAAACTTGCACCAATTAAACTTCGGCATGATTAATTCTTTGAAGTTTTGCCACAACGTCTTCAATTTTTTTAATACGTCATAGACCGAGTGGGATCGTGACAAAATAAAATCTCCCTATGACATATTACAAATACAGTTTTGTTCACGGAATTAAGTCAAAACAATACAAGGACTCAATTGGAAATTTAGGTCCTTACAAATCTCCCCCTTTGACTATTTCGGGACAAAACTAAACTGGTGAATGCCTAAACCGGGCCGTCAAGCCGTATGACACCTAAATCCAATCCCATAAATCCAAAGTCAAAAATTACAGGACACAACTAGTATATGTAGCACCGACAAGCATGAACTGTATGAATGTGATGTAGACTTGAAATCTCGAATCTATGAAGCATACCTACACACATGAAACAGACAAAAAAATACCCAGTGAAGTATGGTGGAACAAATGAAACCAATATATATATATATATCCAAATGATACCAATTTTACAATAGATACCAATATGAATAAACTCTGAAAAATCATTTGTTAAACAATTGAGCAACAATATGATACCAATTTATAAAATATGTGATCAAACAGCATTTAAATCAAATCTCAATAAATATGCTCAACAAATCTCCCCCTACATCACATACATCTCTCCCCCTTTTTGCCTCGAATAGACAGTCCGGTGAAAAGATAAACCAATCAATAATTATGAAGATATACCAAATAAAAATTGCTCGATAATCATGAAACAACCAGCTAAATATGATCAAGTAATGACTAAACAGTAGCAAGTAAACAAAGGAATCACACAAAGAATATATCAAACTAATCAAGTGTGATAAACGGAATCATATGGAAAATATCAATTTTGAAACACTATAACCTGGATATAAACCAGTCAGTCCAGAAAGCATACAGCAATACCAAAAAATATACCATAATAACCAGGGTGCTGCAAACAAAAGGAAGCAAAAATTCCCAAACTGTCGTTCGAACGAGCCAGGGATGTCGCTCAAACGAGATGAGGAAGTCGCTCGAACGAGGCTTCTTGCGACATGGAGATGCCATTTTAAGGACTTCTCGCGACAGACCAAACTTTCCCAGATTCCCATAAATATCATAAATTTTTGCCCAGTGAAAAAATTTCCAGAAAAAAATGCCAGGAAAGGATTGAAAGTAGCAAAACAGTGCTAAAAGAGTAAGATTTTTACCCAAAACTCAAAAACTCATAAAAGCTAACAATGCAAGTTACATGCAAACATAGTACTTATGTGCTCAAACATGGACATGGAATGTATGAGCGTGAAACTACAACAAATGAGTCACAATTCTAACATATCAAAAAGATCAAGAATCTCTAATTTTTAGCGATAAATCATCAAACTTTATCATAGCCATATGGCATTTAAAGTGTGAGCTTAATAAACTAAACATACTACACGCACACAAATCCAGATTTATAACGATTCTACAAACAATAGCGTCAAATTGCAATGTTTCAACATGAGGATTAGTTGTGCAAATCCGTTTAATTTTCTCCAACCAAACTCCCTCATATATACATACTTTTTAAGTTCTTTTGAGGTTTCTAGCATTCTCAACTTAGAGAAAATCTTATTGGCCTTTTTCTTAGCATATTGCTTTTTCTTTTGGGCTCTTTTAAACTGTGGATTTCACGACGAGTCAATTGAACTCTCGCATCCCTTTCCCGTGAATCACTCATCAATTTTTTAATTTTGATATCAATACAAATACTCACGGTAAACGATTCTTACATGTACACTTCTCCTTAAGTCTACTTACGCATAGATGACAAGATTGAGATAAGAATGCCTCACCAAATTCAAATATGCAAGAGAAGTCAAACATTCATATAAACTCGTGCATGTGTGCAATGATGGCATATATTCAAAGTCGAATCAAAATTCATATAAACTTCGAAACAACCTCATATAAATAATGGTTAAGATCATTCTAAGCATAGATAATAATGACCAAATGTCCTAGCCACATGGATATGAAACGATGGGGGTCCAAGCACACCAATATGCCACATCAAACATGTAAACTCAAAAATAAAATCTTTTGTAATTTTTTTCAATAAGATTCAAACAAATGAAAAACTATAATACAAAATGATACACAAGTCATTATACTAGCAATGAATATATCATGAAGCAAACTAGCATATGACAAACAAGGAAACACTATCATCCTTTAGATTTAGCATGGGAAGAATCAAGTGCAACCATGTGAGAATCAACCAAAATAGCATTTAGCATCTCCAAAACGGATTTCCTAACCCAAACCAGTGTATACCTAACAAAACGGGTTTTGGAAATCATCGGGACACTACATTTAAACTTCCTCGGGTCCTTTTTAAGATCATAGCAAAAACTCCTAAGGTGACCTTTCCTATCACAATGCGAACATGTGTAAACTCGACAAGGAACGGGACCTTTAGGTTGACCTTTTCTAACACCCTCGGATGTGATTGATCCTCTAAAATAATTAATGGTTTTGGCATTAGCAGCGGAAGCATTAGAACAAGACGAGCCATTACCATCACTACACAAACTACTCGAGTCATTTGAAACACTTTTAAACTTCAAAACTTTGGACTCAAACAAAAAATTAACCTCCTAAAACTTTAGGGACTCCTTATTTAAATTATCAATTACCCCTAGAAGGTTATCTCGCTCCCCCTCAATGTGAGTAAACTTATCCTTAAGAGACTTTTCTTGTGCCACAAAATATTTAATCGAATTATTTTCCTCAATGGCACAAACCCTAGAATTTCTCAAATCCTCTAACTCTTTTTCTAAAATGAGGACTCTATCATCACTCTCCTTTTTGCCCAATTTTAACATATTAAAATCATTAAACAAGGAACCAAACTTCTCACGACAAATATCTCTTTGAATTTGAAACGTTTGCAAATATTCAATCATATTTTTAAAACAGGAATTTTTCTTATCCAAAACTTTAATACGTTTTGCAAACTTTAAATTCAGACGATGTAAATCGTCAAATCTTAGAGAATCGATCAAGAGAAAACAAACACAGGAGAGATAAACAAACACACGGGATCACAAAACAAATAAATTATGTTTTCTAGCTCTTATACTAATTTGACGACGTGAGAAGTCAAATTGTAAAAAAATCCTTGAAAAATCAGGATCACGCAATAAATTAGCATTGCCCGCTCTGATACCAATTTGAAAGAGTGGCCCTGCACAAGTGTGTTTCAAATCAAACCAATTTTCATCAAAAAGTAACCAACTTTTAATGTGCACCAAATCAAGTTTGAAAAACCAATTTTTACTTTAAACCAATTTTATCTTGATTAATCCTAAGCATGCATCTAGTGATTAAAGCAAGTAAAGTAAAGTAAAGAATACTCACATTGCAGGGTGTACGAGGAAAAACCCAAGACGGGAAAAAAAACCTCGGACGGCCCAAGCCAGACAATCACTATGAATATGGAATTACAACGAATAGACAAAAGACTCACTCAACGACTCGATCCCCACGGGTCTTGACGTTCTTCTGATCTTCAACCACTCCTCTCACAGTGCTCACACAGAAAGTCCTTCTTCACGATACCTGTCCACAACACACGTGTCCACGTATGTCTCGGTGTCCACCGAATGGCTTTGATACGTCTACGATGTCGAACAAGAAGTCCTTCTCTTTTCTTCACTGCAAAACCCAGATGTTCAAGTATAGAACAAACATTCTTGGTGCAGCAAGATCACATAAACATATAGTAATGACAACTCGAATCTTTGCAAACTCTAAGGATGTGTTTAAGCTTTGAAACCTTAGAAAAACATGTGCAAAACTCATACTGGATTGAAAACTATTTTTCAGATTGCACGTCCTTTAATTCTGACGAAACCACGCTTTAAATAGAAAAAATTAATCGTCTCAAAAAATGTGTCGCTCGAACGAGATTGACCAGTCGTTCACGCGACATAGCCATCTCGCTCGAATGATCTGAGCTTTCATTTGAACGACGCGCGTGTCAGTGTGACTTTTTCTATAAAACGTTTCTTCCAAAAGAGATCCAATTAAGTCAAACTCTTTTTCAAGCTTATCAGAATAAAACGTAGTGTAAAACATCTCAAACACTCTTTAAAACATTTTAAAATATTTTTCCTTATAAAATTAAATCCTTATCTTTTATAAAAACAATTTCGAATCTCATTAACAATATGCATTCATACCTGTGTGATCAAGGAATGCAATAAACTTGAAGACGAATAAACTTGCACCAATTAAACTTCGGCATGATTAATTCTTTGAAGCTCTGCCCCAACGTCTTCAGTTTCTTTAATACGTCATAGACCGAGTGGGATCATGACAAAATAAAATCTCCCTATGACATATTACAAACACAGTTTTGTTCACGGAATTAAGTCAAAACAATACAGGGACTCAATTAGAAAGTTATGTCCTTACACCTATCATGTTAACCTTGGCGTTATTGTTCCTGATAAGCCTCGTGTATGTGGCCTTAATGGCTGTAATGATATTGCTCGCTGAAAACGTGAGTTTTTCTAATTCAATGCTCTGATACCACTTTGTAAAGTGTTTCCTTGTTATGTAAACTCGATGCGGAAGCGGTGTGATGGTTCAACTTTAAAACAACAAATTTTAATTTCTTAAACAAATTAAAATTACACCAAGTGAAGTAAAATTAATCAATTAATATATGCACTTAAACCAATTAATTAATCCAAGTCTTAGAATTTGCCTAAGTCATATTCATCAATATTAGCAGATTAGGCAAAACCAAATTTTAGCAAATGACTTGAATTAAATAAACTTTACCCAATATTTAATTTAGCACCAAATTAAATGAGTGTGATGATTTAAACCAAATTTTATCTTGAATTATTCTAAACATGCGTGCTACGTTATTTTGCAAGATAAAATAAATCAATCACACTACGCCGCGATGTACGAGGAAAAACCCAAGACGGGAAACAACCTCGAACGGCCCTAGCCACAAATTTACTAGATACGGAATTACAAGTACAAGACAAAAGACTTACAACACACGACTCGATCCCTTTCAAGCCCCGATGCTTCTTCTTGTAGAAACCTCTTCCTAGCGAATAACCTTGGAACACCACCGCGGTCTCGGAATCCACCGATAGGACTTTATATGGTCACCGTCACCCGTACATGGAGCCTTTATCCAAGTGGGTAGAATCGCAACAAAACGTCTTCTTCTTTGCTGGATGTAGAAGCAAGCCAAAACTTCTCTTTGAAACGGAAGAGATAAACCGGTGCCAAACTCCAAGCAATTAATATGTATATATGTGAACTTGGATAAACAATATGGGTGTAAAACTAGAGTGATAAAATATTTTCTCTTGAAAAATAGCACTCAAAACTTGAACATTTTCCTTAAACAATTTTAGCTCTCAAACTCTCTCTAAGAGATGGAATGGAATGGAAATGTTAGGAAAAGTTATGAAAATGTTAGATTGGAAAATGTTCTTCCCGCACATATTAAAGTCTGAAAAAGTTGGTTAAAAACTAAGTGGGGAAGTGGGTGAAAAACTGCCAAAAACTGTTCCCGCCTGGCATCTCGTTCGAACGACATTTCATTCGAACGAAATTCTCGTTCGAACGAGACTTCTAACGACGCTCCAGATTGAACTCGTTAGAATCTCGTTGGATATCTCGTTCGAACAGAAGGTTCGTTCGAATGACATATCGAACGACATTTCATAGGCCTATACTGGAACCTCGTTGGCAAACTCGTTCGAACGACATCTGGTTCGAACGAAAAAACTCGTTCGAACGACATATCGAACGAACTTCCAGAAAGTTTGGAAAATTCGATTTTTAGCCTAGAAAACTTTATAAACTTATTTTAAAGTTCTAATTAATTCTTTCTGAAAATAAAACACAGTTTTTATTAAACCTAACACCCAATAAAACTTGTTCCAAGATCCTATAAATATATATAATTGCATTCATACCTTGGGAGCATGGAACCATAGTTGATGACGTAGAAACGAGGCACGCAAACCGGCATATTTGATGAAGATTTATACTCTTTGCCGCTACGTCTTCAACAAACACTTCATAGGCTTGAGAGTATTACAATTACATACTATCCTATGAATAAATGTTTTTGTCCGGAATTGAGCCAACACTATACATGGACTCAATTGGAAATTTGTGTCCTTAAAAATCTCCCCCTTTGGCTATCCCGGGACAAAAACCAAACAAAAATCCTAAAGGGCCGTCAAGCTCACTAGACTCAAAACATAACCCACCCAAACTTGACTCAACCCAAGGATCAAACGCTTTGCCATTGAAAGATGCCGCTTTAGAAGAATTCCTGCACACTTAAGCAAACTATCAAACGCATAGGGAATATCAAAATAGTAAATGCAATGAATTAAATTACTCCCCCTAAATTAATTCTTCCCCTTTAACAAACACATGACCTACTTAGAAAGACGTCTCCCCGTAAGATAAATCTCCCCCAAACTAAGATATGATAATAATAGGATTAGATACCATTTCTCCCCCTATCATTTTCTCCCCCTTTTTGTTCAGGAATAGGCAAAGGATAAAGAACTAATAAACACGTTGAAGCTTAAAGTGTTAAGACATTAAAGCACATGAGCAACAAAAGCATAACTAATCCAAGATAGATACCAATAATGAAGTTTAAGCTTGGATGGACTAGAAAGCAAGGCAAAGACAAACAAATATCATATATATATATATATATATATATATATATATATATACTAGAAATATACCAATAGAGTACTTGCATATATATATAGATATAAACACACACATGACACAAAATACAATAAGTTTGCACACTCGTATGGCAAAAATGTGTCATATGGAAACGGAAGTGTAGGGGTGTGAACCAGCAACAATTAAATTTAGACCCAAACACTTAATAAACATTCACGGAGTTCTCATTTGATTGCAAACTTTATCACATTTAAATATAACCTCATGTGACAATATGAAGATTGAACTCAATGAACAAACATACACAATGCATACAAGCCCAGCATGATGATGATTCTACAAACCAAATAGAGTCATGACATTAAAGACAACTAGGATAAACGAACATTGTGCAAACCGTTGATATACCATCCAATTCTCCCTCAATAAGCATATATATTCTTTTGTTTTTGAATGAATATATCAAACAAACATAGGCCTTGGCAATTGTTTTCTTTTTAATGCCAAATATTATGTTTTTAGGCCTTTGGATCACGTATTTCTTTTAGATCCAATAAACGGTGGCTTACTATCGCAAAGGATTTAATTCATCCTTTCGGAGCCCTTTCCCGTGCACATTTAGATTTATAATTTTTTATCTCACAAAGCTCACGTGCAACGGATTGTGACATGCACTAGTCCTCCTAGGTCATAGATATGTAGATGACTAGATTGGTAGGAGAACACCTTAAAAAGCTCAAATATAACATGTGACATTAAGATTTCAAAAGAGCTCGTGCATGTGTGAAAAGAGGCATATAAAAATAGAATCCATTTAAACAACACAAAATCCAACTGCTCCATATAAAACATGGTAAAGAACATTTTAAGGATTGAAAATCTAAACCAAAAGTTCTAGCCACGTGGGAGCGTAAAAGATGGGATTTAAACACAAATATATGCCACATAAAGTGTGTCAAACAAAATACACACAAAAAAAATCTTTTTTAGTTTTTAACATTTTTAATCAAAAATAAATATTTACTCAAAAGGACAAACAAAAATCATTTGTATTTTTCATTAATCTCAAATGAAACAGATAAAACACAAATGATAAACAAAAATCTTTTTATATTATTCAGTCAATTCAAACAAAAAATATAATACAAAAAGATAAACAAGTCATAATTTCTAGCATGTGATATGAAATAAGGCAATGACTAGAAAATGACTAAACATGCATACATCTAGCAATGATATATAATATGAAGCACAAAAAGCTAGAGTATGCATAAAACACTAACACATTCAACCTTTAAATTTAGCAAGGGAGGTTTCATGTGATAGTAAATGAGAATCAACAAATCTTGTATCTAGCGCGTTTAATAATGATTTCCTAACCCATATAGATTTATATTTAACATGATGGGGATTAGGAAATAATGAAATGATAGATAAAGATTTCCTTGGACTTCTTTTAAGATCAAAACAAAATGACCTAAGGTGACCTTTCCTACCACAATGCAAGCATGTGTAAACATGAGGAATGTTACCTAAGGTGTGACCCTTGTTAAAGACCTTGGACAAAGTTGACCCTCTAAAACAAACAATGGTTTTAGCTTTAGCAATGGAAGAATTTGAGCATGATGTGCTAAAACCATTAGAACTACTACTAGAGTCTTGAGAATCATTTTTCAATTTTAAAATTTCGGACTCAAGTAATAAATTAGACTCCTCAAAATTATGGGACTCCTTCTTTAAATTTTCAATAATTCCTAGAAGGTTAAAACGCTCTCCCTCAATATGAGCAAACTTGTCCCTAAGAGTCTTTTCACGGTTTTCACTCTCTTTCTTGGACTTTTCTAAAATATCAAAATTTGAATGTAAGTCCATGAGCTTTTCACGAAAAATATCTTTTCGAGATAAGGAGATTTGCAAAGACTCAATGTGAGATTTAAAACAAGAATTTTTATTTTCAAGAAATTTAATTCTTTTTACAAATCTCAAATTTAATTCCTTTAAATTTTCGTTACATTTGTTAAGCCCATTTAATTCCTCTCGAAAATCAAAAATTTTATTTTCATTAAAATTGGACAAATTTTCATTAAGACGTCCCATTGAGAGAAAAAAATATGAGAGTGATAAAAAATTGAACCACCTAAAAAGGTAAGGAAATACAAAAAGCCGAAAAACGGATCTTTAACGCGATAACTTAGCGCTCCGGCTCTGATACCAATTTGAAAACGTGAGTTTTTCTAATTCAATGCTCTGATACCACTTTGTAAAGTGTTTCCTTGTTATGTAAACTCGATGCGGAAGCGGTGTGATGGTTCAACTTTAAAACAACAAATTTTAATTTCTTAAACAAATTAAAATTACACCAAATGAAGTAAAATTAATCAATTAATATATTCACTTAAACCAATTAATTAATCCAAGTCCTAGAATTTGCCTAAGTCATATTCATCAATATCAGCAGATTAGGCGAAACCAAATTTTAGCAAATGACTTGAATTAAATAAACTTTACCCAATATTTAATTTAGCACCAAATTAAATGAGTGTGATGATTTAAACCAAATTTTATCTTGAATTATTCTAAACATGCGTGCTACGTTATTTTGCAAGATAAAATAAATCAATCACACTACGCCGCGATGTACGAGGAAAAACCCAAGACGGGAAACAACCTCGGACGGCCCTAGCCACAAATTCACTAGATACGGAATTACAAGTACAAGACAAAAGACTTACAACACACGACTCGATCCCTCTCAAGCCCCGATGCTTCTTCTTGTAGAAACCTCTTCCTAGCGAATAACCTTGGAACACCACCGCGGTCTCGGAATCCACCGATAGGACTTTATATGGTCACCGTCACCCGTACATGGAGCCTTTATCCAAGTGGGTAGAATCACAACAAAACGTCTTCTTCTTTGCTGGATGTAGAAGAAAACCAAAACTTCTCTTTGAAACGGAAGAGATAAACCGGTGCCAAACTCCAAGCAATTGATATGTATATATGTGAACTTGGATAAACAATATGGGTGTACAACTAGAGTGATAAAATATTTTCTCTTTAAAAATAGCACTCAAAACTTGAACATTTTCCTTAGACAATTTTAGCTCTCAAACTCTCTCTAAGAGATGGAATGGAATGGAAAAGTTAGGAAAAGTTATGAAAATGTTAGATTGGAAAATGTTCTTCCCGCACATATTAAAGTCTGAAAAAGTTGGTTAAAAACTAAGTGGGGAAGTGGGTGAAAAACGGCCAAAAAACTGCCAAAAACTGTTCTCGCCTGGCATCTCGTTCGAACGACATTTCATTTGAACGAAATTCTCGTTCGAACGAGACTTCTAACGATGCTCCAGATTGAACTCGTTAGAATCTCGTTGGATATCTCGTTCGAACAGAAGGTTCGTTCGAACGACATATCGAACGACATCTGGTTCGAACGAAAAAACTCGTTCGAACGACATATCGAACGAACTTCCAAAAAGTTTGGAAAATTCGATTTTTAGCCCAGAAAACTTTATAAACTTATTTTAAAGTTCTAATTAATTCTTTCTGAAAATAAAACACAGTTTTTATTAAACCTAACACTCAATAAAACTTGTTCCAAGCTCCTATAAATATATATATAATTGCATTCATACCTTGGGAGCATGGAACCATAGTTGATGACGTAGAAACGAGGCACGCAAACCGGCATATTTGATGAAGCTTTATACTCTTTGCCGCTACGTCTTCAACAAACACTTCATAGGCTTGAGAGTATTACAATTACATACTATCCTATGAATAAATGTTTTTGTCCGAAATTGAGCCAACACTATACATGGACTCAATTAGAAATTTGTGTCCTTACACTCGCCATGACCATTGTGTCTTTTATGGGGATGCTCTTCATGTTGTGACCCATTTGGCTGATGGGCCTCCTATGTACGAGAAGACTAACCCGCACTCCCTCCAGTCCTATCCACCTAGCTAGACATGTCCTTACTTTCCCTCTTGACTCCCTTTATTTTTTTAAACTCGTGATGGTCCTAGGAGTACGTCGAGATAGTGTTCACCACCTGAGTATATGTGGGGTAAGTCGGATTCCCTATCAGCACCTGTATAAACGATCATGCTAATCCTCTGATAAAACACTCTATCCTTTTAACCTCAGTGTTCACCTCGTTGGGGGGAAACATAGAGAGGCTAGTGAACTACCACTCATACTCAGCAACCGTACGGTCACCCTGCTCCAAACTTATCAAATCCCTCTTCTTCATCTCCCTCACTGCCAGAGGAAAGTACTAATCCTCAACCTCATTCATAATTAGATGGTAGTGGTAGACTTCCAACACTATAATAAATCCCTCACCGGCTTAAAGATGGCAAGCATTTGCATCAAAGAATTGGTTGTAACACCCCACTCTTTCACCGTCAATATTGTCCCCGCTTTAACCACCGCACACAGCGGTATGAGGTTTTATTAGATCTAAATCCACAAATTGATGCCAGTGGGGTTCGAACCCTTGACATGTGCATCACCAATCATATGCCTTACCATCCAAGCTAAAAGGACCCGGTGTTAGAAGAGTGCAAATCTATATATATTAACCATTACTTTTCCTCACCCAGACGATGTGTAATATAACTCTCTGGGTAACAAATCAACCATGGCACCAGTCGGTGGATTGTAACATGCTGGTTCCATAATTGATTTGATAGCTAGAGAGTTACATCCCACGACGCCTGGGTGAGGGAAAGTAATGGTTCACATATGTAGATTTTCACTCTTCTAACGCTAAGGCATTTTAGCTCCACTGATAATGCACGTAATTGGTGATGCACATATTAGGGGTTCAAACCCCACTGACACCAGTTTGTGAATTTAGAGCTAATAAAACCCCATACCGCTATATGTGGTGGTTAAAGTGGGGACAATATTTGTGGTGGAAGGGCGGGTGTTACATCAGTACACTCCACCATTCTCAAATGCCTATTGATATCATTCATTCACTAATGCACCATAAAAATCTTGGTGGTCCCTGAAATCTCTGGTGGGTTTACCTTAGCAAAATCCCTATGTGCCCTCTCCCAAATGGGCATATGTGGTGGAGCTGGCATAATAACCAGCGGTTATGGATGTTGGGGCTACTGAAAGTGCTATAGTGCGGCGGCCATTCCGATTGTGACTACATAAGCAATGATTCATGCCATGTCAAATGGTGTTATTGGTGGTGCTTGATGCAGTGGTGCATGCTCTAGTTGAGCCTCTTTATTGGCAGGTGGAAACTATTCGAACTCTTTTCCCTCAAGTGTTTTTCATCTTAAAGAAAAACCAAAATATTCAAATTAGATAAATCGGGGAATATAGAGTACAAAGAAACTTAGTAATATGTCTCTACAATCAAAGAATGCAACGCAAAACGTAAAGGAAATCCCAAGGATCTAGTACACTAGAACATCGGAGGCACTAATGCCAATCATAACGCCGCGATTTTTCACATATAAGGTGGCCAGTCTTATACGCCGAGAATGGGGAGCATCAAACAATTTATATTATTCTAAGTATTAACGATAGAAAGAAAATTAAATACATCAACAATAATATAACGATATTAATGAAGAGGTGGCAATAATAAGTCTGAATGCAACTGAATAACTAAAATAGAATAATCTCCATAGTATAATATCTCAACGGATCAAAACAAACAACTGAAGTAAACAAATTTGGAACCCACTACGGGCCATAAAAAAATCTCTGAATAAAAAAAAGAAAATTCTAACAAATATGTAAATGCAAAAATAAATGTAACTCATACATCTATCACTAAGATAGCTGGAATGAAGATGAATATTGGGAATCTACCCGTCGAGCCCTATTGCTTCGGTTATCGAAAACATGAAAAATATATTTAGAAAAAATAATGGGTCAAACCCCACATTTGCAAGAAATACTTAACTCAACTTGAAACATTATTAAGTGCGACCTGTTTACGTCTCATGTCGTCCCCGCTGCCCCTCGCTTCCAAGGTAACTCCCCTCACCTCAGTCTAAGGGAAATCCTAGTCATATGTATCAATCATATACTAAGAATATATAACCATGCAAGTACCCAAGTCCAATAATTATCATGTAAGCTATGTAATCCCTACTCTGCAGTACAATATTGATTCGTAGTCGTTTTTTTTACATGGGGAATGTCATATCGACTGCTCTATTTTACTGTTTTTGATATGGTTTTGGTATGTTATTTGTACTTCAAATGGGAAAAGTTGGCTTCTTAGATACCATTCTAGAGAGAGCACATGAATCACATGAGTTCTACAAGTGTCATTGTAGAGTATTCCTTGTTTTATGATCAACGGAATCCTATTAGGCCCCGTTTCATCTGTGGGATAAGTAAATGGAATATGATAAGAGTTATTCCATTCCGAGGGACAAAACATTCCCATCTAAATGATGGAATGATTTTATCCCATACCTTGTGATATAGGAGATTTACTTATGAAAACTTATTTCACTCGAAATCGTATCTTATTTTACACAAAATATGGAATGGAATCATTTATCTCACTTGAAATCTTTTCACATCTCACGCCAAATATGAATGGAATAATATTATCCCATCTCACTTCCTTATCCCAGGTGTCAAACAAAGGCCTTAGTGAACATATACCCCAAGTAAAAGGAATTTGAAGAGTTTGTCCCGAATATCTAGTTAGAACATACCCATTTGGGATTAACCAAAGTCTTATTGTTGTTCAGTTCATGATGAGGGCTTTGCTTTGACACCTTTTTCTGCTTCAGTGATCCCTTCTTTCCTCCCAAATTTGGTTTATTATGCTTAAATCAGAATGTAATTCAACTTGCAGATATTTTAGGGTCCGTTTGGTTCGTGGTGAAATATTTTTCACCGCGTTAAAAAATAATTCACGTAGGTAAAATATGTGTTTAGTTGGGTATTTAACATGGGGAAATAAAATGAATATGATGGAAAGTGAGGTGAAACTTTAACCATTTTAAACCATGGGTAAAGTGAATAATTTAACAGGTGAAAACAATGTAAATTATCTTATTATCAAACTAACATTTCTTATTACAACTATCACACATTCATTTCTCCCTCTCAATTAACACGATCATTCAATATTCATTTTTTTAAAATTAATTTTTTTTTTCAATTTCATTTTTAATTTAATTTTTTTAAATAAAAAATTTTAAAAATTTTAAAATAAATAAATAAATAAAATGGAATAGTTATACCTTCTATGTCTTCCCCCGCACCCTTTTCAATATTTAAACACTAAAAGACCAAAAGACCCTCTATGCATATATGATTTGAACAAATATAATCTTTTGTCCAAAACTCTATTACTTTAAAAAAAAAACATAATATTTTGGAAATAAAAATTCTGATATTCTAGAAAATTAAAATTTTAATATTCTGAAAATATAAAAACAATAAAAGTTATTTTTTTATTTAAAAAACATTATGTTATTTATTAAAAAATATATTATTTTTTTATTTAAATGGACGTTGATAAAAAACTGTTTCGTTATATATTTAAAAAATGGACATTCTTTTTACCATTTCTAGTTAAAAATTGTTTCTTTTATTTATTTAAAAAACTCTTTCGTTATTTATTTTTTCAGTTAAAAACTGTTACTTTTACTATTTTAAAATAATCTTTTTACTATCTAAAAAAATGGTCTGCGTCAGTGGTATGTATAGGCAGTCAACCACCTATACATACCATTGGCGCGGACCAACATATTAGAAAAAATGCTTCGCGCCAGCAGTATGCATAGGTGGTCGGACTGCCTATACATAACGCTGCCGCAGACCATATTTTTTTTAAAATGGTAAAAAGATTATTTTTAAAATAGTACAAAAAAAACAGTTTTTAACCAAAAATAAAATATGTAAACAAAAAAAACACTTTTTTAGGAAAACAGTTTCTTAAGAAAAACAAATTTTATGTTTTATATACAGTTTTTTAATTAAAAAAATAGATAAGATTTTACGTTTTATAAACAGTTTTTTTATTGAAAATATAATACTTTGTTTTTTATCAAATGTAGTTGGAGGTGAAAAAATTGGACATTTAGATTTTATAAATCTAAGGGCACAA
The DNA here is from genome assembly GCA_949130495.1 of Sambucus nigra. Lineage (NCBI taxonomy): Eukaryota > Viridiplantae > Streptophyta > Magnoliopsida > Dipsacales > Adoxaceae > Sambucus > Sambucus nigra. The sequence continues at coordinate 380,259,722 of OX422218.1, read as the reverse complement.
TTGTCATTTATTATCCAAAAGGTGTGGGAGAAAACATGAAGGGTGTGGGAATAGTTATTCCCATAAAAAATTAAGAAAAAAAATAAATTTAAAAAAATAATAAATAAATATTTGTTTGGTGTAAGGTAATGTGTTCAGAATTTTTTTACTAATTGGGACGGTTTCATGGTTGGGAACTGTTTGTTTTTTTTTAAATTCTTTTAATTGGGACTTTTTTTTGTGGTAAAACTCGAAAGGATAAAATTAAAAATGAACAAATTCGTGAAACGGTAAAAGTAGCTCCTATAGAAGATAAATTGAGAGAAAATCGACTTAGATGATTTGGACACGTCAAGCGTTGACCAATGGATGCTCCTGTAAGGAAGAGTGATTTAGTTAGTATTGATGGTAACAATAGGGGTAGAGGTAGCCCTAAATTGACTTGATGAGATATTATAAAAAAAAGGACATGATATCATATGATTTAACCGAAAATATTGCACTGGACAGAATGGAATGAAAAAATAGGATTCATGTAGCGCACCCCAAATAATTGGGAAAAGGCTTTGTTGAGTTGAGTTGGGACTCTTTTTTTTTTCATAGTTGGGACTGTTTTTTTTATTAAATTGGGGCTATTTTTTTCAATGTTGAAAACTTTTTTTTAATTGGGAACTGTTTTTTTTAATTGGGACTGTTTTTTCATTGTTGAGAATTATTTTTTTTAATTGTGGACTACTGTTTTTATAGTTGAGACTCTTCTTTTTAATAGGGATTGTTTTTTACAATTGACAGTTCTTTTCATTGTTGGAAACTTTTTTTTAAATTGTGACTTTTCTTTTTTAATTAGGACTTTTTTTTAAATGGTACTGTTTTTTTAAATTTTTGATACTTATTTGTCTTGCGTAGCCAAATATGACTAGTTTTTTGTGTGTTGGAAGGGAGGGTGGTTGTATCAAATTTGAGTTTGAAGTAAATGAATATATTTTAATGACCATTGACACTTGTATAATGAAAATCAAATAGTTAAATATAACTATTTTGTACGCATTTGAGGTATGGGGATAATATGATCATTTTATTTTTTCACCATATTCATCTTGCCCATCCAAACAACAAATGGTGAAAAAGTAAAAAATTTCACCTAGTGAAAACTCGACCATCCAAACGGAGATAGTGAAGACAAAATCACCAAGCTAATAATTTACCTTTTACTTTTAACATGGTGAAAAGTATTTCACCACGAACCAAACGGACCCTTAGGGTCCGTTTGGTTCGGAGTAAAATATATTTCAATGCGGTGAAAAGTAATATGGTGAAATACGTTTTCACCTATTTAAAGTTAAATTTTTTTCTCAATTCTTGTTTAAAGTTTCATAATTATAGGGTATGGACTTATTCGCAATGTCAACCCAACAAATATTTAATTTTAAAGAGGTGAAAACGTATTTCACCATATTACTTTTAACCGCGTTGAAACATATTTTACCCCGAACCAAACGGGCCCTTAATGTCTTATTATCTTCTTCTCTGCATTCCAGGCAGGTTTGAATTTCAAAACTCAAAAAAGCCCCGATTAGAGAACTAGTGTACTGGTTCGCCAGCAGGATTTGTTAGTACTGGGTGATAAATACATCCCTGTATATTAGTCGAAAAAAAGAGGGTTCAAATTTGTTTGACCATCCACTCAACATCATATTGGTTTATTATACTAAATGTAAAAACAGTATTCGGTACTTTTAAAGTACCACCCAATAATATCTTGAGACTTCTAGGGTCAACAAAATTTGAAATAAAAAAAGGCACATCATGGTTTAGTTATCTTGCCCGTATGGAATTCATACAATGGAACCAACTGTATTTGAACCTATATAATTTATCGGAAGAATCTGCTAATTAGAGTTGCATGTTGCATGTTGCATGTTGCATGTAAAAACTCAAGGTCTCCAAAAAAAATATGTTTCAAGTAATTCGACACTTAAAAGATTACAGTGAAGTTACAAGGTACATCATCATCGAATGCAAACAGAACTTTAATTACTTCTTTCACTTATCTCAAAGGTAAAGGCGGCCATTAGCTGGACAATTGAATATTGATAAATAAATAAATATATGAAACCTATTAAAAATTCTCAAGTCGTTCTTGCAACTGCAGGCAGCGATTTGAGAAGCAATAATGATGGACGCCGAACAGTATGATTGAGCAGGATCATTAGTGTTAAAAGAGTTAAAGCTCCCGCCTGGTGAGCAGTGCCCAGTGAAACTGGTACATATGATAGAAGAGTTGATATCCCCAGGGTGACCTGCAATTAGGATTTTAAAAAATATAATAAAAACAATTATAATTAGCAACATGCTTACTAATTTTTGTCTTCCAAAGAAAATAGTCAATTAAACAAACAAGCAAATTTTACTAAAGAAAAATGTGAAACAAGTTATATAAGAATGTATCTGATCGGCGTTACAATTTTGAGTGAATCGCAATATATATAGAGAGAGAGTCGCTCCTCCTCTGCACACCCAAGTTTGCACATCAGGTTTGCACACCAGTTTTTTAACATAGTAAACTTATTTTTTAGTTGAATTTTTTTTTGTAGTATTTAAACATTTCAAGGGACCCATGTAAAAAAAATAAGCTCTAAATAACTTTTAAATATTTTTTTTAATATTTAAAAAAAATAGGTTTGCGCCAGCAAGTATGCAAACTTGGTGTGCACGGGAGTCTGCTTATATATATACGTCGATGAGATACGGACCAAAACAACGAGTTTACTAATGGACAACCTCATATCGACGTAGTTTTGGGATGTTTTGAGGGGAAGTGAGGGGTTATCTTGTAATTTCACGTTTATTTTCATACCAAAACTATGCCGTTTTGAGGTGGTCCGTTAGTAAACCTGTTATTGGGGTCCGCACCTTATCGGCTCTGTATATATATATCCAAATTTTAAAAGAAAACCCTTGAACTATTTTAAACGCAGACCCCCTCCACACACACATACTCAACTACGCATTTTGTTGCAAAAACTCTATATGTCGCAAAAGGACCCCCCAATTTTTCTTTAACCAAGTCTCTCGTCTCTTCTCATAAAAGCGAACTATATTTCAATCTTTTTTGTACAACTTCAAAATCAGATACACGCTAAGGCTAAAATCACACGGATGAATATATATTACCTGAAGAGCAGCCATGCCCATGGTGCTTCCAATTAAAGATCGTATAGCAGGATGTATGTCCAGTTTTCTCGTTGACCACCATAAGCCACAAATTGAAGCTAATGTTGCAGTTGCAAGGAGCCGATGGTCAAGCTGTTAACATCAAAATTGAATTTCAGTATCCAGAGTTGATTCTTTGAAATAATCTTGAAATAAACCAAAAACACAATTTTCTACTTTCGAATTTAATCAATGAACTTTTCAAAAGTTGCTTTCATCTTAAAATATACAAGGAATTAGAAAAGAATCACGATTTAAATGTGTTCTAAACAAAACAGGCATTGACCATTGGTTGAAGGAAACGGCGAAAAAATATATTAGATTTTCTTTTTATTACATTTTAGCAGACTCCCTCTTTTCTCTTGTTTTCATTGCTGCCAAGTCAATCTGACTGATAATAGACAGGCTTTAATGCATTCACCTGGAATAAAATGACTCGATCTGCTTTATTATACAAAGAAGCGGCAACTTAGTTTGCGGGAATACCTGCACCGTTGACGTATTCTCAAAGAAGTTGCGGATAAGTGGCTTCATACTAAAAATATCATCTGGAATCCATGAATCACCCATCTTTGGAAAAGTATTATACGCATGGCCCTGACAAGTTTTAAATGCAAAGTGAAAATCACATGGGAAAAATCCCCAAGAGTAACTCTTCATATATATTTGAAGTTAAAAAGTGCGAGAAGAAAAATCGTAGATACATACAGCATCATTTCCTGCAACAAAAGCGCCTGAGACAGCAGTAATGCCAACAATGATGCTAACAGGAAGGGCAAGTCTCTTAACTTTAGCAGCCCCACGAACCCAGGCCACTGATTCAGCAGGGGGTTCAGGCATAACAACAGTAAGAGCAGTCCAGAAGAGCCCACAGTAAATGACAAATGCAGAAGTGAGATGAGCTGCAAGGCGGTAAGGGCTTACTCTTGGTTGAACATACTCTGACGCCGGCTCCTGTGGGGGGGAAATGTTAAACTGCATATTGCATATGTAAAGTGCAAGAAACCCCATAAACATTCACTCAACTTGCAAATATACCATAGTGTTGCAAATAACCCCTTGAACTATTGGAAAAGGTTTCAAATACCCCCTCCCCTCATGTTTCACTAAAGATCTTTTGTAGTGAGATACGTGGGGATAATTGCACACGGTTGGAATGATTCAAAGTTCTTTTAGCAAAGATAACGTGCCGCGGATGCATTTACAACTTACGTGATAGTTTAGTAAGTTTTTTGCAATTTATCCTTAGTTCCGGTACTAAAAAACAGAAAATGAGAAGCTTCTCACCTCTAAGCCACTTTTGACCATCCACCAGCCAATTAGACCCTGCCCAGCACCGAGAGCAAAGAGGGCAGAGAGTCTAACACCAAGTCGTACAGTAATGTATCCCTTACGAAGAAAATATGAAAATGGGAGAGCAAACATGATACCCAAGGCCCTTCCCCACATACGATGGGCATATTCCATCCAATAAATGAACTTGAAATCATCAATACTCATCCCTTTGTTTACACTGCAAGAGGTTCAAAATCATATAATTATAAGCAATGACCAACAAATTCCACTCCCATTTTGAAAACAGCAGTGTGACTTCAGTTTCAGACAAAAAAAATATAATAGTCCACATGTAGCCACTTGAATTTTAAAAAACAATCTTTCACCGCCATCGATCAAAATGTAGCATCTCAACAAAAACAAGAATACTTGCTAAAGAAAGTATACAACAAATTGCAAGAATCCCCTGAACTATGGAAAATGAGTTGCAAATACATCACCTAAAACTATTGACTCTTGACAAAAAAGTATCCTTCAAATATTCCAATTGATTGCAATTTTCCCCCTATACGTCTCTTCCTTCAGGATCCCGGACTTGTGCTAGACGGTGGATAGAAGTTTTAAAGAGGAAAGATTTTAATATCCAACTACAGCTGAGGTATCTGCTCCCAAAACCTTTACACAAGTTGCATAGATACCGCCATTGTCATAATTCACCTCTAGTTTGGAGGCTGGGAGAGATATATATATCGTAATAACATATGAATCTTGCAGACGAAGAGTGGTACTTTTTAGATGTTTGGTGGGAAGGGCTGCAGATGTTGATTCTGAAATACCGGCTGCAGCGAAGATGAAAGAATGGGTTAAAAAGCATTGGAATTCTCCAGGGAGCACAAGTTTTGAAATGAATCGGTCATATTTCTGTAATAGTATAATATACTTAATTTGCTCCATATAATAAACTGTCTAAATTTCTTGCCAAAACATGTTTGAGTCTTTGTCCAAGAGGTCACCGGAAAGCTTCATCAACTTCTACCTGGATTCACTTGAGCCGAACCTCGAGTAGACCACTTAGGAAAGATATAAAACTTAACAGAGTTATACTCACACCTTGGTTAATTGTTTTCATAATTGAAAAATCTTTTGAATTAACCTTATTTGGATAAATTGTCAAAAACACTGCAAATATACTTTTCATGTAGAAAAATTTATTTTCTTAGAAATTGCATCTTTTTCGTGTATTTTAAGTATGGGAGTTCTTGGTTGGGACAACATACTAGTTTTGCCAAAACTTATTCTCAAAATCTTTTTGAGGCAAAACTGGACAATCTCTGTACAGTCTCGAGGGCTCCTCCGACGCGCACTTCTTCACTGCAATGAAAGACCATCGATGTTACTTTGTGTTCTGTGCTTTTTCCTGGATGATCGCGCGACCTGCATCGCTTTAGGATCATCACGGCAAAGATTTTCCTTATTGCACCGACCGCGTCTGGCAGCGCCGAAAACACCTTTTTTACAAGATCTTTCCTTAAGATCTTGGTTTTTGTATCAAGTACAACTTTTCGGCTGACTTTAGCTTGAAAATGACTACTTGACTCCGTAAGAGTGTGACACCTAACCTTTTACCCTTTCAATTCAAAACGCTATATAGTTATGTGTTCCATACTCTTCCAAACCAAGAGTGAGATCTTTAAAAAATCTTTACGTTGATCAAAACACTTCAAAATATTTGAGAACATATTTTTCAATCCTCTTCTTTGAGTTCTTCAAGCCATTACTTTTGGGATTTTCTCTTTGAGAAAATCTTAGAGATTTATTTACCTATCTTTGTGTTCCAAAATCGTTTTCTAAACTTTTTATTCGTGAATAGATATTTTCTCGACTTGAAAAATTCATTTTGAGATTTAGAGCACCATACCCTTCTAATACACCAACACAACCTTTTAGGATTCCCTCAAAATCCTTGGTGTAGATTTTTGGTTGTTTGAAGGTTCCATTCTTGGAACAAGTACTTTAAAGGAGAAATTTTTGGCACAAGATTTGACGACATTGGTCGCAAACCAAAACCGGTGGCTATAGCTGTCGACGCTCTTCTCGGAGGATATGGTGTGAAAGAGTTTCTAATCAGTCATAGTGTCGTGTGGCTGTAAGTCTTTGCCTTCTAGTTGCGACGTTAACTACACGTCAATGACCTAAAAATCTAGAGAATATGATTTCTAGAGAGAGGAGAAACAAAGAATTTCTAATATTTCAAGAATTGAAGAATGAGTACAAAATGAGGATACAAGACTATTTATAGGAGAGATACTACTTGCTAATCAAGTAATAGCTAAAATGACTAAAGGACCGACTAAGAAATAAAAGAATGCCTAATTAGTCCCAAACACGCTTAGAAACTAATTAAGGAAAGAAAAGGCCCAGAAAGAACTAAAAATAGAAAATACAATGAAAAATAAAAGGAAGATAAAATGGATCCCCATCACTCTCCCCTCCTCAAAAAGAGTTCGTCCACGAACTCAAAGGGAAAGACCAACAGAGTCTCCCAACTGTAATCAATGCATGGTCAGGGGAATGCTCGGTCTCATCGAGATACTCTGGGGCTGATCCATCGCTAAAAGGGCCCGGCGACGTGGCTGAGGGCAATCGGAAGCTCGGTGTCCCACGGTACTGCAATTAAAGCAATGAAATGTGGGAGGGCCTGTATGGGTCGCAGCAGAAGTGGCAGGAACTGGAGTAATAGCAGAAGATGTCGATGCTGATACTGCAGGAGGAATAGAAATCAAGGAAGGTGGAGGTCGGAATGCTGGAGAAGCTGTTAAGGTTGTATGATAGGCCTCAACCTTAGTAGCATACTCTACCGCCTTCAAAAAGGTCGGTATCTCTCTCAATCCAAGGTCACGGGGAATATGTGGTTGGAGTTCCAGAATGTAGCGGTTGATCCGCCGCTGATCCTCCGTCTCGAGCAGGCGAGCTCTAGTGCAGAGGAGTTGGGACTGCTCCGTATACTCTACTAACGAAGACGTATCCTGCTGGAGAGACTGAATGCGCTTAAAGAGGTCTCACTCGTATGTCGGGGGTATAAAGAAGGCCTGAAGAGCAGCCTTGAGATCGAGACAGTCATGGATAGGAGGGAGTCCTGCAGCCATGCAGCCATCCTACGATAATAAAGTTCATTCCACCAAACGCAGGCAAAGCCTTGAAATTTGGTGGCAGCTAGAAGAACACATGAGCGGCGCTAAACCCGCTTGTAATCGAAAACTGTCTCCATAGCGGCGAGCCAATCGGTCATATCATCCGAGGAGAATTTGCCATCTAACATAGGAATATCTACGCGAATATCTCCATGAAGGCTCCCTGAAAGTAACTGGAGTGCTAAAGAGAGTGCTCCATCTTGATGAGCTCTTGGGCCCATCACATCACCTGGTGCAGCTGCAACATAATCAATCGGGTCCGGTGGCATCTGTACAGGTGGTGGGCGAGGAGGATGATCATTTGGGGCTATGGGACGTGCTCGGGGATCACGCTGATAATGGGGACACGTGGCAATTAGGCGACCACATTCTCCACAATAGAAACACTGACGATCCCGTAGTGGAAGGGCGATAGGCGCCGGACGGGGGAATCCACTCAAAGATACTACAACGGGTATCCCCAGTACCAGAGGATGAAGAAGAATCGGTATAGAGTAAAGGGAGGTCATGATGTGAAGGGGTGTGACGGGAAGATGGGGGAGGTGGTATGTATAGTGGTGCACGAGGATGCAAACGCGGGTCAATGTTTTGATATTCAAAAATACCAAAATCAAATGGATCAAGTGGTCGAATAGGGTTGAGATTGGGTGGATGGTTGATGGGAATTGTGTTTGGGATTTCGAGTAACTCGAGTAGGGCTAAATTTTGGGTGGGTACACATTCTTGGGTAAAATTGGGGTTTCTTGGGCTTTTTGGGTTTAAATTTTGGTCGGGGAAATTGTAATGGGGTCCGGGTTCAAAGCGAGTTTTACGGCCGGGGACGGACAGAACCCGAGGAGGTTCTTGGACTAGGGTTTCTATATGGACAGCGTGTATATGGATTTTTTTGCATCGGTTGGGTAGCAGTTAGGGTTATGCGGGTGTGGATGTGGATGTGGATATGAGGTGTAACCGCTGGAGTGGAGGAGATCGACAGTCAAAGGACGGGGGTCGGCCACTGGGTGAGTGGTCTGACTGATGATAGACATGAATTTGAGGCAGTCGGCTGCTTCCTGAGCAGGATGTGGACCTGCTTGCGTTGGAAATGAGTCAACACAACGACTGATTTGTCGGCGATCTTGAATAGGCAGATTGGCAACCATGAGAGTAGTCTTATCGGGTGGAATAACAGATTTGGATCTGTCGGCTGTGTATTGTTCCTTGTATTGGCGTTCTTGTGCCAAACTTAGATAAGAGGGTTGCCAAGCTAGGTCGACAGTAGGGGGTTTGGAGTCGGCCACTATTCTGGTGGTCTGACCTGGCATAGAAATAATCTGACGACCGTAGGGGATTTCCAGTGATGAAGACAGCCCTAGAGTGTGGTCGGCGTGACGAAGCAATAGGGTCGGGTCAAAATCTCCCGCGGGTTGTTTCCCGGGTCTTCGAAAACACGATTCTGGGATTTCATTTGGGGGCTAGGATTTTGAGATTTGGAAAAAAGTTGAATTAGGGCTTCCATTTGTTCTTCCATTCTATTTAATTGGCTATGCAATTGTTGATTACTTTCTTTCAATTCTTGGTTACTTTCACATAATTCTTGGTTAATCTCTTCTTGAATTCGCGTCGCCTTCTTCGGGACCATTGAGAATGTAGGGCACGATTTGATATTCTACACACACCGATACACTAACACCAATGTTTGGAGCGACACCCGCTCTGATACCAATTTGACGTGAACTACACGTCAATGACCTAAAAATCTAGACAAAATGATTTCTAGATAGAGAAACAAAGAATTTCTAATATTTCAAGAATTGAAGAATGAGTACAAAATGAGGATGCAAGACTATTTACAGGAGAGACATTACTTGTTAATCAAGTAATACCTAAAATGACTAAAGGGCCAACAAAGAAATAAAAGAATGCCTAATTAGTCCCAAACATGCTTGGAAACTAATTAAGGAAGGAAAAGGTACAAAAGGAACTAAAAATAGAAAATACAATGAAAAATAAAAGGAAGATAAAATGGATCCCCATCAGTTGTAATATCTCTATCATAGTACATTTGTCATTTTTATCAGCCCGTGGTTTTTCCGTTAGTGGGTTTTTCCCTTGTGCATTCGATCTTGTGTTTATTTTACTTTTTCCGCATTTTTTGAATTATTGTCTTAATTAAGAAGATAAAATTTGGATTCTAAAATCTAATAAAATATTTGCCATAGATGATGATACGAGAAATCGCCCACATGTCGTTCTCATATCAGCAAGTCAAAGTGTAAAATACGTAATGAACAAGTAAAGTAAGTAAATAGAGAGAAGACAAGATATAAAGTGGTTCAGCCTTTAAAATAGGCCTACGTCCACTGTGTTGCTCTGTTCTCATTATATGGTTGCATTGTACAACATAATCATGCCTAAAGAGGCATACAAGTATGAGAATAAAGGAGAGTACATGGCAGTATTGAAGATCCCGGTGAGCCGGGAAGGTGGCTGTGATGTAGATTCGTGGCCTCCCAGAAGTATGTTGAGGTTGTGTAGTGAGAATCTATATTGTAGAGCCTGCCTCAGGCGTGTGTGGAATCACCCCCCTCTTGCGAGGTGTGGTCCTCTACTTATGAGGAAAAATCTCGTGTCCCGTGCTCTGAGCGCGACTTATACCAAGTTTGCAGTAGTTGCGGATGAAGGGGGTGCGGCCTGCAAAGCAAGCGGTGTTGTATGCAGCTGCTGGAGGCATGCCGCGCATCGTACGGAGGAGTGCCGCGGCCTATAATGGACAGGGACACACCCTGTGCCGTGGCGCCCTGAAGAGATGCCGCGCCCTGAGTGAGGTCTGACCGCGCCCTGAGTGAGGTCTGGTCGCGCCCTGTATGACCTATGAGGTATGTCTGCGAACTGAATAAAGAAGAATACATTCCGCGGCAGGGTGCTATATTTGTACTATCAATAAGCCCCCAAGCCGTAGTGCCAAGGGAGATCAATTGGGCTGCGGCTCAGTAGCCCAGGTGCCGCGGTGCTTCCAAAGCGACGATTCGTCTTCCGCGCTCCCTTATATAAATTGTTCCTGGCCGTGGACTTCATTATGTTTCCAAAACTTTGAGAGCATATCGAGAGAGAAATTCTGCACTTCCTTTTTCTCGCATATTCCGGCGACCTTCCGAGGCTATGTGTGGTGGTGTAAGGCGGTTTGAAGCTGAGCACTGCAAACTTCTTCATTTCCAGGTGATTTTCCAACCACTCAACTTTCTTGAATAGCTCACGAAGTTAACAGTTTTCTTCCCCTCTGATATGATTTGTTTTTTCCTGGATCATTTGATAGAAATCTAGGGTTTTGTTTGCACAATTTGCTCTTTCCCTCGTATGCTGCACATGAAACACATATAACTGTTCTTGGTGTTCATAGTCGAACTCTTCATATTCTGTGAGTTTGATCTTAAAACGATTAGCAGTTAGATAATCAACTGTTTAGGGTAGAGGCCGCGGCATGATAGGATTACAATAACCCATTCCCTTGAACTGATACGATCCTTATCTGCATCATACCGTGCCAAATGGCCGCGGTCCCTTAAATTATCATCCGCGGCGTTGAATCACCACCCTTGTAGTTTCGAACAGCCTTCAAAATTTTCATGAACCCAATACATATCCATGTTAAATAACTGTAATTGCTACTAGAGCACATCAAATTGACATTGAGCAAATTTAGGAGTGGCCGTGGCTAGGAATCTCTTAAAGCAATTCGATCTTATTACCGCGGGCTCCCTATGTTCGGCCGCGGCTAGTAGGGACAGTACGATCCCATAAGTTCAAGTAGTAGAGTTGGCCCTTAATAGCTCGTTAGGGAAATAATTCCAAACGCATTTCCAAGACCTATAAATAATTCTTCTGCGGCTTCTTAAAGTCTTTTCCAAACCATACTGGCTGCGGCGCCTAACTGCGAACTCTGCTTTTCAGGTACTGCTGCAGCCATATGAGCTTTGACCCAGACGAATTTCTGAGAGGCTTTTGGGCAAAGAACTTTGGAACCTCTCCTCCTGAACTTGCTTCCGTGCCCCCCCTAAGATCAATAGGGCCTTGCAAGCTAAAAGATTGCCCAAACTGCGTGATACTTGACCCAGACTCCGCGGACTCTGCAACTGGGAAGGATTTGCAATCCGCGCCGATGGAAGAGGAAGCCAACTCAAGCACACATCCAATGGATGTAAGGGACAATGCCGCGGCAGTCAGAAATAACCCAGGTGGCGTATCAGGGAGGGCTGAGAGACCCCTGGCCGCACTCGATATCCGTGGCTCCATGACCCAAGATTGGGTTGAGCAGGTGGCCGAGGCCTTCGAATTTCCAGAAAATTTAATGTGCTCGGCTCCTGCCGCTAACCAAAGGCCGTGCACGGTTCTAGCCGATGATGGGATTTGCTTCCCTCTGCATGCCTTTATTTACGGCCTGCGGCTGCCTGTTCCAATTCCTATCCGCCGCCTTTTCCAGGAAATGAATCTGGCCCCAGCACAGTTGGATCCTAATGACTGGAGAGCCATTCTTGCCGCAGTTGTCCCTTGGGAGAACATGTTCAAAAAAGACATCACTCCCGCGGAATTCTTCCACTTCTACCGCCCGAAGGAGAACACAGTGAAGTTCGCGGGCTACTACTACTTCTCGAGCCGCGGCAGGGACCCTTTATACTGGGAGACCGACCAGTGTGAAGAACTGGAAGGGAAAATATTTTTACATCTCCGACGAAGGCTAGGAGATGCACCCAGATGAGAATGAGAGAGAAAGGTCGTATAAAATGCCGCGGCAGTGGGGTCTCCTTCCAAATTAGGTACTAAGACCATAGCCGCGTCCTTTCATTTCACATAAATATGCATAACTTCCACTAACCTTTGAATTGTCTTTTCTGCAGCCCTTGACAATCTGCATTTGAACAAGCGGCAGGAAAAGAGAGTAGTTGAGGTCGCGGCAATCCCTGCTGAACATAAGAAGTTCAGCACACTTGTAACGTCAGCAACCATATTTGAAGCGGTATTTTTCCCAAACAAGTCCATTCCTCAACAGATAGGCGCGGAAGGTAATTAACAGTGCCATGATATTTACTCCGCGGTCACTTATGATCTAGAACTCATGCTATTGCTTTTTCAGGTGAAGGAGTTGACAGGGAGCTACTAGCGGCGCAACTAGCGGAGATGGATGAGGACGCAGTCGTCCTAAACAACACTGCCCGGAGCAAAAAGAGGAAGAGGTCCAAGGCCAAAGGACCTGCCGCGGTTCACTCCGCAGAAATAAATGCTACTCCTGCCGCGGCACACTCCGCCGACAAAACTACAACTCCTGCCGCGGATAAAATGATTAATGATGAGAACCTTCCGCATGACCATTTTGATGATGACATAGGGGAAAACCTGGCCGCGGCGGGCTTGATGTCAACTGATGTGCCCCTTCATTCATCCTCTCCTCCGCCGCCACCTGTTGTGGCGATTAACGCGAACTTGCCACCTCCTCAATTCCGCGGAGAGTCTGGGCCTGATGGTAGACCAAGGCCCCAATTAAGGCAGCCTGACCCCAATTCTTCTTGGGACACTACCGCTAAGGCTGCGCGGAGAATGAAAAGAGCCTTGGATGCCGCGGACCTTGACAGGCTAGTGGGAGAAGATCATGACGATCTGGAGGACTGTGGCCTCCATAGTATTCTGAGGGTATGTGCCAGTTGTCATTGTTTAACTTTCGCATCCCATATTTTTTCCATAATTTTTCTTCTATTATTTCAGGCCGCGGATGTGATGGTGGTCCAGAAGAGGAAGTACGAGGCCTTGTACAGACTGAAGGAGGCCGAGAAGAGTACTCATGCCGCGGACTTGCAGGCTGCACGGACCTCTTCATTTGAGGCTGGGAAGATGTCTGCAGCCGCGGCGCTTCAGGCAGCCCATATGGACCTGGAGAAGGCGATCAAGGCAAGGGAAGAAGCGGAAGAGAATTTCAAACAAGCCGCGGAATCCCTGAAATCCTCCCAAGCCCAGACTGCGGAAGCCCCCCGTGTCGCGGAGATTTCAAGCAGTAAGCTCGCCCTCCTCCAGCAGAAGTATGAAGAGTTGGAAGCCAAGTCCGCACAAAAAGCCGAAGATCATGCCGCGGCAATAAAAAAGTCGGAGGCTGATCATGGTGACGCCCTCCAGCTAGCCATAGATCATGCTGTGGAGTCATTTAAAGGTTCCAAGGACTTCTTCCTTGTCAACAACAGGGCCTACCTCCGCGGCTACCAGGAGCTGCGGCAGAGATTTATAAAGAGCTTCCCTGAGACTAAGGAGGAGGTCCTTGCCTGGAAATTAAGCGACGCCGAACATCAAGAGTGCATCGCTGAGCTTAAGGCCGCGGCAGAAGAGAGAGCAAGGTTGAGGGCTGAGGAAGAAGCAGCGGCTGCAGATGGAGAGACAGAGACTGCCGCGGACGGAGAAGAGGCTGACGATGATGATGATGCCGCCTCTTAAACTTATTCAATTTCTGTTGTTCATCATTAATATAGAGCTGCATCCCTCCTCTTTGTAGTCTTAATTTCTGCTATGGCTGCGGCCTCCTTTCTGTAATCTTGACGACTAATATCAAGGCTACGGCCATATTTTTACCACTTTGTATATGATTGACTGCTTGATTTTCCTTGCTCTTTTACATTGCATGTTTTACATTGCTTGCTATAATGAATGGTTGAACGTAACTGCCTTATATTTGAAAATGCATCCTTGTCTAGATAAACATAACATTTTAAGTCCGCGGACAGAGATCAATTTCTTTGTAGTATGATTATTTGCCAATGTCGGCGCCCACATAAATGGTGCAATTTTACTCCCGAAGGACATCGACTGCTGCGTCATAAGGCTGCTGCGTGCAAGCCGCGGCCCTTTATTATGCCGCGTCATGTAAACGTCTTCACTTGATTGCCGCGAACATGATTTCAAGGCTGGGGCTTGCTGATTACATGGATCCCCAGCCGCTTTCATTGCACCTGGTTGTCTGAACCGCTTATCTTTTGTCATCCCATAATCAACATGGAACATGTAGAGAAAGCCTTTCCTTAGTCTTGGTACAACTGATTCTCTTCCACGGTGGCATTTGACGTTGTAGCTTTCTCATGCTTCAAGATGTTAGTGCCTCAGCACTTTTATGAATGAATGGCTCCTAAAGCTCTGCAACCGTATCGGTGGGTTGCGGCACATTTCTGGTCCATCTGAACAATGTGCCTCTGTAGACATACGTTGGTATTTCCAAGTCTTCTCGGGCTGGGTCATGTTACCAAGCCACCCACAGCTAATGTGCGAGACACTATCAAGCCTCTCCAGGCTGGGTTATGTTATTAAGCCACCCACAGCTAATATGCGAGACACTATCAAGCCTCTTCAGGCTGGGTTATGTTATTAAGCCACCCACAGCTACTATGCGAGACACTATCAAGCCTCTCCAGGCTGGGTTATGTTATTAAGCCACCCACAGCTGCTGATATATATAAAGCCATCCCTGGCTGGATATTATAAGCCTCCCGGCTCGATGACGCATCCCGAAAGCTAAAAGCGAGCATTGTAAGCCCCCACGGCTAATTATGATTTCCAAAAGCTGAGAACGGGCATTGTAAGCCCCCGTGGCTAATAGGAGCTCCTTGAATTCTCAAATGCTTTCGCGAATATGATCATCAGAAGATAAGATATAGTTGCACATCGTGAGGGGAACTTTTGAGCTGATTAAGATCGCAATCCCTCCATAAGTGCATCCCGAAGTAAAATAGTCCTTCGAGATAATTTTATTATTATTCCTCTGGAATCTGTTTAAGACAAAGTATTTTTGTTAGATAACAGATTATGAAACCAAGAGAGATATCAGATATGGCAAAATTTGCTAATTCATATATTTATATATGTATGCTTCAGCTAATGACTTTGTTAACAAAACATAAAGTCTTGAGTATTAAGGCTATAATGAGCTTCATAAAACATAAACAGAAATAGTTGAAATTGGAAAGACTAAGGATGAGATGCGGCATGCAGCCTCTGTCAGGTCAGGCTGAGTCCTTTATGCATTCTTCAGGAATCGCTGCAGCATCCCCTGCCCAACTAGCCTTTCAACTTCATCCTTTAGAGCATAGCATTGCTCTGTGTTATGGCCATGGTCCTGATGGAATTTGCACCAGGTAGCTTTGTTCCTTTTGTGGGGTGGAGCTCTCAACTTTTCTGGCCACCTCAAAAGCTTGTCCTCTTTGATGAACTCAAAGATCTCTTCAATCGGGAAGGTCAACAGAGTATAGACACCCGATTTTTTCTCTAGCTTCTCTGTTCTCCTTTTCTGACTTCTGCCGGTTGATTCCGCGGCTTCTTTAACTGCCGCGGCAGACAAGGTTGGTTGAGTTGTTTCCTCCGCACCCGCGATTATATTCTGAGAGGCCACGGCCTCTAGCATTAGCACCCTCTGAGTTAGATAATTGACCTGGGTCTGAAGTGAGGCATGGTTGTCATAGAGGTGATTAAGGTGATTGTACAGTTGCACAATCTCATCCTTGACTTCTGCGCTCTGGCTGGATTCTCCTTCCATTTCTGCTTTTGTTAGTCTTTATAAAGTATATAGAATCTGAGACAAAACTAACAGAAGTGAGTAATCACTGAAATATTGGGAAAGAGGATTTGAACTGCTCCATGATATGCTGACGAGGCCGCGGCCTGTATGGCACATAAGTGCACTGCCGCAGCACTTAATGTTATTCACCAAGGTCGATCCGAAGGCCACTTAAGTCCTTCCCACGGTGATTTTGAGCTGTTGTGATAGGTCCGCACTAGTAGGGGTCGCGGCACGAGAGGCTGTTGAACTTACAGGCCGCACCCCTGTCTAGGCAGTGGAGAGATCCCAAGACAGGAACCCAGGAACTGATATTTTCTCCCCCAACACAAGAAAACCTACTAGGGTCCATCGATGGGAGAATCCCCTTGCGGTGCGCAATACGGCACAATTTCAATGATAACCCCTAGATCATAGGTAGATGGCAACAAAAAGGGGAGTAAACATAGCCCTTCCGTAATCATCCACCTTTTCGGGACTAAAGTCCACCATGCCTTTCAGCATTATCCAGATGGAATGATATCACAGAGGTATGTAAAATAGATCCAAAGCCATCAAATGAAGATCCAAAGACAGATCCAGAAATATGAAATACACGTTAAAGGGGGCGAATGTAAAGCGGAGCCCAATAACCAGTAACCGACCCGTGAGAAGATGATCCATAGGACCCTCAGGGGTTGAATAAGGTGTTTAAGAACTCATATATGTAGAGAAACAAGATTGAAATATTTGTTCCCACCAAAGGCGCCAAACTGATGATACGAGAAATCGCCCACATGTCGTTCTCATATCAGCAAGTCAAAGTGTAAAATACGTAATGAACAAGTAAAGTAAGTAAATAGAGAGAAGACAAGATATAGAGTGGTTCAGCCTTTAAAATAAGCCTACGTCCACTGTGTTGCTCTGTTCTCATTATATGGTTGCATTGTACAACATAATCATGCCTAAAGAGGCATACAAGTATGAGAATAAAGGAGAGTACATGGCAGTATTGAAGATCCCGGTGAGCCGGGAAGGTGGCTGTGATGTAGATTCGTGGCCTCCCAGAAGAATGTTGAGGTTGTGTAGTGAGAATCTGTATTGTAGAGCCCGCCTCAGGCGTGTGTGGAATCACCCCCCTCTTGCGAGGTGTGGTCCTCTACTTATGAGGAAAAATCTCGTGTCACGTGCCCTGAGCACGTGACTTATACCAAGTCTGCAGTAGTTGCAGATGAAGGGGGTGCGGCCTGCAAAGCAAGCGGTGTTGTATGCAGCTGCTGGAGGCATGTCGTGCATCCTACGGAGGAGTGCCGCGGCCTATAATGGACAGGGACACACCCTGTGCCGTGGCGCCCTGAAGAGATGTCGCGCCCTGAGTGAGGTCTGGCCGCGCCCTGTATGACCTATGAGGTATGTCTGCGAACTGAATAGAGAAGAATACATTCCGCGGCAGGGTGCTATATTTGTACTATCAATATAGACTTTTGGATTGTTAACCCTTTTGATAATAACAAATTAGTAAACCTTTTTCTTGAATTAGGTGAATGAATTTCTATTTGCGTAGCTACCGTCGAGAGGCACATTCTCAATTTCCACTTTGTTTTCCATTGGAGGAAGCGGCACAGAGAATTAAGGGAGGCTTTACAATAGGGTGCCCTTGCTCTTAAATCATGCCATCCATCTTGCTTTAGGGAGCAAAAGAAAACTTCTTTTTCGTGGATTCGGCTTCGGGACTTCTTCTAGGCCTGTGGGATGAAGCGGTTACCCAATCTATAGGAGAGGAGGGCGGCAGGTTCGTCCGTTTGGATGTTGACACCGAAGCTAGAATCCATTATTAGTGGGCCAGAATCTTAGTCCAAGCCACAACGGTGATCCTAGCATGTGGTTTGTATCAGAGTAGGCGAATGGTGTTTCTTGGGTGGAGAGCGGTGCGTGCCAACATAGTGTCGTCGAAGAGTGGGCATCGCCAGATATTATGGAGCCGTAAACCATAATTGGGGTGTTGATTTTGCAAGATTATATGGTTTGGAAATTTATTATTAGGTCAACTTCGATCCTTAATTAAGGTGGGACCCACATGTTTTCGAGATGATTCCAAGTTGGAATGTGGTCGACTCATGGAAGAGATTAGTGTGATATATTCACATGTTCCAAATCATGGATTGTTAAATGAGAAATTGGTTTCTAAGGCACCCACTTATAACTTGAAAAGTGTAATAAAAACCCTTTGCCCCACATAGAAAGTTTAAGGTAAATGGGACGTGTTTATATATACAACCAAAACAGCTTAAGGTTTTTGAGCCTTTAGAATATTCTAAGCCTTTAAAGGAGGAAGGACCTACATAGTGTGGGATTGATTTCGAAGTCCACACGCCACCCGCCGGCCTAGCTTGACCTGACTCGGGCTCAGGCCGTGGGGCATGGGCTTTGGTGTGAAACATATCTTTTGGGGCCAAATTTTGTCGCACTTTTTCATTACAGTTTTGTGTTGGTTTTTTATATTTGGTTGGGTTGTCCGAGCAAGTTTGTCTGACCCATTTGTTTAATGGGTTGTTTGAAACTTTAATTAACTATCTTAACCGTTAATTAAAAGAGTTTGTTAATAGCAATGCGAATATCATCTTCAGGACATTGTTTAACACTTGCCTCAATCTGCTTTTGTTATTCCTTCAGGCCAATCAGTGTAAGGAAATTTTATATTGTATTTATCTAAATTTTTTCGGACTTGTTTTTCAATTCTTGTTCATGATTTCTTTAGATAATAATATATATGTAATAAATTATTTAGTGCAATTATTAAATTAAATAAAATCATTTTGCACACTAATTTTCCCAACAGTTTTAGCGAGTCAAGCAGACATGTTTTAGAGGCAAAGTAAGGTTGGTAGGGTGAGGGAGTAGATGGGTTTCACATTACGTGGCATAGTTAGCAAGTAGGGAAAGAGTTGAATTCAAAAACTTATCATGAAGGTTCCATGCATTCATCGTTGGAAGATGGCACAAAGTGTGGGCCATTTTTCAATACATGAGGGAGCCGAATTAATGATGCTTATTTAAAAGGCTCAATTAAAATGGACCGGATCCATAAAGTTGGGGGTGTCAAGAAATGAATGACTCTGATAAGTTAGTAGACCAGGCTTAATTGCGCGTTGTGAGTGATAGGGCTCTTTTAAGACAATCTCGTTGCGGCAGCCCTACTGTTCTAAAGGCTTTGATTCTCCACTGTTGAAGAAAATAAAGCCCCTGTCTTGGAGAACGAAGAGAAGATAGGTAGCAACGATGTAATCAATCCTGATGACAAATGTTGCGTTCCGCTTTTGTCTCCAAATGATGTCGTGCGATCAGTATATTTGCAGCTTGAAACCCTGTTCTTCCAGATTTGAGTCGGGAGGGGTCAAGTTCAATAATTTTCCTGCTCCGTTGTTCAGTCTTGTCATCCCAACAGGACTTGAAACTGGTGTGATCGATGGTTGGGGAAAGGGGTTGTGCAAAGTCAACGAGGTGATGGATGGTAGTCAGGGGCAATTTGCGGAGAAAAGGTTGCATGGAGTTGGTTACCTCTAGCACAAAAGAGGGGTCCTCCAAGTGGCTTGTGAAACGGTGTGTGTGGACGAGGAAGAATCATTGCAAGGTATGTTTCCACCAAGTTATGCGTAGCCACTTGCAATGTTTTCGATTCTTATGAAAATGAAGTGGGGGTTCCAAGGGGAGATTGATGAAGGCAGATTATTTTTTGAGGATTTGGAAGGGGGTGAGGAGCAGAATGCGGTGAATCTGTATCAGTGGATGCAGTCCACTCCAAGGGAATTAGTAAATTCTTTGGGATGACTTGAGAAATAATTGAAAAAAGCTTTCAAGCTATTTTGGCAGATTGAGAGACAAAATTAGATTCCTGTTCAGACTTTGAGGTCGAAACTTGTGTAACAGATGGTTGAAGTGGAGCCGCCAAGATGCTTTGTGGCAGTGCAGTGGGTACAATCATTATGTGGGGCTGCAAAGTTGTAGAGAGTGAAAAGATTATGCAAGGAGCATATTCTTTGCCTTGTCTGTTTGGGAAGGTGGTGGACGATGGATTTATGTGGAGCTTCTCATGTGTTTATGGACCTGTCTGATGGAGTCTGGTGGGAGCTGTGGAAGGTGTCACAGGGTATTGGGAGTTTCCTTGGTGCGTACCTTTTTGAAGAAGGTTCTGTTACTAACATGTTTACTTCCATTGTGGGTAATGTATTTGGGTTCAAATCCCTGCGCGCTCTACGTGTGGAAGATCTTCGATGGAGATGTCGATGTAATTAGATTCACTTAAGAGATGCAGTTGATCTCTACGGCTACAGGGGAGTGTTCACAGATTTTATCTGATCAATCTTACCCTCTGGAAGGTAACTTAGTCACCTAGTCTAGTAATCGGCAACAACCCACTCTCTCGCGGTTTGACGGTCTTCTGATCTCCCGTCCACAGGAAGAGTGGTTCCGGAACATGGGTAAGTGGCGCTAGAGTGTGGAGGATACTGCGAGTAGGACTCCCTTCAAATGCGAGAAGGGATGAGAATTTTGTGGAGAAGATTAAGGAATGGTGGGTTGGATATCAAGTATCAGGTTTGGCCCCAAAAAAAACTTTTGAAAAAAAAAAAACTTAAGATTGAAATAAAGAAGTGTGTGGGAATGTCTAGTTGTGTATAGACAGATGTTTGGAAGGTACAAATGAGCTTAACAAAAAAGAGAGGATGAGTACTCTATCTGATAGAGAGAGGCTAATTCGGGAGCAATTGAAAGAAGAGGTGGGTAAAAGTGTGTTAGTTGAGGAGATTAACTTAAGACAGAATTCTCAGGCAAAAACTAAGTGCTTTCACTGGCTAGTGAATGCTCATCGTCAGTCACACAAATCATATTAGAAGCATTACTTGATGGATATCAGACGTCAAGAAGGTTGAAAGGTGAATTGTGAAGTTTTATAAATCTATGTATGCATAGGATGGTAGATTTTGATGCCACTCCCGATTCAAGTCGAGAGTTGCTTGCGCGTCCATTTTTGGAGGAGATGGTAGAGACACCTCTAGTCTTGGCACGAGGACAAAGTTCCGCACATAGATGGATTCACCGTGGCTTTTTATTATAATTGTTAGCAGTGTTCTAAAAAGCGCGCATATGCGTGATGCTTTTTAGAAACGCAACGCATTAGGGGTATGCGTGGATAAATGCGGGGTCAACGATTTTAAGGTGGTCAACGGTGGTAATGCGCGAATATGCCCGCATAATGTGTTAAAAAAAAAAAGCAAAACTACGTCGTTTTATGTGTTTTCAAAAAAAAAATTACAATTTTTTTAGAATGGTGCCCCGATCAAAAAACCAAATATGGATTTAATATTTATATGCTGAAGCCCAGATCAAAAAACAAAAAACCCTCTCTTCTTTATTTAACAAACAAAAGCCCTAGACTCTGGCCGATCAAAAAAAAAAACATAACCAAAGCAAAAAACGTTCTAAAAAACCCTAGACTCTGACCGATCTCTGCTTTTACATACAAGAAGCTCCGGCCGATCTCTTATGTTACAAACAAACACCTCCGGCCTTCGTTCTCTGCTTTTAGGAACAAAAACCGATGACTTTTACCCAAAAACAGGTAAGTGTCTATTTTTTTTCTTATTTCTTTCATTCTATTTCATATTTCTTTCTTATTTCTTATTTTTTACCCAAAAACAAGTAATTTTTTTATCCATGGAGAACAAAACAAGTTTTGAAATGTGAACAACAGTTAAAAAATGTCATTCTTTTTCTTATTATGCAGTTAAGAAATGTTTGTGTGTAAACAACAGTTAAGAAATGTTTGTGTGTTCTGATTTTCCTCTCACGCGGTGTAGAATTGTCTACAAATGTCTACAGAGTAAATGTGTTCTCATTTTCCTCTTATGCAGTGTATATTTATTTCTTATGCAGTGTATATTTATTTTTTATGCTGAAGAAATGTGTATAATTTATGCTGAAGACAATGTTTATGTTTATGTTTTTTATGTAAGTTATGCTTATACTTCTGCTTTTATTATTTTACAAGCCTGGGTATAATTAAAAAAATATTAAAAAAAGGCAAAACGCTTTTTCACGCATATGCTCCTAATGCTTGATGCTTGACCTCCACGCATCGATCACGCATCGCGCCTTTTAGAACATTGATTGTTAGGGAGTAGTAATGCAAGAGGTTATCATGGTTATCATTGAGTTCCATAGTCAATGCAAGTTGCTAAAGAGCTTTAATGCCTCTTTTATCGCGTTGGTCCCAAAGAAGTGGGGATCAGTTAATATTCCGGATTTTGGGTCAATTACTTTGGTTGCGCGGGTGTGTATATGATCTTTGCAAATGTTCTGGCTGGGTGAGCAAGGAAAGTTGTGGATGGCAAACAGATTTCGGATTCAGCACTCGTAACAAATGTGCGTGGAAGCTTCCCGCTTGAATCAACTGAAGGTAGTTTGTAAATTGGATGTCGAGAAGGCCTATGAACATGTCAATTAGAGATTTTTGGCAACAAATGGAAATTCCTGTCATATTGAATCCCTCGATGTGGTTCTCTATTCTAGCTAGTGATGACAACCAAGGGTTGTTTTCGCTTGTTATTTGCGCATGACACCCCCTTCCTTAGTCCGACAGACTAGGATCGCGTGTTGCACCTAAAGATTGTGGTCTTGTGTTGGCAATTAAGAGTGTTCTCATCCCAAATAGTTTGATGCAGGAGCATAGGACATGAATGCCATTTTTATTATTCTTTCTTATTTGTCCTTTTTTTCGCCCTCTTTAATCTTTAGTCTTAAGAGGCCCCCTCTTGTGACACTTTTGAGTCTTTGATAATGAGAACCTAGAGAGAGAAATTGAGAACTTTCATGACTTCTTCTTTTAGTTGTTGTTGATGTTGTTGTTGTGTAGATTAAATTTCACACTTCCGCATCTCTACTTTACATCAAATTAATATCAGTGTCTCGTTTGTTCTTGTATCAAAGATGTTCATAGCCGATTGGAATTCAGGTTAGTCTCACCCGAATGAATTACAACAAACCCCCAACCACCTTCATGAAACCCTAACCCTAGAACCGCAAGAAACAAAACTCCATAGTCTATCAAATCCCAATACATCATCATCTACCATGGCTACTAAAAACACCCCCGAAACCACCGAAGAATGCCACGAACCAACCTGGACCGCCGAAGACGGCCCAAACAGCCCTAGCGACTGCCGCCCAAGCCACCCAGACACTGCAAGTGGCGCCGCTAACCCACCACGGAGCGCGATGTCCAGCCCACTCCTTATGGCCATAAAATTATCTCTTCCGACCGTAAACCACAATCCAAGCCTAAATCCTCATCCAATTGTTCCTACTCCCAAGAAACCCTAATTTCCAATTCTTTTCACAATTCAAACCCTAACCCTAATCCTCCAACACCTAATTTGATAAAGAATTCCCAATCCTCCCCCAACACCCAAAATTCTTACCAGAAACCCATAAACCCTAGCCAAATACCCATGGATCGCTAAACCCAACCCTATCTACAAAGGGTGTTCTTCATTGAGCATCCTTCCTATTCCATGCCATATCCCATTATCCACCGCCCAATCTATTTGCAGGCAACAGGATTCTAACTACCATACCCAGGCGGAGCTCGCGGATATTTCTACCACCTATGTGCATACCTTGATGATATCGACTTCGGTGGATCCGCATTCACCCCCACCTAGTGATGAAACGTGGATCCGCACGAGTATTTTTTTTACTCGTTGCACCGTCAAGGGGAGATTATGTACAGTGAAATGGAGGAGCTAGTGACAATTTGGCGGCACAGGAAATGGTGGAAAGACTGAAGTTACCTACGGAGTCTTTAACCACCCCATGTCGTATTGGGTGGTTGAGTAGTGGAGCCACGATTGCCCCTAGCCAACAGTGCAGAGTAGCTTTTTCTATTGGAGATTACCATGATGAGATCCTATGTATCGTGGTAGATATGAAGGTGTGCCACCTTCTGTTGGGGAGACCATAGCAGTTTGATCATCACAGCATGCATGATGATCGAGCTAACACTTATTCATTCATGCTTGAGGGGCGACATTTTCTTCTCCATCCCATGATGTCATTCTCGATGTCGCGACCTTCCGCTCTGGTAGTCTCACATGACGAACTAGCCACAGAGACCGCTGAGACAGGGTTATGTTATGCTCTTATCAGTCCCATCACCGCCCCGAAGGTAGCCGTTTCCCCACAGGTCCAGAGCCTGATGGACTTTTATTCCGATGTGTGTACTCCTCCAGACGATCTTCCTCCTCTCCGAGATATACAGTACGTCATTGGTTTTGTCTCTGGGGCACAGCTCCTCAACCTACCCCATTATCGTATGTCGCCTACGGAGCACGCGGAGCTACAGAGACAGGTCACCAAGCTATGTGACAAAGGGTACATTTAGGAGAGTATGTCCCCTTATGCGGTACTAATCCTTTTAACACCAAAGAAGGATGGGAGTTGACAGATGTGTGTTGACAGTCGGGTTATTAATAAGATCACCGTGAAGTACCGATTACCTATTCCTCGCTTAGAGGATATGCTAGACCAACTCCATGGCGCTAAAGTTTTGTCCAAGATAGACTTGAAGAGTGGGCACCATCAGATTCACATGAAGTCAGGAGACAAGTGGAAGACTGCCTTCAAAACGAAGGACCGGCTATATGAATGGACAATGATACCTTTCGGCCTATCCAATGTCTCATCTACCTTTATGCGGGTGATGACTTAGATTTTACGTCCCTTCATGGGCAAGTTTGTGGTTGTGTCTTTTGATAATATCCTGATCTATAGCCGATCAGAGGAAGAGCATCTTGCTCATGTGGCTCAGGTGTTGGTTGTCCTACGAGCCGAGCGCTTCTTCCTCACATTGAAGAAGTGCGCCTTCATGGTACATTCGGTGACTTTTGGGGGATATATGGTTTCAGGCGAAGGTGTCAGAGTGGACGACACCAAGGTTTAGGCAATAGTTGATTGGCCCCCACCCATGTCAGTATTATGGGTACATAGTTTTCAAGGCCTGGCTGGGTTTTATCGACGTTTTATAGCGCAGGGTTCAGCACTGTCATGACACCTATTGCAAATTTGATGAGTACCTCGACGAGTGTTGAGTTTAGATGGACAGCGGAGGCGAATAGGGCCTTCAAACGCGTAAAAGAGTTGATGACGACAGCACCCATCTTAGCATTACCTGATTTTGATCAGTTATTTGAGTTGTCTTGCGATGTTTGCAAGATGGGGGTGAGTGCGGTATTGAGCCAAAGTGAGAAGCTGATTGCCTTATTTCGTCGGAAGCTAACACGGGCCGCCATCAACTATTCGACGTATGATCTTGAGTTTTATGAGGTGGTGAAGGCAGTGAAGTTATGGTCTCCGACACAAGGAGTTCGTCATCAAGTCGGATCGTGAGACCCTACGCTTTTTACATAGTCAGAGACGTGATGGTGTTAGACACATCAAGTTGACAGCCTATCGCCAAAGGTATACATTTCATTTGAAGTACAAACCGGGGAAGGAGAATCAGGTCTGATGCCCTTAGTAGGAGAGCGTATACTTTATTGACTATTTGGAGTCAAGTTTTTGGATTCGATGATGTCTGCGATCTTTACTTGATTGATGCGAAGTTTGGACCGATTTTTAGAGCCTGTCAGCTGGGCAATGGCGCATCGGGCAAGTATTTACAATAGGGTGGGTTTTTATACAGGGGGACGGCCTTATGCATTCCATCTTCTTCTCTTCGTGAGAAGATTATTTTGGATGTCCACGAAGGGAGATTATCAGGCCATTTGGGACAGGTGCGTACCCACGCGATGCTGAGGGACCAATTTTATTGGCCGACGATGAGCAGGGATGCCAACGCCTTCATTCGGCGTTGCTACACTTTCCAGACATCCAGGGGCCAGCACACCAATGCTGGTTTGTATACCCCATTACCGATTCCCGAGAGACCGTGGCAGCACGTCTCGATGGACTTTATCGTTGGACTTCCCCGTACATCTAGTAGCCATGATTACATCTTTGTCGTAGTGGACAAGTTCTCTAAGATGTCCCACTTCGTACCTTGTACCCGCACGAATGATGCTTCCTATGTTGCTTTGTTATATTTCCACAAGGTTATCCGTCTCAACGAGGTTCCCCATAGGATCACCTCTGACAAGGACGTACGATTTATAGGGCATTTCTGGCGTACGCTGTGACGGCTCTTATGGACGGAGTTACAATTTTCGACAGCCTTCCACCCTCAGACAGATGGCTAGATCGAGGTGGTCAATCGGAGCATGGGTGACCTATTGCGATGTCTAGCTTCCGAGCATTCCTGGCGATGGGACGTTGTGATAGCAAAAGTCGACTTTGCCTTCAACAATGTCATAAATCACTCTATCGGCCTCTCTCCTTTACAAATTGTATTGGGGCAGTCACCTACTATGCCTATAAACCTTGCCGAGCTTCCTCCAACGGTGCATACTTGCCCTTCAGCTAAGGAGTTTGCCACCCGTTTGACTTCCATCCAGGCCGATGTTCGTGCTCACTTAGAGACCACTTATGCCTCTTTTAAGGAGATCGCAGATGAGCATCGTCGCTTTGTCTCCTATCACCCGGGTGATTTAGTCATAGTGTACCTCAAGAAAACGCGGCGGCAGGGTAAGGGAAACAAGCTCCTCATGCGACGATTTGGCCCATTCCCTTGTGGGTCGAATGCTTATGAGGTTGATCTCCCCCACGAATTATGTGTGCACCACACGTTTAATATGGCAGATGTCTCTCCTTTTCGAGGCACACATGCTCCACCGATTCCCATCTCTCCCATCACAGCCGAGCCAGTTCGCTCTCACGTTGATCAAGTTGAGGGGATTTTAGATTCTGCATCTATCTCTTCATCTTCGGGTGATTATACCCGCTACTTGGTTCGTTGGATAGGTCGACCTGAGGCCGAAGACTCTTGGATTACTGAGGCAACCTTGCAGCACATTGACCCGGATTTCTATCGCCGGTATACGGAGTATATGGCATCTTCTCAAGGGACGAAGAGTGATTCAAAAGTATAGGACATGGGCATCATTTTTATTATTCTTTCTTATTTGTCATTTTTCAGCCTTCTTTTATCATTAGTATAAATAGCCTTAAGAGGCCCCTCTTGTGACACTTGGACTTTTTGATAATGAGAACCTAGAGAGAGAAATTGAGAACTTTCAGCACTTCTTCTTTTAGTTGTTGTTGTGTAGATTAAATTTCACGCTTCTACATCTTTAGGTTGAGAAATTTCACGCTTGCTGGTCAACACAATCTATTTCACTAAGTAGGTTGAAGAAGAACCTCTGGTCAACATTAGAGATATGGATATGATAAGGTTCATTCGGAAAAATATCATAACACGCTTTGGGATACCGAGGGCTATTATAACTGATAATGGCATACAATTTAAAAGTGGTCCTTCCCAAAATTTATGCGACAAGCACGAAATTAAGCACCATTTCAGCACAGTAACGTAGCCCCAAAGCAAGGATCGGGAAGAAGCCTCCAACAAAACAATGCTCGATGGCCTTAAAAAGAAGATGGAAAAGGCAAAAGGCGCTTGGATGAATGAGATTCCTCATGTTCTCTGGACATATCGTACTACGCCCAAGAGACCAACCAGGGAAACACCCTTCGCGCTCACATACGAAATGGAAGCTACCATACCACTTGAAGTCGGCCTCTCAACTATGAAAACGAGGGGGGCCGACCAAGGACTGAATGACGATGCCATTCGCGTTGAACTCGACCTGGCCGACGAGCGAAGGGAGCATCAAGCTGGCCTTATACCGGCAGCAGTTAGCAAAGCAATACAATAAGGGAGTCAATCCAAGAAAATTCCAAGTGGGGGATTAAGTCCTCGGAAAAGTTCTCAATAGCGCCATAAGGTTGTCGGACGGCAAGTTGGGACCCAACTGGGAGGGACCATTCAAAGTAATCAGAGATGATCTACACGAAGTCTATCACTTTAAAACAATGGACGGCAGAGAGATACCAAGAGCATGGAACGCAATCAACTTCAAGAAGTTCTACTTTTAGTCTTACTTTGTAGCATTTAGTTTTTGCAAATTTTCAGTTCAAAACTTATGTTGCTCACGTTTAATTATTTCGGTTATGAATAAAGGCCCTTATTTCCTTACTCTTTATTATCCAGTTGATTTACATTGTTTCGAAAGCAACGGACTCATAATTGGCACTAATCTTTGAAAGTGCCGATCAGGGTTTAACTTAATTACAATAGCAATTTGGCTTATTACAATTAAAATTAAAGTCCTCAGGTCCTTGTTAAAGTCAACACAGGAAACCTCACGACTTGCTCTGGCAAGCTAAAAGCCGTACGGGGGATCCCTAGGCAGCATACCAACTTCGTTTGGTCGAATAAAATCCTGAACGTGTGGATAGCCAATAAGACCAATGCATTTTTGTCATTCTCTTCTAGGCCTAAAGGAGTGTGGCGACATGACCTAAAAAGTAAGAAAGACAGATATAACATATGCAAGGCATAATGGAATGGAAAATGCAAAAAATTGGTATTAACTTGATTCCTCAAAAATATCTGATTACAAAAAGTATCAATTACAAAATAATTACAGATATTACAAAAATTGTTACAACAGTTTATGGTCGGCTGGCCAAAAACCTCTCGATCAGCTTTCTCCGACTGTCGTTAGGATCAGGTCGGTTCTCATCATCGCTATACTGACCTTCCAAGTACCTCTCGACAAGCTGAAGAGGAATGGCATTTAACAGGGCCCATGTCTCATCTCGCCCAAAAGGAGCTCTCCGGTACGCTGAACACTCAACGTGACACATATACCAGAGTTGGGAATTCTTAGGTTCTTTGACAACCTTCCGCGCATTAAGCCAACCATGCTTATATGCCACGTCCTGAGCTTCTTGTAGCCTCATAGGGACAACCCCTCGTCATAACCAGTCGCCCAGGCTGCTCGGGGACCCATCCTAAACAAGTACCGGAGTTTCTTGACATCTCAGTTTAGCCCCATTATCATGACGTTGCTCCTTTGCACCTTTTCCTCGGCCTCAACAAGTTTCTTCTTCAGATCATCATTCTCAGACTAGACAAGAACGCCGACCTACCCCATATCCTTGGTTTCAGCCAGCTGGGCTTTCAAGTCATTTATTTCTTGTTGCATGGAGGAGCCCACATCGTCCACCAAGTCTTTGAGGTCGTCCTTCAGCTTGGCAACCAAGGTGTAGGCCTCAATCGTTTTCTTTAAAGCCTTGCAGGCAGTTAAAAACGCTCAGCGAGCTTACGCGCTGGCATCTAGCCCGAGCACATTGTCTAAGTTGCTGGAAGAGGGAATTTCCTCGACAATAGGCTACAACATCAAAGCAGAACAGGCAATAATTTATAAAAAATGCTAAAATGGGCACACTCGGTAAAGAGAATATTGTTTTCATTAAAAAAAAAGAAGGCAAAGCCATTTACTGTCCAACACCCAAGTGGAACAACAAGAGTACAAAGTACAAGCAAAAAAAAAAGCCTTAAAGACTACAGGCTTCATTTCTTTACCTGCTCTTCAGCATCAGTCCCCTAAAGACTACAGGCCTATTTATAGGAAGAGTTAGCTTGCTAGCCAAGTTAATACCAAAAAAGACCAAAAATGACAACTAATACCTAAAAATGACCCATTAGCCCCAAACATACTTGGAGATTAATTGAACACTAAAGATAAAAGAAAAATTACAATAAACCCTAAACTAAAAATGAAAAATAAAAGATAGTCTTCTCCCGGAGACACAGCCACGCACCACGTGTCCCTATAAATCTCATACACATCATTCTCCCCGTCTTTGAAAAAGCTCGTCCTCGAGCTTGGAGGATAACTCATCAATGCCCAAATGTACACGAGTCGCTACAAGTGTTAGTTTCCAAAGTAAAAACCCAAATCAAATCCAACACGCAAATGGACCGGCCGAACTTTTGTTAGACCCATATGGACCTTCAACAATAGGGCCTAATATACTCAAATCTCAACGATACCCCCTACGGAATCCGAGAAATCAAAAACTGACGACCATGTCCGCCTTCTAAACACTACAAGCACATGGTTGCAACTTGGCTTGGTGGACCCTTGAATCCGACCGGACAGTAACTCTGACGACTGCACCTTTGCGAGTACGATGGCGAGACAAATGAACTGAAGGCGGCGACTTCCCGGAAAGTCGGGCCTCAAAACGGCAAATAGTCGGAAAATGTATCCTTGGTGGGTACATTTCTCATGGAAGTCATATGTTGTGTCAAATATTGACCGGATTAGAGGTCAATAGGGAGGGTGAGATCGGGTCAAAGTAGGGTAGGCCCGTTTTGGGTCAGATTGGATTTGGTTATGCATAAATGAGTGGGAAAAGGGGACATTAGGGTTAAAATAGGGGTGGGGCTGTTTTGGGTTTAAAAAAATTGGTTAGGGTTTGGTACGTGGGTTTGGGCTATGGGGTTGTGGTCGGAACAGGGCAGCAGTGTATGTAGAGATCGAATGGAGGATGGTTGAAGGCGCAAGGGCGGTCGCCAGTCATAATGGTTGGCCGACCTCCTGTGGGGATTTGCGATCAGATCGGGGGTCGGGAGGGATGGGAGGGATCGATCGGAGGAAAAAAAAAAGTTGGTCGGCGGGGTTAGAGAAGTGTTGGGGGCTGTTTCGGGGGTTTGGGGTTTCGCCAGTGCCGGAAATGAACCATGGAGGTTGACCGGAGGTCAAACAGGGCAGAGGGTGGTTAGAAAAGGAGCGGGGTAGGGTATAGATTAGATCGGAGGCTAGGGTGAAGCCGGTGGCTGTTCGGAGCTTGGGAGGGGTTGTGGGAAGGGAACCGGGGCCGGAAATG
Organism: Sambucus nigra; assembly: GCA_949130495.1. Classification (NCBI taxonomy): domain Eukaryota; kingdom Viridiplantae; phylum Streptophyta; class Magnoliopsida; order Dipsacales; family Adoxaceae; genus Sambucus; species Sambucus nigra. The sequence goes on along the minus strand of OX422218.1, from coordinate 380,228,636 downwards.
GGCCTGGGGGCCTGGTCGGTGGTCGGCAGCAGGGGTAGGGATAGGGGTTGTTTGGCAGGGGTGGGGCTAGGGTTTCTTGGGTTTTTGTTGGGTTCTTGTTTTCTTGGGGATTAAGGTTAGGGTTTGGGTAGATATGAAGACGGAGATTCATGTCGATGGGGGGTGGTTGTGTGGCGGTAGGAGGTGGAGGTGGAGGTGGAGGTGAGTTGTGGTGGAGATGGAGATGGAGATGGAGATGGAGGGTGGAGGTGGCTAAAAGGGGTGGTATCCCCCCTTTTAGCGATGATGGAATTTAGGATTTCCATCAACCCGATTCCCATTTGGACATTTATCAATCTTTTGATTGAAGGGTTGTCGGAGTTGGAATCTCAACTCGTGACACGCTTCACGCACCCCGACGAACACCAAGAACAAACCTCGATCTGATACCAATTTGATATAAATCTTCAAATGCAGAAGCGTTATTACTACACTACACAACAACTATTACCTACACAACAACAACAATAACAACAAAATAAACTAAACTAGTGAGATGGATTTCTTTCTCTCTATTCTCAATTCTCAATATTCAAGGTTAAGTACAAATGCGGGCCAAAAGGCCTATTTATAAGAAGAATTAGCTTGTTAGCCAAGCTAATACCCAAAAAGACCAAAAATGGCAACTAATACCTAAAAATGACCCATTGGCCCCAAACATGCTTGGAGACTAATTAAACACTAAAAATAAAGGAAAATTACAATAAACCCTAAACTAAAAATGGAAAATAAAAGATAGTCTTCTCTCCCGAAGGCACAACCACGCGCCACGTGTCGCCATAAATCCCATACACATCATTGCAACTTCAGCTTATTTACAAGCGTGACCCGCCGGTTCAAATTCATGAAAATGGATTAATGTGCCCATAACAGCAATAAAATCCTCTAACCCAACAGCACTTGTCCACGAATTTTAGGGGCAATTGTGGGGACCAAAATATAATTGGGCCCAATTCAAGATTGGGCGACCAAGCCCAACAGCATTAGGGGCACGACTGGCCCAGCTTACCAATAAAAAAAGATTATTGCCATCATTTATCACAGGGATAAATATAAGCACGTTAATAGTTACAATCAGCTCACGTTGGTTACCCAAAATCTCGGATAAGATATTCAGGGAGCCACCACACACGCTTATCTCAAGTCAAGGGAGTTCCTTGACTGATTCAACCACTGCAGTTCTATACAACTATAAATACAGCCCACACGCCACGGCCAAGGGGGATGTATTTCGAACCCTTGAGAGAACTTAATAAAAATACAGTAACCTCTCCGTGGACGTAGACAATTTGTCGAATCACGTATATTTGTGTGTTGTGTGATTTGCACCTTTGCACTCATTCTTTAATTGCTTTCTGAAATCTTTTTTATTGTGATTAATTTGTACTCACAGTGACCATTGGGCATTTATGAGAAAAACCTATGAGTGTATGACTTGAGTGGGAATTATTTAGTATGAACTGACCCTATATAACCTTCCCTAAATGGGAAATCATCCAAAACATGCAAAAGCCTCACAATGGCCATTTGTGGCAAGATATATGTAGACAACTTTTGCAACAAAGATGTCTGCATACAGATCCCGAGCGCACAGACCCTTTAGAGGAGGTGCACAGTTGGTCTTTGTCCACCGAGCATTTTCAGGTTTTTGTCATGTCAAGTGCAATCTCACTTCAGCTATGCTTCTTTTCTCAGGCTACAAACACTGTCATGTCCGAAGCCAATGAAATCCACCCTCCAGAAGTATTTTAAAGAGGAATGAATGAGAAAAGCTTAAGTTTATTCGAAGTGTTAGACGGAGTTTGAATGATAAAGTCCTCAGATTTCTAGAGGGTTCTTAACAGTTCTTGAGAGTTCTTCCACGCTCCCACTAAACAAGCACGAGAGAGAGAGAGAGAGAGAGAGAGAGAGAGAGAGTAGTAGTAGTGGTGGGCTATTGGAGGACCTTTGGAGGCGCTTGGAAGCCATAGAAGAGGACCTACGAGGAGCTTGAACGAGAACCCTCCTCATCCTCACCATCTTTACCAAACAACATCAGCTTCCTTTCTAGCTTCCATTGGAAGAGAGTTACGTCATAAACTATTTTCCTTAAAGGACGGAACATGCTAGTATATATTAAATATATCTGTATAAGTTCCCATGCCTATATATGTATAGTTGTATACAAAAATGTTGTATGGAAATATAGGCATAGTTGTATACAAAAATGTTGTGTTGAAACTATGTTTCTTGCTAAAAAATGACTTCACGTGTTAGTAACATTTCTCGTTAGATTGCTTACATTTGACATCATATCTCTTATGTATAGAGAATAGGTCAACCCGTGATCATGAAACCCTACTAGTATGCTTTAATACTTGTCTCAATAATTCATCAAAAATATTTTCATAAGAGAGAATTGCAATTAACGTACGTGTCTGAAGCAGAATGCGTGTTTCAAAACCCAAGCTTTGAAAAATTGCAATGTCAGCCCCTGTATTTTCTGTTTTCACACATTTGATCATTCAGTGGACCGCTTACTTGTTGTAAGTCATTGTTTACCTTACATTAGGCATGTTATGCACTTGTAAGTGTTCGGTTTGATGTTGGGCCTCATCAAGTAAAATGTGAAAGACTCGGAGTTGCTGCGAAATTTAAGAGGAGCTCAAAGCCCTAGGGTGAAAGGTATCCGGCTTGACCCAAAACCATGCAACAACGGGGCATTTTTTGCGGACAGTGTCAGTGTGGACCGGTAAAAATAAATGATTTGGTAAACTCCTAAATAAAAAGAATTAAATGTGGGCTCAGTGCTCGGGGATTTAATTAAAGAAGAAGGAATAAATAATCAATAAGGACTCGGGTTAGAGTCAATTTAGGGTTTAGTTCATGTGTTCAGCACATACCCGGTTCGAGAGCATCGCATTTGAAAGAGTTAATCAAATGGAAATGATTTCAGATATTAAAAAGCATAATATATATAGCAATGATAATTTCCCTATTTTTTTGTCTAAAGCCCGCCAGCTTATTCCACTTACTTTCATACAATTTCACACACCAAAGCCTCCTGGGCTGAGATTCCTTCAAGATGTCATCTACTCTGAACTCGTTTCTGTGCTGCGACTTCTTTCCCCTCTTCTCAACACTTCTCTATAGGCGTGATACCCTAAGCATACCGAGTTCGCTTCTTTCCTTTCCCAAGAAACTGGTACTGAAATTCCTTTTTTACAGTTGGTCTCCTTGCTACAACTCCTTTTCCCTCTTCTCTACAGTCCATCTGGGCTCTTTCTTGCATTAAGAACTTTTCTTTATTTCCTTTTTTTTAAGTCGGTCTCCTCTAAATGTTGAGATCTATATATGTACTAATAATTAGAGCTCAAGTGCAGAAAACACTTCCCATATTTAAAAAAACAAAATCCAGTTATGGGAAATGTATAACTATCCTAATTTCTTCTTTGCTACAGTTTTTTAACAAACTAGGCACATAAAATTGTTTTTTAGTACACGTGTATGTAATGTTTTAACTTTATTAGACATTTTCCTGTATTTTGGTTGGACCTTTTTTCCTTCTTTTTTCCTGACGATTATGATGATAGATTATTTTCATGATTTTATAATTAAATATATCTTCTTATTGGGGATTTCCCCCCAAATCGAGGCTTACGCTTCGCACCGCCTTGTACAGGGAATACGCCTCAAGGCCGCTTTTAGCTTTTTCGAGCATTGACTAGGACTTTCGAACTTTTAATGAAGTATCAGTTTGTAAGAATTAAGTCTTTAATTCCATTTCAAATGTTTAATTATCCTTGATATTTAGTCTTTTTCCATACTACTTAATTGGATCTGATAATTGTCACGTAAGCGGACACATCTTTTACAAGTTAAAAATTGGGCAAACTCAATTATCAGGGGGTGAGTTAAATGTGATTAACACCCTATCCTTAAAAAGGAAGTTTTTCCTTAACACAATGATGCAAGTATGGTTAGTCCAAGCAGATGACCCAGATATGGGTCGGGCGATAAATGACGCCTCGCTGTATCATGTTGTCCATTGGACAAAGAGAGGAAAAAATGCTACTTTGAAGGCGAGATTCATCTCAGGAAGCTGCAGTTTATTTGTTGAGCTTATTATTCTTTTGGTCCCGAGAGATGTACCCTATTTCAAGTATTACTTCAGTATATTTTTTTCCCTCGCGCTGAGAGTATAGGTGGCGCAATACGTCTCAATACCTAGCCTTGTTTTTGTCGCTTAAAGTCTGGTTCTTTATATTCTTGGGTCCCCTTTGGTGGAAAAAACAATACATATTTCCTTTACTGATAAAAATAAACGTCTTTAGCAATACAAGGTATTTTCAACTTTTTTGTATAACTAAGGGATTATTTTCAATTCTAGTGATACTTTATACAGCTTCTAACATTTTTTTATTATTGAAATATAGATCCCAGAAAGTTGATTAAAGAATTAAAAGGTACATAGCAGATCAACAAATGTTACACCATATATCAGACTAAAGATACACATAGTGAAGCTTGAACTAACCGCTTGAACTCGGGAGACTGTTTATATCTCTCAAATTCAGCCCGCCATTCTTCATCTGAAAGGGGAGGAAGTCCACCAGTGAACTTCCAGTCGGTCATTGAAAGACCAGATCGGGTCAGTCGTGTGACACCACCAAGTACTACCATACTAAATACCCACGCAGCAGATGCAAAAAGCCATATCCCAACTGCTTTTTGAGCCCGAGGCCCTGCGGTAACTAGGAGCTTCAATCCCTCTTTATTCTCTTTGCAGGCAGATGCTACTGCAGTGCACATATTCCTAAAGGATGGATTGTAGAAACCCTGAAAAGAGCATACAATTCTGTCCTCAGGATTATGGACATGATAATGAAGTGGGAAATCGATTGACAAGGGAATTCATACATAATTGCATTCTCAGTATCGAGCGCGAGCATAGGTAGAATGATAAACAAAAGGAAGTATAAATCCAGCATGCTCATACAAGCCAAAATCCAGTATGCTCATATCAGCCTCTTACTCATCAAGTAAAATAAATTGTGTTAACAATGTTTAACCCACCTTGTAAACATATACCATCAGGTTGTCTTTCTCCACAATAAACCAATTATGATGAGGTAGCATTTATTAACTTCAAATAACAAAATGCACACTATGCACATTAATGTTAAAACAACACATCAAAAACTAGTCCTCCTTTGCGTGACCACACACCTGAAAGCCAATAGATATGAACGGACAATTAATCTCCCGGCACTTCACAATGACATAATGTTTCCACAAATACAAGGTGAATTTTTAATATATAATGAGTTCAAAATATTTGAAGAAAATATATAATTTTGAATTCAGATTGATCTTCTGAAAATACATTATTTAAATGGAGATTTTGATTTTAAATTTGAAACGGAGTGTCAATGGAGAAAGTCACAATCAACAATTCCATGAAACATGGCGATTTCTGATAGAATCTATAAATAAGCATGACTTCCAATATAGTTCTATAATCATGCTTTCTTTATTTAACTTTTTACTCTATTTATTTGGGCTTTTGAGAAATCTATAGTTAGAATAAGGTCCCTAAAAAATTTAACGCAACTACAAACCTACATCAGATTTATTATTTGCAACTCTCTCTCTCTCTCTCTCTCTCTCTCTCTCTCTCTCTCTCTCACACAAAAAAAAAACACCGACCACCATTCCATCTTCCATCCACCATTCCTCCACCATGAATGCCCTCTCTCTCCAAAGTTGCTTTCAGGCAAACAAGTTCGAGCCCTCTATAATCATGCTTTCTTTATTTAACTTTTTACTCTATTTATTTGGGCTTTTGAGAAATCTATAGTTAGAATGGGAGGAAACACAAATCAATTTGACAAGGGCCCTAAAAAATTTAACGCAACTACAAACCTACACCAGATTTATTATTTGCAACCCTCTCTCTCTCTCACACACACACGCACACACACAAAAAAAAAACACCACCATTCCATCTTCCATCCACCATTCCTCCACCATGAATGCCCTCTCTCTCCAAAGTTGCTTTCAGGCAAACAAGTTCGAGCCCCCCCCCCCCCCCTTTCTCTCTGATGTGTATGGGGCCCCGGACTTATTTGTATTTTTTGTTTATTTTATTTTTCATATTTTATTAGGTTATTTCCCTATTTCAGTTGTTATTTTAGGTTAGAGGATAGCATTGTCTTTTAATGTCTTTAAAGTGCCCTTTTTAGTCTTTTTACCCTTTTAGGCTTAGCTTGACTAGCAAGCTAAGTTTGTCCTATAAATAAGACATTTGGCCATCCATTGTACTCACCTTACAATTTGAGAGATGAAATAGAGTTAGTTCTTTGGTCATTGGCCTCTAACTATTACATTGTTGTTGTTGTGTAGTTAGTAAATTTAAGCTTTCGCATTTTAACTTCACATCAAATTCATGATGTGCTCGCCGATGTGGTTGTTGTAGAGCCATGGGTATGGCTCAGAGGAATCGGCGAGTCACCCTTCCAAAACACACCCCCGCCACCCGCGATCAAGTGGCACCACCCCTAATTATGTCTCAAAACCCTAGATCTGAACTCCCAAAATTCAGATCCATTTCAAACCCCCAAAAACCCAGCTCTAACCCCTCATTCCGGCCAGATCCGCCCCCAGACATCAACTTTGGCCACTACCGAAGCTCGCAGCTGCCTAAGCATTACTTCCGACCACCGGCGATGGCTGAACGGGGTTGCAAAGACAAAGAAGTCATCCCCGGTGACTCAGAGCTGTGTTTGGTCGTGAGAAAACAGATCTAAGCCGAAAACCTTCATACCGGGGTCGAATAATCCTTCCGATCGTCATTTGGGCACCTCTCGAAGGTCACCAGTCCAACTGGGAGTCACCAGCAAGCCATGTCGGACCCTGATCAAGCTTTTCAAAGGAAGATTCCTCCAATTTTCAGACAACAACCGTGAAGAAAGTGGCTAACGACCTAGGATCATGAACACAGCGGCATCTCCGACCTTCCGTAACATTTCACCAGCCACCGGAGAAGTTCCTCGACGCCGGAGGAACAGATCAACATGTCGTCACTTGTTGCGACCCCTAGAGTTACGGTCTTAAGCCAGGAGGGGCAAACAAGGAGACCCGATCAAGTTGGACTAAATGGTCGTGTCTTTAAAAAAAAATCTGAAAATCAGTATTCTTCCCCCCAAGGTTCTTGACCAGCTTCCAGAAATTACCCACAAGCACCCAAATTTTTGTTTGAAACCAATCCCCTTCGAAATATAAAACACCCACCTCTCCATATTTTCAAAATACTTACCCCATCCACCCCTTTACTACTGAAAATTATTTGCAGTCCCCCTCATCTTCTAAAATTTATATTTCAGACCCTGAATTTTCAGAAATTCTCAAATCCGCCCCAAAAAACTTCTTAAAATTGTTTTCTAGCCCCCAAATTTTCTGAAAATTCAATTTTAGCCCCAACCTTTTCCCAATGCCCCAATTGTATCACCACATCATTTTCCGAGGAGGACTACTCCTGATTTGATATGTTGTGGAATGAAGGTGGTGACGTTGACTCTGAAACAGATATGAGGATTTGTGCCAAGCTTGAGCAATTGAGCCGTATCGTCATCGAAGAACTTGAAATTCGCCTCGACGACTTGGACCGACTTGGAGAAACACTACATCGAGAGCTTTGAAGCTTTCAATTTAGTGCATACTCCATCGGGGAGTACGAGGAACGCCATTGCCTCCTCAGTCAATGTCGCTCGGAGTATCTTGAGTTGGAGGCGGTACATGAGCATTGGGTGCACGAGCGGGCGAAGCGTTTGGCCCGTTATTTTGAGTATTTGTCCACCGATGAAACTTTTCCTCCAGTCGAAGTCATTCCCGTAGGCGACGATGATGCCCGCTACCCAATCACGTTTAGTGAGGACGCCCCCCAGGATATCGAGGCCCCGTCGGCAGATGGTATTGACCCCGCGTTCTTTTCATGTGATTTCATTTATATTTTTTAGGGGGATAGTTGGCTCACTCGCACTCGGTTTCGTGATTCGGAGATATTTAAGCTTGGGGACTTCTTTCCCATCTTTGGAGAAGAATATGTTGAGTTCTTTATAGGGGATTTCTTCTATATTTTTGTTGAAGATGGTTGGGTGACACACACGCACTTTCGCGAGATGGAGTCATATGATTTGGTTGATTTCTTTTCACTCTTTGGGATGATAATGAGTTTGATGGGGTTTGTTTGGTGGAGGGTTAGCCGTTACTTTGGAGGGACGTGCTTGGAGATCGGTATGAGGATCCCATTTGGGTTGCGTATGGGGAGCATTACGGGGTTCTTTTATATGGCTTGGCACTGAGGAGACTAATCATGGGAGACTCGGACCACATTTGGCACCGTTGACCCTCCTCGAGGCAATTGCTCGTTAGTTTTCAGCGTGGCAAAGTTTGGGGTCGAGTTCTTGTTTGTCGATCGTGGTTGGATTTTGTGACTATTCCTAGGACTTTTCGCTAGCCGATATGCCGAATGTTTTCAAGGACGACGACACCTCCCACGCTCGAGACTAGCTTTTTCAAGTGTCGGAAAGTGATGTGTATGGGGCCCCAAATTTATTTGTATCTTTCGTTTATTTTATTTTTCATGTTTTTATAAAGTTATTTCCCTATTTTAGTTGTTATTTTAGGTTAAAGGGCAACATTGTCTTTTAATGTCTTTAAAGTGCCCTTTTTATTCTTTTTACCCTTTTAGCTTGACTAGCAAGCTAAGCTTGTCCTAAAAATAAGGCATTTGGCCATCCATTGTACTCACCTTACAATTTGAGAGATAAAATAGAGTTATTTCTTAGGCCATTGGCCTCTAAACATTATATTGCCACTGTTGTTGTTGTGTAATTAGTAAATTTACAGTTATGCATTTTAACTTCTCATCAGACATGCATGCGTTTTTTTATATATATAGTTTTTCATGTGGATGCGTTATTTCTCTTTTTCATTATCTTAATGCATTTTTTATTTTTATTTTCTCACTCTCGCACCTCGCTCACTCTGAAGCTTTGACAAGACACCGAAAGAGTTGTACGATAATAATAATAATAATAATAATAATAATAATAATAATAATAATAATAATAATAATAATAATAGATAAATAGATAATTCAATGCAGAAGTGGGTTGATCATCAAAAGTTTCAAACGACCAACATTGCACATATTTATCCCTTTTGTATTTCACCCAGACCTAGAATGAATCTTTTAATGAAAATTCCCACAAAAGTCCTTTTTTCTAGATGGTCTAAAAAAATTCAATTTTATAGCTTTTAATGAATTTTTTATAGACGACCTTCAATTTTTCATTTTGTAGATGATCTATGAAAAATTCAATGATTTAGCATTATATAAAATTGATCGGGCAGGAGATATGTATCCTAAGGTCCCCTAACAGTTCCGTGTGTGTGTTTATATTTATACACATATATATGAGTAACTCATTTTTTGCAACTAACATGTCAAAATTGTATTGGAAAAAAATCTCAATGCAGTGAATCTCAAAACTGCTTTTTGGCTCATTTTGATCATTATGGCAGTGAATTGTACCCCACGTTCGACATTGAAAAAAAATCTCATTCCCAGTTTATTTGGTGATACTGTGTCGAAAGCAATGACAAATCTCGACACTCTATCAAAGGATCAACTATGACCTTAGTACCATGTGAACTCGACATCACAACAGCAAAAGTCTACAATATTTAGTTTATCGCCAACTATTAATGACTCGGCACGATATCACCGAGTTTTGGTACAACATTCGGTAGTTGGTCACCAAACCTAGTGTTCATAGTTAAATTAACTTACTCGTTACTATAGTGCCAAATTTATTCATAAACTTTCGGTGACAGAGTGCCGAATTTCTTCATTCTATTTAGATATCCTATTGCTGAATAATACATCATAAATTTTCAAGATTACCCGTTATTTTATGATAACAAAATATGGGATATCATTGATGTTATATGCTTTGGGTATAATGGGAATCAAAACAAAGTTTCATCACCTGGCGAGGAGGACACTCAATCAAATGCAGACGATTGATATGACATTGAATTGAAAGAAAGGAGAGTTGGGGTAACAATCATTTAGATTATTGTTTGTTGTTGAATGTACGATCTGGGATTTTACTAAGTCGTTCGTTTTTTGTAGGTTGTTGACGAGCATGTACCCGCTATCGTTGATCATACCATCAAGTTCACCACCGAAAAAAGTAAGTATTTGAAATTACATTGCTAATACATTGTTATATTTGAATGTTGATAAATTGTCATATTTGAATGATAATTATTTTCTATATTCTTAACCGGACAACCATAATGGATTGGACTCAAGATCATGAAAGGAAGATAAAGGTAGTAATTGTTATCGTAAAGTCTATAATTCCAACCCAAGCAGGAAGGCAGGTTAATAATGAGTTACGAATGTGGTGGGGTATCGCAACCACAACAAAAAAGGGAACAGAGAAAAAAGCATCACTACCAAAGGAAAAGGACGAGAGGGATTCTTCAACGAGGAAGTGCAGTTGTCCGTTCACACTCGAGGGTATTCTCCTTTCGGATGGCCAATGGAAGGTCAAAGTTTCTTCTAGTCTTCACAACCAAGAAATAGCCAAATCACTAGTAGGCAACTTGTATGTCAAACGATTGAGTCGATAGTAACTAGCCATCGCCAATGACTTAATTGTTAATGGGGTGATACCTAATCGAAGTCTTGCATACTTTGAAGCATAGATCGAAGAATAATGTCCAAAATTAATTTGCATTTGACAAAATTATATTTGGGATGTTCGATTATGTTGGATTTTATATATATATATATATACTTGGACGGATCCACATGAGGACGAGGAGGGGCAAAGGCCCCTCCTGAATTTCCCAAAAAAAAAAATTAGGGTACTATATGTAAAGATAGAAAGTTATAGGGTAAAAAAACATAAAAAGTTTGAATAAAACTCGAATTAAAGCTATAATTTGTATAAAACTTGAATTAACCCCAAAAAAATTCTCCTCGGCGGCTCCCGCCCCCAAAGCCCCGGCAACACTCGAAACTTTGCCCCCCGACCAAAAAAACTGGATCCGTCACTGTATATACATAGATATATATATAGGTAGGGGATTTCCAATATACCCAGTTTAACGGATCCAAAAAAACAGGTCTTTTTTAAATAGTAAAAAAAAAATGGTTCATCTTTTTTGTGTGGCTTTTAAACATTTTAGTGTCCTCATAAAGAAAAAGGGTTCTTATATATTAGTCACATTTAACATATTTTTCATTATACAAGACTTACAAGTCTTGTTGATCAACCATTAAATAAGTCCTATTAATACATTTTTAAATAATTATAAGACAAAAATACCTCTAACAAAGAACAAAATCCTAAAATTGTTATAAACCTGCAACCCCCACCACCGTCGACATCTATTATGCACCATCACCAAGATATCGCTACCGCCACCACGACTGTGTCTCCGTTGCCGTCGCCTTCCATCACCACCAGCGTCGCGCCGCCACCTGTTTATGCCACCACCACCATCGTTGCCGCCACTATAAAAATTTATGACGACAACGAAGAAGAAGAAATCTCAAAGTAAAATATTTATTGTGAATGTAAATATTTACATTCACAATGAGTATTTACAATAAATATATTTATTGTGAATATAATATTTACAATAAATATACATTTATTGTAAAAGAAGAAAAAGAACTTAAAAAAAAACTATAGTATGTATTTATTGTGAATATAATATTTACAATGAGTATTAAAAGAATAAAAAGATGTTCAAAATAGCTTATAGCAAATATTTACATTGACAAACCCTTTTAGAAGAAGCATGAAAAATACAGGAAAATCAACTAACAGTAAATATTTACTTTGAGGTTAAATATTTAATAATATAACAAAAATACTCGAAAGAAAATAGTTACTTCGACTACAAATACTTGCGATCACGAAGGAAACTCAAAATCAACATTTTTTATAAATGTAAAAAGTTACTATCATAAAAATTTAATACTAACTACATACCTTGGAATATTTTTATCCACATTGATCTCTATGTTCTTTTCTTTGTGAAAATCTATTAAGAGTGAATATTCACTCTTTAAGCTCAAAAGTAGATATTTTACACTGTAAGTAAATATTTACTTATAGTGCATATTAATTATAGTATACAAAATGCAGTTGAAGCTTTATCCCCCGCACACAATCTCTTACACACATACACACAACACCACCGCTCGCACACACATACACACCACGGAACACACATTCATAGATCGATTTGGAGCACCACCACACGTGGAAGTGAAGCCTAACAAATCTTTGTAGATGGGACTAAAAGGAAAAAAAAAATTAATCCACAAAAAAATCACCCAAACAAAAAAATTTTACTATTTCAAAAAAACGTCTCTGGAACTCGTTAAAATGGGCCGTTAGAGATCCTTTCTCACTTTATATATATATATATATATATATATATAGAGAGAGAGAGAGAGAGAGAGAGAGACAGAGAGAGACAGAGATTCTCATACATACCAAGTATACATACTCGATGGCACAAACCTATTTTTCAAAAATATTAAAAAAATATTTTTGAGTTGAGTTTTTTTGTGTGGTATTTAAATATTTCAACGGACCCAAATAAAAAAATCTTGCGAGAGTTTCACCGATTTTTTTTAAATAGTAAAAAACGTTATATTGAGCTATTATTTTGTATATGGCTCCCTTGAAATATTTAAATAGCACGCTAAATAATCAACCGATAAATATTTATTTCGTATTTAAAAAAAATGAATATATATACTTGGTATGTACCGGAGCGTGTGTATATATATATATATATATATATATATATATATATATATATATGAATAATGCTCTTGTGAGGACTAGTCCGCATTTTAAGAATGCGGACCGGACATGTGTCACCTGACGGTGCGCCTAGAAATTATCGCCTAAATTATAGGCACACTCTCTCTATTTTTTGGGCTCACCGCCAGGTGACACATGTCCGCTCCGCATTCTTAAAATGCGGACCAGTCCGCACAAGAACAGGACTGTATATATATATATATATATATATATATATATATATTGCGTGTTTGGAGTTTATTGGCTAGTATTTTTCGTTATTTAAAGGTAATGAATTAGTAGTGATGAAAATGAATAAAGGCATGAAATAGAGTTAGAACCTTATGACAATGGTGGGAGGAGGATGTAAATCCATAGATGAGGGAGTTCCTTGTTGCGGTGACAGAAGCAAAGCTGTTTGGAGTAATAAGTTTAGATTTACATGGTTTTACCAATGACCATTCATTCAAAACCCTCTGTTGAGATCGTGATGCCAAACGATTGAATACTTTGGTCCTCCTCAAAACCCAAACCCCACTGCTCCCAAACATCTCTATCTTTGGGTTTACGTTTAGGTGACCCGGTCGGTTCCTGATACAACCGTAAACCGTGGACGGGGTTGGTTCACTCGCTCGTTTCTAGAGGCGCCGGGTATTTAAATTTCTTGTACAGGTAGACCTTGTGACAAGAAGGGCAACCCATAAAATTTCTAAACACACCACTCCATAAAAATAAAAAAAAAATTAGACAAACAAGTCATATTTATATAAGACACTATCATGTACCCCGCGATGCGCAGACGAAATTTTTTATTACGAATTATATGAATATTAAATAAAATAGGGCACGGAGAGAATTTTAGAGAGAGAAAGAGTTCTCATTAATTGGTGTCAAACAAATGGGGGGTCACCCCTTATTTATAGTACAAGTTAGTAGAGTTCTAATAGGAGTGGACATCCACTTAAATAGGATAAATACAATATTTATAACACTCTCCCTTGGATGTACACCATATCCACCATTCAATGATTATTGCCTCATTAAAACCTTACTAAGGAAAAACCCATTGGGAAAAAACCGTAGTGAAGGAAAAAGAGTACAACTTATTGTGACCATTGAGTCGGTGTTGGACGTGCTTAATGCTGCCTCGTTAAAACCTTTACTAAGAAAACCCAGTGGGATAAAACCTAGTTAAAGGAAAAAGAGTACAGCGCACAAATGTCCCAAATTACATGTTCTTGTATCCTCCCCCTGATAAGATGCTCCCCCTGATTGATATGTCCAATTTCACCGTTGGTGGAGCCGACGCATTCCAATCTCGTACACAAACTTCTGAAATGTTGCCTTTGGCAGTGACTTTGTGAAGAGATCAGCGAGGTTATCACTTGAACGAACTTGCATGACTTCAATCTCATTTTTCTTCTGAAGCTCATGAGTGAAGAAAAACTTTGGTGAAATGTGCTTGGTTCTGTCTCCTTTGATGAATCCTTCTTTAATTTGTGATATACATGTTGCATTATCTTCATAGATAGTACTTGGAATATCTGTAATAGAAGACAATTGACAAGAACTACGGATATGCTGAATTAAAGATCTCAGCCATACACATTCACGACTAGCTTCATGAAGAGCCAAAATTTCAGATTGATTAGAAGAAGTAGCTACTAAAGTTTGTTTAGTAGAACGCCAGGAAATAGCAGCATTACCACAAAGAAATACATAACCTGTCTGAGATCGACCCTTATGAGGATCAGAGAGATATCCAGAATCTGCATAACCAACTAATTTGGAACTATTAGAGTTATATGAATAAAATAAACCCATGTCAGTGGTTCCACGTAGATATCTTAGGATATGTTTGATATCAGCCCAATGCCTTTTGGTTGGTTCAGAACTATATCTAGCAAGCAGATTCACAGAGAATGAAATATCCGGCCTAGTGCATTGCGCCAAATACAATAATGCACCGATTGCACTTAAATATGGTACTTCTGGACCCAATATTTCCTCATCTTTTTCTTTAGGACGGTATGGATCTTTCTTTATGTCCAAAGACCGAACAACCATGGGGGTACTTAGGGGATGCGCCTTATCCATATTAAAACGTTTTAATACATTTTCAGTATAATTAGACTGATGGACTAAAATCCCACTATAATTTTTCTCGATCTGCAGGCCGAGACAAAATTTAGTTTTTCCAAGGTCTTTCATTTCAAATTCTTTTTTCAAATAGTTAGCAGTTGTTTCGAGCTCTTCTGGAGTTCCGATTAAATTTATGTCATCCACATAGACTGCTACTATTGCATATCCTTTTGAGGATTTCTTTATAAATACACAAG
Organism: Sambucus nigra; assembly: GCA_949130495.1. NCBI lineage: Eukaryota > Viridiplantae > Streptophyta > Magnoliopsida > Dipsacales > Adoxaceae > Sambucus > Sambucus nigra. The sequence goes on along the minus strand of OX422218.1, from coordinate 380,213,374 downwards.
GGCAAATTTGATTATTTTCATACCCTTCCTTAGACAAGTATTCACTAAGACGATTGTACCACATTCTTCCGGATTGCTTTAAACCGTACAATGAACGTCTCTGTCGTATCGAGTACGTACTCCTCGGCTTTGCTTCAGGCAAAGGAAATCCTTCAGGGATTTTCATGTATAATTCTGTGTTTAAGTCCCCATATAAATAAGCGGTCACAACATCCATGAGTCTCAAATCAAGATTTTCAGAGACCGCTAAGCTAATCAGATATCTGAAAGTTATACTATCCATAACATGGGAGTATGTTTCCTCAAAATCAATCCCAGGTTTCTGTGAGAAACCTTGTGCCACAAGTCGTGCCTTATATCGAGTGATTTCATTCTTCTCGTTTCTTTTTCTTATAAAAACCCATCGATAACCTACCGGGTTAAAACCTTTTGGGGTTTGTACTATAGGTCCAAATACACCACGTTTATTTAGAGACTCGAGTTCTGCCTTGATGGAAATTTCCCATTTTGGCCAATCTACTCTTTGTCGACATTCATTTAGAGTACGTGGTTCAGTATCATTATCATTGCCCTTTGAAATTTGTGTAGCTACTGCATATGAAAAAACATCATCAATGACAGTTTCTTTTCGATCCCACATTTCTCCCGAATATGTATAAAACATAGAGATCTCGTTATTATTATAAGGTACCTTTGCCTCTTCAGGGGCTTGTATAGTCACTTCAATGACTTGTGTGTTTTCAGAAACAATAACCTCTTCAGGGGTTTCAGAGAAAGTGGATCTTTTATTCATAACCTCTTCGGGAGGGTGATTAGGGCATGATTTTTCATTTGATCTCCGCTTCCGGGGAGCAGAGTCTTTGGAACCTACAGGTCTTCCACGCTTCTGGCGTGCAACAGATTCATTTGCTGCTGATGTCAATGTTTGTCCCATTGGTACATCAATTCTTGCAGGCACATTTGCAGCGGGTACATGAGACTTGGTTACTTTTGCAGCATCATTGAATGCATCGGGTAATTTATTTGCAATTTCCTGAAGATGCAATATCCTTTTCACTTCATGCTCACATTGAGTAGTACGAGGGTCTAGATGAGACAAAGTGGAAGTGTTCCATGTTAATTCTCGTCGTTCTTCAGGAACGGACCGTACTTCTGGTACGTTATTTCCTCCCCCTAACGGCGGGAAGAGTGTCTCGTCAAAATGACAATCCGCAAATCTAGCGGTAAATGTATCACCTGTCAGTGGCTCAATATAATGAATAATTGAGGGTGAATCATAACCAACATATATTCCCAAACGACGTTGGGGGACCCATTTTGGTACGCTGGGGTGGAGGGATGGGTACATGCACTGCACAACCAAATTTACGCAAGTGGGATATATTTGATTGACATCCAGACACAAGTTGAAAAGGTGAAAATGGGTGATAAGCCGTGGGTCTAAGCTTAATTAACTTAGCAGCGTGTAGGATAGCATGTCCCCAGGCAGAGACTGGGAGTTTAGACTGCATAAGCAAAGGTCGCGCAATAAGTTGCAAACGTTTAATCAAAGACTCAGCTAAACCATTTTGAGTGTGGACATGCGGGACCGGGTGCTCAACATCAATACCTTGTGATAAACAATAGTCATAAAAAACTTGAGAAGTAAATTCTCCCGCATTATCTAAACGGATGGATTTAATGTGTTGATCAGGAAAATGTGTTCTAAGTTTTATGATTTGAGCTAGAAATTTTGCAAAGGCCAAATTACGAGTAGATAACAGATAAACAAACATGTGACCAACGAGTGGACGCATCAATAAAAACCATAAAATATTTAAAAGGTCCACTAAAAGGGTGGATGGGTCCACAAATATCCCCTTGAATTCTTTGTAAAAAGGATGGTGACTCAGAGGCAATTTTGAGAAAAGATGGTTTAGTGATTAGTTTACCTTGAGAACAAGGGGTGCAAAAATGATCATCGGGTAAGGTAAGTTGTTTGTTTGTTAACGAGTTCCCGTATGAGTTATTTATGATTCGACGCAACATGTTTGATCCAGGGTGACCCAATCGGTCATGCCATAATATTAAATTATAAGGATCATTGAGCTTCCGGCTCATGACAGTATGTGATTCTACAACATTAATTGTTGTATGGTATAAACCCATGGATAATGCAGGCAATTTCTCTAGTGTGAGCTTCTGGCTTCCAACACTAGATGTAATGCAAAGGAACTCTTTATTATCTTCATTACATGTTTCAATATGATACCCGTTCACTCTTATGTCCTTAAAGCTCAATAAATTTCTTCTGGAATTTCTTGAGTATATAGCATTATTTATGAATAAGTGGGTACCATTAGGTAACACCACGTGGGCTCTTCCGAAGCCTTCAATGATCTTAGCAGGACCAGCTATAGTGGAAACATTCGTTGTATTGTATACCAAGTTTGAGAAAAACTTCTGGTTTTTCAAAATGGTGTGGGTTGTCCCACTGTCTACCAGACAAGTATCATCGCTTGCGCTTACTTTCGGATCCATACCTTTAACATAATTAAACATAAATTGAAATTCAATCCACCAATCATATAAGCATAAAAAAAAATGATTAAAACCATTTCATTAACTACTAAAATCTCGAAATAAAGATATAAAATTGTCTAAGCTCTAAGGATAAACTACTAATGTCTCAATAGGAAATATGAAGCAGATAAATAAATAAATAAATAAATCATAATCATTTAGGTCTTCAGGACCGTCTGAGGTGGTTCTCCAAGCATGTTATCAAATGTCTCATCATCAATAGCATCTCCATCCTCATCTTCGAAAAAATCATTGAAATTGAGATCAGTATCGTCAAGTTTCCAACGGTCTTCAGGACCTTCCACAATGTTTGTCTCCACTTTCTTTTTCGAGGCCTGATATTTTTCAACCAATTTCTTGGACGAACGGCAGGTACGTGTCCAATGCCCACTGCGGCCACATCTATGGCAAATATCATTTGGATTTTGTGGATTTGACTTCTGATTCCCTTTATTGCTGTGATTATTCCACTTCTGGTGGTTCTTAAATTTCGTATTTTGTCTAGGGCCATGATTATTGTAGCCACCTCTTCTGGAGTTTCCACGGCCCCGCCGCATATTTCCTTGGCCTCTTTCATTATTCTGAACAGAGTTAGCATTCACTTCAGGGAGTGCTACAGATCCAGTGGGTCTAGATGTATGATTCTTCATCAGTAAGTCATTGTTCTGTTCAGCAACTAGGAGACATGAGATTAGTTCTGAGTACCTTTTAAACCCTCGCTCTCGATATTGCTGCTGCGGGAGCATATTCGAGGCGTGAAAAGTTGAGAATGTTTTCTCTAACATATCTGCATCCTCTACCTTTTCTCCACATAGCTTTAGTTTGGAGGTAATATTGAACATAACATAATTATATTCAGACACAGTCTTGAAATCTTGAAATCTCAAGTTGAGCCATTCATGGCGTGCACCTGGAAGTATGACCGATTTTTGGTGGTCATAACTCTCCTTCAAGGAGTTCCATAAATCAAGAGGATCTTTCACTGTCAGGTACTCACTTTTCAAATCATTGTGTATGTGATGCCTAAGGAATATCAGGGCCTTAGCTTTGTCCTGCCGGGGCATAGTATTTTCAAGTGTTATTGCATCCCCAAGATTTCGAGCTTGGAGGTGGAGTTCAGCGTCTTGAGACCAATTCAGATAATTCACCCCAGAAATTTCAAGTGCTTCAAATTCGAGTTTAGAAATATTTGACATTTTTAAACTGTTCAATAAATAAATTACAATCAGAAAAATGTAATGCATAATTAATAATTCAATATTGATTGGAATATCATGTGTGTGATTAGGACTTTAAGTCCTTGATTTAATAATTAGAACTTCAGGTCCGTGCTATTTATTTGTCGGAACTTCAGATTAATACATAAAATAATTGAACTTCGGGTCAATTTTATTGAGTGTAAGGACTTTATTTACCTTATTGTGTAAAAACTTTAGGTTTGATCAGATTTAAATATATATATATATATATATATATATTTGGAACTTCAGGTCCAAATTATAAATTATTTAGAGTCATTTAATGTCCCTAACTCTATGATAGAAATAATCAAAACTTCGAATTTTGATTGAGGGTATATATTATTTGGAACTTCAGGTCCATAATTTAAATAACAATTCAAGTCCCAAATTTAAAGGTAATTAAGAACTTCAGGTCCCAATTACTAGAAACTTCAAGTCCCAAATTTTAAATCAAAACTTCAGGTTTGATTAAAGAAAATTTTTGTTGGAACTTCGGGTCCAAAATGTAAATAAATAAATAAAAAAAAATCAAAACTTCAGGTTTGATTTTACGGCACATGTTATTATCAAGCCCAATAAAAAAAAATTAAACATCAATTGCGAACTTCAGGCCGCATAAATTGAAATAAGGATTGGGAACTTTTGGCCCCAAATGTTTAATAGTATTAGGAACATCAAGTCCCAAATAATTGAAAGAACAACAAAATTTCTCCTAAAAAAAATTATTTTGAAAATATTATGTTTTGTGCTACATGGTGGAAGCATGATATTGAACAAAAAAAATAAAGTATATAAAAAAAAAACGGAATCCAGTATATGTACAAACCCAAAAGAAAAAAAAATCACTTCTCCCAATTAATATCATGAACAAAGAAGTCCAAAGCCTTAGAAAAGTAAAAGGACAATGATTTGTATGCTATAACAGGTTGGTTCCTTTTAACAGAATGGTTTTAGAGCTACATAAAGAGATTGTATAACGTGTTTGAATATTTGTGTATGAAGAACAAAAATAAGGAACAATCAATTGTAAAAAGTTTCTTTACTCACAGAGGCGGCATCTAATAGAGTTGCAGGTATACTAATAGATGAACGCACAATAGATCATACCTGTAATATTCTGATCGTGTGTGATTAAATTCGATGGTAGAGTGGGAAACGTTTTTGATATCGTGCTGAAACGTGTTAAGAAAAATAGGGCACAGAGAGAATTTTAGAGAGAGGAAGAGTTCTCATTAATTGGTGTCAAACAAATGGGGGGGGTCACCCCTTATTTATAGTACAAGTTAGTAGAGTCCTAATAGGAGTGGACATCCACTTAAATAGGATAAATACAATATTTATAACAGAAATATAATTTTACTCGTCGAAAGAAATTATCAATTATAATGAAATGACATATGATGATGATGGAAACAGGACCACCAGATAAGGTGTTGAGAAGCCCAAGCAAGTGATAACATTGGCAGTATAGGAGAATATATGTATATATATATATATAGAAGAAGGTGAGGAGAAGAGGATGAACACTTGAATGTAACTGGTTCAGTCAATCTGGCCTGTGTCCATTGTGAGTGTGTGAGTAATATCACTAAATGAAGGCACTAATGGTCATGGATGCAATCTCTTAAGGTTTCTCACTTTACTGTGTAAAGTGACAGAGTTTCAGCTGGGGTTGCAATCATGGATCCCTTTACAAGGTAGAGGATGACATCTATATATAGTGCTTAGGGGGTGTAATGTACCCCCAAAGCATGCAATGAGCATATGTATAAAGATTCAACCAATGTCAGGATAACACCTGGATGATCTTAACTAAATAATGATGACCTCAATATTCCCTCACGTGGTGGGAATGATTCAGTTATAACAGATTTGTCCACATGTTCCAAGCCATACATATGTAAATGCTAGGCTGTCTTCGATTAGTGTCAACCTCAGCCTAGACGAGTACGAGGATGGTGAGGTCCGACCTTTGCCTTATCCGAGATCAACATCCATGAAGACCTTGGCCAGGATAGTTGGCCGAGGTTGGATATGAGGTGTAACGTCGGCCTGGGCCGATGATGACATACTGCTTGATGATTAAGCCCTGGAGGCTTTGCTGACTTTGGGTGATAAAATGTAACGTCGGTTGTGACCGATGTTGATGGATGGTTGAACCCATGTCCTTGCTGACCTGGGCTGACGCCTAGCCGAAGTTGATGTATTGGGGTTGCTACTACATCTGAAAAGGACGACCTTATGAGAGACTATTACTGACGGTTATTCTGAGCTTCTGCCACCTCGGTTGTGAGACAGACCGAGGTTAGTGTCTCTGAGTAGGAAGGTGCACTTTGGGCATATTAATCACCCTCTAGCCCTTAGTTACCTATGTAAATAGGTGATTGAGGGGTAAGCAAGGCCGAGGCTGAGTTTTCTTCCTGGCCAATATTTCTTTGACACGTGTCACTTGCTGAAGTGGGTGGCGTGTCTGTCAAGGTGTGATGTTTTTTTATTTGCCTCTTGGGTTCCCAAGGCAATGATGGGCCTTGGGACGCACGCCAAAATGATTGTGGGTTTAAAACCCTCATTTCTCTTTCTTCTTTATTTCTTTCTTCTGTTTTCCCGCCTGTGCTTTCTCTCTGCGATTCTCTCTCTTTCTAAGAGCTCTGTTGTTGTTGCGTTTGGGGATTTCTTCGCTTCTAATCTTCTCCTCCTTCATTTTTCACTCAGTCAGGTACCATCTTCCACCTTACTTTACCATTTTCAGCCTTTATTTCTCATTTCTGTATTTCCCGGTGAAGGTTTGTGTTTTTCGGTGAGTTTTTGAGTTTTTTGATGACCTTATTCTTGGGTGTTATTAGTTTGAAAACCTTCCAAATCCTAAGTTTGATCTTTGGTTTAGATTGAGTTAGGTTGTTTGCTTGTTTGTAACCTTGAGTCCCAAGTGTTGTGTCGTTTGACTTATGCTCAGACCTCTGTATCAACTCATAAAAGAGTTCCCTTCCCTTCGCGAGAAGACATTTGAAAAAAGTAGGCAGATAGATCTAGCCCAAGAGGAAGCTTATAGGGCTGAGGCATTCCCCCTCAGACCTATCTTTCCTCCACCTCTGAAGGGAATATACCCCGAGTCAGCCGAGCCTGCTGGGTCAGTAGAGGTTCCAATGGACATAACACCCATGTCCGAGTTTGCATCGTCTACCTCAGACCCCATGTATGTAGACTCTTTCCAAGAGGCTATGGATTACTCGATTAGGCAAGATCAGGTCCCTGATCAAGCCGAGGTTTCGAGCCGTGTCTCATCACACTAGGGGCTAACACGTCTCAGTCTTCTTCTGATGTCAAAATTGTAGGGCCAAGTGTGGCCATTCCCCCCATTTTCGATGTTATTCCCCTGTCGGTCGCCACCGGGCTGAGTTCGCTCAGAGGTTTCCTGATGGTCCCCAAGTATTTGTCCAGTCCGATGTCACTAGGGAAGAAGATGATGGGCGAGAGAGCGACATTGACACCTCTGAGGCAGCCAAGATTGAGAGCTCCATTAGTGAGTACGATCTTCTGGCTTTTAGGCACCTCTACTCAATAGGTCCTTCTATTAGTCTTAAGATACCTCTGAGGGGTGAGAGAGCGTTTGGTGGCCTAGATGGGGAGATCTGCGTCTACGAGCAGATGTTCAAGTTGGGTTTCCATCTCCCCATCCATTCTTCAATCAGAGTCATATTGTCCCATATAAATTTAGCCCTTCACAGCTATCCCCCAATGCCTGGAGGGTGATGATAGGGGCTATTGTCCTTTAGAGTGCAATCCACCACTCAGACCTTCCTGTTAGGGTCTTCACAGACTGTTACGTCCCCTCCTCTGCTAAAAATCACCCTAGTTATTACCACTTCCTAGCTAGGAAATCAGATAAGAAGATGATGTTGGTTACCCAGACCTCCAATCACAACTGGAAACCTCGATATTTCTCTGCATCTGGGGCATGGGAGTTTGGTCCCCATGAGGCATCTGAAACTTCGATTCCAAGGACCCTTCTGAGATGGGGGAAGGTCTCACTTACTGCAAAAGCCGACCCTGGACTTAGACAGGAGAATATTCAAAAGGTTAAGGACCTTCAAGATCAGGGGGAGCAGGGTCGTCTGGTTAAATACGAACATCTGATGACCCCATACTACCTTTCTCAAACAGGTCTAGGTAGTAGTTCTTTGACAGAGCTTCGTAAGTATCATTTTTCACAAGTTGTATCTCTTACTTTTCATGCCTCTGATTTACTGAATCATACACTTCTTTTTACAGAGCGCCCTAAAGGTATTTCTGACGACCTTTGGGAAATATCTGCCCCAAGTCTCGTAAAGTTTATGAAAAAGGCCGACCATAATGTAGCCCATCCTTCTCCCAATTGGTACGTCCAAGGCTGATGTTACGAAAAAGAGGAAGACCACAATGGACTCGGAGCCTCAAAGGCCGAGTAAAAATAAAAAAAGGGGATCGTGCCATTCCGATCTCTTTAGACGAAGCCCTGACAGCTCGTCTTTATCAGTTGAAGATCAACGATAGTCTGATTGGCCATGGTCTGAAGGCTATTGATGCCATCGGTTCTGTAATGACTGAAGAGGATAAGCGTTTTCTATGCTCTCTGGATATCCCTTTGTTGGCCGAGTTTACCCTCCATAGATCAATTCAGGCACCACTTTCTACTTTTTTGCTTTTCTAAGTAAAACCCCAGCCTCTTGTAAGTTAGACCATGCTCATACGTCTAATTTTCCACTACAGGGTATCTTGTCCATGCATCATTTAGTTAACTGGACCCTGACGAAGTTACCTCTCATAGAGAAGGGTCAGGAGGCTCATAAGGTGCAGGCCTCCTTGAATGCAGAGATTGAACGTCTGTAGACAGAGTTGAAGGAGGCTGATAAGCTGGTTAAGCAGAGGGATAGGGACATGGGCAGGCTCAAGAAGGATTATGAGGTAGCCTTGAAGGCTAAAGATAATGCCCTTCAAATCAAGGTGGATGCTACAGTCAAAGCTTCATTAGAGGATGCCTCAGAGAAGATCCTTGCAGACTATAAGGTCTCTGATGAGTTTATCAGCTTTGGCTTTGAATACCTTGAAAGAGGTATTAAAGCCACTCGTAAATGGTCAGCCTCCAAGGAAAAAGAGTCAGTGAGCCTGATTGCCTCAGACTTTGAGGGTCTGGGCTTTGCTGACCCCCGGTTTGCTCAGGCCTTGCAAGAGGTTGAGGAGGTCGGTGTGCTACTGATGAGACTGTTCCTTTAGATGTCACTAAAACTGAAGAGGATAATAATCCTCAGGATGATACGGCAGAGGTGACTAACGTCGGCCAAGAAGAGACGACTGTTGCTGCAGATACTTAGGCCTGGTCCTGGGAAGCTTTAAGCTATAATTTTTATTTCTTTTCGTCTGTAATTTTTGTGAACTCTGATAGTATGTTTTGGTATATTTGATTTGTAACTCTGACTGTTCAGTGGTGAATATTAATACCATCTTCCTCAGACTATATTGCTCCTTTGTTTGTCTTCTCTTGCATGTTATTTTTAAGTCTGAGGATACTATATAATGATGTTTACCTTAAGGTCTGAAATCACTATATAATGATGTTTAAGGTATGAGATCATCAAATTATGATGTTTACCCGCCACCAAATTAATGATGTTTAAGGTCTGAGGTCATCAAATTATGATGTTTACCCTCATAATTTTACCAAACTAATGATGTTTAAGGTCTGAGGTCATCAAATTATGATGTTTACCCTCATAATTTTACCAAACTATTGATGTTTAAGGTCTGAGGCCATCATAATATGATGTTTACCCTCATAAATTACCACCAAATTAATGATATTTAAGGTCTGAGGTCACCATATAATGATGTTTACACTCATAAATTTTCATCAAATTAATGATGCTTAAGGTCTGAGGCCACCATATAATGATGTTTTACCTCATAATTTCACCAAACTAATGATGTTTAAGGTCTGAGGCCATCATAATATGATGTTTACCCTCATAAATTGCCACCAATTTAATGATGTTTAAGGTCTGAGGTCACCATATAATGATGTTTCACCTCATTATTCCACGAAATTAATGATGTTTAAGGTTTGAGGTCATCAAATTATGATGTTTACCCTCATAAATTGCCACCAAATTAATGATGCTTAAGGTCTGAGGTCGTCAAATTATGATGTTTACCCTCATAATTTCACCAAACTAATGATGTTTAAGGTCTGAGGTCATCATAATATGATGTCTACCCTCATAAATTGCCACCAAATTAATGATGTTTAAGGTCTGAGGTCACCATACAATGATGTTTCACCTCATTGTTCCACCAAATTAATGATGTTTAAGGTCTGAGGTCATCAAATTATGATGTTTACCCTCATAATTTCACTAAACTAATGATGTTTAAGGTCTGAGGCCATCATAATATGATGTTTACCCTTATATATTACCATCAAATTAATGATGTTTAAGGTTTGAGGCCACCATATAATGATGTTTCACCTCATAATTTACCACCAAACTAATGATGTATAAGCATAATGAAACAAAGTATTGACACATGAATTGCTATTTCATTAATATTCTCTTCATAAAATGATATATGTATTACAAAAAAACAACTGCAACATTATATATAATATTTTTTCAAGTGGTCAGCGTTCCAAGGATTGGAGAAAGGTTCCCCTTCGAGATTTTCTAGCCGGTAGGTATCGAGCACAACCTCATCAACTACTTTGTAAGGACCATGCTAGTTTGGATGGATCTTATTTGCCTTTTATAATGTCTTCTTTAGAACTAGGTCTCCCACAACTATAGGTCTTGTTTTCACCCTTTAATTGTAGAACTTCGCAGTTATCTGTTGGTAGGCTGCCTGTCTAATCTCCGTATCTTCTCTTCTTTCCTCGATCAGATCCAGATCAAGTCTTTTCTCTTCTATATTCCTCTTAGGGTCATAGGTCTGTACTCTATGAGTGGGAAGTCCTACTTCTGTAGGGATGACAGCTTCTGAGCCATGAGCCAACATAAATAGGGTCTCTCCTGTTGGCGTCCTTGATGTCGTCATGTAGGCCCATAACACTATGTATAGCTCTTCTCCATCTCCCCTTGGCTTCTTCCAACCTTTTCTTAATCCCATCAAGGATTGTTCTGTTTGTAACCTCCGTCTGACCATTTGCCTGGGGTCGGCCAGGGGAAGAGAAGAACTGCTTGATGCCTACTCTCTCGTAGTATTTCTCCAAGGAAGCATTTTTGAATTGGGTCCCATTGTATGAGATGAGGGTGTTTGGAAGACCATACCTACATATGATGTTCTTCTAGATGAACTGGAAGGTCTTCTATTCTGTAATTATGATCATTGGCTCAGCCTCTACCCACTTGGAGAAGTAATAAATTACAACTATAAAAAATCTATAGTTGTTGGCTGCTCTTGGCAATGGTCCTGCTAAGTCAATCCCCTATATTACAAACGGCCAAGGAGAGCTGATAGACGTCATAGGTTGATGAGGGATGGTGGAGAACTTCTGGCATTTATCACATTTATTCACGTAGGTAGCAGTATCTTTGGCCAAGGTCAGCGACCAGTATCCCTGAGTAATTATCCTCTTAGCTAAGGATTTTCCTCCTATGTGACTGGAGAAAGAGCCAGCATGCACATCTTGTAAGATGTGTGGAACCTCTGAGGGGTGGACGCATCTAAGAAGAGGGAGTAAGAAACCTTTTTTATACAAAACGTCTCCTACAATTGAGAACTTGGCAGCCCTGAACCTCAGTTTTCTCCTTTCCAATTTTGATTCTGGCAGCTCTCCCTGCCTGATATATTTGATAAGAGGGTCCATCCATGAGGCTCATAGATTCAAATTGAGGCAAGTTTTGGTAACCTCTTCTTTTTCAATGGTCGATTTGAGCAGAATTTTGATTGGTACTATTCTTCTGATGTTTATCTAGGTTATTGAGGCCAATCTTGCTAGTGCATCCGCTCAATTATTATCAAGTCGGGGTATCCTCTTCATCTTCACTTCTCGGAAGCTTTCCAATATCATTCTCACTCTTTTCAAGTATCTGGCCATTCTTTCATCCTTGGCCTCGTATACTCCCAAGATTTGGTTGACGACCAACCTTAAGTCACTGTGGACCAGGAGTTGACCGACACTAAGAGCTTTTGCCAAGGAGAGACCTGCTATCAATGCCTCATACTCAAACTCATTATTTGAAGCCTTAAAGTTGAACCTTAGCGCATATTCAATGTCGGTACCATCTGGTGCTGACACTATCAACTCTGTTTCGCTTCCACTTTCACAAGAAGACCCATCAATGAAAAAGTTCCAAACATCTTCATTTTAAGAGAAGTTCCCCTCTGGCACAGTCCCTTGCTTGAAGAGGTACCTGTTTTACTCCTTCCCATCTACACTTTTTCTGGACTTGCTTGACCTAACCTCGTTTGGACCACGGAAGACGTTACTGTCGGGCTCATCTGCAATCTCTTGACTATTCTCAATCTCAACCTCTTCCCAGGTGAACTCCGCTACAAAGTCTGTAAGAGCCTGCCCTTTGATGGCAACCTTGGATTGATAAACAATGTCGTATTCTCCCAACTCGATGGCCCAGGTCATCAACTTGCCCGACTTCTCAAGCTTGTGGAGGACCTATCTTAGTGGAGAGTCAGTGAGGACAACTATAGAGTGGGCTTGGAAGTATGGCTTCATCTTCTTGGAAGCGTATATCAGGGCATAAGCTAACTTTTCCATTCGAGGGTAGTTCTGTTCAGACCCTTGAAGGGCTTTACTATTGAAGTATACCGGCATCTGTACTCTATCGTCTTCTCTTACTATGGCAGCACTAATGGCTGACTCTGAGACAGCTAGATAAACATATAACTTCTCCCCCAGAATGGGCCGAAATAGGAGTAGAGGGGATTCGAGGTAGGACTTGATCTCTTTGAAAGTTTTGTCGCATTCCTCGTCCCATTCGAAGGCCTTTCTAAGCACCTTGAAATAGGGGAGACACTTGTCTGTAGCTCTTGAGACAAACCTGTTAAGTGCAGTAACTCTTCTGGTTAGCCTCTGAACATCTTTGATAGTTCTAGGTGTATTCATTTCAAGCAGAGATTTTATCTTCTCGGGGTTGGCCTCTATTCCCCTTTGATTGACGATGAACCCAAGGAACTTTCCTGCTCCTACTCTGAAGACGCACTTGGCAGGGTTGAGCTTCATCCTGTATAAATTCATAGTGTCAAAGGTCCTTTCCAGGTCGGCCACGTGAGTGTCGGCCTTCAAGCTCTTCGTCAACATGTCATCCACATATACCTCCATGGTCTTGCCAATCTGATTCTTGAACATCTTATTTACAAGACGTTGATAAGTGGCCCCTGTATTCTTCAAGCCGAAGGGCATGACCTTGTAGCAATAGGTTCCCTTATCGGTTATAAACACTGTCTTCTCTGAGTCTTTCGGGTCCATAAAAATCTGGTTATACAATAGGCATTCATGAAGATCATGAGCTCATGCCCTGCTGTGGCATCCACCATCTGATCAATTCGTGGCAGAGGGAATCTGTCTTTTGGACAAGACTTGTTCAAATCAGTGAAATCTATGCACATCTTCTATTTCTTGTTAACTTTCGGCACGATTACGACGTTAGATAACCACTCAGGGTATATAACACCTCTGATAAACTTGGCCTCTTCAAGCTTTCTGACCTCTTCCCTGATGACATCATACTTTTCCCTTGAGCAAACCCTTCTTCTTTGTTTGATGGGCTTAACGTCTTCTAAAATATTGATTTTATAGCACATAACTTCAGGGTCAATACCCGGCATGTCCGCGTGGCTCTAGGCAAAAACACTGTCTCTTCCTCAGTAGCTTCACCAACTATTCCTTGATCTCAGGTCTTAAGGCTTTATCGATTTGGATGATTTTTTTTGGCGTCCTCATTGAGGACGATAGATTCTACCTCTTTCGCTACTTCTCCCTTCTTGAGCTTTGTCTCATCCCTAGGATCAAGTGTGTCGATGTTGTACGTGGTTGTTGCCCTCTTATGAGCCTATCTCTCTACCGCAGAGTTGAAGTAGCATTCATGTACCGATGTTTGGTCACCCTGCACTTCCTCTACCCCATAAGGGGTAAAAAATTTTAGCATTTGGTGGACCGTTGAAGGCACGACCTTAAATTCCTTGAGGGCTACTCATCCTATGATGAGGTTGTAGGCCAAGAAGATATTTTCATCCATTATGAAAAAATTGATCTTTCAGGTCAACCTCTTAGGCCACTCGTCTCCCATTCGTACATCCATCTCATACATGCCCAATGGATGGAACTTTTCACCGCTAAAGCCAACCAACGAATGATGATAGGGTACAAGCCTAGCTCTTCCGAGGCATAGGCTTTTAAAACAGGGCCAGAACATTACATTTGCTAAACTTCCTCCATCCACAAGGATTCTCTACACCTCACATACATGCACTCTTGTTGTAATTACCATAGGGTCATCATGCGGAGCTAAGATACCTTTGAAATCGAGTCTTGAGAAGTTAACTATAAGGGTATCCATATCTACCTTCTTCCTCTTCTCGTGCTTAACCTCTGTAGATGCCAAGTTCACAACCTTGGCTTTTATCACTGACTTGGCCTCTGCCACGTGAGCTTTACGATCAGTGACCTCTGAACCTCCTCCTGTTAAACCTCTACAGATGGTATTTAGCCCAAAAGAGATCATACCAACTCTCCTCATTGGGACATTATCATCTTTTGGTGGGAGGTCAGGGTCATCGTCATCATCATTTGAGTCCTTCGCTCTTCTGGTAGGTGCATCTTCACGATATCTGTCATTTCGCTTCTTCTTAGGGTCATCTCTTCCCCCCTTAGAATCTTTGCCATCAACAAACCTTCTGAGCTTCCCAGACTTCAAAATCTTCTCAATTTTATCCTTCAAGGCAAAACACTTGTCTGTCACATGGTCGTGATCTTGGTGGAACTCATACCATAGGTTCTTATTTCTCTTATGCGGAGGAGCCTTCAGCTTCTCTGGCCATATCAGGGACCGCTCATTTTTTATTTCATTGAGGATGTGTTCGTAGCTCACAGTTAGAGGAGTGTAGTGTGCAAACTTGTCGCCTGCAGACCTATTTTTTCGTCTTTCTTCCTTTGGAATTTTCCACTGCCACTTCCGTTTTCGTCCTCATACTTTGCGGTCATTGCCTCTTCAGCGTTCATAACCCTACCATCTATCGCTAACAGCTCGGCCATGGATTTTTGAGGGTCTTCCGCAAGCTTCCACAGTAACTTCCTTTTCTGCAATCATCCTATAAGAGCTGTCATAGCTATATTCTCTTCGTAATCTTCCACTTCCATTTTTTCTTTGTTAAATCTTGCAATGTAGTCTCTTAGGCTCTCATTATTTCCCTTCTTGATGTACAGTAGATGCGTGGTCTTCTTTTGAGGTCTTACCCCAAAATAGAAGTTGTGAATAAATCGTTCAGCCAAGCCTTTAAAGTTCTCAACACAGTTCTGTAAGGACATAATTTTATAAATGTCCGCGGTAGAATCGAGGATTTATAAGTTTTCCCTATATCACAATTTGTATGTCTGATACCACTACATTCGACACGTCATCATGATCATCCACGATGGCCTTTATCCGAATCCATGCATCCATCATCTTCACACGCGCATCAAGCTACATGCTACATACCGCTCAACCGTTTCCCATAAACTCCACGACGCATTATTAGTAAAATGATTAATTGGAATTGTTTATATTTGCATAAATATTTGGGAATTTTTTTGAAAATATTTTTTAAAGTCTGAAATTATTTTTTATCAAATGCGGAATTTTTTCTAAGCTGAAACGGACTTTTTTGGGAAAGCGTGCTCGCTCAACGACATAGCATGTCGTTCAGGCGAGATCAGCATGTCGCACAATCTCGTTCGAACGATAGCTGTCTTCATTCGAGCAATATGTGATCTCGTTCGAACGACCACGTCGACCTCGATTTTTGTGCCAAATGCCGTCACCACTATTTGCTGGTCAAAACACCTTTGCAACATGTTGAGCAAATTTCAGCCCAGATTCTGCCTTCTTTTCTTAAAGATGTTTTTTAAGTCTTTTAAGTTTTGTTATAAATGCACACTTCTTCCCATTTGTTAAGTGCACAACATAAACCTTCAAATGATCTATTCTACTCATTGAGGAGTATTTTGTGGAGAAGCCGGTATCTTCTTCATTGCGGCCCATCTGGAATTCTTGCGGGAGATTCCAGCCGACGACATCGGAACCGACACCTGTGGGTATTTTCGTATGTCACAATTATTTTCATTATAATTCGTGTAACCGTTCTTTACAAATTATACTGAAAATAATATGGTTTTGCCCTGCGGGGATTTTTTCTTATATGTTGTGTCACATGCTTTATTTATTTATTTGATAAATCATCTAGATGCATATTTTTAGGATTTAATTGAAATACTGTGTTCAATTAAATATCTTCTTAATTTTAACGCATGTTTAGGGGCTGTATTTATTTTATTCAAAAATAAACTCTAATTAAATATGGTTTAATTGGAAACTTGTGAATAGTTTTTATTCGATATCACACACCGCGTTTACGCACTTTTCAAATTGGTATCAAAGCGGGTTGCGCTAATTTATCGCGTGATCCTTATTTTTCAAGGATTTATTTATTTTGATACAATTTGACTTCTCACGTCGTCGAATTGGTATCAGAGCGGGTTGCGCTAATTTATCGCGTATTCCTATTTTTCGTAAAATAGTGTGATATTGATTTTAAAAAAAAATATGTTTTGTGTTTATTCGCAATTTTTCCAATGGAACATTCATTTAATATGGTGCCTATTTTTGATGGGTCTAATTATGTCTACTGGAAAGCTCGTATGAAATCTTGTTTAAAATCCATTGACGAGTGTGCTTGGTTGCTTTGTGAAATTGGGTGGACTCCTCCCACAGTCACCATTGATAATATCACCTCTTTAAAACCTGTGTCAGTCTGGACTAAAGATGATTTTAAAATGTTTAATTTTAATTCTCGTGGTCTTAGTGCTATTTCTGAAGCTGTCACTCCCGATGAGTTTCGTCGAATTATGATGTTCACCACGTCTAAAGAGGCATGGGATGTTTTGAAACTGACACATGAGGGTACGAATGCGGTTAAAGAATCAAAGTTACAAAATTTGACCACCCAATTTGAGACTATCACCATGTCCGAGTCTGAATGCTTTGATGATTTTTATACACGTTTGTCGGACATTATTAACACATATTTTAATTTGGGTGAGGTGATTGATAACACGCGTGAAGTTAAAAAGATTTTGAGATCTCTTCCAAAACGCTTTATTCCTAAAGTCACTGTTTTGAACTCTTTGGGAAATTTGAAACCACTTAAGTTGGAAGAACTTGTAGGAGATATCCAAACCTATGAGATTGACATGTTTCCCCAAACCATTAAGGCAAAGGATAGAGGCGTTGATTTAAAGACTCATTTTAAGAAAAAGAAAGAAAAAGTTTGTGAGTCCGATTATGAGGGAGACGTTGATGATTTGGCCTTATTTGTGAAATTTTTTAAAAAGTTTCTCAAAATTTGTAAAGAAAATTCTTTCAATAAAAAGATATTTTTTGATAAAAATAAAAAGAAAGGAAAGGCCAAAGAAAGAGGTGAGAGGGAAAAAGAGAGTGACTCAGATGAGGAGTGTGAAGAAGAGTTTGAGAACATGACTTGTTTTGAATGTGGAGGTAAGGGGCATAAATCGTTTGAGTGTCCTACGTGGCTTAGAAAGAAAGAAAGAAAAGTAGCCATGCCTGCCACACTTAGTGATAATAGTGAAAGTGAGAATGATAAGACTAGTGGTGAGAAGTTTGTTGCTTTTTCGAGTTATGTGAGCACACCCTCTTTATCCCACAATTGTGCTCACGAATGCGATAGTGATGTTTTGAGCGCTTAAAGTGAGGAAGAATGCGAGAGTGAAAGTGGAGATGAAAGTGAGCTCCAAAAAGCGTTTAGAGATTTTTACGCCGAGACCTTGAAAACAAATAAGCATAATAGAAATTTAGGTCGTCGGATTTTAGAGGGAGGGAAGGAGTTTTTAAGAAAGGAGTTTGCACATTTAGGTGAGCAAGTTAAGTTTTTGGTCAATACTTCACAAGATTTAACGAAGGTTTTTTATAAGCTGTTACCACCTTTTGAAAACCCCTCAACTCCTAACGATTGAGGTTTGACTTGCTTACTAGCATAGGATAATTTTCATGACAACATTATTTGCCTATTGCTAGTATGTATCTTGTTTGTATAAATTTTTTCTTTTAGATTTTATTTTGATAAATTTATTTGAAAAATACAAAAAGATTTTATTTTGATAAAATTATTTGAAATTTTTCAAGAAAAAAGATTTTTTTTAATTAATTAAAAAAAATAGAAAAGAACAAAAATTTTGTTTTTTGCACCTTTATGGATGAGCATTTCAGATAGCCAAGTCACAATTTCATTCCATTTATTCATGTGACTATTTGATAGTGTTTTTAGACAATATATCTTGTCATCTTTGTGCCTTATAATATTTGGAGTCATTAAGATGTAATTAAGTGTTACTTCCTACATGTTTGACTCATGATTTCCTTTATTGCACACATGCACGGATTTGTATGATTATTGTACTTATCTTATCACATGTTGATTGGGTGTTTTCGCTTCAATCCTGTCCTTAAAACGAACCAAGCTTGATAAAACTTGATAAGAAAGGTGTGCATGTAAAAACCGTTTGGTGAGATTGTGTGGTATTTTAAAAATAGGGAGGGGCTACGAAAGGTAATTATCTATCCTTTGCGCAAAAGCCACCGTTAAAACGGACCTAAAAAATTGAGAAATTTTATTATCCGGGGTCCAAAGAGGTTAAAAGAGCCCGAAAAAATTTAAAGTCAATAAAAAGAAATTCATGCCAAAAATGGGCCATTAGGTTTCACCATCTATTCTCTAAAGTTTGAGAATTTAGTTTATCACCTCTAAAAAAATATATATATAATTGATGGTGTTTGGTTGGAATATTTAAACGGGTTTGCACGTCCTTGAAAATCTTGAAAAAGCGCTAAATTGTTTTGGACGCTATTGGCGTGGAAATCACTTTTACTTTGATTTGTTGATTTGATTAAGACGATGTCATCTAAATTCAACAATTTTTACACCTAAGGATACTTTTGATGTTCATTATTTAGGAGAACACGTATGCACCGTACATATATGATTGATTGAGTTTATTTACCTATCGAATGTGTTCACACCCCTACATTTACGCTATCATCGACTTGATTGTTTTTGTGTTCTTTGATGGTGTGATTACTTTTTGTATATTTTTTGTACAAATTTTGAAAAATTCCAAAATTGAACATTCTTTGATTCTTTGAAAAAATTAAAAAAAAAAGGAACCATTTTTTTTTGTGACATTTTCCATATTTATGTTTCTCATGTCTGTCTATTTGGGGACATCATAAAAAGGGGAAGAATGAATTATGGGGGAGAAATTATGTTGATTTATCAATGATTTGATTAAACTTATCATTATAAATCAAACTGTTACATGTCACGGGTATTTACTTTATCTCATGTGTGTAGGTACGAAGTTGATATCTATTGGATTACACATCCTGATGAGAAAAGCTTTGGGAGTTTCTGAAGTGTTGAAGTTTGATTGAGGACATGTCATTTAATATTCTCAGTTCGAAGGTTTAATGGGGATATTATCTTATATGTTATTTGTTTTTGGGAAATTGCATAATTCGAATTTTTTATGAATGTACTGGCATAAACATAGGGGGAGATTTGTAAGGACATAATTTTATAAATGTCCGGGGTAGAATCGAGGATTTATAAGTTTTTCCTAGATCATAATTTCTATGTGTGATACCCCTACATTCGGCACGTCATCACGATCATCCACGACGGCCTTTATCCGAATCCATGCATCCATCATCTTCACACGTACATCAAGCTACATGCTACGTACTGCTCAACCATTTCCCACAAACTCCACGACGCATTATTAGTACAATGATTAATTAGAATTGTTTATATTAGCATAAATATTTGGGATTTTTTTCGAAAATATTTTTTAAAGTCTGAAATTATTTTTTATCCAATGCAGAATTTTTTCTAAGCTGAAGCGGACTTTTTTGGGAAAGTGTGCTCGCTTAAACGACATTTCATATCATTCGCGCGAGATCAGCATGTCGCGCGATCTCGTTCGAACGACAGCTGTCTTCGTTCGAGCGACATGTGATCTCGTTCGAATGATCGCGCCGACCTCAATTTTTGTGCCAAATGCTGTCACCACTATTTGCTGAACATGTTGAGCAAATTTCGGCCCAGATTCTGCCTTCTTTTCTTAAAGATGTTTTTTAAGTCTTTTAAGTTTTCTTATAAATGCACACTTCTTCCCATTTGTTAAGTGCACAACATAAACCTTCAAATGATCTATTATACTCATTGAGGAGTATTTTGTGGAGAAGCCGGTATCTTCTTCATTGCTGCCCATCTGGAATTATTGCGGGAGATTCCCGCTGACGACATCGGAACTGACACCTGCGGGTATTTTCGTATATCACAATTATTTTCATTATAATCCGTGTAACCGTTCTTTACAAATTATACTGAAAATAATATGGTTTTGCCATGTGGGGATTTTTCCTGATATGTTGTGTCACATGCTTTATTTATTTATTTGATAAATCATTTAGATGCATGTTTTTAGGATTTAATTGAAATACTGTGTTCAATTAAATATCTTCTTAATTTTAACGCATGTTTAGGGGCTGAATTTATTTTGTTAAAAAATAAACTCTAATTAAATATGGTTTAATTGGAAACTTGCGAATAATTTTTATTAAATATCACACACCGCGTTTACGCACTTTTCAAGTTTTGCGGAAGAGAAGTAAACCAAATATGCGCAACACCCGTCAAAGTGCTTGAAAAAGCTCGGCACCTCATCTCATAAGGAATTGAATAGATTTCTGTCGCAGATGGATACATCTCAATATGATGTACAAGGTTAGTACTTCCATCATACTTGGGAGACACCATTGGTGGTTTGAATTTAGCAGGGGTTGGGAAGTTCACAATTCTTGTCACAAATGGGGAGCCCTCTGAGAACCCTCTTTGCAGTGGGTCTCGACTTTTGATGAGGTTTCATATTTTCTCTTCAAGACGTTGAATGGAGTCATTCCATGGCTTTGCAACATCGGCCTGGACGAGGTTGTCCCCAGCCACCTCTAAGGGGTGAACTGAGGGTTCCCCAGTCGTTGCACAATGTCGGCTATTTACCTCCTCTTGATCCCTGTCTCAGCCATATTGGGGTCGGCCATGATGGGGCCGATGTTCACCATATTCCCTTTGTGAGCCAGCTGCGCTTCTTGACCTGGATAACCTCTGGCTTAGGTCATTAACTGGGTCAAGCCTTTCAAAGGTCGACCCTCTACTCAAGCAATCAAAAGTTGTTCCTCTTTGTTGGGCACCACCATCTCTTCTGCCCCCACAACCGCTGCTCTGCTAGATAGGGCGTACGGTGTTGTTCGAAACCTCATACATCTCCCAGCAATCTTCTGGAGCATCTTGTGCCTCCATATCATCATACATATCCTCAGGGTAAGGGTTTTCTTACCTCCCAGACGTAAATTCCTAGCGTCCCTCCTCCGTTGAGGAGTAGGTTGGTCTTTTCACGGTGCCTGGGGTGGTCCCCTGGCTTCAGGATGGGGTTGAGCAACCGCCGAAGTAATCATCTTTGGTGATCCCCCAGGCGATCTTATAATATTCTGGCTGAGCTGAGCAAATTGCTCATTCATCGCTTGTTGTGTTGCAGCCAAAGACCTCAAGGCTGCTGCCACCTCAGCCATTTCGAACTGGGGTAATGCTTGGCTGGAACTAGGTCCTTAAACACTAGATGGTAGAGGGAGTGGTGGTAA
The DNA here is from genome assembly GCA_949130495.1 of Sambucus nigra. NCBI lineage: Eukaryota > Viridiplantae > Streptophyta > Magnoliopsida > Dipsacales > Adoxaceae > Sambucus > Sambucus nigra. Next base: position 380,191,617 of record OX422218.1, on the reverse strand, counting down.
CTCCGGTGCCATATGTTAAGGTTAAAGATCTTGTGATGAAAATATGACTGCTTAAATACCTTAAAAGGACCTTTTTCAATGGTGAAACAGCTTCACACGAAGGGTGAGACCTGGTTCACCACCAGAGTCTTCGATGAGGTTAAGCTAGGAAAGGAAGAGATAAATCTTCTCGTTCCCACAGACGGTACCAAAATGATGATACTGGAAACATCACTACCAGATAAGGTGTTGACAAGCTCAAACAGTGATAACATTGGCAGTACAGGAGAATATATGTATATATACGTAGAAGGAGGTGCGGAGAAGAGGATGAACACTTGAATGTAAGTGGTTCAGCGAATCTGGCCTACGTCCACTGTGAGTGTGTGAGTAATATTACTAAATGAAGGCACTAATGGCCATGGATACAATCTCTCAAGCTTTCTCACTCTACTGTGTAAAGTGACAGAATTTTAGTTAGGGTTGAAATTATGGATCCCTTTACAAGGTAGAGGATGACCTCTATATATAGTGCTTAGGGGGTGTAATGTATCCCCCAATCATGCAATGAGCATGTGCATGAAGATCCAACCAGTGTCAGGATGACACTTGGCCGATCTTACTAAACAATTATGACCTCAATATTCCCTCACGTGGTGGGAATGATTCAGTTATAACAGATTTGTCCACGTGTTCCAAGCCATGCATATGTAAATGCTCGGCTGTCTTCGATTAGTGCTAACCTCGAACTAGACGAGTATGAGGTTGGTGAGGTCCGACCCTTGCCTTGTTCGAGATCAACATCCATGAAGACCTTGGCCAGGATGGCTGACCGAGGTTGGATATGAGGTGTAACGTCGGCCTGGGCCGATGATAACATATTACCTGATGATTGAGCCCCTGATGCTTTGCTAACTTTAGGTGATAAAATGTAACGTCGGCTGTAGCCGATGTTGATGTTGACTGATGGTTGAACCCTTGTCCTTGCTGACCTCGGCTGACGCCCAACCGAGGTTGATGTTTGGGGTTACTTCTATGTCTGTCAGGGCCAACCTTATGAGAGACTATTATTGACGGTTATCCCGAGTTTCTACCTCCTTGACTGTGAGATAGGCCGAGGTTAGTGTCTCTGAGTAGGAAGGTGCACTTTGGGCATATCAATTATAGTTAAGACAATAAAAAAGGTCACAATTATTAAAACGGGAAACTATATATTATGCTTGAAACGTGGCATTGCTCCCTCAATTCTTAGTCTCTATTCCTTTGCTCCTGCAAAGTAATGAAAGTTAAAGTTAAATTATATAAATTTGTTATATAGTAAGCTATTGTTATTTTGTTGATTACCATGTGTAACATAAATTTTTGAATGTTACCTTGATGATTTTCGTCTCTTTCGCGATCTTATTTCGGTATATTCTATCGCCTTTTTTATTTTTAAAGTTTGAGAGCTTGACTCTTGTGCAATGTCTATATCTGGCAATCCCTCCATAACTCCGTAATCATCTATTCCCTGACTCGAGATTTTAAATTTATGCATTACGTAATGCAATTCAATAGTCATTATGTGTAAACACAGTTAATTGAACTTGTTGTAAACAAAATTAATGAAATTGATGTATGCATAGAACATGTGGTATTACTTAATTTAAAAAACAGAGTTGAGTATTTTTTTTGTTTCTTTTTTGGAAACCAACAATCTCTATTTCCCTTCACCCCAAGTGTATTTTATTAGGTGTGAAAAAGTATGAGATGCACACTGAAGGTCAAATGAGCTCTTAAATTCGCTGACAACTGATTTAGGCCATTTGCTTACATATTGATTTGAGAATGAATAGTCAAACTTGTTTCTTTTTTTGGTAAGAACCAAACAAAGGCTCATAAAGTCATTGTCCTTACCAAAGTAAAAATTACACAGGTTCCACATATGGTCATTGGAGCATCCTAAGTTGTTCCAAATAATTAAAACAATAAGTTTATTTTATGACAAAAAACATGTTTTGTTATGGTCTTCCAAACACATTGCAGGTTAAATTGATGTTGGAGAATAACCCACCCATAATAATGATATGAATAGCCCAGTTGCAAATACTGGTAACAAATGTCAGCACATAGTACATTTTCTTGATAAGGGAACACATTAGCATTGTTCATTTTCTATGTAGAAATTTGTAAGAGGTCTTATACTGTTACTATTGATGCACTTTGGCAGGGTTAATGAATTTGATGCAAACAAAGTTTAATTAAATTGATGCATGCATAGAACATGTGGTGTTTTTAAACAGCAAAAATAAAATATATAAGTAGAAAATAGAAATAAAAAAAAGTCAGACAAAGATTTATGTATCTAATTCTTCAAAATATATGAAGTAAATAAGTATGATTCCCAACTGTTATGATAGAGACAATTGTTCCCATTCTCACCGCTCAAAACAACGATTATATTTTTGTTGGGGGCATTTTCGGTAACATCCACGTTTTATCTGTCCCTTCAGGAGATTTAATCCAATCTTTTCCCGCTCATTCTAAACCAATAACGTGTTTTCTATTACACCAAGATAGGTCGCGTTTAGTTTTCGGAAGTGACAATGGGACTATAGTAGTTATTTCTATTTATACACTTTTAGATTCTAAAAATTTAGTACAAAACAAATGACCAATACTGCATATGTTCCCTGGGCATGAATATTAAATCGCACTATTCTGATTGTCAAGTCCTCTGTAAGACGAAAGGAACGCCTAAATTCTACCAGTTTTTATTCAAAACATTTATGTATGTAAATGTCCAAAATGTATTTTATAAATTAAAAGAATGGTATGTCTGCTCTAGCAGGTAAAGACAAAAAGTGAAGAATATATTTTGTAATAGATAAAGTAAAAACATATGGCTATAAAGCTACATACCATTTAGTTAAAACAATTCAGTTTAATAGCAAAAATAACATCACAGATATCATCCTCGGTGACTTTAAAGAGCATCTCATTTTCAGAATCAAACACCAAATGGGGGATATTTCTACATTTAATCTCAATAGCTTCAGTTATGTCATGGTTTCCTACTTGATAAAGATCACAATAGAATTTGAGAATACGATTTGCCAAATGGTTAGGATTAGTAAGCTTTGACTTCGCATCCATGAGATGATGAATAAAAGATTTAGCTCTTTTATTTTTTCGAGCAGAAATAGAGTGGAAAAATAAGATGGGTGAACACATTATACATGGAGTGCATTTATATGATACAAGAATTGATTGTAACTTTCTCACACCATGTACATCACTAATAAAGATTAAAGATAGCTGATAGTGTAGTTAACATTTGATTATTTATTAGTACAAATGTGGGTAACAATCAAAGATGCAAAAAATCAAACACACAATGTGCAATAGTCAATGCCACAAGTTACAATGATGTATGAGAGTGTTAAGAACCTTATTTCCAAACCAAATCACACTGAAGAAAAAAATGGTCTATTTGTTCTTACAAACAAAGAAATGACATCAAATATGAGGAACATTGTTTGGGGAAAGCCATGAAAACTACACATAACATATATAGATTCTTCTCTCTTTAAAAAAAGAAAGATAAAAAATAAACTCCTCTATAATAAAGCATAAAAGATATGGAAACTTCCCGAAAAATCCCCATATAGAATAGAATTAAAACTTGTGGGCCCCAACTAACCATACAATAAACACACAAACAAATTATCCAAAAGAGAAAGAAAGAAAAAATAGTTCATTCACGAAATAACAAACATGATTTTAGCTTCCAAGGAACCGGTGCAAGATGCATAGTATTAATGTCACCAAGAAACTGTAAAAATTAATTAAAAAAAACAAATTAAAACACACAAACTCCAACCCATTATTCCATCTAAAAATATAATTAAAAATGAATTACCTTTTCAAGCAGCTTCAATCTCTTGATTTATATGTGCCTGTAGAGAGAGAGAGAGAGAGAGAGAGAGGTTTAGGATTATATGGAGGAGAAAGATACGACTGTGTGAGAAAAAAGGAAGCATGTGGATAGATGGAGCTCGGAACATAAAGAGACGGAAGAGGGGTAGGCAAGAGAGAGAAGTTAATTGAGGGGAAGAAGAATAGCAGGCAAAATTGGAATTGATTCTTCGAATTTTTGTGTTTCTTAGGGAGTGGAGTGTTTTTATTCAAACCACTCTCAATTAGAGTTGCATTAATGGGCATTAAAACCTCTAATATTATTGTATTAGAGGTATAATATAGATTTCTTGATAGGTTCCGTCCTAATATTTTTTTTCAATTTTTTTTTTCTTTTTTTAGTAGCATACCACGTGGTGCCCGGACTAGCTTTATGCGCACCTCGACGAATCCTCGTTCATGGTTCATGGCTTCTGCTGGTTAAGCATTATTTTTCATTAAGTTCTATTTATATATATAATGAATATGCATTATATGTTTATAAATACGACCTATTGGACCAAAAATCGTGTTTCATGGGACCTGTCGAAGCAAAAAAAAAATGATAAAATCTATTGAACTACATACTTAGTGGGTAAAACATCCTTAAAAAAGTGAGATTTTATATCAATTCCTTAATTTTATCTAATAACTTCGAACGAAGTGGGATAGTATTAGATTAAAGGAATGAGATACGTCCAATTAGACCACCCTGAATGAAATTTTCTTAACTTGACCTGATATTATCACTACAAAAAAAAGTTGCTTTTAAGACCCTATTTTTTTAGACAGACAAAATATAGTCTTTAAAACATACTTTTTTATACGGATATAATTAGCCGTCTCAAAAACTATTATTTTTTTAGACTGTTAATTATATCCATCTCAAAAGGGGTCACTTTTTGATACGGTTAATTATATCTGTCTTATAAAATAAACCAAATATGACGGTAAATACTTGTTTTATTAAAAGATATACCAAATAAGACGGCTAAAAAAATTGGTTCCCACCACTAATTATTTTCATCTCCCGCGCTCAACACTTTAACCTAACCTCTCACTTAAAAAAAATAAAAAACAAAATCCCACTCCACATTTACCCAACCGGACAAACCCAAACCGGCATTGAACCCCACTCCCCCCCCCCCCCCCCCGCGCTTCTTCTCCTCCGTCCCCCCCCCCCCCCCCCCGCGTTCTTCTCCTACCAGAGGCGTTCTCTCCCCCCATTTGACTTCTCTTACTCTCCGTTCATTTTCTCATTATTTTTCGTCTCATGGTAACGTTTCATCTTTCCTTTTTTGTTGAGGAAAACAACATAGAAATTATTGTTATTTATTTATTTTTTATTATGTTTCTTCTTCAAAATATGCTACTGGAAATAGTCAGTTGGACAATGGTGACAATGGGTGATAAAAAATTATTCTTTAGACATAAATAATGATGCCATATACATAAACTGTAAATAAATAACTATATGCATAATACTTATATAAAATATAAATAAATAGTGGATGCTTATTTGTTGATTTTAATCTTTTTGTAGCTTTTAATGTGACCTACTAACTAGATCTATAATACACTATTTATTTTGTTTGATGTTATATAGCATTATGGTTCATGTCGGCTCAATGATTCTATAATAGGGTTTTATTTAATTTCTAAATAAATTCTTAAATGAATGAACCAATTATTCAAAGTTACTAAAATTATTCTTCTCCCAAACCATTAATATTTTTTTTATGTATATGAGATTTGTAGAACGATTGATTAGGTTTTTAATGTAAAGTTGTGATTGGTAGATCTTTTTTTTTTTATGTATTTCTAAGAATGAAGTTAAATGATATTGGGTCTTATTACTTCGAAGATAAATGCAAGGATAAAAATGCTTTAAAGTTCTATAGTTACTTTGACAACAAGTATAGAAATGAAATTAACATGTTAAATAAGTAGTATGAGTCTCATTCCTTCTTTAATTACATATATTTTCTCAGAAAAAGTTTGTGATAATGAAGGATTACGAGACACAAAAGAGGAAGAGAATAGAGCAAAATTGAAGGAATTGAGAATACATGAATTGTACTTGGCAATTCAAAACAAAGATAAAAAAAAAGTGGTTCAAAGAGTAAAAAAAAATCATTGGTGATGCTGACGAGTTTGTGCCATGTGAAGAAGAAAATGAGCATACGGATTCAAACGAGGATGAAAATGGGTACATGCCTTGCGAGTTTTTTAATGTGTAAATGTTTAGTGATGTAGATGTTAATTAGTTGATTATGTGAATTCTTATTTGATACTTTCCATTATCATGCGTGCGTTGGTACTTCAATAATTCAAATTTGATTTGTTCGATTTAGTTAGCCATAATAATACTTAAATTGATGTGATGAATTATATTCTTAGTTGTATAGCTTGTTCCCCCTTTATGAGCTAATCTCTTTAGGAATTCATGTTTGCCATTATTAATCTTTTTATCTTTTCATCATCTTGTGAAGACATTATTAATCTTTTTATCTTTATATTATGAAATATAAATTTACTGACATTTTTTTTAATTCATAGATGGGAACCATGGATAAGAGTTGGATTGACTTACTAAATCGGTGTTCAAAAGAATACATAAATTTGATTGACGGATTTCTTAACTATGCATATGCAAATAAAAACATCGAGACAACAAAAATATATTGCCCATGTAAGAGATGCGCAAATCGAGTGTACCACACCCAACAAACTGTAAGAGATCACCTTAAGATGCATGGTTTCTATAAGATATATAAGGTTTGGATTTCTCGTGGAAAACTTTTGGTGGTGTAAGAAGCAATAGAAATACTTCACGGGGTGATATGTTAGTTGATGATATACCTATACCTATTGAGCTGAGTGCTTGAGATAACATGGTTACAATGGTTCAAGAGGGAACAGGTATTCCGCACACGCATGATAATATGCGTGAGGAGGAATGTAACATCGAAGATGTCTTTGAATCCGATAAAGATGTTCCAGAGTACTATAAACTTATGAAAAAGGCTCAATGCGACTTCTATGAAAATTATCCGTCTGGGGTTACCGAATTGTCATTTGTTGTTGAACTCTTGCAAATGAAGCAACTTCATGGTTAGACACATTGTTCTCTCACGATTTTATTGAATTTTTTGTGGAGGATGTTTTCGCATGCTAGAATTACCAAGTCTTACTACCAAGCCAACAAGCTAACAAAAGACTTAGGATTCAAGTATGAGACATAGGATGCATGCCCAAATAATTGTATGCTGTTTCGTAATGAAACCGAGGGTCTTAAAAAGTGTGGCATATACAGATCTTCTCGATATAAAGATGAGGACTCAAGTATTGATGGTGTCCATGGTTCGAAGGTAGCCGTAAAGAAAATAAAATACTTATCTTTGAAACTGAGATTGCACAAATTATTTTAGCCATCCTATTCAGCTCCTCTAATGAAATGGCATGCCGAGGAAAGGATCGACGACAGTGTAATGAGACATCCCGCTGACTCTCCTGCTTGGAAAACTTTTAAAGAGAAAACCCTTCTTTTACGAGGGAGATTCGCAATGTTAGACTTGGGTTAGCTGCTGATGGATTTAATTCGTTTGGTAATATGAGCATTAAGCATAGTACATGGCCAGTTATCCTCATTATTTACAACTTACCTTCGTGGTTCTACATGAAGCGACCTAATTTGATTTTGTCTATTCTTATAGATGGACCAAAAGGAAATAGAGATAAGATCGATGTATTTTTACAACTATTGATTGATGAGTTAATTGAGTTATGGCTTGATGGTGTACGCACTTACGATACGTTAAGTAAGGAGTTCTTTCAGTTGCATGCATCATTGTTATGGACCATTAATGATTTCCCTGCTTATGCCATGTCATCGGGATGGAGCACAAAAGGTATATTTGCTTGTTTGTGCTGTAATGAAGACCACTAGTCAATGCGATTAGATAATGGTAAGAAGTTCTGTTATTGGGGTCATCATCGATTCTTAGACTTGCGCCATAGGCTTCGTAGGCAGAAGGCACCATTTAATAGGAGGGTATAATTACAACCAGCCCCACTTAAACTTTCGAGCTTGCAAGTATTGCAACAGTTGAATGATCTTGACATTAAATGTGAATATAAGATGGAAGATGTCTTTAGAAGGAGGGAAAGAGAGGCGATAGAAAAAAATAAACAGGCAGTTCCAAGATGTAGATTTGGTTGAAAAAAGAAGAGCATATTTTTTAAATTGCCATGCTGGAAGGATAATATTATTCGCCATAATCTTGATGTCATGCATATTGAGAAAAATATATGTGATAATATCCTGTTTACATTGTTGGAAACTAAAGGGAAGACAAAAGACAATTTACAGTCTCGAAAAGATCTCAAAAATTTGGGTATTAAATCAGAGCTGCATCCTCAACCACGAGGGTCAAATCTACACTACCTCCCCCAGTAGAGTACACGATGAGTAACAAAAAGAAGGTGATTTTTTTAAAAGTATTGCAGAATGTTAAAGCTCCTGATGGATACTCTTCGAACCTTTCACGGTGCATGAACATGCAAGAAAGAAATATTTCAGGATTAAAGAGCCATGATAATCATATTTTAATACAACAATTGCTTCCAATATCAGCGCGAAGGGTATTGCCCAATCATATTATTAAAGCCTTGATTGAATTAAGCAGTTGCTTGGTGATGTTGTGCTCAAAAGCAGTTACCGCAGCTGATTTGGAAAAGTTTGAAGATCGGATGGCCCCTATACCTTATAGCCTTGAGAAGATATTCCCCCTGAGTTTCTTTGATATGATTGAACAATTGCTTATACATTTGCAGGACGAACTCTTAATTGTTGGCGGTGTCCTTTACCATTGGATGTATCCGATTGAGAGGTACCTCTACACTTTAAAAGCCTACGTTGGTAATCAGGCTCATCCCGAGGCCTCCATTGCCAACTCTGTTATTCTTCAGGAATGCATGATTTTTTATTCCTAGTATGTGGATATGGAAACTAAGGCTAACCAACCGGCTAGAAATGATGATTGGGGGCATATAAATGGTCGTGCAATTGGGAAAGAGATTCAATTTGAACTTGATTCTGTAATGTATATGCAAGCTCATCGGCACGTTCTTACCAATACCGAGGCAGTGACACCATTTGTTGAGTAAGTTTTATTACACGTATTTGGTGTTTTTGAAAACCATTTTTATATTTTTTGTGGAATTGACATATGGTTATCTATTTACTTATAGAAAGCATCTCGGAGAACTTTATCAAAGTATCCTCAAGATTCACAAAAGCATCGTGTTAATCGTCTTCATAGTGACGAGTTCCACAAATGGTTTAAGGATTATGTAAGCGAAAATATCATAACTAATACTTGAATTATGAGTAAGTACTATATTTTTATATTGACATTTACTTTAATATACTATAGGTTAATAAATTGGCACGTGACGATGTGGAAGTATCCGACGAAATCAAATGCTTGTCTGTAGGTCCTCTTAAGGATGCCGTCATATTCAACACTTATATTATTAGAGGTTTTAGATTTCGAACAAAGAAACGTGATAGGGGAAAGAAAACTCAAAATAGAGGAGTTGTTATAAAAGCCGAACAAATGAGTTATTCTAGCCGGAAGGATAAAAACCCCATTGTGGATGATATTATATACTATGGGGAACTAACAGACATTATTGAAGTTCAGCATTTTAATGGCATGAAGTTTGTATTATTCAAGTGTGATTGGGTTGAAAATCGTATGGGTATAAAAGTTGATGGGTTTAACTTTACTCTAGTGAATTTAAAGCATTTTAAATATAAGGATGATCGAGAGTGTAATGAGCCTTTCATACTAGCATCCCATGCAGAACAAGCATTTTATGTGCAGGACCCTATCGATACGGATTGGCACATTATTGTTCCCATGACACCAAGAGACCAATTTGATAGGTACACGAGAGTTCAAAAAGCTGAAGAAGAGTTATTGCTTAATGGAGATGAGCCGTTTATCATGCAAAATTTGAATGAAGATCAAAACTTACGGTGGGCGAGGGATGGAGATGGATTAATAGTTGACACTAGTGTGGTTCAAGCTAATGATCTTGAAGATGCAAATGCAGATGAAGATGGAGATGAAATTTAGAGGGACAATGCTTGACGGAGATATAGTCATAAACTAGTTATTTTTGTTTTTGAACTTGGAGCATTTGTAGTTTGGTTTTGTATGGATTGTTATGGGTATTTTATCCAAAACTAGTCACCATTATCATCTATTATCATCTGATCATTGCATATTTTTATTTAATATGGATATTTTCTTTAAAGTGGTATTGGAATCATAATGCTGGAGTTACTCTTAGTACTTTTATAAGCTGCTTGAAAAAAATTATAAGTAAATTAAAAGTCTAGAAATTATAGTTTCTTTCTGCTGGATGTAGACTTATTCTCATTAAACATTTTTAACTAGGATTTGTTACTGTAATAGGCTCATTGGATTCATAATAAACATGTGTATGTAACACAGAAATAGGGAAGCCCATACTGTAATAGACATTGTTATAGTATTTAATATATTGCATCTTAAGGTTGTGTACAACATATATAAAATGAAACCACCATATATAAGCATTGTAATCTAGGCTTCGAGAATCTGTTTAGTGTCATTAAAATGCTGAATCGTTTCCTCTTTTCGTTCCTTATTTCTCTTCCACTATCTGTTGTCCATGCTCAGAATATGAAGCAATAGAAGCAATAGAATTTCTTTTCATTCCTTGGGTTTACCTTTATTTAGAGAAGTATTTGAAATCAGTCTCCACATTAAATCAATAAAGAGTTCATTAAATCCAAACTTCCTAATAACTTCACAAAGAAAAGGCCAATATACTCTGTCATATGCTTTTTCCATATCTAACTTTATTATAACATTATTACCATATGCCTTTAAACCAAGATATTGAATCATTTCTTGAGCTAGAAGAATGTTTTCGTGTATGCTTCTATCTTTAACAAAGCCACTTAGGTTCTGTGAAATTATAGTCGGAAGAATATTAGCTAATCTATCATTTAAATTTTTATATATTATTTTATTAGAGAAATTATATAGACTGATTGGTCTAAATTGAGAGCATGAAGAAGGATTATACACTTTAAGGATTAAAGCAATAGAGGTTGAGGTCCAACTTTTAGGTATTTCAGCTCCAACAAAGAAAGAATGTATAGCTTTAATAAGATCTTCCTTTGTGATAGCCCAAAACTTTATATAGAAAATACCACCAAATCCATCAGGGCCAGGAGAGCTATTTTGATCCATATTTGAAATGGCTGTGAAAATTTCATCTTCAGTGGGAAAAACAGTGAGATTTTGATTCATCTCTTCATTAATTTATTTATTAATGACTTCCAAAAAGGTTTCATCTAAATGAATATAGTCTGCAGACCAAAGATTTTTAAAATGAGTTTGTAATATATTTCCTATTTCTTCTTTGGAATCCTCCCGTTTATTTTGTAAATTTTTAATCCTAGATATGGAGAGTTTTCTTTGCCTATTTCTGACAAAAGCATGAAAAAGTTTTGTGTTTCTATCTCCTAATTTCAACCATTTAATGTGGCTTTTTGGTGCCAAAAACTTTCCTCTCTTTGATAAGCTATATTCATGTCTGCTCTAGCTTTATGCATTTCACTTCTAGTAATTTCACTAGGTTGTATTTCAAACTCATTTTCCTTAATCAAAACATTATCTTCTAGATCTTTTACTTCTTGAAAGACATTTTAAAACGTTTTCTTGATCCTTATTATCAATTTGATTTCAGAAGTTTTACTTTAAAGCAAATTTCACCATATGAGGTGCTTGAATGTTGTTGTTCCAAGCTTTTTCAATGATGTCTCTCACATTAGAATTAATACACCACATGGAAAAAAATTTAAAGGGTTTGGGATAATTATCATTTTTACTTTTAATGGATAATAGAATGGGGCTGTGATCAGAGCAGGCCCTATGAAGGTGAGTTATACTTATTTGAGGAAATTGATTTAGCCATTTATGAGTCACCAATCCTCTATCTAATCTACAAAATATAGTCCCATTAATTTTGTTATTTTCCCTTGTGAATTTAGAGCCCGAGTATCCTAAGTTTAAAAGGGAGCATGTGGAAATCATGTCCTTAAAATCCTCAATTGCAATGAATTCAGGAGGATTCCCTCCTAATTTTTCATTTTCTTCAGTTACAACATTAAAATCCCTCATAACTAACCAATAATGATTATCATAGGCCATAGAAACATTTTCTAAATCTTTCCACAATTCTATTATTTCAATTACTGTGCATTTGGCATATACAATAGCTACATTAACTGTTAGATTTAGGAGCATAATGAAGATTTCTAGGCATAATGTTTGTTCTGAATCAAGGATTACTTTGATTTGTAAGTCATTTCTCCAAAAAAAACAAATTTTATTAGATTTATTCCTTAAACTGTTTGGAATTTGCCATTTAAATTTAAAATCATCAATTTTTGCACCTGTTACTTTTAGTTCTAGTATAAGAATTGCAGGCAAGTCATATTGTTTAATCAATCTTTTAATTCTTCTATTGGTAGCCTTATTGGCCACACCCTTAGCATTCCAGCATATGAAGTTAATCATTTATGATTTATTAGAGGATTTAGAGATTTAGATTTACTAAGAGATCTGGTATATCTTCGAAATAAAGGATCATGAGGAAATTTTTTAGGAACTTACCTGTCTTGTGATCTGCTTCTGTCTCAGGTGTATTAGAATTAGTTATTGAATTTGTTTTTTGGGTCTTTGCTTTATTGTCTTGGTATTTTCTCCATTTATCATCTATCCATGAAGCAAAATTTTATAACTCCTCAATCATTGGGACTGAAATACCTCTATCCTCTTGATCAGAACCATAGTCTTTGGCAACTGCTGATATTCTATCATATTTTGGAAGAGCTGAACCTTTAGGAGAAAGGTTGAATTGGTTTACAATTCGTGTTTCCTTTGAAGTGTAATCTCCATGTTGTTTTAGATCCATAGACTCCTTTAAATAACCTTTTAAAGTTGGTTGCAATATTATCATGAGTTCTTTATCAGTACCATCTTTATCACATTCAATTTGTGCTTCTTGTCTAGTATCAGTTAGTTGATTCTTGCTGTCTTCCTTAGTGTCAGAAGTAGAGGGCAAATACTTATCTGTAGTAGACTTTTCTGTGGAATTTTTCTTTGCTTCTAGAATGGTTTCATACAGTTCTTGAGGATTTCTTGAATTTTCTTGCTGAAGGTTGATAGAAGTTTCCCTTGTTTCAGTATTTTAGGTGGATTTCTTTTGTGCTAAACTGGAATTAGGGTATTTAATCATGCATTTGGTTTATTGGCACCCTTTCTTTTTGCAATATTGACAATATAATGGTATATTCTCATAAGAAATTTATTGTCAAAACTCTTTAGACCCACAACCTATCTAAATCCTATGAGTTCTTTCATGTAATAGATTCAAGTCAACACAGACTCTTGTTATACTTGGGCGAGCTATAGAAGCAGTAGAAGCATCCATTTCCAATGGATTACCAATTAATTGTGCGATAGAGTATAAAGAAGATTTTGCATAAAAGTGAATTGGTAAGTTTGGAAGATTGGTCCAAATAGGTGCAAGTGGAATTTCTTCTTCAGGATGAAAATCAACTGTCCACTTAAAGGTGCGCATTGGGAATTTCCTAATATACCATTGATCCCTTGTCCAAAGTCAAACATAGTCCTCTTCACAATTAAGTCTGATTAGTATATGTTTAGAATCGATCAAACCAATCGTGAATTATGCTTTGAGAGAAAAAGTCTGAAACATCTTTTGGATATTTTCAATTGGAGGTCTACCATGTGAGAATTTTCCCACAATTGAATGTTTAAGGGGTGCAACTAATGCAACAATATCTTCATCTGTAAACAATATTATTGGTTCACCCTTAAAGGAAGATGTCGATTTTAGACTTGGTTCCTTCATAGTGTTTTTCATAAAATCACTTGCGAAAGATTTCGTCCAAATGTTATAGGGTCCGGAGGTTTTGGCGGAATGAGGGTGTTGACAGGGTTTTTAGCCATGTTAGCCATATTTGTAGATCGAAAGGGAGAATGAGAGTTCACCCTAATTATGTTGTGATTCTTGGGAGAGAAATCTTGGAAGGAAATTTTTGACTCGAATTAAAAAAAGCTCGGGAATATATTACATTTCTGACACAAGCTACACACGAAGTGGTGTAGCCAATACCATATTACCTTCATACCAAACAAATTCTCTCTCAAGACAATTTATAACTCTGAGAAGCTTTCCTGATGGTACCAAAAACTGTTACACCCTAAAACCTTCGCAGGGGAAGGGTTACAAGTATCTAATAAGGGAGAGTTTTTCTATGGAAATTATGATACAAAAACTCAACTTCCTAGTTTTAAGCTTCAAGATACTATGTTGTTATAGGATGCGTTAGTCCTTTAAAGAAGGAGATTATAAACATCCTTACATCGGATAATATTCATGTTTGTCTTATTAAAATAGGGCTTTCAACACCATTCATATCAACATTACAGTTGAGGGTTTTGAATAATACTAATTTCATGTATACTTCTTTCCTTATTCTTATTAAATACTATAATAATGTCTATTACAGTATGGGATCCTCTTTCAATATCTTGTACATATGTAAACTCACTCTCATATAGAGAAATATGTATCTCAAGTGTACAATCAGAAGATTATCTTGGAATGGCTAAAACTAACCATAAAAGGAAAGAAGTATATATACTCATATACATGAGTTATATTTAACTCATTCTGCCTAGTCGTTGCTTTGGAGCAGCTCAGATAATTTTTAGCCCTATTTAGCAACAGTGTGTGTGTGTATGTGTGTGTGTGTGCTAGCTATAGTGTATTACTTCACCTATTTAGCAGCAATGTGCGTTTCTTGGAAAGTAATAGACAAAAGATCAATTTTTATAACCCATGATGCATGGTTTGTGGGTCATGGAAAGATCGGGTGGGGTTGAGTTTGAGTTATAAGAGGAGTTATGGCTTGATCGATAGGTTTCAGGTGAGAAACTGGGGTTATTGTTTGCAAAATGGCAAAGCTTCCGGTACACCAGAGCTCCGACGAGGATTTAGCTACTTCTGGAATATTGTCCAACTGCTCTCGAAGCATTAGCTAAGGTTGTTATCAATATTCATAACTAGATTTTGGTAGTGAAGTAGATGAGAGGATTTTGATACGATTTCATTTCAGATTCAGATTTCTAAAGCGTGTATTTTTGGATTGGCTGATATATGTCGCACTGCTTCATCAGAGGTGCCAACATCATCAGTTATTAGAGGCATCTGTTCTGCGTTGTTTCAAAACGTGCTTACCTTCGACATATCCTCTTTGGAGGGAATGGATCTCTTTTACATAACTAGCATGTCAGATAATTTTTTAGCCCTATTTAGCAGCAATGAGCATTGTTTCATGAGGTAAAGTTATTGGTTTCAATAGATGAGTAGTGCTGCTTCAAAAGTATTAGTTAGGTTGATGAATACCTTTTTTTTTATTATGTGTCAGTCATGAACCTCTTGTCCCCCATCTTGTGTTTGTGATTTATGGTAATAAAGTTTAGTTTCTTATATAAAAAAGAGTTGTTGGTACAGAGCCGAGTATAATTCTATTATTATTCATAGCGGATTATTTAATTATGTTTTAGCATCCATATCTTGTATTCAGGGAGCGAAGAAGTAGTTCTTTACCCTCAACTGATCGCATAGTTTGTCGATACTTACATTATCAAATTTTTGACCATTATCTGTGACTATTGTGTACGAAACACCGAACACGTTTATGATGTACCTCCAGATGAACTAATGTACCTTCTGGACATTATTCCTTGCTAATGGTTTGCCTCCACTTAGTGTCTAAAGTATTGAAAAGCCACTGAGAGGAGCTTTCAATGATCTTTTCTAAAACTCTCCACATATTATGCTAACATAGTTCCAATGGCGGTATCAGTGATAACCATATGGAGGAGAAAGTGTTGCCCTGCTGAGGAGGTACCACGACCAATGTGTGTGACGTATTCTTGTATTTTCTCAAATTCTTTATGGCATTGAGATTTCCATGCATTGGGTGAGTCTTTTTTTAGAAACTGAAAGATGTATTCAGAGGTGGTGGTGAGCTGGTTAATGAATCGACTTACAAATTGGAGTTGACATGGGAGCTCTCTAATTTCTTTCTTCGTTATATAGTGGTATTTATCATATGGACCTGACCTTGGAAGGGTCTACTTTAATTTTGTAACTGCCCATGATATATAAATCCAAGGAATTTCCCATCAGTAACCCTGAAGACACATGAATTAGGATTCAACCTCATTTTAAAAAGGTAGAGCCTGTCCTCACTGTCCCTCACACCTCACCTCCCCTCCGCTCCTTTCTCGCCCATGTCCTCTCTTGTCTTCACTCCCTCACTCGTAAACGTAGCTGCCGAAGCAGAGCAAGATCCGCGACAAACCCGAAAAAAGAGCAACCCCCATTCCTTTTGAGTATGTTTTCTTTTTTCAACAGATCTGAAATTTTTAGTTGTTAATTTTTAGTAGTTAGTATGCTGAAATTGTTTTTAGTTGTTAATTTTAAAGTTTAATAGTTTTTAGTTGTTATTTTTGCTGAAATTATTATTGTTGCTGAAATTATATGTTAGTATGCTGATTTTTTTTCTAGTAGATTATATGTTAATTTTTTCCAGTATTTGTATGTTAGTATGTTGAATTTTTTTGAGTATTTATGTTAGTATGCTGAAATTGTTGTTGTTGTTGGAGTGCCACCTCTCTCGGTTAACATCTTAAATGTCATTGTTATAGATCACCAAGTAGTTCTTCATGTTCGGACAAAATTTAATTATTACAGTAATATGTTAAGTGCATTGATCAGTGTTATCAAATTCGTGAAAAATGATTTATCAAAACATCCCTGAATGTTAGCTAGAGGTAACACATGTCATGTAATATTTAAATGTGATATATAACTGAAATGTGACTTCTTGCTATAATAAATGCAAATATACAGATCCATGACGTTGAAGCGTCGTCATCGTCGTCGTCGTTTGACTATGTCTCACCTCATAACCGAAGAAAGACCACTAGAGAAGCAACCACTCATTGCTCCAGTAGGAAATGATTTGGAGATGACACCCTAAATTAGTTCCTTTCAACATAACATAACATAAGGGACCATGGAACTAGAGAGATGCAACCACAACTTTTCCCAAATATTGAATTAACATCCCAGTCACAAAATACACACTGCAACTCAAGAGTTCAAGTTTCTTTATTGCAAACACCTACAAGTCAACTTTCCCCAAATATTGAGCATATTAATAATTCAGTTGGGAATGTCATTCCTCCATCCAATGAGATGGCTTTAGATGGTGAGGATCTCATAGGTATGCTGTGTTACACAATGCACTGTTTGTATATCTCCATTTATATTACATTTTATGTTTATATTCATATTGAACAAGATGTATAAACATTATTTACCAACTTTTTGTTCAGGTACAATGACTACCCTTACTAGTAAAAAAAGGGTTAGAAAGGGGGCAAGGTCTTGGCTCAAATGGAATGATAACAAAAGGAAGATATTTGAATGGAATGAATTTTGTCAGCCAGTTTGTAAGCTTGAAAGTAAATTGTTGTCACGTTTAGGTTATTATACAAGGTGTGGAAATTTATTTCCATTGACAATGTTGCATTGGAGAGAGGCGGACGATGAAGCACTTGACAATATTTGGAAGGAAGTGAAGGTAACTTATTAGTTTCATTTGTTTATTTGTGCCGTTGTACATTATCTTGTCAAGTTTTAACTAATTTATTCTTTTTGTTCTTAGAATAACAAAAATGCACCAGAAGGTTTTAAACAAATATGCTTTGCAAGGATGGGACTTGCGTGGAAGCAATGGAAGCATCGAGTGAAGGTGAATCACTATAAAAAGTTTCAAACAGATGAAGAGCGGTTGAGTTATACGCCTGAACGAGTCGAAAAAGATCAGTGGCCTGAATTGGTGAAATATTGGGGTCTAAAGAAGATTAATTTATAAATATCACATCTTATTAAAAATTTCATACCTACATTCTTCGTCACTAGTATCATAATTTTTATTTCTTCAAATATTTAGGATATTGCGGATCAAAACATTAAGAACCGTGAAGTTGAATGTGCTTACTCAAGGACATGATGAAATCCACATGTAAAATAGCCAAGGAGGTTGGAAATTATTTTATTATAATTTTTTTTAATTTTAATATAATAGTATTAATATATATACATTGTTTTTTTCAGATGATAGAACAGGGGGAGCCTGTCGACAATATTAGCATGTGGAACGCCACTCGAGCTCCAAATAATAAACCTTTCAGTGTTGAAGATGGATCATTTGATAGAGTAGTATGTATAAATATTAATTAATAAGTGATGCTTGAAAGATTTATTTAATATTTGTTATAAATTGTGTTCTTGAAAATTATTTTATGTTCATTAATTATAATATCAATTTAGTTGGTAGAAAATGCTTGAAAGACGACTAAATGAGCTACCAAAAAGACCCAGAAGTGAAGAACAAGATTTTTACTCATGTAGTAGGATATGGAGGGCATGTGTATGCTTTACTAAAGGGAGAAGGTATTAGGCCAACGTCTACAAAAGCATGTTCATCTCAGTTATTATTGAAAGAAATTAACCAGTTAAAGAAAGAAGTTGAAGACCGAGAGACTTGACATCGACAGGAGCTCGAAGAGTTAGAGATTCGCAACCAACAAGCTTTATTACAGATGAAGAATGATATGCGAAGTGAAATGCAAAGTTTGTTCCAAAGTATTACCCATCATCATGCTTCCACTACCTCGACGATTCAGTCCGACTAGGTAATATAATATAATTCATACATACATATATATATCTATATATATAATGGAAAATTCTCTCGTTTAACGTTAAATTTTCAATGGTGGGGTGAAAATTTGTTATGGTGGTGAGAATTTATTATGGTGGTGGTTAAAATTTTCTATTGGTTGCTGTATATTATTCTTAGAATCAATTTTAACGTTTAAAACAAGTTGACTACTTGTGGTTTTCATGAATAAACAAAGGAGACTCTGCCGATTTTAAAAAAAAAATAATAGTAGTTAGATATTTATATTGTTTATGATGAGAATATACTATATTGATTCATTTTGCACATTGTATTGTTGACGAGGGGTATTAATTCTGACATAATTGATACTATTTTTTTTGTGCAGGTGACAATTTTTTTAGAACATGCATATGTTAATCCAGGTTTTGGAGGTCGCACGCTTCAGTGTTGCGGAATTACTTTGATAAAAGCATTTTGCGTTTGAAGTATTAATAAATTAATGTATTATTGTCGTCAAGTCAAATATTTGAACGTAGTGTTATAATTTTTTATTTTGATGAATATTTGGAGATGGTTGTAAGAACTCTATTTATTGTTGAATGAAAATTATTCGTTGTGTTGGTTGAAAATCATCTTATGTATTACATTTTATTATTATTCGTTGTTTGTGTTGTTTCAAATGTAATTCAAATCTATATTAAAATTTAGTGGTAGATTTTATTCTCCACAAAATACTGGTGCAAAATTTTTAAGATCCCTTTACCTCTTTTCGGATGGTTAAAACTGTCCCAAAAATATATTAAAGACGGCTATGCTGTCATCTCAAAAAGCTATTATAAAATAGTAATCTTTTAAGGCAGATTAATTCCGTCTCAAAAATAATCTTTTGTGATAACTTTTGTGTCGTCTCAAAAGGCTCATATAAAATGAGGACCTTTTGAGGCGGATTTATTCCGGTCTCAAAAAACTCTTTTGAGACGGTTATGGCGTCACAAAAAGTATTTATAACCCCTATCAAAAAGACCCGTCTTAAATAGTGTCACAAAAAGTATTTGAGACGAATAAACGATATTTTGAGACTGGTAGGCCACCGTCTCAAAAGCTACTTTTTTTTGTAGTGTATCCAATTATATTACCACGTACAAAAGTCACATTGATGATCATACCAACTAAAGCTTAGGTGATAGCTTACGGTATAACATATATTATATCAAGCAGGGTAGGTGATAGTTATGAGGACTTAGAGGACGGGTGAAAGAGATTAGTTAGGCAGGGTAGCTTAAATGGGTTGTTTAAAATGTATGCGATAGGTGTGCACTATTAGAGGAGGGATGAGGTGTATCTCATGAGAGTGCGATACCAATTTAAATATGAGAGATTTCATATTTTAAAAATATGGCATTTGACGCACTTGCTAAATATTTTCAAAACCCGGGCTCTGACCCTTTTCTGTGTTTCCCCTCTCTTTCTATATATGTATATTATTAGGTGTCCAGATATAGGGATGCCTGGATGATGATTCTATCGAGTCAGACATTGCTGCTGCAGTTGTGGATGCAAGAAGGTTTATTTTAGATGCTTCTATCCTTGTGATCGAGATAAGAGTTACTGTAGAAACACTCGGATTGATAGCCCAACTATATTCATTTATTCTTTTACCGCATTTTAGTTTGCGGTAATTCGATATAAATATCCACGTACCCCTGCAACGATTACTAGAGTGTAGTAGTTATAGTTATCCACGTGCCGCTATAGTAGGTAGTGGTGCTAAATTTGACTTACCCAGTGAAGATAAATCGGGAACAAGTCTGAAGGGTCTTTCACAAGGACCCTTCATTAAAGTTTAAGTTAGGCGAAGGCAGCGTAGAGTTATCCAATGTAAGTAGAATGCTCAGAAGCTTTGGCTTAGAGAAGGGTATAAAAATGCACTGATGTGAAAATTTGAGAATTTTTTTAGTCGTTGGAGCAATGTTAAAATGGTGGGAACGGTGGTCACCATATTTGGGGGAGCAGAATGTTTTGCTCGTAGACGAATCTTACGGATGGCTTTAAGTGCGAGTTCCTTCAATTTATTAGAAATGAGTGAATGCATTTTCTAAATTTCTCACATGAGGATCAGTCAGGGGCCGACAGTGAACAAAGAGTTATATGGTTAAGGGAACTTTGTACCTGATGAAGTAGATAAAATGAAGAGAGAGTCCTTCAGTGAAATTATAGGCTCACTAGTAAGTGTTGCTAACGCTTATGGAGATTTTACTCGGATTCCTTATGTATATGATGGCAGTCTCGTGCCTCTTATATTGGGAATGTTAACGCTTCCATGAGAGTGGAGTTGGATGAGCTAAAGGATTTAGTCAAAGGTAGAGGCTGAAAGTGTTTGTGTTCGTGAAACCCCACAGGTGGATATCCACCCGGAGATTCATTGAAACAGGGAAGTTAAGGACGGTAGTGTGTTTCCTTTTGGTCGGAGGAGCTAAGGGAACTATGAGGGTGACTGTCAGAATCGAGGCTATAAAAGTCTGAGACACTGATAACCTCAACATGGTCAGGGTGGCCAGAGACGGGGAACATTTTGATGCGAAACGTATAACCACACGCTTTAATTTTGCCCGGTATGAGTTAAAGGACTAGAGTAGGGTGCTTAGATGGGGCATTGATTAAAGTAGTTTTTGGTTCGGTTAAGACAAGTGTACTATGTCTGGGAACCATTTAGAGCAGTCAGGGTGATTGGCAAAGTTGTTATTATGAGTTTCACCTCGGATGAAGGAGGTATATTTTGTGTGGCAAGATTGAGTCACAATATTTTGTTAGCCCTAGATTCTTGTGTGTGATTCGAGTTTATTGGAAGTATCCGTAATATTATAGAGGGTATATCTATATTTTTTTTCGCGATAGCGGGGTTCCATTTTTCTTCATTCGCTGTGGAAGCGGTGTTGGTACTTTGAGCTTATATTTGGTTTGCACTGCTTGTTTTATGTGTGTTATATGAGTATAGTACTATTCTGAGTATAATATGTTCTTGTATGATCGGAGAAATAGTACGCTAATGATTGCAAGGCTATCATATCCACGGTTCTAGGGTGGAACTGGTTGTTTTGCGATATCTCACTTGAATACGGGTTGAGCTCGCCTTTATTATATGTTTAGATGGAACTTTGATGAGTAAATGTTTCACTATCATAATTTTAGTGCATGGGGACTTTATAGATGTGATTTAAGGTATGCAGGATTTAGTGTTAAGCTGTGAGTTTAAGCTCGTTATTATTCGCGCAAATGACTAATGTTAGTACAAGCGCTTTATGGTTTGGATCCTTAAGAATAGTAAGAGTTATGAACATATTTTATTGGTAGACGGGATAGGAATATCCCAGTTGTATGTTTTACACTGACATACCTCCACGACCGAAAAATTTAAGTAGTAGTGTATCAGAGGGGTTCCTTGTTTGGATTTTGCTTGCGAGACACTCCGCGCATGAATGTTAACGACGTTGGAAGTGGAGAGATGTTATTGAATGTTAGGATGCTAGTTTTGATGATATATTAGCTGAGAGTCATGTGATGATCGGGGCTAATGGAGACGAAAGTGCCGTGAAAACGCAATGAAATGTTTCTCGCATCGTAAGTAAATGGGTGAGGTAAGGTTAAGGGAATTGATTTGAGGCCTATAGTTATGTCGTGGCTAGGAGACAAATTCTGAAGTAACATGTTTGTGTATGATGATCGTAACATTCGTGTAAAGTGTAGGTGCCCCGATTAGTTAGACTTTCCATTTTTTTGAAATGGAAGGACATAGAGGTAGAAGCGCATTAGTATGGTTGTGAGATAGGATTTTGGACGTCCCGATTGTGTTCCTTAGGCCACTATACCTTGATGATCGATAATGCGAGATAGTAGTGTAACAGGATGATTTCTTTTTTGCATTTCACTTTGCGAGACGTCCCATGCATGAAATCGAGCTAATGTCGGGAGTTAGGAAAGGTCTTAGTCGATAGGGATATAGTTAGTATAGTACTCATTTTACGTGCGCAGGAAAACACATAGATCTTAGGACTACCATGAAATAAGGCTAGTGGGGCCAGTGGCGCTGATATAGGGAAATTGTAGTGAGTTAACCAGGAGAAGATTAGTGGGTTAACCTTGATAAGGATTAAATTTCTAAGTATAGGAAGAATTTAATCTCGAGTAATTCGGGTTGAGAGTACCCAAGTGTTAGCACCAGGCCGAGAAGAAAGATAGGCCCATTTTAGAGAGAGTGTTACGTGTGTGACGTTTGCAATAGTGGTGCAGATAAGCACATATTATAGGGTGTGTGCGCACCTTGGAAAGTTGATTTTATATATATCGTCCGAAATAGAGGGGGCGGAGTATATAAAGCTGAAGATTATGATTTGGAGCAGTTATAAATGGAATTGGAATGTATTGGATGGAACGTCGTAGGAAGTATGTAATAATCCAATTATATAGGTGCAACAAAAGTTAGCAAACCTAAGATAAGCGATAAGATTGATGAGAGTTGTCAAGCGCTAGTGTAGTTTCCTTTTTGAGGGAAATTCGATGTCATGATGTAGACGAACGAACGCTTAGAGTAGAGGTTTTTCGATGGGATCGATATGTTAAAGCAGTGACTATAGGCTCATTTTCTTTATATGCGACTATAGAAGCACTAGGTGCGATTTGTCATTGTTAGAGTTAACCTTACGACCAAGGTAGTGTTTTAGCATGTAGATATTTAGTCAAGCTTGTTGTTAAGCTAGTGCATTAGAGTATAAGCCATGAGATAGGTGGGTACCGTGAACGAGTATATGGTAGGCTACAATTATGTTAGTACCATTCGACTTCTGGGTACAGGTCGTATCCGAATTTCGGGGACAAAATTACTTTGTAAGTGGGAAGTATGTAATACCCGTACTTTTATAGATATTTAAATGACATCAGTGGGCATAATTTGGTAATTAGAGGAATTTATGTGAATAGTAATTCTTGATTAATTCGCGTTAGATTATTATCGAGGTGTGGTACATTTACTTTTGGGACTAAGTAAATGATTAGGAATATTTTTATGTCATGTAGCGATTAAGTGACAAGTGATAGTTTATAATATAGAAAATGCGTATTGAAAAGCGTCGGGCCGACTAGTGAATTTTAGTTAAGTAACTTGAATGGAGATTTAGAGTGCACGGTTGGTTTCGAAATGGCCGAGATAGTCAGAATAGAGTATTCGGGGGTAGTGTTTAGGTTCCGGGGACTTTTGGACTAGTAGGGACTCGCGTTTAAGTACATGAGTCAAAATTGGGTTTTATAAGGGATAACCCATTATCTCTTCTCTTATAACACACACGAGAGAGAGAGAGAGAGAAAAGAAAAGAGAGAAAAGAAGAAGGAAAGAAAGGAAGAAGGAAAAGAGGAAGAGGAAGGGGATTTCAGGCCAAACTCTGTGGGATTTGACTCGAGGTTGTCAGATTTTAGCCACGAGGCAAGTGTTTACTTGATTTATTCATTTGAGTGTGTGTATGTCATATTATAGTTGGTAAACTATATGATTTTTGGGTTGAAATCCTTGAAATAAATTTGGGAAAATTGATTTTGAGTTTAAAAATTGATGTATTGTTAACTCTTGATGACTTTTAGTGTTAAACCCATGTTAATGGTGTGTATAAATGGTTAAAAATGGGAAGAAATGATAAAAGAGAGTTTAATTGATTTTAGGGTTTAAATCCAAGAGAAATTATTCTATCCCATAAAATAATTGATGTGTTAGTTATAAATCAGTGTTAGGATGATTATAGTATTGTTAGTTGAGATTAGAAACCACAAAAATTGAGGTTGAGATGATATTTGGGATTTTTGGAGAAGATGATATCGCCCGAACTGTCAACTTCGGACAGGGCGAATCGATTGGCAAATCGATTCGCATTTAGGCAAATAGATTCACATAGAAGACCTGTAGGACTGTCTAAGGGTGAATCGATTCGCATTGAGGCTAATTGATTCGCCTTAGCAGGTCATGAAAGTTTTTCTTCCTTAAGTGTAGGGGGAGCTAAATTATAAATTGGAGATTAATGTAGGGGAGTCTAGATGTGATATTAGGACTCCCAGATAATGTAATTGAGGGTGAGTAAACCTTGGGTTAAAAGAGAGAATCTTGGATTGGTTAAGTGTACAATCCGGGGTATGGACTTAATGAATGTTTTAGACGAGTAACATTCGAGAGAAGTCTTCGACAAGTGTGATTATATATTTATGCGTAGAGAGTAAATACATACCGATTGCAATTGAGTGAATCCTAGGATGCGATTAGGATGAAATTTAGGATATAGGCTAAAGAGGATTGAGAGTCTATCCTGTATGTCTATTGACGACACTTACTATAGATGATGCGATACCTATGGAATTAAGATAAGTTGCTGGTATACTTATTTAAGTATTACGAATTGGTATATTAGGGATTATATATAAATTGTTAAAAGGGATTAAAGTAATTAAATCTTAAATAAAAGAATGCGTATAGGTTTAGTATTTTAAGTGTGTAAATACTTATATATTATTACGAATAGGAACATTCAGGATATTTTGTCCATCGCTATAAGAGTTCTGCAATTATAGCGAAGGCATGTTTTGAAGTGATATATATTATATATACGGGTGTTGTTACAGTATATATATATATATATACATGATTCGGCTATAAATATATCTGTATGTGAACGATATATTTATGTACACATATATCTATAGTGCTATCCAGGGAGGTTGCGATGTGGGTGAATCCCCTGGCTTGCAGAGCAGGGAGAGTATATTCCCATGTCATATCGTCCCGCATATGGGTGCAATAATGATTCCACTTTCAGAAGGGTATATGACTGCTTTCACCGTTTAGTATTTCTACCATGATCATGAGTGAGTCTGACTTGGTACCGGGATTAAGGTGAGCATACCCGGATGATGATGGCACTTTGAGACTACATCCTCGAGTTATAACTTGGTGGGATGGTTATTATACTTATTATTGTGACATAGGTATAAATATACTTGTTGTGTATAGTATATTGCTCATATATGAAGATAAGATATCATATAAGTTAGACATGTGTAAAGTGAAAAATGAATAAGAGTTTATTCCTCTTTTGGGAGATTTATATGCGGATTAATACAAATGTGAATCATATATTAAATGAGAATTATATATACGACATTTTATATACTAAAGTGAAATTGGTATTTTAAACTAGTGAAAGTTTCAAAAAATGAACGGTATATATATATATATATATATATATATATCACATTGATGATCATATCAACTAAAGCTCAGGTGATGGCTTACGGTATAACATATATTATATCACGCAGGTTAGGTGATAGTTATGAGGACTTAGAGGATGGGTGAAAGAGATTAGTTAGGCAGGGTAGCTTAACTGGGTTATTCAAGATGTATGCGATAGGTGTGCACTATTAGAGGAGGGGTGAGGTGTATCTCATGAGAGTGCGATACCAGTTTAAATACGAGAGATTTCATATTTAAAAAATATGGCATTTGATGCACTTGTTAAATATTTTCAAAATTTGGGCTCTGACCCATTTATCTATTTCCCCTTTATCTTTCTATATATGTATATATATTAGGTGTCCAGACACAGGGACTCTTGGATGATGATTCTTTCGAGTCAGACGTTTCTGCAGCAGCAGTGGATGCAAGCAAGTTTATTTTTGACGCTTCTATCCTTGTGATTTAGATAGGAGGTAGTGTAGAAACACTCGGGCTGATAGCCTAACTGTATTCATTTATCCATTTACCGTATTTTAGTTTGTGACAATTCGATTTGGTTTTATTATATTGTACCGAGAGTTCGGTTACCTTATTTCATTTCAGTTGTTGCATATAAACTGTTGTGATTGTTTTGCTTATTGTTGGTTTGGTTAAAAAGACTAGTTAATTAAAATTTTGACACTAGCCTAATAAGTTATTAGTAGTTAAATTAGTTTTCAACAGTGATGCTAAGAATGAACCATATGAGGTTCTTGTTTTAATCTTGTATAGGATTGATCACTCGGTATTTTATTAGGCGGGATGTCACAGTAAGTTAGCTCAAAACAAAAAAAAATGTGGTACGAAATCTCAGGAGAAGTCAGAACATAAGTTCACTAACTACACACTCCTAACTACTTAAGTGAAACGTATCTTGAATGAAATTAAGGATGCGGGGGATATTAAGTGTCTAGCTGTATTAAAATCCCCGCCAAATAAGAGAAACAAGAAAAAATATTGTGACTTTCACAAATACAATGGCTGTGATACCTATGATTGTTATACTCTGAAATATAAAATTGATAATCTAATAAAAAAGGGTTGGCTAATAAGATTTGTGGATTTAAATGAAATACCTCAAGAGAAAAGGACTGGCCTCACATTTGCCATTTGTCATGGATCAACATGTGATATAGGCTTATAATATCATTTTGGGATGAGTTTCCCCAAAGTAATTTGATGCCGTTCCTTCTACCGTCCATCTAATGATGATATTTCCTACCCACTTTGGGGCAGGAGAGTTATCATGAGATCAAGTTGAAGGAATGGAATGTTACTTCACATTTGCGGAGCAGAAGGAAGTTTATAAAAGGAAAAGTACTCCATAAAACATTAAAAAGATTGACCTTAGGGACAATGAGAAACTCACATAAGGTAAGGCATCCGAGTAGGTAGAATCGATAGTTTTCAATGAATAGGATTTCGAAAAAAACATACGATTTGGTTTGACCTTAAAACCAATGGTAAGAGTAGATTGATTAAGCTCTTGAAAGAGAAAATTGACATCTTTTCATGGTCACATAAGGATATTCTAGGGATAGACCCTGATACCATATGCCATCACCTGGATATAAACCCTTCGACTAAGTAGATCTATCAAAAAAGGAGGTAATTTATCCTAAACCACTACCAAATCATTTGTGAGTAAGTAAAGATGCTACTAGATACGAGTCTCATAGAAGAAGTTAAATATCCTTAATGGTTGTCAAATGTGGTACTCATACCAAAACATAATGTCAAATGGAAAATGTGTGTAGGCTTCTTCAACCTAAACAGAGCTTGTCCGAAGGATTTTTTCCCCTCCTAAGTATCTATCAGATGGAAGATGAAATGGTAGGTCACGAAATGATGAAATTTAAGTATTCTTATAGTGGGTACAATAAAATTTCAATAAATAAAGTTGACTTGGAGATTATGCCATTTGGCTTAAAGAATATTGTGGCTACCTATTAAAGGATAGTAAATAAGATAATTAAAGAATAGGTTAGATAAATAATGGAGATATATGTGGATGATATGATAACGAAAAGCCTTAGAGATTAAGATCATGTGGAGAAATTAGCTAAAATTTTCGATCTTATAGAAAATCACCAGATAAGCTTAACCCAACCAATTTTGTTTTTAGAGCCGGCTTTGGTAAGTTCTTTGAATTCATAATTAAGAAGAGGGGGGTCGAAGCCAACCTAGAAATGATCAAGGCCTTGATAGATATGAAGTCACTAAGAAATAAAATGGAAGTCCAAAGACTTACGAGATGCATGGAAAATTTAAATAGGTTCGTCTCTAGAGCAAATGATAAGTGATTAACATTATTCAAAGTGATGATAAAAGACTTCAAATGGGATGAAGAGTGTGAGAAGGAATTTCAAGATTTGAAAGTTTATTTTGAATTCACACATTTATTATTGAGACCTTTGTACGGTGAAAATATGTTCTTATACTTAGTAGTCTTAAAGTCGATAGTTAATAAAATTATAGTTTAGTTACACTGAGGGATTCAGAAACCAATGTAGTATACAAGAAATTTTTTTAGGGAGCAGATTGTCAATATCCTAAGATAGAGAAGCTATCATTTTCACTAATCCACAAGAAAGATGCATACATCCAGCTTCTACAATTCTGGTATTGACAGATTAGCCTCTCAGACCAATTATTCATAAGCTAAAAGAATCTAATAGGCTTATGGCACAGTCTATTGAACGAGGAGCCTATGATAGATACTACCAAACTCGTACTGTGATAAATGGACAAGCATTGGTAGATTTTATTGCATCATTCACTTGGGAAGATACAAATGTAGTAAAGGAAGGCTCATCCTTAGAGCATGGAGCATTGGTTATAACCTCGTATACAACATTAAGAACTTCCTATTAAGCTTGTACTAGTAAATTGGAAGCTCCCTCTAAAGCTTTGACTTCCACTTTAGAGGCTCCTTATCACACCCCGACCTCAGCACCAACTGAAATGTCAGACCAACAACTCCCGACCAAAAAAAATTCAGACTTGAAAAAAGGAAAAGTATTTGTTAAAGTTGGAGACGGAGATATTGGAACAGTACTAGTCAATCAATAAACCCCTTTTCTAAAAAATTCTAGTTTTAAAGTTGTATGTTGACAGTTTTTCCTGCGTGGCAATAAGTGGTGAAGGTGTCATCCTCTCGGCTCATGATGAAACAGACAGTGAATATGCACTTCAATTTAACTTTTCAGCTTCTAATAATGGGAGAGAGTATAAAGATTTAACAATAGGATTAAACCTTGTACTATTGATTGGAGTAAAGAAAATAGAAGCTCACAGCGACTCATAGTTAGTTGTAAGGAAACTGATGGGAGAGTATGAGTCCAAAGATGGATAAGGATCAAATACTTGGCGAAGGTAAAAAACTCTAATATCCTGCTTTATCAAGATGGAGATATAAAGATTACCAAAAATAGAAAATGCCAGAGGAGATGAAACACTAAAACAACCAAGGGGTGAATTGTTTATTATAAATTCTCAATGTGATCTAAGTGAATTGTAAACATACAAACAAATACAACCATTGCAAAATGGTAAACAATCACATAAAAAACACACAACACAGGGTATACGAGGCAGAATCCCAACCTA
Organism: Sambucus nigra; assembly: GCA_949130495.1. Taxonomy (NCBI): domain Eukaryota; kingdom Viridiplantae; phylum Streptophyta; class Magnoliopsida; order Dipsacales; family Adoxaceae; genus Sambucus; species Sambucus nigra. Next base: position 380,161,864 of record OX422218.1, on the reverse strand, counting down.
TGGGTAAAAACAACAGTGTGACCTAGTAGCTCATTACAATTGAAAAATTCCTTTACCAATACAAGAAGATAAATAAATCAAGTGCACTCATAAGAATTTACCGATGAATATTACTACTATTTCCCATTCTAATGAGAAATCCAAGTGAAACTACATCACTTGAACATGAAAGTCCAATCTCTGCCCTAGATCCACACCATGCTCAACCTCTTCATAGTTTGAGCACCTCTATTTTAGGTCTCAGAGTATAGACCAAGTGTAGAATCATAAATAGATGTAAACTTGGCTAAATTATGGATTTAAACCTCTGAAATCAACTCACAAATGTAGATCTCATGATAGATCTAAAAAACTTTTAGACTCCCCATTGAAATAGATGAATTTGGATTAGAGATAGAAATAAAACATCACAAAAAAGAAAAGAAAATCTTCAGAGAGAATATTCAGAACTGTGTAAAAGAGTTTTTAACAAAGGGAGGGAAAATAAGGCAATTTATATGGATTTTTTTAATTTTCAACTTCGCCGTGTGCACAGTTTTAAAAAGAAAGGATTCTTCTAAAAACTGAGGTCGGGTTGTGAGCACAAGAGAAAAACATTATTGTGTGCACAATATGTCACTAACCATGCGAACGATTTATATCTAATTCATGCAAATGGATAAAATAAAAAACCCTTCAAAAAAACAAATCGAAGGAAAATTTTAAACTAGCGTTAATCCCATTTTTCACAAAATAAATACACAACATAAAAAAGTATTTTTCAAAAACAATTTTATGAAAATTTCTCTCAAGTTAAAAAATCGCGACGTGTGCTATAGCCAAAGTTCAATCAAACTTAGTAAAAGGATACACTTCAAGTTCATCAACGAAAGGCTTGAAACATCAAGATGCCTTCATGTCTTCAAATCACAATCTCCATCGCTAAAGTACAACGATACTCTCACTTATATATTGTGACTCAAGCTTTTGGGCTCGACGTAGTGCATGACTGAAATGTTTTGACACTGTAGATAATCAATTAAACTATTGAAAAATGTTTACATTTTCAATCTCCCCATTTGGTTATTATATAGAAAAACCCCACGAAACCCAAAATAAAATTGATTACGATAAGCAAGACTCACTCTACATTAGCCATATAATAAGAGAGGATTATCTCAATACACAAATTCATATAATCGACTAAATACCACAATGTAAGATCTTTGATCATGTGTCAATAAGAGAAATTCTATTAAACCTCAATAACAAGAAATAATTACTCGAGACATGCAAATAAATAAATCCCCTGTTCAGGAATCATCCAAAAATAATGATATCAATAAATATGAAAGATGGGATAAATAATAGCAAATATCCCCTAAAACCTGAGCAAACAAACAATATACCATGAGATCATCTCCCCCAAATAAAAAAGTAACATAAGCCTAAAACACTATATATCTCCCCCTATTACAAAGCATGAGCGAAAAGCATGAATCTCCCCCTTACTAACACATAATCATCAAAATCACCCCCCCCCTTTTTTTTTATCACGGAATGCGACAAAGTAAGTCACAAAACAAATTAGCACAATGGAGATACAAGCATTGGATAAAACATGTGAAACAAGAGATATATGAGCGGGAAGAAAATATAGATCATGTCATAAACAACTTGGAAAAACAAAAATCTAGAAAAAAGAGAACCGTGCACATAGAGTAATATATATCTGTGAGAATGACAGCATACACATAGAGCCACTTTGGTTGTTCATATGAAATTAGGTAGAAAAACTTGAATTTGAAACAAGACAACAGCAGTGTGAATTGGGAAGTTTTAAATCGTTTAAATGTTATTCCTAGAAAATCTCCTCAAAAACTAAAAAACCACATTTTTTCTAAAAAAATCACTTGCTTAGTAAGTCAAACTCCAAACTTATCAGTCATTTGAATGAGTTTTTTTGCCTTAATAACACATCACCACAACACACTTCTTTACATAAAACCAACTTAACTCAATCACACCAACCGAAATATGCACCAACCAATATGCTCAACCACTAAAGATCAAAGAAATATCATTATCATAAACCAAAAATACCAACATATATGGAACAACACAAGGTCAAATCATAAAACCAATCATGAAAATCATATAAAATCACATAAACTAGAATGTAAAAATCACTAGAGATTTGCCAATTCAAAATTCTTTACAAATGTTATGCAAATTGAACATTTTCAATTAATATTTGAAACATAACAAGAGTGGGCTAAGAATGTTATGAGCTTACATGTGCATAAAGATGGAATGTCATAAAATCATTGACAAATTACATGTCTTGGCATATTTTACAAACTCTTATAGGAAAATGTAATATAATCATGAGTTTTTCTTTAAGGTCTACTCCATCTACAAACTTTCTATGCATAAGTGTTGATCGGTTCTTTTGAATTACAAAGTAAAAATAGAAATTTGTATTGAAATGCTAAATCCCTATGAGAGTGCGCTAAAAATCAATGATTAACTTGTTTAATTAAATTCTAATTTTTAATCCCAAAAATACCTAACTCCTGCAAACAAATTGTGATACACTAATTAAATTAAACCAAGCATGCAAAGTCAATCACAATATGAGGAAAAATCCCCCAAAGGGTAAAACCCATATTTATTTCACTATAATTCGTAACACCTTACAATTACAGAGAAATACAGTGATACACAAATACCCGCATGTGTTGATTCGTTGTCGTCGGTGTTTTCAGCAAGAGATCCTGCAAGAGCTCTAATTAAGCAATGGAGAACAACCTTGTTCTCCACAAGATTACTCAATATGAGTAGAAAAATTATATCTAGGGTTTATAAGACTCACATATATGTTTGGGAATGATTTGTGAATCAAAAAGGTTGAAAATCATGAAAAATGAAGTCTGGAAATATGTAGTAGTTTTGCAAAAACGTGAGTGCCAAAGACTTGAAAATCGTATAGAATGGGCATTGCTTTAAATATAGAAATCGAGACAGTGCGTCGCTCGAACTAAATAGAGTTGTCGCTCGAAGGAGCTGGCGTGTCGCTTGAGCGACTTCGCGCGACATGCAAATGCCGCTTTAATGACATGCCTCTGTTGCTCGAACGACGTCAGCGTTATTTTTTCTTTGCCTCAACACTTAGAAAAAATTCTTCTTTCGAAATAAAAATGTTCCAGACCCTTAAAAATATTTTGTAAAAATTTCTAAAATATTTATGTAAATAATAAACACTCCAAATAAATTATTTTACCATAATCGCGAGTGGAGTAGTGGGAATGGTTAAAGGCCACGTTGCATGATGCACGTATGAAGATAATGGATGCGAGGATTCAGATTAAGGCCATCATGGATGGTCGTGTTGACGTGCCAAATGTAGCGGTATCAGATATACTAACTGTGATCTAGGACACACAAAAAATTCCTAGATTCTAACTTGGACATTTATAAAATCATGTCCTTACAAATCTCCTCCTATGTCTACGCCGATACATACATAAAAAAATTCGAATTATGCTACCCGAATAAAAACCAAATGACATACAATTTAATATCCCCATTAAACACAAAAACTGAAAATACCAAATGACTTGTCTTAAAAAAAACTTCAACATCTTCAAATCTTTAACTTTTTCAAACTTTCTTTGTCATCATGAGGGTGTGCAAAAATAATACTTCATTAAGTACCTACACACATGAGACAAGAAACAATACTCGTGATGCGCAACAGTTTAAAATATAATGAGAAGTAAAAGTAAATATCAATTAATGCTCAAGCAAATCACTATTAAATCAAACAAAATTCTCCCCCATAATTCATTCTCTCCCTTTTTATGATGTCCCCAAAAAGATAAATATGAATAACACAAAGCAATGGAAATGGAGAATGTCATAACATAATCAAACTTTCTCCTTTTGAATTTATCAAAATGTTTCTCACAAAATATACAACAAAAAATCTCACCATGAAAGAACACAAAAATAACCAAGTTGGTGATGGTGGAAATGTAGGGATGTGAACAAATTCAATAGGAAAATCAATACATACAACCATAACATATGTGCATGATGCATTTCGGATATTCGTAACTAATGAACTCAACATCTTTCTTAGGTGTAAAAATGGTGGAATTAAAAGAAATTGACTCAATCAAATCAACAAATCGAAGCTCAAAGTCATTTCCACACCAATAACGTCCAAAACATTGTAACGCTTTTTCACGACTTTCAAGGACGTGCAAACCCATTTTTCATTTCTTTCCATCCAAACTCCCTAATTAATAATTATGCATTATATTTTTCTTTTGAGGTGATGAAACTAAATCGGCCCATTCTTGGCATATTTTCTTTTTATTGCCTTTTAATTTTTCGGGCTCTTTTCAAACGGTGACTTTCACGATGAGTTAATTTTGTACTCTCGCAGCACTTTCCCGTGATTCACTCATCATATTTTGTTGCAATTAAATCCTCACGACAAACTATTTTTATATGCACTACATTTTTATCAAATTTTATCGCATTTTGGTCGTTGTATAGACAGAATTGAGATGGAAACACTCAAGCCAATATATGATAGACAAGTACAATCCTCAAATAATACCGTGCATGTGTGCAATAAAGGAGATAATGAGCCAAACATGTAGAAGATATCACTAATCACCTCTCAATGACTCCAAAGCAATGTAAAACACAAGGATGAAATGTTGTAGCATCTCAAATCACTACCAAACAGTCACGTGGAATATGGAATGAAGTTGTGACTATGGCTATCTTAAATTTTCATCCATAAATAGTGTAAACAAAATAACAAAACTCCTTTTGTGATTTTCAAATTTTTTTTATAAAAAGAAAATCTTTTTGACTTTTTCTAAAATTTTTGCAAAAATAAAATCTTTTTGGATTATTTAATTTTAAAAAAATAAAAATAAAAAACAAATAATTATACAAATGATACAATCTAGAGATAGGAATCATATGATATGAATACGAAAAATGCATCCTATTCTAGACAAGGTGACCACCCCTCAATCAACTGTGCAAATACTTAAAGACTTCCTAAGACTCTCGAATCTAAGGGCATCTAAAGGCTTCATGAAAATATCGGCTAAGTGGAGGTCGATAGATACAAAACTCAAGGATACGACCTTTTCTTCTACAAGCTCATGGAAAAAGTGCTCGCGTATCTTAATGTACTTTATGCGCGAATGCTGGACTGGATTACAGGATATGTGTATCGCGCTCTTGTTATTATAGGAAATAGTTATGGTATCCTGTGATATCCCATAATCCTCCAACATCTACTTCATCCACAAAAGCTGCGTGCAACAACTCCTTGCAGTTATGTACTCATCCTTCGCAGTGGACAAAGAGATGGAGTTTTTCTTCTTGCTCAACCAAGAGACAAGAGAAGATGTAAAGAAGAAACACCCACCAGAAGTGATCCTACATCCAGCTGCATCCCCGACCCAATTGGCATTCGAATAGGCAGATAATCTGTCATTGGTATAAAAGGAATAACAAATGGCAAGTGAGAGAGTCCCACTCACGTATTTGATAATACGTTTAAGAGCGAGTAAGTGTGACTCTTTCGGGGACGCCTAATATCACGCACAAACTCCAACACTAAAGGCGATGTCGGGTCGACTAGTAATCAAGCAAAGATAACTATCTATCATACTTCGATACAAGGTTTGCTCCTTGCCTGAAGTGTCATTGCTAAGCTTTGTTGAGGTGCTCATCGGGGTATGTGCGTGCTTAGCGGAGTCTAAACAAAATTTCTTCACAAGGTCTCTAGCATACTTGGATCGGGAGATGACCATCCCATCCTCTAGCTGACAAACCTGGAGATCATGAAAGAAAGTAAACTCACCAACCATGCTCATCTCAAACTCACTCTTCATCTCATCCTCAAAGTACTGAGCATGCTGGGAGCACGTGGATCTAAAGACTATGTCGTCCACATAGACCTGGGAAAGTAAAATAGCATCATGATCTATCTTGACGAACAACGTCATATCAACTCCCCTTCTCTTGAAGCCACGAGCTAAGAGATAGGAAGTAATCCTCTCTTTCCAAGTCGAGGTACTTGCTTCAAACCATACAAGACTTTCCTCAGATAGTAGACGTGATCAGGGTGCTTAGGGTCTTCAAACCCTTTTAGTCGTTCCACGTAAACCTCCTCCTATAGAATGCCATTCATTAAGGCACTCTTGACATCCATCTGGTATAACTTGAAGCGCAAATGACATGCAGTGATGAGTATTAAGCGGACAGACTCAAGGCTTGCAACAGGAGCTAATGTCGCGTCAAAGTCTGCACCCTCTATCTGTGTGTAGCCTTGAGCGACCAAACTATCCTTATTTAGGATAATAGTAACAGTCTCATCCACCTTATTCTTGAAGATCCATTTGGTACCTTTCACATTTGTATCACTAGGTCGGCGGAACAGTTCCTAGACATTATTCTTTCTAAACCAAGAAACTCATCCTACATAGCACATATCTAGTGTTCATCTTTGAGTTCTTCCTTATAATTTTTAGGTTGGACTTTGGACGTGTAGCATACATGGCTAACAGCGTTCTCTAGCTGAGCACGAGTCTTGACCCCTAGGGTGGGATCTCTTAGAATAGCAGTAGGATCATGACTCTTGAGAACCCAAGCAGGAGTGTCTCCTAAATCAAGAATAGGATCCACTCTGGGCATGGGAGGAACAAAGAGATCATCACTAGGAAGTACATAATCCTCACCCAAAAGCTTAGAATCAACAAATACCAGCGATTCGTCATCTTGCACAGTGACGTTTATTGACTCCATAACCTTACAGCTATTCAGGTTAAAAACCCGTATGCTCTACTCGTCGATGAATATCTGTATAATATTCCCTCGTCGCTTTGGTAGTCAAACTTTCCTAATTGATCAATATCCACTAGGATGTAGCATTTACTCCCAAATACACGAAAATATGAAAGGTTGGGCTTCATTCCGGTCCATAATTCGTAGGGAGTCTTAAGTGTGTGTGGATGAAGGTAAATCTTATTCACCGTGTGGCATGCAGTAGACACCGCCTCTGCCCAAAATCTCCTAGAAACTCTCCGACCTAGAAGCATATATCTATCCATCTCCTAAATCGTCCGATTCTTCCTATCAATAATCCCATTTTGCTTAGGATTTTTCACGACAAAAAAATCATATTTGATCCCGAGACTATCATAGTAAAGATCTACTTTAGCTTCCTTAAATTCAGTGTCATTGTCACTACGTATCCTATTGATAGTGACTCCATGTTGATTTTGCAGGACACGACACTTTATCATAATAAATTCCACAGCATCAAATTTCTCTCTTAGAAAACCTACAATCGAGTAACGAGAGAAATTATTTACCATCACGAGGATATACCTGTTACTACCCAAACTCTCAGTACGATTAGGACCCATTAGATCCATGTGTATTAACTCAAGAACTCGTGAAATGGTAATAGAATTCAACTTCTTGTGGGGGCTACAAACTTTCTTTCCCAATTGATGGGTCCATAAATCGCAAAATTCAGCTTTCCAAGTGATGGCAAGCCACGTACGAGGTCCTTTTTTAGCTAATTTTTCCAAATCTCTAAAATTCACATGACATAGACGTTGATGCCACAGATCCATAGGAGTGATCATGGCGCTGTTGCAGATAAATGAGGACTTGGACACAATCCATATAAATTATCTTCAGTCCTCACTCCTTGAAATAGAAGTTTATCGGCTTGATCATAAACATTACATTCGTTCCGATCAAACTTTACTGCAAAGTCAGCGTCGCACAACTAGCTAATGTTGAGAAGGTTTGCTTTCAAATATTTGACGTACAAAACATCCTCTAGCTTAGGAAATCATGGCATCTCTACTATACTTGGTCCTGCTATGATAGATTTTCGCTCGTCTCCAAAGGTGACTTTATCTTCCTTACAATCCTTTAGGTAGGTAAAAATTGGGACATCACCTGTCAAGTGCCTGTAGCACCCACTATCGAAATACCACTGAGAAGTGTTATGTGCTTTAAGAGCAACATGAACAACAAGGGCTTTTGCGTCGAGTTTAGGTACCCAAGATGAGGTAACCTTCTGTTGCCCTTGTTATTATTGGCTCTAGTCGAGATATTAGAAGTGTCCACCGACGACATAGAAATTCGTTGGAACTCTGAGACGTGATGACTAGAAACTAAACTTTCTCTCTAAAACTTAAAAAATCGCTAGTGGCACATGGTGGAGCAAATGTACATCGTGTCCGACCCAAACTATAACAAAACTCCCTAAGGTGGCCCTTTATTTTGTAGTAGGTATAGAAGTACACATTCTTTAGTCGACCATGGTTTACTTGTCTTAGCCAAACTTTTCTCCGGGGTTTTTGGTTATGGCCATATGGATTCATAGTAAACTCAGGAACTGGTTCCGGTGTCACATGGGATGTTGAGGCACCATCAAAACCAATTCCCTGCCTTTCACCAAAACCTAAAGCAGGGGCGAGGAACATCTTTCCAATCTTTCCAGATTTGTCCTCTATCTTTACCTTGACCTCCGTGGATATCTCAAGGTCATGAGTAAGCTGGGATACAAGGGCTTCAAGTTTCTTTCGAGTGTCCATGGAGGTCTAGAGCTCACTCGTAAGACTAGCCATTTGCTTGGTCAAGTCCCCTTTCTCTTTCTCTAAATATCTCTCTCCCTCTCTCACCAAACTGACTCTCTCTACACAAACTCCCTCTCTCTCTCTCTCTCAAGGAAATGCTAATGGAGGACTCTTTCTCTCTCATCTCTCCTAAATAAATCTCTAAAGCAACTATCCTAAGTTCTAACGCTTTGTTATGCTTTTTATATTTGAAAGATTCATCATATAAATCAGTGTACACGTGTCGTAAATCACTCTCGCTCTCACTAGCAACATCCTCCCCCTCACTCACATCGCTTCCACTGTCGAGGTATCCCTGTGAAGTAACATCCTTATCGTTGTGAGGCGCTCTGTCAGTACTCACATGACTAGCCATAAATGTAGTAAAGTTATATTCATGCGGTGACTCATCCCCAGAATCCATCGACTCGACCTCACTGTCGTTACTAAGGGAGGCATTAAGAGCAGCTTTGCCTTTGCCTTGACGTCGCAATCTAGTAGTACACTCAAATACCTTCTGACCTCTACCGTCACACTCATAACATATATCCTCGTCTTTCTTAGATGCGTCCTTTTTATCCTTTTCATTTTTCTTTTCAAACTTATTTTTCTCAAAATACTTTTTATCTTTGAAATTGCCATTTTTCTTTAATTTGAGAAATTTCTTGAAATTTTTTGCAAACATGGCCAAATCGTCTAAGTCAAAATCAAACTCAGAATAAAATAACTCTTCCTCTCTTTTCCTAGACGACTCACCTTTTTTTCTTGCTAACCCCTCACTCTTCCTAGCCTAGGATTTAAGTGCTACCCGTTTATCTTTTTATTTTATCTTATTAGAAAACATGTCAATTTCATAGGTCTGGAGGTCTCCTACTAATTCTTCTAATTTCAGACTACTCAAATTTCCTAAAGAATTTATCACAATGACTTTAGGGATAAAACCATTAGGCAGAGATCTTAAAATCTTTTTAACTAATCTAGCATTAGGAATGTGTTCACCTAAATTTAAACTAGTGTTAACAATATCAGATAAGTGTGCATATAATTCATCAAAACACTCGGATTCAAGCATGGTGATTGTCTCAAATTGTGTAGTTAAATTTTGCAATTTTGATTCTTTAACTGCATTAGTTCCCTTATGGGTAATTTGAAGAACATACCATGCTTCTTTAGATGTGGTACACGTCATGATGCGTCAGAACTCGTCGGGGGTGACATTTTTAAAAATTTTACTAAGCCCAAGTGAGTTATATGTGCTCCACTTAAATTCATCCTCAGTCCATTTTGTCACAGATTTTAAAATAGTTACGTTATCCATAATGATAGTGGGAGGCATCCACCCTCTTTCACACACAACCTAAGCACGTTCGTCAATGGCCTTTAAGTGAGATTTCATATGGACTTTCCAATATGCGTAATTTGACCCGTCAAAAATTGGCACTCGATTATACAAGTTTTCCATCGAAATTGCGCTTTTTTAAAAATCAATTTTTAGACCAGAATTGATATCCAAAAAATTTTCACGAAAAAAGTTACACGGTATAATTGTGTAATAGGCTCTGATACCAATTTAAGAGTGCGCCAGCATTCAATGATTAACTTGTTTAATTAAATTCTAATTTTTAGTCCCCAAAATACCTAACTCTTGCAAAAAAATTGTGACAGACTAATTAAATCAAACCAAGCATGCAAAGTCAATCACAATATGAGGAAAAATCACCTAAAGGAGAAAAACCATTTTTATTTCACTATAATTCATAACAACTTACAATTATAGAGAAATACAGTGACACACGAATATTCGCGGGTGTCGGTTCATTGTCGTCGGTGTTTTCAGCAAGAGATCCCACAAGAGCTATAATTCAGCAATGGAGAACAACCTTGTTCTCAACAAGATTACTCCATATGAGTAGAACAATTATATATTGGGTTTATATGACTCACATATATGTTTAGGAATGATTTGTGAATAAAAAAGGTTGAAAAACCATGAAAAACGAAGTCTGGAAATATGCAGTAGTTTCGCCGAAACGTGAGTACCAAAGACTTGAAAGTCGTGTAGAATGGGCACTGCTTTAAATACATAAATCGAGGCGGCGCGTCACTCGGACGAAATAGAGTTGTCGCTCGAATGAGATGACGTGTCGCTTGAGCGACTTCGCGTGATATACAGATGTCGCTTGAACGACCTTCCTCTGTCACTCGAACGATGTCAGCGTTATTTTTTCTTCTCCCCATCACTTAGAAAAAAATCTTCTTTCGAAGTAAAAATGTTCCAGAACCTTAAAAATATTTTTTAATTTTTTTTAAAATATTTATGTATATAATAAACACTCTAAATAAATTATTTTACCATAATCGTGAGTGGAGTAGTGGCAACGGTTGAAGAGCATGTTGCATGATGCACGTATGAAGATGATGGATGTGAGGATTCGGATCAAGGTCGTCATGGGTGATCGTGTTGACGTGCCGAATGTAGTGGTATCAGACATACTAACTATGATCTAGGACACACTGAAAATTCCTACATTCTAACTTGGACATTTATAAAATCATGTCCTTACGACCTATCTTATTATTATTCTTGAATAAGCACTTGTCTTGTGTCTCTTTCCAATATCTTGGTTGTTGCCATTGATTGGCTTTTCACGCACCTAGTGGACACCTACCCAATGGTACTAAAATTTAAATCGGGCATTATCAGACTAATGTTAGCCCTAATCAACGCGTTCAATACTGTCCACGTTCAATTCTAACATATAAAATTCATTTACTCACAAATATACCAAGGAATTCTTATGAAACCCCAGCAAGATTGATTTTCAACTTTAAATTTGCAAATGCTTATGAAAATGACAATATGTAGCACTAATTGTGAATTCGTGTGGTGTAAAGTGATTGTAAGCTTTCAAGTCATCAATGTCAAACTAAACTCAATGTTTGTCATGATATTTTTAAAAAGTTTATTTTGAAAAAACAAATGCAATAATTACATCAATAACAAATCATTTAAGCAACAAAAAATCAATTTATGCAATCATATAGATTTATTATTATGTTAAGCATGGGATATAACCAAAAATACACAAAACAAATGAAAAATATTTTTGAATTTTTAGGAAAGAAAACATAAAAAATTATGTATAAACACAAAATAAACTCAAATGTGCAAATATGGAAATATGGATGAACCTCACACTCTCCAAGAATATGATCACTCAATCTCTACCAAACTTAAACAACCACTAAGGTATCAAAACCTAATTATGTCTAAAGGATTACTGAAGATATCCGAAAGTTAGTTTTTTGTAGCGACATAAGACATGGTTATGATACATTGTTGTATATATTACCTAATGAAGTGATGTATTAACTCAATATTCTTTATTCTTAAGTGTTTCACGGGGTTTTTTGAATATCAACAGCACTCATGCCATCATAATAAAGTTCCATTGTAGCTTGATCTAATCCGTAGTCTTGTAACATTTGACGCATTCAAGGAAGTTGTGTACAATAACTCCCAGTCGCTATGTACTCGACTTTGGCCGTCGATAAGGATATAATTTTTTTTTAGAAAGCCATAAAACTATGGATATACCAAAGAAAAAACAACCACCCGAGGTACTTTTTTTATCAATAACATCCCCCGCTAATTTAGAATTTGAGTATGCACAAAGTGGGTTATTAGTATCAAAAGGATATCATAACCCTAACTTTTGTGTCCCACTTAACCTCTTGTAAGTGTAATTCTTTTGGTTTTGCTTTATATTTAGTGCACACACCTACACTATAAGAAATGTCAAGTCGACTCCTGATTAAGTACAACAAACTGACAATCATGCTCCTATAGAGATTCTCTTCTAAATCCTTTCCACTCTAATCCTTTATAAGTTTGGAATCAATCCACATTGGCGTATTTGCATGTTTTGCCGATTCCATCCCAAACATTTTGACTAACTCCTTGGAATATTTGGCTTGGTATATGAAAACCCCTTTTGTCATTTATTTAACTTGTAATCTAAGGAAGAAAGTCAACTCTCCTACCATACTCATCTCAAACTTCATCTCCTTCGACAAGCTAAGTGCATAATTTTCTACCGTAGAGCCAAAATTAATATTGTCCACATAAATTTGAGACAAAAGGATGTGATCCTTAGATCTTCTCACATAAAGTGTCCTATCAGCTCCTTTCTTGAACCCACTCTTGAGAATATAAGAGGTTAATCTCTCATACTAAGCTCTTGGAGCTTGATTGAGACCATACAAAACCTTATGGATATTAAACACATGGTTTGGAAAAGTTGGGTTTTCAAATCCTTTGGGTTGCTCCATTTAAACCTCCTCTTTTAACACACCATTAAAAAATGCACTTTAAACATCCATTTGAATAGGCTTGAATTTTAAGAAACGTGCAATGGCAAGTAATATATTCACACCTTCCAACCTTGCAATGGGGGCAAAAGTCTCATCCAAATAAATTCCCTCAATTTATGAATAACCTTGAGCTACAAGACATGACTTGCTTCTCAAAATTCTCCATGTTCAGCCATTTTGTTTTTATAAACCCATTTTGTGCCAATTATGTTTTGATTTTGAGGTCTTGGGACTAATTCCCACACTTTAAGCCTGCCAAATTGATTAAGTTCTTCTTGAATTTCAACTAATCAATTTTCATCTTCCCAAGCCTCTTTAATGTATTTAGGTTCTATTTTGGATTTGAAACAATAAATATTAAGTAAATTCAAAAGTTGATTTATTGTCTTAACACCACTCTCAAGATTACCAAATATTCTAGAAGGAGTGTGTTCACGTTAAACCCAAGTAGGAACTGCTATATCTCTTTCAAGTTTCTCACCGTGAGACTCATTTTAGGAAGACGTTCCCTCAATGTCACTCTTAGGGGCACTAGATTCCTCTACATCAAAACTCCTAGACAAAAAAAACTTAGGCTCTACACTCTCACCTTCAACCCCATCATCTAAGGTAACCACACGAGAAAATCATCATCTATCATAACATTAAAATTATCTTTCTTGTTTTCCAAATTATAGACACGATATGACTAGCTAGTTTGGGAATAACCAAGGAATATCCCATCATGAGTCTTTGAGTCAAATTTTATCAAATACTCCTTATCTCGTATGAGGTAACACTTTAAAATATTTTATAGTATGATTATTTCCTTTCCAAAGTCAGTAAGCAGTCTTTCTGGTGAAGGGTCTAAGTAATATCCTATTTGAAGTGTGATAACTCGTTTGCATTACCTCAGCCCAAAATATCTTGAGCAAATTTTTTCCTTAAAGCATACAACATGCCATTTCTTATAAAATCCTATTCTTTCTCTCAAAAAACCATTTTATTGTGGAGCTCGGATGGTCTAAAACTCCCAATCTCATCGCAATACTTCACCTTAGAATCTATGAACTTATGTACATGATCACTCCTCAATCTCACATTGGGCAATGATTGTTCATTTTGAATCTTTTTACACACCAATAAAATAATATAAAACGATCTTCTCTCTCATAAAACCAATAAATGTGAAGCGTGAATATTCATCCACCATCACAAAGTAATACCTCTTACCTCTAATGCTCTCGATTTTGGAGGGACCCATCAAATCATTGTGTACTAGCTCTAGTGGCCTAGAGGTAGCAATCTCATTCCTAGTTTGTTTCCCCATTTAACATGTTCCACAAACCTTGCTATCTAGTTTTCCTAGATTAAGAAGACTCCTAACTCTCTATTTTCTCGACAGACTCTCAAAATTCTAAAAATTAATGTGTCCTATTCTTTGATGCCACAAACCAATATGCTCTATTTTTTCATTTTGGCACACAACATTCCAATCACTTACCAACACATAACAATTCTCACTCATTCTCACCCCCTCGTCAATTCACCATTCTCTTATTTCCTAACCAGACACTCACCCTTGGAGAAACTCATAAAGTTCCCATTATCATCAATTGACTTATGCTAATGAGATTAACCACAAGCCCTTTGTAATACCCCGTATTTTTGTGATATTTATTTATGGGATTAATTGAATTAAATGTGTATTAATTGGGAATTAATCCGGATAAAATACTAAAGAGATGTGAGTTGGTATTTGATTATAATGTGTACATACGACGTTATATGAATATTGAAATTATTAAATTTGTCGTGAGATTAATATACGACAATCTGGGAAATTTTGTTGAGACGCGTGTGACAGTCGCGTCAGGAAAGTAATTATTTAATTAAAAAGTGAATTTTATTTCTATTAACCGTATGGTCATTTTGAGTGCGCCAACATGTCCGGAAGGGTCGAAATAGTCAGAAAACACTATCCGGGGGTTTAGTTTGGGTCCCGGGCATTTTTGGGCCATACCGGCAACTTAAAAGGGTATTTTGGTAATTTTGGAATTTTGGGAATTAAAACCTACGAAAATTAGAGTTTAATTATGATTATTAATTAAACCCACCAACCCATTATCAGCACTAAACTAAGTAGTGGGCTACGGGAGAAGTTTAGAATAGAAGTTAAGGGTCCAAAAATAAACCCCCACCTCCATTGTCATCATCTTTAGAGAAGAACTTGTAGAGAGAGAGAGAGAAGATAATTCTGCAGAGAGAGAGAGAACAATTCAACCTTCAAGATTCAACATCAAATTCAGAGAAAGATTTGAGGGAAGTGGTTTAATTACGTTATTTTGCAAAGAATGTTTCTTCCATGCATAGGAAATTGATATAATTGTTTTGTTCTTGGAGAATGATAAAGACCCATTGAATTGGAATTAGAAAATTACATTTTGATGAGGAGATTGCATATAAAATTGTGTTAGGGTGAGTATTCTGATAAAAATACATCTTTTATATCACCAAAAACAGATTTAATTATGTCTATGGATGACTTTAATTTTCTAGGGTTCATGTTCATGGGATTTGGGGAAAATTGGGGAGATTTGTTGATTAGATGATGTTTAGGAAGATTTGGCCCTATATAAATGTTTAGTTATGACCTATGAATGTTTAATGTGAATTAGAAACCTTAAAAGGTTGTTGGGTTAATGTTGGGATGAGTTTTGAGAAGAGAAAATTGGTGAAAAACGAAATAGGAATTTTCTGGGCTCGAACTATCACCTCGTTAGAAGACCTGCCCAGGTCGTTCGAACGAGCTCGTTCGAACGAGCTTCTAACGAGTTGACAGTTTGCCTTCTAACGAGAGCGATGTTCGTTCGATGCCTTTCGTTCGAACGAGATCTCGTTAGATGCCCACTTCGTTCGAACGAACTCTCGTTCGAACAGCCTCGTTCGAACGAGACTTCTAACGAGTTGACAGTTTGGTCTTTTTGGCCTGATTTGACTTCTAGTGTTCCGTAACCTTGTCTAATTGTAGAGATGACAATTCCTTGATGACTAATCGATATAGTTGGGACATTTGGAATATATTGAGGAGTAAAACATAGAAGTGTGGTTTGAACCAAATGATAATTATGGGTTAGAATGTGAGTAACAAATTACGACGTGAGGATAATGGATGATGTGTATATATAAACCGGGAACACGTGTATTGGTATAAGAATGAGAAGTATACCACTAATAAAATATGTTAAGTACTAAGATGTGTGCATGCTTAGTATACGTATATGATTTTATGTGTATGACATACCTACCATACTTGCTATCACGGGAAGTTTACGTTCGCTTAGGGCCATCTACTCCTTGTGTGCCCGGATTTAGATTGGTGCCTAGAGGACATAGTTCAAGAGAATGACTTATTTGTGAGTTAATAAGTCAGCTGACTATGGAGCGTATGTATGTGCGTGACCATGGATATGTTGAATTATGTTCGCCTCCATTTTTGTGTGTTGACCTTATTCTAACAATTCCTGAGAGATTCGAAATTTGTAATCCTTATGTACGCGATGTACCGGGATGGATAGCAGAGTATGTGGACCACAGCTTAGCCTCGGGGTGCTTGTATTGTATATTTATGATGTGAAAAATATACGGTTAAATGAAAAGAATTGTTATGTTTGAATGTGAGAATCACTATAGTAACGCATTGAGAATATAAAATGGGAGATAACCTTTGGTAAATCGTACTACTAATACTTTGATATTTGAGAATTTAAGCAAAGCTCTCTATTAAATTGATAACGTTGGGACTTATAGTACGAATCGAGTAGAAAGGACAGTATTTGTTTTGGTCTAGTTAGATATGAGAAACACTTGTATGGGTACGGTACGTTAGGAGTGCACAAATAGCCGAGAGGTGAGTATTTCATGTGAGAGCACGTCCTAACATGTACTTTGCATTCATTGTTTTAATGTTATTAAAACACTTGCTGTTTTTAAAATACTCTCCACTTTCGGGCTCTGACCCGTTTGCTTTCAAATCTACTTTTTGTAAAAACCTTTTTAGGTGCCCAGCCACAAGGACACCATGCATAGTATTTCCAGTCAGGTGACGAGCTGTAACTGTTGTGGAAGTTACAGACCCTTGCTAGTAGACGCTTCATCTGCCTTGACTCTATATTCAGATTTCATTAGTTGTAGGGCATGTCGCCCATTTCTTTTAGATACATTTCATTTATTTCAGTTATTCAGACTTTTGGGTTGTAATTAATTCAGGATGCAGACTTGTTTTATTTTCTTTCCATATTGGGATTGTTGTGAGGAGTATTTCCTCTAGACTCATTTTTACTTATTGATTTACTATAGTTGGACTTTATTGTGAATGGTTATGTTATCCTTTACATTTCACTTATTGCATGTTAATCAGAGTTAACTTAAAATTTGGCAACTCACTTTTTAAATACTAGGTGGTTAGTAATCATTAAAATGCTTTCGACAGTGATGCTATTAACTGAACCAACTTGGCATTTTGTATTAATTTAATTAAGGAGTAGCTACCCGGTATTTAATTAGTCGGGGTGTCACAGGTGGTATCAGAGCATAAGGTTCTAGTGTCCTTTAGGATCTGTACGATTTATTATGTTTCCACTGAGCTTTCTTTGATGTAGAGCCTTATATTTTAGTACTGTTGTATTCTTTTGTATATGCTACGTTCTTCAGCTATTTTGAGTTTATAACTGCGAACTTATAGACTTTATTCTTGTTTCAGATGCCTCCACGACGTGCACAACGGGTTCCCAGGGATGCAACGCCAGAACCACAACCCGCACCAGTTCAGGGCACGATGAATGCCGCCGAGGTTACAGCCATTGTAGCCCAAGCGGTAAATGCCGCACTAGCCGTGATTCAGTAGGCACCACCTCAGGCGCCAGTAGCCGCGCCAGGTCAGGCACATGCATTCCCGTCTGCTTGGGAACGCGTACGTGATGCTTTTCAGAAAGCACACCCACCGGAGTTCGCAGGTAGCTCCGATGTTGTGGTTTCGAGTCTGTGGAGGAAAGACATTCAGCGGCACTTGAGGATGTATGAGTGAACCGATGTCCAGAAGCAGATACTAGCTACCTTTAAGCTAGTGGGATCTGCACTACAGTGGTGGGAGTCTATTACCACCATGGAGGAGAGAGATACTCTCAATATACAGGAGTTTTGGGTGCGGTTCGACCGCAAGTATTTTCCGTCAGCTGTTCACACGGAGATGAGAAGGAAGTTGATGAGCCTCAAGCAGGAGGGTAAGACTGTGGCCGAGTATGAGGCCGAATTCACAAATTTACTGAATATTGTCCCGGATGAGATACCGATAAAAGAGAAAAAGATTCAGAAGTTTACAGATGGGTTGACTTGGAGGATCCGTCAGCACTTGTTGGGGAATCTATCGTTGGCCACTTACTCTGATGTGGTTAACGCTGCACTGCTCCATTGCCAGGACCACCGCTTTCACTTGACAGAGGGGAAGCGATCAGGAGAGTCCAGCCATCAGGGCATGACAGGGGGAAATGGTGCCAGCGGGGCACAATCAGCTCAGGGTCAGTATAGGCAGGGTGATCAGGGTTCCCAGCAGGGGGATTCTAAGAGATTCCGATCAGGGGGTTTCAGGCACGGACAGGGAGGTTTTAGGCAGGGCCATCAGGGTCCAAATGGCCATCAGGGCCAACAGGGTCAAAATGGTCAACAACAGCAGTTTCACCAGGGCCAGCAAGGCCAGGGCAGAAATGGTAACGGTCACCAGGTCCGTGGTCAGCAGGGACAGCGAGGGGGAAACTTGAAGTGTTTCATTTGTGGTAAGATTGGCCATAAACGTCAGGATTGTCCTGATAAGGGCAGGGCCCCACAGCAGCAGCAACAGGGTGCTCGACACGAGCCGCAGAGGCCTATGTTTCCCGCCGCCCTCCCAGCACCACCGCAGATGGCAGCATTACAACCCATTCCAGCAGTCCCAGTTCAGCAGGGACAGCTTCAGTATGGGAGAGTGTATCAGCTCCAGCAGGTCGCAGCCCCATAGGATCCACCAGCCATTGAGGGTATGTTCTCTATTCAGGGGACTCTGGGGCGCGTTTTATTTGACACGGGGGCTACACACTATTTTATTGCTATGAGATTTGCACGCACCATTGGGTTGTTAGACACCGCAGAGAGCACCGCTACTTGTGTAGACTCACCGTTGAGTAGGGGTTCCATGATTTCGCTTATGTGTAGAGGTGTGGGTATAGAGATCGAGAGGTTTACTTTATCCGCTGATATGTTAGTGTTAGAGATGACCGAGTATGATGCCATTATTGGCATGGATTGGCTAGTTGCGTACCGAGCCATGATTGACTATTTTAGTAGGAGTATTATCTTTGCCGTTCCCGGGCAGGAGATGTTTTTGGTGGCGATGCCTCGTCCTGAGGGAGGATCGTCCACTCATTTGTACTATATAGAGGAGGAGACCTCTAAGGAAGTGGTGATACCACTTGATTCGATTTCGGTAGTTCGAGAGTTTATCGATGTATTTCAGGATATACCTGGATTACCTCCGAGTAGAGAGATAGATTTCGTGATCGATTTGACGCCGGGAACTCGGCCTATTGCCCGCGCACCCTACCGTATGGCTCCAGCTGAGATGAGAGAGTTACAGGATCAGATTGAGCAGTTGTTGGGTCAGGGGTTTATCTGGAGGAGTACTTCGCCGTGGGGTGCCCCTGTGTTATTCGTAAAGAAGAGGGATGGATCATTGAGGTTGTGTGTGGATTACCGAGAGTTGAATAAGGTCACGATACGGAATAAGTATCCGTTGCCCCGAATCGATGACTTATTCGACCAGTTGAGAGGAGCTTCTTTCTTCTCAAAGATTGATTTACGATCGGGATACCATCAGTTGCGTATCAGGGAAGAGGATGTCTCGAAGACTGCGTTCTTAACGAGATATGGTTCCTACGAGTTTCGGGTTATGCCTTTTGGTTTGACCAACGCTCCAGCCGTGTTTATGGACTTTATGAATAGGGTGTTCAGAGAGTTCCTAGATCAGTTCGTCATTGTCTTCATTGATGATATTCTGGTTTACTCCCAGACAGAGGAGGAGCACGCCGAGCATTTGAGGCAGGTTTTGCAGACGCTACGTCAGAATGAGCTGTATGCAAAGTATGAGAAGTGCGGGTTTTGGCTGAAGGAGGTTCAGTTTTTGGGATATATTATTTCCGACCGGGGGATATCTGTTGATATGGGGAAGGTATCCGCGGTGAGGGAGTGGGGACAACCCACAACATCAACGGAGATCCGTAGTTTCTTGGGACTAGCAGGATACTACAGGAGGTTTATTCGGGGATTTTTGAAGATAGCAGGTCCTTTGACACATCTAACTCGTAAAGGTGTGCCATTTATTTGGAGTGATGCCTGTCAGTTGGCATTCGATGAGTTGAAGGACAAGTTGACCTCAGCACCTGTGTTAGCATTGCCGAGACCGGGAGTTGAGTATTTAGTTTACACCGATGCGTCCTTACAAGGACTTGGAGGTGTATTGCAGCAGGAGAGTCAGGCCATAGCTTATGCTTCCCGTAAGCTTAAGCCTCACGAGAAGAATTACCCCACCCATGACTTGGAGTTAGCAGCAGTTGTATTTGCCCTTCGGATTTGAAGACATTACCTTTTGCGAGAAAAGTTTCGATTGTTCACAGACCACAAGTCCCTACAGTACCTATTCACGCAGAAGGAGTTGAATATGCGGCAACGGAGGTGGCTTGAGTTCGTAAAGGATTATCAGTTTGATTTCCAATACCACCCGGGGAAGGCTAACGTGGTAGCAGACGCGTTGAGCCGTAGGCCAGTAGATGAGGTGGGAGGGGTGTGGAAGGCTAAGTGGAAGGAGTTGGGACACCAGGATGCAGTGGCCCGATCATTCATGTCGGTGATGACTGTTACACCGCAGATTGTCACGAGAGTGGTAAAGGCACAAGCAGATGACTCGTTCTGTCAGGAGCAGATAGTTCGATTATTAGCAGAGGGAGCCGAGTCCTATACCGTTAGCTCAGACGGGGGATTACGCTTCAATGGAAGACTGGTAGTTCCGGAAGGGGAGGAACTGCGACACGAGGTGATGGCAGAGTCGCACGGCTCACGGTTCGCAGTACATCCCGGTGGGGACAAAATGTACCAGGACACGAGACGTCAGTATTGGTGGAGCGGGATGGAGAGAGATATTGCCGTGTTTGTTTCTAAATGCGCCACTTGTCAGCTAGTAAAAGTGGATCATCAGAGACCGGCAGGACTTCTACAGCCATTAGAGGTCCCGATGTGGATGTGGGAGAGCATATCCATGGACTTTATCACGGGGTTGCCTACGTCACAGAGAGGTCACGACTCCATTTGGGTAATTGTGGACAGGTTGACCAAAGTCGCTCATTTTCTACCCGTAAGGACCGACTACACTACGGGACAGTATGCCCAGCTTTTTATTGCAGAAATAGTGAGACTTCACGGTGTACCCCTAAATATCGTGTCTGACTGAGACAAGATATTTGTTTCACGGTTTTGGGAGAGTTTTCAGGAGGCCATGTGCACGGAATTGCGGTTGAGTACGGCGTATCACCCGCAGACGGATGGGCAAACCGAGCGTACAAACCAGATGTTGGAGGACATGTTGCGGATGTGCATCATTGATTTCGGGGGTGGATGGGAGCAGTATCTTCCACTGGTGGAGTTTGCTTACAACAACTCCTACTAGTTCACCATTGGTATGGCTCCATTCGAGGCGTTGTACGGTAGACCTTGTCGTTCCCCAGCATGTTGGTTGGAGGTGGGGGACAACAAACTACTTGGGCCGGAATTGATTCAGGATACTTCGGCGAGGATAGAATTGATACGGAGTCGCATTCGGGTAGCTCAAGATCGGCAGAAGAGCTATGCTGATGCGAAGAGGTTCTTCAGGGAGTTCCAAGTGGGGGACCAGGTTTTACTCAGAGTATCTCCTATGAAGGGGATTATGCGATTTGGGAAGAAGGGGAAGTTGGCACCGAGATATGTGAGACCATTTCCTATCATCGAGCGGATTGGGTCTGTTGCGTATAGACTTGGGTTACCGGATCATTTGCACAGGATTCATGATGTGTTTCATATTTTCTCGCTAATGAAATATCTTAGATATGATTTGGCTCATTCTCACATTGCTTTGGAGGACATTGATCTCTAGCCCGATAGCTCCTACGAGGAGGGGTCGATTGCTATTTTGGACCGGAGTGAGCGGAAACTGCGGTCAAAGATAGTTCCGTTAGTACGTGTTCAGTGGCGGCATCATAATGTCGAGGAGTCCACATGGGAGCGCGAGGATGAGATGCGCGAATGTTACCCAGAGTTATTTTTACCAGGTACTTTCTAGTTCAGAATTTCGGGACGAAATTATGTTATTAGGGGGGAAGTATGTAATACCCCGTATTTTTGTGATATTTATTTATGGGATTAATTGAATTAAATGTGTATTAATTGGGAATTAATCCGGATAAAATACTAACGAGATGTGAGTTGGTATTTGATTATAATGTGTACATACGACGTTATATGAATATTGAAATTATTAAATTTGTCGTGAGATTAATATACGACAATCTGGGAAATTTTGTTGAGACGCGTGTGAAAGTCGCGTCAGGAAAGTAATTATTTAATTAAAAAGTGAATTTTATTTCTATTAACCGTATGGTCGTTTTGAGTGCGCCAACGTGTCCGGAAGGGTCGAAATAGTTAGAAAACACTATCCGGGGGTTTAGTTTGGGTCCCGGGGCATTTTTGGGCCATACCGGCAACTTAAAAGGGTATTTTGGTAATTTTAGAATTTTGGGAATTAAAACCTACGAAAATTAGAGTTTAATTATGATTATTAATTAAACCCACCAACCCATTATCAGCACTAAACTAAGTAGTGGGCTACAAGAGAAGTTTAGAATAGAAGTTAAGGGTCCAAAAATAAACCCCCACCTCCATTGTCATCATCTTTAGAGAAGAGCTTGTAGAGAGAGAGAGAGAGAAGAGAATTCTGCAGAGAGAGAGAGAACAATTCAACCTTCAAGATTCAACATCAAATTCAGAGAAAGATTTGAGGGAAGTGGTTTAATTACGTTATTTTGCAAAGAATGTTTCTTCCATGCGTAGGAAATTGATATAATTGTTTTGTTCTTGGAGAATGATAAAGACCCATTGAATTGGAATTAGAAAATTACATTTTGATGAGGAGATTGCATGTAGAATTGTGTTAGGGTGAGTATTATGATAAAAATACATCTTTTATATCACCAAAAACGGATTTAATTATGTCTATGGATGACTTTAATTTTCTAGGGTTCATGTTCATGGGATTTGGGGAAAATTGGGGAGATTTGCTGATTAGATGATGTTTAGGAAGGTTTGGTCCTATATAAATGTTTAGTTATGACCTATGAATGTTTAATGTGAATTAGAAACCTTAAAACGTTGTTGGGTTAATGTTGGGATGAGTTTTGAGAAGAGAAAATTGGTGAAAAACGAAATAGGAATTTTCTGGGCTCGAACTATCACCTCGTTGGAAGACCTGCCCAGGTCGTTCGAACGAGCTCGTTCGAACGAGCTTCTAACGAGTTGACAGTTTGCCTTCTAACGAGAGCGATGTTCATTCGATACCTTTCGTTCGAACGAGATCTCATTAGATCCCCACTTCGTTCGAACGAACTCTCGTTCGAACAACCTTGTTCGAACGAGACTTCTAACGAGTTGACAGTTTGGTCTTTTTGGCCTGATTTGACTTTTAGTGTTCCGTAACCTTGTTTAATTGTAGAGATGACAATTCCTTGATGACTAATCGATATAGTTGGGACATTTGGAATATATTGAGGAGTAAAACATAGAAGTGTGGTTTGAACCAAATGATAATTATGGGTTAGAATGTGAGTAACAAATTACGACGTGAGGATAATGGATGATGTGTATATATAAATCGGGGACACGTGTATTGGTATAAGAATGAGAAGTATACCACTAATAAAATATGTTAAGTACTAAGATGTGTGCATGCTTAGTATACGTATATGATTTTATGTGTATGACATACCTACCATACTTGCTATCACGGGAGGTTTACGTTCGCTTACGGCCATCTACTCCTTGTGTGCCCGGATTTAGATTGGTGCCTAGAGGACATAGTTCAAGAGAATGACTTATTTGTGAGTTAATAAGTCAGCTGACTATGGAGCGTAGGTATGTGCGTGACCATGGATATGTTGAATTATGTTCGCCTCCATTTTTGTGTGTTGAGCTTATTCTAACAATTCCTGAGAGATTCGAAATTTGTAATCCTTATGTACGCGATGTACCGGGATGGATAGCAGAGTATGTGGACCATAGCTTAGCCTCGGGGTTCTTGTATTGTATATTTATGATGTGAAAAATATACGGTTAAATGAAAAGAATTGTTATGTTTGAATGTGAGAATCACTATAGTAACGCATTGAGAATATAAAATGGGAGATAACCTTTGGTAAATTGTACTACTAATACTTTGATATTTGAGAATTTAAGTAAAGCTCTCTATTAAATTGATAACGTTGGGACTTATAGTACGAATCGAGTAGAAATGACAGTATTTGTTTTGGTCTAGTTAGATATGAGAAACACTTGTATGGGTACGGTACGTTAGGAGTGCACAAATAGCCGGGAGGTGAGTATTTCATGTGAGAGCACGTCCTAACATGTACTTTGCATTCATTGTTTTAATGTTATTAAAACACTTGCTATTTTTAAAATACTCTCCACTTTCGGGCTCTGACCCGTTTGATTTCAAATCTACTTTTTGTAAAAACCTTTTTAGGTGCCCAGCCACAAGGACACCATGCATAGTATTTCCAGTCAGGTGACGAGCTGTAGATGTTGTGGAAGTTACAGGGCCTTGCTAGTAGACGCTTCATCTGCCTTGACTCTATATTCATATTTCATCAGTTGTAGGGCATGTCGCCCATTTCTTTTAGAGACATTTCATTTATTTCAGTTATTCAGACTTTTGGGTCGTAATTAATTCAGGATGCAGACTTGTTTTATTTTCTTTCCATATTGGGATTGTTGTGAGGAGTATTTCCTCTAGACTCATTTTTACTTATTGATTTACTATAGTTGGACTTTATTGTGAATGGTTATGTTATCCTTTACATTTCACTTATTGCATGTTAATCAGAGTTAACTTAAAATTTGGCAACTCACTTTTTAAATACTAGGTGGTTAGTAATCATTAAAATATTTTCGACAGTGATGCTATTAGCTGAACCAACTTGGCATTTCGTATTAATTTAATAAAGGAGTAGCTACCCGGTATTTAATTAGTCGGGGTGTCACACCTTTTAAATTATTAAACATTGCTAAATATTGTGTTCTATGAAATTTTCACGGTTCCTTTCCCACTAACACAAGACTTCTTCCTATTACCAATCATCAACATACCACCATTATAGTACTCAAGGTAAGTGAAGAATGACTTCATTACCGTCATGTGCCTAGAACAATCTCTATCAAAAATACAAATTTGTCACATTTAAAGCTTTGTAAGTTGTAATAAGCATACAACAACTATGACTTTATTTTCTCACCCACTTAGGCTTAACTTGATTTCCTTTCTTCAATTAATTAACCTCCCTTTGAGGTTTCGTGAACTCATTTTCAAGTTTTGTATTTTCAAAACTAGACACACTCGATTCATGTGAGGTGTTTTGATCAAATGATGAATGTGAGGGAGAATGGTTGTTATCTAGACTCAAGCCTAAAGCATGGAATTTTGATATATCCATGGATAAACACAATAAAAAAATACACACATAAAAGTAAGGACTAACTCAGAATGTTAAGCCTAATGAAATAACCGCGCTCTAATACCAATTGAAAACATGATTGCATGAACATTAAAATAACCTAGGTGGCGAATAGGTTATTACGAAACTTTTGCCCAATTTTAACTTCCAATTTTTATTCCATCCTACTTCTAGACCATTTTCAAGTTCACAATGTGATCAAAGTGAATTGTAAACATACAACACATGCAACCAATGCAAAATGATAAACAATAACACAAAGAACATACAACACCGAATATACGAGGAAAACCCCCAATCTATGGGTAAAAAAACCTCGAGGTGACCTAGAATCTCAATAAATTTGAAAATTTTCTTTACACAATAAAAGAAGATAAACCAATGAGGTTCACTGTAATACCCTATACTTTTATACTTATTTAATTTATGTATGCTTATAATTATTAATTTAATTAGGGAAATTAAATTGGGTTTTGATAAATATTAATTAGTGATATAAAGGTTAAATATTTATTATTATTATTTACTTGAGGGTGATAAGTAAATAGATATGTGATTAATTATATGTCGCATATGCGTGAAAAGCAACGATTTATTATTATATGTCGATAGAGTGTTACATCGGTGGATCGGTATATTTTATGGACGACGCATACTGTACGCACGTGTCAGGTCCAATTAATGACATGTTACCATATTTGTAGTTGGGTGAATCGAATGACCTTTTTGAGTGCATCGGGGATCCGAAAAGGATCGAAATAGTCCAGAATACGAACCCGAGTGTTATGTTTGGGTTTAGGAGGCTTTTAAACGTAACATGACCCATATAAGGGTAAGATGATCTTTTTACACCTAGGGTTTAACGAAAAAAATGGTATTAGGGTATATTTAGGAGGTATATAAGATTTAGTGGAGTTGATGGAAGCCCCACTTTTAAATTTTTGCATATTTGAGAGTTAAAGAGAGTTTAAGAGAAGTGACAGAAAAAGAAAAGAAAGATAAAGGCTCGATGAAGAGAACAAAGGGTATCATCTCTAGATTCAACCCATCATAGCAGTCATAACTTCAGATTTAAATCCTCTAAGGCAAGTTTCTACTTGCTTTAAATTGCATGATTAGGTAGTTAATCACTTTCACAGTTAATGTTGTAAAAATCTGTGATTTAAAGGTTTAGATATTGGAAGTTTGATTAATTAAACTAAGAGATGTCGATAATAATTAATCTCTTAGTTAAATTGATAATTAGTTGATGTTGACCATGTAGAAATTTTGAAATTTATTGTGGGTTTATAATGATGAGCATGCAGAACATTGATAGGAAGGCTGGATGAATGAAAATCGAATTTGTGTAAATTCTGAATTTATTATAATTGATGTCTAATTTAGAATCCTAGGGTTTTTATAAGGGAATCGGGGCTAATTCTACGTTACAATACTTCTGGGATGTTAGTATAATGGTGTATGATGTTAGTTTTATGATTGGGGTGGTTTGGGACCTCCATTGGAGGATTTGGAGGAGAAAACATTGGAGGAAGAAGATGACAGGCAGCCCAGTGAACTGAACCGGTTCACTTGGGGAACGAACTGATTTGCTCAATCAAAGTGGTTCAGTCTTCCATGCCAACTGATTCAGTTTATTGGCCTGTCCAGTTTCTATTCGTGTGTTGTTTTGACCCATTAGATCTTGGGGAATGACAGTAGGGGATTTCAGGGTACTGTGGGACTGAAGGGTAATATTTTACAGGGTTTGTTATGTGTGATAGGCCAAAAAATAGGTGGGTTTATGTGAAGAGAATGAGAATTCAAGTGAGTGAACACGAAGAAGTAGAATCGGGAAGTCGTTTCGGATTTTGAGATTTAGGAGACTTGTACATAGTGGGATTTTATACGAGGTCAATATATATATATATATATATATATATAAACATATGTGTGATGACTATGTGTTTACATCAAACATACTTACTCGGTAGCGCTATCATAGGAGGTTGTGTGTAGTGGGCAGTTTACCCTGGCATTGACCAATAGGTATCAGATTGATTCCTTGGGTGATAGGATTTTTGAATGGATACTATCCATGTGTGAGGGTAGGTATTTTTTTAGAGACCGGTTGGGTGCGATATGGTATGTTTTCCACCCTTTGATGTATGTTTATGACCATCTCCATTATATGTTTTCACATTTGGGTTCGGTGGTGAGATTCCGACCCGGATGCTCAATGTGATGCTTGTTACGTGGAGATTGATAGCACACGAGGGATGTATGCGTGAGGTCCAAGATCTGAGGATACGGTTATATGTATATAACAAGCGATAGAGATGTATGTTTATATGATATAATGTATATATCTACTTATAGCACGAGTGTAGATACGTTATATTTATGGTTTGAATATTTACCTATAGCACCCGTGTCATTACGAAACTTTTTATGAACGTATACCTAGTGAGGGTAATTTATACCTAAGTAGTGGTATTGGGCTTGGATAGTGGTTATATATCCTAGTTAGACTCGGTAGTTTAATGAGGATAATAAGATGAATGCGTTAAGTGCGCATTGTAGATGAGAGGTTTTTTTTTATCTCATGTGACTACGATCGGGAAATTAATTATGAAAGTAATACACTACGAGTTTTATCGATTTAAAAGAATTAATTACTTCCAAAATATTTTCAAACTTTTTGGGCTTTGACCTGTGGGAAATTTTTTTCTTGTTTTCTTTTTAAAACCCTAAGTATGAAGTAGCAGCCAGGACAACAGGGATATATCCTTCTTGACGTTGCTGTAGCCGTGGACATTACATGATTAATTTAGCCGCCTCGGTTGTTTCTATCTAGATAGGATCTTTATCATTCAATATTTCATTTTTTGGCGTGTTTCCCTTATTTGTATAGGAGTTTATTTATGTCAAGATATTGTTTTAGTATTCAGTTTTATTGTAGTGGATGACTAATATTTGGTGACCCATGGTTTATTCGGTTCACATTTATTATTTATTTTTGCATGTTGATTTATCCTGTTCATTTAGTTTTATGGTTTTATTCGTATTCTATTTATATTGTTTTTTGCGACGGTGATGCTGAGAATGAAACCATACTGAGATTTATATTCTATTTTAGTAAAGGATTGGCCACTCGGTATTAGAATATATGGGTTATCACATTTGGTATCAGAGCATCAGGTTCTATTATCCTTAGATCTGTGCGAACTTGCTGCGTTGTCAACATTATGTTTCTTTGATATATTGCCATAGTCTTAGGACTGTTGTTTCATATTGTGAATTCATGTTCTTCTACTATTTTATATATATATATATATATATATATATATATATATATGAAGTGAATCGCATATAATTTCGGTTCGATTTTAGATGCCAAACACCAAGAGAAGTAGACTAGCATGTGATGAGAGGAGGGTCATAGAGGAGGAGGCTCAATAAGAGCTACAAACCACTCAGGGGACTATGACCATAGCAGAGGTCATAGCCATAGTAGCCTATTTGATTAATGCGCGATGAATTCCCTGACATAGCATTTCCCAAGGAGTAGCCACAACTACCAATGGAAGCACCAGTTTTGACTCACCCATTACTGTCATTTTAGGAGCAAGTTAGAGAGGCCTTTCAGAAGGGTCATCCACTAGAGTTATAGGGGAGTGAGGATGTCATAGCAGCTAGATAATGGAAGAAGGATATCCAAAGGCATTTGCATATGGTTGAGTGCAGGGACACTCAAAAGTAGGTACTAGCTACGTTCAAGCTAGTTGAGGCAGCTCTTCAGGGGGGTTTCGGTTACCACTTCGGAGTATAGAGATACCATGACTATATAGGAATTCTGGGTGAGATTTGATCGTAAGTTTTTTCCATCGACAGTTTAGAAAAAGATGAGGAGGAGATTTATAGATCTCTCACAGGAGGTCCAGACTTTGACCAAGTACGAGGAGGAGTTCACTCGCCTGACAAACTTTATGCCAGATAAAGTGAACACCGAGGAAAAGAGGGTTCTCAAATTTATAAATAGGCCTACTTTGAGGATTTTCCAGCACTTATTTGGGAACCCGCCGTTGAGCACTATTTTATATCCTTAAATGTTTTATTTTTCATTCAATACATATTTTATGTATTTTTTGCAAAAAAAAAAAAAATTGGATTTAAAATATGTTTTATACAATTCCTTGATATTCTCGATTTTTCTAGATTTTTTAAAATGTTAAAAATGCCTTAAATTAAACATTTTAATTGTTTAAGTTAAACATTTTTTACTAAAATTAAAATGGCAACATTTAATGGTTTGAGAGATTTTATGTAGATCCTCATCTTAAGATTTTGGCCAATCGTGTGCCTGTGTTTGACACACGCGATTTGATCACACGCATGTCTGCAGAGGGTCTGAGAGGCACTGATTTAGTTAGGTGTACCATTTACCATGATGCCCATGTTTTTTCCTTTGGCTTTTTATGCATATACGCTTGAAAATTGGTTTCCTTGGCTGCCCTTAGGTCCCTATGGATGATTACCTTTATGCCTTTTGATTTATGGTATTTACAAGTAAACCACTAACTTTTAGGGTTTTCCTTCGTTGCCTATAAGTTGAAGCCTCCTATTTCATTTTATGTAGAGAGAAAAACCTTACCGTTGCCCTGCCAAAATTCCCTCTCACTTTTTTTTCTCCTCGAAATTATTTTCACTTATGTTTAATTTCCTAAGTGAGTTCCTTTTAAAAATATCCTTTAGATGTTCTTAGTGATAAAACCTTTTATGGTGTTGATGGTTATAGGGGTAGAAAATTAAATCTTTGGGGTTTTTACACTGATGTGATGCTGAATCTTTCAACTTGGTTAGAGAGCTTTAGAGAGATGGCATGCACAGTGTTTTTAGTGCTTTTACTTTCTTGTTTTGCTGCTCGGGTAAATCTCTCAAATTTTCTCTTTATTTTTCATATATTTAAGTATTTTTAGTAAAAACCCACATCTCGTGATAATATGCTTTTGACATTCCTTTTTATGTGTTTATTACCTTGCAAGTCAATTTTCACATGTTTATCTTGAGATAATCTTACTACTACGTTTTTATTTAAATCACTTTTATATTTTCATGATAAATATGTTTATGTAATTTTCTTGATTTGTTTGTGTTTGACATTTTGATAAGTCTATTCTATAACTGTCCTTTTGATTTCTTAAACCTATTACTTCATTTTAAGATATCCTCATATATTATTGATTTTCTTTCTCGTTCATGTTGGCTGATACACTTGCTTTGTGTGTGAACTTTCTTCCTGCACTTTAAGTCACTTTGAACTAGTCTTAGTACTATTTTGTTGCTTGTGTGATTGAGTATAAATAAACTTAGTGTACTAGTAGTATTGGCTTTGTTCTATTTTCATTTACACTTTGATGTGTGCGTGGTCCTCGAAACTCGAGGTTTTCTAGTTGTTTCTGGATTTTCCTCGTCATCCAAATGACTGTGCTTTCCTTTTTTTCCTCGCTTCCATCTTTCAATGTATATATATTGTGTTAATTTTGTCTTTGACATCTTACTAACAATATAACCTTTTATGTGAGTTAAATTTTAGTTTCAATCATAAATTTTAAAACTAGTTTTTATCAAAGAGTTAAAAGAGTATTTGTTGCCTTCTCACTTTTATGATGTAGGCCTCCCAAAATTTCAGAAGGTAGCTGGGAGCAGTATTTTCCTTTGGTAAAGTTTGCATGTAACAACTCGTACTAGTTTACTATTGGCATCACACCTTTTAAGGCTTTGTAAAGGAGACCTTGTTATTCTCCATCTTATTGGTTAGAGGTGGAAGACAATAAGCTTCTCGAGCCAGACTTGATTCAGGAGACCTCAACTAAGATTAAGTTGATCAGGATTCATATTCAGGTAGCTCAAGACAGGCATAAGTGTTACGTCGAAGAGAACCGAATATTTTTGTAGTTTGACTTAGGTGATCAGGTGTTAATGCGGGTATCTACCATGCGGGGGGGTTATGCGATTTGGGAAGAAAGGGAAGTTGGCTCCTAGGTATGTAGGGCCTTTTCCCATCTTCGAGAGGGTTATTTTTATTGCATTTAGGCTTGACTTACCGGAGCATTTGTAGCGGATTCATGATGTATTTCATGTGTCACCGTTGAGGAGGTATCTCAGGGATAACGTGGATTTTTGGCATATACTATTAGAGGAGATTAACCTACATTCCAATATTTCTTACGAGGAGGGACCGATTGCCATTTTGGGCCGTAGCAAGCGGAAGATTCTATCAAAGGTGGTACAGTTAGTGCGTGTACGATTGTCGAGTCGACGTGGGAGAGTGTAAATGATATGCGAAAAAAATATCTTGAGCTCTTGGTGGCAAGTACGTTCAAATTTTGGGAATGAAATTCCGTTATTAAGGGGGAGAATGTAATACCGCGTACTTTTATAATTATTTAATTTTTGTGTGCTTATAATTATTAATTTAATTGGGGAAATTAAATTAGGTTTCGATAAGTATTAATTAGAGAGATAAATAATTCATATTTATTATTATTATTATTGAATTGGGTGTGATAAGTAAATATATATGTGATTAATTACATGTCGCGTATGAAAGAAAAATGATGTTTTATTATTATATATCGATGGAGTATTACATCGGTGGATCGATATATCTTACGGGCGAGTCGTACTGTACGGATGTGTCCAGATCAATTAATAAGATGTTAACATACTGTAGTTGGGTGGCTCGGATGACATTTTCGAGCGCATCAATGATCCAAAAAGGGTCGAAATAGTCCAGAATGGGTACCCAAGTATTATGTTTGGGTTTCAGTATAAGGGTAAGACGGTCATTTTACACCTAGGGTTTAATGGAAAAATGGAATTAGGGTGTAATTAGGAGGTATTCAAGGTTTCGAGGAGTGGATGACAGTCTGAATTTTCAATCCCTGTATATTTGAGAGTGAGAGAGAGTTTAAAAGAAGAGAAAGAAGAAGAAGATGAAGAGAAATGATTGGAGAATATAAGCAAGGGAACCCTCTCCGGATTCAACCCATCACAATAATCAGAACTTCGGACTTAAATCCTCTAAGGCAAGTAGTTACTTGCTTCAAATTTCATGATTAGGTAATTAATCACTTTCATATAATGGTGTAATTTTTTTTTGATTTAAAGGTTTAGAGATTGGAACTTTAATTGATTAAATTAAGAGAGGTAGATAGTAATTAATCTCTGAGTTGAATTGATAATTACTTTATGTTGATCATGTAGAAATTTCGATATTAATTCTAATGGTGATCTTATAGAACTTTGATAGAAAGGTTGAATTAATGAAAATACAATTTGGGTAAATAATGGGTTTGAATTGATGTTTGATTTTGAATCCTAGGGTTTCGATAAGGAATTCGAGGCTAATTCTATGTTATAATACTTCTGGGATGCTAGTATAATGATGTAGGATGTTAGTTTTATTGTTGGGATGGTCTAGGACCTCCATTGGAAGATTTAGAGTAGAAAAGCCCCCGAAAGAAAATGACAGGAAACCTGTGATCCAAACCGGTTTGCTGGGGGAGCAAACTAGTTTGCTCAATCGAACCGATTCGCTCTGCTAAGCGAACTGGTTTGATTTGTCACCCTGCCCAATTTTTGTTTTCGTGTTGTTTTGACCCGTTAGAGCTTGGAGAATGACCGTATGGGCTTCCAGGGTATTGTGGGACTAGTGGGGAATGGTTTACAGGGTTTAGTTTGTGTGATAGGCCAACGAATAGGTGGGTTCAGGTGAGGAGAACTAATAATTCAAGTGAGTGAACACTTAGAAGTACAATCATGAAGTTAGTTTGGATTTTAGGATTCGGGGCACTCGTACTTTGGGGGATTTGATACGAGGTCAATATTATATATATAAACATACTGGGGGACTTGTATGTGTGTGTGTATATATATATGCAAATATGTGACGACTCTATGTTTACATTAAACATACATACTCAGAAGTGCTATCGTAGGAGGTTGCATGTTGTGCGTATTCCACCCTAGCATTGACCAGTAGGTATCAGATTGATTCCCGGGTCATAAGACCGCTAACATCATATGTGTTAACGTTTGGGTTCGGTGGTGAGGTTTCGACCAGGTGGCTCAATGTGATGCGTGTTTCCTGGAGCCTGATAGCGCACGAGGAATGTATCCTCGAGGTATATACTTTAGGGATACGATTATATATATATATATATATATATATATATATATAGGGGAGTCCCCACCAAAGGGTGGTTAACTTAGCCAAGCAGATTGATCGATTCGTGAAGAAAGATAAGGAAAGCTGACCTACAGACCCACCTCGAAGATTCTTCACAGAAGTGGCTTGAAGGGCCCACCTCAAAGATCCTTCACAAAAGTGGCTCGAAAGACTCACCTAGAAGATTCTCCAACGGACCTGGTTTGAAGGATCCAATTCATAGATCAAAGTCACCTGAATGATAATATTTTGTAATAAGTAATAGAACATTTTGTCATTTACTTTATCTTATAAGTAATAGAACAATATCTAACATGCTCTATTGAGCAACCTCCTCTTGGGAACCTCGCAGGGACATGGTTTGGAGGATTGAGAACAAGGCAACATTGGGAATACAGCTACTAACCCTCTTGGTACACTTGGGTAAAAATATTCATTCAGAACAAATGGTCACTCGAGCCACAACAACTGAGCGACCTTAAGCCTTACCTATTCGAACGAACCTCCTTAAGGTACCTCTGTCTTACACCCTAGTCCTAAAATAACTCTTAACTAACAAATAAATGCCAGGACACTCGAGCCACCTATCAGTCGAGAATCCTCATGACAGATACCAACCTGCTTGACTGATGTGACCAGATACCTAACAGAGTCATTATTTAAACCACTTTCTGACGTCATAATGTCTGGCATTTAGGGACTCAAAAATGTATCACGTAAGTGGGTTTATCCTTAGGATGAGAGGTCTATTGTACCAAACCTTACCATTTAGCTATCCTCAAGTAAGCCTCAAGCTGACATGTCATGTCCCTCGTTAATGTCCATAATACTTCCCGCTAATAGAATGGCTTCCCGCCAATACCATGAGATCCTATGCATTTAATTCAATATCTTGTGCATTTAATGCAAGATCTTGTGCTTTTAATGCATCCAATCAGACTGATCGCAGACAGGCTTACTCGAGCAGCCTTGCCCGCCATATATATACACCAGATGAACAAGTTAGAGGAGAGAGCATTCTGAGCCTAGAATTACTTCCCAAATTCCTCCACAATCGAGAACCACCGCGAGAACATTAACTACCCACACCCATTTAATACACTCATCATTGAGCATTAACTGAGCTTGAAGTTCCTGACTTGCCTTCATTGTGCCTAGAGTGCTTATTCTTTCTCTCTCCGACCATGATACCTGCTGGTTCCATCTATTTATTGTTCTCGTCATGCATATTTTGTGCCAATATTCCATTTAATATAAGTCTGAATATTGAATTCTCTTATCTCCGATTCACCCGTGGACACTGCCAACATTTAATACCTAACGGTGTTAATCACGGTCTTGATAAGGCGTTACGCCTCACTTAATACTAACTGTATTTGAATAACCCATATCTTACAATATATACATGTCTACTTATAGCACGAGTGTAGCTATGTTATATTTATGGGTTGAATATTTATCTTTAGCATATGTGTCGCTACGAAACTGTTTATGAACTTATACCTAGTGAGGGTAGTTTATACTCAGATAATAGAGAGTATTAGCGGGATTAGGCTTGAATAGTGGTTATATGTACTAGTTAGACCATGTAGTTTAATGGAGATAATAAAACTAATGCGTTAGGTGCGCACTGTAGATGAGAGGTGAGGTTTTATCTCATGTGAACGTGACTGGGTAATTAATTATGAAAGTAATACACTACATGTTTTATCGATTTAAAACAATTAATTACTTGCAAAATATTTTCTAACTTTTCAGACTTCGACCCATGGGAAATTTAGCTTGTTTTCTTTTTCAAACCCCAAGTATGCAACAACATTAGCCGGGATAGTAGGGATAGTCCTTCTTAACGTTGTAGTAGCTGTGGACGCTATGTGATTGATTTAGTTGCCTCAGCTGTTTCTATCTGGATATGATCTTTATCCTTCGAGTATTTCATTTTGGCGTATTACTCGTAGTGGGATATGAGTTTATTTATGTTAATATTTTCTTTCAGTATTCTGTTTTATTATAGTGGATTATTACTGCTTGGTGATCGATGGTTTTTTCGATTCACATTTATTATTTATTTATGCATGCTGATTTATCAAGTTCACTTAGTTGTATGGTTTTATTCGTATTATATTTATATTGTTCATTACGACAATGACACTGAGAATGAAACCATACTGAGATTCCTATTTTATTTTAGTAAAGTATTGGCCACCCGGTATTAGATTAGGCAGGTTGTCACATGCACTCACAAAAATTGACGGATGAATATTGCAACTCTCCCCCATTTTAATGAGAAATCTAAGTGAAACTCGATCATGAAAGTCCAATCTCCTCCCTAGATTCATACCATGCTCAACCTCTTCATAGCTTGAGCATCTACATTTTAGATCTCAGATTGTATATTATGTGTAGAATCAGAAATAGATGTAAACTTGGCTAAATTTTGGATTCAAACCTCTCAAATTAACTCACAAATGTAGAAGTCATGATAAATCTCAAAAACTTTTAAACTCTCAATTAAAATAGAAGAATTTGAATTAGAGAGATAAATAAAACCAAACAAACACGAAAAACTCTCCAGAGAGAATATTAAGAAGTGTGTAAAAGAATTCTAAAAAAATGGAGGGAAAACAAGGCTATTTATATAAAATTTTGAATTTTCATCTCCGTCGTGCTCATGGTTGAGTTTTCATGTGCACACAGTTTTGGGAAGAAATGTCCCTTTAGAAAATGAAATAGGGTCGTGCACAAAGTGGTAAAATATTGCCGTGTGCATGATATGTCAGTAATCGAGAAATTATTTAGTTTAAGTCGTGCAAATGGTTAAGATAAAAAAACCTTCGAAAAAAAAATCCAATGAACCTTTGAAAAACATCCTTGATCCTATTTTCACAAAACAAATACATAACTTAGAAAAGTACTTTTCAAAAACAATTTTATGAAAAATTCTCTCAGGTTAAAAAATCGTGAGTGTGTGCAATAGCCAAAGTTCAATCAAACTCTGTAAAAGGATATACTTCTAATTTAGTAATGTAAGGCTTAAAACATCGATATCTATTCATGTCTTACGATCACAATCTCCATCGATAAAGGAGAAGAATAATCTCCCTCATCTGTGGCAAATAAATGTTTTGGGCTCGATGTTGTTCACAACTCAAATGTTTTGACATGGTATATAGATAATTAGACTATATACAAATGTTTACATTTTTAGATGCTTTATCTAAATTATCCTCGGCCACTAGAACTAAACTCAGAAGAGTATTACCAATAGAAATTTTGGTCAAATCAAGCATTGAAAGAAAGGACTTAGAGATAGATATTTTCAACCTGAACCTCGGTTCTTCATGGATGGATCCAGTTGTCGATTGCCTATGTGATGTTAAGCTCCCAGAATCTAATTAAGAGGAGAGAAATATTAGATTCAAAGTGACCCACTTTGCAATCTTTGGAGTACTAGGCTTCCATTTCTCCCTCTTAAGGAGAGTTCATCCCTCAGAGGTCGAATATATTTTGAAGAAGGTGCACAAAGGATTTTACGAAACCCATATATTAGGATGATCCTTGGCTCAGAAAATCACTGTTCAAGTTATTATTGGGCGACTTTAGCCAAAGAGGTTCACATTTATCTAAAGAAGTGTGATGTGTGCCATGCGAATATAAAGCATCGACCTCATTAACTTTTCACTCCCATAAATACATCATGTCCATATGCCTAATAGGGAATGGACATTGTTGTTCATCTTCCTTTGGCACTAGGGAGATTTTGATACCTCGTAGTAGTGGTAAATTATTTTATGAAGTGGGCTGAAGGAGAGCCCATGATCAAAATCACTAATAGGAAATGTTTCAACTCATGTGAAGGAATATTATGTATATGTATGGAGTGCCTAGGGCTTTTATCACGGATCTTGGTGTTTATATTGATAGTGGATAACTTGAAGCTTATTTCGATAAAATGGGGGATTAAGAACTTTTACTCGATATTGGTTCGTCTATAAACCAATGGTCAGATAGAGGTGACGAACCAAACATTACTCTCATGGATCAATGATAGGTTGGAAGAGGCCAAAGGAAAATGGATGGAGGAGATGTATAGCATCTTATGTGCATATAAGACAACTCTAAGAACCTCAACTAAGGAAACTTCATTTATGTTGACATTTGGATCTGAATAAGTAATGTCGATAGAGATAAGGTTGCTAAGCTATAGACTGAAAGACTTCAACGAGCATAGCAATGAAGAGGAATGAAGGTTGGATTTATATTTGATACAAGAAATAAGATAGGTTGCCCAAATATGGTATGCAACATATCAACAAAGAGTCGCTCAGTACTAAACAAG
This sequence comes from Sambucus nigra, assembly GCA_949130495.1. Taxonomy (NCBI): domain Eukaryota; kingdom Viridiplantae; phylum Streptophyta; class Magnoliopsida; order Dipsacales; family Adoxaceae; genus Sambucus; species Sambucus nigra. Next base: position 380,123,464 of record OX422218.1, on the reverse strand, counting down.
AAAGTTAAGATCCGACTTTTGAAAGTAGGAGACTACGTCCTAAAGAAAGTCATTCAAAAGAAGAGTAACCTGCATCCAAACTACATCTTCAACCCTAGGAGATAGTGGAAGAAGTAGTTCCTAGGACATTTGTATTAGAGAAATTATAGGGGAACCCTTCTCTTAACCTTTGAATGATGAGCATCAGAAGAAGTAATATAACTAGGAAAGATGGGGTACCAGTGTAAATAAGAACTGTTGTATAATGTAAATGTTATAAATATCAATGAAATAAAACAAAATTCCTCTCTTGTACTTTTTTATTTTTATTTTAATTGCTTCACTTATTCCTCCGTAGTACGAATCTTGTCTATAACAAAAATATAAATGTGTGGGGATCTGAACTCATAGGCATCTCTCGAATTATGACAAATATAATGGATCGGCTCTTAAAATAACGATAGGTAGATAAAAAATCTTCCATTGAGACAGGGTATCATATAATCAAGTCATAATATGGGTAATAAGCCTCACCATAAAAGCCCATGGCTAAGCCCATATAGACTATGAATGATCATATAGGTCCTAACCAATCAACTAATGGTAAAAATATTTTATGAATAAAGTTGACACAAGTGTCACTTGTAAAAGCTACCAATCATTACAAAAAGTGAAGAACTAATCTTCACACTTTTTAAACAAATTCACACTCTTCCTAATGCAAAACTTAATTATGACTCGGGATAAGCATGGAAGGAAAATTGAAAAGTATGAATCAGAGCTTGACTTTGAAAAAATACTTTTACTATCACTTAATTTGTTCACTTGATTTGATAAAAATTATTTCAAGGAAAAATTAGCCAACATATCACAAAACAATGTCACTCTCAGCCAATAAGAGTTGACCAGGTGCATAGAAAGCTTAAGTAACTCAGGTAAGCATAAGGGGTTTATTAACTTGAAACCTGCAAGAAAATATGCATAGTTATAATACTAAAGCACGGAAACATGCATCAAACAATGAAAATGAAAGAAGAAAAATATATCAATACCTAAATTCAAAAAAAGTGAAGTGTAAACACCCTTAGAATGGGAGAATATTCATTTACAAACCATAGCAATGTTCAAAATAACTAAAGGCCACCGATTAGGCATAAATTCTTCCAAATTTATCCCTTTAATTTAGTTACTTTTAGCACCTCGAACAACGTAATCGATTGGATTTTATCTCATAATCTTGCTACTGACTTATCATAACAAGTACACCGAGTTTCTGGTATTTCGTCCTAATTTTGCAGGTATTTAATGTCAATAACAAAAGAAAGAAACCGGAAGAATCAAGAAAGAAAAGAAGGAAAAGTCAAAAGGGCAAAAGTGTAATTTCTACTCGGAATTCGAATGAGGCATCTAAAGAGAAGTTGAAGATATCAAATTCATGAGCATATAGGAAGAAACAACACTTCAATCGGAGTCCCGCTATGAAAGATATGAGCAGTCAAAGTTGGAGAAAAAAGTCAAAGAGGCAGACCGATCCGCAGTAGGACCGGACCGGTCCGCTGTGCAACAATCCAGAGGACCCCAGATCGAAAACAAATCGAAGAAGGAAGAAAATAAAAGAATTGGTCCGCTCCGGATCGGTCATCCAGAAAAATAAAAGAATCGGTCCGCATTCCAAGCAGATCGATCCGCCTTAGCCCCGGACCGATTCGGCTGTCGTGTTTTGATTTTTCATCCCTCTCTAATGGAGAGTCCTAGTGCATCTAAAACTCCTGAATTTTTTTAGGGGATATATACACGAGTTTTTATCAATTTTAGGACAGAGAATTTTAGCTAATTTTCCATTCTTTTCAGAAAACCCTAGTTTGGAGATAGTTTATTCTTTTAATTCCAAGATTAAAGCTTGTTGAGATTTCAGTGATTACCAGTAATTGCAGTTAATGCTTTGAGTTCTTTGGTAAGATTAGTGAGTTATTTCCTCTGTTTAATCAATTTCTACATCATTCTACAAATTTTCCTTAGTTTAATCATGACTTCCTATAATTCCAAAATTATTTTCATTAGATTCAGCATGCTAGGCTAGATTTTCTAAGGTCGGGATACATGGACCCAGCCTGATGTGATAGTTGCGTGTGTATAACATTAATCCTCTGAATTTAGTGATTTATTACGATCGTATTGCGTAGTATCGTGACAATTGTAGATCTTCGGATCTCGTTTGCTTCCGGGTAATCGGGATGCTTTAGAATGTAATTCGAGTGTAACTATTACAATACCGATTTACTCGTCCTCTGATTAAGTATGGTGCGGGCTTGAACCTCATATACGTAATTCTTAGGAGTACTAAATTCTGGGTCTAATTAATCATTTAAATTTACGATTAGTATTATACCTGCAATACATTAGGGTTGAGGGATTGTATTCCCGTCCTGTTTTTCCCATCATATAGTTTAAAGTTTTAAATCATCTTTCATTAATATTTTAGGTAATTTAGTATAATTGCATCTTTTCATAATTTCATAATTGCACTTAGTTGTAGTCCATTCTCAAAACCAAATGATTTTTCCTTTCTTTTTAGAGTCAGAGTTAGGATTTCCTTATATATCCAACGTCGTTACAATTTCATTGTCCTATTTCCCTGAGGATACGATCCCGACTTACCGGGTTTATTACTAACGTGACAGGCTTGCACTTGAGACTAGAGAGTATGCACTTCTGAGACACATTCTTAGTCGCGTCAAGTTTTTGGCGCCGTTGCCGGGGAATTAGGTAGACTTAAGATTAAATTGAGTTAATCTAAAACTTTGACCAAAAATTTCCAAAAATCCAAAAACATAAAAAAATTCAAAAGCCACAAAAAGATCCATAGTCATCTCTTATAAGCTGTTAATGCAAAATTATGAACTCACTCCCACACCCTATAATACTCCAACCCATATTCACGAAATCTAATAGTTCCCGATAGCCCCCACACTCCTAACGCCCCACAGTTCTGGATTCCACCTCCCACACCGTCACACTCAATATCAAATAACACTCCATTTTCTTTCATAGGACACAACTCCGAGCATGCTTTGAGCACACTAAGTGAGAGCACCGAGTCGTTAAGAGAGAGAGAGAGATGTCGCAACACGGTAGTATAGCTGCCGGTGAGGAAGAGGCCCCATACCGCCCACTGAGAGAAATCTTATATCCCGAGCTCACTGTCACCCCGGGATGCATTATACTCCCGTATAATACTGGGCAATTTCGTTTTAAAAATGGGATAATCCAGATGTTACCCCATTACCATGGTATGGATTATGAAAAGCCATATCTCCATATCAGGGAATTTGAGGATGTGTGTGATACCCTAAATGATCAAACTTGCACACAAGAGGTGATCCGCCTCAAACTCTTCCCATTCTCGCTAAAAGATAAAGGTAAGACCTGGCTATGGTCTTTACTTCCAAGCTCGATCCCATCTTGGAACGAGTTGCAATCTAGATTTCTCAAGAAATTCTTTCCACCACATCGAACAATCTCCATAAAGGCTCAAATTCAAGTGTTCAGACAATAAAAAAATGATCCATTTCATCGATGTTACGAGCGTTTCAACGAGTTAGTTACTTCGTGTCCCCATCATGGATTTGATACAGCTCAAATCATTTTTTTTCTTTATAATGGGCTAAATCTTAATTCTAAGCAACTCGTTGAAAGCATGGGTAGTGGTCCATTTGTCGAACTAGATGCCCACAATGCTGAGCTTCACCTGAGGTATGTCGCCGAGACTACCCAATCCTGGGATACTTCTGATCCTAATGCTCAAAATCGAAATCGTCAAGTGACCACCACTCCGTCGGCGTCCGGACTATTTCACGTAAATAAGAATTTTATGATGCGTAGTCGATTGGATATAGTTGAGAAAGGATTGCGAGATCTATGCGAGGTATATGGAAGAGGATCGACTGGATCCATCCCAAATCCCGTCGAGAAGGTGTGTGCGATTTGTAAGGTAGGTCATTCAAGTGAGGAATGCCCGACTATACCCGCCTACAGAGTGATGCTTCAAGAGTAAGTTAGTGGTATAGGAGGATGTAAGGGTAATTTCGATGCACCGCACGGGAATTCTTACAACCCTTCATTGAAAAACTATCCTGGTTTTAGCTATGGGCAACAACATGCTGCGATGAACCCTCCTTCACATGTTGCCCCTCCTCCACCCCAACACTTTCAACAAGCTCCGCACATGCAAGGACATGTGCAAGCACCACCACCTCAAGGAGCATATATCCATCCACCGTGAAGAACTCTTGAGGATACTATGAATCAATTTATCAATAGCCAGACTGCAACCAATACTAGATATGATCGCTTGATCAACGACATAAATACAAATCTGTTAAAGATACAATCCTCGTTGAGTGTCCAAGAGAAGGGCAAGTTTCCTTCCCAGGGCCAAAGACCTCCCCAAGGTCGAACTAGTGTTAGCTCCACATCCCATGACCATCCGGAGTAATGTAGCGTAATTACCACTCTACGTAGTGGGAGAGTAGTTGACTTGTCACCTCCCCCACACTATGCAACCAAAGACAAGGAGATTTCGACCGGTACGAAAGAGGCCGAAGATGTCCCCTTGAATGAGAGTGATAAAGAAGGCACTAATGAGCTCGAGGTAGTAGTGAAACCCCCCCATCGCTGCCCCATACCCTCAACGGTTGGTCCCGTACTCCAAAGGCACTTCTCGGGACGATGTTTTGGATGTACTTAAGCAAGTAAAGATCAATTTACATTTTCTCGAGACCATACAGAAAATTTCCGCGTACGCTAAGTTCATTAAGGACTTACTCACGGTGAAACGCAAGCTAAAGGTAAATAAGAATGTATTTTTGGCCCAAAATGTTAGTTTAATTTTATCGTGTGACCTTCCGTTAAAGTATAAAGATCTGGGTGCACCCACCATTTCGTGCATCATGGGGAAGAACCGAATCGAAAGGGCTATAATAGATTTAGGAGAGAGTGTTAACATTCTACCCTATTCAATCTATAAGAAACTCGATTTGGGAGCACTCAAGCACAAAAATATGACTCTCCAGCTTGCGGATCGCTCTGTGAAGATGCCTCGAGGAATTGTTGAGGATGTGATTGTCCAAATAGACACTTTCTACTTCCCGGTGGACTTTGTCATTTTGGACGAGGAGCCCTCCATTCTCCCGAGCAATCATGTTCCCATTATCCTCGGTCGCCCATTCTTAGCTACGGCTAATGCGCTCATCAATACTCGGAGTGGGCGAATGCAATTAACATTTGGGAACATGACCCTCGATACAATTATTTTTAATAATATTAAGAACGAGGGTGACGAAGGAGAACCACGAGAGACGGATCTTTTAGGAGCAGCACACGAGCATGGGAGGACCCACATGCGAGAACCGATAGGGGTATGCCTTGTTACATGAAGTGAGAGTAACAATTTAGAGGGCATAGGGAGAGGTTCGTATGAGTGCTTAGAGGAGAGAGAATGGCAAGACACGATAGATATTTTTCTCCTCGAGTACTACCCACCCACACCACCTAATAAGTTTGAGATCGAGCAAGTAAGGGAGGACGTAGGCACTACTCGAGAGAGAGAGCTAGGGGACATGAGCATGGAAGAATTTGAAAAAGAATTCGGTCCAGTGGATGAGAGCCTTAATGACGAAGTCTAAACTCTATTGGATTCATGTAGTCACCTAGAAGAAAGCGAATGGAAAGATAAAATCGATGAATTCCTTCTTTGTGACCATCCACCCATATCACTAGAGGTCCCGGAGGCGAGTGAGGAGAAAAGTTGTGTTTCATTCGACCTAGAGCATGACCCATGCATTCCAAAAATGGAAATAAACATAGGTATTCCCTCCGAGTTGATGCACGCAGGCCACGCTTTGAGTAAGCATCACAAGAATCCCTTTCCAATTAGTCACGATGAGTCTCCCGGTCTATCCTTTATCTATGGGCGAGGTCCTAACTTGTTCCGATTGTTGGATTATAATCCTAGGACGGGAGAAATAAGGAGAGCATCGAATCTTGTGAGTGGGGTCGGGTGAGTTTGTGGAGAGATGAGAGGTCGTCGCACCCCCGACGTGTATGGGGTGATTTTTAGTGTATTATTGAGTCATGTGTTAGGGTCATTTAGTGTCTTTATGCATTTTAAATATTTGTTTGTTTTATTTTTTTGCACTTTTCATTCGCTTTGAGTTAGATTTTAGTCCTTTTTGCTTGAGGACAATGCAGAAGTCTAAGTTAGGGGTCACAAGTGCGTATTTCTAAAACTCCACAAATTTTAAAAAATTCCCAGAAATTTCAAAAAAATCATAAAATTTTGAAAAACCCAAAAATATTTTTGTTCAAAATAAATAAAAATTGGAATTCAAATTTTTCAAAAATATCATTAAAAGTCGGATTGAAGTCTCAAGTTGTAAAATTCAAATACACAAAGCCAAAATTGACTAAAGATGGAAATTGACGACTTAACGAATAAGTGTGGAGATTAACAAACCCGGTGAGATTCGAGCCTATCACTTTTTGCGAGTTTTTAAATCAATCCGAGTTAATTGTTAACTCAAAGTTCTTTTCAGCATCTTTAAATTCGTCGAGGATCTCAATCCTTTCATTTTGATCGGTTATGAAAAACGTGTGTGGTATTGCCTTAAAAAGCACGTTACAAATCTCTAAATTAAATTAATCTCAAGACGCATATGGTAAATTAATAAGCAATTCGGACAGTGAAGTAGGCCCTCGTCTGTCACCCAAAAATATTGGCCAGAAAAAGTAGTGAAAAATCACCACTTTTGTAACCCAAATTGAGCCAAATAAACAGTTATCCTTTTCGTTTGGTACCTCGAAAAACCCAAGTAGCCCGAAATTAGGAAAACGGAATATTCAATAAAGTCCAAAAAGTGCATATAAAGGGGCAAGAAAAAAATAGATATGCTCAACAAAAATAGCAAGAAAAGAAAAGAAGTGAAAAAAATAGAAAAAAAGAAGAAGAAAATGAACAATAGCCCGAAAAAAGCACAAATGGACATCATAAATGACTTTCCCAATTCCAACCTTCCCTACCATTTTCATTTTACCCAATATACTGTAAATCCTGAAAAAGTCCTAACCGAGTGGGTTACCGCGTGGAGAGCTAATACACCAAAAGATAATAAAAGAGATAATGCGTATATAAGAGGCAATGTTCCTGTTTTTAAAATCGTATTCCGTTTATGAGATCCTGTCACTATGAAATTTTCGTCTTTCTACTTGTATGCGTGACTTTGTGTCCATTATATTTACTCTTTATATCACGCATACCGAGAGAATATCCACATTCCGAGTGATTCATTTGAGAGAGCATTCCGTGAGAGTTTGAAATCAAAACGAATTTTTGAATAAGTAACGTAATGATCAATCGGTCGAAATTCGCAATTACATTTTTGGCTTCGCACGCAGCACTATGATTTGAGACTTACAAATATGACTTGATGATGACTATTTTCTGGGAAAGTTTGAATTGTACAATTTTTAAGTATTTTGATTTTTCTTTGAGTCAATAACGAATTTTGTGGGTATATTCTCTGCAAACCCTCACGAGACACAACTCGTCCTGCTAGGGTGACCTAGGGGTTTAAAGGCTTGTTGCATACACTAAATGCAATCGCTTTCCCGCAAAAAAGGTATTCTATCCCAATAAAATGTTTTTCATGAGTTAAGCCTTGCTAGGATTCTTTTACATTACTCGGGACGCGCAAAGTTCTAAGTTAGGCGGATTTGATTAGGCATACATTATTTCAAATTTATCCCTTTAATTTAGTTACTTTTAGCACCTCAAACAACGTAATCGATTGGATTTTATCTCATAATCTTGCTACTGACTTATCCTAACAAGTACACCGAGTTTTTGGTATTTCGTGCTAATTTTGCAAGTATTTAATGTCAATAACGAAAGAAAGAAACCGAAAGAATCAAGAAAGAAAAGAAGGAAAAGTCAAAAGGGCAAAAGTGTAATTTCTACCCAGAATTCGGATGAGGCATCTAAAGAGAAGTTGAAGATATCAAATTCATGAGCATATAGGAAGAAACGACACTTCAATCGGAGTCCCGATATGAAAGATATGAGCAGTTAAAGTTGGATAAAAAAGTCAAAGAGGCAGACCGATCCGCAGTAGGACCGGATCTGTCCGCTGTGCAACAATCCTGAGGACCCCGGATCGAAAGAAAACCAAAGAAGGAAGAAAATAAAAGAACCGTTCCGCCAGAAAAATAAAAGAACCGATCCGCATTCCAAGCAAACCGATCCGCCTAAGCCCCGGACCGGTCTGGCTGTCGTCTTTTAATTTTTTATCCCTCTCTAATGGAGAGTCTTAGTGCAGCTAAAACTCCTAAAATTTTGTAAGGTATATAAACCCGAGTTTTTATCATTTTTAGGACGGAGAATTTTAGCTAATTTTCCATTCTTTTTAGAAAACCCTAGTTTGGAGATAGTTTATTCTTTTAATTCCAAGATTGAAGCTTGTTGAGATTTCAGTGATTATCAGTAATTGTAGTTAATGCTTTGAGTGATTTGGTAAGATTAGTGAGTTATTTCCTCTGTTTAATCCCTTTCTACATCATTCAACAAATTTTCCTTAGTTTAATCATGACTTCCTGTAATTCCAAAATTATTTTCATTAGATTCAGCATGCTAGGCTAGATTTTCTAAGGTCGGGATACATGAACCCAGCCTGATGTGATAGTTGTGTGTGTATAACATTAATCCTCTGAATTTAGTGATTTGTTACGACTGTATTGCGTAGTATCGCGATAATTGTAGATCTTCGGATCTCGTTTGCTTCCGGGTAATCAGGATGCTTTAAAATGCAATTCGAGTGTAACTATTGCAATACCGATTTACTCGTCCTCTGATTAAGTATGGTGCGGGCTTGAACCTCATATACGTAATGCTTGGGAGTACTAAATTCTGGGTCTAATTAATTATTTAAATTTACGATTAGTATTATACCTGCAATACACTAGGGTTGGGGGATTGTATTCCTGTCCTGTTTTTCCCATCATATAGTTTAAAGTTTTAAATCATCTTTCATTAATATTTTAGGTAATTTAGTATAATTGCATCTTTTTATAATTTCATAATTGCACTTAGTTGTAGTCCATTCTCAAAACCAAATCATTTTTCCTTTCTTTTAGAGTTAGAGTTAGGATTTCCTTATCTATCCAACGTCGTTACAATTTCATTGTCCAATTCCCCGAGGATACGATCCCGACTTACTGGGTTTATTACTAACGCGACAGGCTTGCACTTGAGCCTAGAGAGTACGCACTTCTGAGACACATTCTTAGTCACGTCAGCCATTTAGGGCCATATGGAAATTTATTAAAAAAAGACCCTAGAAAGTCTCATCCTTAGGAGTGTCAATGAGGATACGGATTCCATCAGGAATAATGTCTTTAGCATCACAAGCACCCTTAACATTAGCAGGGCTCTCAACATCAAGAAGCCGCTCAACTTCAGATGTGACTCACACATCCTTTTGAGCATCAAACTTGAGATAAATATCCTTCCCCTCGTTATTATCAATTCGATATGTCCCAACCTCCTCATAAATAACAATAAAATTATGACGGGTCCTCACTTTCATATCTTCATAACCTTGGCATATGTAGTAAAACATGAGGTCCTAGAATTCAAAAGAAGAGTGATAATCAAACACATCATCTTTTTTTTTCTTCTGCACGGTCATTGAAACAGTTTCCATGAATATTTTAGCGTATTAAAGAACTTTCAAAGAAATGATGACCTTATATCTTTCGTTCTACAAATTAGTGATCTTAGAATCCTTTGTTTTCCTCAAGGCCTCCTGTTTACACCAAGTTATCACGTCCTAATGAGGCATTGTCATCGGGATTATAAACTGGTGATAAAAACCAAATTATAATACACAAGATAAGGGCAATTGCACACGCGTGATGCCTATCATAGTTTGGACACGGGGGATCGCACACGTGGGGGAGTTAGTGCTGAGTTAAAATCCGACTTTAACTAAGGATTCTTATAGTTTTGAAGGAATCATCTTCAGGACAACTGCGAGAAGAATTTGAAAGAACAACCAACCAGCAGTTCCCAAAGAAATTATGTTTCATGGCAAGAAACTCTACATATAAGCAATGAGCATACAAAGGAAGACAAGACTCCCTAAATAAAAAAAACTACAGTTACTCATTAACCTTTCTTTTCTTTTATTTACTGGACTTATTTCAATTCAAATTAGATTGTTACTTTCTTTCAAGTTTATTAAAAGTTTCATACCTTTACATTTGGTTTCTTTCACTTTCTTTCTTTAAATTATGTAATGTAATCCTTTACTTTCAAGCATTTACTTTTCTTTAATTTTAAAGCTTTACTTTAGTTTATGCACTTTACAAGTTCTTTTGTTCTAATTACTCGTAGTAGTTTAGCACTCACATCAAAGTCTTCCCTAAGGGAAGCACAAGCCTTATTAATTAAAGTATCAAACGGTATAAAATCATCTAATATAATCACAAGACTAAGATCTTTTGGTTGACAAGACCATAACCTTGCCTAGAAAGATCACATTTAGAATCATACCTACTAACCAAGCCAAGTGAAAACCACATAAACATATTATTTGCACTCCCAATGGGACTCTTAGTGTTGAGTTGGTGTTTAAAATGTCTAAGACACCTAGAAGTGAGTATGTAACTGAAAATATTGGTGAAATTGGATCAACCAGCCAACATATTACCAGTACTGAGCAAACACTAGGTTAAACAACTCATGAGTTGGGATCAAATGCTCATAGTCAAGATTTGAATACGCTAACAACTCCAAGATCTGAGAATATTCACAACGCACATGTTATTGGTGCACCCATAAATGCCAAGATCAATTGATCAACCAACTAAACCCAGTCTTTGATCATCTTGGGAACATGATACAAAATATTAACGCTATGATTACCATAGTGATAAAAAGGTTCTATATACCTGTTAATGTAGTGCCTAATGGTTTGGGATATGTACCAAAGTTTGGTGTGAACCCAACCACTCAACCTAATCCTTTCTATCTTATCTTTTATAGAACTAATCTGGTGAAACCAACTTTGCAAATAACCTAAGGATATGAGGATACCCTAATTCCACTGATCTTGGTGTCAACAACCCAAGGGAATGTTCACGTCCATCTAACACCTATCAACAGTTGGGTTATAATAACTCAATAGGGAGGACATCTCTTCAGAGGTAGGGAGAACTAGGCCATATAAAAATAATGCCAATCTTGACTTCATAGGTGCTTTGAATTATGGGATTATCAATAATCATGTGTTTGAATAAGAATTCAAGGGGTTAGGGAATGGTAGGAGGTTTGATAACCAAATTCCCCACATCTCTCAGCCTCCAGCCTATCATCATAACAAAATAGGTAATTTTTAGGGGATCTGAGAGAAATGATATTGTGGATCTCATTATATAGACACCTCATCCTAGTACCCCTTCGAAGCACCTTATTAGGTCCTTAAATCCACCCTCGGTTAAAATTTGAAGACTAATTTAGAGACCACTAGGTTCTCTTGAGTCCCGCATTGACTCTGGAAAACTCTCTACCTTGAGCAAAGCTCAATAAAATCTCAAAGGGATCTGAATCCCCTTTCCAATGGTCTGTTGTGTGCGCGGATTAACTCGTGGTATGCACGAAGGATCCATTTCACTAAGAGTACTGATCTAGAGGCCACCGAGTGCTCTCGTGCCCCGTTTAAATCTGGTCAACTCTCTGACTTGAGCAAATCTCAATGAATCCCCGAAGGGCTATGAATCCACTTTCTAACATCCTTCTCATGCGCGAATCGATCTCATGATTTGGATGAACGACCCGTTATATTCTAAAGGGCTATCGAGCACTCTCAAACTCCTTATGACCTTGGTTAACTCTCTGACCGAATTAAAGCTCAATGAAATCTCAAAGAGGACTGAATTCCCTTTCCAATGGTCCATCCTGTGCATGAATTGGACTTGCGGTTCAGACAAACGATCCATTTTCCTCTAAAAACCTCTCATCTATAGATTATCGGGCACTTTCGAGTTTCATTTGACTTTAGTCAGCTCTCAGACCAGAGAATTTCTCAATGATTCTTGAAGGGATCTGAATTCCCTTTTTAATAGTCTCTATTGTGCACAATTCATACTTACAATTTGCATTTTATGCCCTTTTTTTTAAAAGTCCATTCTAGACTTCCTATAGGCACCCTAGACACCGTGCCTATCGGTAGGGTGTACTTTTCCTTACCCAATAAGGCAAGCCTTATTTCGATAGGTATGCCAAGGTTCATACCGATCGGCATCCCCTGGGCACAGATCCCGCTATAAACTACCATGACTTCACCATTGGAAAGAATCCCTCTCAATAATTAGAAAACATTATCCTCATAATTAGAGCCTTACCTTTCCCAAAAGAGTCCATTTTCTAACATTCTCTTACCTCATCTCCTTACCTCACTTGTTTATCATCCTCACCTGACTACATCACTTCCATACCACTTCAAAATTAGCACAATTACATTCCAAATTCAGCAATAAGCATCCATAAGGAGGACCATTCCCGGACCCCTTTCTCTAGTTTATTCCTTTTAGTGTTATACATCTTGTTTTTATTTTTTGCTTTTGTTTCATTATCTCACATCAACAAATCTTCACTCTTCACTATTAATATTACACATAATCTAGTTTTATATAAAAATACAAAAAAAACGGTTCATCCATAAATTCTAAAAGTGAGACTTCCACTTTCACATCTTCACTCTTAAACACACTTTCCTCAAAGACACATAAGAGGAGTCTTACATTTGGATTTATGGGATGAATCCCACCCCTATGACATTTTCGAACTACGTGGACTTTGATGCCCCTTGGGCTACGTAGGCATCTTGGGACAATCCCGATATTCGAGTCCTCCTTTTTTTATTCTTATATATTTCTTATATCGTATCATATCTACTTTTTGCAAGATTTAGAATCCTACATACTTGTGTCTCGTTCGACATGCACACTCGCTTTTTTATAGAAATTTCTGATTCGGTGAACACTTACATCGTATTTTTTAGTAGTATTCTCGAGAACACTCCCATGGATGAGTTCGCTCCATCCATTCCATGATTCGAGTCGGATGATTCCATTCTCCCATTATTTATATTATACACATGTACACATATGTCATGAAGATAAAAGGATAAGATTAATATATAGCCCAAGAGAGACCGAAAGGGAGGAATGGGTGACTAACACCTTCCCATTTGGTAACTTAGTCCCCGTACTTTTGAATTATTTGGTTTTGCATGCATAAGTTTGAAATTTATTCCGTTACCTCGAGGTGGTGACATTCATTTTCTTACTTTGAACAAAATATGCTTGCGACTCTATCTCTTTGTGTTACCTCCATTTGACGACAATCAATTTTATATTCGAGGTTGGACTACGAAAAGGGGAGAGAGAGAGAGACATATATATATATATATATATATATATATATATATATATATATATATATATATATATATATATATATATATAGATAGATAGAGAGGGAACCTTCTTCCTTAATTCTTCTTCCCCACCATCCTGACTTCGAGAGCCCGAGCCGAGCCCACACTAGAGTAATTCGCCCCAGATGGCCATAGTGGCAACTCTGTTAGGGATACTTTTAGAGGACTAGACTATATTTCTACATGGGTCTTACTGCTGTACTCTCCTATTTTTCTACATGTGTACATATGCTTCCACTTGTATATTATCTTTACTCATTTAATCACTTCTTGTATATTTTACCCCATGCCCTCTTTTCATGTATATATCACTCTTCACATGCTCATTTCACAAATTTGTATATATTCTCCATAATCACTTCACGCATTCACACTTGTATATAGTTTCACCTCTATTTACACGATCCACAACACAACTTATAGATTATCCATGCTTCACTTCACTAGCACACACCCTCACTTCTCTCGCTTGTATATATCTCCATGCTCACTTACACATCTCACACACCACTTGTAATTGATCCATGCTTAGCCTCACTAGCATGTACCTTTACTTGTATATATTCACATGATCACCCACACTATTCCCATGTCACCTTACTCACTTGTATATTCACATTCTTCTCTATCACCATGCCTAGTATAATCTTCATGCTCTATGCTAGATTTACTTTTTATGATATTTATATATTCTCCCTCATGGTTGTAGTACTTCCTTTGCTTAACATGCAAATAAAAAACCTCTCCTCAAGATAATAATTAAGACTCATACATTTTTGCACACTAAATCACTAGAGCATGGAAATATTGACCAAACTTTTATTCATACTTGGGGTCGACTTCGTGATGGGTGCCTTCTTTGCTGGGTCACGATCAACCTAAGCAGTACGAGTCTCACCTTCCATTGGCCTCGTACCTTCGACGTATATCGAACGGTTCTCCCATATCATACTGCTTGACCTAACTCATGATGGGATATATATAGTAGGGAACTTGTTCACGTATGTCAAGTATATAGAATTCGCTCTCACACGTACCATACCCACAAGGTATATCAAGAGCGAATTCACATACACTTAGGCATATTAAATGACTTGTCTACACATGCCGATGAATGATTGCCCTTATAGGCAAGAGGTATATTATGGAAGTAATGCCAAAGGGGTGAACCCTTCTATGAACCCACCAAATGCATAAACCTCATATAGTCATCATTCTTAGGACACTCATAATTAATTTGCTGATGACTATGTGAAATTCTGTCGAAATTTAACTTTTCCATACCTCCCGAATTTTGCACTATTTCGCCAATTTTTAAAACAAGACCCTATCCGCGAGCCTAGAAACTAGTAAAACCATGTCTTATATTTTAAACCCTATTTTTCCCAGGGTTGGGTCTTGTCCCACATCTCTTCTTGCATTTAGTCAAACATAATACAAGTGAAAACCTAATAATAATAAGGGCAATTTACAACTAGGTCCTTTAGTAACAATTTTTGAACATTTAAGGACAATTTACAATTAGGTCCACTTGTTATGCCACTAGCGTGGACTTTTACATGAAGAGAATTATTGGACCTAAGTGTTTAAAATTTGTCAAAATTCGTTTAGTGTTTAAAATTTGTTTGTGAGGGACCTAAGACTAATTTCCCCTAATAATAATCATGCTAAAATTTCTACCTTTTCCTTTCTTTCTCAAAAAACAAAAATACCAAAAACAGTTTTTCCCCTTTTCAAAATACCCAAAATACTCCTTTTTCATTCAAAAACAAACCAAAATCATTTCCCATCTTAGGTAAGTTACATACGCGACTTTTTCCTGGCTACCTAGTGGCTTCCTTCTTTTGTCAAACCACTCCGAAGCTCCAGTGCTTCATCTACTACTTTAACCAAATTTGGGATCAACCTCCACAAGATATTCATATAGAACACCGATCAAGTACCAATTTTTTTATCCAGATTTGATGGCTATCCAAGCCCAACTCAACGCCAAGATTAATAACTTCCAAACCAATGTTTAAAAGTTGCAGCGACATCAAGCCCAAACTCCCGAAGCTCGCGAATCTGAGATCCTCTTTCCTCGTGCTATGGGTCCACCTGACCTCGAGCCTATTTGGGTCCCAGAAGACTACCATCGTGCCCTGCGTGACCCGCCTGCAAATGGTCCACCACCCACTCAGCCCCCAATTCGGAACATTGCCTAGCTAGGGGCTAATTCGCGAGTGCCCATGGATCCCAAAGAAGAAGATATGAACAAGGTTAAGGAAGACCTAAATCTCATATCACAAATTTTTGACCAGTCAAAATGTCCAAAAACTATATGGACTACACCCACATGACTTTGTATCCCAAAAAAAAAGATTATCAAAAAATTTCAAGATACCAGACATCGAGAAACTCAGGGGCATTGGCCCCCAATTTTTCACCGACACAGCTACCAGCGATCCACGACCCTTCTCAATGCTTTGGAAGAAATAATGGCCCAAATTTTTCAACAAACCTTGAAAGAGAGTGCTCTTTGATGATTATTATCTCTCGAAGAAACTTGAATCCGTAGCTGGGAAGATATGGCCTAGGAATTCCTGTCTCAGTACAAATACAATGAAGAGCTAGAAGTCACACGCATAGACCAGGATCTTCTCAAGAAAAACCCTAGGGAAATAGTCAATATCTTTATTAGGAGGTGGAGAGAGGAAGCCACCATTATGACCAATAAGCTCCCAGAGGAGGAACAAGTGAGAATTGTGAAAAAGAATGTGACACCCCGCCTAATTAAACCTTGGGTGATTAAGCCTTAATTCAATTTAAACAGGTTTCTTAAATGGTCCATTCTTAGCATCACTGCCGAAAGCCTTTTTAATTTACTAATCACCTAAGTGAAATTAAACGAGTGCCAAATTTTATCTTTCTTAAGCAGAATAAATAATCCATACCAACACATTTAAATTCTAGTAATACTAAAACAGTTTACATAAATAACTGAATGCAGGTAATGTCTTGCCGAAAACCACGGCCAATAAAAGACAACTAAAAATCCATAACTAGAATAAACTGTAAAAGTAAATATAGGACAACATGTCCCAACTAAGAATACTAAAACTGAGATCCTGCACTAGAACTGAAAAAGAGGAAGCGTCTAAACAATCCCTGTAACATCTACACGTGCTGCAGCTCCCAAATCACTAGAAAGAAATCATGCTGGGTGTCCCTGTGGCTGGGCACCTAAAAGGTTTTTAAAAATATTTACATAGAAAGAGTTAGTACCCAAAACATTTGAAAATATTTTGCAAGTAGTTATCACAATTGAGTTATTTATTACACATATTAAAGTTTCACCGAACTTCCTTGGACTTCCTCACCTCTCTTTTATAGTACGTAACTATTAAGGATACTTAGTCTACCTAGTTATACTACCCATAACCGTAGGTAACTTATTTACTGTTCGTTGTCCTTATTCTTATAATAATTACATCACGTTATAAATTATTACTAAGACATTTACAATTCATTTCCTTGTCTACTATTCTAAATCAGTAGATTATACACATAGAATACATTTTATCACACAATAATGTATTTAATATCAGTTATCACTAACATACCCTTTTATCACACATAAAGGACTCTTGGTTCGGAATGATTCATCGACCCCAAGTAAAAGTTGGTTCGGAATAATCCATCGACCCCAACTATTTAAAAATATAAATATATATACACATATTCTGGTTTGGGACTCTTTCATCGCGACACAAATTTAAAGTTTGGTTCGGCATTATTCATCGACCCCAAACATATAATAACTTTATGTTAGTTCGGAATGTCACATCGACCCGAACATAATTAATTTAGGAAAAATTCTATTAACCCAAACTTTATATGATTTAGTAGGTGCACACCTAACCTATCAAATCATGCCCGTACGTAATATATTTTACTTATATTCACAGTACTCATTAATTTATAATTTATTTCACTATTGTATTTATTTGAGTATTCACGTAACTCTAAGGGTCCTAGTTACCCCTCCCTTAATTCAGTAGTTAAGTTAACTTTAACCTACTGGTATTTTTTTCGGAATTAAATCTCACTCTTTCCGTAATTAAACTCTCACAATTCAACATACAGCTCAATCGATTGTTCTCCCGTTGGTCCATTTCTCCAAAATTCCCACTCAATCATTTATGAAGAAATCTAATGGTACATCTACTGGTTATTATAAGGTCTCCTCATACGTAAAATATCATTACTAAGGTTCCCATTAAGCGACGGTAATTAAAAGGAATTTATTCACAAAATTCTCTAGAGTCCAGCCGGGGTCGATCGATCGAGGGGATATGGTCGATCGATCGACGTTCAAGGGTCGATCGATCGATCAAGCAGTGACAGACCCAGTTCATCTTCTTCATGCGGGTTTCACCATTTTGATCTATCTATCTTTCATGATAATTCACCATATTTGCAACCAACAATTTCTAATCATTCCTACATGTTCTGGGATGATTACTAATGATTTATAACAACCAAAACATGATAAATCTTGGCCAAATTTACTAAAAATCTTTGTAGTATTCAAGAACCCTAAAAATACATTCTTTACATCTTTCATCATAATTCCAGATTTTTAGTTCGATTTAATCATCTAGTTTTCTATGATATCAGAATATATGGAGATCCAAAAACGTCCTACATGCAATCCCTACCAATCATGGATCATAATCAATTGTTTTTCTCCCAAAAATATCATAAAAACTATGTTCTTCATCAAGCTTAAATATGGGTATTATAACTCAATTTATTTTGCAAATAACCACTTGCCTTATGATTTGTAGGGTCTGATTTCATGGTTGTTGATGATGGTTGATGATTTTTATCCTTCAATCCTCCTTCCCAACAACTTTATGGTGAAACCTCCTTAGAATTTTCCTTCCTTCCTTCTTTTGCCTTAAGAAATTGTCTCTCTCTCTTCTCTAATGGCTATGGTGTATTTTCCTTATTTCTAACCCTAGCCTCAACTCTTATAATCTGATCTAGGGTTTCAAAATTCGTAGGTCTACTTACCCATGATTGTAAAGAGACCAAAATGCCCCCAAATGGTCCCGGTTTAGCCCGAAAATGATCCGGCACTCAGCTAGTACCCCCGGGTACATTATTTTGACTAATTCGACCCCTTCGGAATCAACTGCGGACTCTAAATTATCGTTTGAGTCTCTTAAATATTTTTCTACTCTCATCCTTAATTTTTGTCCTACGCGCGACACTCGGTTGAGATAACTCCGGTACGTCCATATGGTCACTAGACCGTACATATCAACATTAAAAACTTACTACTCATATTTAGTAAATTTTTAATCATCATATTCATCTTTATTCACATTTTATCTCATTAAATTACTCTTCTCACGTAATTAAAGTAAAACGTATTTAATCACATTAAATTACTCTACTCACGTAATTTAAATAAAACACACATTAAATTACTCTACTCACGTAATTTACATAAAACGTATTTTCCTAATTAAGCAGAATTACAGGGTATTACATACTTCCCCTCTTACAAAAGGAATTTCGTCCTCGAAATTAGAAAATACCTGCTATGAATAATTCTGGATATTGCTCTCGCATATCCTCCTCCCGTTCCCAAGTGGACTCATCCATATTGTGATGTCCCCACTGTACTCGCACTAAGGGTACCACCTTGGATCGTAATTTGCGCTCACTATATTCCAGAATAGCCACGGGTCTTTCTTCGTACGAGACATCTGGCTGTAAATCGATCTCCTCCAGTGGAATGTGCGAGAAGGCTCTCTCGTTCCTCTTGTATTTCTTCAGCGATGCCACATGGAACACATCGTGTATTCGCTGAAGATGCTCAGGGAGTCCTAATCTGTAATCTACCGGTCCCACTCTCTCAATGATGGGAAACGGCCCCACATATCTCGGTGCTAATTTCCCCATTTTTCCGAACCTCGTAATCCCTTTCATAGGAGATACCCGAATTAACATCTGGTCGCCCACATCTAGTTCCACGTGTCTCCTACTGGCGTCAGCATAACTCTTCTGCCTATCCTGAGCTATTCGAATACGTCCTCGAATCAACTCTATTTTGGAGGAAGACTCCTGTATCATTTCTGGCCCCAATAGCTTGTTATCCCCCACCTCTAACCAACAGGCGGGTGAACGACAAGGCCTCCCGTAAAGCGCCTCGAATGGATCCATGCCAATAGTGAATTGGTAAGAGTTATTATATGCAAACTCCACCAAAGGAAGGTATGGATCCCAACCTCCCCCCAAATCTAAAATACACATCCTTAGCATGTCCTCTAACATCTGGTTTACTCTCTCAGTCTGACCGTCCGTCTGTGGGTGATACGCCGTACTCAATCGTAAGTCGGTGCCCATGGCCTCCTGAAAGCTCTACCAGAAATGTGACACAAATATCTTATCTCGGTCCGACACAATATTAATAGGAACTCCGTGCATCTTAACAATCTCTGAAATGAATAGCTGCGCGTACCGCATAGTATCATAATCCGTATGAACCGGTAAGAAATGGGCTACCTTAGTCAAACGATCCACTATCACCCATATGGAATAGTGACCCTTCTGTGAGGTTGGTAACTCGGTAATAAAATCCATTAAGATACTCTCCAACTTCCACACGGGAATCTCTAGTGGTTGTAGCATCCCTGAAGGTCTCTAATGGTCAACTTTTATGAGCTGGCGTGTAACACACCTTGAGACAAATTCTGCAATATCTCGTTTCATGCCTGACCACCAATATACTCGTCGCATATCTTGGTACATTTTATCCCCACCTGGATGTACCGAGAATTCTGACCCCTGTGACTCTGTCATAACGGTATGTCTCAAATCATCATCTTCGGGTACTATCAGCCTACCATTGAACCGTAGCCCACCCTCTGAACTGATGGAGTAGGACTCTGCCCCCTCGGCCAGTAACTGTCGTACTTTGCCCTGAAAAAATGAGTCTTCTGCCTGTGCCCTCACTACCCGCATAACACTCTCGGGAGTGATAGCTAGAACTGCCATGCATGCTCTTGCCATTTTATCCTCGTGTCGAAGTTCACTCCACTTAGACTTCCAAATTTCTGCTAACTCCCCGGTAAGTCTTCTACTTAACGCATCTGCCACCACGTTAGCCTTACCAGGATGATAGTGTATATCAAATTGGTAGTCCTTCACGAATTCAAGCCACCTTCTTTGCCTCATATTCACGTCTTTCTGAGTGAACAGATACTGCAATGACTTATGATCCGTGAATAGAGTGAACTGCTCGCCCAGAAGATAGTGTCTCCAGATTCTCAATGCAAAAACGACCGCTGCCAACTCAAGGTCATGGGTGGGGTAATTCTTCTCATGTGGCTTAAGCTTTCAGGACGCATAAGCTATGGTCTTCTCCTCCTGCTGTAACACACCCCCAAGTCCTCGTAAGGACGCATCAGTATAGACTCGATATTCCACTCCGCCCTTAGGCAAGGCAAGAACAGGGGCTGATGTCAACTTGTCCTTTAATTCATTAAATGCTAACTGACAACTGTCACTCCATACGAAGGGAACTCCTTTCCGAGTCAAATTCGTCAACGATCTGGTAATTTTTGAGAATCCCTTGATGAAGCGACGATAATAACCGGCCAATCCCAAAAAACTGCGAATTTCGGTCGGTGTCGTGGGCTGTCCCCACTCCCTTACCATCGATACCTTACTCGGGTCAACAACAATGCCTCTGCTAGATACGACGTGGCCTAGGAACTGAACCTCCTGAAGCCAAAATCCACACTTCTCAAATTTGGCGTACAACTGATGGTCCCGCAATGTCTGTAGAACCAATCGTAAGTGTTCAGCGTGTTCCTCCTCCGTGCGAGAGTAAATTAGAATGTCGTCTATGAATACAATCACAAACTGATCCAAAAACTCCCTGAATACCCTGTTCATGAGATCCATGAACACTGCCGGCGCATTAGTTAGCCCAAAAGGCATCACTCTGAACTCGTATGACCCGTACCGCGACAGGAAAGCGGTCTTAGGTACATGTTCTTCACGAATATGCAATTGGTGGTAGCCAGACCTCAAATCGATCTTTGAGAAGTATGCAGTCCCTCTCAATTGATCAAACAAGTCGTCGATCCTCGGCAATGGATACTTATTATGTATTGTCACTTTGTTCAGCTCTCTGTAATCTACACAGAGACGAAGTGAGCCATCCCTTTTCTTTACAAACAACACCGGCGCACCCCATGGCGATGCACTCCGTCGAATGAAACCCTGTCCTAATAGCTGCTGAATCTGTTCTCTCAGTTCCCGCATCTCCGAAGGAGCCATGCGATACGGTGCTCTGGCAATTGGTCTCGTCCCCGGTGCTAGGTCAATAACGAACTCTATCTCTCTGCTAGGTGGTAACCCTGGTATCTCCTGAAAGACATCCCCAAAATCCCTCACAACTGGGATTGAGTCCAGAGAAACGACAACCCCATGTGAGGTCTCCTCCTCAATATAATATAAATGAGTTCGCGATCCTCCCTCGGGAATTGGCATTGCCACAAGGAACATCTCTTGTCCCGGGATGGAGAACACGATGGTCCTCTCATAACAATCTACCATTGCCCTATTATGTGCCAACCAATCCATGCCTAGGATGACGTCATATCCCTCTATATCCAGCACTAGGAGGTCCGCCGCTAAACTCAATCTCCCGACCATAATGTCCACACCCTTACAAATCGAATGTATAAGGGACCCACTACCCATCGGTGACTCCACACACATAAGATGAGTGTCTGCTGTCACTAATAGACCGGCTGCCCGTGCAAACCTAGTGGAAATAAACGAATGCGTCGCCCCCGTGTCAAACAAAATACTCCCCTTAGGCCCATGAATAGGAAACATACCCGCAACTGCCGGCGGTGCTGGAGGTGCCGGCTGAAATGGAATATCATGGATGTTGAACACACGTCCGTACTGCATCTGCCCTGGCTGTGGGGCCTGTACTGCTGCTAGGGCTAATGGAGCCTGCTGTCCCTGTTGGGCACCCTGTTGTTGTGCCCTGTCTGGCTGTGGACAATTTCTTCTCTTGTGACCCTGCTGGCCACAAGTGAAACACTGGCCCAGGAACTGTCTCTATCCTTGGCCTTGTTGGCCCTGACGTTGGCCCTATCGACCTTGGCCTTATTATCCCCCATTTTGATTACCTTGGCCCTGTCGGCCCTGAGGAACTGGTTGCTGGGGACCCTGCTGGCCCTGCCGGTCAAAGCGATGCCTCCCGTGCTTAAACTTCTTGGTAGAGTTCCCCTGTCGGGAATCCTGCCCTATCTGGCCCGCTGTTTGCTGCTGTGATGCGCTGCTGCCACTACCCCCATCCACCTTTCCCGGTTGGCTCGACTCACCCCTCTTAGTTCCCCTCGTATGAAAACGATGATCCTGACAGTGTAGTAGAGCGGCATTGACAACATCTATGTAGGTTACCAACGCCGGATTACCAATCAAATGCTGTCTGATTCTCCAGGTTAGGCCCTCCATAAATCTGGACTTCTTCCTCTCCTCATTGCTCACCTCGTTTGGCACAAAATTGGCTAAGCGGGTAAACTCCTCCTCGTAGCCAGCAACTGAGTGGTCACCCTGAACCACTTCGATGAATTTCTTCCTCATCTCTGACTCCACTGCTAGAGGGAAGTACTTGCGGTCAAACCGCACCCAAAACTCAGAAATAGTCAAAGTGTCCCTTTCCTCGGTGGTGGTAACTGACTCCCACCACTGTAGGGCCGCTCCTGACAGACGGAAAGTGGATAAAATTTGTTCCTGTACTTCGGTGCACTCTAGCATGCGCAAGTGGCACTGGATATTTTTCTTCCAGTTGCACGCTTCAACTACATTGGTACTGCCCTGAAACTCGGGTGGGTGTCCTTTCTGAAATGTCTCCTTGACTCGCTGCCAAGTAGATGGTCCTGCTGGAACTTGCACTACCGGTGCCACAGGGGGAGGTACTTGGGGCTGAGGAAAGTGGGCTGCCATGGCCCTCATAGCTGTCTCGACTGCCTGAGCCACTATCACTGCAACCTGAGTAGTGGAGATTAACTCTGGTGGGGGTGGGGGTATCGGTACCTGTGGCTCCTGATGAGCCTCCCTCACCTCTTCTCTGGCTTCAGCCCTCTCTGCTCTCTATCTCCTTGGTGGCTTCTGAAATAAGGTTCAAATTGTATAAGTACACAGTTCATACGAAATTTAAGAGCAGAAGTACGATAACGCAAAAGTGGAAATTTTGAATCAACAATCCTAATAATAGGGCTCTAATACAACCAAACGTTACGCTGAATCGTAGTAAGCCGTACAAATCCTATGGACACTAGAACTTGATGCTCTGATACCATCTGTGATACCCCGCCTAATTAAACCTTGGGTGATCAATCCTTAATTCAATTTAAACAGGTTTCTTAAATGGTCCATTCTTAGCATCACTGCCGAAAGCCTTTTTAATTTACTAATCACCTAAGTGAAATTAAACGAGCGCCAAATTTTATCTTTCTTAAGCAGAATAAATAATCCATACAAACACATTTAAATTCTAGTAATACTAAAACAGTTTACATAAATAACTGAATGCAGGTAATGTCTTGCCGAAAACCACACCCAATAAAAGACAACTAAAAATCCATAACTAGAATAAACTATAAAAGTAAATATAGGACAATATGTCCCAACTAAGAATAATAAAACTGAGATCCTGCACTAGAACTGAAAAAGAGGAAGCGTCTAAACAATCCCTGCAACATCCACACGTGCTACAGCTCCCAAATCACTGGAAAGAAATCATGCTGGGTTTCCCTGTGGCTGGGCACCTAAAAGGTTTTTAAAAATATTTACATAGCAAGAGTTAGTACTCAAAACATTTGAAAATATTTTGCAAGTAGTTATCACAATTGAGTTATTGATTACACATATTAAAGTTTCACCGAACTCCCTTGGACTTCCTCACCTCTCTTTTATAGTACGTAACTATTGAGGATACTTAGTCTACCTAGTTATACTACCCATAACCGTAGGTAACTTATTTACTGTTCGTTGTCCTTATTCTTGTAATAATTACATCACGTTATAAATTATTACTAAGACATTTACAATTCATTTCATTGTCTACTATTCTAAATCAGTAGATTATACACATAGAATACATTTTATCACACAATAATGTATTTAATATCAGTTATCACTAACATACCCTTTTATCACACATAAAGGACTCTTGGTTCGGAATGATTCATCGACCCCAAGTAAAAGTTGGTTCGGAATAATCCATCGACCCCAACTATTTAAAAATATAAATATATATACACATATTCTGGTTCGGGACTCTTTCATCGCGACACCAGTTTAAAGTTTGGTTCGGCATTATTCATCGACCCCAAACATATAATAACTTTATGTTAGTTCGGAATGTCACATCGACCCTAACATAATTAATTTAGAAAAAATTCTATTAACCCAAACTTTATATGATTTAGTAGGTGCACACCCAACCTATCAAATCATGCCCGTACGTAATATATTTTACTTATATTCACAGTACTCATTAATTTACAATTTATTTCACTATTTTATTTATTTGAGTATTCACGTAACTCTAAGGGTCCTAGTTACCCCTCCCTTAATTCAGTAGTTAAGTTAACTTTAACCTACTAGTATTTTTTCCGGAATTAAATCTCACTCTTTCCGTAATTAAACTCTCATAATTCAACGTACAGTTCAATCGATTGTTCTCCCGTTGGTCCATTTCTCCAAAATTCCCACTCCATCATTTATGAAGAAATCTAATGGTACATCTACTGGTGATTATAAGGTCTCCTCATACGTAAAATATCATTACTAAGGTTCCCATTAAGCGACGGTAATTAAAAGGAATTTATTCACAAAATTCTCTACAGTCCAGCCGGGGTCGATCGATCGAGGGGATATGGTCGATCGATCGACTTCTCGATCGATCGACGTTCAAGGGTCGATCGATCGATCAAGCAGTGACAGACCCAGTTCATCTTCTTCATGCGGGTTTCACCATTTTTATCTATCTATCTTTCATGATAATTCACCATATTTGCAACCAACAATATCTAATCATTCCTACATGTTCTGGGATGATTACTAACGATTTAAAACAACCAAATCATGATAAATCTTGGCCAAATTTACTAAAAATCTTTGTAGTATTCAAGAACCCTAAAAATACATTCTTTACATCTTTCATCATAATTCCAGATTTTTAGTTCGATTTAATTATCTAGTTTTCTATGATATCAGAATATATGGAGATCCAAAAACGTCCTATATGCAATCCCTACCAATCATGGATCATAATCAATTGTTTTTCTCCCAAAAATATCATAAAAACTATGTTCTTCATCAAGCTTAAATATGGGTATTATAACTCAATTTATTTTGCAAATAACCACTTGCCTTATGATTTGTAGGGTCTGATTTTGTGGTTGTTGATGATGGTTGATGATTTTGATCCTTCAATCCTCCTTCCCAACAACTTTATGGTGAAACCTCCTTAGAATTTTCCTTCCTTCCTTCTTTTGCCTTAAGAAATTGTCTCTCTCTCTTCTCTAATGGCTATGGTGTATTTTCCTTATTTCTAACCCTAGACTCAACTCTTATAATCTGATCTAGGGTTTCAAAATTCGTAGGTATACTTACCCATAATTGTAAAGAGACCAAAATGCCCCCAAATGGTCCCGGTTTAGCCCGAAAATGAC
The DNA here is from genome assembly GCA_949130495.1 of Sambucus nigra. Classification (NCBI taxonomy): domain Eukaryota; kingdom Viridiplantae; phylum Streptophyta; class Magnoliopsida; order Dipsacales; family Adoxaceae; genus Sambucus; species Sambucus nigra. The sequence continues at coordinate 380,097,171 of OX422218.1, read as the reverse complement.
CCGGCACTCAACTAGTACCCCCGGGTACATTATTTTGACTAATCCGACCCTTTCGGAATCAACCGTGGACTCTAAATTATCGTTTAAGTCTCTTAAATATTTTTCTACTCTCATCCTTAATTTTTGTCCTACGCGCGACACTCGGTTGAGATAACTCCGGTACGTTCATATAGTCACTAGACCGTACATATCAACATTAAAAACTTACTACTCATATTTAGTAAATTTTTAATCATCATATTCATCTTTATTAACATTTTATCTCATTAAATTACTCTTCTCACGTAATTTAAGTAAAACGTATTTAATCACATTAAATTACTCTACTCACGTAATTTAAATAAAACACACATTAAATTACTCTACTCACGTAATTTACATAAAACGTATTTTTCTAATTAAGCAGAATTACGGGGTATTACAAAGAATTTATTTCTTCATATTTGAGCATGTATGGTAGGATAATTCTACCTTCACTTTCGAGCCCTTCGAGAGGATGGTGTGGAAATCGAATAAGGTATCACCAAAGTGGATCAAAGAAACTGACTGGACAATTTACAATGAGGAAGTATGAAAAGCCTGTCAATGCCTTAGTTTCAACCATCAATAACATATCACAACCTGTAACTTCTTGGGCACCATAAAATTTCCCCAATCCTGTCATAAAAGAGTACATTGAACTCCATTATCCCATGTCAAAAGAATACTAGGCCCTACCAGCCTGAAACATCATCAAACCATTAGAACCCCAAACATTACCAAACCTAATTCCTAAAAACTTCAACCATGATGCCCCTTGTGACTTTCACCAAGTCGCAGGCCAGACCACTAACCAATGCTTTTGCCTTAGAAACGTGATTTAAGGCCTTATAGATCAGGGTATCACCACCCCTCCAGCTAATGCACAACCAAACTCCACTCACAATCATCTCCCATCAAAAGGAATTGGAACAAATACCATATTCTTAGAAAGTAACCTCGAGTTTGACACATCTACCCAGATTGTGCCTGTAAAAGTTCCCATCACCCCCACGATACCACCTAAACCTCTTAAGGTTTGCCCTCATTTTCTCTAGCACCCTACATCCCTTGCTGATTAAGTTCTACCGCTCCTCACAAGGGACTATTTTATCGTCCTCACCCTATTAGAGGGGGGAGGCATGGGACTACTTGCTATGCTATACCAAATCCAAAAGTTTGGACTAAAACTACCTGTAGAAATGTCCATCAACTATTAGAGATTCAGTGGCATATTCATGGAAGTCGAAAGTGGACTCGGGAATCAGATGAGTGGGTGGTACTCATTGGAGAAATCAACTTAGAGGACATTGTACAGATAATTTCTGACATGTTTCACTAGACAAGAGAAATATGCAGCATCTCTGAGTTGATCATGTCCTTGAACCTTTAGGGACGGATAGTACCTTCACTTATGTGCTAAGTGGGAAGATTTATATGATAAAACTATAAAATTTATCGAGTGCATTGATCAGTCTTATCAAGAAGACATTGTCTCCAACGATTGGGGTGATGGCTTTAAAAGTTCGAACATCAAATCTGAGGAAGAATATTTCCACACTTATAGTGAAGAATGGAAACATGAAGTGAAACCTATGACAGAGGAAACCATGGAAATAAATGAGAACTTTGAGGGAAGCAACTCTAAGGAATGCTTTGACCTACATACACTGGGGTTGAATCTCTACATGATCCACTATTATGCTACGCCACTGGACCATCCTTGCCAGATCATAATTGCTGATGTACCACACCTAAACTGGTATGTCATCCCATCCAGCCTACCCAAGATTAGCCAAAACTTGTTTTTTATCCTATTCAAGAAAGGCCTGGACTTGTTTCTATTTTCTTCTTTTGATGAGAATGAAATAAATGAGAATTTTGAGTATCTCGTTGTGCCTTATATTAATTTCCTTGATTCTAATAAAACTTTAATGATGATGATTTTATAAATGAATAATTCTTAACTCATCTCAATAAAGAAGAAAATAAACAACATAATCCCGTTTAGACTAATGATAATGAGACTGTTGTTATTAACGTTGCCTCTAATAGACATATGCACGAGATTAGCATAGGGTCCACCCTCAACAATCATGAGTGGTCACAATTCAAAGAGCTTCTAAAAGAATTCATATATGTCTTCACGTGGTCCTACGACAACATGCCTTGAATTGACCCAGAAGTAGCCCATCATGAGATCCCGACATTCTCGGAATGCAAATCGATCAAGAAAAAATTGAGGAATCTCCGAACGGAATGGCCCCTCAAGGTCAAAGAATTGGTAGTCAAACAGCTGAACATGGGTTTCATTTGCGTGATTGAATAGACTACATGGCTTGAAAACATTTTCCTGGTGCTGAAGTAGGGAGGAAAGGTTTGCATGTGTGTCGACAATCGGGATTTGAACAAAGTAACCTCGAAATATGATTACCCATTGTCAAAAATCGACATGATCATGGACAACACGGACATACACTCCCTTAAGTAATTTGTCGATGGCTTTTCTGGCTACAGTCAGATCAAGATGCACCCTGACCATCAGGAGAAAATTTCTTTCATCACCCCAAGGGGAACTTTCTGCTAGAACATCATGCCATTCAGACTAAAAAATGATGGGGCTACCTAAAGGACTACCACAACCATCTCACATGACCTTATTCATAAAGAAGTCGAGGTCTAGTTGACGATAAGATCATCAAGTCAAAGACTAGGTAAGGTCAGTGAAAAGGGACAAGTACCCCCAACTTTAAAAACTTTCACTTTAATTTCCTAAAAGTGAGGAATAAAGAGATGGTTCAACACAACAATTTAATTTTCCAAATTTATTTGATTTTCTTTTCTTAAAATGATGAAAAATTAAATTACACACAAATTTACACAAACCTAAGTGAATTATGATAAACACATACACACTTAAACTTCACTTAAACCAAATTAATTTAATTATGAAGTTTAAACAAATTAGGCAAGAATATAATCCAATTAAATAAGTGCCAACTTGAATTAAATTAACTTAAAATAAACTTTAACCAAATAATTAAACATGCACCATTTTAAACAAGAGAAGTGAATTAAACCCAATTTTATCTTTTTACCCTAAACATGCGTTCTGGGTGATTTGCAAGGTAAAATAAATTCACAATCCCACAACACGCCGATGTACGAGGAAAAACCCAAAACGGGAAGAAAAACCTTGGACGGTCCTAGCCTTAAGTCCACTAAGTACGAAATTTTACAAGTACAAGACAAATGACTTACTCAACTCGACTCGACTCCTTTCAAGCCCCTGATGCATCTTCTTGTACCAACCTCTGGTTAGTTGACAATCTCAGAATCCACCAATGAAGCTTTTGGAACCCGTCAACCACACACGGTGCCTTTCACTGTATGAGAACGTCGTAGCAAAAACCAAACTTCTTCTTTTATGGGAAGTAAAAGCAAAATCAAAACTTATCCTTCTTTTGGTAGAGATGAACCAATTGTGACAAACACCTCCAAGCTAATATTATATATATGAAGAAATACTTGGAATTGTACACAAAACAATTTTATGGGTGTAAACACATGTGTATGGGAGAGTTTTCTAGTTAACTTTGACACATGAAAATAGGGACTTTTGTTTGGAAAAATTTTCTCTCTAAAAGCTCTCAAAGATGTTAAAAAAGTCTTAGAATTTTTTTTTCCCGAAGTTCGTTTAAAATAGTCAAAAGATAGTGGGACAAGTAGTGGAAAAACGGGATAAAACTGCCAAAAATTTCCCCGCCCAGAAATCTCGTTCGAACGACATTATTTCGAACAACCATCTAACGATGTTCCGGTGGCCAAAAGGGAAAAGTCGTCGGAAAACTTGTTCGAACGAAATTCTCGTTCGAATGACAAACTTGTTTGAACGACAATTTTGAACGAAATCCCAGAATGTTTATTTTTCAATTTTAAGCCTAAAAAATATATTTCAATAAACATTACACCCATTAAACGATTATTCCAAGTCTCCTACAAATATATATAAAAAAATTCATACATTTGGAGACTTGAAATATGATGTTAATGATGTGAAACTTGGCACTAAAACTCAGCAATGATATTCTCTTGATAAGCAAGGCCGTAACGTCTTCAACTTTAACATGTCATAGGCTTGAAGGATACACAAGAACACTATCCTATGATTAAAATGTTTTTGTCCGTAATTGAGCCAACACTACATAAGACTCAATTGGAAATTTGTGTCCTTATAGTCACATTCCCACCCTCCAGAATTTCTTCGAGCGACTGCGACAACACCAAATGCATCTTTACCCATAAAAGTGTGTTTTTGGCATCACTAAAGGGAAAATCTTGGGATTCATGGTCAATAAACAAGGAATTAAATAAGATCCCATCAAACTAAAAGCCATACTCAAGATGCCACCAGCCTGGATGGAGAAGGAAGTACAAATATTCTTGGGTAAAATGAAATACATCAGTCGGTTCATCAGCCAATTGACATCTATCTATGAACCCATTTTCAAAATTATCCATAAAGATTCAAAAAAACATTTAGAACGAGGTGTGCCAAGAAGCCTTTGATTAGATCAAATGATAACTCACCCGACCTTCGATGCTCATGCCTCCGCAACTAGGTATCCCTATACTTAACCGTCAGTAATACTACAACAGGGGATTTGCTAGCCCAATACAATGAAGAATCCCATAAGGAAAGATCCATCTACTACTCTAATGAAAAATTGGCCCAATACGAAGTCAAATACACTTCCTTGGAGAAAATGTGTCACCCTAGTCGGATCACGCAGAAATTATGGCATTACATGCTTTCTTTAACATCAGACTACTATCCCGCATGGATACCATAAAATACTTTCTAGAGAAACCCCTCTGTTAAGCCGAATGTCCCACTAGTTGATGTTGCTAGCAAATATCGATATTGTATACATAATGCAGAAAGACATAAAGAGGAAGGCCATCTCTAACTAACTTACTGATTATCCCATGGAAGGAATCAAATTCTGGGTCTCGGAATTCCCAAATGAAGACATTCTCTGCACCTCTTAGAGGGATCTCAGATGGAAGATTTTTTTACGGAGCTGCCAATAAGAAAGGGTATGATATTGGGCTACTCCTAATCACCCCTGATGACTCCTATACCACCATTGGCATAAAGCTAGACTTCTCTTAAACTAATAACATGAGTGAATACGAGGAATACACTATAGAGCTCAAGATTTTCCTTGCAAAAGGTATCAAACACCTATACATCTATGGGGACTCTTCCCTCATTATCGGATAAATTTTCAAAAAATAGAAAGTTAAATACGAGAAGCTCCTACCCTTACATGGCCACCTAGAAGAGATTGCCTCCTAGTTTAAAGATGTCACCTTCCATTACCTTCCTCACCCTAATAATATCCTAGTCGACACACTTACGACCTTGGCCTCCATGGTCGATATTCCCGAAGGAATAATAATGGCCCCTTTCCTGGTTTAGGAACAAGTTATGCCCACGAACTGTTACCATATGCAGCTTGTCACCGAAGAAGATCCTGACATGTTCGTACTATGGTACTATGACATTTGGAACCTTCTTAAATATGGTAGGTATCCCCGAGATGCAGACAAGAAAGACCATGCGACCTTTCATAAACTAGCTACCCAGTACATCATCTACGAAAAAGCACTTTTTAAGAGAAACTTCGATAGAACCCATTTGCATTGCATAGTAGGGGTTGATATTAAAGGAATAATGCAGAAGATCCTTAGTGGGGAACGTGAGACCCATATGAACGGTCACATCCTTTCCAAGAAAACCATCCATAAAGGGTACTATTGGAATACCATAATCCAAGACTGTACTGCCTATGTTTGAAGATGCCTCAAATGCCAATAGTTTGCCAACCTGCAACACTTTTCGCCTCGAGAATTATACAACGTGACCTCTCCCTGGACTTTCTCTTCTTGGGGCATAGAAATTATAAGGAAAGACACCCGCATAGCTTCAAATGGGCTCAAGTTTATCCTAATAGCCATTGACTACTTCACAAAATAGGTTAAAGCCGAGTAATACACGATATTGAATACAAACAAAGTGGCCAAGTTTATCTGAAAGAACATCATTTTCCTCTACGGGGTTCCCAATGAGTTGGTAGACGATAATAGACTCCACTTCAAAGCATAGGTCACATAACTAGTCGACAAGTATGGAATTTAGAGGCACAAGGGTCACTAAGCGAAACTGAAGAAGGGCTTGGTAAAAACATCGGGGACACTCAACAGTGGATACTCAGGAGGGTTCGCCAGGAAATATCTCCCAAAAATCCACATGAATAACATCATAGGGCTTACCCTTCGAAAGTTAGAACAACCCACCTTCTGAGCATCTATACCATTGAAGGTCTCTACCAAGACCACTGTCACGGGACTATAGTGATAAGACATCCACAACACTATCATGGCTACTTAAGGATTAATCGTCAGGTCATTGGTCACTAATAAATGCCTGGATACATATCAAGTGAAACCAGTATTAGAGAAATCCTTTTGGCACACCGAGATCATAACCACGGAGAGGATGACATTCTCTCCGTGGACCAATGCCACTGAAGGTTAAATATTAAGTAACTCTTACAAAGACATCCGAGGAGAAGAGGATAAGTCGGGCATAGCTTCCATTACATTGGGGATAACAAATATCATCCTTGAAAACTCCTCATAAGTAGGTCACACCTCTTCTAGTTCAAACAAAAAAGTGATATTTGGGGTACCAGAATTGTACTACTTCCTTCAGCAGGTTCTAGTCTATATCACGATTACTCCATAAGGAGACTCAATCCAGTCTAGAGGGTGTCATAATCAACAATATAGAGGCACATGGCCTCTGAGACTTCAAGGTAGGCAGAAAAGACCTCAGACACTGGGAAAGTCCTTTGCAAATAAGAAGAAATCAATAAAACAAAGAATGTGGATGGTGGTAAAAATATCCACAAAAACCCATCCCAAAGATCCTCATAGAGGACAAACCATTCAAAACCTCATTAATTCCTCTGCCATCATAGTACTCCAAGTACGCAGAAAGTGCAATCAAAGACAAAAAAGTGATTTGACTTGATCCTTATGTTGATATGTAGGACAAGGAGTATGCCGATCGACAAACCCCCTTTTAAAAAATCCCCTTTTCCTCTTTTACACAAAGTCAATTTCCAAAAAAAATTCCTATGAACAAATCAACCTTCAGGATGTTCCTATTTATTACTCCTCTTTTAAAAAATAAACATTTTTTCAAAACCCATTTTTTCGTACTTATCTCCGTCCTTGCAAATAAATGAGAAATCTCAGCAAAAAATTAAAGTTCATTTAGATTAAGTCACTAAATTAAGAAAAATACGAAAGGAAATGCATTTTTCATATATAACCCTTATTTGGTGTTATTACATTTTCTTGCAGGTATAAAAGAAAACAAAAGAAAAAGAAAAAAAGAAAAGAAAAAATATAATGGGACACTGCCGACCCCCCCCCCCCCCCCCAAAAAAAAAAAACCTCTCAAAGACAACCCTCATCCTCTGTGGCACACATGCTCCCCCCTGCGACGGGCAATGTACCCTCTACTCCTGGACATGGAACTCTCTTTAGATATGGTCGGTAGAACCAATAAAGAGTTGTTTGTACTCCTCACACAAGAGGATATCGACGACATCCAGTCCTTAATATCCCCCAGCCAAGTAATCGGCACCCGTACAGTCTGCAAAGAAGAAAGAATAGAATAAAGACAAAAGTTGAGCAAGTGAGAAAAGATAGAAATAAAGAAATAGGAGATAAAAGAGAAATGAAAGAAATACACCTTAGGTCGAAAAGCCTCATCAGTAAGACCCGTCAACCCAACCACCTGCTCATGGAGGCGGTGGGGCACCCTCAACACATCCCCACGACTCAACCTAAAATGATAAGAAGTAGGAGTGGCCTGAATAATCGGAGCTTCCTCCATTGTTGTAGTTAACCTCTAGGGTTATGGGTCGATGCCACCAACACACTGGTAACCCTCGCCAAAGTAGTGGTCGTGGAGGCATGTTCTCCACGTCGTATATGCTAGAAGGCATCAACTAACTAGTTACAAAATCCAGGTAATCATAACCCAATTTTGTATCGGTGTAGAATGTATAGGGCTCCCCCTCTATCGTCGCTGCACTGGCCTCATCCATCATCCCCCTCACTCTTCCCATGTACTCCGGGGGAGATAATGGTGGGACATTCACCTCCCCCTCCATAATTTGATGCACACCCTCTCCTAAAGGTACCAGACATACCCAAATTTGTGCGCTAATAATCGCCTCATCTACACGTTCATGCCCACAAACCTCGTGGCCCTCGAAGGAAGACTCCAAGGGTATAAGGTCACCAACATTCCTAGCAAAGATTCAACATCCACCCAGAAGAATAAGGATTAGAAACACTCAAAAAGAAGAAAAATCCAAGAAACCTAACCTAGTTGCTCGTTAAGGAGTTTAGCGCCACCTGCACGTCCTTTAGAGCTAGGGATTAGCTTCCTCCACCTATACATCCTGTAGAAGTCCCCATATTGCTATCCTTCCGGGACATCAACCCCATGTTAAGCCTTATCACCTCACAAAACCACATCTGCAAGAAGATAAAAAACAAAAAAAGAAAGAAAAAGAGGACTGCGAAGAAATAAAAGGAAATTAAACTTAAATATTACCTCCAACAGGTACGCGGGTCCTTTTAATGTCTACAGGCAACACCAACTGAATGCATCCAAAGAAGCATAAAGGTATGCCAGAGTGAAGCCCTACCAATCATACAAATTCATGTCCTAAATGATCTGAAAAAATGGAAAAAACTAGAGATGGATGACGTTATCACTCATCGCCACCTTAAACCCTCCCAACAAAAGAAAAATAAACAAACGGGTAGTATATCTCTCCTGCCTCCCATCCATATCGTAAATATACCTCTTCAATGGAGTATTCCTCGACATAAAAATATGGATTTAATTTTCCAACACAATTATAAGAATGCCCCTCAGCATAGCCCGCACTGCTTCCTTTATGACCCACAGAGTACGGTCCACCATAGTCTGATGCCCTTCATAATCCAGACCCGTTAGCTTCTGGACATCCAATGGATTAACAATCACTACACCAAACTGGGCGATTGGTCACTAACTTTATCCCTGACCAGGAGGTTTGGGTCACGGATTTGGTCCATGACCAAATCGGGCATGACCAATTTCTTTGGTCACGGCCCAAATCCTTGACCCACAGCTTGGCCACGGACTTATCAATGTCACGGATGTCATCACAGCCCATAGCCCTTTCACAAGCTTGGCCATGAACCAAACTCATGACCTTCACCAGATTAAGAAAGCTTTTGGTCATGGCCCATAGCCGTGACTATTCTCTCTATACAATCAGACTTGTTCACGGCTTAAAGCCATGACTATTATTATTACAATTAATATTCGTCACGGCTTTGAATCTGTGACTATGTTTACTGTAGATATCAACTTAGTCACAACTTTGGACCATGACTATATTTTTCATAGATATCAACTTAGTCACAACTTTTGGTCATGGCCAAACTTGTAGTATGCATAACATGGTCATGGCTTTGGTCCATGACAAGTTGTAATAATAATAAAAAAAATCCTCGAATTAGGAGGCTAATCGGTCAGTTGTTGCAAGTGCTCCTTGGCTGACCTCGCGGGGTCCCGCGTTCTCAAATTGGGGGTCACGTGACCATGCGGTCACGGGACCTATGTATGCATTCTGAAATCTGGGTCGTGCTCTCAAATCGGGGGTCCCGTGATCACACAGTCGGTTCGTGTGGGCTATGTTGGTACCGAGCTAGGTGTTGATGTCGCCCACGGGGCCATTTTGGGGGCGTTGCGGGGTTTCACCCCCTGACGGTTTATTTTCAAGCCTGAGTGTGGATATTCTTTATTTTGGGTCGTGCTCTCAAACCAAGGATCCTGTGACCACTCGGTCGGTTCATGAGAGTTACACTGGACCCGTGCGAGATGTTGGCACCGCTCACGGGGCTATAGGGGTGTTGGCGCTAAGGGATTTCGTACCCCAACGTCACGTTTTCAAGCCTAAGTGTGGATATTATTTATTTTGGGCCAAGCTCTCAAACCAAGGGTCCAGTGACCGTGTGGTTGGTTCCTACGAGTTACATTGGTCTCGTGCGAGCTGTTGGCTCCGTCCACAGGGCCCCGGGGGGGGGGGGGGCTAAGGGGTTTCGCCCACCGACATCACGTTTTCAAGATTAAGTGTGGATATTCTCTATTTTGGGTCATGCTCTCAAATCGAGGGTCCCTTCACAATGCGGTCAGTTCGTACGGGCTACATTGGTCCCGAGCGAGGTGTTTGCACCACCCATAGGGCTGTTTGGGTGGCATTGTGGGGTTTCGCCCCCGACGGCTCATTTTCAATCCTAAGTGTGAATATTCTTTTTTTTTCGGTTGTGATATTCCCGTGATCATGCAGTCGGTTCGTGCAGGATACGTTGGACCCATACGAGGTGTTGACACCTCTCACGAGGCCGGAGGGGGGGGGGGGGGGAGCTAAGGAGTTTTTCTCCCCAACGACATGTTTTCAAGCCTAAGTGTGGATATTCTCTATTTTGGTTCGTGCTCTCAAACCGGGGGTCCCGTGACCACGGTGTCAGTTTGTGCGGGATACGTTGGTCCCGAGCGAGTCTACATAATTTTTAAAAAAATTCCCTTCTCCACTTTTGATGTGCACTGGAACAGTTTCACAATCCTCATATATTGTATCAACCACGATCTGACACTCATCCTGCTGCAAAGGTTGATTATGTGCTAAAGTTCCTACGACAGTGGACATGAGCGTGCAGATCCCAATGACAAATTTATCGCTCAGGTCTTGTATATAGTATTTCTCGCCATAGTGATCGTGGATTGTTGACGATGATCCAAGAACTGTGCCATGGTGATGCAGTGAGAAAGGGAATGTTGAAGGAGGAGTCAGAATCTATGGGGGGAATGGAGAATGAGGAAAATTTTGAGGAATCCCTGGCATCTATGGAGGGAAACCGGGATGCATTGGGGGATAGAATGGCATACGACCGATTAAAAGGGACACAACACATATAAGTTTATCATTCACACCTCCCAATTCATTTTAAAGCCCCATTATATCCCCTTCAGTCCTAGATTGGCGTTCATCGTTGGATGCGGAACGCTTATTAACAGAAGAAAGCTTGTCCATGAGAGGCGCGATGTGTTTGAATCTAATTTTTGATATATGCGACCCCAAACCTCTCGTTCGAACTCTGTGGTACTTCCCAAAGGTTTGTACGATGGCATCATTATCAATGTCGTTGAATGGGCTTGAATCAGACTGACTACTGATAGACTCTATTGATTCTAGAGTCTTGGCCAAGTGAGGAGGGAATTTATTATATTTATCTCGTCTAGCGTGCACATACAAGTTGGCCCTATTTGGTGTCTTTTCTTCATTTTGGCTGCCTTTCGTAATGGTCGTCCACTCGTTCTTCAAATCTTGATAAGATTTTGATCCAAGCCGATGGGCATCAATTTTTTTCCCTATATTGCTTGTTTTTCTCCCTTTGCAACATTTTAGAGTCCTTTACCTCATTCTCCAGAAAATTATTCCATTGAGAGACTTACATCTCAATGTTCGAAGGGACTTTGTCTTTGAGCGCTAAAATGTCGGAGCTCGATGCTCCCTTCGGGAAATGCTTATGCCTACGGTTTCTTTGATATGTTCGGAGTTGTTCAACAATTTGAGAAAGCACCTTATTTATTTGAGTTGGGGGAAAATGAAAATTGTTTGCTGAGTTGCTCTTAGATGTCATCTTTAATAGCTTTATCTACGAGGTTCCAATTGTCAGCTCATCCCACTCCCATATTCATTTTTTAAGGACAAACACTGAGCTTTGAACTTTTGAACATGATTCTTATCCCCCCGGGGTTATTTTCGAATAAAGAGAACCCAATGGGCTTCTTCACAACTGACTTAACAGTTTGTGGAGCGTTGGGCGTGTCTGTTGGATTAGTGGGAGTACCTTGCCTCCCGTAACTCGAAGTAGGGGAGTGAAAAGTTTGTGGAGTAGGGGAGTGAACATAATTTAGAGTAGGGGAGTGAACAGTTTGTGGAGTTGAGAGTATCGTTCACCAGTTGTTGATGAGAATTCTCCTTATGGTTGTGTCACGTTGTTAGTTAGAGCATTGATTCCATTACCACTCGACATTATCTACAGATATAACAAATGTTAAATGTGTATCTATAATAGTAGATGCATAATTTCAAAGTTTAATGTGAAAATATAACTAACAAAATAATTTTTTTTCCATATATTATATTCTACCTGTTCATGGTAAGACTTTAACAAAAGTTCAATGTGTCTGATCTCCATCCATTCTGTATTTGTTTTTAAAAACCTATCCATTTTTTCACGTGGCCGATTGGGAGGAAGCATATCTATAATGGATGCATAGATGTCAGAAACATGAACTCGTAATCTCATCCTCTTCAGCCTATTGGCAAGATTGAGTTTGACATGTATATGTCGTGAGACATCACAGTCATCGTCAATGCTCTTTGTACGTAATTCTATTCATAATGGGTGCTCTTTTTCTGCCTTCTCTAACAGCGTAAGCAAGGTCAGTGGTCTATCGGTATTATGTATGCGATATATATATATATATATATATATATATATATATATATATATATATATATATATATATATATATATTGTACAGGTTTATCCCAACATTGTGGCAGGGAAAATAGAATACGATCGAACAAGTACTCTTGCTGGAGATGAACTCCACAGTTTACAAGGTAGTTAAATTGTTCGATCTTCCTATTCCCATACCAATAAATCGGAGTACCCACTTTATGGGGATCATTAATGAAAGATGTACGCGCGCGGTCCAATTGCAACCTTTCCCACTCTTGTTTCCATTTATTAGCACCGTGACTCATTTTTCTCGAGAAAAATGAATGAGGGCGTGAATATAATTCCTATAAATAATGGCTCTAATGAATCATTAATGAGTTATTATGTACGAGGGCGTGAATACGATTCCTATAAATTATGGCTCTAATGAATCATCAACTGTTAATTTATTAGGTTTTGAATATCTACTTTTGTCATTTAAGCCAACAATCCCTAAAATTAACCCTTACAAACATTACCCCTACAATTAATAGATTATACATTTTTGGGACTTAATTTTAATGGAGATGTATATATTTATATTTCATCCCTAAATTAACCCTAAAATTAATCCTAAAATTATTCCCGAATTTAGCACCAATATTAATGGAGATGTATATTTTTATATTTCAGCCCCAAACCTAAACGAACAATATCCATTAAATTAAAATTTTTCCTAGTTTGAAACTTAAACCAACAATATCCAATAAATTAAAATTTGCCCTATAGTTTGAAACTTAAACCATCAATATCCATTAAATTAATATTTTCCCTAGTTTGAAACTTAAACCAGCAATATCCATAAAATTAAAATTTGCCCTAGTTTAAAACTTAAATCAATAATATCCATTAAATTAAAATTCTCCCTACTTTGAAACTTAAAGCAACATTAGTCATATTTTTTTCAATAATGCACACACACATACACATTTACAATATACACAATACAAAATACAGAGCTACATACATATACACAATACACACAATGACAATGTATACACAGCTACATACATATACACAATGCACAGACGTATATATACATACACACACACGCGTATATGCACACACGTATTTACACACATATTTACAGTATGCACACACATAAAAATATGCACACACGTATTTACCTATTGAGGTTGAGAGAGAGCTTGATATTGAGAGAAGGAGAGAGAAGAAATCCCCGAAGAGAGGGAGGAAAAAATAAGGATTGAGAATTTTTTGAGGGAAATGAAAAACTATTCTGTGTTTTTTAAGTATAAAAACCATGATCATGACTTAAAGGCCATCAACATATGATTTGACCCCTTTATTTTTTATACATCATAGTGGAAATGAGGACATGGATACAGCCCAAAGTCATGACCACAAACCTCATTAGATAGGGATATGGCCACGGCTTAAGTCCGTGACCATATCCTTGTGTAATGAGGTTTGTGGTCACAACTAATGATTGTGACTCCTTCCCTGACCAAAATTAGAGGGTAACTTGGTGCCATAATGGTCACGGATGGGTTAGGGTCTAAAGTCGTGACCCAAAGGAGTCAGGGTCTAGAGCCGTGACCACACATAAGATGACCCATGACTACACGGAGTCATGAATTTGGTCATGCCCATTTTGACTGTGGTCATAATTTTAGTCTGTGACTAGCTGGTCACCGCTTCCAACCGTGACCAGCTGGTCAAAGCTTCCAGCCGTGACCCCTTCTCTGTGACCATATCCAGTATTTAGTGTAGTGGGTCATATCCACGATCTGCAGGTGAAACGCGTGGTTCGTGTTCCACCACCTCTTGCTAAGAGAGCATAACACCAAAAAAGTGCACAACGTTTCATCTAGTGCACCCGCTAACTTGCCATATCTAGTAGATGACACCAACCATTGCACTGCCCCAAGAAGATTATCCCAAACATCCTTTAACCTAGTCGTCCGCTAGGACCAAATGCTAAAAAAAATCTATAGTAGTCTATAAGGAAGCAAGAAAAACCCTTCATTAGCCCAATAAAAGAAAAAGAAGAAATTGAAAAAAAAAGACAAATACTCACATAGCCATTAGGGTTCTTCACCCTCGCCGAATGGTGATCCGTAGGCTCGTGCAAAAAAACCCTATTACTAGTCACCGACTCATAGGAATCGTAGGCATTCTCATTGCCCAATGCAAGCGGCACCACTTCTCGCCATTCCAGGCCTCCCAGTTGTCTAAAGACACCCACTCTCTTATCATTAACATACTCCCCAATGGAACCAGGAGTGTGTCAACACCCAAACCTACTATACCTTCCCCAACAAAATCGTAAGTTAACATTTTCCCAAGCTAAACTACTCTCCACAAACCTCAACTCTGTTTCAGTTTTGCAGAAATGATATCGACCCATTGAATTGGTCATCCGAACTCAAGGTCCATAGAATTGACTTAGGCCCATAGAATTGGTCATCACAACCTCAACCCGCAGAATTGGTTGCTATAACTTTAGGTCCTCAGAATTAACCTCGACTCGCAGAATCAATTATATTACTTTTTAGTCCCGCAGAATTGGTCATCCCTCTTAAAGATCCTCAGAATTGACCTCAACCCACATAATTGGTCATCTTATTCCTTACGTCGTCATAATTGACCTCGGCCCATCGAATCGATCATCATAGCTAAAGACCCATAAAATTGGTCATCACAACTCAAGATCTATAGAATTGACCTCAACTCACATAGTCAGTTATCTTACTTCTTAGCTCCGCAGAATTGACCTAGATTAGCAGAATTGGTCTCTACCACTCAAGATTTACCGAATTGACCTCAAACCGTAAAATCGGTCACTACATCTTTAGGTTCATGAAATTGACCTCGATACAGAGAATGGATCTCTACAATTTTAGGTCAGTAGAATTAACCTCGACCCACAAAATCAGTCGCTATATCTTACGGTACATAGAATTAACCTGGACCCACTAAATCGGTTGTTACATCTTAATGTCTGCAGAATGGACCTCGACCTACTGAATTGGTAATCTCACTCTTTAGGTCCTCAGAATTAACCTCGACCCACTGAATCGATCATCTCAATATTTAGGTCCTAAGAATAGACATTAACAGTCCTTAGGTACTCAAAATTGACCTATACCATATGAATCAGTCATTTTTATCCCCTAGGTCCATAGAATCTACCTCAATCCTCTTCTCCAACATCCATGTGGTGTCTATTTTTTAACGACCTTCACTTGTTCTAATTTCATCCATCGAGGGGCCCTGTAGACACCCCATCTTAGTACCCCCTAAGAGCCTCCTTAGGTTCATGAATCCATTATAGGTCATACTTCGAATATTGACCATCGAGAACTACCAGGCCCCACTTTAACTTGGGTTGCAAATCTTAATGAAACCTCAAAGGGCTCTGAATCCTTTTCCAATGGTTCATCTCGTGCATGGATCAACCTCATGGTCTGCACAAACGATTCATTTCACTCCGATTACTGATCACCGAGTTCTCCCGAGCCCTGCTTGACTCCAATAAACTCTTTGACTTGAGCAAAGCTCAATGTATCCTTAAAGGGCTCTGAATCCATTTTCTAAGGGTTTATCCCGTGTGCGAATCAACCTCAAAGTTCAGATGAACGACTCGTTTGACTCTAAAGGGACATCGAGCACTTTTGGGCACCGTTTGACCTTGGTAAAGTCTTCGACCAAAGTTAAGCTCGATGAAATCTTGAAGGACACTAAATTTCCTTTCCAAAAGTCCGTCTTGTGCACAAATCGAACTTACGATTCGAACGAACGATCCATTTTCTCCAAAAACATCTCATCTAGATATCATCGAGTGATTCTAAGTCCCGTTTGACTTCAATCACCTCCCGAACCTGGGAGTGGATTAATGGATTCTTGAAGGGCTTTTAATTCCCTTTCCAACAATTCCGTTCGTGCACGATTAAGACTTATAATTTGTATTTTATGCTCATTTTTCTAAAAAGTCAATTCCAGACTGCCTATAGGCACCCCAGACACCCTGCATATTGGCAGGGTGTACGTTTCCTTGCCCATCAAGGCAGGCCTTATGCCGATAGGCAGGCTAGGTCCATGTCGATCGACACCACCTTTGGGACCAGATCCGATTATAAAAGGGTCATGACCCCACTATTGCAAGGAACCCCTCTCAGCAATTAGAAAATATTCTCCTCGTAATTAGAGGCTTAACTTTCCCAAAAAATCCATTTTCCAAAATTCTCTTACCTTAACTCCTTATCTCACTTGATTATCCATCTCACCTCACTACATCACTTCCATTCAACTTCAAAATTGGCACACTTACATTCAAAATTTAGCAACAAGCATCCATAAGGAGCTCCATTCCTTAATCCCTTTCTTTAGTTTATTCATTTTAGTGTATGTATCTTATTTCTAATTTGTTCTTTTATTTCACTATCTCAAATAAACTAATATTTACTCTTTACTAGTAACATTGCACATAATATATTTTCATAAAAAACATCAAAAAAGACAAAAAGAGGGTTTATCTGTAAATTCCAAAAGTGAGACTTCCAGTTTCACATCTTCACTCTTAAACACACTTTCCTCAAAGACACATAAGACGAGCCTTATATTTGGATTTATGGGTTAAACCCCACCCCTATGACACTTTCAAACTATGTGGCTTTAATGCCTCTTGGGCTACATTGACGTCTTGGGCCAATCCCGAGATTCGAGTCCTCCCTTTTTTCATTCTTATATATATATATATATTTTTTTTTTATATCCAATGATATCTACTCTTTGCGAGTTTTAGACTCCTACATACTTATGTCTCGTCTGATATGCACACTTGGTCTTTCATATCAATTTTTGATTCGGCGGACACTTACATCATATTTTTTATTAGTATTCTCGGGAACACTCCTACGGATGATTTTTCTCCGTCCATTCTATGATGCGAGTCGGATGATTCCATTCTCATGTTTCTTATATTATACACAAGTACAAACATCATGGAGATCGGAGGAGAAGACTAACATTTAGCCCATGAGAGATTTAAAGGAAGGAATGGGTTCCTAACACCTTCCCATTATGTAACTTAGTCCCCTGACCTTCGAATTATTTGGTGTCGCATGCATCAGTTTGAACTTGATGTCATTCTCTTGCGGCATCGACATTCTTTTGCCTGTTTTGAGCAAATGAGGTTGGAGACTCTCATATCGTTCTACCCCATTTGACGACGGCCAATTTTATCCTAGTTTGGACTACAAAAAGGGAAGAGAGCGGGGGATGAAACCTTCTTTCCTTCATTCTTCCTCTCCACCGTGACGACATCGAGGGATCGAGCCCGCACCGAAAGAATTCGACCTCAGATGGCCACACATTCATGAAATATGTAGACCAATGGCTCGAGGGTGCAGACCCTAGTTTATAAGAAGCCATATCTTGACTGGATAGACATGATTGAACTTCCAAGAGGTTTTAAATTCCTAACTTTCACCCTTTTTTCAAGATATGGAAGTCACTCCATTGTAGAACACATTGCTTGATTCACTAGTCATTGTGTTTATGCTGGTACAAATGAGTATCTAAGACTTCATTTGTTTTTCAGTTCATTCACTAATGTAGCTTTCACATGGTTCACACGTTTGCCACCTAACTCTATCCAAAATTTGTAATGAATGGAAGACATGTTTCATGCATAATAATTCCAAACTGATCCATAAGTCTCTATGGATAACTTATCTACGTTAAGCTACAAACCTGATAAAAAGACTACTACCTTTATAAATAGGTTCAAAAGGGGCATAATCAAATGTAAAGTAGTCCTACCTGAGTCTCAATTTGTGAATTTGGCCCAAAATTGACTAGAATTTAGGCTTCGAAAGAAATTTGATGACATTAAGTTTAGAGATTTAATAGAGTTAGGTCCCAAGGTATTCAAATGTGAAGATCTTATAGATGAAGAGAATGAAAGAAGCACCTCTTCTTTGAAGACATATTACCAGGATCCTAACTGTGATTTAGATGTTGCTGAAATTATATGAACTGAGCCTATAGTTTATGAACCACTGGTTTGAATGGACATAACAACAGAGTCTTTTGATCCTAAAATAAAGGGAATGATAAAGAGTAGTCACTTGAGATTTCTAAAGCTAATGTCATCTTTGATTATCTCTTAAAGGATAATATGCTTAAACCACCAGATGATGCTAAAAAAGCAAACGCGATTAAAGGGAAAAATTATCGCAAATCGCACAATGTTTTGTCCCACTTAACAAATGTTTGTCATGTGTTTTACGAAAGGATTCAAGAGCTAATCTGGAAGGAAAATGTCAAATTCCTTACAATTGAAGAAAGCACCACGGGTGTGGATTATGACCTCATCCCCAATGTCAAAGAGGTGGGGATAAATATGCAGTTCAACTGCGTAGAAACAAGGGGCATATTAAATTTAAAATGAAGATTAAGTCTGAACCAAAGGTTTCAAAACCTAAAATAAATGAGGATCCAGACTAAAAGGTCATGAAGCACCCATGCATATTGTGGAGAGCATTACGAAAAAACATTCCATATGGTTGATTCGAAAGGGAAAGCAACATCTCAAAAGTAATAAGAATGGAAATAGTGGCTATCTTGCCGATGTCCCAATGTTCCAAAATCAAGAGGAAGTTCAAAACAAAGTCTATAGAGAAGTGAGGTCATTCTCTTGTGTTAATTAACCTCAAGGGAATATTAATATGCCATGAATTAACCAATATATCAGGCGTAGCCATAAAGAGTCCAATTCACATCAATATATGGGGAATCGAGGGCCTATAAAGGTCCCAAAGTCTATCCTTATGGTGAAAATAGTGTCAAATTCGTTCGTAATACAAGACCCAAAGGTGGCACAAAAATTTAATGAAATTCCAAAGAGGATAAAGGTAGTGAAGTCATAGCAAGTGGCCCCAGGTATATGGCATATGGTGCAGCCACCCAAATCAAAGAAAAAGGAATCATAGGTGGTGATTTCTCGGATCCAACAAAGAAAGATCCAAAGAAAGTACAAGGCTTGGCAAGAGGCTTATGGGATTGTGTGTGACAGTGGATTTGAGGGATTTGCATCCTCATCATCAAAGCTAAATCCAAGGTTTCATGGGAAACCAAAGGAAAGTAATTCCTATTGAAACTTAATGGTTGAAAGGATAAGAAAGACATAAAAATCCATGATGGAGGATGGAAATAATTCATCTAGAGATAGTTCTTCTAGTGAATAAGAAAATAAAGAAATAATGGCAGTAGATGTCATAGTTCCTTAGTAAGAAGTTGAGCAACAATAATTCATCCAATTAGGGTATGTGCCTCGGCAAGTTCTAGTCACATTGGGTATGATCCTCCTAAAGAGGTTCGAAGCTGAAAAAGGGTGGAGAGGCTCAAACTTTGATTTATTTGTATATGCTTTAGATATAACATATGGGCTCGAAGAGCATACTAAGAATATGATTAATCATATCTGTAACATCCCAATTTTTATTTTTAATTAAATTGAATTATTTTTATGTCAAAATAACTTTTTACGAGCTATTTATAATTTTCGAGACATTTATGACCCGTACATATGTTTTGTAAAATGAATATAGGGTCGACACGTCTATTCTCTCGCTCGAAGAAAAATACTTTTCATCTAAAACGGAGATTAGAATGAATTTATAACATATTATTTTTAATTATTATTTTAATTACAGTGTGTATAAATTTGGGTAATCCGAAAGCAATGTCAACGCGAAAAAATACAAAAACGTGACTTACGCGCTCCAATACTAATTTATAGTTGGATGAATTTTCAAAAATCATAAAAAATTATACCCAAAAAATAATTATAATTGAGTACCAACGACATTCACTTGATTGATTATCCAACTGACTGTGTAGTTTAGAGCCCTAGTACCTAAAGAAAAAATTACACCTCATTCTCATTTGAAACAAATGAGTTTATACTCTCTCTCTGGGAAAATAAAAAACCCACAAGCCTCTGTTCAAATACCACAAACCCATGACGAAACCCCCAAACCCCAGCTGGCACTCTTCCCCAAACCGCCTACCTCCTCCGTATGAACTATGCCCAGACAAAACCTCACCTATCCCTCACCCTAAACCCACCACCGCTGCCTCTCTCTCTCTGAACTCCTTTTACCACGCTGACCAGCTCCTGCTCCACCGCTGACAGCCGCTACTTCTTCTTCTTCTTCTACATTTAATTTTTTTTTATTTTTTTCTGCCATGGACGAAGCTTCGAGCTTCTGATATATATATATATATATATATATATATATATATATATATATATATATATATATATATATATATATATATATATATATATATATAGAGAGAGAGAGAGAGAGAGAGAGAGAGAGAGAGAGAATCTCATGAGGACCTCTGTTTGCATACTGCTGGCGCGGACCAATTTTGATAAAATAGTAAAAAAAATATTTTTAAGCTAATTTTTTTTATATAGTTTTTAAACATTTCGGTAGGGCCATATAAAAAAAATCAGCTCAAAATAAATTTTTTTACTATTTTAAAAAAATCGGTCAAACTTTGTCAGTTTTTAACAACTTAAAAACAACTTAAAAACTGACAATGTTTGACCAATTTTTTAAAAATAGCACAAAAATTCATTTTGAGCTGATTATTTTTTTATGTTCCTATTGAATTGTTTAAAAATCATAAAAAAAAAATCAGCCCAAAAATATTTTTTTTACTATTTAAAAAAAATGATCCTCATTCGGGGTCCTCAAACTGGGACCTCACTTGATCCTTTCCCTATATATATATATATATATATATATATATATATATATATATATATATATATATATATATATATATATATATATAATCATGTGTGTGTGTGTATATATGTATAATCGCGTGTGTGTGTATGGATGTAATCGTGTGTGTGGTTTGAACAGTCGACCACCACCCCTGCCATGGTGGTGGCCGACGATTGACAGAAAACCCCAAAACAGGGGTGGGTTTGTTACCCATTTCATTTCATTTCATTTTTTTTAATTTTATTTTATTATATATATATATATATATATATATATATATATATATATATATAAGGATAATTATATTTAGGTCCCATTTGTCGGGTCAACATTCTTTTAAGTCCTATTGACTTTTCAATAATCCCATAGGGCCTATTCCAACTTTTTAGGGAAGTTTTTCACAATTTTACCCTTTTGTAACTAATCATCCGCAACTTCCTTTAGGAAGTTAAATAAGTGGTTGGACTTTTTTTTTTAATCTTTAAATGATCATAACTTTTGATTCACAAATCTGTTTTTCGCAAAATTACTATTTTTGAAATCTGCTCGACGAGATCTATCAAACAAGATCCATGAAGGCTATAAAATTCCAAAGAAAAAAATTTACACAAACACTAAACTTTACTGTATACACTAGAATATGAAATAGTTTTATATACGTTACATTTTCACAAATAGACAGTAACATTTACTGTGGTAATACTACACAGTATATATATATATATATATATATATATATATATATATATATATATATATATCCGGTGAATCCAAACCCTTTTTTTTCAAAATTACCTTATATTTAAAGGTTCAGGCTAGCGGTATCCAATCCTTACCACCATTATTGGAGCTTCAACGACCTTTGTCAGAACTCCGATTTGGGGTGGGTAAGGGTGACATGTGGTGCCGCAGGCGCGGACCTTTGAAAATAAGAGACTTTTGAATAAATGGGCTTTGGATCCACCGGAGTATCATGGGGTGCCGCTGGCGCGGACCTTTGAAAATAAGATTGGATAAATGAGATCGGGATCATCTGGAGCGCCAATTTGGGGTGAGTAGGGGTGACACAGAACTTTAAATATAGGAGCATATTGGATATATATATATATATATAGTTTGTAAAAATGTCATTGATATTAAACTTTATTGTATACACCAGAAAATGAAATAGTTTCATATTTGTGACATTTTCACAAACAATAACATTTACTGTGTTAATATATTTATGAAATAGTTTTATATATATAACATTTTCACAAACAGTAACATTTACTAAGTTAATATTACACAATATATATATAACATTTTCACAAACAGTAACACTTACTGAGTTAATATTACATAATATATATATATATATATATATATACACACGGTAGATCCAAACCTTTTTTTTTAAATTACCATATTTTTAAAGGTTTACGCTAGCGACATTCAATCCCCACCACTACCCACCCCCATTGTCGAAGCTTCAACGACTTTCATCAGAGCTATGATTTAGGTGGGTAGTAGTGGCATAGGGTGCCGCTGACGCGGACCTCTGAAATTAAGAGAATATTAAATAAATGGATCTTGGATCCACTAGAGCTCCGATTTGGGGTGAGTAGGGGTGACATTGGGTTAGGTTTATATCTATAACATTTTTACAAACGTTAACATTTGCTGTGTTATAACACAGTATATATATATATATATATATATATATATATATATATATATATATATATATATATATATATATATATATATATATATATATATATATATATATATATATACGGTGGATCCAAACCTCTTTTTTATGATATTGTCTTATTTTTAACGGCGCGCTAGCGGTATCTAATCCCGATCACCACCAACCCCAATTGTCGGAGCTCCAACAACCTTCATCAGAGTTATGATTTGGGGTGACATGGAGTGCCGCTGGCACGGACCTTAAGAAATAAGAGAATATTGGATAAATGGGGTTTGGATGCACCGGAGCTCCAGTTTGAGGTGAGTAGGGGTAGCATTAGATTAGGTTTATATTTGTAATATTTTCACAAACCTCTTTTTCTGATATTATCTTATATATATACTGTGTAGTATTACCACAGTAAATGTTACTGTCTGTTTGGGAAAATGTCACATATATAAAACTATTTCATATTCTAGTGCATGCAGTAAAGTTTACTGTTCGTGTAAATTTTTTTCTTTGGAATTTTATAGCCTTCATGGATCGTATTTTAAAGATCTCGTCGAGCAGATTTCAAAAATAGTAATTTTGCGAAAAACGGTTTTGTGAATCAAAAGTTATGATCATTTAAAGATTAAAAAAAAAGTCCAACCACTTATGTAACTTCCTAAAGGAAGTTACGGATGATTAGTTATAAAAGGGTAAAATTGTGAAAAAATTCCCTAAAAAGTTGGAATAGGACCTGTAAGATTGTTGAAAAATCAATAGGACTTATAAGAATGTTGACCCGATAAATGGGACCTAAATATAATTATCCCATATATATATATATATATATATATATATATATATATATATATGTGTGTGTGTGTGTGTGTGTGTGTGTTCGAATGCCCAAAATCAAGCAAAACTCCAAGTCAATTCCTTGATTTATTATTTTTTTTTGTCGAAACTCGTCACGACTCGGTTTAAATTTTAGGTTATTGCCAATTTGTTATTGGGATTTGGAAAAATTAATTGGAATAGTTTTATACTATTTCGAGTCCCTCTTTATACTCGATTACATATAATTTTTCATAAACACGAACCCCCCAAATACGTACGAGTAATCGTATTTTTCTAAATATGGGTGTTCGACCTAGTGTCATTTTTTAGTTAACAATATATTTTTAACGAGTTATAATACCAAACAAATCGAGATTATGTCATCGTTATAACCCGAGATTATATTGCGAGTCAAATTAAGATTATGCAGGTGTTGAGCTGTTATTTTTTATTGCGTAGGTTAATTTTGAAAGTGGCACGACCACTTGATTATTGTCCAAATAAGGGGGGAATTTTTCAACTTTTTTCTAAAAATTATGTGTGTCACGGCTAATATATTATCGTAATACTATATTTGAGTAATGTAAATGAAAACCATAAATATCAACTTTTGACAAATCAAAAGTAATATTTGATCGGAATAATATATTATTTGAATAAAAATTATTATTTATTCAAATTGAAAGTATATAACTGGAATCATTTTTATTACTTTTAACAATTATTTTTGAAACTTCTTATTATTTTACTATCGAGATACTTATTAATTAATTTTCATCAACAGACGATAATTATTATGTTAGTAACGTAATTACTAATATTGTGTAAGTTCGATATTACATATGAAGAAGTTATAACCCATCTCTACGACTATTTCGAACATATTACGTATAAACCCGTTCATATAACTTAGATTCGTATAAGTTATCAATTATCAGTCAATGTAATATATTTATACGACCCATAAACGAGAGATTGTAATTCGAATTATGTACGAGATTCATATAGAATAAGTTATATTCGTATTTACCGAATGATGTACGATATCATAAACCAAACCCTTATCTTTTAAACCACCGATACAACCACTCTCACTCAAACCCTCGTGAACCAATAACTACGGAAACTGGGACGCAATAATGAACGATCCGTGAATAATAACGAAAAGCTTATAAACACTGGTAGGTGGTTCTATTTCACTATTATACCTTGAACTTATGTCTTCGACATAACTGCTTGTTATATCACTATGTGATAGCTTTGAACTCGTATTATCATTTATGGACTCTTTTGATAGTTCAATTGTACCATGAATATTCATTCAATCTGTTATCTGATTAAACTCAAGCCAGTCCCAATCCTGACCACCTATTTGATTTCAGTAAATTATCCGGATTGCAGTACACCATTGAATCCCGTTGAACAATTATTTAAACTGTTTTACCCTATTCCAATATACCCTGCATGTTACTAAACTTTGGTTTCAATCATCCGATTTGCAGCATAGCCTGCCATTTTATAACTATTATTAATGAAACCTTTAGTACAATACCGTATAATCCAGGGATTAGACCCGATAAACCCCTAGTAAATCTAATTGGCCCGAAGGACTCAGATATTTAGTGCCATGTTGTTATATTTACTCTACGTATAAGTGCCGTTCTAGATAAGTGTGCCAAGTTATTCCCCAATTATTGGGATTGCCTGTTCAAGTGCATTTTATGTCTTGAACGATATTATCATGGTATGTCTACGCATTTGCAACCCCTATAGACGATAATTAATGGGTTATCTTATTACAGTCTGAACCTTATTTATAACTCGATAAATCCCATATTCGGTTATAATCACCATATAGTTCTTTCATGTATCACAGACTTCAGTATACCCCTATTTAGTTCTGTTGATATTTCCTGTTGCTGCAGATTTCCATACACTATTTTATATTTTGAGCATTTCAAATCCGGATGTGCTATTTAAGAAGATTTCTATATTTACATTGTTATAGAACTAGAATTATCTGCTAGGCAAAGGTTTGCTTATTCCTTATTTTTCAGTTACTTTACACAGGTACCGATAGGCCATGATGAATAATTCAGAGATCAGCTGATACATAGAAACAAAGAAAGGTTATGTTAGAAGAAAAGGATCCTAGTTAGCATGAGAAATACTTTTTTATTATTCATAGATTTCAGTTGTAACACATTTGAGAATCAATAAATGCCTCTATTCAAATTTATTAATGATTTAGTAATTATCAGGTTAACCCTCACCCTCGGCAAACACCGGGATGTGACAATATCAAACCTTCGTTTATAAAATCATGGATAATTGGAATTCCAGCTAATAAAATATTGGTAGATAATGGGGCAACTGTTAATATAATACCATATTCCATGCTTCCTAAAATAAATAAACAAAATGCCAAACTGGTCCATACTCAAATAATTATCTCAAGCTTTGCTGGAAATCAAAACTCGACCAAATGTGTGTTACGTGTTGATATTGAAGTATGCAAAAAAAAACTCCAAAACTTATTTCTATATCATTGATGAAAAACCAAGATTTAATGCACGGTAGGGACTGAATTCACTCTAACAACTATATTCCTTCTTTTGTGCATAAGAAATTGCTTTTCTCGAAAGAGCATGGGATTGCAAATGAGGTAGAAGATGATCCATTGCCTTCTCACACTAGATCCAATTGTATGAAGGCAGGATTGTACCAAGAGAATGTGGAACCAGTGAAGGAAGATGTTTTGGTTCTAGAAGCATTAGAGGGAGAGGTCTTAGATGAGGCTTGGGATAAGTTAGTTTTTGGTCTCATGGGATCATCTAAAGAAAATAAAGGAGTTTTTTTAATGGATAACACACCCATTGACATTGAGAATGCCAATGAAAGTTTGGTCATGGTTTTGTACAAGTTTAGAGATTTGGAATTGAACACTAAAATAGGTGGCAGAAAGCCCATTAAATGGGATGATTATGTCTTCGTAGAAGATGTACAGGATGAAAGTATTATACATAGTTTTGAATTATCAATCTTTACAATAGAATATGAAAGGCTTATGGTGAATCAATTAGATCCATTTATAGAAATCAATCTGGGAACCGAACAAAATAAGAGAGTCTCCTATATCAGTGCCAACCAAAGAAAATAAGACCAGTAGTTGGTGGTATACCTTTTACATCAGTATAAGGACTATTTTTTTTGGGAATATGATGAGATACCTAGCTTAGACAGGAAATTGGTGGAGAAGGGACTACTAATAAAAGAAGGTTATAAACCTATCAAGCAAGTGCCAACACAAATGACTCCATAAGTCATAACCAAAATAAAGGAAGAAATAGAGAGGCTGATGAAGGCTATATTCAATCAAACTTCCAGGTATGTTAAATGGCTTTCCAATAGAGTGATAATAATCAAGAAAAATGGAAAATTAAGGGTGTGAATTGATTTCAGAAATATAAATATAACTACTCCAAAGGATGAATATCTAATGCCAATAGTAGATTTATTGTTCGATATATCAACTGGTCTTAATATCATGTCTATAATGGATGGTCATTCTGGTTATAACCAAATATGCGTAGTTGAAGAAGATGTTTATAAAACTACTTTTAGGTGCCTGCGAAATTTGAGAACCTTGTAATGGATTAAAAATGCCATTTGGATTGATGAATATAGAAACCACATGCCAAAGGGGAATTGAAACAATTTTCCATGACATGGTTGGCACTTTTTTAGAGTGTTATATCAATAATATAACTATTAAGTCTATAATAGTAATTGATGAAATAAAATACCTTAAAAAATCTTTTGAATGGATAAGGTTTTATCAACTTAAAATGAATACTTCGAAATGTGCCTTTGGAGTTTCGGTAAGAAATTGCCTAGTGTATTTATGTACACTAAAAGGCAATACAAGTTGATTGTAATAAACCCAAAAACATAATTGAAAGCACATATGAAAAAAAGCGCAGAGGAATCAATATGTTTTGTAAGCTTGATATGTCCAAGGCATATGATAAGGTTTCATAGATGTTCCTTATCCAAGTTCTCAGAAAATTTAGTTTCAGTGAATATTTCATTGACATGATCTGGAGGTTGGTTTTTTACTATTGGTACTCAATTATAATTAATGGCTCTCCTCATGATTTCTTCAAGTCTACTTGTGTGGTTAGGCAAGGGGATCCTCTATCCCATGCCCTATTCATTCTTGTAGATAAAGTCTTAAATAGGGGTCTGCATAATTTATTTTTGGAAGGTAAAATTGATTCATTTTCACTGCTCCCTGGTAGCCCTATCACATCTTGCCTCTTTTTTTTGCAGATTACATCCTCATATTCACCCTTGGAAGTCAAATATCTTTTAAAAAACTTATGGCTTTTATCAAAGACCGTGAAGTCTTATCTGGTCAAGTTCTTAATAACTCCAAATGTACCTTTATAGTTCATTCTCATTGCTCTTTATCTAGTAGAAGAAAAATTGAAAGGGAAAATAAATTCACTTAAAAAAACCTTCCTTATTATATCTTGGAGTGCCTCTTTATGTAGGGACAAAGAAGAAAGATCTATTCATTAGCCTCATTGAGAAAATCAAAAAGAGATTAGAAGGGTAATCTTGTAGGCCTCCCAGTCAAGGATGAAAATAACTCTTTTAAAGCATGTGACGCAATTAATGTACTACCATTTATTTGAATCATTAAACCCCCCTATATCCATCATCAAGACCCTAGAAACTCTATTCTTAAATTTCTTTTGGGGTTCATCA
This sequence comes from Sambucus nigra, assembly GCA_949130495.1. Taxonomy (NCBI): domain Eukaryota; kingdom Viridiplantae; phylum Streptophyta; class Magnoliopsida; order Dipsacales; family Adoxaceae; genus Sambucus; species Sambucus nigra. The sequence goes on along the minus strand of OX422218.1, from coordinate 380,068,389 downwards.
GAAGGTATCTCAAATAGACATTGGAACAAATGGAATTCAATTTGCCTTCCTCATGAAGAAGGGGGCTTAAGCCTAAAGCTAATTCCAGATTTTGTTGAAATCAGCTCTTGCAAACTATGGTGGAGATTATTGACAGTGGATTCTTCTTGGAGCAAATTTATGAAGAACAAATAATTCACGAGATGTTCTCCTCTAGATTCCTCTTGCAAAATATATTATTTTCATTTGTGGAAAAGGATGTATAATGTTATTGATGTGGCTAGAGAGTGGATTTATTATTCTTATGATATCACATGGTTGGGCAATTCTAATGGTCTTTTCACTCTCAAATCTTCATGGAACATTATCAGACGTCAAGTTGTGCCCAATTCTCTTTAAAATTCATATGTAATAAAAGACTTCCTAAAAAAGTCTATATTTTTATGTGGAAATTACCGTCTCACATTATGCCATAAATGATGTTGTATCTAAATTCAATTTTCCTCTTATTTTAAGATGTCAATGCGTCACCTCTCATCATCAACAATCTCTTGATTACCTTTTCTTAAAGAGTGAAATTTCCCCATCAATTTGGATTTACTTCAGGGGTCTTCTTGGTATAAAAATTTTCTCTACTTCAAACAGAGGAGATCTTATAGCTTGGTGGATTAAAACTAGGGGAAAAGGATTAATATACTCATTATGTATCCTTATTCCTTGCACTATCACATGGGAGATTTGGAAAGGCAGGAACAGGTCCAAATATGATGCTCATCCTATGAAGATAGATTCTATAATCTTCAATATCCATAATAGTATTAGGGAGTTGTTTATAGCTTATCCTTTAAGAGAATATAAGTCTAGATTTGATCTTGAGATTGTCAGGGACATTAAAATTCATTGTACCTAAGCTTATTATGGCCCTTGTAGAAAGGCTTTTTTCTCTTTTTTTTTTTTTAAAAAAAATTAAAAAATAAAGGAAGCATATATCCTAAAAATAAGAAAGAATTACAAAGGTTTTTGGGTCAAGTTAATTTCCTTCATAGATTTAAATCTAATGCAGAAGGAAAAACTAAAGTGTTTTCTCCTTTATTGAAACTAAAAGATCAAGAGGAGCTGAACTAGAAAGAGGAACATGAGTAGGCTTTTTAAGAACTACAAAGATACCAATTTTGGCACCTCCAAGAGATAACAAGACACTGAAGTTGTACATTTTATCCTCTGATGAATCAATTGGAGTATTATTAGACCAAGATTGTAAGCACCGTAAAGAATAAATTGTGTATTACCTTCGTAGGTTTCTAAATGATTGTGAATGTAGATATTCCATAATGAAAAAACTATATTCAACTTTGTATTTTATTAGTATGAAATTAAGATGTTGTCCACTGCCTAGAGAAGTGTTTGTCATTTCGAAGTTTGATTTAATCAAATATGTGTTGACTAGACCTATTTTCTTCAATAGAATTGGTAAATGGGTGTTAGCTGTATCTGAATTTTGCAAAAACTATATACCTCAAAAAAAAGTAAAAGGCCAAGCATTAGTTAATTTCTTAGCAAATCATTCATGTGAAAATGAGCCAGAAGGGGAATATTAAATAGGATATAAATCTCTAGGCCCTTGGAAGTTATGGTTTAATGGTTCAAAGATGAAAATAATGTTGAGAATAGGGTAAGTTATTGAATCCCCTGAGCATATCAAAACCAAGCATGGATACAGCCTAGAAGAGAATACACGTTCCAATAATCAAGTAGAATACGAAGTTGTAATAATTGGCCTTGAAATTCTTCGAGGTTGTAATGCCTTAGTAATAGAAGATTTTAGTGATTCCCAACTAGTTTTAAGATAGCTAATAAGTGAATACAAATGTGTTCATAATGGTTTGACTTTATATAACCAAATATCTTTGAATTTACTATCCAAATTTAGTGAAGTCACACTAAACTATGTTCCTATATTTATAAATGTTGAAGCCAGTGAAATGGATCAAGAGGCTTTAAGTTTCAATCTTGATGATAACTTCGAAGCAAAGTTAAATTTTAGTTATATTTATGGTTTCTTACCATTACTACATAACAGGTGATCCTTGGTTGAAATTGAGAATACTGATATTCAAGAAAATTGGAGAAAATAATTAATTGAATTCTAAACTAACCTAAATATCAAGAGTGATAGGGTTATCAAATTAAGATCAAACAATTATATTATATTTATTGGAAATATATTGAAAATAGGGGTTCATGGTATGATTTTAGAATGCCTAAGTAAGGATGAAGATTTAACAACCATAATACATGTCTATGAGGGTCTTTATGGGATTCATAAGTTTGTTCCAAAAATGAGGTGGTTGTTAAAAAGGCATAGATTTTATTGGCCATTTATTTTAAAAGACTGTATTAATTCTACAAAAGGATGCTATAAATGACAGTAACACGGTCATTTGAAACATGTACCTTGATATACATAAGTATAATCTTGTCAAGATGGCACCCTGTTATCCAATCAGACATTACAGTCTCATCCCGAAGATGAGACCAACCATATCGTATGTACCTGATATACAGTGGAAACTAACCACACTACAATCTCATTGAACAAGGGAGAATAACTTTACTCATCCCAGTGGAAGAGTGTTGACCTCAAACAATACTCATGTTACAAGCCATCAGACTAAATGGTAAGGGTTTGTTGTGTCGGGCATAAAAGACCACGATATCTCGTCTCAACTATGAATATAGACTCATGCACCATACACACTCTCAGTTGAGCCGATACCTCCATTATCATATCGGAGGATACCTCCTAAAAATATGTGTATCCAGGCGTGGAAAGTATGATAGGATCATTTCAGTCATGTCGACACAAACCGTTATTAGAGATCAAAAGCCCACGTGGGGTAATCATCAATATGATGACCTTACTTTATGAATGTAAGGACATTTTTGTCCATTAACAATTTATTATGTCGCACGCCATTACACCGTTGAAGAAATTCAAGATTCATACATTCATCAACGGATCCGAATATCAAAAGAAGAAGAGGAATCAAAGTCTGACAGACCGGACCGGTCCGCCTGCAATTAAAGAATCGATCCGGTCAATCAGACCGGTCCGCCTCAGACCCGGACTGATCCGTTTGCTGAAGGCCAGTATACCCCGAACCGCAAGCAAACCAATGAAGCCTGAAATAAAAGAACCGATCCGGTGTCAATCGGACCGATCCGCCTGCAATAAAAGAATCGATCCGATCAACCGGACCGATCCGCCTCAGACCCGGACCGGTCTGCCTGGGATAAACTTAAACAGATCGTGTTCAGATCGTGCTCAGATTTTTATGGCTCAAGACTTCTTATTTAATCCCACTACGGGAAGTGGTTTTCTAAGACTTATACACACGATTTTCAGAGTACAGAATACTCTAAGTCTTCACCTATTGAGCCCTAGACTCTAGGTTTTTTGATTCACACAAATTTCTAAACATTTGTGAATCACTTTGCAACCCAGGAACGCAGTTTTGCTGTTCATACCCTTGTGGAGAAGACCGTTCTTCTTCTTCTTCATTGCAGCCCTCTTGGAAAGGGATAGTTCCAGCCGCCAACTACAGAATCCGACACCTGAGGGTAATTCTTAGTCACTTGTATTTTCATTGTAATTCGAAATTGTACAACTACAATATTATAATGAAAATAAATGGTTTTTGCCCCTTTGGGGGATTTTTCCTCACTAGCATGTGTTTGAATGTTCTTGCTTTGTTCATCATCGTATTCAATCACATACTGTTGCATGTTTAAGGTTTGTTTGGGTTAAAAGGTGTTTAATATATAAGTTTATCAGTTGAACGCGAGCACATACGTTCTCAAATTGGTATCAGAGCAGGTTACGCTAATCTATCGCGTATTCCTATTTTTTCGCAAAATTTTTCTAAGATATCAATTTTCTGAAAAAATTAATTTTTTGAAAAAGTACGTGTTCAAATGGAGAAGTTATATAATAAAATGCCTGTTTTTGACGGGATAAATTATGCTTATTGGAAAGCCCGAATGAGGTCGGCTTTAAAAGCCATAGATGAAAGTGTTTGGATTTTAGTTGAAAGAGGGTGGACTCCTCCCTCCGTGACTGTTAATAATGTGATCAAATTGAAACCTGTCACTTCTTGGACTGATGAAGAATTTAAATGGTCATCTTTTAATTCTAAGGGTCTAAGTGCTATTTCTGGGTCTGTCACACCTGATGAGTTCAAACGTATAATGACGTGCACCACGTCAAAAGAGGCATGGGATGTTTTACAACTCACCCATGAAGGAACTAATGCTGTGAAACAATCTAAGTTGCAAAATTTGACAACTCAATTTGAAACCATCACCATGCATGAATCTGAATGCTTTGATGAATTTTATGCTAGACTTTCTGACATTGTGAATACTAGCTTTAATCTTGGTGAACATATTCCTAATGCTAGAGTTGTTAAAAAGGTTCTTCGTTCTTTACCTAAGCGTTTTATCCCTAAAGTCACTGTGCTAAATTCTATGGGAAATTTAAATACGCTAAAATTGGAAAAACTTGTAGGAGATTTGCAAACTTATGAAATTGATATGTTCCCTAAAACTGCTAAATCTAAAGATAAGGGAATTGCACTTAAAGCCCAAGAGAGAAGGAGTGAGGGGTCGGCTAGAAAAAGGGTAGAGTCGTCTAAAAAAAAAGAGACTGACACGTCAGATTCTGAGTGTGATTTTGACCTAGATGATTTGGCTCTTTTTGCAAAAAATTTCAAGAGGATTCTCAAATTTAAGAAAAATGGCAATTTTAAAGATAAAAAGAAATTTGAGAAAAATAAGTTTGAAAAGAAAAATGAAAAAGACTCCAAAAATCCTCTTAAGAAAGAAAGTGAGAGATGTTTTGAGTGTGATGGTAGGGGTCATAGAGCCTTTGAGTGTCCCACTCGTCTGAATAGAGAGAAAGGAAAAGCTGTCCTTAATGCTACCCTTAGTGACGAAAGTGAGGTCAAGACGGTGGGTTCAGGAGATGAGTCACCGCATGAGTGTAACTTCATCGCATCATGGCCAGTCAAGTGAGAACTCCTAGTTCTCTTCACGACGACGAGGATGATGCTTCACAGGGACACCTCGACAGTGAGATCGATGTAAGTGAGGGGGAGGATGACTCAAGTGAGAGTGAGAGTGATATTCAACGCGCCTACGCTGAGTTATATTCTGAGTCATTTAAAACTAAAAAACGTAACAAAGCGCTAGTTCTTAAGATCACCGGATTAGAGGAAGATTTAAGAAAGGCGAGAGAAAGAGAGTCCTCCACCTTCACTACCCTGAGAGAGAGAGAATCTGCCTGTGTCGAGAAAGAGAGTTTGTTTAGAGAAAGAGAGAGTGTTTTAGAGAAAGAGAGAGGGGACTTGACTAAACAAGTGGCTAGTCTTACGAGTCAGCTCCATTCCTCCGTGGAGACTCGGAAGAAACTTGAAGCCCTTGTTGCCCAGCTGACTCATGATCTTGAGAAAGCACGGGAAGTCAAGGTACAAATCGAGGACAGATCTGGGAAGATGGGAAAGATGCTCCTCGACCCCGCTTTAGGTTTTGGTGATCGGAAAGGTATTGGATATGATGGTGCCTCCACGTCCCAAATTGCACCTGGACCAGTTCCTGAGTTTACTACAACTCCTTATGGTCACCGTAAAAAACCTTGAAGTAAAGTTCGACCAAGAAAAACAAACCAAGGTCCGCCTTTGACTGTGTTCTTTTGTACTTATTGCAAAAGAAAAAGCCACCTTAGGGAGTCTTGCTATAGCATGGGTCGTACACAACGTACTATTGCTCCACCACGTCATACTGATGAGTTTTCTAGTCTGAGAGAGGGAGTTGAGTTCTTAGCTGCCACGACCCAGAGTTTAATGGAAGAATTTCGACGGATGTCTTTGCCGTTAGTGAATGCTTCTCACATTCCAGCTAAAACCAACAACAACAAAGGAAAACAAAAGGTCATCTCTGCTTGGGTACCTAAGAAAGATAAAAAGGCCTTTGTTGTTCATGTTGATCTCAAAGCACACAATACCTCACAGTGGTATTTTGATAGTGGGTGCTCCAGACACATGACAGGTGATGCCTCATTTTTTACGACTCTTGAAGACTATCAGGATGACAGAGTCACCTTTAGAGATGGGAGCAAGTCTAGCATTATAGGACGTGGTACTGTCGAGTTACCTGGATTTCCTAAGCTAGAAAATGTTTTGTACGTCAAAGGTTTGAAAGCAAACCTTCTCAGCATTAGCCAGCTGTGCGACACTGACTTTGCAGTAAAGTTTGATCGGGATTCCTGTAAAGTCTATAATCAAGCCGGTAAACTTTTTATGCAAGGGGTGAGGACCGAGGATAATTGCTATGGGACTGAGCCCACATCCTCATTTGTCTGCAACAGCGCCACGATTACTCCTATGGATCTGTGGCACCAACGTCTAGGTCACGTGAACGTTAGAGATCCCAATCGCTTAGTTAAAAAGGACCTAGTACGTGGCTTACCATCTCTTAGAAAGTCAACTTCGACCGTTTGTGGACCCTGTCAGTTGGGAAAACAAATTCGTAGTCCTCATAGGAAGTTGCATTCCATTACCACCTCTCGTGTTCTTGAGTTGATTGACATGGATATTATGGGTCCCACTCGTACTGAGAGTCTAGGTGGTAAGAGGTACATCCTCGTGATGGTCGATGATTTCTCCAGGTACTCCATTGTAGGTTTTCTGAGAGGGAAATCCGATGCTGTAGAATTTTTAACGACCAAGTGCCGTGTCCTGCAAAATCAACACGGTGTTACTATTAACAGGATGCGTAGTGACAATGGCACTGAATTCACAGAAGCAAAGGTAGACCATTACTGTGATAGCCTCGGGATCAAACATGAGTTTTCTGCTGTGAGAACTCCTCAGCAAAATGGTATTGTTGAGAGAAAGAATAGAACGATCCAAGAGATGGCTAGATCTATGCTTCTAAGTCGTAAAGTTTCTAGGAGATTTTGGGCAGAGGCAGTGTCTACTGCATGCCACACGGTGAATAGGGTTTATTTGCGTCCACACACACTTCAGACTCCTTATGAGTTGTGGACTGGCAAGAAGCCCAACCTGGCATATTTCCGTGTTTTTGGGAGTAAATGCTACATCCTACGGGATAGAGAGAAATTAGGAAAGTTCGACTCCCGGAGCGACGAGAGAATATTTCTAGGATATTCATCGAATCGCAGAGCGTACCGGGTTTTTAACCTGAAGAGCTCTAAGGTTATGGAATCAATAAACGTCACCGTGCAAGATGACGAACCTTCGACGGTTATTGATCCTAACCTTCAGTGTGAGGATGAGGATTGTTCTGACAGTGATTTACCTGTTCCTCTCTCACACTCTGTGGACCCTACTCCTGCGTTAGGGGACACACCTGCTTGGGTTCGCAAGAGTCATGACCCGTCTGCCATTATTGGCGATCCCACTCTAGGGGTCAAGACTCGTTCTCAGCTAGAGAACGTTGTTAGCCATCTTTGCTACACGTCCAAAGTCGAGCCCAAGAACCATAAAGAAGCACTCAATGATGAACACTGGATATCTGCTATGCAGGATGAGTTGCTTCAGTTTAAAAAGAACAATGTCTGGGAACTTGTCCCCCGACCTAGTGAGACTAATGTGATAGGTACCCGGTGGATTTTTAAGAATAAAATGGATGAAAATGGTACCATAATCAGAAATAAGGCTAGGTTGGTCGCTCAAGGCTACACTCAGATAGAGGGTGTAGACTTTGGGGAGACATTTGCTCCTATTGCGAGGCTTGAGTCCGTCCGTCTTCTGCTCACCATCGCATGTCATCTGCGCTTCAAGGTATATCAGATGGATGTCAAGAGTGCCTTTCTGAATGGCATTCTACAGGAGGAGGTTTATGTGGAACAACCAAAAGGGTTTGAAGACCCTCAGCACCCAGAGAACGTCTACTATCTTAGAAAAGCCTTGTATGGTTTAAAGTAAGCACCCCGTGCTTGGTACGAGAGGCTTACTTCCTATCTCTTAGCTCGTGGCTTCAAGAGAGGGGGAGTAGATATGACGTTGTTCATCAGGAGAGATGACGGTGCTATTTTGGTTGCCCAGGTCTACGTGGATGACATAGTCTTTGGATCCACATGCTCCCAGCATGCTCACCACTTTGAGGAGGAGATGAAAAGTGAGTTTGAGATGAGCATGGTTGGTGAGCTTACATTCTTCCTTGGTCTCCAGGTTCGTCAGCTAGAGGATGGGATGTTCATCTCCCAATCCAAGTATGCTAGAGACCTAGTGAAGAAATTTGGTTTAGACTCGCTAAGCATGCACGTACACCTATGAGTACGACTACCAAGCTTAGCAAGGACACTTCAGGCAAGGACGTAGAGCAAACCTTATATCGGAGTATGATAGGTAGTCTTCTCTACTTGACTGCCAGTCGTTCCGACATCGCCTTTAGTGTTGGAGTCTGTGCGCGATATCAGGCGTCCCCTAAAGAGTCACACTTACTTGCTCTAAAACGTATTATTAAATACGTAAGTGGAACTCTCTCATACGGTATTTGGTATTCTATTGATACCGATGACCGTTTGTCCGCCTATTCGGATGCTGATTGGGCTGGGGATGTAGATGGTTGTAGGAGCACTTCTGGTGGGTGTTTCTATTTTGGTTCTGCTCTTGTCTCCTGGCTGAGCAAGAAACAAAATTCCATCTCTTTGTCCACTACAGAGGCTGAGTACATAGCCGCCGGGAGTTGTTTCACACAACTCTTGTGGATGAAGCAAATGTTGGAGGATTATTGTATTTCACAAGACACCATGATCATTTCTTGTGATAACACGAGCGCGATACACATATCCCGTAATCCCGTCTAGCATTCGCGCACAAAACACATCAGGATACGTGAGCACTTTATTCGTCAGTTAGTAGAGGAGAACACTGTATCCCTGAGTTTTTTTCCTACCGACCGTCAGTTAGCAGACATTTTCACGAAACCTTTAGATGCCCTTAGATTTGAGAGTCTTAGGATGTCTTTGGGGATTTGCACAGTTGACTGAGAGGTTGGTCTATGTCTAGAATAGGATGCTTTCTCATGTTCATATCATATGCTTCCTATTGCTAGTCTGTTTTATATGTACCATTGCTTAGTTGTACAGCTTTTATTTATTCTTTTTGCTGTTTATATTTCTTTTGAAAAAATACAAAAAGATTTTCCTTAAAGAAAAATTTTAAGAAAAGCACAAAAATATTTTATTTTGATAAAATTTTTGAAAAAATCCAAAAAGATTTCTGTTTTTGCTTCTTTTTATGGATGAGCATTTAAATTAGCCAAGTCACAACTTCATTCCATTTATCCATGTGACTGTTTGATAGAGATTTGAGAGGCTACATCATTTCATTTATGTGCTTTACATTGGTTGGAGTCTTTGAGATGCAATTAGTGATATCTTCCTACACGTTTGACTCCTATATCCTTTATTGCACACATGCACGGCTATATTTGATTATTGCACTTGTCTATCTCATATTGGCTTGAGTGTTTCCATCTCAATCCTGTCTATACAATGTATAATATGCGATAAAACTTGACAAGATTGGAATGTATGTACCAACCATTTTTGTGAGACTGTGTGTTTTTGTATAACGGGGAGGGGCTGCGAAAGGTAATCATCCATCCTTTGTGCAAAAGCCACCGTTAAAAAGGACCTAAAAAATGGAGGAATTTTAATATCCGAGGTCCAAAGAGGTTAAAAGAGCCCGAAAAAATTTAAAGGCAATAAAAAGCACTTCATGCCAAATCTGGACCACTTAGGTTTCACCATCAATTCTCCAAAGTTTGAGAATTTAGAATGCCTCTATTCAAAAATTATTTCTGAGGGAGTTTGGTTGGAGAATCTTTAAACGGGTTTGCACTTCCTTGAAATTCCTGAAAAAGCATAAAATCGTTTTGGACGTTATTGGTGTGAAAATCACTTTGAGCTTTGATTTGTTGCTTTGATTGAGTCAATATCTTATATTGTCATTATTTTATACCAAAGGACGCATTTGAGTTCATTCGATATGAGTATCCAATATTCATCGTGCACATATGTCATGTTTGTATGCATTGATTTTCCTATCGAATTTGATCACACCACCTCATTTACGCTATCATCGACTTGGTTGGTTTGTGTTCATTCATGGTGTGATTTTCTCCTAGTGACACCCCGCACTTGCTTATTTGATTTATTTCTCTCATTTGTCTATTTGGGGACATCATAAAAAGGGGGAGAATGAATTATCTAATTATGGGGGAGATTTGAAAGTTTGAGTTTTCTCGTAAATTGGTATATATGTTTATCTCATTTCAAACTCGATATGTCACTTGGTATTTTGCTTTGTCTCATGTGTGTAGGTACTACATGGATTATCATTGGATTGCACACCCTGATGAGAAAAGTGTTGAGATTCCTGAAGAATTGAAGAGAAAACGCTGTAGTCTTATTCAATTGTATCTTTCCAGTTTTGGGTTCATGGAAGGGTAGATTTGTATAGGCATTTTTAGTTGTTTGATAATTCGGATGTTTGTTTTTATATATGTACCGGTATAGACATAGGGGGAGATTTGTAAGGACATTTTTGTCCATTAACAATTTATTATGTCGCACGCCGTTACATTGTTGAACAAATTCAAGATTCATACATTCATCAACGGATCCGAATATCAAAAGAAGAAGAGGAATCAAAGTCTGACAGACCGTACCGGTCCGCCTGCAATAAAAGAACCGATCCGGTCAACCGGACCAGTCCGCCTCAGACCCGGACCGATCCGTTTGCTGAAGGCCAGTATACCCCGAACCGCAAGCAAACCGATGAAGCCTGAAATAAAAGAACCGATCCGGTGTCAATCGGACCGATTCTCCTGCAATAAAAGAACCGATCCGGTCAACCGGACCGATCCGCCTCAGGCCCGAACCTATCCGCCTGGGATAAACTTAAACAGATCGTGTTCAAATCGTGCTCAGATTTTTGTGGCTCAAGACTTCTTATTTAATCCCACTACGGGAAGTTGTTTTCTAAGACTTATACACACGATTTTCAGAGTACAAAATACTCTAAGTCTTCACCTATTGAGACCTAGACTCTAGGTTTTTTGATTCATACAAATTTCCAAACATTTGTGAATCACTTTACAACCCAGGAACGCAGTTTTGCTGTTCATACCCTTGTGGAGAAGACCGTTCTTCTTCTTCATTGTAGCCCTCTTGGAAAGGGATAGTTCCAGCCGCCGACTACAGAATCCGACACCTGAGGGTAATTCTTAGTCACTTGTATTTTCATTATAATCCAAAATTATATAGCTACAATATTATAATGAAAATAAATGGTTTTGCCCCTTTGGGGGATTTTTCCTCACAAGCATGTGTTTGAATGTTCTTGCTTTGTTCATCATCGTATTCAATCACATACTGTTGCATATTTAGGGTTTGTTTGGGTTAAAAGATGTTTAATATATAAGTTTATCAGTTGAACGCGAGCACATACGTTCTCAATGAACAGACAATTGGCACTCTCACATAGGCCTTCGACCTCAACTAAGCATGGAACACATGCTGACACTGCGCACCCTCATCCTATAAAAGGCACACTATATCTTCTGTTTTGGAATGGAATTCTACATACCCTATTGCTACTCTATAAAATTAATTCTAGAGATAGAGAGTTTGTATTGTGTCTCTATTGGTTGTTTATGCCAAATTATAGTGAATCACACCCATACCTTGCACAGTGGATGTAGGCCAATGGACGAACCACTTAAACTCTTCTGTTTGTCTCCATTCCTCTTCTTTCTCCTATTAAATTACTTGTTAGTTACTATTTTATTACATCACTACAGTGCTTACACCTAGAATGAATTCAGTGCATGATCATTGAATTATCAAATTAACGTTGTTTATGGGAACATTTTCATCATTCTCATCCCATATTAGATTTCCTCTCTCATCTCTGGTGATGATCCAAGTCCACTATTGTTGGATCTAAAGCATCATCAAAAGATCTTCAGTGGAGGAGTTCATCGGCTTCCCTCTCTGATTTATCTTTTGAGGCGTTTTACACCCCTATTATTGTTGTTTACTCTCTCTGATCGGTGATGTCTTCCGATCCACCGTCAAATATTGGGGTTGGTTATAGCCAATTGCCTCCATAGTCTAAGATGGTCGATGTCGTGGAAGCATTGAGATCTCTGGTTGCTAGTTAACAAGCCATGCAACACCAATTGAGGGTATTCAATCAAGACATAATGAGTCGTATCCTTTAGAACCTACCATAAATTCCGTCACCTCAATCATCGTGAGAGGAGATGCACCACCAGCAATGGGGGGACACCTCAGCTCTAACCAAAGAGATTTTGTATGGCCTAAGGAGGAAAGAGGTTATTGATCCCTATTATCTTCACCTTAGCAGGTTCAAGGCAAACTTGAGTATGCGACGTACAAAGATGAGCACAGTTGGGCCTACTACGAACGATATGAGACGTCGAACATGTTATACCATCCAGGTAAAATTATTCCACCTACTTACCAATGAAAAAGTGTCCAATATGCCCCACGGAGTCAACATAGGAATAGTGCAATCACAAGACTAAGTAGAGGGTCATCAGTTGATCATATCGAACCAAAAGGATATTGTAGCCAAGACGCTATCCTAAATAGCATATGTGTGATAAGGATCACCGACCAGCTTGTCTAAAGCGCCATCAGACCTAGAGAGAATTCCGAGAGGTAACTAGTACGAAAAATTACCTAAATAGAGGAATCGCCTACATATTTGTCTCAAAGGTGAAAGGTTGGGGGATAAGGTTATTATTGATGAAAAGCCTTGGAACATCTTAATTAAAAAGCTGCATAATAAGATCGACTATATCATTAAAAGATGAGACCCTCGTCATAGGGGATATATAGAAAGCACTCCCTTCGTTCCTAGTATTGGCAGTTATCCACCACCTCGAAAGTTCAAACCACCACCGGTGATGCCCAGGTATGATAGGAACACACATCTTGTTCACCACATAAAAATGTACTAATCATGGATCGATATTTATTCCACTCTAGACGAGATGAGATGTCGGTAATTTTCTAGCACTCTTACTGTAGTTGCCCACACTACCCCCAAAAGGCTAAATTGGCACCCTTTAACCTCTTAGCCTTGTCACGGTCATTGACGTGATAACAAACACGCGTTTTGTGTCACGGTCATTGACCGTGATAAGACCGGGACAAAGTCTTGTCACGGTCAATGACCGTGACAAGTCCGTGACAAATTTACCTGTCACGGACTTGTCACTGTCAATGACCGTGACAAATACTTATAATATTGTCACGGTGAAGGACCGTGACACGTTCGTGACAATTTGTTCAGTAAAAAAAATCCTACGCTTTTTTTTCCCATTGTTTTTGGTTTTCCCTTTCTTTCTCTCTAAGCGATTTCGAGCTCTCTCTCTCTCTCTCTCTCTCTGAGGTATGTTTTTTTCCTCTCTTTCTCTTTCATTTCTATATGTGTGTGTATGTGTGTGTATATATGTGTGTGGTGGTGTGTGGTGGGAGGAGGTGGCAGGGGGTGGGGTGGGGTGTGTGTGTATGTGTGTGTGTGTGCGTGTACATGTGCGTGTGTGGTGGGGGAGGAGGAGGGACAGGGGGCTAGGGAGGGGAGGGACAGGGGGATGGGTGGGGGGCAGGGGGTGGTGGTGTGTGTGTGTGCAGGTGTGTGCGTGTGTGTGTGGTGGGGTGAGGGGGGCAGGGGGTGGTGGGGTGTATGTGTGTGTCTGCAGGTGTGTGCATGTGTGTGTGGTGAGGGAGGGGCAGGGGGTGGTGTGGTGTGTGTGCGTGTACGTGTGCGTGTGTGGTGGTGGAGGGGGTGGGGTGGGGTGTGTGTGGTGGTGGTGGTGTGTGTGTGTGTGGTGGGGGTGGGGTGGGGTGTGTGTGTGGTGGGGCAATCTCAACAATTGAAACAGACAAATTGATTAATAAAATATGTATTGCCCCTAACATATGCAATTAGGATTACCCCTCATTAACAGATAATTGTTGAGATTCGAAATAAATTTAATTGTATAGCTTTAATAAAATAAATTGTATATCGTTAATTGTATAGTTTTATATGAAAGTAAATTAATAATTAGTGCCCATTTCATATGAAATTAGGATTGCCCCTCACTGTAAATTAGTAAATTAATAAGGGACATATACCAAATAGTCCCTCGGACATTTTTTAATACCCATTTAGTCCAAACTTTTTTATTTTGCCTCAAAAAGTCCTTTGCCACATATTTTGGAGAGGGAGTGCCGCTGGCGCGGACCTCTAAAAATAAGAGGATATTGAGTGCTTGAGGGACTAAATGGGTTAAACTAAAAATATGTGTCCTTTTTAAAAAATATATATTTATAGTAGGGACTATTTAATAATTGACCCAATTAATAATTGTATACTTTAATTGTTAGTTTAATTGATGAAATGAATTAATTGAGTAGATGAATTCGAAGGAGTACGGGAAACGCATTTGTTGTTGTGGTTGGATTATAGTGGATCGATGTTGGGTTGGTTAATTTTAGAAGTGGTATGACCACTGGATTAATGTCCATATGGGGGTGGGATTTTTCAACTTTTTTTAAAAAAATTACTTTGTATCATGAACAATATATATATATATATATATATTATGATAATTAAATGAAACGTACTTGAAATTACATATAGTGCGCATAGATACTAGCCTTATAGTTCTTATGCGTACGCATTCAATAGTCCTTAGACCCGTTCGAGAGTCATTACCCCTGTAATGAGATCTCTCGAATTGTCCCGTTTGGACAGTTTGGGACTGCATAATTTTTGTATAATATTCTTAGTGGCTTAAAGTTGTTACTTTCGGAGGAAGTTATGCAGTCGTATCCTAATGTTCTCTAGGTACATACTAGATTGACAAGTGTGACTTTTATTTCAATTGATCGATTGAAATAACACTCACACTTGCCAATCTACGTCATGTACTTGGAGAACTACGGGGATATGCTGCCGATTTGTTTTCAAATTGTAACAATGTGCATGAGCTGTTAAGTATATTACAGAAAAATGCAGTCATGAATGGGATAGGACTACTCACCCTTTAGAGGAGATGGAGGAAATATAAATTTTTATTATAAATTGAATTTGAATATAAATAAGACATATTAAATGAAACATACTATAAATCTAAGTTTTGTTTATACTAATCCATGAATATACTCTTCGTACCTTTAATAGGTGATTAGTTGTGGTAGCTGTGATGGGATATCCGAAATACAAAGAGTGGATGGGTGAGACAAATAGAATGAGGGATGTGTTTCGCAAAGATGCTAACGAATTTGTGAAATATGCAAAGAGATGTCATAATGATGAAGAGTTTCCGCGTGGGTGTAAGAATGGTAAGATGTTTGAGTGGAAAATAATTGAACTACATTTGTTAAGATCGATTATGCAAGATACCATTGCTACAGGAGGTTTTTACCCCCGGCTCGTAGTTTCAGATCTGAGAAAGGTTCCAATTTTTTATTGGGAGGGTTGAACATAGGCTACCGCCGAGACAACTTTCGGGTTCAAAAATTGAAATTAAATCTTCTAAATGTGGCCCTAATATGCCAGGTAAGAATCCTAAATTTAAGAATGTCAAGCATAAGAAGACCCTAACTGGGAATGAAACTGAGACAAGAAAGGCATGGTCTAGGAGGTCAATTTTATTTGACTTGCCTTATTGAAAGAATAACCCGGTGCGCCATGTATTGGATGTGATGCATGCAGAGAAGAACTTCGCTGAACATATTGTGGGCACTTGCCTTGGGGGGAGTCATTCGAAGGATGTAGAAAATGCACGAAAAGACCTTAAATCGTTGAAACTTAAGCCACAACTATGGTTGAAAGAAGATAGTAGGGTACGGACAATAATTCCCCCTGGTGCGTTTACTTTGACGAGTGGGGAAAGAAAGGCGCTTTTAGACACAATATATAATTTGAAGGGCCCATCTACTTTTTCGTCCAACTTGCAAAGGATTGTGAATTATGCTACTCATGATTTACATAAGTGTAAGTCCCATGATTGTCATGTGATCATGCAATTGGTTCCTCTATTGTTTAAGCACTGTTTTTCCAAGCACAAGGATTTGCGAAGGGCTATTATGCAAATTAGTATTACCTTCTCACTTTTGTATGATAAGGTAGTCAATCGAGAACACATAGTGGCCGCAAAATTGCCGGTGACCGAAGTGATTTGTGTATTGGAGAAGTACTTTACCCTAGCATTCTTTGACATAAGTGTTCACTTGTTGGTACACCTATGTGATGAGGCACTTCTTTGTGGTCCAGTTAGATATCGGTGGATGTATTCGTTTGAAAGATTGATGAAAGTTTTTAAAGATTACGTCAAGAATATAAGATATATTGCAGGATCAATTGCAGAGGAATACATCACCGTGGAGTCATCAATATATACATGGGAATATATGACTGACTCGACTAGCGTTGATAACACTGATGAGTTTGTCGATGATGGTGGTCATGTGATGGTAAAACGAGTGAAATTAACGAGTTTGCAACATGAATAAGTAGATCGTTATCTATTTGACACACATGAAGATGTCGAAGAATATAAAAAGTAAGTTTTGATTATTATAATGTTTAACATTATTTTAGATTATTTTATACATGATTAATTTTGTAATATGCATAAAATATAAACCCTCTGAGAACAATAAAAGACGAAAAACAATGGTACAATCAGACAGCAAATTTAGGTTGTGGTTGACACAAGAGGTAATTATAATGAAAATGGTCGTTATATAACATTACATTAAACTCAAATTTTACAACTAATATAATTAATTTATCTATATTCTCAGCTCTTAAAGACGGGTGATGCGACATCAAGGCCTGCTCGTCTAGCCACTGGACCCTTGTTCGTGGCCCAAGAATACAAAAAGTATCGATTAAACGGTTACATTTTCGGCGCTAAAGTGTACGAGGAAAGTACAAATGTACAGAACTCAGGCATTTCATACAAGTCTCTTACTTTCTTTCGAGCCAGCGCAAAAGATAAAAACCTCGTTGAAGCTAAAATGACTTACTATGGTGTAATCCGAAATATATTTGAATTGGATTATATAAGCTTCAAAGAGGTTGTATTTTACTGTGACTGGGTAAGAGTTGAGGATAAAAATGCTTGTAAAGTTGATCTTGTCACCAATTTGATCATGGTTGACTTGTCCAAGTTGAAGAGCAACGACCACGTGAGCGATGAGCCGTTTGTTTGTGCATTTCAAAAGGTTAACCAAGTGTTTTACTCGGAGTATATCAACAACGAGCCGTGGTCAATTGTCCAACATGTGCCAAAGCGTCTAAATAGTAGTGTGGATGACTTGGCTGCTCCTACCGAATATCAATCCATTTTTGATGATAACGTGAATTTTAAACAATTTTTCAATTTGTAATAAATATTCCAATTTGTATCGAAACATCCATTTTTAATGATTTTAATTGATTTGCACTTTATCATTTTCACTCTTGTGTAGTGTGCGTGTGTGTGGGAAGTAGGGTTGGGGGTGGGGATGTTTCACTCTTGTACATATTATGAGTTAGATGTTGTTATTTTGGAATTCAGAATTGAGGTGTTTAACAGTAACAATTCATTTTTATTTGTAGTAATTGTACATATTTGCATGTATTCTTTTAATTCATTTTGATATGTACTAATAATTTTTTTTATAGTAAATGTCTCCTTCAGGTATTAAGGCGAGGATGATGATGCTGGTTATGATGATGTCGTCTGGGCTCGGTGGTAGTGGAGGTGACGAGGGATCCTCGACCCCTAGTCTCCCCAAATATGGAAAATTGGGGATGGCCATCGAGAACAAGTCGGGGCTATTAGTGAGATCCCTCGAGCTGGTAAAGACGATCATCGACCCGGGGTATATTAGTTGGAAGGAGGTGCCATATGATCTCAAGTTAGCTGTTTGGGTGGCATTACAGGTAATGTATTTATATTTATATTTATATGAATATTTCAATTTCAATTTCAATTTCAATTTCAATTTCAATTTCAATTTCGATTTTAATTTCATTTTATATTTATATTTATATTTATTTACAACTAACATTATATTTGTTGAACAGGAACAATTTAGCCTGGATCCAAAGCTACGCGATTCCGTCTTGGAGCCGTTGAGGGAGCAATACAAGATGTGGAATAAAAATATGCGGACCCGATACTTTGGGAAGACACGAGAGTCCATTATCCAAAGGCCGAAGGAGCCGATCTCATTGGCACAATGGCAAAGGTTCATTGACAATGAGATCGAGGAGCGACAATTGGCATCTTGCCAATCGGGAAGGGAAAACCGGGCAAAAAAGACGAACGTGCACTACTCCGGTCGAACGTCTTACACCGAGGTGGAGCATAGGATGATGGTAAGATTTAATTTTTTTATAATTACATAAAATATATTATTCTACATTATTTTACTTTGCGGGTACGATACTTATTTTACTTTATTTTATTTCATGGGATAGGGAGCGGCCCTGGGGGTAGGCCACATAGGCTCGATACTTATGTGGCTCTTCGGACGAAGAAGGGGAAGGATAAGGACAAGGAGGTGTCCCCAAGCGTCGCGGCCACGATTGTAAGTAATCCGACAGTTTACTTTTTATTAATTACGTTATAATTTTTTAATTTACTTATTTTACTAATCATGTGCTTTTTGTCGTTTCAGGCAAAGCTTAAGGAAGTGCATGAGTCACAGTCTGATACCGACAAGGCATCTTTGTCCACACACGCACTCAACCAAGTGCTTGGCTCTGGTTTCAAGGGGATGACAAGGGGGTAAGCTCGCGGGTGGCCAAATCTAGGATCATCGGATTGGAGACGAGCGACACCGGGTTGGCTCGAACGGTGGATTTACATGACGCTGAGCTGTCTCGTTTGGATGTGACGGTCCAGGATATGTTCTCATTCATAAAGAATTCGTTGGGAGGAAACCATAAGGGTAAAGGGAAGGAGAAGGCGGTGCGGGAGGAGGTGCGGGAGGACGAGGACGAGGATGTGGACCTCGCAACTTCATCACCGACACGTGTGGACTTTGATGATCCACTTCCCTATTTGGCTCCCTTCAATAGACCGATGTCGACACTTAGTTGGCCGAGCATTTTTATAATGGACATATTTGATGGCCAGCGGATAGGGCGGGGGTTGAGGGACTCGAATGTCGTCCAGGGTGCACTAGTTCATGGACATGAGCTTCAAGACATCGAGTCCAAGGTGCTCGTCACGCATGTGACAATCGGGAAGGAGAACTCCCAATTGTGGTTGCACGAACACTATGGCATGGTGTATATTAGTGGATGTATTAATTCGTATATCATGTGGCCTACTCACCTCCTCAGAGTTAACCATACCCCAGACATATAGTGACATTATTTTAAGTTTGAATTGAATTGTTTTAAGTTTGAATTGAATTGTTTTAAGTTGTTACATTTGAATTATATTTGGATTTTATGGTGATGCATATTCTCTCTATTTTGAATGTATATTTGCATTTTCTCTATTTTATTTGGATATATGATGTTTGAACAGGTACAACGTTGCTATAACAGGTACAAATATACTGCTGGGCAGTGGCAGTGGCCATAATGCCCATCAGATTTTTTTTTAATTCTACCTAGAATTGTCACGGTCATTGACTGTGACAAGTACTTGACAAAGAAAGTTTTCACGGACTTGTCACGGTCAATGACCGTGACAATTTTTTAAAGAATGTCACGGGCTTGTCACGGTCCGTGACCGTGATAAATCTTATCGTGGTCAAGGATCGTGACAATTCTAATGAACTTGTCACGGTCAATGACCGTGACAAGTCCGTGACAAATAAAGTTGTCTCGCCCAGAATTGTCACGGTCATTGACCTTGACAAGTTGAACTTTTTAAGGTCAATGACCGTGACAATTCGACAGATTTGGTGTAGTGCCATGTCTGGTATATTGGTCTACCAAGAGGAAGAATAATAAATTTCAAAGAGCTGACTAAGAAACTTATTCACAACTTTTGTTTCGGCACGAATCCTTCAAAACCTGCAGCTTATTTGTTGAACATAAGGCAGAGGAAGAAAGAATAGCTAAAAGATTTCATATCATGACTTAATAAAGAGAAATTAATAATTATGATGGAAACATTACGATGACAACCCTCATCAACGGGCTTCGATCGAGAAAACTCTATTAGAACCTCTCCAAATACCTTCCAAATCCATGACACAACTTTTGGCTAAGGTTAAAAAATCATGAACGCAAAGGAGGCGATGGCATCCAAGAGAGGATACCAAAAAGATTCAGATAGCAACAAGTCTAGACAGAGCCGAGTCAAAAATAAACACAAAGAGAGGAAGAAGTAAAATGATGACAAGTTTGCAAAATACTCCCCATTCACTGTTTGCCCTGATCTTATATTGAACCAGATTAAAGATGATAAAGAAATTAATTGGCCAGGGAAACTAAGGGACCTTTCCCATAAAAGATACTAAATCAAGTTGTGTAAGTTCCACTAAGATCATGGCCATATAACAGACAAGTTTTGTAATCTGAAAGATGAGATATAAAAGCTACTAATGAAAGGAAATATGCAAAAGTATGTCGATAAAGGTGAAAGATGAGATAATAAAAGGAAGATGTATTCCTCATCAAGGGATGATAGACCAAAGAAGAAAGAAGTTAAAGTGAATTGAAATAATAAATAGTCGAACGATGAGGAGGAGGATGGCCCAGATTTTCTAGCCAACCCTCAAGAAATTAAAGTTAATCTCCACGTGGTTTAGTTTAATGTTAAAATGATCTCAGGAGGTATAGAAATAGAGGAATAAAACCAACTGCTAGAAAGGTTTATATTGTTTAATCTAAAACCAGTCCGAAAAGAATAGATGTTAACCCGGCATAGTCTAAGGGGAAACCAGGAAAGCTGAAGAAGGTGAAGATTCAAAGTCTCATGGTGGGGGTCTCTAGGCTAGATTTTAAAGGGATCTTTATCCTATCCCCTTATAATGACCCACTTATTAATAGCCTAAGATTGTATGGCTATAATGTGTCTCGTATCTTAGTAGATGAGGTAATCTCAGTCGATGTAATGTTCTGGGATTGCTTCAAAGATTTAAAGCTCATCAAGGCTAGCATCTTCACCTTTTGATCAGGTTTAGCGGAGAGAAGGTGTACCTAATAGGAACGTTTGAGATGGATGTCCTCAGGAGAACATAGTCGAGATGTCTGACGAGAAGAATAACCTTTTTTGTAATGGACAAGAATATATTCTCAATATATAATATCATTTTAAGAAGGGTAGCGCTAAAGTAGTTTGAAGTCGTGTCTTTCGCTGTACAACAAGTGATGAGATTCCCAAATCCTTGTGGATTAGGGAATTAAATTGTGATCAAGTAGAATCACATGAGTGGTGTTTCACCTTAACTAAGGAAAGAGAAGACCATAAGAGGAAAACTACCTCTAACAATATTGATACCCTTAATCCCCAAGATGAGCAGAAGTTGAAGAAGGGAGAGACGGTGAAAGGGGTAGAATCCATTGTCCTCGATGAGGACGAATCAAGAAATAATGTCCAAATTGGATCATCCCTTGAACCTTATTTAAAGAAAGATCTGGTTGAATTGCTTCATAAGAGGAATAATATCTTTCCATGGAGTTACAGTGACATGTTGGGGATTATCCCCGATGTCATCTGTCACAAGCTTGACCTTGACGATAAGGTAAGACCAGTAAAGCTGAAAACATAGACATTTCCTAGGAATAGGTATGAAGTAATCAGGGAGGAAGTGAAAAAGTTATAGATAGCATACTTCATTAAAGAGGTTTAATATCTAGATTGGTTGTCGAATTTAGTCCTGGCACCAAGACAGAATGGCAAGTGGAGAATATGTGTGGATTTTTTAGACCTTAGTAAGGCTTTTCACAAAGAGAGTTTCTCTTTGAATAGAATTGATCAAATGGTTGATGCCACAGTGGGAAATGAGCTCATGAGCTTCATAGGCGCCTATTCAGGATATAACTAGATCTCAATATTTGAAGGTCATGCTGAGAAGACATCCTTCATTACAGACAAATGTACTTACTTCTAAGAGGTTATGAATTTCATCCTAAAAAATCCAGGTGCCACTTATCAAAGACTCATCAATAAAATGTTCAAAGATAAAATCGACAAGAGGATATAGGTTTACATCGATAATATGCTGACAAAAATTTTGAAGGCTGATAATCATGTAAAGGATTTAGAAAAAACTTTTGATATCATGGACCATTACAAGATAAAGGTTAATCTAACTAAGTGTGTCATCGTTGTCGTTTCTAGAAAGTTTTTAGGGTTCATAGTCAATTAAAGGAGCATTGAGGCTAACCCATCCAAGATAAAAGCAATGATTGATATGAAAACCCCAAGGAATATGAAGGACATTTAGAAGATAATGGGTAACATTATTATGCTCAACAGGTTCATCTCACGAGAAACCGATAAATGCATGCCTTTTTAAAAAAAATTACGTAAAGTTTTTATGTGGGATGAACAATGTGAGAGATCGTTCAAAGAACAGAAAGCCTACTTGGCTTCACCGATGCTTCTGTCTCGGCCCATTCAAATGGAAAAATTGTATTTACACCTAGCCTTCTCAAAGTTAGCTATTTGCGCGGCTCAAAAGCTGGTATATTACAACAACAAAGCGTTACAAGGGGTCACAACGAGATACCCAAAGATGGAGAATCTTGCATTTGCCCTAATACATGCAACAAGAAAAATAAAGCCCTACTTTCAATCTCATATTTGTTATTACTCACCAACATGCCTATCAGATAAGTCATTCATAAACTGAAGATATTGGGTATGTTAGTGGCTTGGTCAGTGGAGTTATGCAAATTTGTTATCATCTACAAGACAAGAAATGCAATCAAGTGGCATGTTTTGGAAGATTTTGTAGCAAAGTTCATGTAAAAATCAATGGAGAAGATCGAAGTTGAGATTTTAGAAAATCCAAAAGCTCAGAACTATAAACTGCCTAGAATACTACAATTGACACTGCAATTGGTATTCCAGTTCCAGATTTATTGCTAAAAATGGTGTCCTTGATGAAGGACCATTCTTGTCAAATATGCCCATATAGAGCTTCTTTGTTGATGGGTCATCATGGGAAGCTAGTAGTGGGGTTGGGATAATTTTGTTGGCCCTAAACAAGATCAATATCGATTACGCACTAAGGTTCAATTTCAAAGTGACTAATAATGAGGCTGAGTATGAAGCTTTGTTATTAGGACTTGTGTTCACATAGGTGCTAGGTGTCGGTCGACTTCTTGCCCACAGTGATTCACAGCTGGTAGTTAACCAAGGTGTAGGAATCTATGAGGTAATGTAATACCCTGTATTTTTGGGCATATCCAAATTACACATGTCACAGTAATTTCATTTAATTGAAAAATAAAGTGAAGTGCATAAATATTAATTATCTAGAAATGGATTAATATTTATGTGTTATTATATTTATTTGTGCGATAAGTAAATGGAATTAGATTATTTTATATTACGTCGTAGGGGGTAAAAGTGACAGGTTGACAGGACCTTATTTAGGACACCATCTGAGTTCGTGTTGGGAATAAGATAGAAAATTAATTATAGATGACTCGAATGGTGATTTCGAGTGCACGGGTGATCCGAAATGGATCGAGATAGTCAGAATTAGGTACTTGGGGCTGTAATTGGGTTTCAGGGACATTTTTAAGTTATACGGGATCAATACGTGGGTATTCATGTCATTTTAATATTATAACTTAACCTAAAAACGGGATTATGAGTATATCAAAGGGTTTTAAATGAGTGAGAAATCCAATGGATCATTTCAAATCACCTAAGCTTGAAAGAAGAGAGAACGATGAAGGAAACTTAAAAGGGAGATCAAGAAAGGCAGGAGTTAGGAGAAATTTGAAGGGATTTTTGGGCTAGAATCATCACACAACAAAGGATTTGGACTCTTCCCAAATTTTAAGGCAAGTGTCTAACTTTCTTTGATATTATATGTTGTGTTTTAGTTCATATCATGATTGGTGAAAAATTAATATGAAATCTTGGGTGGGATTTAGCTGTCAAAATGGGTTTGGGGGAAACATTTCATGAAAATTAATTTAAAAAATATATTATATTAAATTTGAGATGAATCCTAAATAAAGGTTAGAATTTTGATTTAAAAATATGAATTGGGATCATGATAAAAATGTATGTGATCGTAATTGATAAATATGGATAAATAGTGAATTTTGATGTTAGAACTAAGATGTGAATTAATTTTGGGAAAATTTATGTTGGATCACATGTTTAGATGGTTATTTAATCAATTGATATGTGAAAACATGTATATTGATGATAAGTAATGTTAGGGTTGATTCTAAGTGTAAGAAGAGTATATAGAGAGACCAAAAATGAAGCTCAAAAGAAGAAAAAGCGAGAGGAATGAGAAGAGTCACTTTGGAGAGTTTTAAATCTTCTTTTTGAGTGCTTTCGGAAGAAATTTGAGAAAAACTCAAACACATACCTGACTCATTTTTTATGTAGAATCCAAATCCGAAGTTGAATTAGTGATTTGGATAATGTTTGGATCTTATTTTTTTGTGTTTTTAAAGTAGTCCTATAATTGTGGATTTTGACTCTATTTGGTTTCCCTATCTTGGCCAGTTTGTTTATTTTAATGGATTTTGGTGATCAGGTTGATTCTAGAATGGTTTTGGATGTCCTTAAGGAAGTTAAGGAATTCTAAAAAATTATTTGAATTATGATAAATTAACTTTGGATGGTTTAGATAAATTCGGGATGAAATTTAGGGTGCTTAAGATGCTTAACTCTAAAAAAAAAATGAATTGGTGATGAAAAATTCAAATAGGCTTTGATAAGGGCTGGTTAGGAATGACTAATTATCAATGAGTATTATTGTATGGGTGAATGAATTAAATAAAGAATTATTTATATATTCTGGTGTCGGGATTAGACTCGAGAATGATATGCTAGTGCTACAAGTGACATGCATGGTTAACCGATTTTATTTTTTTATATATACGCGTATAGAGATAGTATATATATGTGGGAATATATATGTGTGTATGATAGATATATATTAAACATACCACTCTAATGGATATGCTATCGATGGAGGTTGCGCGTCGTGGGTGATCTTTCCTGGCGAATCACAGTAGGTGCGGTATTGATCCCCACAGTCATATGTATGTGCATGCCCACCCTATGTGAGGTTGGAGTCCAAGTGGAGTAATGTGGTATGGTTATGAACCACTGACTTAAGACTATGACCGCGTCAAATTACGTATACGATTTGGGTTCGGTGGTGTGATTCCGATCCGATGGCCAAGGAGGATATGTGTATATCCTGAAGCCTGATAGGCTACTAGAGATTCACATCTAGTAACTTATTACTCCGAGGGATAGCAATTATACAAATTATATATATATATAATAATAATAATAATAATAATAATAATAATAATAATAATAATAATAATAATAATAATAATAATGCTCTTATGAGGACTAGTCTGCATTTTAAAAGTGCGGACCGAACATGTGTCACCTAACGGTGCACCTAGAAATTATTACCTAAATTATAGGCACACTCTCTCTCTTTTCTGGGCTCACCGCCAGGTGACACATGTCCAGTTCGCATTCTCAAAATCGGGACCAGTCCGCACAAGAGCAGGACTATATATATATATATATATATATATATATATATATATATATATATATATATATATATATATATATATATATATATATATATATATATATATATATATATATATATGTGTGTGTGTGTGTGTATACTTGTTGTGATATGGAAAATACATATATTATTGTGAAGAAAAATGTGTATATGGGCATAAAACATTAAAGTGTGAATATTGAATTAATGACTAGTGAAAGTTGTTTGAAATGAATTGATTTAATTATAATTGTTAAGTGGATGTGAAAACAAATTATATAAAATACGCATGATATAGGGTAGACTATGGGACTAAGATTACTGTTGAGGTACTATTTAGGCAGGGTAACGAAACTAGGGTATTTAAAATACATGCACTAGGTGTTCACTATATATGATGGGCGAGGGGTATCCCATGGGAGTGCGACACCGATTTAAATATGAAACACTGTAGACATATTTATTAATGTATTTTAAACACTTGCAAAATATTTTCAAAAGGTTTTGGGCTCTAAATCAAAATAATTTCAAAACTTTTAGGTGTTTAGCCACATGGATGCCTAGATTAACCATCCTTCTAGTCATATGATGTTACAGTAGCTGTGGATTCCTACAGGGATTGACTAGATGCTTTTATCATTGAGATCTATATAAGAGATGCTTCAGAGTTATTTCGGGCATGTCGTCTAGTTACTTGGTATTTGTTTTATTCAGATGCTTTCCTTCAGTTACGTGAATTAGTGTATTGGGACTTTTATCAAGAGTTATCGATAATTTATTTATGTCATTGAGTGTCAGTTTCAATAATTACATGGTTGATTATGTGAATGGAAATTTTATGTAAGTAAGTTAATAAGTTTTAAAATTTGACACAAGCCCTAATAGGCTATTAGTAATTAAATATTTTTTTACTGTGATACTAAGAATGAACCAGATGAAATATCCTATTTTATTTTAGTAAAGGAATGATCACCCATTATTAAAATAGGCGGGATGTCACAAATGGTATCAGAGCATCAGGTTCTAGTGTCCTTAGGGTCTGTGAGGACTTGCTACGTTTTTAACGTTGTTTTTCTTTGATGTAAAGCCCTATGCTTAAAACGGTCGATTACTATTGGAATTTAAGATCTCTTGGTTTTATGTATAATTGAAGTGAATCTTACACTAGCTTGGTTGGGTTTCATATGCCGAGCAGTAGAGGATGACCAGTGAGGGACGTTAGGAGGACCGTGGGAGGAAAGGCTCTGTCGGATCCCCAGACTATTAAGGGAACGGTGGCCGTAGTAGAGGTCACCACTATTGTTGCTTAGTTAGTTAATACTTCAATGATCGCCAGGGTGCAGCAGTTTCTCATGCACCTTCATAGCAGACGGTGGCATGAATTCAGATTCACCTAATGCAATTAGTATGTGAGAGAGTCAGAGGTGCCTTTCAGAAGGGACATCCTCCAAATTTTTAGAAAATGCGAATGCGATATTAGATAGCCAATGGAAGGATAACATCCAAAGGCATTTACGTATGGTGGAATGCAGTGACACTTAAATTTTATTTTTTCCACTTTAAACTTCTGGGAGCACTATTACAGTGGTGGGAGTTAGTCACCACATCTGAAGAGAGAGAGACCTTGATAATCATGGAATTTTGGGTGCGGTTCAATCGCAAGTTCTTTCCATCTGATGTTTAGACAGAGATCCAGAGGAGATTTTTAGACTCACCACAAGAGAGCCGGACATTGGAAAGTATGAGGAAGAATTTACTTGTTTAGCTAACTTTGTACCCAAAGTGTGATGATGGACTCACTAGTAAAGTTTCCAGCACTTATATGGAAACCCTGTTTGGAAAACTTATGGTGATGTCGTCAATTCCATACTTTTATAAGGTTAACATCAATGTTCCATGCGAAGGGAGACGAGAGAATTAGAGAGTCTAACTAGCAAAGTAAGACTTGATGTATTAGTGTTAGCGGGACTCCACAAAGGGATAACCAATAGAGAGACTCTTTTAAGAGATTCATATCAAGAGAATTCCGACCTAATGAATGTGGATTCCGATATGACCATCATGGGTAGAACTGTGTTCTACAGGGCTAGCAGAGCCAAGTGAACAAATGGGGTAGCCATCAGGGTAAAGGCTACCAGGACCAGAGAGTGAGGCAACCCCGGCATGGCAAGTAGGGACAAAGGTAGGGAGATTATATTGGTAGGTGTTTATGTGGGAAAAGCAGGATCACATGCGTCGACCTTGTCCACAACGAGTTAGGGGACAGGATTAGGCTGCCCAGTAGGGATGACTATCACAATAACTTTGCTTCAGCTTAGACGTGATTACTATGTCCAGGAACAGTTTAAATAGCCAGTTTTATTAGGAATTAAAAGTATGAGTTTAATCATGGGTAAATGTGATAAGTTTTACATAACACACGTGCGTCACTATATTTTGTTAGTTCTAAATTCATGTGTGAGATGGGTTCAGTTGATATATCATTAGTATTACTACTATGTGTATATAATTACCGTTAGGTGGTGGGGACTTTTTGGTTCCATCTACAGGGGAGTGAGTGTGCACACTAGGATGATATATTTTTGTAGATCTACTCATTTTGGAAATATGTGATATGCGAGTACGATATAGGGGTATGTACTGGTTAGAGATAGTTTAAGCTATGGTGGACTATTACAGTAAGTCTATCGTGTTCACTATTCTAGGGCAATATATGTTGTTTTTGCGATGTATCACCTAAAAGAGGGTCAATCCCACATATAGATATTATAATGTAGAGGAGACTTATGAGAGTATATTTATCTCGTTATATTCGATCCCGATGTGTAGAGACTTTACTGACATAATTCAGTGGATATCGGGTTTACTGCTGAGCAGAGAAATCCCGAACTTTAGCACTAAGAACTTAATGATAATACGAGCGCAGTATTATATAACTCGTTTACAGATATGAGAGTTGAGGATTAGACTTATACACCTGGGGCAGGATATTGAGTGTACTGGTTATGTGCCTTTAGACAAAGGACCTTGATGACCGACGGTGCTAGGTGATAGTGCATTGGGGAATTTCTTTATTTGGAGGTCATTGGTGGGACATTCCACCCATGAACCTTAATATACGGCTAGAGTTGGGAGACGTTGTTGGATGTTAAGGCATCGATTTTGAACTTTAATTATTATACACGTGGAGAAAATACTTTGATATTGGAGGTATTATATGGTATAAGGCTAGTGGAGAGGGGTAGTGCTATGTTGGAAGCACTTTTTCACCACTAGTTGGTAGGTGGGGCAATCTTAAGAAGAAATGAATCGCGATTAGTAAGGTAATCAAGAATATCTTTACTGTATAGCCACGCCGAGTATGTGAGGCTGAGTTTGAGATAAATATGTTACATCCATAATGTTTATGAAATTATGCACAGGATATAGGGTGTATGAACGCCCTAATTAGTTCGACTGTTAGTATCATCCAGGATAAGGGGACGTGGTAATAAATGTGTTGAACCATATTCCTGGGAGACACTAGAAACAGAGTTAAAAAAATAAGAGGGACTGGACTTCATTAAAGAGGAAGATAGTCTGGATATGTATATGGCAAGGGGAACTATTGCATCCGAGAAGGGTTGAAAGACTGTGGAGACACGAGCGAAGGATATATCTGGCCAAGGGAGGATCCAATAATATTTGGGAAGTAGCACGGAGTCATACTCAGTTAAATTATGAGAATGGATTGCGCATAAATAAGATGTTGTTTCTACCAGAAAAAGGACCGAACGAGTGTGTAGTTCTGGAGCAGATGCATGGGTCATGGGGTTTGATGTACCTAAAGAAGGAAAAAAAGAGTTACCACGTAATGTGGGATGTAGAGTGTGTAGATTGGTGAGAAATGAGACATATCAAATTTGCCTCCAATTGCACCACTCATAGACGAAAAAAGGTTGGTTCGAGGCAATCAACTAGAATTTTGTAATAACTGGTGATTCTAGTGATGGAATGGATAGGTGGACTAATAGGGTTCATTATTGGGTGATCGACATCGCAAAAAGGTCAAAGTTTCCTTTGGGTTTGTGGAAATGGGTTGACCAAGATGGAACAATTATTGTTAATCTGTGTGAGTTATATTATTGAATAGTGTGCCCAATATTTCACTAAAGAAAAGGGATGAGACGGCATAAGGTGTCGCCCAACATTATTATGGATCAGGCTGAGATACTGGAGTCCTAATCTGTGAGGTATTTTCAGGAGGCGATGGAGATAAAGTTGCGTTTAAGCCAAGATATATCACCCGTATACTGAGGAGTAAATGTGATAGGTGATTAAAATATTAAAGAATTCGAGGGATGTATATTCTCAATTTTAAGGTAATTAGGAGGAGTAATCGTTGTTGGTAGAGTTGCGTGTAATAACTCATACCAGGTTACCATTGGCAAGGTTCCTTTTGAGGCTTTATATGGGAGACTTTTTTGTCCACCCTCTGGTTGGTAAAATGTGGGGGACAACAAGCTTCTCAGCCCGTACATGATTCAAAGTCCATTGGCGAGGATTGGGTTAATCAGAAATTATTTTGTGTAGTTCAGGAATGTCGTAAGAGTTATGTCATTATGAACAAAAATTTTTGAGGTTTGACATGAGTGTCCATGTATTGTTGCGGATGTCTCCTATGAAGGGAGTTATGTGAATTGGCAAGAAGGGAAGTTGGCGCCTAAGTAAGTGAGGCATTTCCCTACCATTGAGACGATAGATCTAGTGACGTATAGGCTCATCTTATTGTAGAATTGTTATTGGTTAAAAATGGTTTTAGGTATTATTATCAAGGTGAGACCATAAGAATGGCAGAATATATTGGTATGAAAATGTGAACAATCATGTTGCTAATCTTAGGTCGTGCGAGTAGGACTTCAGTCAGGATAGTACCACTAGAGGGTGGTACCTTTAGTTCAATCGACTATTACACTTTATTGTGATAATAGTAGTGAGGTTGCTAACTCAAAGGAACCCTGGAGCCATAAAAGAGGTAAACAAAATTTGCGTAAGTATCATTTCATTCGAGAATTTGTGCAGCAGGGTGATGTCATAATTATGAAGATTGCATCAGGAAACAACCTGGTAGACCCTTTCATAGAGAGCTTACCATCCAAGACTTTTGATAGTCACATAGAGGGGATGAGAGTGAGATGCATTGCAGCACGACTTTGAGTGTAAGTGGTATATGATTAGAGAAGTAGACTAAAACCATATTTTATGTAATGATTTTAGTTATGGATTTATTATTATAATAAAATCAGTTATTCCTAGTTTAATGAGAATCATGTATGGACATAATGTTTGCATTATTTTATATATTGTCAATATCTTTTATTCTTCCCAGTAGGTGTTCTGGTGTGTAAAGTATGGCTTACACATAGAGGATTAGAACACCAGTTCTTATGGAATATAAGTTTTATCATTCACAGTATTAGATGGAACTGGGCACATTATTAGTACGAATATAGCAAGATATTTTAATAGGTCTATCTTGATTACAGGAATCTATATAGTTTCAACGTATTGTGCTAGTACACTTTGTGTGTATTGAACGTGACCAATTTGAGGTCATTATTTTTGTACTGATTTTATAAGACAATGTACACCTCATGATTATTAGTTTTACTTAAGGCTCTTAATCCGGATAAGATTGATGGACACAAGAACTAGTTATTTATTACTTTGACTTATCACTTGAGATTCATTATTGGATCAATAATCTTGATAAATTGGCTAATGGTAATTAATGTATGGGGAAAGTCTTTTATGGATGGAATCCACGTCTCAGTATAGATACTGGTGATACCCCCTTTAGATACTTATAAGTTTTGTATGTGTCAAATTCTGCAGGTGGATTTTATTAATCCGACACTGCAAATAAGTTAAGTTGCACCGCTCAAGGACATAAAGAAGTTAATCAAATAAATTATCAGTAATATATTTTATTAACTGGTATCTGTAACCTTAACGTGGGGAGAATTAAGTAATTAATAATAAGGAGCTAAAAATATAATTTTGAGTTGAGGAGTGGAGTGGAGTTACAATTATAACTATTTAGTAGTATTAATTATAATTAAGGGATTGAGATTACGATTCGGGAAGGATTAGGTTTTTTCAGGCCCATTGGGAGACACATCCTTATCTATCCTCAGGGTCCCTACTGTAGCCTATATATATATGCACCTAAGTCCCATTCTTTCTTAACCTAGCCATCACTCTTGGATACTCAAAAGAATTGAGTTCATACTTGTGAGAAAGAGAGATGGCGGAGAAGAAAGAGATGACAAGAAGATGGTCACGAAATAGGAGACCACCCACTACTCGTGACTATCCATATCGGGAATACAGTATAAGATCGTGAGGTGAATCAATCCATCACATATTATGTTCATGATAAAATGAGATCAAATCAAAGAGATCTCGCAAGTAAATCCTAAATCTGCCTTAGATTTCACATATTTATAGTTTTTTATAGTTCGATCTATATGCCTTTTTGAATAGACCCTCGTACTTCTGCTCCAACAGATACCATGTATGTAAAGATACGAAGTTCTTAGTACAAGACATATATGAATTTCAGGGACGAAATTCCTTTACAAGGGGAGGACTATGTAACACCCCGTATTTTTGGAAATAATAAAAAATAAAATAAAGTGAAGTAAATAAATATTAATTATCAAGAAATGGATTAATATTTATTTGTTACTATATTTACTTGTGTGATAAGTAAATGAAATTGTATTATTTTATATTACGTCATAGGCGGGTAAAAGTGAGGGGTTGACAGGAACTTATTCAGGACGCGCGTGTGAGTTCGTGTTGGAATAAGATAGTAAATTGATGATAGGATGCTCAAATTGTGATTTTGAGTGCATTAATGATCCGGGATGGGTCAAGATAGTAAGAATTAGGTATTCGGGGGTTGTAATCAGGTTATTGAAACATTTTAAGCTATACATATTCGGGTCATTTTAATATTTAACTTAACCTATAAATGGGATTAGGAGTATATCAAGGGGTTTTAGATGAGTGAGGAAGCCAATGGATCATTCTACATCACCTAAGCTTGAGAGAAGAGAGAAAGGTGAAGGAAAATCAAACGGGAGATTAAGAAAGGCAAGAGTTAATTTGAAGGGATTTCTAGGCTAGAAATACCACAAAACAAGTGTTTGACTTGCTTTAATATTATATGTTGTGTTTTAGTTCATATCATGATTGGTGAAAAATTAATATGAACGTTTGGCTAGGATTTACCTTTCAAAATGGGTTTGGGGGAAATATTTCATGAAAATTAATTTGACAAATATATTATATGAAATCTGAGATAAATCCTACATAAGGGTTAGAATTTTGATTTAAAAATATGAATTAAAATCATGATGGGAATATGTGTGATACTAATTGATAAATATGGATTAATAGTGGATTTTGATGTTAGAATTAAGATGTGAATTAATTCTTGAAAAATTTATGTTGGATCACATATTTAGATACTTATTGGATAAATTGATATGTGAAAACATGTATATTGATTATAAGTAAGGTTAGGGCTGATTATAAGTGTAAGAAGAGTAAATGGAGAGGCCAAAAACGAAACTCAAAAGAGGCAAACATGAGAGGAACGAGAAGAGTCATTTTGAAGAGTTTTAGATCTTCTTTTTGAGTACTTTTGGAAGAAATTTAAGAAAAACTCAAAACTCATACCCGACTAAAATTTTCATGTAGAATCCAAAACTGAAGTAGGATTAGTAATTTGGATAATGTTTGGAGCTGATTTTTTGTATTTTTGAAACATGCCTACAATTGTGAATTTTGACTCTATTCGGCTGCCATGTCTTGACTAATTGGTTGTTTTAATAGATTTTGGTGATCGGGTTAAAGCCGAAATGTTTCAGAATGTCAGTAAGGGAGTTTAGTACTTATGAAAAATTACTTGAAACATGATAAATTAACATGGTATGGTTGGGATAAATCCAGGGTGAAATTTTGGGTGTTTAAGATGCTTAACACTCGCAAAAAATAAATAATGAATTGGTGATGTCAAATTCAGATAGACGTGGATAAGGGTTGGTTGGGAATGGATAATTGTCAAGGAGTATTATTATATGGGTGAATTAATTAAATGAGATATTATTTATATATTCGGGGAGTAAGGATTAGACATGGGAATGATAATCTAATCCTACGAGTGACATGCACAGTTAACCGGTTTAATTTTGACTTTTGAATCCGTTTCACACTAGGATCACATAGGACTTTCAAGGGTTGCAACGTAGGTTTGAGGTTAAGTTTATGAAATGAAAGAGATATTTTCGAATACAATATGTTTGTGGGAGAATACTCGGGATAGATGGAAAACCGCGGGCAATTTAAAAATTAGAATATCATTTCTATAAAAAATCAATGGATATAACCAAAGAGAGTAACCAAAATTATTGAATGGGATGAACATCAATGGAAACTTTCTATTTACTTTATTTTCTTCTTTTTATAATCTTTTTCTTCTATCTTTATTTTTTTCATTTCTTTTTCACTTTTTCTTTTCTTTTTCTTACTCTCACATGCTTAATTACAACCACATAACAAGAACATTATAAAATCCTAAGTATCATTCCAAACGAAGGTATGGAAGGTGTATATATGGTTTAAAACTCCAATGTGGAGTTGGTTATGAGAATTTGGGCTTTGAAGCGAAAGGCTATATTTAGTCTCAAAGGGGTTGAGGAGGGGAAATATTTGTGGTGAGATCATGGTCAATATGGGTTAAAGAACAAAGAGGGCCTGTGATTTTTTCCCTAAAGTTTATGTAATTCTCAAGTCAAAACAACTTTTAAAATAATGTTGAAGCAATACATTTCATATATGATTCAATTAATTAATGAGTAAGTAAAGAATAGTGAGATTACCGATGAATTTAACGTTTTCAAGGAGAAAAAATAATGTATAAACACTACAAATGAAGAAAAGTGCAAAGCTCACTTGGTGTAAGAATATACAATGCAACAAAAAATCTACCAAGTTATAAAGCCCTTAAACCAAATCAATTAAACAAGAAAAGCACATGTGCTCATGGGTTTAAAGTTTAATTATTAAATTTTTTCTTAATACAATGATTTAAGGAATAAAGTCTATAACTTCTAAAATCGAGAACATGCATGATTGAATTATTTATTGGATCAGACATTTATTTGAAATTTATCATCGGAAATAAGGGCAAAATACCCAAGAAATGGGGAAAAAAGGAATTTTTTTTATTTTTTTTTATTTTTTAAACAAAATTTTGCTTGGTAAGAGAATGTAATGAAACCAAAGAAACTACCAATGAATAGGAAGAATAACCCACACCCTTAACTTAAATGTTTCATTGTCCTTAATGTAAATTAAGAACACAACATAAGGAGAGGAAAAGAAAGATATTACCCAAAATGGAGCAATCCTCGATAAGTATAAAACCATTGATTCTATAAAACATGTTAGAACCAAGCATAACAAAAATGAATATAAAAAACTTTACTAATTACACTAGAAAAGAAGTAAAAAGGGAAAAAAAATCAACCTAATATGTACAACCTACAATTTTAACTTCTAACTAAGTATACACTAGAAATTGAAATTTTTGAGGGTCCACCCAAAAAATGATTTGACTTTTAGGGATCATTAGTGGTCCCTTATTAGAGCGCATGCCTCCTGAAAAAATGGATTTCATTTGAGCAACATAAAGAATGTATAAGGAGGACAAAAAGAACCATTGCCAATTAAAAAATTAAAGGATGATGGGGGGTTTGGATGAAATGGGGGACAAGTAAAAATTGGTCCTAAGAAAGTCAAAATTACCTCCCAATGGTTTTTCAATTGGAATGCAAGGTGGGGAAATTTCAAGTGAATAGACCATTTGTGAAAGCAACTTGAAAAAAAATTATCTTTCAAGAGTCGGGTCAAAGTCCTTAAGACCTTCATCTAATTCTTGTGATAGTAATGGTGGGAAACTAAGAAAATAAAGGACCTTCAACCTTAATAGAATTTAAAATATTGATAAGAGGTTAAAATTCGAAAGTGCTTGGATCATTCTCAATGATTTCTTCTTCAAAAAAAGGTGGAGGTGAAATAAAATTTTCAACCTCAATTGATCTCACGAAAGAAGAAATCATTTCATCGAGTATGACATTTATTTTCAAAGACAAATCTTTAAAACTCTCAAATTGGTCATTCAATTTCTTATCCACTAACCCCTGATGAAAACAACAAGCGGACATAATATCTTCTTACGGGGTTTACTCATAATTAGCGAATTCACCATTTCCTAAAGTTTCCCAAAACGATGAGTGATTTTGTACAAAATCTTGGATTTTATGTTCAATTATTTCATTTTCAAGAATTTGGAAGCATTCACTCATAGTCTTGGGAATGTAACTTTGAAAAGTGTTATCATAACAATTACCACTATCTAAGGAGTTAGAATGATATATTTTAAATTGGGAAATTCAAATACGCGAGGAACTCCCAAATTTCAAGTTTCTTGAAACAATTTACTACAAGTCACAAGGCCACTAAAAAGAATACACAATATATACACGAAGTGCTAAATCAAAAAAATCTTAGAATGAACCATTCCCCCGAAAAAGGTGCCATTTTTTTATAAGGCATAAACTTCGTATGTAAAATATGTCTTTGGATGTTTATGCCCCCTATACAAAAAAAATACCACAACTTGATGGACTGTATATGGAAGTGTAGAGGAAAGTAGGGATCAAATCCATAGGTGATATACCCAAGTATGACCTCGGCCTAAGGACACCTATCTCGGCCGAAATAAGAGCCGAGACAATGACCGACCCACCAGTGGATGGGGGCCCGCGATATCATCCCTCGGCCAGGATTACCTCGGCCTCGGCCGACATTACTGCATGCACCTCCCCAAGGACGCTTCACACGTCGCAGATATCAACATCGACCTCATGTACCAAGGAATAGTAACCTCGGCCAACAGTAGGCCGAGATAACAAGAAGCTCTACGCGTTCATCTTCAACATGGACTCCACCTCGGCTTAGGCCGACACCGCCAGAGGTAATCATCAGCATGCCCAGCCTCGGCTCAGGCCGACACCGACATATACCTCGGCTGACATCGGGCCGAGACTCCTCATGACACTCCGCGGATTGAGCGGACGACCAACCTTTATAGCTCGGCCTCATCTAGGCCGAGGCCATTCACCAACATGACTGCCGAGCATCTATTGACATTTGGATAAGGACACCTGGCCATAAATCAGTTATAACAATATTATTCTCCACATGTGGGGGAATATTTCATCATCATTACCTACATGTGTCCATGACAGGTGGCACACCCCCATTGGTGAGGAAATTACACCCATGCACATTACATGCATAGGGGGTACATTACACCCCCTAGGCACTATATATAGGGATCATCCCCTACCTTGAAAAAGGATCCAGATATTAAAACCCTAGCTGAAACTCTGTCTAAATACACACAGTAGAGAGAGAAAGGGCTTGAGAGGTTGTATCCATGGCCATTAGTGCCTTCTTACAGTGATATTACTCACACACACTCACAGTGGACGTAGGCCAGATTGGCTGAACCACTTATATTCGGGTATCATTCCTCTTATCCTCACCTCATTCTTATATTCTTTATACAACTGTGTTGCCATTGTTGTACCTAAATTGAGCTTGCAAACACCTCACCTGGTGGTGCTGATTCCCAGCATCATCATTTTGGCGCCGTCTGTGGGAACGAGAAGATATCTCTTCCTCTTTTTCTGCTTTTACCTCACCGGAGACTCTGGTGGTGAACCGGGAACCACCCCTTGTGTGGAGCCGTTTCACCATTGAAAGAGGTCCTTTAAGGTATTAAGCTCACCTGCTACTAAAGCTCTATACAATTAACGCATGGCACCAGACTTACCGCCGCCTCTTCCGCCGCCCGGAGGTGGAGGAGCTATCTCCAGTCAAGCTCCTCCCCAGTCAGAAATGGCGGAGGTGGCAGCTGCCTTGAAATCTTTGGCTGCAACACAACAAGCGATGAAGGAGCAATTTGTACAGCTCACCCAAACCATGATGATGAGACCGCCAGGGGTCTCACCGGATATGATCACTCCGGCGGCGGTTCATCCACATCCAGACGCCAGGGGACCACCCCAGGCACCGATGAAGGACCAACCTGCACCTCAGCGGAGGAGGGACGTTGCTGACCCTAGGCGCTTGCGCCTGGGGAGGCAAGGAAACCCTTGCCCAGAGGACAGGTATGATGACCTAGGAGCAGAAGAGGCACCAGAAGACTGCTGGGAGCCATATGAGGTGTCAGATAACACCGTACGACCTCTTAGGCAAAGCCAAGGATGTGTCGACCGAAGAAGAGACGAGGACCAACAACGAGGGTCGGCCGCTGATAGGCAAAGCCAAGGATGCGTCGGCCGAAGGAGAGATGAGGTCCAGCAGAGGGGGTCGGCCTTCAACAGGTTGAGCAGAGGCTCGGCCTTCGAGAGGCTGGGACCAGTCAATGACCTAAGACATAGGCTATCAAGGTCAAGGAGCGCGGCAGGCTCCCAAAGAGGGGATAGGCAGGCTCGGCCAGATCAAGGCCGACCCATAGAGAGAAGAGCCAGGGAGCAGGAAGAGGTCAACAGTCAGCGGGTCGCAGCTGGGGAACCCTCTGTCCACCGCAGAGAGGTGGCAGGGGATAACCTCGGCCAAGTTGATGAGAGAAGACCCTGGAATGACTCAATCCAGCGTCTCGAGGAGAAGATAGGGGACCTCATGAAGAGTAGGGATCCATTACAAAGGGGCTACTCGGAGGGCTCCCCGTTTGTAGCAAGGATAGTGGGGTTCCCAACCCCCGCTAAGTTCAAGCCTCCTACGGTGACTCCTAAGTATGATGGCAGCACTAACCCAGTGCACCATATCGAGATGTATTAGTCAGCCGCAGATATTTACTCTATACCTGATGAGATGAAGTGCAGGGCCTTCTCAGGGACCTTGACAGGGGCCGCGCATAGCTGGTTCACCTCTCTTCCAAAGAATTCAATCGAAAACTTCAAGGGGTTGGCCGAGCAGTTCATCCACAACTTCTGCTTTGGGGTAAGGCCCTAAAAGAAGACTACCCACCTCCTATATGTCAAACAGGCTAAGGGTGAAAGCCTAAGAGACTATATAGCAAGATTCAACAAGGAGAAGCTGGAGGTGGAGGATTACGAGGAGAGCATAGCCATGACCGCCCTTATAGGAGGGCTCCAGAAGGGAAAGCTACTGTGGAAACTGGCGGAAGACCCTCCTAAGTCAATGGCAGAACTACTGACAACCGCAGGAAAGGTGATGAACGCGGAAGAGGCAATGGCCGCCAAATATGAGGAGGAGAACCGTGGTAACACTGGGAGGTCGCAGGGAAAAAAAGAGAGCAAGAAGAGGTCAGTGGATGACAAGTTCGCTCACTACACTCCTCTGACTGTGAGCTGTGAGCACATCCTTAATGAGATCAAGACTGACAGGGCTCTGCGGTGGCCAGAGAAGCTGAAGGCCCCACCGCATAAGAGGAATAAAAACCTCTGGTGCGAGTTCCATCAGGATCACGACCATGTCACAGACAGATGCTTCACTTTAAAGGATGATATTGAGAAAATGCTGAAGTCTGGGAAGCTGAGAAAGTATGTGGATGGCAAAGCCCCGAAAGCTGGAAGAGAAGACCCTAGGAAGAGAAGAGATGACAGGTGCCGTGGCGATGTCCCGGCCAGAAGGCATGATGATTCAGAGGGTGATGATGGAGATGACCCAGATCTCCCACCAAGGGATGACAACACCCCAGTGAAGAGGGTAGGAATGGTGTCCTTTGGTGTTAGCACCATATGTGGAGGATTCGCAGGAGGTGGCTCTGAGGTAGCCGATAGAAAGGCTCATGTAGCGGAGGCCAAGTCGGTGGTCAAGCCCGAGGTTGTGAACCTGACGTCTTCTGACGCTGTGCAAAAGAGAACGAAGGTGGACATGGACACCCTAGTGGTGGGGTTCTCTCGGCTCGACTTCAAGGACATCTTAGCCCCCCATGACGACCCACTAGTCATAACGACAAGGGTACATGGCTGTGATGTAGGGAGAATCCTCATAGATGGGGGAAGCTCAGCAGATGTGATGTTCTGGCCTTGTTTCAAGAGCTTGGGTCTTAGCAGATCAAGGCTAGTGCCATACCACCACCCCTTGATAGGCTTCAGTGGTGAGAAAGTGCACCCGTTGGGCATGTATGAGATGGATGTGCGCATGGGGGATGAGTGGCCTAAAAGGCTGACTAAGAAGATAAACTTTTTTATTATGGACGAGAATGTCTTCTCGGCCTACAACCTCATCATTGGAAGAGTAGCCCTAAAGGAGTTTGAAGCCGTGCCGTCAACGGTCCATCAAATGCTAAAATTCCTGACTCCTTATGGGGTAGGGGAAGTGCAGGGGGATCAGACCACGGCACGGGAGTGTTACTTTAACTCAGTTGAAGAGAGGGAGGCCCATAAGAGAGCAACCGTCACCTACAGCATAGACACTCTTGACCCGAGAGATGAAACAAAGCTAAAGAAGGGCGAGGCCGCGAAAGAGGTAGAATCCATCGTCCTCAATGATGACGAGCCGGAAAGAACCGTCCAGGTCGGTAAGGCCCTAGAACCAAAGATTAAGGAAGAGCTGGTAAGCCTTCTTAGGAAGAGGCAGAGTGTCTTCGCCTGGAGCCACATCGATATGTCTGGTATAGATCCTAAGGTCATGACTCACAAACTCAACGTGGACCGGGATGCCAGGCCAATCAAGCAGAGGAGAAGAATTTACTCCAGAGAGAAGTATAAGGTCATTCGGGAAGAGGTGAAAAAGTTGGAAGAGGCCGAGTTCATACGAGAGGTCACCTATCCAGAGTGGCTCTCAAATGCAGTGATCGTGCCTAAGGCCAATGAAAAGTGGCGGATGTGTGTAGATTTCACAGACCTGAATAGGTCTTGCCCGAAGGACAGCTATCCCCTACCTAGGATAGACCAGATGGTGGACGCAACAACAGGGCACGAGCTCATGAGCTTCATGGATGCTTATTCAGGTTATAACCAAATCTTCATGGACGCCAAAGACTCTGAGAAGACAACCTTCATCAGTGACAAGGGGACGTATTGTTATAAGGTGATGCCCTTTGGTCTGAAAAATGCGGGGGCAACATATCAGCGTCTCATCAATAGGATGTTCGAGGAACAGGTAGGTAAGACCATGGAGGTGTACGTGGACGATATGCTAACGAAGAGCCTGAAGGCATGTACTCACGTGGCAGACCTTGAGAAGACCTTTGATGTCATGGACTCGTATAGAATGAAGCTTAACCCGGCGAAATGTGTCTTCGGGGTAGGAGCTGGGAAGTTCCTGGGGTTCATCGTTAATCAAAGGAGGATTGAGGCAAACCCAGAGAAGATCAAGGCATTGCTCGACATGAAGACTCCTAGGAGTATCAAGGATGTCCAAAGACTCACTGGAAGAGTGGCAGCCCTGAACAAGTTTGTTTCCAGGGCAACGGATAAGTGCCTCCCATTCTTCAAGGTTCTAAGGAAAGCCTTCCAGTGGGATGAAGAGTGTGAAAAAGCCTTTGATCAACTCAAGTCCTACTTAGGGTC
Organism: Sambucus nigra; assembly: GCA_949130495.1. Classification (NCBI taxonomy): domain Eukaryota; kingdom Viridiplantae; phylum Streptophyta; class Magnoliopsida; order Dipsacales; family Adoxaceae; genus Sambucus; species Sambucus nigra. The sequence continues at coordinate 380,026,932 of OX422218.1, read as the reverse complement.
TCCCTTGCTGCTGTCCCGGCCCATCGCGGGAGAAAGGTTGTTTGTGTATCTAGCAGTCTCTGAGTCGGCCATTAGCGCTGCCATTATACGAGAAGAGGATGGAGTTCAGAGGCCTGTGTACTTTAAGAGTAAGGCCCTATAAGGGTCTGAACAGAACTATCCCCGGATGGAGAAGTTGGCTTATGCTCTTATCCATGCTTCAAGGAAAATGAAACCCTACTTTCAAGCTCACTCTATGACAGTCCTCACGGACTCCCCACTAAGGCAGGTCCTGCACAAGCCTGAGAAGTCCGGAAGATTGATGGCCTGGGCCATTGAACTAGGAGAGTATGATCTTACTTACCAGCCCAGGACAGCCATTAAGGGACAGGCCCTTGCTGACTTTGTCGCAGAGTTCACTTGAGAAGAGACTGAGTCAGAGAATAGCTTGGAAAGCGGCGAAGAGAAGGGCCAAGGTGTCTCCCGAGATTCGGAAGAGATAGACCCGTACGTCTTCCGGGGCCGAGAAGAGGTTGTACCAGGCAAGGCTCGGAGGAGAGTAGAAGAAAATGAAGAGTATCAATACCTCTTCGAAAAAGGAGTGATGAGAGAAGGGGTCTGCTCTTCAGATGAAGACGTGTGGAGCCTCTTCGTGGATGGATCCTCCTGTGACGGTGGAAGCGGCGCGGGGCTAGTACTCTCAGCTCCAGATGGCGCCAACATTGAGTATGCCTTAAGATTCAACTTCCAGGCTTCAAACAACGAGTCTGAGTATGAGGCCATGATAGCGGGCCTCCTATTGGCAACAACTCTGCGGGTAAAGCGGCTTCTACTCCATAGCGACTCAAGGTTGGTTGTTAACCGAGTGTTGGGGGCGTACGAGGCCAAGGATGAGAGGATGGCCAGGTACTTAAAAAAGGTAAGAGGATTGCTAGAGTTTTTTCAAGAGGCCAAACTGAAGAGAGTGCCGAGATTGAGCAACAATCACGCCGACGCATTGGCAAGGCTGGCCTCGGCAATGAAGACAGACTTGGGAAGAACCATCCCAATTGAAGTCCTGGGAAAGGCAAGCATCGAGGAGGACGAGGTACACAGCCCTTGTCACAACGTGAACCTAGGGGACTCTTGGATCGACCCGCTCGTCAGATACTTAAGAGAGGGGGAGCTACCTGAGTCCAAACTGGAAAGAAGAAAGTTGAGGTACAGAGCTGCCAAGTTCTCTTTGGTAGGGGATGTCTTGTATAAAAAGGGGTTCCTCTTGCCCCTCCTCAGATGTGTGCATCCCATGGAGGTAACCCGGGTCTTGCAGGAGGTTCATGAGGGCTATTGCTCTAGCCATATAGGAGGAAGACCCTTAGCCAAGAGAATCATCACTCAGGGATACTGGTGGCCAACCTTGTCTAGGGACGCTACTGACTATGTGAAGAGGTGCGACAAATGTCAGAGGTTCGCCACTATCCCCCACCAACCCCATCAGCCTATGACATCAATCTCTTCTCCATGGCCATTCGCGGTATGGGGAATTGACTTGGTAGGACCTTTACCAAGAGCAGTCAACAACTATAGATTCTTGATAGTTGCCATTGACTACTTTTCAAAATGGGTAGAAGCCGAACCCATGATAACAATTACGGAGCAGAAGACCTTTCAGTTCATCTGGAAGAACATCATATGTAGGTATGGCCTCCCAAACACGCTCATCTCAGATAATGGGACCCAGTTCAAGAACGCCTCCTTGGAGAGATATTGCCAAAGTGTGGGGATCAGACAGTTCTACTCATCCCCCGGTCGACCTCAAGCAAACGGCCAGACCGAGGTCACGAACAGAACCATCTTGGATGGAATCAAGAAGAGGTTAGAAGACGCGAAGGGGAGATGGATATAAGAG